>CM070614.1:25223775-26509422 GCA_036346395.1 Hsuehochloa calcarea
TTCCACCAAATACATGCAACATCAGTGAGGGTGATGTGTCAAGTAATTGGTGTTTAATTGGATGCACTAAAGTGACAACACATTTATATGTTGTCTTAGTAGTAGTACTTCATTTATATAACATTTAAATCTATTGTTTTGTTTCTTGCATCTACTTGTACTTTGTTGCAACCTAATTAATTTATTTACTTTTCAGTTAAGGATATTATGTCCAGTCCTTTCTATGGGAACCTTAAAGCTTGTCCTTCGATCCATTTGATACAAGCTCTCCCACCCTTGTTTTTGGCCATGTCTCTGTTTCATAGTTTAGAAACAAAAATGTAGTCAAAAGGTCAGGAACAAGCAAAAAGCAAGTGGGAATGAGAAGGAAATTGGATGAAGAGTCACTGCCACGAGAGCAAAACAATGCAGCTGATGATGCCAAGGCAAACGAGGATTAACTTTTCTGACCATGTGATAGTTCCATCCTATGTAATCTTTGGATTTATACGTCTAAGTAGTAGTACTTCATTTATATTGCATTTATATTGTCATATTGCCAGGTTGTGGATGACCCTTGGAATGATCTACAGTACAATTTTTTGATTTTTTGAATTCCCTGTGGACTATTGTTTTGGCTGTTACTTGTTAGTACTATGTGATTACATTAGATTATCTAGTATTATTTTTCATGAAGTGTCATACTTTCTCATTGAACTCTTTGTTTGTTATTTGAACTTTATAATTTTTTTTTGGTGATTTTTTGGATTGTTTTGAAATTTTCTGGTTATATTAGAATTTTCTAGACTAATTTTTGAATTTTTTTCTATATTGTTTTTCGCAATTTATTGATTTTATTTCCATTTTTTGAAATATTTTTTGATCTTTTAGGAATTTTATGGGTTTTTTTAATTCATTTATATTGATTTTATTTTGAATTTTCTGGCCACTTTTATATTCAAAAATTTAAATAGGTGTTATCCCCTCCAATCCAACCATGATCCAAACAATCAATCTTTGCTCCAATCCGCCCTTGGATAGGTGGAAGAGGAATGGGTGGGGATTGGGTGGTGGGAGGGGGATTGCCTTCCATATGGATTAGTTCCTAAACTTGCTAAACAAGCCCTAAGGAAAAAAAAAACCCTCTTCGCATGGTCATAGTACACAACATTTGCAGTATTCTAGTTGTGTTGCATTTCTTTATTCTTGCCTCCTTCGTGCAGCAACCACTGCTGCTGTTAGCCTCTTTGTTTAAGACAAAGGGTGTTTGTTGCGAGGATGAGTCCATGGATAAATACATACAAACATGGATAACATCAGCATAACCCATTCAGTAGGTGTAGTTGATGTCGTAGTTGATGTACGTCGAGCTTTGCTTGCTTTCTTTTACTTGTTCTTGTTGGTGATGCATGAATGCTTTGCTTCTTCCTGTGGGTTCAGGAGCAGTCCTGCTAGTCTACTACTATATGTTGTTCTTAAACTAGTAAGAAAATGATGGATGATGTGGAGAGTAGTCTATCTTTCATGTTTCCATCTTTCTTTCTTTCCTGTGATTGGAAACATATGGTTGGTTCCTGTCACAAATCATCCCCTAAGTCATTTTTTTAATGTCACCCATACATCCAACTCCTGCCTTCTTTAAGCTTCATGTCTAACCCACCACACGTCACCTGAAACAACTCTTCCTGTCCATTGTGGCCTTATTACTCTTCCTGTCCATTGTGAGGTGTTCAATTTGGAATTTGCGAGATGCAAATTCGTTATCATCACGTAAGGTATTAGTCGTTAGCCAAATAAGGTCATTATTAAGGTTATCAACATTAATCTACCTTGCCTCAACCTAATATAACATAACGAGACAACAATGGCATTTGGTGACACAATCTTGTGAGCACAACACGTTGTTCCTATAAGAATGTGACTTGATATCTTTTTAGAGTTAAGTATGAACTTTGTAGTGTAGAGAGCTAGACCTTTTCATGTAGCATGCACTACAAAGCCTTTGAAGTTAATTTAATAATTTTTTTGCACACTAGGATGGCTGAGGATCGTAGTTGGATGTACACTAGGCATAGAAAGATGGGTGAGTACAGCCAAGAATGGATGGAAAAGACCACCGATTTTGTGGATCGAGCATTTGCTAGGAGTACATGACGAGGTGGTGTGTTGTGCCCTTGTTGTCGTTGCTCGAACACACGGCCACAAATGAGGGCAACAATTATTGCACACTTGTGCAAGTATGGATTTAGGCCACGCTATACCGTGTGGGTCTACCATGGTGAATCACATAGTAGTAGATCGGATGTGCAACACACAGATGATGGCAGCCACAATGAGAGTAGGATAGAGACATGCTAGATGATGTGCGTGATGCATATGTGCCACCTGTAGAGGAAGAACTGGAGCCTGCAACAAGGGCTTTCTTTGATATGTTGTCCGCAGCAAGTCAACCACTTCATGGGCAAACACAGGTGTCCCAACTAGATGCTATCATACGGCTACTTGCTGTCAAGTCCTAGTTCAGCATAAGCATTGCTTGCTTTGATGCATTATTAAATGTGTTTTGTACCCTTCTCCCAGATGGTCACAAACTGCCCCTTAACTTGTATGAGACCAAGAAATTGATAAGCACGCTAAATATGCCCTATGAGAAGATAGATATTTGTCCAAATCATTGCATGTTATTTAGGAATGAGAATGTGGGCAAAGATCACTATGACAAGTGTGGTGAGTCTAGGTATATTGAAGTTGACTCCGGTGATGGTCAGAAGAGGCAGCTTCCTATTGGCAGAAAAATATGTTGCTACTTACCATTTGTACCACAAATCCAACGGTTATATGTTAGCGGTTTCTACCAAACAAATGATATGGCACAAGTACGGTCGTCGGTACCATGATGACAAGATGGTCCACCCATCTGACGGTGAAGCATGGAAGCAATTTGATTGAGGTTATGTAGAGTTCACCGCGGAGCCTCAGAACGTTTGAATTGCAATTACAACTGATGGGTTTACCCCATTTGGTATGGGGGCTACGCTATACAACTATTGGCATGTGTTTGTCATTCCCCTTAACCTCCCACCCAGCGTTTGCATGAAGAAGCAAAACATATTCCTTTCCTTGATAATCCCTGGTCCCGAATACTCAGTGAAGAATATGAGTGTATTCAGTGCTTGAGATGGTTGCGGGGGTAGTGGAGGAGGGGGAGACAGTGGCAGTGGAGGCGGGGGATCAGAGAGGGAGGAGGAGGAGGCGGCTGCAATGGAGGCGGAGGACGAGACGGTGAAGGAGGAGGTGGTGGATTTGAGTAGTGGGGGAAACAAAGGAGGGGGGAGACGGCAGCGGCGGGGGCGGTGGATCGACGAGTGAGGAGGAGGAGGCGCCTGCGATGGAGGCGGAGGACAAGACGGTGAAGGAGGAGGCGGTGGATCTGAGCAGTGAAGGAGACGATTGTCAGACCCGGATTTCACAAATCCAAATCCTCTGTGAACACACTGTGCTATTCCCTAGATCAGTATATAGCACTTACAGATACGCCACTGAATCATTTCATACACAATGAAAACTGTATCATCCATTATATTACAGACGTTAGAGTGACATAGCCCGCATCGGGTCGAGTTTTACAATAAGGGCCGAACAGGCCACAAGATTACATTACATAAAAGCGTAAGCGACAGCGGAAGCAAAAGGGTAGAGTGCATCTCTCCACAGACAAGCGACTGGGGAAAAACCATGTGCGTCCGATATTAATCAACGACTTGGGTAATATTGGATGCACGCAAGCAACAACGGAGTCAGCTAGACTGAGGCGAGACCTAGACTACACGAACTACATTACTCTTCATCAACTCTGGGGCCTCCAAGTTCAGGATCCTCGTAGTAGGCGTAATCTCCATGATTTCCTGCTTCTGAGGGTTTGGGGGAAAGATCAAGGATGAGCACAACTTCCGTGCTCGTGAGCCAAAACACGGGATTCAGTAAAAATACATGCAAAGCCTAACAAGGATGGCTCGGGTTCTTTTATTTGCTCAAAGCAATATTTTCAACTACAGTATTTAGAAAATCCTATGACTTAACAGTTTGACAAAAGCTTATTTTATTAAAGAGATATTGTGCAATATTTATAACAGTAGAGGTTACCTCCACATTATGCTTATTTTGATAGTGGTTACCTCCACCTATTAACATCACTGGGTACGACGACGCAAGAAAAATCCAAACCACGGGCTAGGTGAGCCTAACACATTATTCATCCCACCCACAAAGTTTTATAAATAGAGCTAACTCTTGTAAGTTCCAATGCCTGCCCATGACCGCGGGCACGGCTGTTCGAACAGTTTATACTCCGCAGAAGTTGTAAATCATTACCCACAAGAGATAATCGTCTTGATATGTACACACATTTCCGTAGACATGTGAATCAAGGGGGGATTACCACAGGGCCTTTAAAATACCTCCCTTATTATTTGTTACACCCGCTAAGGTTTCACTTGAGAAGAGTTACGCTTCTATACCTGCGTCGACCCCCTTCCCAGACCCCATCTTGCACCTAACTTAACGACTTTCGTCAAGAGCCATGAGCAGGCCATCTACCTGGTGCAACTCGTACTGATGGATACAAATTATTTAGCCAGGTCGACACCATTATAGACCTGTGGTTGTACTCTTTTACATTGAAATGTCATCATATGATTAAGTCCTTAGGGTTATCTAGGCGGTTCATACCATATACCACCTTACACATACCAATATTTCTTGGGCTACATCAGCACCCATCATCATACCATCCGCCATACCAGCCGCCCAGAAGGGGTAATAGCAGTTTTTAGGGTTTTTGAGGAGCAACATACATTAAGTCAAACAACTCAGTCATTTGCTCACAATGACTACCCAAATCCAATTTCACGAATTTAAGAGATGATGATTGGGGTATTTAATATCCCGATACTTAAGCAAGACTAGCATGTCGCTTAAGTACAACCTATAACTAGTAATTACCACATAGTTACTAGGGTGAAAATAAATAATGGATTCAATTACCAAAGGATGGTATAATAATTAACTAATCATCAAATGGGTATTTAACTAACTTAAGGTTTAACATACAATTGCTTAGAGAATTAAAAGATGCAATTTTGGTAATTTAAAGGAATATAACTTGTGTAAACTATATGTCCAAAATGATCAAAGCATTGACTCGCCTGGAGTGAAGGGTAGAGAGTCCTGAAAGTCTTGTGCTGGATCAAACTGGAGATCTCCCGCGTCTTCGAACTGTACTCAAACGAACGCACCAGAAAAGAATAAACAGCTAAAGATAACAAATAAATACTAAAGAAATAACAAATGAACTCCAAATTAAATAAGACCAGTGCCATTAGCAAGGCCTTGAATTTAGACAAATTTGGAAATAAAAATCACTAGAATCAAAGTTATAAAAGAGGAGAATGGAGCTTCTGAAGTTCTAGCTACGAGTACTGCCGGTCCTGAGTATTGTTCGTTTTGAGTACTGTTGGCTTCGAGTATTGTTTGTTTTGAGTACTCATCGTTTTGAGTACCGATGGCTTCAGTATTGTTCGTGTCTAGTACTGTTTGTTTCTAGTAATCGTGGCTTGAGCATCGATCATTTCAATCATCGCTTCAAGTACTAACGCGGTCGGAGGGAGGTTCAACTACAGGACGTAGTCTCAAGGAGCTTCAACTACAAGGCGTAGTCGGAAGGGGTTTCGACTACAGGATGTAGTCGGATGGGAATCAACTACAGGACATAGTCGGAAGGGGTTTCGACTACAGGACATAGTCGGAAGGGGTTTCGACTACAGGACGTAGTAGGAAGGAAAACGACTACAGGTGGTCGTAAAGGATATCGACTACGCGTGGTCGTAAAGAATAGTGACTACACATGGTCGTAGAGGATATCGACTACATGCGGTCGTAAAGGGTAGCGACCACACGTGGTCGGAAGGAGTTTGACAGCGCAACATGGTTGGAGGGAGGTTTCGACAATGCGGCTACCTAGTCGTGGTCGTAGCCATAGTTGTAGACATGGCCGTAGACGTAGTCATATACATGGTCGTAGACGTAGTCGTAGACATGGTCGAAAAGGAGTTTTGACTGCTCGGCGAGGTCAGAAAGACAAGATGGAGAACCGGGCACGGAGAAAGGGGTCTTACCAAGACCGAAAGGGAGGTCAGAAGTGGTCGAACGGCGATGGGGGAGCTTGCGGTCGGTGACGAAGGAGACAGCGGTGAAGCGATCGGCCAAAACTGGAGGAGAAGAGGAGAGGCGGCGGTTCCTATGCAGCAAAACTGAAACCGAGCAAGGGGATCACTCCAAGAAGTTCTGGGCATGAATCGACGCAGGTAGAAGAGGGCTGCACTGGTGTTCATGAGAACCGGAAGGAGGCGTGGCGGCTGCTCGGACTATGCTGTCATAGCAACACATGCGGGAGTGGGGGAGCTCAGAGAAAATAGAGGACTGCACGGGCTCTTCATCGGGAGCACTTATCAGGAGTGAAGGGGAGACGAGGGGAGGAACGAGAGGGCTCAGGGCTTCTTATAGCTGGAGGGAATAAAATGCAGAGTCGTCATCGACACGTAGGCGTGCGGGTTCATGAGGTGGTCGTGGCATGGGCACCTGGTCGAGAGAGGAGGAGGGTGCACGCGTGGAAGGGAAGGGACGGAGCGGCGATTTTAGGCGCGACGCAGGTGGCGGGACCGACACGAGTGGACGCTGGTGACGAGACAGGGCGACGGAGGCACCGGAGTCAAAGGCAAGTGGAAGGGGAGGGGTCGTGGTGGCAGAGTGCCAGACGACGCAGGCGCACGGTCGTGGCGCAGAAGTGGTAGTGGGACAAGCGACATGACGGTCGATGAGACTGGTCGATGGAAAACAGGAGAGAGGAGCCGCTTGACTGGAAGGGGAAGGAGAAAGGAGAAATTGGGTGGTCGGTCAAGGCAAAAAGCCGGGTAGGGGAGAAAGACCAAGAGGGGGCTATAAACCAGGAGGGGTAGAACAAACACCCAAGGGAAGGAAAATGGGCTAGGTCCGAAGAGAGATGTCGAACCCGGGAACGAAGGATCCCGAATTTTCTATGTTCATACACTAGTCCAGGATTTCCAGTGTACACAGTCACAAAAATGTTATCACAAACATATCCAGTGTATATTTAATAAGCATAGAGTTTATTACAAGCTGGGCGGAGGCCAAATAAAACATTAGCGGAAGCAAAATATAATGGTAAGCCACACGATACGCCACAGTAATCGCCCGAGGTCGCCGCCTAATCGCCCCGCTCCTCACCTTCGGATAGCAGTCTTCTCTCGAATAATAATATTCAAACAAGAGTGAGCACTACAACTGTGCTCGCAAATTACACCCAATACAGAATTTAGAATGCATGCATAAGTTATTCAAAGGAAGGTTGTAGGGTTTATTTGCATAAATCAGCATTTTTGGTTTAAATAGTTATACTAAGTTTCAAGGCACATTTTCATTACATAACTAAAATCAGATTTAAAATTTATCATTTTATAGTGGATAACCTCCATATGAAACATGGTGAAGGATACCCTCCTATCACAAGGCTACCCGCCCAAATTTACCACAAGGATTAACCATCCTCAAATCATGTCCAAAGTTATTTTAAAACCAAAACAAATCTAACTTAGAGTGGCTTTGCTCAGCATGTCCATAACCGTGGACACGGCTATTCGAATAGATTTACACTCTGCAGAGGTGGTACAACTTTACCCACACGAGATAATTTGCCCGTTATGTCGGCCAATGCACGCTTCCTTAGGCGTGTGACTAGGCAATTATCACAAGGCGTTTCCAATGCATTACCTCAATACCAATATGCCCGCTAAGGTTTCACTTCTATTAGGCTAACCACTGGAAACCCCTCTTGCGCCTAAGTGGGAATAAAGTCTAACCGACACCCACACAACAAAAATGACATAAACAATCTTGAGATAATACAAATTATTAAGCTCGGTTACGCCCATACACAGAACATGTGGTAGTCTGGTGGAGCTTTTGCAAGATGCGGCTCAAAGGCGGTCCTTAATCTACTTGGGCAACTTTCAATAAAAACCACAGGTCTCGGTCCTAACAGACTGTGACAGGCCGTGCATAAACTCGCACCCACCAAGCGGTCCATGTTTGCCAAGTACAAACCATTTTCTTTTATTTTATAATTTTCAAAGACATTTGCAAAAGTCCACCATGACAAAGCAATGTCATAGGCTTTTTATCAATTTATGAAATTTTGGCTAAATTCTCCCAAAGTCAAATATTTCATGGTCTAAGCATTTGCTATGCATCTATTTATTTTTAAATTCATTTGACTAAGGTTACAAGGAATTGATAATACAACAATCAAATTTGGCTATACAAAGGAATTGTAATAATTAAATATTTAAAACAGGAATTTAAAATAATTAAATACAATTATGCATGCAATAATAATTTAAAACAGAAATTAAATAATTTTAAATATTGGGGGCAAAATGGTCAATGGTGTCACTTGCCTTGCTCAAATTCCTGGTATTCTACTTCTTCAATAGGGTCAAGCTCTCCGGAGTCGTCAAAATCTATACGCGAAAATATTCCAAATTCAAACAGAATTCAAATGAACACAAATAAATTCAAATGAAAATTCAAATTAACTCCAAATTAAATAATTTTGGTTTAGTTAGCTAGATCTTGATTTTATACAAATTTAGAAATTTGAATCACCTAAATCGGAGTTTGTATGAAGAAATACGAGCTCCTGGAAGTTTAAAACCTAAATTAAATCCTAAAATCAGAATTTCCGATTTTCCCGAATTAAATTTCTAAAGGAAATTCCAATTATTGCGCAAGCATAAGCATCGTCGCAGACCTTTATTCACGTAGATCGACATGTGGGCCGAACAGTATGGATCGAGTCCACGCCGAGGCGCAAGTCCCAGTGAAACTCGGTGCACGCAATAAAGGCGAAGCGGGGCAAAAGAAATTTGTCTTTGGCCTAGTATTCTTATTAGCCACTCCTGCTGGCCGACACAGCCGCCACGCACGCTTAGCGGTGAGGTGGCGCTGAGGTGGCTGACCACGTCGGCGCCGGAGAGGGGAGGCGCTCGGGTTCCAATGGTACCGGCGAACGGCGGCGCGGCGAGCTCCGGTGAGGTGCGCAACTGATAGAGGGGAGGACGCTGGTTCGAGGGCGCTACTGGCGGCAGCGAGGGCGTGGCCTAAGATGGTCGGCGGCGGCGAGGCGGCGGTGAGGTTGATCGTTAGCGGCGAAGGAGCTCCCGCGACGCCCGAGGGCGGAGTGCGCACTGTGTTCGTGATGTTGTTGAGGCGGGTTGCAGCGGCCGAGGCAGCCGGAGGTTCACCGGTGGCGGCGCTAGAGGCAGTGGAGCACAGCTCGGCCGGCGAGAGAGAAAAGCCAAATGCGAGCGACTGGGAGCGAGGGAGGCGAGGGGAGTTGGGGCAAAAGCTTGAGGGAGGAGAGGCGCACCTGGTGCTCCCTTTTATAGGCGAGGCGAGGCAGGAGATGGAAATCGTGGGCGAGGTGGGCTGCTGTTTGTGGAGGTGAAGGCGGCGTTCTGTTGAGTTATGGAAGGGGTAAAGGCCGTGATGAGTGCGGGGTGAACGGCCGAACTGAATGCCTGTGAATGCGAGGAAAGAGAGGGAGGGAATCACGGGGATTGATGAGCTCCAGTGAGGCTTTAATGGCGGCAGGGGCGACGATCGCGCGGGGGAGAAGAAGGGGCGGGAAGACGGCAACAGGCATGCGCCCCACCTGACAAATGAAGACAGAGAGAGAGAGAGAGAGCGCTGAGTGGATTGATGTCGGCCGTCCGATTTCGATCGGACGGCCAAGCGATTTCAGCTGGGAGAAAAAGTGGGTCGACAGCGCAAGACAAGGTTGAGCTTGACCAAAGATCTTTAGAGTGAGAATTTTAAATTCTTTTTCAATTAATTTAATTCCAGAAATTCAAATAGGCTTTAGAAAATAGTAAATGAAGTCCAAAATTTTGAGAAAATTCACGAGAAATTCTATGAGGCATTCTGGACTTAAATAAAATAATTCCAACTTTTAGTTGGTAATATATTTTGCACAAAAATTATTTTAGCTTTAAGATACTTTAGGTAATTGTTGGACCGTAAAGGCGACTAGAGGGGGGGTGAATAGGAGCACGCTCACTTTTTCACAAATTATGAACTCAATACAATTTAACTCCGGTAGCTATTAGAAAGCTATGAAGATCAATGTACCGATCAAATGGAAGACTAGTATTGAATCCAATTAAACCCTAAGCAATATAACAAAATCAACTAAGATTATCAAGACTCACAAAGACGCGGTCCGACCAGTTATACTCAACCGGTCGGACCGATTGCAGGCGATCGACCGGCGTTGTCTTTGGCGGTCGGACCGCTCCAAAATCGTCTCGACCGGTGATGACGGCGATCGGACCGGCCGACTCGAACCGATCGCAATAAATAAAATCACCGATGACGAACTTGCAATTAGGTGAAACTTTTGATTCTCAACTCTAATCTTTATGAAACTTTGCACACACCTTCTATATGCTATTGAGGACCTATTCCAATTGAATATTATGATAATTCTTGGAGCGATCTTGAGCAATTACCAATTGATTAACGAAGGTCTAAAGCGGGCAAGAACGAAAACTTGATCCTAAAGCTTGTTCGTGAGAGATTGATGATCAAGAAGATGCTAGATAGATTCACACATATCACAGCAAGCTAATTCACGTGAAAGAATCAATCACAAACTTGCGGATCAAGAAAAGCCCTAAAATCACCAAATTGAAAGCAAGAACGAAAAGAGACTTATCTCAAGCAAACCTTGCATAGATTGATTTCGTGATTGAAGCTGGATTACATCCACACCATCATGGATCAGTAGACAATCAAGGATCACGAAATTCACCACAAACCATGAAGAGCCCTAGCCTCCACCTCAACTCCCCTAAAGACAATTAGGGTTTTGAAACATAAAAAGGCAAGCGAGAGAGAGGTGCAGCCACCATCTCCTCCTATTTATAGTGGAGGCCTAAAACTCTTAGGGTTTGACTTAATTGGGCTCCCGTTAAGGCCCACCAACAAACGGGTCACACACGCACGCTTCGCGAAGCGTCGTCTTTAACTTTTGACCTAAACCGCTTCACCATGCGTCATGGATTTGCCAATAGGTCACCATTGTCCATCTTGTGTCACGCTTGAGTCGTTGACCTCACCCGCATCGTCGATCGTTCGGACCTCAACTCTTCAAGTCTAGTCCGATTCTCCTCGCCGCTGACCGTCGTTGACCACCAAGCTACTGCACAACCACGGACAAGAAAACACGTGATTCGGAACAAGTTCTTCACAACTTGACCCATGTTAGTCAAAACATGCATCATGCAAATCATATGCCATGAAACCAATGACTTTGACCTAACAAAATAACATCGCCACGAAGTTGGCCGACGTTCAAGTAATTACACGGTCGACCGCCCCGGTGAGCCGGTCGGAGATCACCATGGCGGTCGGACCGCTCCACAATGAGCGGTCGGACCGCCCTAAGACTTAGCCAAATTCAAGCTCCCAAAACCAAACCTTACGGAAACTTAAATCCAATAGAACTTCTTCTTGGAGACTCCAAAATTATGAGACCAAGTGCATTGGGATTCCTTACTTGTCTACAACACCTATTTTTGGCCCAACTCGATTTGAACACTTTTGGTCACCGCCGTCCGACCGCCCGGATGGCGGTCCGACCGATATGGGACCGTCGGACCGCGTGCAAGGACCGGTCGGACCGCCTGAGCGAGAAGCTCAGTAACTTTGTCAAAACGTGAAGCGACAAACCGTAAACGCCATTGCCAATTGTCACATCATCCTAAGATCTGGAGCATATCCCCATGAAATCCACAATCTCCCCTTGATGAACACATTGGCAATTATCCAGAAAATGGAAGTAAGAGGTTTGAAAACGAGTTTACTCGCAGTTTTCGCACAAAGGCACAACTTGGTCCATAAGCAAGAAAAAGCAATAAAAATGACCAAGCTGGCATCAGAATAGTATAGGCATGTGAGACAAGGCAAAAGTAAGCATAGAAACTTTGATTTCCAGAAAAGGGTCAAAATTCTCACAAAAGGTCCATATGAAAGAACAATTGTTCAACTGACCTATGATCATTGTGAGGATAAAAGAATGCAATTCAAGTTCAGAATATTCAATAAGACAATAAGAATGCAACTCAAGAACTCCCCCTCACTATGATCATCAAATTTCAAATTTTCAGTTTCTCCCCTTTGTATAAATTTCTCCCCCAATCTTCTCATTAACACATCTTCTCCAAATTAGAGTAGCAAAGAAATATTACACATCATCTCCCAAAGAAATATCATCTTTTCATTTAACACATCTTCTCCCCCTTTGACAATGGATTCATCAAGGAATCAAGCCTTCCTCTCATCCAGAGATAACAAATAGAGAATAAAGAAAGAAGCAGAAACAAAAGAAGCATAAAGAGGAATATGCATGAAGTGCAATGGAGTGGCTTCAATTTTTGTATTTTTCAATTTTTTGATTACAAGAAGCTTTGGAGATTACCCAAAAGAACAAGCTAGTATCTCGAATAATGCACAAACAGCATATCAAGCCTGACAGCGCTAGCAAGATCATGGTAAGACATATATATCAAAGCTAAGCACAAAGGCTCAAAAGTAAAGCAGTAGATTTGATCAATTTAAGCAACGCTTCAAATTCAAACAAGTTCATCAACGAGGATCCTAAAGTGAAATTGGCCATGTCAAAATGTCAAAGTGAGATCAAAAATCTAACAAAGACCACATTAAGAGTCAATCAAGTCCCGTATTGAATCATTTTGCTCAATATTTTGTAAACGCCCATTTGTCAACATTTTTCTCATTTGCATTGAATATTGAAGTTGACTAATGATCTAACTTAGTGACAAGATCACGGACTAGGAGCCATCCACAAACTCATCCTAAGCTTCGACCAAAAGTTGATTAAAGGTATATCTTAGTAAAGAAGATCCCGGACTAGGAGCCATCCACAAACTCTTTCTAAGCTTCTACAAGGCGACAAATCTTGAGGTTCATGTCATTTCGACAAGCGGTCCCCATGAGATCGTCGGTTCATCAAACTATCTCCAAGTTCATGTCATTTGACAAGGTCTCGTAAGAATAGTTTGGCACAATTTAAGCATAAGACAATCTTGATTTTCATTTTCACAAGAGCATTTTAGAATCTCAAGAACACAAAAGCTCAAGTAATGGTCAATTTTAGATCAAAGAGCTAACAAAGCAATTCTGACAGGGCCAATGTCACAAGAGGAGCACTAATTGCGCAACTCGCTAAAACATCCACAAATTGCAATTTCTTAGTTTGAGTTGTTTAAAAGATTCTAGCTCATATAGCAAAGACTTAGCTACACATGTAAAAGCATGATAATTCTAGCAAGTCAAAGAACTAGACATGACATTGAGCAAGAATTGAAATACAAAAGCTCTAAAGGGTAATAGGCAAAGCTTCATCAATTTTAAAGATAAGGAGAAAATCTTATATTACAATGCATCTTTTGGATTTTTCATACCACTTGTTGTAACCACTTGTTGTATTTTTCATATGAATGCAATATGACACAATGAGATGCAATTAAAAAGCCTAAAACCTAAAAAGTTCGAAAAGATCACTAAGTTTAGAAAAGAACAATAAAAATCAAAAGAACAAGGAAAGATAAGAAAAGATCAAACTCCCCTCAAACCAACCCATAAGGATAAATTACCCTAACTCGCTTCTTAAGGAGGAAAATGCGGTTTGATCTAAAGGCTTGGTAAGAATATCGCCAATTGAGCTTGGACTCACGAAGTGCATCACAATATCACCTTTTAACATGATCTTTAAGGAAGTGAAAGCGAATGTCTATGTGCTTAGTCCTAGAATGTTGCTTTGGGTTTTAGCAATATTAATAAGAAGTGTTATCACGAAAAGAGGAACACTAGCAAAGTTTAACCCATAATCTTTCAAAGTAGGCGTCATCCACAAAATCAGCTCAAACAACTAGCAGCTGACTACATACTCGCCTCGGTGGATTGTGCAATGTAAGACCGCTTCCTAGAAGACCAAGATACAAGAGAAGTGCCTAGGAAGTGACAGTGCTCGAGGTACTCTTCCTATCTAACCGACTGACCGCAAAATCGAATCGAAAAACCTCTAATGGACAAAGTCAAGAGCGGGAATACCAAATGCCATATAAGAGGGTAGAGTGTAAATACCGAATATGCGCTTAACGGCTTGGCGATGGGAAGTTCTCGAGACGCTGAAATCTTGCACAAAGGCATACCGTGAAGTGAATGTCCGGTCTCGAGGCCGTCAAATACGAAGGAGCCGATCATCTTTGCGGTACTCGCGTTGATCCACGACTTCTCCTTCCTCATCCGGATCCAAAGCAATCGAAGTTGCCATGGGAGTGGAAATTGGCTTGCATCACCCATGTTGAAGCGTTTGAGTAAATCTTTAGTGTACTTCGTCGATGGATGAAAGTTCCTTCCTTGCATTGCTTGATTTGAAGTCCCAAAAAGTAATTAAGCTCTCCCATCATACTCATCTCAAATTCCTGGACATAGTGTCGGAAAAGTTGAAACAAGAGCATTAGAGGAACCACCAAAGATAATATCATCCACATAAATTTGAGCAAGCGAGAAGTCATTGTCACGCCTAAGAATAAATAGAGTTTTATCCACTTTACCCATCTCAAAATTATTTTTAAGCAAGAAGGTCTTAAGTCTATCATACCGAGCTCTAGGGGCTTGTTTAAGACCATACAATGCTTTAGATAGCTTGAAAACACGATTTGGATATTTAGGATCCTCAAAACCGGGGTTGCTTAACATACACTTCCTCATCTATGAAACCATTTAAAAGGCACTTTTAACATCCATCGATATAATTTAAAACCTTTTGATGCGACAAATGCAAGCGAGAATGCGAATGGCTTCTAGTCTAGCAACAGGAGCAAATGTCTCATCAAAATCTAACCCCTCAACTTGGCTGAAACCACGAGCTACCAATCGGCCTTATTTCTAACCACGAACCATCCTCACCTTGTTTATTCTTAAACACCCAGCGGGTTCCTATAACATTATGACCACTAGGAGGTTCTACTAGGTTCCAAACTTTGTTTCTTTCAAAATTCTCTAACTCCTCATGCATGGCATTTACCCAGCTAGAATCGGATAAAGCATGTGATATATCGCGGGGTTCAAAAGAAGCAACAAAAGCGAATGAGAGTAGAGATTTGGATCATTATACAGAGCGAGTGACTCGCTCATGTAGATTACCTATTATACATTAGGAGGATCTTTGTCTCTGAATGCGAAGTGGGCGCCGGGTGAGATCTCGTTTCTTCGACCCGCATGATGCTGCGATGATGAAGATGTGCAGAGCCTCAGCGAAGGTGAAGTAGGCGTAGCGGTTCTTGTATCAATATGGGCGCTTGAAGAGCGGCAGATGAAGGAATGATATTAGCCGTCCTCATCTTCCTCCACAAAAATGCTCTGTCACTGTAAATCATACGTAGCAATAGATCTAGCTCGAGGCTAGTCTCATCAAAAGTGACATTACAAGTCTCTGAATAATGTTAGTCTCGATGATTAAAAACCGAAAACCCTCGAATGAGCGGGATAACCGAAATATCCCATCAAAAGTTCTTGATTCAAATTTATCTAAATTGCATGTCTTAAGAATAAAACATTTTGATCCAAAAACTCGAAAATCAAAAGCAGAGGGTTTTCTACCAAAGCGAAGCTCATAAGGAGTCTTGCCCAAAGAAGGTCTCAAAAAGACACGATTTGCAATATGGCAAGCAGTAGCAATAGCTTCGGCCCAAAATCTCCTCGGTGTGCTATACTCATCTAGCATCGTCCTAGCCATTTCGACCAAGGTCCTATTCTTCCTTTCCACCACGCCATTTTGTTGAGGGACGTGTGGAGAGGAGAAGCGATGCTCAATACCACGCTCGGCACAAAAGAAGCAAAAGAAGCATTTTTGAACTCCGTGCCATTATCACTGCGAATCGCTCTCAAAGCACCGAGAAGCTCGAAGCCAAGCGAAGAACAAGGTCATGAAAATAACCAAAAACTTCATCTTTTGAAGTAAGAAAGAACACCCAAGTATATCTAGAAAGATCATCAACTATAACAAGAATATACCATTTTCCACCGACTGACCGGACTCTAGCAGGACCAACAGTATCCATATGAAGCAAGCGTCACGGTCAAATCAGTCATAACCATAGTCCTGAGAAGGGTGTGGCGGCAACTTGTTTGCCATGCCTACAAAGCGCACATCTGACATCTTTGATGACTTTGAGCTTAGGCAAACCTCTCATGAGATCAAGGTTGCTAACTCGTGTCGGATGATCAAAACCAATGTGCCCCAAGCGTCGATGCCAAAGCGAAAATCGAGAAGGCGATGTAAGCAAACATTTAAGAGATCCGGCAAGAGATTACGAAAAGTCGGCTCAAAAATTCTACCAACTCTAGAGATTCCAAACACAAGCTCACGGTAGAATCAAGCACACGACAAGCATTTTCTTAAAAGCAGTCTCATAACCATCATCAAGAAGTGAGAAAGCGAAAGGAGATTATACCTAAGCTTGTCCACAAGAGCGACATCCTTTAGAATGAATTTGTTGTTCACCCTAATTGATCATGTTCCTTCAATTCGCCCTTGTGTATCATCTCCAAAGGTGATGAAGTCATCACCTATTGCTCGCGTGAAAGAGGTGAACCATTTTGAGTTCCCGGTCATGTGGCGTGAACATCCGAGTCAACGAACCACGTGTTCTTCCCCTTTCGCGATAATCCCGAAAATCAAGGAGCAAAAGAGCGATGTGTCTCAATCTTTGGGATTAGATAAACAAGATTTAGGAATCGATCTTGAGACACACGCGTCAAGGAGTATACAAACCGAAGTACTATCCTTGATTTCATTTAACATTCGATTATGAGCAATGTTTAAATTAACATGAGACTTAGGCGTCCATGGCGATCGACCGGCTTTGTCTTTGGCGGTCGGACCGTGACCTAACCAGTCGGACCGGTGACCACCGTGTCGGACCGCTTGATCGATACACATTAGAATTAGGATGTCTAGAAACATAATGATTTGCATGAGATAAAAATCCTAATCCGTGTTTATTCTTTTCGGTGTTACCATGTCTCATAGAAGCTCTAGGTTGCATGAATGAAATTCTATCAAAATTTTTCTTATCATTTTTCAACCTCGCCAACAATATTCAATCAAATGTCCACCTTTTTGCAATAAGTGCAATGGTACTTGGTACCACTAGAAGGCGCACCATTTGAATTAATACAAGGTTGGGCAAAACCTGCAGATTTAAAAGATGTTTTTGAGGTTGGGTTTTGAATTCAATTAAACCTTTTCCAAGACTTGAATGACTTTTGGGTTTGAATTGTCTTGAAAAGAATTGAATCCTAAACCTTGCTTCTTATAAGGAGTTTTAGACTTGTCAAGAATCATGTTTAATTGTTTCTTACCTTTAGAAAATTTTTCTAATGTATCATGAAGGTAAGCATTTTCTTTTCTCAAGTTAACACAAGAATCACAAGTTTTATCCATAGATTTTTCCTTATACAAAGCAATTTCAAGTTTAAGAGTGGAACATGAAGCACAAGTAGTATTTTCAATATTGTCCTTAAGCTTTGCATATTTGACTCTAGCGACTTCTAAGATATCTTTGATTTCACGTTCTTTTCTAAGCATGAAGTGCAAGGGCTAGAATCAAAAACATCAAAAGCAATCAATTTACTAGATTCTAAACATTTTTCACAAGGAGCACTTTTAATTTCATTTAGTTCAGATTTAGCATTCTCAAGTTGTTGTACACAAATATTATGAGCGATTGTAACTTGGTAATTTAGAATGCATAGCATGACAAGATAAACATTCATCAGTTCAAGAGTCTTAGCAGCTTTAAGCTCTACTTTCAATTTGTTAATCTTTGACTCTAATTTCTTATTTTTGTCATAACAAATTCTAGCGCTTCATCTTGACTAAGCAATTGCTCAACTATAGAATCATATTTAGTGAAAGCTCATCATAAGAAAAAGATACCTCATCATCATCAATGTCGTCGATTGTCGACCATGAAGCACATGCCGGTGAAGTCTTTGGCCTTCCCTTTCTTTTGCCTTGAGGATCTCCTCCTCCTTGTCCTCCTCACTCCGGTATCCACATCGCTCAAGGATTGATCCTCAAAAGCGGCAAGGACCGGTGGCGACCTTCACAAGCTTATTTGCCTCATACCTTGATTTGTTGAAAGGAGGCTTCTTCCAAGTCGGGCTTTCCTTCCTTATGATTGCTCTTACCTTTCGACTTGGGGCAATTTGCGGATATGATTGAGCTCACCACATTCATAGCATGTTCTGGGACCACCTCTCTTTTGTTTCTCACATTATTGTAGGCCCGTGTGAATTTCTTAGCTAGAAGAGCTAACTCTGTTTGAGAATACTTTCAAGCTCCTCTTCATGAATAGCGGATAAACAAGCAAATGAAAATCCGGAAGAAGATTCACAAGAGTCATCAAAAGCCTTTTTGAGAGGATCTCGCTACCAAAGCTAAATTATCTTTCTTAGGATGATCAACTCTTTTAATTTCATGAGTCTTGAGTTTACTATAAAGCAATTCTAAAGTAAGACTTGAAAGATCAACATTTTCTTCTATAGCGGTAGCTTTCATCTCCCACTCCTTGGTGTTGATTGCGACCAAGAGATGGGTGGCATTTTCAGATTGAGAATATTCAATATCAACGACTTTCATTTGATTAATTACTTTATTAAAGCGATCTGAAAATGTCATCGATGCTCTCTCGGGGCGCATCTCGAATTTATTGTACTCACGCTTGTAAGCAGTTTGGCGCACCTTTTTGATTTGGGGCGAACCCTCATGATATGTTTGAGAGTGTTCCAAATTTCATCTTGTGATTGAAAGATTGCAAATTCTATCATATTCTTGTCTACCAAGTGCACCATATAAAAGATTCTTAGCCTTATTGTTGTTAGCCAAAAGAATTGCAGAAGCAGGTGTAGCAATTTCAGGAATAACCAGCGGGGCTCTAACAACATCCCAAATAGCTTGTCCCTCGCTCTCAAGAAAGACGCGCATACGATTCTTCCAATAGGCATAGTCGTGCCCATCGAAGATATGCGGTTTAGTAGAAAACTTATCCATCGCCAAAGTTCGGTGACCGGTTAAGATCAAGATTGAACTAACAGGGCTCGATACCACTTGTTGGACCGTAAAAGCGACTAGAGGGGGTGAATAGGAGCACGCTCACTTTTCACAAATTATGAACTCAATACAATTTAACTCCAGTAGCTATTAGAAAGCTATGAAGATCAATATACCAGTACAGCGGAAGACTAGTATTGAATCCAATTAAACCCCTAAGCAATATAACAAAATCAACTAAGATTATCAAGACTCAAAGACGCGGCGATCGACCGTTATACTCAACCGGTCGGACCGATTGCGGGCGGTCCGACGGCGTTGTCTTGGCGGTCGGACCGCTCAAAATCGATCGGACGGTGATGACGAGCGATCTCGACCGGCCGACTCGAACCGATCCGCAGCGATAAAATCGGCCGATGACGAACTTGCAATTAGGTGAAACTTTTGATTCTCAACTCTAATCTTTATGAAACTTTGCACACACCTTCTATATGCTATTGAGGACCTATTCAATTGAATATTATGATAATTCTTGGAGCGATCTTGAGCAATTGCCAATTGATTAACGAAGGTCTAAAAGCGGGCAGAACGAAAACTTGATCCTAAAGCTTGTTCGTGAGAGATTGATGATCAAGATGATGCTAGATAGATTCACACATATCACAGCAAGCTAATTCAAGTGAAAGAATCAATCACAAACTTGCGGATCAAGAAAGCCTAAAATCACCAAATTGAAAGCAAGAGCGAAAAGAGACTTATCTCAAGCAAACCTTGCATAGATTGATTTCGTGATTGAAGTCTGGATTACATCCACACCATCATGGATCGATGAGACAATCAAGGATCACGAAATTCACCACAAACCATCAAGAGCCCTAGCCTCCACCTCAACTCCCCTAAAGACAATTAGGGTTTTGAAACATAAAAAGGCAAGCGAGAGAGAGGTGCAGCCACCATCTCCTCTTATTTATAGTGGAGGCCTAAAACTCTTAGGGTTTGACTTAATTGGGCTCCCGTTAAGGCCCACTAACAAGCGGGTCACACACGCACGCTTGCGAGCGTCGTCTTTAACTTTGACCTAAACCGCTTCACCATGCGTCATGGATTTGCCAATAGGTCACCATTGTCCATCTTGTGTCACGCTTGAGTCGTTGACCTCACCGGCATCGTCGATCGTTACGGACCTCAACTCTTCAAGTCTAGTCCCGATTCTCCTCGCCGTTGACCGTCGTTGACCACCAAGCTACCTGCACAACCACAGACAAGAAAACACGTATTCGGGAACAAGTTCTTCACACCTTGACCCATGTTAGTCAAAACATGCATCATGCAAATCATATGCCATGAAACCAATGACTTTGACCTAACAAAATAACATCGCCACGAAGTTGGCGGCGTTCAAGTAATTACGGTCGGCCGCTCGGGTGGCCGGTCGGACCGCCATGGCGGTCGGACGCTCCACAATGAGCGGTCGGACCATATAGACTTAGCGAAATTCAAGCTCCCAAAACCGAAATCTTCGGAAACTTAAATCCAATAGAACTTCTTACTGGAGACTCCAAAAATTATGAGACCAAGTGCATTGGGATCCCTTACTTGTCTACAACACCTATTTTTGGCCCCGACTCGATTTGAACACTTTTGGTCACCGCCGGTCCGATCCTTGGATGGCGGTCCGACCGATATGGGACCGGTCGGACCGCCGTGCAAGGACCGGTCGGACCGCCTGAGCGATAAGCACTGTAACTTTGTCAGCAGCGTGAAACGACAAACCGTAAACGCCATTGCCAATTGTCACATCATCCTAAGATCTGGAGCATATCCCCATGAAATCCACATACTCCATTGTAATTAACTAATTTATTCCATTGTCATGTGTTAATGTGTTATGGACTTATGATCTTTAAATTGATGACAATGTGGATGTTCCTTGGTTCGAGTGATACAGTCGACTACAGGATTGTAGATGTTTTATTTTCAACTGAAATTGAAATTTTGGGCTGTTACAAGAGAGGTTTTGAAATTGAGGTAGAAGCTACAAATTTTAAAAATACAACTTAAGTTGAAATAAATTTTTGAAACCAACTCGCAAAAGCAAATACTATTCACAAACCAAAAAACAAGATATTACAAACCTACCCACCTTAAACGGAATATCGACCCCGAGATTCAAGCTACTCTCGGAAAAACAGAAGTAGAGGGGGGAAAAGGGGGAATCTGGTGGGAAAAGTGAGCACCATAGTCTTCTTTAGCTCAAAAGAACAGCAGCTTAAAACCTTTCAGCAAATCTCCTTGAAAACTTGCGCTGGCACTGATTGAACAGAAAATGTACCCTTTAGTAGTTTTGTGTCTTCCTGAGCCTTCTTGGTGGTAACATGGTTCACTTGCCCATGGTTGGGTGTTGTGGCAGACCTGAATGCTTGCGAAGTCTGAAGATTCTTGCTTGGAGCTAAAGTCTAGCCTCAAGCTGGGGTGGCTCTCAACTTGGACTTCACCGGGGTGACCTGGCGTTGACGACATCTTTTGGCGAAGTGCCCCTTTTCTCCACATTTGAAGCAGTGAAGGTGAGCTATCGAGTTATGCGCTGCAGGTTGTCCAGCAGGGTGAGGGTGCGGGGAACATTCTCATTTCTTCTCCTTTCAACTGAAGTATTCTGACACTCCTGTGTAGTCTGGTTACTTCCCTTTAAAAGGTAGGGTATCTAATATTCCTTGTCTTTACCAACATCATTCATGACTAGTCTCACAGGCTTGAAGCGGTCTCAGCAACTCGTGCCTTGGTCAACAACAGCGCAAGGAGCGATCTTTTGGCCTTATCTTGTCCTTGCGAGAGAAAACATGTAACTTTACTTATCGGGCATTCACAGGTGGTGATCCTTATCCTGATTAGGCGATTTTACACGACATTATTTTACCTGATGTCCTTTTTCTCCATAATGTTGCATGCTAGTTGATTCATAGGGCAGTCATCTGATTGATGGTGTTGCTCACAGCAGGGGTAGTAGGGAACTAGGTATGCATAGCAATAGTGCCCATATTGCCTACATGCGAAGCATGCTCCTCTTGCAACTTGTCGTATTGGCGGGCATAATTGGGCGTCATGTCCTATCTTGCCACATTTAGAACATAAGGCCTCTGGTGAAGCTTTTGGGTCTGGTAGTAGAACTTCAGTAGGCATAGCTTGCTTCTTGCTGGGGCTCTTGACAAGTTCTTCTCTGACGAAGCTGGGGTTGGTGGCATTGGCATTCTTTGTGGGTTCTTCGAGGTTCTGCTGGGGACATTTGGGCACCTAGTGTCCTATGTTACCGCAATAGAAATATTTGGTTTCCTTGCCTTGCTTCCACTAGGGGCATCCATTGGCAAAGTGCCCTTTTTCTCCACAGCTATAACAGCGAAGGTGAGCTACTTGATTGATTGTTGCAGTCTGTCCAGCGGGGTGGGAAGTGCGAAAAATATTCCCACTGGGACGCGGGCTTGAAGTTGGAGCTCTTGGAGGTTGGGCTACTGACTGCCTAGATGACGAGATGTCATGAAATGCTGGCTGCTAGGGGTAGCTGTCTTGTGGCCTCTGCGCTTCCATCTTCCTTTTGCGACTGGAACCACTTCATTGGGCTGCTGCTCTCTTTGGTGTCATCTAAGGGAATAACTCGGCTTAGATCTAGAAGATATATATGAGGGCTCACTGGCCCTCTAGATCACAATAGAAGAACTTTAGGTGTTACATGACTCCTTAATATAGCATATAGGCCAAGCTAAGTCATCACACAAGATACAAACACAACATCTACAAAAGAAGGACAAAGTGCTTGCAACCAAAAGATTGCTAAAGCAAGCACTGCCAGCTAAACTAAGCTAACTACTCCTCTATTGGGTGTTGATCACCATAAGCGATCTGATTGCCCAAGGAGCGAGGGGCCAAAGCGGTTGCTCTTTTGAAGTCGGCGACCGAGAACAAAACGAGCGAAAAAGGCTGCATCCTCGACTGGAGTCTTCAATGTTGATGATCGGCGGTGGCTGGGACATCGCACTCTTCTTGTATTTGTGATCACGATGCGAGGTCTGAATGTCGAGCTGGCGTTGGGTTGCTAGGGACGATGGCTGAGACCCCGGTTTATCGGGCTTGTAATGCTTAGCCATCCATTTGGTCCTAGCATCACAAATCAGATAAGCCGAGACTCGAGACATGTATACTTCCCAGAAATGCAGATACACACCTCTTTACAAAGTTCATGCATCAATTCCATTCATTCACATAGAACCAAAGCAAAAACAAACATCCAGAAGATAACATAAATAGAAGATAGTTATAACAAAAGAGGGGCCGACCGGCCAAATGACAAATACATAAAGAAAATTGAACAGCGGAAGCAAAAGTGCCATAAGATGGCGATAAACAAAAGAGCCACTCGGTGTGCCCTTAACCCACAAGGCAGCCGTAGGACCGCCAAGCTAGTCGTCGAATCCACGGCACATTTCACAAAAGTGAGGCCCTTGGGGCTCACCTTCCTCCACAACAAAGAGCCCAACAAATCCGGGTGAGTACTTTGAATGTACTACATAAGACTTACGTGTGAAGTAACAGACTGTACATATCTATATGCAAGCTTTTTGAATGGAGGCTGTATGTTTCATTTTCAGCACAAAGCCATCTTTATTTGCAATAATGTAATACATTTAAAAGCAAGTTAACAAATCTGTTTTAATGCTCAAATAATCGCAAGGGACAACAATATATGATAGATAAAGAACAACAACAATCACAAGTGACTAAACCCTTAGTCACCACAACAATAGCATGAATTACCCATTCATACCACCCATGTCAAATTTTAGTTTAAAAGGTTGTAGTCTAACTCTTGGAAGACCTCCCCAAGCGTGTCCATAACCTAGGGCGAGGCTATTGAATAGTTTTATCCTGCGAGGGTGTACCACTTGTACTCCACACGCATGAACCGCCTTTTGCCAAGCTATTAAGCACACTTAGAAGGTATCTGACGCAGCTAAGTCCTCTGAGACATTTCCAATATTGTGAATTATTCACGAGCCGCCGTATGGATAGAAACCCATACGTTGTGTCGGAGTCATCGTAAAGCCTCGGTCAACTACCCTTCGGGTAAAGCCTTGGACAACTGACGCTCCTCGAGGTGGAGAGCCTACAGGAATCTCCACCACCGCACACCCAACACAAGAACACGACCACATATCATGTTTCACACAACACACACAACCCCCTCCTGCGACTCGGAGATAACCCACGCCAAAGTACTTAGTCAAGAGAGGTCCCATATACCTCTCGCGTGGTTAGCACACAAAAATGCTTGGTTTAGTGTAACAAGATGTTCGGTCCTTGTTGACTTAGGCAAGACATCCACCAACCCAATAACCCACCATCCGACCACTTGCCCAAGTCCAAATCAGTTTTCCATTTTCAGATTTTGACTTTACAAAATAACAAAGCACAAGTGTTGGTCGTAATGACATAATTCATATATGTGTGATCAAGATCATCGACTAAAATCGATGATCGCCCAGTGCTACCAAAGCTAAGCATTTCTAAGCAATTTCAAATCGAAAGCTACTAAGTGACCAGAGTCCATCCATCGGACTCCGACCACAGCCAATAACCTAAGCTCATGGTAGTAGAGGATAAACAAGTCCTACAGATTATGCAACTATAGGATACTAACCATAACTTGACAACAAAATAGCAATGCATACATACGAGTTGAAATCAATATAGTAGACTTGAAAAATAATGGGATTAACATGATCAAACTGCTTGCCTGCTTGCTGTGGGTCAAGATGTTGCTGGGGATCAACAATATTGTCGATGTGCTCTTCGGATCCTAACGAGAAGGCGAAAAGCAATCAATAAGAACGAATAAAATGCAAAGACTCAACAGCAAACCTTCTCCAAAAATTCTGAAAATCTTACCGAAGCAAGGTACTGATTTATAAAGAATTTAGCAACAAGAACCAATCGATTGGGATTCTTAATGCCAAATATACGACCGAGAGAAGGTCTTACGACCAGATCGTGGTCGAAGAAAAACCTACGACTATGACATAGTCGTAGCAAGTCTTACAACTAAGTTCAAGTCGTAGAAGAACTCACGACCTAGTTAAGGGTCGTAGGAGAACTTACGACTAGGCACAAGTCGTAATAGAACTTACGACTGGGTACTAGTCGTAGAAGGACTTATGCCCAAGGCATAGTCGTGGTAAGACTTACGACCACGCTACGGTGGCTGGTCGGAAATCCGACCACGAGGCAGCGCCTCCCTTGCGCTTTGGTGGCTCCAAGAATAGCGTCTCCGGCCACTGTGGCGCCAAACCAAAGCGAGGATGAGTGTCTAAAAGCAATGGTCCGGCCGTGGCGGTCTTGGTCTGAGTATGGTCGCTACGGTGAATGCGACCACAGTGCGGCCAAGAAGGTATGGCTCGGCGAAACTCCCGAACGGACAATACCAAAAGAACAACGAAAACACCTAAGCTCCTATAGGGTAAGGTGAAAGTACCTGAACTGGAGAACGACCAGAGACCCACGGAGTGGCTCCGGCGACGAGTAACCGAACGGCTGCGGTGAGGTCCTCACTAGGCCACAGCGACCTGAGCAGAGAGAGAACCAAACCGAGCGAAGGTTAAGCTCCAGCGAGTAAAGGGGAAACAGAGGGGGCAAGGACTTTGAAGAAGAAAACCCCCGCTGCACCGCCTCCACCGAAACTCCCAACTCAACGATGGCGGTCGAGGGGATTGCGAGGAACTGCAGCTCAAGCAAGTTGGTGAGTGCTAGCTGGAGTTGCGGAAGTGCTAAAGGAAGCTAAGGGTGAAGCAAAGGAGTTTAAATAGAGCAATGGCAGGAGCAGCGGCCGGTTTTCGGTCGGGTCAACAACGCCATGAGAGCACTTGAGAGGCGATGGGAGCGGTTGAGTCATGGCCCTCGAGGATGGCGCGACGGGCATTTAATGCTTGTGAGCTAGCCGTTTAAAGGTGGACATAAGTGGATCGCACGCCATGCGCTTTTTCCCTCACGCACGCCATGGCAGAGCTCACGCGCTTGAGACAGAGGAAGAGGCGACTTCGTTGGTCGTCGGATTGGAATCGAGCGGTGGGCTAGATCGGCGGATTGAAGCGATCCCATCGTTGGTGGTCGAAGATCGTTCGATGCCGATCAACGGTGAGTTAGATCGGATGGTTTACAACGACTCCATCGTTAATTTGGTGAAGACCGTTCGATACCGATCCTACGGCTCACGACCTAAGCTACCGAGCGACCGAGTTAGCGCAGTTAGTGGGTGGATCGTGTCAAGTGGCTCGAGCCCGAGTCCGATTCGAACCTACGAAATAGTGCAGATCTGTTAGGGTTTGAATCCTAACATCTGATTTTTGAGGAATTATTGAGGTAGCAAGCAAACTCCAAAATTCATGAAATTCTAACTGGTGATTGCCGACAGCAGGAGGAACCTCACATAAAATTCCCAGAGATTTTAATGTCTTGAATTTTCCTCGAAAATTCGGAAGGTGAAAGCTACGGTTTGACCAAGCTTTGACTCGCCTCCAAAATTATCAAATAATTTCTAAAATTCCTGAGGTAATTCAGAGGTGTTGCCAAGCCTCCTTAGAGCTCAGGAGAAATATCTCCAAGGGTTTGGCACAAGATCCATGACAAGGAGGTTTTTGATTGGAGTTAATTGGGGATTTAGTTTTGATTTTCTATAATTCCTCTCAAAAGAATTACAGAAACAACCAAGGGCTTCAAGATGCAAGAAAAGTTTTAATTTCTCCTGTTTTTCTTACATTTGAAACACAACTCCATATTTGGGATGTTACAAAACCTCCCCCCCCTTACAAAAATCTCGTCCCGAGATTTGGCTCACTCGGTAAAGAAAGATGGATAGTCTGCACGGAGACGATCTTCCCTTTCCCAAGTAGCCTCATCCTCATAATGGTTCGACCACTGAACTTTGAGGAATCTGATAGATTTATTCCTTGTTCTTCGTTTGGCCTCATCGAGTATGCGAACAGGATGCTCGCGGTAGGTCAAATCCTCTTGGACATTGAGAGTTTCCAACGGAGCTTGTCAAATCCTCTTGGACATCGAGAGTTTCCAATGGAGCTTCCTCAATTGGAACACGGAGGCACTTCTTTAATTGGGACACATAGAAAACATCATGTACCCCCTCGAGTGCAGCTGACAATTCCAACTTATAGGCAACAGCTCCTTTCTTCTCGATAATACGGTAAGGACCGACATACCGAGGAGCTAACTTGCCCTTGACGCCGAAACGTTGATGGCCCTTCAACGGAGAGACTTTGAGATAAACAAAGTCATTAGGCTCAAAGCTCAACCCGCGACGACGGCGATCCGCATAGCTCTTTTGCCTGGATTGAGCTGTGCGTAAACGATCACGAATAAGCTGGACTTGGTTTTCGGCCTCATTGATCGAGTCCGGGCCAAAGAAAGGTCTCTCGCCGGTCTCAGACCAATTCAACGGGTTCGACTTTCTCCCGTATAAGGCCTCAAAAGGTGCCATGCCAGAGACTAGCCCAAGCTGTTGTTGTAGGAAAACTTCGGCAAATGGCAAGCATTTCTCCCAATTCTTTCCATAGGAGAGAACACAAGCACGGAGCATGTCTTCCAACACTTGGTTGACCCTTTCGGTCGACCATCGGTTTGGGGTGATATCTTTGTGCTAAAGGTAAGACGGTGCCCATAGCCTGCTGCAGACTATGCCAAAACCGTGAAGTAAACAGATAACCACGATCGAAATGATCGTCTTGGTATCCATGCAAACTCACAATTACGGCGATATAGAGCTCAGCTAGAGCCCCACTGAAAGCTGCGTCTTGACAGGAATGAAATGAGCCACTTTGGTCAACCGATCGATAACGACCCAAATGGCATCGTTTCCTTGGGCGACACAGGTAGACCGGTGATAAAATCCATCCGATCGAATCCACTTCTATTCGGGAATAAGCAAAGGTGAAGCGATCCTGCTTTGGATGCCGATCTTTCGGCCTTGACACGACGACACACGTCGCTTTCGACAACGAACCGCAATCTCCCTCTTCATTCGGGTCCACCAAAATCTCGCGGAGATCTTGATACATCTTTGTGGCCGGGATGAATAGACAAAAGCGAATCATGGGCTTGCGGAGAATCAACTCCCGCAATTCCATGTCCTTTGGAACCACAAGGCGTTGCCCGAACCTGACAACACCATGCTCATCCTCAGAGAAGCACTTGGCTGTTCCATTCTTGACATTTCCCTTGATGCGGCTCACTCCAGCATCTGCTTGCAGAGCGATCTTGATCCGATCCACCAAGGTTGATTGCACAACCAAGGCGGCGAGGGAACCATGCTCAACCAAACCTAAGTTGAGACGCTGGAATTCCTCCAGAAGAGTGGGTCGAAACTCCTGGAGCAACAAGGCATTGCAATGCGCTTTGCGATGAGCGCATCGGCAACAACGTTAGCTTTGCCCGGATGATAGCGAATACCCATGTCATAGTCCTTGATCAACTCCAACCATCTCTTTTGCCTGAGGTTCAGATCTGGCTGGGTGAACAAATACTTTAAGCTTTTGTGATCCGAATACACTTCATAGCGATTCTGGATTAGGTAATGTCGCCAAATCTTAAGTGCATGAATCACGGCCAATTCAAGTCATGGGTAGGATAGTTGAGTTCATGAGGTCTCAATTGCCTTGATGCATAGGCCACTACCTTGCCTTCTTGCATAAGGACACAACCGAGTCCTCGGCGAAGCATCGCAAAAGATATCGAAGCTCGGTGAATATCGGGAAGAACGAGGGCGGGGCGGTGGTCAAGCGCTTCTTAAGTATTTGGAAACTTTCCTCACAAGCATCGGACCACAAGAACTTCTTGTCCTTCTTAAGCAACTCCGTCATCGGCCAGCGACCTTGGAGAAGTTCTCGATAAAGCGGCGATAATATCCCGCTAAACCAAGAAAACTCCGCGCCGGTTGCATCAAGTAGGTGAACCCATGAAAGAACATCGTTGACCTTGCTAGGATCAGCGGCTCGCCTCTCTTTGAAAGGACATGACCCAAGAAGGTCACTTCCTTCAACCGGAATCGCGACTCTTGAACTTCGCATCTGGTGGTGCTCGCGAAGCTTGCCTAACACAAGCCTCAGATGCTCATCATGTTCCTCCTCATCCTTGGAATAGATGAGAATATCATCGATGAAGACCACGACAAACTTATCCAAATACTCCATGAATACCGAATTCATGAGGTTCATGAACAAGGTGGGAGCATCGGTTAAGCCAAATGACATGACGGTGTACTCATACAAGCCGTAGCGAGTAGAGAAAGCCGTCTTTGGAATATCCTCGGGTCGTATCCGAACTTGATGATATCCCTCTCTCAAATCAATCTTGGAGAATACTCGAGCTCCAGTTAATTGATCAAAGAGATCATCAATGCGGGGCAATGGATACTTGTTCTTTACCGTTACTTCATTAAGCGGACGGTAATCAACGCACATGCGCAAAGTATTGTCCTTCTTCTTTACGAAGATTGCAGGACAACCTCATGGAGATGAGCTAGGGCGGATGAAACCCTTTTCTTGCAGCTCACTAAGTTGCTTCTTCAATTCCACCAACTCGTTCGGTGGCATCCGATAATGCCTCTTTGAAATCGGGACAGTACCGGGAACCAACTCAATGACAAACTCGAGGTCTCGAACTAGTGGCATTCCTGGAAGAGCTTCCGGAAAGACATCAATGAAGTCACGAACCGTTGGGACTTCACTAATATCTAGAGCGGGCTTCGCTTCTAGCGCGAAGAGATGCGGACCTAGCAGCTTCGGCGAAAAGCGAACCTGCTCGCCCGGAGGACTAGATAGAAAGACACACTTCTTGGCACAATCGATTTGCCCCTTATGCTGAGACAACCAGTCCATACCAAGAATTACATCTAGACTTGCTGAATGGAGAAGGATAAGATTCGCGAAGAATCTCACTCCCTCGATCTCAATTGGAACATCCCTATACTCAGATTCAGCTCTCAACTCCAAACCAGGAGAGCGAATGAGCAATGGGATCAACAATGGAGTAAAAAGGAGCTCACTAATAGCAGCAAAAGACTCAGAAATAAAAGAATGAGATGCTCCTGAATCAAACAAAACAGTAGCAGAATGGGAGTTAACAGAAAGTGTACCCGGCAAGACGACGTCGGGTGCCTCCTGTGCCTCCGCTTTGAGATGAGGTGACGCGACCACTACCCATGCCTTGGGTAGCGAGGACTATCTTGAGTCTGAGAAGAACCACCTCCGCCCGCGCCCTCCATTAGGACGAGGGGTTGCTCTCGTCTTCTTAGGGCATTGGTTCGCATAATGCCCCCTTGCGGCGAAGCGGTGACTCTGGCACGGGTTGCGGGGCCACCTGGCGACTTCGCGGTGCACGTGATTGGGACACACTGACTGCGAAGGGCGAAGAACAGTCTTGGCGGCCTCGAGTCTTGAAGCTTCTTGTGCGACGCCATTTTCGAGACTCGATCAAGCGGGGATAGCCGGCCCGAGATGACTTGCGGGCCTCCCACTTACGCTGCGGGAATCATAAGTGCTCTCCCTGAGTGCTCGTGACGATGGCCTTGTCCACAAGGCACGGAAACCGGAAGTCAACGGCGGATAGCTTGTCTGCGGCTCCTCGGACAAACCATCCTTGAACTTCTCTTGCTTGGCCTCATCGGTGGCCACCTCTTCCGAGCATAACGAGCCAAATGGTTGAACTAAATGCAATTACTCAGTGGCGAGAGGCGTCCTTGTCTAAGCGGCAAGAACTCCTTCTTCTTGACCTCATCGGTGGAAGGAATGTGACTCCGACGGAAGGCGGTCGGAACTCCTCCCGGTGTGGTGTGGACCGTCGGGCTGCATGGCGAAAGCTCTCCCACCAAGACAAGGTGCACCCTCCGGTGGTGCGATCTGAGCAGCGTCTTCTTGTGCTCTTGGCACTGCGCTATGCGAAGCTTTCGCTCAACCAGACGAAGTCAATCGTCTGCGTCAAGCGGGTCCTCAGACCTGGAGAATGTGGGGGGCTGGGTGCGAAGAAACTCCGCGAGTCCCCCACGCGGCTGGTGTCCACTCCCTTGCCCGGATCCTGAAGCACCGGTAAGGGCGGAAGTGTTCTTGTGCGATAACGTCGAAGAACCCTCTGTCCTCTGCGGTTGCGCTCGATCTCAAGAAGGACCTCGGCCATGGTCGAAGGAGGAGGAAGATCCTCGTCGGACGGTGGCCAGCCTTGGCGCATGAAAAGTCGTCCGGCCATCCTGTTACAAGAAACTTTGGTTAAAACTAGACCCCAAAATCAAAGCCAAAAGAAAGTGAAAAGCTAACGACTAGGGGAATGGAATATCACCCTAACCGAAAGCCAAAAACAGTAAGTGTATAAACTTAAACATGCTTATAAAAGACCCCAAGGCAGCAAGGAATTACCAAACCAAGGCTCAACTTCCCAATGCAACTAACCCGTATTCAAAACGAGTAATTGATTGAGAAGATAAAAATCAGAAGATTAAGGTAAGATCTAATACTATTAAAGAGTAAGGTTCAATCAACGAAAATAGTATTAGATACATAGCTAACTAGTACCACATCTCACCCTTCTATTCCCACCAGTTCTGGTTGGTTAACCTTTCATTTTCTACCCCCTTCGGAACCTTTGAGCCTGCTGTCCGGAAATTGAAAGATCACTGTCCAGGTTTCGCATCCAAGCTTCTAGTCGCAATTTATCCATTCCAGAAGCTTCAAAACCTTGTAGAGGGCAACCACCACTTCAATTTGCCAAGCTCATTAGTTCTCAAAACCCAACAACTATCTTTGAAGGAAGGAGAGTTAAATAATTTTCAAAACTCAAATTAGAGTAAGATAAGAGGAGAAGGCTAAGATAGGTAAGGAATAAAATCTGAGAATTCCTTAAGCTTTCATAAATCATTTGACATTTTGAAGATAATATTTTCCAAAATATCCTAAAAGACGACCAAGCTTGGGTTACTACGGTCAGTATGGCTCTGATACCAAACCCTGTGAGACCCTGGTTTATCGGGCTTGTAATGCTTAGCCATCCATTTGGCCCTAGCATCACAAATCAGATAAGCCGAGACTCGAGACATGTATACTTCCCAGAAATACAGTATACACACCTCTTTACAAAGTTCATGCATCAATTCCATTCATTCACATAGAACCGAAGCAAAAACAAACATCCAGAAGATAACATAAATAGAAGATAGTTATAACAAAAGAGGGGCCGACCGGCCCGATGACAAATACATAAAGAAAATTGAACAGCGGAAGCAAAAGTGTCATAAGATGGCGATAAACAAAAGAGCCGACTAGTGTGCCCTTAACCCACAAGGCAACCGACCGGACCGCCAAGCTAGTCGTCGAATCTACAGTACATTTCACAAAAGTGAGGCCCTTGGGGCTCACCTTCCTCCCCTGCAACAAAGAGCCTAGCAAAGCCGGGTGAGTACTTTGAATGTACTCGCAAGACTTACGTGTAGAGTAACAGACCTGTACATATCTATATGCAAGCTTTTTGAATGGAGGCTGTATGTTTCATTTTCAGCACAAAGCCATCTTTATTTGCAATAATGTAATACATTTAAAAGCAAGTTAACAAATCTATTTTTAATGCTCAAATAATCGCAAGGGACAACAATATAACAGTAGATAAAGAACAACAACAATCCTAGAAGTGACTAAACCCTTAGTCACCACAACAATAGCATGAATTACCCATTCATACCACCCATGTCAAATTTTAGTTTAAAAGGTTGTAGTCTAACTCTTGGAAGACCTCCCCAAGCGTGTCCATAACCTAGGGACGAGGCTATTCGAATAGTTTTATCCTGCAGGGTGTACCACTGTACCCACACGCGGCCAGCCTTTTGCCAAACTATTAAGCACACTTAGAAGGTATCTTGACGCGGCTAAGTCCTCTGAGACATTTCCAATATTGTGAATTATTCACGAGCCGCCAGTATGGATAGAAACCCATACGTTGTGTCGGAGTCATCGTAAAGCCTCGGTCAACTACCCTTCGGGTAAAGCCTTGGACAACTCGACGCTCCTCGAGGTGGAGAGCCTACAGGAATCTCCACCACCGCACACCCAACACAAGAACACGACCACATATCATGTTTCACACAACACACACAACCCCTCCTGCGACTCGGAGATAACCCACGCCAAAGTACTTAGTCAAGAGAGGTCACATATCCTCTCGCGTGGTTAGCATAAAAATGCTTAGTTTAGTGTAACAAGATGTTCGGTCCTTGTTGACTTAGGCAAGACATCCACCAACCCAATAACCCACCATCAGGCCACTTGCCCAAGTCCAAATCAGTTTTCCATTTTGATTTTGACTTTACAAAATAACAAAGCACAAGTCTTTGAGTCGTAATGACATAATTCATATATGTGTGATCAAGATCATCGACTAAAATCGATGATCGCCCGATCTTCTAAAGCTAAGCATTTCTAAGCAATTTCAAATCGAAAGCTACTAAGTGACGAGTCCATCCATCGGACTCAGACCACGACCAATAACCTAAGCTCATGGTAGTAGAGGATAAACAAGTCCTCTGATTATGCAACTATAGGATACTAACCATAACTTGACAACAAAATAGCAATGCATACATACGAGTTGAAATCAATATAGTAGACTTGAAAAATAATGGGATTAACATGATCAAGCGCTTGCACGCTTGTCGTGGGTCAAGATGTTCTTGAGGATCAACAATATTGTCGATGTGCTCTTGGATCCTAACGAGAAGGCGAAAAGCAATCAATAAGAGCGAATAAAATGCAAAGACTCAACAAGCAAACCTTCTCCAAAATTACGAAAATCTTCTAGAAGCAAGGTCTTGATTTATAAAGAATTTAGCAACAAGAACCAATCGATTGGGATTCTTAATGCCAAATATCGACCGAGAGAAGGTCTTACGACCGGATCGTGGTCGAAGAAAAACTCTACGACTATGACATAGTCGTAGCAAATCTTACAACTAAGTTCAAGTCGTAGAAGAACTCACGACTAGTTAAGGGTAGTAGGAGAACTTACGACTAGGCACAAGTCGTAATAGAACTTACGGTGGGTACTAGTCGTAGAAGGACTTATGCCCAAGGCATAGTCGTGGTAAGACTTACGACCACGCTCGGATGGTGGTCGGAAATCCGACCACAGGCGCCTCCATGCTTTACGCTTTGCCAGTGGGTGGCGTCTCCGACCTGTGGCGCCACCAAAGGCGAGGATGAGTGTCTAAAAGCAATGGTCGGCCGTGGCGGTCTTGGTCGGATATGGGCTGCTACGGTGGTACGACCACGAATCGCGGCCAGAAGGTATGGCTCGTGAAACTCCCGAGCGGACAATACCAAAGAACAACGAAAACACCTAAGCTCCTATAGGGTAAGGTGAAAGTACAGGCGGAGAGCGACCGAGAGACCCGCGGAGTGCTCCGTGACGAGTAGCCGAGCAGCAGTGCGGTGAGGTCCTCACTAAGCCACAGCGACACGGCGAGAGAGAACCAAAGCCGAGCGAAGGTTAAGCTCCAGTGAGTAAAGGGAAGCGAGAGGGGCAAGGACTTTGAAGAAGAAAACCCCATTGACCGCCTCCACAAAACTCCCAACTCAGCGATGGCGGTCGAGGGATTGCGAGGCTGCAGCTCAAGCAAGTTGGTGAGTGCTAGGTGGAGTTCTTGGAAGTGCTAAAGGAAGCTAAGGGTGAAGCAAAGGAGTTTAAATAGAGCAATGGCGAGAACAGCGGCGGTTTTCGGTCGGGTCAACAACGCCATGAGAGCACTTGAGAGCGATGGGGCGGTTGAGTCATGGCCCTCGAGGATGGCGCGACGGTATTTAATGCGCGAGCTAGCCGTTTAAAGGTGAACATAGAGTGGATGCGCCCTTCGCTTTTCCCTCTCGCACGCCATGGCGAGCTCACGCTTGTGAGACGGAGGAAGGAGGCGACTTCGTTGGTCGTCGGATTGGAATCGAGCAGTGGGCTAGATCGGCGGTTGAAGCGATCCCATCGTTGGTTTGGTCGAAGATCGTTCGATCGCCGATCCAACGGTGAGATTAGATCGGATGGTTTACAACGACTCCATCGTTGGTGCGGTCGAAGACCGTTCGATACCGATCAGCGGCTCACGACCTAGCGCCGAACGGCCAGAGTTGGCACAATTAGTGGTGGATCGAGTCAAGTGGCTTGAGCCCGAGTCCGATTCGAACCTACGGAATAGTGCAGACCAGTTAGGGTTTGAATCCTAACATCTGATTTTCGAGGAATTATTTAAGGTAGCAAGCAAACTCCAAAATTCATGAAATTCTAACTGGTGATTGCCGACAGCAGGAGGAACCTCACATAAAATTCCCAGAGATTTTAATGTACTGAATTTTCCTCCAGAAATTCCAGAAGGTGAAAGCTACGGTTTGACCAAGCTTTGACTCGCCTCCAAAATTATCAAATAATTTCTAAAATTCCTGAGGTAATTCAGAGTTGTTGCCAAGCCTCCTTAGAGCTCAGGAGAAATATCTCCAAGGGTTTGGCACAAGATCCATGACAAGGAGGTTTTTGATTGGAGTTCATTGGGGATTTAGTTTTGATTTTCTATAATTCCTCTCAAAAGAATTACAGAAACAACCAAGGGCTTCAAGATGCAAGAAAAGTTTTAATTTCTCCTGTTTTTCTTACATTTGAAACACAACTCCATATTTGGGATGTTACACTGGAGTGTGCATGGCAGCGGCTAATGCAACGGCGGTGTTCCTCTCCTGGTGTCGGAGATCCCCGGGTATCGTTCATCCTCTTAAAGAGATAGGTAGAAGCAAAACGGTGACCTCAATAAGAGATCCTCGTGCACTTGGCACAAGCGAGTTGAGGCGAAGCGCGCTATGCCCTGAACGACATTGGAATAGCCGCTCCTGGGACGCGCGGTCTGGAAGGTGTGAGAGATGAACTCACCATCCCTTGGACATGAGCTTGAATAATCAAACAAAATCTAGTAGCAATAATCACATCTTCTAATCTGATAACTCCAAGACCATGCTAAATTCATTATATCCTTTTTGAAATGAGAGAGAGAGAGTCAACAATGGATTAGACTCACAAAAGGAGGTAAGTAAAGAACTAAGAGAGATGAGAAGGAGAAATAAATACGCTATATTTTGATTAAAACTTTTCTTAGTTTTAGAAAATAAAACTCCGGTCCTTGGGCACGCCTAGTCTAACTAAGACTCCTACAGTCATAGGCTCTGATACCAGCTCTGTCGGACCCGGATTTCATAAATCCAAATACTGTGTGAACACACTGTACTATTCCATGGATCAGTAGATAACACTCACAGATATATCACTGAATCATTTCATACACGATGAAAACCATATCATTCATTATATTACAGACATCAGAGTGACATAGTCCGCATCGGGTCGAGTTTTACAATAAGGGCCGAACAGGCTAAAAGATTACATTACATAAAATCGGAAGCGACAGCGGAAACAAAAGGGTAGAGCGCATCTCTCCACAGGCAAGCGATTGGGGAAAACCCGTGTGCATCCGAAATTAACCAAGGACTTAGATAATATTGGATGCACGTAAGCATCAACGGAGTTAGCTAGACTGAAGCGAGACCTAGACAACACGTACACTACTCTTCGTCATCTCTAGGGCCTCCAACTTCGGTATCCTCGTAGTAGGTGTAATCTCCATGATTTTCTGTTTTTAAGGGTTTGGGGGAAAGAGCAAGGATGAGCACAACTTCCGTGCTCGTGAACCAACAGAAAGGATGCAATAACAAATACATGCAAGGCTTAACAAGAATGGCTCGGGTTCTTTTATTTGCTTTAAGCAACATTTTCAACTACAGTATTTAGAAATTACTATGACTTACTAGTTTGACCAAAGCTCATTTTATTAAAGAGATATTGTGCAATATTTATAACAACAGAGGTTACCTCCACCTTATGCTTATTTTGATTGTGTTTACCTCCACCTATTAAGATCACTAGGGACGACAACCCAAGAAAAATTCAGACCATGGGCACGGTGAGCCCGACACATTATTCATCCCACCCACAAAGTTTTATAAATAGAACTGAGAGACCATGTGAGTAGGGTCCCCTTTCGAGTGATGAGTATTTGATGCTATGTTGAATAGTTTGTGATTGGATTCATCAGCGTTCTTGCTTCTTTATAAGTTGGTTACATCTTGTATGCGGAACTTCGGTTTTGGAATGCGGAAGTTAGATAATCGAACTTCATACAGTAAGCGGAACTTCCGATTATCACGGCGTTTGTGTTACGGTGTGTCGATAATGGAACTTCGCTCACAGGAGCGTGGAACTTCCGATAAACGACAAATATCTTCTCTTGTGACAAAATCGAATTTCCAATGCGGGAGTTCGGACGTTAGATAATCGGAACTTCCGCAATGGTAAGTCGCGGAACTTCGATTAATGAAGCGAAGCTTGCGAGAAGGCATAGTTTTGATTTTGAGTTGTGAATTGTTTTGAGTTAAATGCAAATGATGATTCTATTATCTTGAGCAATGTTATGTGATGTGTTTCTTATCTGTCTTTGGTTGCGGGGCATCGAGGTGGAGTCGTGGCGAGACACGTGGAGACCGGACTAGGCAGGCGGCGTTGGCGTTAGTCGAGCGGTAAAGATGTGTCGAAGGCGGCGTGCACTCGAGGCGGTTGCGAGTCGTGAACAACAAGGAATCACGGGAGCTTCGGAAGGTGTGCGAGGCGAAAGGGTAATTTAAGTAGCGGCACAAGTGGAAGCGGGCTCCGTTAGGGTTTAGCCGGCATAACGGGTTGGAGACCCGTTAGCCAAGGGCTATAAATAGAGGTGAACCCCTGGTTGTTTGGTTGGACTTTTTGAGAGGAAAAAATTAGGGTTAGCTTTAGCTAAAGAGCCTTTGGAGAGGTTGTTTTGCTTTATAGCTTTAGTTGTTGAGATTGAGAGGATGAACTGAACTTCTTGTAATCTTTCCTCTTTGTTTACCTCTGTAATCTTTTATTTCGAGCAATGAAATCCTTGTTTGGTTCTTTGAATATGCATCTTTTCTTCTCTCTGTTCTTGGCTTGAATACCTAGGGTTTTGGTGAAACTTTTGATTCCTCTTATGAGATGGCATGAAACTTGACATCTAGAGTCTTACTGATATTGCTATCATATCCTCAAAGTTTCATGAGCCAAGAATCTAAGTATCTTGCGAATTGTAGGTTTTGGTCTTTCTTATCAAATATTCAAGAAATCCGTTTTTGCTTTGATTAATGGATCTTTATCTACGATTCCTTCACAATGAGGTCAAGATGTTGTTTAGGATGATGTCCTGTAAGACTTGACCCGAGAAGAGCAACAATCTTTGAGTATTTCGGATTTTTAGAAATTTCCAGTACGTACTGTTCTTCGTTCAGGACAATCGGAACTTCCGATATCTACAAGGCGGAACTACGCTAAGCGGAACTTCAGACCGAAAGCCGAAACTACTTGATCTTGGAACTACCGCTAGGTAGAATCGGAACTTCCGATATCTGACAGAACAGCCCAGTTTTGTTGAAACCTTTTGGATTTGATTCACTTCACATCTCTTGTTTATCAGAAGTTTTTGGATTGCTGTGTGGACACTTGAGAGGGGGGATCTTAATTTTTAAGGCACCATTCACCCCCCCCCCCTTTGTTGCCATTTCGGTCCTTCAAGAACTAACTTTTGTAAGTTCCCATGTCTGCCCATGACCGTGGGCCCGACTGTTCGAACAGTTTATACTCTGTAGAGGTTGTACATTTTTACCCATAAGAGATAATCATCTTGATGTGTACACGCATTTCTGTAGACATGTGAATCAAGCAGAGATTACCACAAGGCCTTTACAAGGCCTCCCTCAGTATTTGTCACACCTGCTAAGGTTTCAACTGAGAAGGGTCACGCTTTTATACCTGCGTCAACCCCCTTCCCAAATCCCTTCTTGTGCCTAACTTAACGACTTTCGTCAAGAGCCATGAGTGGGTCATCTACCTGGTGCAACTCGTATTGAATACAAATTATTACCCTTTTACATTAGGACGTCATCACAGGATTAAGTCCTTAGGGTTATCTAGGCAGTTCATACCACATACCACCTACTTGGGCCACATTAGCACCCATCATCATACCATCTGCCCAAAAGGGGTAATAGCAGTTATTAGCGTTTTTGAGGAGCAACATATATTAACTCAAGCAACTCAACCATTTGCCCACAATGATTGCCCAAATCCAATTTCATGATTTTAAGAGATGATGATTGGGGGCATTTAATGCACCAGTACTTAAGCAAGACTAGCATGTCACTTAAGTACAACATATAACTAGTAATTACCACATAGTTACTAGGGTGACAAGAAATAATGGATTCAATTGCCAAAGGATGGTATAATAATTAATTAATCATCAAATAGGTATTTAACTACCTTAAGGTTTAACATACATTTGCTTAGAGAGTTAAAGTATGCAATTTTGGTAATTTAAAGGAATATAACTTGTGTAAAATGTAGGTTTAAAATGATAAAAGTATTGACTTGCTTGGAGTGAAGGGCGGAGAGTCCTGAAAGTCTTGTCCTGGATCAAACTAGAGATCTCTCGTGTCTTCGAACTATACTCGGACGAACACACTCGAAAAGAATTAATAGACAAAGAGAACAAATAAATAATAAAGAAATAATAAATGAACTCCAAATTAAATAAGACCAGTGCTATTAGCAAGGCTTTGAATTTAGACAAATTTGGAATCAAAATTCGCTAAAATCGGAGTTATAACGGAGGAGAACGGAGCTTCTTAAGTTCTGGCTACGAGTACTGTCGGTTCCGAGTACTGTTCGTTTCGAGTACTGTTTCTTTTAAGTACTCATCGTTTCGATTACCACTAGCTTCGGGTACTATTCGTGTCGAGTACTGTTTATTTCTAGTACCGTGGCTTCAAGTGTTGTTCGTTTCGAGTACTGGCTTCAAGTACTGATGTGGTCGGAGAGAAGTTCGACTACAAGACGTAGTCGGAAGGAGCTTCGATTATAAGGCGTAGTCGGAAGGGGTTTCGACTACAGGACGTAGTCGGATGGGAATCAACTAGAAGACATAGTCGAAAGGGGTTTCGACTACGGGACGTAGTCGGAAATAAAAAAACGACTACAAGTGGTCGTAAAGGATATCGACTGCGTGTTGTCGTAAAGGATAGCGACTGCACGTAGTCGTAAAGGATATTGACTGCATGTGGTCGTAAATAGTGACTACACGTGGTTGTAAAGGATATCGATTGCATGTGGTCATAAAGGGTAGCGACTACACGTGGTCGTAAAGGATATCGACTACATGTGGTCATAAAGGGTAGCGACTACACGTGGTCGGAAGGAGTTCGACAACACAGCGTGGTCAGAGGGAGGTTTCGCAAACGCGACTACCTGGTCGTAGCCGTAGTCTTAGACATGGTCGTAGACATAGTCGTAGACATGGTCGAAAAGGAGTTTGGACTGCTCGACGAGGTTGGAAAGACAAGAGGGTGAACCAGGCAGGGAGAAAGGGGGCTTAACAAGACTGAGAGTGAGGTTGGAGGAGGTCGAACGGCGATGGGAGAGCTTGCGGTCGGTGACGAAGGAGACAGCGGTGAAGCGGTCGGCCGGAACTGGAGGAGAAGAGAAGAGGTGGCGGTTGTTGTGCCACAAAACTGAAAGCGTGTGAGGAGATTACTCCAAGAAGCCCTGGGCACGAATCGACGTAGGTAGAAGAGGGCTGCACTGCTGCAGTGAGAACCGGAAGGAGGCGAGGCGGCTGCTCAAAATGGGCAACCATAGCAACACGAGCGGGAGTGGGGTAGACGAGGGGAGGAACGAGAGGGCTCAGGGCTTCTTATAGCTGGAGGGGAGAGAAAGCTGAGTCGTCTTTGACTCAGAGGCGCGTGGGTTCCCGAGGTGGTCCTAACATGGGCGCCCTAGTCGGAGAGAGGATGGGGTAGGCACGCGTAGCGGGGAAACGACGGGAGCGGCGACTTGGGCGGGCAACGCAGGTGGCCTGGCCGACACGAGTGGACGCTGGCGATGAGACTGGGCGTTGGAGTCAAAGACAAGTGGAAGGGGAGGGGTCGGGGTGACAGAGGGCCAGACGGCGTAGGCGCACAGTCGTGGCGCTGACACGACGTTGGGACAGGCGATGGGACGGTCGATGAGACCGGTCGACGAAAAACAGGGGAGAGGCGCTGGCTTGACTGGGCCAAAAGGGGAAAGAAGAGGGTGGGTCGGCTGGTCGAAGGCAAAAGGGAGGCTGCGCCGGGGGAGAAAGGCCAGGAGGGGGCTACGACCAGGGAAGGGGTAGAAACGGCCGGCCCAAGGAGAAGAAAAATGGGCTGGACCCGAAGAGAGAGCTTTTGAAATTGACGTTGATGATACAGATTTTGAAAATACAACTTAAGTTGAGATAAATTTTGAAAACCAACTGACAAAAACAAATATTATTCACAAACCAAAAAACAAGATGTTACAACGATGGAGGCAGCTACGATTGGGAAATGACTGCGATTATAGCTCAAGTGCCTATGGTTAGCACTGCGGGGGTTGGACGCGCAATGAAAAAATGTGCACGGTTGGGAAAAAAATTGGCGCCGCCACTAATTGTTTTGCTTCGAGTGCTATCTTTCTCCCGAGTGTACGCAACACATAGGCACTCGGGAATATATTTCGCCCCATTCAGACTGTGTCGACATCCAATTTTTTGAGCGAGCAAGTGCTTCTCCGTCTACTTCTCCTGAGTGTAATATAAAATACTCATGAAATTTATGCCCACTGAGTGCTTACTTCCCTTTCTGAGTGTCTTAGGAAGCACTCGGGATCAGCCCGAGTGTTTTCGTAAAGACACTCGGTATATATATAAGCACTTGGAAAATAAATAATTTTTGGTAGTGCAACACACTGTATATAAAAATTTACCATTTAAAACGCCATGAGTTAACTAGTAGCATCCTACCGTTTAAAAGGAGGCTGGTTTGGGGGCAGGAGGGCCGAGCCATGTCGCCTTTTTTCATTGATCGTGGGATGTTTGTCGTTCGGTTTCTTCCATCGGATTTCATCCACGTTGTCTTCGCACGCGTTCGTTCCAAGCCAACGTTCATCGCATGTGTTCACGTCACCGCGCCGTGTCCTATTGTTGCCTCGCTTCCTATCGGTCGGTCTTATCTGCTCTTTTCCCCCATCGTGCAACACCATTTCGTCTTCCTCTCCTGGTGTCGGAGATCCCCGTGTATCGTTCTTCCTCTTAACGAGATGGGTAGAAGCAAAACGGCGACCTCAACAAGAGATCCTCGTGCACTTGGCACAAGCGAGTTGAGGCGAAGCGCGCTATGCCCTGAACAACATTGGAATAGCCACTCCTGGGACGCGCGGTCTGGAAGGTGTGAGAGACGAACTCACCCTCTCTTGGACATGAGCTTGAATAATCCAACAAAATCTAGTAGCAATAATCACAGCTTCCAATCTGATAACTCCAAGACCATGCTAAATTCATTATATCCTTCTTGGAATGAAACTCTCCAAAAATTATAATCGCGTAATTGCTTTCTCCAAAATTCTTAACTAAATCCATGACATCAATCACTTAACTTCTCAAGCATATTTATTAATCGCAATCCAGCTGAATTTCTATATATAACTCCAATACTTTTGTTAAAGAGCTTTCCAAATGACTACTTGATATTCACAAATTCAATTTTATTCCGTCCAGTTATTTTATCACCATCTATCCAACAATCCAATAATAATCTATTTCTATAATCCAGTATCCAATAAACCTTGTATTGCGACAATCCAATTTTCAGTAATAATTTATTTTCTGTAATCAATCTATATTTCTATAATACAACATCCAACTATTTTTATAATACGACAAGATTTATTTTTATAACCCACCAAAGATTATTCAGGCATGTCAAAAAAACCAATATGACCAACATACCCAATTAATTTCATACTTCTTGATTCAACCTTATCCACCCAAATCTACACCATGAATAAATATGAAAATCCAATTTTGTTCGTAATCTACTCTCCGCCTTTACTGCACACATTTCTCAAATTCAAGTTTTTCACCCAACCTTATAATCAACTCAAGATTCGGTGAAAATCCAATTTCTCCCAATAACCAAATCCGTACTTCAGATTCCTATGCCCTTCATGATCAATCAAAATTTTCCTTTACGATCATTCTCTTTCAACATAATCTATATAATCCACCAATCCACTATTCTTTCAACCATTCATAATCCAGGCATATCCATCATCAACTCTAGTATTCCCAATAACCTCTTATAACCTCAGCAGATCTAAAAGTTTTTAAATCAAAAAATCAGTCTTATCAATGATTCCCCAAAACTACCTAGCAACGATTCTCCGAGGTACTGCATGACTTTGCAGAGGATACCAACAAACTCATCGTCATTCTCGCTGTGAGAGAAGAAATCCCACGGACCGTCGGACGACGATCCGATCATTTTTGAAACGAGAGAGAGAGAGTCAGCAACAGATTAGACTCACAAAAGGAGGTAAGTGAAGAACTTAGAGAGATGAGAAGGAGAAATAAATATGCTATATTTTGATTAAAACTTTTCTTAGTTTTGGAAAATAAAACTCAAGTCATTGGGCACGTCTAGTCTAACAAAGACTCCTACATTCTTAGGCTCTGATACCAGCTCTGTCGCATCCTGATTTCACAAATTCAAATCATATGTGAACACATTGTGTTATTCACTGGATCAGTAGATAACACTCACGGATATATCACTGAATCATTTCATACACGATGAAAACCATACTATTCATTATATTAAGGACATCAGAGTGACATAGACCGAATTGGATCGAGTTTTACAATAAGAGCTGAACAGGCCAAAAGATTACATTACATAAAATCGGAAGCGACAGCAGAAACAAAAGGGTAGAGCGCATCTCTCCACAGGTAGGCGATTGGGGAAAACCCGTGTGCGTTCGAAATTAACCAAGGACTTAGATAATATTGGATGCACGTAAGCATCAACGGAGTTAGCTAGACTGGAGTGAGACCCAGACAACACGTACACTACTCTTCGTCATCTCCGGGGCTTCCAACTTCGAGATCCTCGTAGTAGGTGTAATCTTCATGATTTTCTGCTTCTGAGGGTTTAGGGGAAAGAGTAAAGATGAGCACCACTTTCGTACTCGTAAGCCAACACAAAGGATGCAAGAACAATACATGCAAGGCTTAACAAGGATGACTCGGGTTCTTTTATTTGCTTCAAGCAACATTTTCAACTACAATATTTAGAAATTCATTTGCCTTACTAGTTTGACCAAAGCTCATTTTATTAAAGAGATATTGTGCAATATTTATAACAACAGAGGTTACCTCCACCTTATGATTGTTTTGATTGTGTTTACCTCCACCTATTAAGATCACTAGGTACGACAACCCAGGAAAAATCCACACCACGGGCTAGGTGAGCCCGACACATTATTCATCCCACCCATAAAGTTTGAACTAACTCTTGTAAGTTTCCATGTCTGCCCATGACCGTGGGCACGATTATTCGAACAGTTTATACTCTGTAGAGGTTGTATATCTTTACCCATAAGAGATAATCGTCTTGATGTGTACAAATATTTCTGTAGACATGTGAATCAAGAGGAGATTACCATAAGACCTTTATAAGGCCTCCCTCAGTATTTGTCACACCCGCTAAGGTTTCAATTGAGAAGGGTCACACTTTTATACTTGCGTCGACCCCCTTCCCAGATCCCCTCTTGTGCCTAACTTAATGACTTTCGTCGAGAGCCATGAGCGGGTCATCTACCTGGTGCAACTCGTACTGACGGACACAAATTATAGCAACACGAGCAGGAGTGGGGTAGACGAGGGGAGGAACGAGAGGGCTCAGGGCTTGTTATAGCCGGAGTGGAGAGAAGACAGAGTCATCTTTGACTCAGAGGCGCGTGGGTTGACGAGGGGAGGAACGAGAGGGCTCAGGGCTTGTTATAGCCGGAGGGGAGAGAAGATAGAGTCATCTTTGGTATTCTGAGGTGGTTACGGCATGGCGCCACAGTCGGAGAGAGGACGGGGTAGGCGCGTGTAGCGGGGAAGCGACGGGAGCGGCGACTTGGGCAGGCGATGCAGGTGGCCGGGGCCGACACGAGTGGACGCTAGCGACGAGACGGGGCGATAGAGGCGTCAGAGTTAAAGGCAAGTGGAAGGGGAGGGGTCGGGGTGACATAGGGCGAGACAGGCAGAAGCGCGCGATCGTGGCGGCGTGGCGTTAGGGACGAGCGATGGGACGGTCAATGAGACCGGTCGATGAAAAGCAGGGGAGAGGTGCTGGCTTGACTGGGCCGAAAGGGGAAAGAAGAGGGTGGGCCGGCTGGTCGAAGGCAAAAGGGAGGCTGCTCCGGGGGAGAAAGGCCAGGAGGGGGCTACGATCCGGGGAGGGGGTAGAAACGGCCGGCCCAAGGGGAAGAAAAATGGGCTGGACCCGAAGAAAGAGCTTTTGAAATTGAGGTTGACGCTACAGATTTTGAAAAAATAACTTAAGTTGAAATAAATTTTGGAAAACAACTGACAAAAGTAAATACTATTTACAAACCAAAAAACAAGATGTTACAACGATGAAGTCGGCTACAATAGGGAAATAATTGCGATAATAGCTCGAGTATCTAGGGTTAGCACTGCAAGTGTTGAACGCGTAATGAAAAAAATATGCGGCCGCCACTCGGAGTGCTATCTTACCGTTTAAAAGGAGGCTGGTTTGGGGGCAGGAGGTCCGGGCCATGTCGCCTTTTTTTTCATTGTTCGTGGGATGTGTTAAGAAACCGGGCCCAGGACTCTGGAGAGTCCTGGCCTAGTACGGGCCCAGGACCCCGGAGAGTTCTGGCCTAGTTGAACTCCTCATCCCAAAGTCTACAAATAGAGGGTCACCCCTCTCTCATTGTAACCCTGATTGATCAGAAGCAATAAGCGGACCACGAAGTCCGCATATCTCGTGTTCATTCTCTTTGTTGTGTTCTTGTGTTCTTCATCGTTCTTACGATTACGATCATTGTATCACGAGTGCCGTTCGATTTGGACTACAAATACGGTTACTCAACACGTTATCAGCACGATCGACTCTCCTCGCATCAAAAGGTAACCGTCGAAGAACGACACTCGTAGATTGAATCGTATTTTCTAGATTGCTTTCAATTCTGCAAATTTGCTTTCTAGATTGATCTTCTACGGTGCAAATCTGTTCTAATCCACCGCGAGCTGACTTGAAGTCGCCCGACACAATGTCGTCGGTAGATTGCATGAAAGATCGGATGTCGATTGTACCGTAGATTGAAATTGCAAATTCACCGCGAGCCGACTCGAAGTCGCCGATCGGAAAGAAAATTGCATCGTATGAACAGTAATTATTTTTGCACAGTAATTACATATTAATAGTAATTTTTCGCATAAGCGATATTATCTTTGAGCGAGTATGAAAAAAGCGGTAGGTGTACGACACGGAAGTCATGCGCCGCCAACTCATCATCCTAACCACCGGCGGCGCCCGGTGTGCCGCGCCCGACAGCGTCGCCGAACCATTTGTCTTCTCCCACGCCGCCGGCCGGTGACCCTCCATCTCCAACGCAACATTACAGGAAGGGGAAGAAGGAGAGAGGGGATGGCGGCCCGGCCACCGGCCGTGGCGGCCGCCGCCTCCACCGCCGGCCTCCCGCCTGACGCCGGCCCCACCTCTCAGCCCGGCGTCGCGTCGCCGGCTGCCGCCCGCATCGCCTCCGATTGACCACCGTGCCCCGGCGAGCACGACGGCTCCCAAGAAGGAGCCGCCGCCAGCCATGGCCTTGGCTCCCCTGAAGCCGCCATGCCGTAAACGAGCGCTTGGCGGCTCCATGAAGGAGCCGCCGCCGAAGAGACTCGGGGGTAGGGAAACCCTACCCCCGAGTCCCTCCTGCCGGCTTAAGAAGCCGGCCCGTATAACCGAGAAAGAAAAAAAAAGGGTCATTTTGCAAAAAGGCCCTCGGATTTTCCATAAATTACACGAACAATTTCTCAGAATTGAAATTTTTACGTTTTAGCCCCTAGAAATTGCAGAATTCACTGAAAATTCGTATTCCAGCAGAAAAGGGCCTCGGGAATTCAAATTTTGAATTGGTTTTTGCATTTGAAGTAAAATAGCATATTTTACCTTGTTATTATTATTTCTATGCAATTTATTTACTGTATTTACTGTTTTTGATTATTTGTGATTATTTACATTGCTTTTAATCACTGAAAATAGCAGTAAATCATGAAAGTGCATAGAAAAATCTGAAAACATTATAAAATTTTTGCAACCATTTTATGCAAATTACGTGATAATCTTATACACTCTTTGCATGAATATGCGGATAGTAGTATTCTGACAAGGGAGTTGAAGAGTGCCAACATAGCCATAATTATCTGACTTGGGCATCGGATGTCGAGATTGTACTTGGAGCAAAGAAGCTCTGTGCTACTATTGGACTTGGCACCCTGAAGGACGTCGCTCCAACTGCTGAGGGGAATGATCAAGCACTTCATTTCCTCAGACATCATCTGCCTAACACTCAAGAATGAGTACATGGCGAGAAAAGAAGCGACTAGCCTTATGGACCGCACTCAAGAAGCGGTTTGAGAAGCTAAAGTACACCATCCTTCCTCGTCTGAGCGAGATTGGGCAAGCTGCGTTTCTGAGCTACAAGGCCAGTGGGAGAGTACAATTCTACATTGCAGAATTTGTACAAGTCTTCAACTATGTGGTAAAGTAACCACATACGGCGAAGATAGAAAAAACTATCTCTACCTTCCACCCCAGCGGTGCAATCCGCCGCAACTATCGGCGCAGGATGGCTACAAGGAGTATGCGAGGCGATCGATATCATGCAAGTTGCGGAATCTCAAGATGGCGTTCTCAGAAAGAACTACATCTCACGACCACCTAGTAGCAAAGTTGGACTTGAAGTCAGCATAGCGACTACAAGGTGAAAGCCTCACTCAATAGAAAGAGGCGGGAAGGGTAAGGTCATGGGTCGTAAAACCAAGCGGTTGCCCAAGCCAAGAAGGGTGGACAAAAGAAGCGCGACGGAAGCCATATGGTCGTGAGGACCAAATTTGCTACAAATGTGGCACTTGGGGTCATTGGTCCGTGTTTGCCATGAATCGCAACACGTGATCGATGCATTCAAGGCCAAGAAGAAGGGCAAAGGATAGCATGAGGCACACCTCGCCATTGCGGGCATAGGGATCCACAATCATGGAATGCACCCATGGATGTGGACATCCGATGGCGCCCCACCACACCTCCTTTGGACATCTGGCGGCAGTATGTAATTTGCCAACGAGGAAGCGAGATGAATGAAGCGCAGATCGAGCGAAGTATCTTCATTCTTCTTGATTCGATCTAGTGCACGCATTGCACTTAGTTTTATAGTCATTCTGATTTTGGTTGCAATAGAATAATAATCTTGCATAATGGTTGTAAGCTCTAGGAGAGCAAAGAAATAAATTCTTATTATGAGTCTGCATGACTTTTCATCGTATTAATAAAGGCAAATTGTGTTACATTTTGAAGTATTTTATATGTATGGTTGCTTGCTACCTATATTAATAAATATTTTATATATATCGAGCAGCGTGTGGTGCCCAATGGAGGAAGTATGCTTAGCGAGACGGCAACTGTGAATACCATTTTAAGAGAGACAAAATTTTTCGATCAATCGGCAAGAATCTTTGGTAGTCTTACGACAATCGTGGCGCGATACTTGTGTAATAGGCTCGGAAGAGCCACAATTATACTCGATGGGCACAACATTGATCATTGAAGAAGCCTTGTTGTACCCGAATCGACTAGGACTCTCTTAAGCTTTAAAGATATTCGCGCTAACGGTCTCCACGTAGAGACTGAAGAAGAGTATAGTAAGGAATACCTACTCATTACAAAGCACGAGAAAAATGAAAAAAGGGTATTAGAAAGACTTCCTTCATATGAATCTGGGCTATACTACACTCATATTAAGGCATCTGCGACCTATCTTTATCACGAAAACCACTTTTAGAAGCTCACGAACTTTTACGTCTCGGCATGATAGATTAGGCCACCCCGGTATTAGAATGATGAGAAATATAATTACTAATTCTCAGGGACATAATATCAATGTAAAGAATTTTCCGAATCCAGAAGATTTCGTGTGCCCTGCCTGTGCCACCGGGAAAATGATTACTAGACCCTCTACTCAAAGTAAAGGATGAAATCCTGCATTCTGGATCGTATCGGTGAGACATTTGCGGTCCTATCACCTGTCGAGGCCATTTAGGTACTTTATGGTGCTCATCGATGCTTCCTCGAAATGGTCATACGTATGCTTCTTGTCTCTGAGAAACCACGCTTTTGCAAAGTGATCTCATGAGATAATTAAGATTAAGAATAATTTCCCTTATCATCATGTGAAGTCTATCAGGATGGACAACGTTGGAGAATTTACTTCAAAGGCATTTGATGATTATTGTATGGCAATGGGAATTACTAGTTGAGCACTCTGTACCACATGTCCACACCCGAATGGACTAGCGAAGCATTGATTAAAAGAATTAAATTCATTGCCCGACCGCTCTTGCAGAATTGTAATTTGCCAACTACATGTTGGGGACACGTAGTCCTACACGCAATAACTCTCATCAATTTTCGACCATCGACATATAACATCCATTCACCTATGCAACTAAGCGCAAGGGTCAACAGAAAATATCCCATCTTGAAGGTTTGGTTGCAAGGTTTATGTACCTATACCACCACCGCAGTGAATTGCAATGGGCCCTCTCAGAAAGTGCGGGATATACATTGGTTATGAGACAACATCCATAATCAAGTATCTGGACCCAATATTTGGAGATTTGCATCTGACCAGCCGACGTGACGCATATTCGATGAGGATAGTTTCCGTCATTAGGGGGAAATCAACCCCTTGATGAAAAATGTCGGAGGCGGCGTGGCAAGCCACGGAATCCATGCACATGACCAGCGCTGGTGAAACAAATAGAAGTCGAAGATAATTGATTTGCAAGCATTAGCGAATCAACCGCTGACCACTTTAGTGATTTGAAAAGTGTAACCAAGTCGCATGTGCACCTTGCGCAATCTTGCGGAGAGGTTGAAATACCAAAGAAAATTGAAGGTATCCTAATCCCGCCCGAGGCCTCGGAATAAAGGGCGAGAACTTGGCCCCTCGAATCCCAAATGCAGGGGCGCTGGCGAAAAAGGATAAGAAGGACTTGACACAACCGATCACGAAGTTTCCCATAACGAAAGGAGCCAATTGAGACCTGGCACCGGTATGAAACCTTCAGCAAAAGGCATACTAGATTTGAATATTCCCACGGAGGAGATATCGGCATGGATGTGCACACACATCGGAGTTGAAAAACTAAAGGACTTGCCCATAGCCCGAAAGCGGATAAGCAAGTAGAAACATTAAATATCGCCCCATGAAGAAATAGCTATAAATTATGTGACCACAGGAGAATCTATGAATAGAACAACGACCAATGTCGATATTTATTTTGCAAAGAAAATTGCCACAATCATCGATCTTGATCCAGAGACTGCATCGCTCGCTGAATGTAAGAAAAGATCGATTGGAAAGATTGGAAGAAGGCAATAGAAGCGGAATTAATATCTCTCAATAAAGAGAGGTGTTTGGGCACATAAACCGCACGCCTCCCCATGTGCACCAGTAGGGCATAAGTGGGTATTTGTTGAAAGAAATGAAAATAATGAAGTTGTAAGACATAAAGCAAGGCTTGTTGCACAAGGTTTCACCCAACGACTGTGAGTCGATTATGATGAAACTTATTCCCGGTCATGGCGAAACTACCTTTAGATATTTAATCTCAATGGCAGTAAACTTGAATTTAGAAATGAAATTGATGGATGTGGTAACTGCATACCTTTATGGGAACTTAGATTCGGACATTTACATGAAGGTGCAGGAAGGTATCCTGTTAGAACCAAGGCAGAGCAAATAGAAATCATGCAGTGTGCAACTCGAGAGAGTCCTTTGTATGGATTGAAGCAATCAGGCGAATGTGGTATAATCGCTTAAGTGACTTTCTCTGCAAGAAAGGCTACACGAACAATGAGGATTGTCCCTGTGTTTTTATACAGCGATCCCAGGATGGATTCTGTATAATCTCAGTATATGTAGATGATCTGAATATCATCGGAACCATGGAAGATATTAAGAAAGCAAGCTCTTACCTGGAATCAGAGTTCGAGATGAAAGACTTGGGTAAAACCAAGTACTGCCTAGGCCTGCAGCTTGAGCATACCCCCGAAGGTATTCTAGTACATCAGTCAACATACACTCAGAAAGTGTTGGAAAGGTTTGGCTTTGAAAAGGCATATCCTTCGAAAGTGCCGATGGTGGAGATCCTTGCGACAAGACAAGGACCCGTCTGGACCTAAAGAAGAGGGGAGGAAGTCCTAGGACCGAATTCCCATACCGAGTGCAATAGGAGCACTCATGTATCTAGCAAACCTGTACTAGACCGGATATTGCATTTGCGATAAACCTATTAGCAAGGTGCAGTCTGAGAACCTACCAAAAGGCATTGGCGGGGAATCAAAGGCGTCTTCGATACCTCCAAGAAAGCAAAGATCTTGGTCTATTCTGAAAGAACCAAGACCTTACCATGATTAGCTATGCGAGATCTTTGGGTACTGTCGGACCGCACGGCTAAATCGCAAAGCAGGATATGTATTCTGTGTGGTGGGCTATGATTTCATGGAAATCGTCTAAGCAAAGTCTTGTATCTACTTGACGAACCACTCGAAATCATAGCATTATCTGAAGTCTCACGAGAATGTTCTTGGCTTCGACGGATGATTCACCACATAAGCGATCATGTGGATTGGATATCACAAGCAAACCCTACCATTATCTATGAAGATAATGCGACTTGTGTCGCTCAAGTGCGGATGGGTTATGTGAAGAGTCCCTTACAAAGCATATCAATCCCAAGTTCTTCTATGCTCACGAAATGCAAAAGATGGACGAAATTAAGGTACTGCATACTAAGTCATGTGAAAATCTTGCAGATTTATTCACTAAGTCACTTCCAGCGTCTAGTTTTGAAAGATGCATACGTGGAATTGGAATGATAAGACTTAGACAAGTGCAGAATTCAGGGGGAGAATCTTCACGAACTCATTATTGAATCTTGATCACGAAGATCGAGTACCCAAAGAATAAATCTCGGAGATTAAATGAAATTGGGTGGATTGTACTCTTTTTCCCTTACGAGTTTTCCTGAAGTTTCTCGGCTAAGGTTTTTTGATGAGGCAATTCATGCAACACAGCAGAACGCATGACATGTACTCTTTCTCCAAAATTTTTCCACTGGGTTTTTATGGAGTTTTGACGAGACATGAACATGTTGGATGAGTGTTCAAGGGGGAGTGTTAAGAAACCGGGCCCAGGACTCTGGAGAGTTCTGGCTCAGTACGGGCCCAGGACCCCGGAGAGTCCTGGCCCAGTTGAACTCCTCATCCCAAAGTCTATAAATAGAGGGTCACCCCTCTCTCACTGTAACCCTGATTGATCCGAAGCAATAAAGCAGACTCTGAAGTCCCGCATATCTCTGTGTTCATTCTACTGTTGTGTTCTTGTGTTCTTCATCGTTCTTACGATTCTGATCATTGTATACGAAGTACCCGTTCGAACTGAACTCGCCAACGACGGTTACTCAACAGGATGTTCGTCGTTTGGTTTCTTCCGTCGGATTTCATCCACGTTGTCTTCGCACGCGTTCGTTCCAGGCCAACGTTCATCGCATGTGTTCACGTCACCGCGCCGCGTCCTATTGTTGCCTCGCTTCCTGTCGGTCGGTCTTAACTGCTCTTTTCCCCCATCGTGCAACCCCGTCTCGTCTTCCTCGCCCGTATCATCTCTTTCGTTTCCTCCTTCCTCTCGTCGCCCGTCTGCCTCCTTCCTCTCGTCGCCCGTCTGCCTCCTTCCTCTCGATTGCCGCCGGCCATTCTTCGCCTTGGTTTGGGTGCATCGTAGATTCCACTTTCAGTTGTTACTCGATCTTTTGACCGCGGTTTGGTCTCATCCTTCTTATCTCACTGTTTTCGGCGCGTGCTTCTTTCTTCGCAGCTTGTCGATCTGTGTGTTCTCGTTCTCCCCGCCGGGTATGTTGGTTCTTGGCGAGGCCTATTCCTATCCCCGTGTTTATGTACCAGTTCTTCGTTTTTGATTGTGCGTGTTCTTCTTTTCCTGTGGCTTTAGATCTAAAACCGTGCGTTTTCGCTTCGTGGTTTGTCGAGCTACATGTTCTCGGTGCGTTGCCCTGTGTTCGCCTTCTTAGCCCTTTCGTCTCTCCCATCTCCTCCTTAGTTTAATCGCCCACCTTGTTCTTCCATGCCGGTTGTCGCCGCTTTTTTTCCACATTCTTTTCCTTCGTCTTTCTTTCCCTTTTCCTTCGTCTTTCTTTCCCCTGTGATGTCCTTTGTTTGTTCTTGTTCCGTTTTTGCCCTTCGATGTGGGACGACGGTTTTTGTTGTATTTGTTCTTGTTTGATTGGATCTCGCAATTTTCCTACTACATTGTTGTACTAGCGTGCTTTTGTTGTTCTTGCTTCTTATTGGGGCATGAGCACGGAGTTGATCCGGAGGGCGTTCATGCGGCGGAGGAGGAGTTCTGCGGCGGGTGAGGCAGGCGTGGCGGCGGCCGTGGATGGCGGCCGTGGGCTCGCTGCTTGCTCGGGCCATATCCGCGGGACACGCTGCGTGGCCATCCTCGGCGACTACCGCGCCGTTGTTGTCCGCCGCGTGGTCGGGCGTGGTGGCGTCGCCGAGCGGCTCTTTGCCAAGCATAACACGGCTTCCGAGAAGTTGCGGGCCGGACTCGCGGCGTTTCACCCGGACAACGGCAGATCGTGGTGCACACCAGGGTGAACGGCATAATTCGTGAGAACGCGATGAGGAAACCCTTCCCTTGATTAATTTGATGCATCTGTGACAATTTTGGGGTAAAGACCGCGCTTGTTGATAAAAGATGCATTTTATGGTTTCTTGTTGGTGTGCTTTCTTTAGAATTTTAGGTGTTTTGTTTGCACATTCGGATATGATATAGCGAGACTTGTAATGAAATCAGATTCGAGATTGAGTTCCCTAAATTAACGCAAAAATGTAGATCTAGAGCTTGGAAATTAACTTACGCCATTGATCTTGATTGCATTTCTTGGTAGCAAGTGAGACAACACGATCCCGAGCATGTCATACTAAAGCATGGAGTAGACATTGTTTGATGCGTTAATTAGAGTCTTTGCTACTCTGCGTGGAACTTCATGCGAAGAATCGTCTACTAGAGCAAAATACCCAGGTATTACTCTGCGTCATGGCTTTGTGGTGCAGTGATGAATGCTGTGTTCTTATCCAATTTTGTTGTTAGGATGTGGCGGCAAGCATAATGCCATTTTCTAAGAAGGGTCCACGCTCGGTGTGCGCCCCTTTGCCAATGGGACCATCTCCAATGTAGCGTTGAACCAACTGGCTCATCCGGTAGCAACTTCACCTACGAGGTATGAAATCGGATTGGACTTTTGTTTGTATCTTATCACTCGCGGCAATGTTACGAGTTATGGCCCACGGTTATTAGCTAATCTAAATTTCATTGGGTGTTTAGTTAGTCTGAGTACTCTGGACCAAATAGGTCTATATAGGTTTGAGTACTGTCTTGTACAAGACGACTTAGCAATGGCTATGTACATAAGCACTGATTTAATTTCTTGCCTATTTCTAAAAATGGGTATTCTGCATAATTTGATTGATTGTGTACATATGCATGAACTAATTTATTGTCTATATAAATTGGGATTTCTGATTCTCAACCACATCAAAGACATAGGACACTTTTGGAGACTTCAATACACAAGTCATCAAACACTATCACTGATTGTAGGCGCTATGTTGAAAAAGGATTTATTTCCCAATTATTTTTGTGCCCATTATAGGCCACGCTGATTTTGGGCGTTGTGCTACCATACATGCGCCCGATTTTGTCTGTTTGTGCTACCATATATGCATAGCGCCCGCAAATTGTAAGTGAGGCTCAATAATATTGTCCACAAAATCGTAAATGGCAGATGATCATGGGATTTGTTTTAAGGTCTTCCATCGCTTGAGAGAGCCGACAATGTAAGCCTTTGAGTTGATGTATCGATGTAAGATAACGGTTGTCCTTTGTGTTTATGATGCTTGTTTCCCCTTTCTAAAATGACATTACTTTGGCATCCGATTTGCGGTGGTCGTTTGAGATTATGCAATTATCGCATCCTTTACAATTCTTGAGGAAGATGGTAGGATGAGATCTGGTGGGTTCTGCTTTCTCGCTTGATGGCCCTAATGGTCGTATTGTTGGTGGTGTAGTGGGTGGGATGTCTGCGTCTTTGCCAGTCCTATTCGTATAACCGATGAACAACCCATGCCAAATTACCAGTGCTCGCACTAAAGGTTTCAAAAAAGAAATCACTGATCTCTTTTTGATAGTTGTTATCTGTTATGTATAGTTGAGATTAAGATATGCATCAAAGTTTGGGTTTATGATCACCGCAATTTACCAAAAAAAAGGTATACGCGGGAATAAACAAATGATTTTGACCTAGACAACAACAAGGCTTCCATTTCCTCATTCTTTGCTCAAAATGTTACATCAAAGTAAAGAATTAGACAAACTGTAGTCATACATAGGAACATTGTACGGACAACTCATCCAGAGCATAAGTTTTCTCAAATATGAGATTGTTGACCTAGGTTAGACTATTGATTCATATTACATTATCATGTTTTGATTTATTCTATTTGCTATTATACACTAACTTAAAAATCAGCATACTAATTGAAAGTTTCTTTAAGGCTAATGGGAAGTTGAAGGAGGAAGCACACAAGTACTTTCAAAGAATCGATCACGCATTGATTTTGCCACGAAGAGGGGTGTGTATCATAGAGACTTTTAGGTAAAGCCTTAACCTCCTCGTCATGTGCTCTTTATAATTTACTATGAGCACACAAGTGCCGAAATGTGACATAATGATGTTTAGCTTTGCATTTCCGCTAGAGAATATCTTGCTTAGTCTTCTGAAACCTCCGAGTATCGGCTTTGGTTTAAGTGCTTTAACGGAGCAAGTGAAGGTATTATTATGATATATCAGTTTGGATTGACTCCTATTAACAGTTGCACTATTTTTCTTGTGTTGATTACATTTCAATGTTACACCCTAATATTGTTTTTTTTGGACTCTACAGACTGGCGGACTTCTCCACACAACGTGTGGAACACAAAACTATGTTGCTCCTCAAGTATTTTTTTCCCCATCGTAGTATAATCGTGTGTTGGTTCCACTAGAACTAACCAAGTTTGTCTAACTTAGATTGCTGTTTAATCTTCGTAGGTGATTGAGGATAGAGGCTATGATGGTGCAACTGCGGATATCTGGTCTTGTGGGGTGATCCTTTTTGTTCTGCTTGCTGGGTATTTACCTCTCGAGGATGAGAACATCACCTCCCTTTATAAAGAGGTAATACCTATCAAAAAGATATTGTTTACTCCTAGATGATTGATTAGGATTTGTTTATTCATTTCATAGAATTTATTTCTATCAGTTTCGTGCCAATTTTGGATTAATACCTTGCTATGCTTCTCAAGTTTAATTATTTATGATTGTCAACTCTTTATTAATATTTAATTGTGACACGTGGACGGGTTTTGATAATGAATTACATGCTGTAATTTTATTGTAAGTGGATGTAAATTAATTTGTCATGGTATTTTAGTGGCATTCCAGACTCATTGTTGGGCTGAGGTGTTACACTATGACTAGACAGATCTTTCACACTACAAATGGAATTCCTGCAGAGCATTAAATTCGTTTCGTGTTGAGTCGTTTCATTATTTTTACAATGCTGAAAAGTAGTTGTGGAATCCCGATTTACGTGCCTTTTTTGTTGTTCCATGTTGAACAACATGTAACACCCCGACCAGCCACCTGGGCTCGGAATGCTACCACTATACATTATTCATTAGAAACTTTGTGCAGCTAAGTTAACAACTAGATATCGTAGCAAAAGAAAGACTAAACGGTAAGAGAAAAGGGGACCTCCGCTACTCTCGGAGGAGCCGAAGGATCCTCGGAAAGGGGATCAACAGTTAGTGGATATGTATTGATTGATTGCTTCTGAAAAACCGAAAAATCCCCCGTTTACATGGGGGGTGTCTCCTATTTATAGCCCTATTTTTACATTACTATCTTAACCCTATGGGGGTACCGTACGCGTAGAGGCTGCAGGGACTTTTCATCCCCCAACACGTAGGTCTCGATCCACGGTAAATCTTCCTGCGCTTGGTCCATTTGACTGGTGCACTTGGTCCATTAGCGCCCGAAGTGCTCCATCGCAAGGAGCCCTCCAAGTCTTGCCAGTCGCCCCGGACCTGGTGAGGCCCCTAGGACTCTCTAGGGTACCTCGGGTCTCCCCCGAAGGTGGCCCGAAGGGCCTGCTCCTCAGGACCTGGTGAGAACCCGAAGACCCTCCGGAGGTACTTCGGGTCTCTCCCGAAGGTGTCCCGGAGGGTCTACTCCTTTGGGCCTTGTGTGGCCCCGAGGACCCTCCTGGGGCGCTTCGGGTCTTGGTCAGAGGAGGCCCAGAGATCCTGCTGCTTCGGGCCTTGTGTCGCCCGGGGTCTGGCCCCGCGAGCTCGGCGATGGCTTTGCCTGGCCGTTGAGGCTTGTTGAGCCGCCCCTACGACACTAGACATATTACAACAAAAGTGGAATATCTAGGGAAAGCAGTTTACAGTAATGACAACAAGTGATGTGGTTGTGCTATTCTCCTTCCCCTATGCATGTCATTATCATCGTCACCTAAACGTACAAATAAACAAGGGTGAGTTCGAGGACTCAGCAAGCACATCATAGAAACGATAAATACTGCCATGCCAACATAAGCCTAACCATATCATTATTCCCATCATTAACTTTCCATTAGTGCAGTGCATCATGGTTCTATATGCTCATTGCTTTGCCCAAATATGCGAATGCATCATCATGCTCATATGCATCTCATCAGCTGATACAGGTATCGTGGAGTATTCATCCGTCGATGGCACACTCTTCCCCCATCTCCTTTTGGATTGGGTCCTTACATAGTAGGACTTTATCTAGTCCCTACAGATGTAAGACTTCATCTAGAGCACTACGGATTAGTCTTGTATCTTTCTCACCGACCTCACCGGAATAGTTACATGACTTTCTCACCGACCTGGCTCATGCATTCTATCCATGATGCAAATGCATGTACCCATTGTCATTAACATGATTCATCACTGTCGTTATTAACAGGGTAGTCTCATTGTTCACCTTGTCCCATTATTGCCATCATCATATAAACAACATCATGTCACGAAAACATCACATATTTCATAGCACTTATAGGCTATCGCTCTACCATGCACTTGCCTATTAACCAAGCGGTGCGGAGTACCGTGCGGTTGACGCCGTTCCAGAACCTCCACCTGAACATGCTTTCACCCAGACTCAACACATGGCAGCAATACAAGTACACATATGGACGTCATTGATCCTACGCGCAAAACGACATGAACAAACACCTCTCACCGGGCGTTATTCTACTGACCCGGTGCCAAAAATAAATACTAAAAAGTTAGGGACCGCGTCGCTGGATCTTGCGAATAAAATTTAGTCACGCGGCCCTAGGTTTCTTTCCCCTTTTTCTCTTTTCTCCTCTGCTTTCTTTCTTTCCTGGCGGAAGCCGTTTGGCCCGGCCTTATCCCTTCACTTCCTCCCCATCTCTCACTCTCTCACCACTTGGAGTTCCCTCTGGTGCCTCCTTCCCGGCTCGGCCTGGGGCCTCCGACCGTCGGCCCGCTCCCACGCCCTGCCGCCACCAGCTAGCCCCCTCGTGCTCGGCCGGCTGCCGGTTGCTGCGACCGGCTTGGCTCAGGCGACCGGCTTGGCTCGTGCGCCCTCGGCCAAGGCTCCCCTTGCTCCTCCTCCGGCTCTACCCCGCCTCGAATGCGGCGGTCGCCGGTGCGGCTTGGCTTCTACCCGCCCGGCCGCTCCCTCTCCCCCCAACACGACCCCAGCGGTGGCGCCAAGACTTGGCCTGTGCCGCCGCTGCCGACCAAGTGCTTCAGCCCTACCAGTGAGGTATATTGTCACCGCAACGACCTCACCTCTGGTATACCCCTTCCCCTCTTCTCCTTTACTCTTTGCTCTGTGGTGGACTTGGTTGACGACGGGGATTCGACTTGGGCAAAATAGAAATGGGGGAGAAAGGGTAGGTCACTTGGTTTTGTCGGTTAGAAAGGGGCAGCAGTGATAGCGATGCTGTGCTCCCAGGCGTTCCCTTGGTTCCCCTTCTCCTTTACTGCTTTGGCTTGGTTGCCTTCAGTGGATGCTTCCCTGGTGGCTTGCATCTCTGGTTTTGCTCTGGTGTGGTTATCGCTGGATCTTGCGAATAAAATTTAGTCACGCGGCCCTAGGTTTCTTTCCCCTCTTTTCTCTTTTCTCCTCCGCTTTTTTTCTTTCTTGGCCGAAGCTGTTTGGCCCGGCCTTATCCCTTCACCTCCTCCCCATCTCTCACTCTCTCTCACCTCCTGGAGTTCCTCCGTGCCTCCTTCCGGCTCGGCTGCCGCCTCGGCCCGCTCCCACCCTTGGCGCCACGGCTCGTGCTGGGCAGCTGGGCTAGGTTTACTGCGACCAGCCTTGGCTCGCGCGCCCTCGGCCAAGTGCGCACTGGCTCCCTTGCACCTTCTGCCGGCTCTACCTCGCCTCGAATCGGTGCCGCGGTCTTTGCTTAGCTTCTATCGGCCCAGCCGCGACCTCTGCGGCTGAGCCCCGACTCCCTCTCCGCTACACGACACCCCCTGGTGGCACCTTCGACCCGCGCTGCCATTGCCGCCCAAGTGCTTCAGCCCTGCCAGTGAGGTATACTGTCACCGCAGCGATCTCACCTTTGGTATACCCCTTCCCCTCTACTCCTCTTTGCCCTGTGGTGGACTTGGTTGACGACGGGGGTTCGACTTGGGCAAAAGAGAAATGGGGGAGAAAGGGTAGGTCACCTGGTTTCGTTGGTTAGAAAGGGGCGGCAGTGATAGCGATGCTGTGCTCCCAGGTGTTCCCTTGGTTCCCCTTCTCCTTTACTGCTTTGGCTTGGTTGCCTTCGGTGGATGCTTCGCTGGTGGCTTCTCTGGTTTTGCTCTGGTGGTGTTGTGGCTTGCTTGCTAGCTGGTTAGCAGGGGGGAGAAGGACTTGTGTTGTGGGGAGCTTCAGCTGGCTAAGAAGTCTCGGTCTTATCCCCTTTCTCCCTCACTGTTGGTTTTCTTACTGTGGGGAGGTAAAACGGTAAAGGTTATTCTCAATTTTTTTTTACTTTTACTCACTTTGCACTTTCTACAGGCCTTACATTCCATCCCCCTTTGCAGAATTCGACCCCGAATTCTGGCGTTCCACAATCCACATGAAAGAACTAACTGAAATAAACTGTACATAAATAAATACTCTAACTCATACTCGTAGAGAACAACCCTGGGTACTTCTCGCGCATGCAAGACTCCAATTCCCATGTCGCTTCTCGCTCGGACTGATGCGACCATAACACCTCTCCGATTCCTCCAGAATCCGAACTGGACGGGACTCGAAGGTGAGGTCTTGCTTAAGGGACAACGGTTTTAGCACAATCTCATGCTCTGGATCCCTTAAGTACTTTCTCAACATAGAAGCATGAAACACATTGTGCACTCACATGGACTCAGGAAGGTCCAGACGATATGCTAACTTTCCAATTCGTGCCAAAATCGAAAATGGCATAATGTACCGCGGGCTAAGCTTCCCTTTGGTACCAAATCGCACAACTCCTTTTGTGGGAGACACTCTCAGGAGCACCTTATCCCCCACTTCAAACTCTAAGTCGCGTCTCCTCACATCCGCATAGCTTTTCTGTCTACTCTGGGTACTCTGGGCAACTAGTAAATTCTGTCTAATCTCCGCCACTCGTTCCACTGTTTGCTGGACCCAATCTGGACCCAGAACAGCCTTCTCGCCTACGGCATCCCAACAAAGTGGCGATCTACACTTCCGCCTATACAGAACCTCGAATGGCGATGTTCGAACACTGGAGTTCAGCAACATGGCGGAACACGAAGAGCGAGGTGTCAGACTTGGTTTCCATGAACCCGAGAGACACCAAGTAAGGTGCAAAACGGCTGTACCATGCTCGAGGCGCTTGCTTGAGACCGTAGAGGGAACGGTTCAGACGGCAGACGTAATCTGGATGAGAGGAATCCTCGAACCCGGAGGGCTGCACGCAGTAAACTGTCTCATCAATGTTGCCATGGAGGAAGGCATTCTTTACATCAAGCTGTCGAATAGGCCAGTTGCGGGAGAGGGCCGCGAGCACCTGATTCGCCTGTAGGCTGGTTTGACGACGAAAGTCAAGGTTTCGAAAAATCAACTCTGGCGCTGCGTGTGAAGCGCGGAGGACCCAGCGAGCTTTGTAGCGCTCCAGTGAACCATCAGCCTGAAACTTGTGTTTGAAGATCCACTTGCCAGTCACCACATTCGCGCCAGGGGGGCGCGGAACAAGATCCCAAGTGTTGTTCTGGAGAAGGGCAGCATGCTCATCTAGCATGGCAGCGCGCCAGTTCGGGTCGGCAAGAGCAGCCCGGTATGTCCTCGGAACAGGAGACAGCAGCGCGGTGTTGTACGCAGCAGGTTGTCGGAAGCCATGTTTCGCCCTGGTGGTCATGGAGTGTGTATTGACCACGGGGGGAATGGCAACTGCGCCCTTTGGAAGGGACGCAGGGACGGCTGGAGGCGCCGGAGACGCAGGTGGAGGCACCGGGAGTACGGGGCGAGGGCGCCGGCTGTACACCTGAGTGGTGGCGCCTTGGGCCGGAGGCGCCGGAGAGCAGTGGAAGGCACCGGATTACGGGCGAGGGCGCCCGGTACACTTGAGTGGTGACGCCGGTGGCGGCGGTGGCAGCCGCGGGAGGCGCAGGGACGCCGGGTAGCCGACGCGTGTCTGGCGGAGGATGCCGGGCGGCCGCGACGTGGCTGTCTTGGCGAGTCGAGTCTTGGTGGCGTCGTGGCGAGGAGCGAGCAAGGGCGCGCCGGTGGACACCGCTTGCACGTGGCGCGCAGTGAGGCGCTGCTTTGAGACCAGACGCACATGGCGGTCGCGGGCGAGAATGCGTGATGGTGATCCTGCGGTAAAAAGACCGTGTCGGGCCTATGGGCACTGGAGCGGGATTAGTAAAGGTGTCCAAAAACTCGAAGTCCGCGGTGGATGGGGTGTCTGGCTACTCGGCAAAAGGAAAGGAGGACTCGTCAAAGATCACATGGCGAGATATGATGATCTTGTTGGAGTTGGTGTCTAGACAGCGGTAGCCTTTATGATGAGCAGAGTAGCCAAGGAAGACACACAAAGTGGAGCGCGGAGCAAGTTTGTGGGCAGCGGTGGAGGTCAAGTTGGGATAACAACGACAACCGAAGACGCGCAGATGGTCATACGCGGGCAGAGAGTCTAGCAAGGCTTCATGAGGCGTACGGGAGCGCAGCGTTTTGGTTGGTAAGATGTTGAGTAGAATGGTGGCGGTGTTCAGTGCCTCGACCAAATACCGAGGAGGAAGACAGGCTTGGAAGAGGAGGGACCGAACCACATTGTTGAGAGAGCGGATGGCGCGCTCAGCCTTCCCATTACGGCCGAGAGGTGTAAGGGCACGACATTGGAGGTGAGTGCCGTGGGTCGGGAAGAAGGTGTGGTATTTGGAGTTGTCAAACTCGCGCCCATTGTCGCATTGACGATGATCGGATGGTGCGGCCAAACTGTGTGGAAACAAGAGCAAAAAAATTAGATAGAGTCGAAAAGGTGTCAGACTTGAGGCGTAAAGGGAACGTCCACATATAGTGTGAGCAATCATCGAGGATGACCAAATAATATTTGAATCCCGAGGCACTAGGGACTGGCGAGGTCCATAAATCACAGTGTATGAGTTCAAAACTATGTGAAGCACGTGATGCTGACACAGGAAAAGGAAGACGAACATGACGCCCGAGCTGACAAGCATGACATATAGTATTTTTAATGTGATACGGATCAATGTGTGTTGATGCGTAATGTGGCCCAATCTTTCACGGTACTTGTATTTCAATTCTGAATGAAGTGAAACTCCCGCTTTCCTCTCTCTTGATTTGGCAAAATAGAAGAGCAAGTATATCTCCAAAGCAAGTAACACTTGGTTGATGTTGAATCAATCCGAAGAGAGAAACAAAGTCAAACCGGAAGAACAACACCAAACCGTGAGCAATTTGAGGATGCTACGAATTGGTGAGATGATCCACAAGGAATCACAGATCTTGGAAGAACAACCTCCCTCCAATATTCACGCAATCACAAAACTCTAGATGGGAATTTTCGAAACGCATGTATTCATTTTGCGCCACATAAACCTGTGATTTTTCTGTATTTTATTCAACTCTAACTTGCTTACAATGGGGCTCTACCCCTAAATATATAGGCAATGAACAGTAAAACCGCCTTGGGTACTGTAGCATGAATAGTAATCCGAGTCGGTTACTGTAGCAATGAACAGTACCCGAACGGGTTTTTTCTTGCAAACTCCTTTATTCGAAATTTAAACTACTCTAATTACTGAAAATATATTAAACTATCCTATTACAAGTAATTTCTAATTAACTTCTTTTAAAGAATGATCCGAATTGGAATTGCACCAATCCAAACCCATTTTGGATTCTTAGGCTGAAAATGTATTAATTTCGGAATAGAGTTTGAATTTGGTTCTTCTGTCTTTTCTTGGCGGAATTCTCTTGTATACTTTGCAACATGCAAAGTCCTTTGTTCTTGTGTCTTCCCATGTCCGCTAAAGCTCTCCGGTCGACATTACTCCCTATCCTTGCTCTTTGCCGAACCTGGTTCTTGTTTTTTTCTCCATTGATGCATAATAGGCTCAACTTGAGGCTTAATACACACTTGCCGTTTAGGGATATTGACTACCGTAGTAGATGCACTTAGGGCCTCATCATAATGTCTTTGTTATAAGCCATAAGTTTGGACAGAGTCTCAAATCCAGGATGACCGAGACGACGATGCCATAGAGTGGACGCAGCGGTGGTGGCGAGGTGTGCAGCAGGAAGTGATGACGCGCGGAGGATGAAGAGGGTACAACGCCCGGAGCTATTGCACACCGTGATCACTCTCTGGAATGCGAGATCCTTCACAGAACAACCGGCAGGTCAAATTCAATGAACAATTGTTGTCGAAGTGAAGCTGATGCACGAAAGTAGGTTCTTAATAAGACCCGGAGAAACAAGGACATTATTAAGACATAATGAGCGGGAAGATGGTGTGCGATGGAGGTGACGGAAGTAAAGCACCGTTCACGAGCAACAATGGAAGATGGAAGAGGATACTGCTGGGAAGAGGTGTGGGAAAGAGTACCGGCGTCGGAGGTCATATGCGAGGTGGCGCCGGTGTCGAAGATCCAGTCGTGTTGCTGAGGCGGAGTCAGCGACACGGTGTTGAAGGAGGAAGCCAGACCCTACGCGTCCCAGGATGGCATGCCAGCTTCTACAAGCCCACGACCCTTGGGTGCCGGCGACGAAGGCCTGCGGCTGAGGAGGACGAGCAGCCGGCAGCGGAGCCAGGGGAGGACGATTCCCAGGCCACATGCTGATGGAGCCTGACCAGGGTTTGTAGAAGCTTGGCCATGGACCGCTGGAGGAACTGCGCGCAGATCTTCTTGGTTGGCGCAGAGTTGGTCCAAGTGCGGGCGTGCGCATCGCCGCCCTTGCCCTTGCCACCGCCCAGCGTGCGCGCTTGTCGCCTGCGGAGTTCCCGGAGTTGCCACTTGTTTCCGGAGAGGCGGCCGAGGTGCTGCGGTGGTGCGATGGGCTTGTTGGGTTCTTGACAGCAGAGGGGCGCCCGGCCGTAGGTAAGGAGGGCGGTCGGGGAAGGCACCGAGCGATGAGCCATGTTGAGTTCTTCAAGCAGCAGATCGGTTCGGGCTTCCAGGAAGGTGGGGAACGGGCGCCCACGTTGAAGGTGCATGCCGATGGAGGCGAAGCGCTCGTTGAGGCCGCGGATGAGCGTTGAGGACGCAGCGACGATCGGTGGCGACCTCGCCCGTCGCCTAGGGCATCGGCCATGGACTTGAACTTGCGGCAGTAGTCGGCGATGGGGAGATCGCCCTGGACGAAGTGGCGGAAGGCGGCGTCGAGGTAGAGCGCGCGCTGCTCGCGGTTGCCGAGGAACTGGTGCTCCAGGGCGAGCCAGACGGAGCGGGCAGTGGCAGTGGCATGGTTGTCCCGAACAATCTCCTCGAGATCGGGAGAGACTGTGCCAAGGAGCCACGTCATGACGACGCAGTCCATGCGCTCCCAGTCGGGGTAGGTGTGGTCGGCGGCGTCGGTGAGAACATGGCGTCGGAGGGAGAATTTCCCAAGAACCAGGAGCATCTGGTGGCGCCAGCGGGTGTAGTTGTTGTTCTCCATGTCGAGGACGGCGGGGACGAGAGCGTGGATGTTCTGGACGCCGACGGCCTGGGCGTGGAGGTTGATGATGGCGGCGGCCTCGTGCGTCAGGAGAGCGTCCTGGAGCAGCTAAGGAGAACCACCGTCGCCACCGTCGCTGGTAGAGGAGGCGGCGTCGTCTTCTGGTGGGATGGCGGTCGCTTCCGCTCTGGGCAAAGACGGCGAGGGCGCCGCGAGCGGCGGCGGCGGCATCGGCTCTGAGCGCGGCCGTGGCCACTGCCGGCGGCTCGGCACGCTGGAGAGCGGCGGCCGTAGCCGCTTTGCAAGCGGCGGCGCCTCGGCAACACGGCGCGCTTCGGCGCGGTAGCACGAACACGCTTCGGCCGCGGTGGCGTGGTGCGTTCGACCTCGAGGCGGCCTCGGACGGCGGCAGAGGAGGCGGTGGAGCGGAGCTGCATGGGCGGGAAGGATCTGTGATCGGGGCGCGCGGGTTAGAAGCGTGGAAGGAGAAAAACTAGGCGTCTGATACCATGAAAGCAATCGTATGGCACTGGAAATACTTGATGAGGCCAATAGGTAGGGTACATATATATAACCGAACAGTCGGTGTGAACATGAGACCGAAACGAACAGTCAGTGTGAACACGAGACCGAAATGAACAGTCGGTGTGAACACGATCCCGAACCGAACAGTCGGTGTGAACACGATATTTGTCTAACTATAACTATCCCAAAAGCATTTAAATAAATACTTGAAATAGAATGCAATACATTGAAAAAGTATTTTGAAAACTAGGTTCAATATGATCAAAGGTATAACTTGCCTTGGAATAAGTCTAGGTACTGGTCTTGATCTTGAGGAGATGCTCCTTCTTCAGCAAAATTTCCCGAAGTATCGACGTCCACTCGCAAAAGAGACAGAAGAACAAAAATAAATAAATAACAGAGGCAAAACAAACTCCAAAAATCAAAAAAAATTCACCATTAAATAGATCTTGATTTTATGTGAATTTACAAATTTGAATGGGCTCAATCGGAGGTCGGATGCAAAAGATATGGGCTTTGGAAGTTTGAAAATCAAATAAAACCCTAATATGGATTTTATTGAATTTTCCGAATTATTTTTATAAAGGAAAATCGGATTATGGCGTAATGCTTGCGTCAGCCGAGAATTTCTGGAAAAGATAGATTTAAAACAATTCTGACATGTGGGCCCCACATGTCAGTGACTGGCTCACGGTGGACTAAGTTCACCGAGCCACGGGATCTGGAAGCCGGTGGACTGGGCCACGTCTGCGCGTGTCTTTGTGGCCCGACACGGCGACACGAGCACAAAAAGTCGACGCAGCGTGTTGCGGTGCACGCGGCTACGGCGGCGAGGGTGGTGCTCGGGACCCGATGGTCACCGGCGTTTGGCGAGTCACCGGCGGCGAAGGGTACGATTGTTCCTCGTGCTATTATGCGACTCGGGGTGCCCTTACCGGTAGTTGGCAACGACGGTGGCGGCCGGCGAGGAAGAAGCGGTGGAGCCGAGTTTTGTCGGAAGTGCGCTCCGGCGATGCTCGGCGACGAGGAGGGGCGCACGAGGTAGCACGGGACTTGCGATCACGGTGGTGCGATCGGTGGAGCAAGGGCGACAACGACGGCGGCACAATTCACCGGAGAAGAAGCTCGGCCGAAAACCCTAAATCTTGGATTGCGGCGTCGCTAGAGCGATCGGGGAGACGAGGGTGGTGGCTATGGGTTGCGGCGGACTAGGCGATCCTAAGGGGGTTATTTATAGGCACGGGGGACTCCGGAATTGGAAACCCCCAATTTGAGTCCGAAACGGCCAGGATTTTGAAATTCTTGATTCTCAGAGATATCTGCCGGATTCGGGTTTGATTCCAACAGAAATAGGCACGGGATAACTCAGGATTTGATTTGGTAAAGTCGGCGCGAAAAATCCGCAACGGATACGCATTTGTCGGACGAAGCTTGGAGCTTCGGCAATGGCGGGCGAAGGCGCGGGCGCGAGGAAGAAGAAGACTCCGCGGAGACGACAACCTGGCAGCGGCAGCGAGGCGCGGGTGAGCGAGCGAGCGAGATCAGCGAGCGAGGCCACACGGTGAACATCCAACGGAGGAAGGCGGGATTGAGCGCGGCGTCCGTCAGCGAGGGCGCGCGTCAAGCATCCAACAGACGAGGCGCCACGAGCGGTGAGATGGGCTGGGGCGGTTGGAATAGTGTTGGGCTTCGGCCCAATACTGTTTCGATGGATTTAAATAGATTTTTCTTTTTAATAAATCCAGAAAATGCAAATAGCAATTAGAAAATAGCAAATGATCTTGGAAAAATTCTATAAAATTCTATAAAATATATCCAAGCAAATAGAATCTAAATAAAATAAGTTTGGCCATTGTTGATGTTGGAATTAAGCACATTAAATCGGTTTGTCCTTAAAGTCCATATTAAGTTTTTAAATTAATATTCAAATAAATCCAAATGGTGAATTTTCTCACTACCACTAGTTAAAGGATTTTTTAAAGCTCTGAAAATTCGGATGTTACAGGCCGCCCCTACGACACTAGACATATTACAACAAAAGTGGAATATCTAGGGAAAGTAGTTTACAGTAATGACAACAAGTAATGTGGTTGTGCTATTCTCTCTACCCCTATGCATGTCATTGTCGTCGTTCACCTAAACATACAAATAAACAAGGATGAGTCCGAAGATTCAACAAGCACATCTCATAGAAACGATAAACACTGCCGTACCAACATAAACCTAACCATATCATTATTCCCATTATTAACTTTCCATTAGTGCAGTGCATCATGGTTCTACATGCTCATTGCTTTGCCCAAATATGTGAATGCATCATCATGCTCATATGCATCTCATCAGCTGATACCGGTATCTCGGAGTGTTCACCCGTCGATGACACTGTACCCCATCTTCATTAGGATGGGGTTCTTACATGGTAGGACTTTATCTAGTCCCTATAGATGTAAAACTTCATCTAGAGCACTACGGAAGAAGGGTTTGTGTTGTGGGGAGCTTCGGCTGGCTAAGAAATGTTGGTTTTCTTACTGTGGGGAGGTAAGGCGGTAAAGGTTATTCTCAATTTTTTTTTTACTTTTACTCACTTTGCACTTTCTACTGGCATTACACAGTAGACCACCATTCCTCAGATACTGGAAAATCCTGTGTTCAAAAAGGGATACAAGACTTCTGTTTTTTTGACAAGAAATGTCTTAAGTCTCTCTTTATTTGTTCCTTATATTATACATTCGGCAAATATTTGATTCGATTTTTTGAAACAAATATTTGAATTGAGACGATGGAATTCAAAATTGATTCAACTTGGAAATCGAATTGCAATAAAGATGGACATTGAATTTGGAATTTGAATTGAGGTTTGGAACAGACATTTAGATTTTAATTGATTTGGCATTTAATTAGTTGCAAAACTCTAAATAACAAACCAACAATTTGAATTAAATTTTTACCAAAAAGCAAAATAGGGATGTTACAAATGTAACCCCCCCCCCCTAGAAGTAATCTCGACCTTGAAATTCGGATGAACATGGGAAAAAAATTGGAATACCCAGACTTTCCTCACTCTACCATGCGACTCTCTTTTGAGTGAGATAAAACTGAGACGGAAGTTGAACTGACTAGGAACAAACCTTGTGCGACGTGTTGAGTTGATTAAGGTTGCTCTGTTGTAACATGATTAGGTCGTCCTCTTGCGGATGGCGCTAAATTCTGGGTGGCCTGACTTTGAGTCTGAGGCGCTCCTCGTCCTACTCCTGGTGTAGGGGTCCTGACTAGTGTAGCTCCCGAGTTGAAAGGAACTGGAGTTACGGCTTGGCGTTTCTGAGGGCAATTGCTGGCAAAATGCCCCATCTCATGGCAATAAAAGCACTGAAATGCTACGTTGATGTCCTGTTCTGCTGCGGTTGAATACCAGTATTGTTGCAAAATCCCTGCATGACTTGACAGGGTCCTAACATTAGAGTCACAGGTGTATCGGTGCCGACGGACTGTTGAAGTATGCATTTGGTTCATGCGAGGCCTAGAACTGCTTGCTCCATGCTACGCTTGAAAAGTCATCTTTCTCTTTCGGGATTACATTACAAGCGATGTTGAGCATCCTCTTGCATGAGGGCCTTGTTGACCATCTGCTAAAAATTGATAAGTCAATTGACACGGTTGCAATTTGAGGTTTGAGTCACATCACTAGGGCAAGCTCAAGGTTAATGATACCCTCAGTTTCCCATCCTTCTCTACTCCTTATGCAGCTCTCATATGAGAACATTGCTCTGCAGTTTTGGAGAAGTTGATCTGGAGCACCAAAGGGAAGCAAAAACCTCAAGACTTAATCTTTGCATTTCGGCCAAGCTCATGGTGTGCATATCTTGCTTCTCATCATGATGTCTCTGATGCATATTCATGTATGAAATGTTGTGTGGTGAATGTGTTCTTGAAATATGTGATGAAGGGTTGCCATAGAAACTATAATACATAGGTTGTATATGTATATTGCTCTCAGATCTTGATTTTCATTGAGCTAGTTGCCAAGATCTTTGTGTAATATCATGTTCTTATCAAGAACTAACATAGGTTCTTTGTCAAGAACATGCCTATTGTCAATCCGAAAATAACTAGCATATGTAGGTCCTTATTCTCAGTTTCTTGCTCTAGTACTTTATGTCTAGCTCTTATATGTGAGAACAAGTATATGGCAAATATGTAGCAAAGCTCAAGTTATCATCTTTCTTCGTCATTGCCATGCTAGTTAACATGACCCATGTTGCCAATTGCTCATTCTAATCATGTTTTATGGTATGAAAATTTAGGATACCATCATGATAGTAGGAGTTCTTGCCAAAAGTCATGCTTAGATGTGTTATAAGTTATTACGGATATCACTAGCACAAATAGGAGCAACATTTCTCACTTTTCAGATTAGAAATCAAGTAAAGATCATGATTAACAAGCTGAAACCCTAGAGCAAGTTCATCTTTGGAAGCTGGAACATGTCGAATTGTTTAACTAGACTCGACATGATTTTCTTCATCATTACCATGTTTATGGAGTTGACTAGTGTAGTTTCCTACTCAATTCATATCGTCTTATAATATGAAAATGGTGCACTTAGCATGCTAATTAATGATTAACGTAGAGAACCTCAAATATGTGATATCTCAATAGAATCAATGCTATAAGTACTAGAAAGTAGTGGTCACACAGTGGTTAACTCCTATTGTCATGTTTACTCAAAATACTAGCATGCTTAGGTTACGGAGCCTTTATTAAGTTAGTCCTTGCTAGTAGTAAGAAATTCCCTGTTTCTAAGCAAATGTCGCTCACACAAGTATTACATTTAGCGAGGCTTCTATATGCCATGTCGTTACATCGTTAACAAGAATTGTTTGTGTTCTGAAGGACAACATCATGATACTATGATTCTTGAAATGCTTATGTTTCATGCTCGGGTTTTTATCAAGATTGCTTGTTCAAGTTGTCATAACAATTGTGTGAAGCATACATTCATACATCTAGTCATCACTATTCCAGACTCATATCACAAATTCACAATCTACGCATGCGAACCGAGCCTTGCTGGGCTGGCTTGGGGTGGCGTCGCTCGCCCAGCCCACCTATGTGCGAGACTTGGGCTCGGCGTAGGTGTCTCACCGTGGTTTTTAGAGGACCGGCGGGGATCAAATGGCGGAGGGAGGCTGCAGGCTCTCGCGATGATTTCATGTAGGCTCTAATTGCTTAATTCAATCACGACTCCAGTTGTAATTTGCTAGGGCATAATCAATAATCAACTACTGTACGATTTAATTTCTAGTTACCCCTAATCTCATTAAGCTTTAGCCATTTGAGCATGTGGTTTACTGACTGACATTTACTCATCTAAGCTATTCATTGATTAACTTATCAAAGTGCAACTTCATCTGTATGTTAATCAGTGACCCTATCAACTAGAACTAACCAATCAACTATCTTGGAGTCCTACTGTCTTACATACATACGAGAGAGACACCCGCACAGAGAGAGAAGCACAGGAAGATACAGGGGAAGGCCGGAGGCGGCTCAGGCATGGCTCGTCGCCCGCGGTTGGAAGGACGACGGCGGTCACCGAGGGCAAAAACGGAACCGTGCCAGAGAGGCGACCCCGGGAGCAATGGTGGCGCGGCTCAAGCGGCGCTAGGGCAGGCGGGCGGCGGCGCGTGGTGCCCGGGCGTGGGGGAGAAACAAGGCGGTGGAACCGGTGGGAGAGAAAGGGAAAGAGGGCACGTGCACGAGCTTCAGTGGGTCTAGGGTAACTCATCGGGTCTGTTGGTGGAAACCGAGGAGGCTGGAGGTGAGCAGGAGGCGGAGTGGCGGGCGCGCGACGAGGCGGCTTGGGGCGTTCTTTGGGTGGTGGAGAGCTCTAGTGGGAGGTGGGGGAAGCTTGGGAGGGGCCAGGGGATACTCCAGCCGCGAGTAATTGACTGAGGGATCACCGGAGATGAGTATCGGCCGTGGTGGTGGCTTCGGCCGAAAGTAAAGAAGATAGTCGTCGCAGGTTCCTGTGGATGAATGGAGAAATTAGTTGGGTTAAATAGATCCTTGTGCTCGGCGACGGGGTTCACCAGTGCGTCCGGAACGGCGATGGCGGTGCGGGCGGCTTGGCGGCCGGTGCCTTTCGGCGTGGTTGCGGCCCGAGAAGGCTCGGTGATGAAGCCTTGGGCGTGGGGGAGAGCTAGAAGGAGGCAAAGGAAGCCTTTGGCGCTGCCTTTGTAGGTGAGCAGGCAGAGAGTGCAATGCAGCGTTGCGCTCGGTGCAGAATGGGTTTAAGCGGCAGCAGTGAGGCTATGCTAGTGCAGTGGTGTCGTTTGGCCGGCAGGGGCATGGGCAGAGGAAGGATGGCGCGTGTGCGGGTGGCAGCATGCGCAAGGCGCGTGGCAAGGACGACGGTGCGCGGTGAGGAAGAGAGTGGAGGTGGCGTGCATGCGGGATGGAATGGGGCAGTGGTGGCGCTGGTGCTGTCGAGAGGAAGGAGGTCGGGTGCGTTTGTTGGCCGAGTGGGTCGGGTGGCAACACATGCTTGAGTGGCTCATTGTAGTTCGGCCAGAGGAACAGTAGAAGAAAGAAAGGATTAGGAAAGGCTTGGGAAAAATGAAGGAGAATAGAATTTTAGGTTTGCTAAAATTCTGATTTTTGCTTTAAGAAATTATCATGTGATCATAGATAAAGTCTAATATTTGCTTAAAGAATTCTAATCAGCTTTTGATCATTCGGAGGATTTAGGTTTTGAACATGTTTTCGATCTTTTAGGTTTACACTTCGCACAATATTTCATAGGGCAATATTTTAAGTAAATGTTGTTTTTGCTATTTCTGCATTTTGGGTATTCGTTTCTAGGATTTATGTATTTAGGGTTCTCATTTCTAGAGTTTTTATTTTAATCACTTATGTTGGCAAAGAGAAACACAAACCAAATAACTCCTAAATATGCAGGCAAGCGTATCGACAACAGATAACATACGAAAAGTTTAAAAATCCTATATTTATGTATTTATGTATTTTTGGGATGTTACGGGTTATTTCCTTTAGATCGTTATTAATGGATTTATTTATTGCTTAGGATAATACTTAAGACTAATTGATAAATTCATTAGTTCAACCTTTGCATATCTGCTGCCCCCTTGCATGCTCTGCGCTGCTGCTGATGTTCACTGCAAAGCTGCTGCTAGCCGAGCTAGCCCTTGTATGTTCACTGCAAAGCTGCTGCTAGCCGAGCTAGCCCTTGTATTTCCTTCGGGGGGAGAGAGAAAGAGAGAGAGAGAGAGAGAGAGAGAGAGAGAGAGAGAGAAGACAGCTTTGTGCCTATTCTTTGTGCTGGGATTGCTTCTGCAAAGGGAGAAGCAAGGGAGAAGACAAGGAAGGAAGAGGGAAGAAGAAGGAACGGCAGGAAAGAATCTAGGGCTTTGCGCTCCGGGTGCAATCTTTGTGGAATTTTGTGGGTAACACATGATCAACTTTAGATTGATCTTAGATAGATGTTTTTCCATGTTGTAGATTAGTTTGTTAGCAGGAATCATATTATTAATCGTGCCCCAGTTAATTAAACTGTGCCACAGAATCTTTTGTAGGGATTTAGGTGTACCTTTGTCCAGAATCATGATTTAGCCTGGTTAGAAAAGTTGTATATTATTTTCTTATATTTTCAGGAAGCTCTAGATCATTAATTTTGGAGTTGTGAGTAAAAAGATATCGCCTTGGGAATGTTGTTGTTCAGAATCCGCTATCAATGATAACAATTGTAAAGATGGGTTAATTACATATAATAGATGAAATAATTTAATTGTGGTAATAACTAGAATAAGATGGATATTTCTCAGTTGATTCTAGAAATATCATGGTTTATTATTTTTCATGTTGTAGAAAAATAGATACAAAAATGTGAAGTTGACTGTTTTGATGATTTCTGGTTTAACCTTCGGGGTGGAAACGGGAACCTAAACGGCAAATTCAGAAGTTTTTTGCACAACTAGAATGTTGTGGGGGAATTTCGTGAAGTTTCTAGAAAACATATGGTTTATTATATTTGGAGTTCATAGATGAAAGTTATGGTTGTTTGATCACTGGGGCAACGGCTAGGTCGTCCGGTGAAGTTGGTTTAGGATTTTGTTTGATGATTTTAGTACTGTTGTGGCGTATTTTGAATGTACTATTGATTGTTTATTCGGGAAGCGTTGCCTCAAGCACAGTGCCACAATTTCATCACCTGGTTTCTAGAGGCTAAGAGGCAAGTACATGGTAAAGCGGTGAATAACGGGTTGTTTACCATTGTCTTTGGTATTGCTTTATCATGTTATTTATTTATGCTTTCGTTAAGCTTACTTAAATACCATGGTATTGATGGCATTGAGTTGATGGGATTATGATGTTGAGTTAATGAGATGAATTATGTTAATGAATAAATATGATGTTGCATCATTTAAATTCGTCATGATAAAAGTGCACGAGGCAGGTGAGTGAGAAAGTCATGTAACTAGTCCGGTGAGATCGGTAAGAAAGATACATGACTAGCCCGGAGTATTCTAGATAAAGTCTTACGGATGTAGGGACTAGATAAAATCCTACAGATATAAGAACCCAATCCTAGCCAGGATGGGGGAAGAGTGTATCATCAACGGGTGAACACTCCACTATACTAGTATCAGTTGATTGAGTTGTATATGAGTACGAGCATGATGGTGCACCGTATTCATGAGAAGTAAATTGTGTAAATTACATATATGGGAGTCGATATGTTTATTTGAGAATGAGTATAGCATTAAATAAATGAATGATGATGATAACATTGATTATGCTTGACAAACTGTTGTTTATAGTTTTATTATGTATTTGTTGAGATTTGAACTCACCCTTTGCTTTGCTACTGATTATAGGTGATCGTTGATTGCGAAATATTTTGGTGGGAATAGATCACAAGCGTCACATGCGAATCAAATGCACATTCAGTATTTATTTAGAGTAATTCCATATAAATCTAGAGACATTGATTATTTTCTTATTCATGAACTTAATTATGGCTTAGTCAAATGCTTGGACTTAACGATGATTCATTAGGCGATTGGTATTGCCTTAATTGATTATCTTGTGATATGTGGATGAGTTTTATTCTTTGTATGTTTGCTAGAATCTATTATAATTTAATGTTTAAATTAGTAGCTAGTATAGTTTGATGGCATTCCAAGTGCAGTGTGACCCAAAACTTGACGTCGTAATAACAAATGCTTTTTACAAATATGCATGGTATCCTGTTGGACTTCGGTCCATGATGCTCCGTCGGCCTCACGCTCTGGGTGCAAAGAAAGCAACAACTGTAAAGTTTTTTGGCTTCTTTTTTCGCTCCTATTCTCTGTAAAAACTTTGTATTTATTCCCTAATCAATAGAAGTTCAGGCTAGCGCAACGTACGCTTGTAGTTTCCCTAAAAAAGAAAAGCGAACATTCTCATGTATTAGTAAGAGATAAAAGAAATAAAAAGAGAGAATCATGAATAATTAATCACACACCACATTTCCATTCAAATAATTTGGCCTTGTTCGGAATACTTTTTATGGAGGAATTATTCTTGTAAATTTTCTACTTTCCAAATGGGTTGTCCAAGTAACATACACTTTGGTATGACAGGTCCAGGAAAAACTAGTCTTCAAAGCATATCAATAAAATAACTTTTTTAGTATTTAACCTATTTTTAATTTTATTTTATTACTAATCCATTATTAACTTTATTTCTAAATCTGATCCTTTTAATCGTACTACCACTTGTGGCTAGAGGTGATCTGGCCCTCTGATTTTGTTTGGTGCCAATTATTAGTACTACCTGAAAAAATTGGTAACGCCTGGCTGCTCAGCAGCTCCTTCCCGGCGAAATCGAGGCGAGTATTTTGGTCGCCCGCATTTTGGCGAGGCGCAACAAAGTTTTGTGATCAACGTGGTAGTCAGCTGTTGATTTCATTAGTAGCAATAAATGCATAAGTAGTTTGATTAAGATCTTAAAATTATTATATTTTCTAAACCGAGTATCCGATTTGTGATTCATTTGAACCGTAATGTTCTTTATCATTTTATCAACAAAACAAGCTGACATACTTTGTGGGCAAAAAAAAATGTCATAAGGGGCTCACGAGTTGTACTCATATTTTTAGCAAATTTTGGCATGACTGCAATCCAAACACATTAATTTCGACATTACCTGTTAATTGGTATGAATGCGATGCAAACACTATTTTTTTGTCCAGGTTTTGGCACGTTAGGGCTACGAACCAAACAGGCTCATAATCCCTTGCCTCCACGCCCAGCGGCCGCCCCTCCCTCTTCGCCTGGCGTTGTGCCCTTGACTCCACGCTCGGCGTCGTGCCCTTGCCTCCGCACCTGGCGGCCGTCCCTCCCTTCGCGCCCTACATCCACTAGCGCTGCACCATTCCTCCACGCTTGGCACCGCGCCTTCACGCCCGGCGGCCGTTCCTCCCAACACCAGCGTCGCACCCTTCCTCCACGCCTGACGCGACACCTTTGTAATACCCTGTTCAATCTTTAGAACTATAATTGAATTTCAAACCTTTTTATCGGGATTTAAAAAGGGATTTCAGAATTTCTCTTGAAGGGGGATAAATCTTGGGTCAAAACCCCATAGCCTTGTCCATTAGGGGCAACCAAAACCCTAGATGCTACTGTAGCAGGCATATGCTACAGTGTCACCCGACACCAACTACAGTAGCGTCACCTGCTACAGTGTCGCCTCCTCCCTTGCTGCTGACCAAGAAGAAGGATGGAGGGAGAAGAACCCTTCAGGTGTCGTCGCCCAAGGAGAAAAGAAGAGGAAGAGGGAGAACAAACGGGAAAGGAGATTCTTGCGGGGTTTTCAGCGGGATCTAGTGTGTCTTCGAGGGTGATTTTCGATTCCCCAATAGTTAGTTTAGTTCTTTTTCTATGCGATTTGTTGTCTATTTCCAAATCTGTTTCTCTGTTTTTATTGAATTGGTAATCTGCAGTTCTGTTGATTTGTAGTTTTCGATTAGTTCAGTGCAAAATTAGGGGTTTGCGTCTCCTAGAGATAGGTAGATAATTTCATTAGATTTCTGGAAAGTCTTGGTTCGCATTATTTGGATGAGTATATAATTAGTTATAATTTTTTTGTAACATCCCAATTAAGAACTCAACTTTGTGCGCCATTGAACTGCGCCTTACTGTACAACCATATGTCTGGTATGGGACGGGTCTAACTTAGTAAGTTATGGAATCTTGCCATTGACAACTCAGGTTGTAGGTTAGCTGTGTGATAGGTGGAGGTGTAGACTTCAAGATAGGTCATATCGTGGGACGGTTCGCAGCATCCCTGTCCAACGGTGTTTGTCGTACCAAGTACTGTGTGTATCGGTTGGACGACAGTAAAGCACATCGAGAGTGTCAATGTTTAAGATGAAGTGTCTGAAAGGTTTCGTTATGGTCAGTGCTACCTACACTGATTATATCTTGTGGGTAAAGTGTACATCCTCTGCAGAGTGTTTAATCAATCTATTCGGATAGTCGCGTCCGCGGTCATGGACATGCTCGGGAATTTCACACGAGGGGTAGATTTTCATAAAAACAATTGGAAAGGGTCAGTTGTGTGAAACAACTTGTGCAGTTGTGTGAATAACTTTTTTAGGCTATGTGTCCTTTGTGAAATCAAGTGATAAACTATTATTGTCTACTTGTTTTGAATTAGGTTTTCAATCAATTATTTGTATTCAATTGGCATTTCTGCAAAAGAACTACATAAGCTATTCCTTTGAAATAAGCCATCATCTATAAATTGCATTATGTGGTATGACTTGCGAGTACAGTTGTGTACTCATGCTTACTTCAAAAAAAAATCATCCGAAGTGGAGGAGTCTTCGCCTGCATTTGAGGAGTTCTACGAAGGTGTTGATCATTAGGATCTCGATCCCAGTCAGTTGCTAGTGGTGAATTGATGGGATTCCGCTGGAGTTTACTTTTGTTCCGCTGCTATTTATTTCTCTATTGCCAGCGCTGTGTGGCTTAATAAATGTAAAACTCGACCTTAAGGTCACAACAGTTAGTTATTCAAATTACTTTTTAAATTATTGTTTCGTGTGTGTGGATCGATATTCACTTATGTTGACACTGTGTGCACTAGTGTGATCCTAGACTAGTGCAGAGTACACAAAGGGTTCAGAATTGCATTTTTGAGTCCCGACAGAGGTGGTGTCAGAGCCATACTGACTGTAGGTATTGACCTTAGATCGGTCGTCTTAGAGTGTGCAAACTAGTTTCTGAAGCAAAACTAACTTGCAAGATTAATTGAACTCCTTAACTCTCCTATATCTTTCTTGACTCAACTATTGTTGAAATTCTTTCTCTCCCCGCTGTTTTAAGTTGTTCTTACCCTCTTGTCTGTCTTGGCAGATGCCTCGTTTTCAGAACTAGCGCCGCCGCAATTTGCTATTTAGGGTTTTCGACCGAGCTTCTTCTCCAGTGAATTGTGCCGCCGTCGTTCCCGCCCTTGCCTCATCGACTGCACCATTGTGACCAGCATAGCCCAGGCTACCTCGTGCGCCCCTCCTCGTCGCCGGAGCCTCCGTCCGACAAAAGTCGAAAGTCTCCTCTGCTTCGAGCTCGCCGCCGGTCGCCACCGTCACTCCCAGCTGCCCGTAAGTGCACTCGGAGTGCGTAACTGCGCCCGCTATCTCCTGGTACCACTCACCGTCGGTAGATCGCCGCCGTTCACCAGAACCATTGGGTTCCGTGCGCAGCTCCTCGCCGTCGCCCACATCAGTCGCCACCTCAGCGCCAGCGTCAGCTCTCGTGCATACGTGTCATCAGCGTGGCGTCTAGTCGGCGCGTGCGTGGCACGGTCCACCGCTCCCCAGTTCCAGTTGCTTGGTAGACTCAGTCCTCCGTGAGCCATCTCACTAACATGTAGGCCCCACATGTCAGAATTTCTTTTAATTATTCTTTTTCCGGAAACTCCTTCATTGACGTCAGCGATGGCGCAATAATCCAATTTTTCTTTAGAAAAATAACTCAGAAATTCCAAAATTAAAGTTTTCTTTAGATTCAATCTTCCAAAGCCCATATCTTTTGTATCTGAACTCCGATTTAACCCATTCAAATTCCTAAATTTATATAAATTCGAGATATTTTTATTTATGATTTTTATTTAATTTTTGGAGTTTGTTTTGCCTCTGTTATTTATTTATTTTGTGTATTTGTTTCGTTTACGTGTAGACGTTAATTCTTCGGGGACTTTTGAAGAATGATAAGTGCATCAAGATCAAGACCATTACCTAGACCTATTCCAAGGAAGTTATACCTTTGATCATATTGAACCCAGTTTTTAAAATACTTTGATTCAAATTATTGCATTCTATTTCAAGTATTTATTTAAATGCTTTTGGGTAAGTTATTAATCCAAATTGTTATATCCACCTTGTCTATTGCTATGCCATGATCTTTTGTCACCTAGGTTGGTTCATTATTAGTTAGTATTATTGTAGCACCAACGTGGGTTGGTTAGATACGAGTAGATTGCTTAGCTATGCCACGAGTCATCATTTCATGTGAGTTGCAAATATGAACTTGACTAAGTGATTATGGAACTGTGTGTGCTGTCTGCTATTACTCGTGGATGGCATGTGTTGCACTTAACCAATAGGGTGGGAAAAGATTTAGACTGGGGCAAGTGGTGGATACTGTGTGATATGGTGGAGCTGTGTGCTGAGAATAATAATCTGTGTGACATAGTTAGAAATTGGAAGTCACTTAACTTTGTGCGCCATTGAACTGAGCCTTACTGTACAACCACAAGCCTGGTATGAGACGGACCTAACTTAGTAGGTTATGTAATCTTGCCATTGACAACTTACGTTGTAGGTTTAGCTGTGTGATGGGCTGGAGGTGTGTTTATCACATCGCGGGACGGTGCGCTGCATCCCTGTCCAACGGTGTGTGTTGTACCCAAACGCTATGTTTATCGGTTGGACGACAGTAAAGCACATCGGGAGTGTCAATATTCAAGATAAAGTTTCTGAAAGGTTTTATTATATTCAGTGCTAGCTAGACTGATTGTATCTTGTGGGTAAAGTGTACAACCTCTGCAGAGTGTTAAATCAATCTATTCGTATAGCCGCGTCCGCGGTCATGGACATGTTCGGGGATTTCACACGAGGGGTAGATTTTCGTAAAGCCATTGGGAAGGGAGTTGTGTTATCTAAGTCATATGGTTGTGTGAATAACTTGTTTAGACTGTGTGTCTTTGTGAAATCAAATGATAAAGTAATATTGTCTTATTTGTTTTAAATTATGTTTTTCATCTATTATTCATATTCAATTGCAAATATTGTATTTCTGCAAAAAGAACCACAGAGGCCATTCCGTTGGAATAAGTCATCATCTATAAATTGCATTATGTGGTATGACTTGCGAGTACGGTTGTGTAATCATACTTGCTTCAAACAATCAACAGAAGTGGAGGAGTCTTCGCCTGCATTTGAGAATGAGTTCTACGAAGGTGTCGATCGTTAGGGTCTTGATCCCAGTCAGACCTGTGGTGAATTGATGGGATTCCGCTGAAGTTTATTTTTGTTCCTCTACTTCTATTTTATTTATTGTCAGCCCTGCGAGTCTTAATAAATGTAAAACTATACCTTAAGGGCACAACTGTTATTTGTTATTCAAATTACTCGTTTATCTATTAATTCGTGTTATGTGGATTGATATTCACTCATGTCGATACTGTGTGCACTAGCGTGATCATGGACTAGTGCAGAATACACAGAGAGTCCAGGATTGTATTTTTGGGTCCCGACAGGTGTCTCCTTCAGGAGTAACTGTCACTTCTTCATCAGTTATTTAAGCGCAGATGATAGACAGCGAGAAGAGGATCAAGACATCTCGATCCAGAACAAGATATTCTGATTCGACGTCGACAACAAGCTTGGGCAATCAGAGACCCAACACTCTGGAGATAAGTAGAGCAATAGCAATACTCTAAGTGTAATTTGGGCTAGTCCACTGCCTAATCGAAGACACCCCTTGTAATAGCCAGTTCATTGCAATAAAGTGCAGCCTCATTCTCTCCCAAGAACTCTTTACCATTTTCCTCTTTTTATTTTCGTAAGATTAGCGACTCAATCGTCGACAGTATCAGAGCTAGTGCATGCCCAAAAAACTAAAGTTCAAACCCACAGCGATCAGTTTTTCAGTCAGGTAGTCTATAGTTCATAGTTAAGTTTTCATTTGTACTGTGCCTCGTCAGGCGATATTCAGATTGTCAATAGTGTGTGGCTAGAAACTCTACAGTGTGCTCTGTTGTTCTGTTTTCTATCTACCGAGTGAGTGAATCTTTGAGTGATCTTCTGGATTTCCATCAGGGCGTGTGAAGCGATCCCAGGCTTGAAACTAACACTAATGTCAACGACATGACCGAGCTCGTGATCGATCCCTACTCGCTGCCCCTAGCCCTGGAGAGGTTGTACCTGCCATTCCCGCTGAGGCTGTACCGCAACTTCTGGCTGCCAGGGTTCACAATTTCGGTGAAATATCACCGAAATTTTGGAACTTTCGGTCCTTTTGTTACCCTTCAAAAGAAAATCAGTTTGTTCAATTTTTTTCATTTTGTTTGAATTTGGAGGGCTAAAGTGATTAAAAACCAGTAAAGAAATAACAAATTGAAGACAACCTAGTGGCAAGACCCTCCAGGGATTGAATCCAAATCTTTTAACGAAATTCAAATTTAATCCAAATCTTTTAATTTTTTGCAATTATTTTAAATTTTAAATTCAAATTTAATCCAAATCTTTTAACGAAATTCTTCCAAAATTACCAAAATTTCAGTCATTTCGGTTATTGCCCACCAAAAAAATCTAAACAAAATATATTTCCCTGGTGGCTGCCCGAGTGGTTCCTCCCGGGCATCGAGGCCGGCCGTCGGACGTCTTCCTCGCCAGCTTCCCCAAGTCCAGCACCACCTGGCTCAAGGCCCTCGCCTTCGCCACGCTTAACCGTGCCGAGCTCCCGTCGTTTGACCGCGAGCACCCGCTGTTCAACACGAAGGAAATGGCGGTCGCCGCGGCTGGATCCAACGCCGACAACCCGCCGCTACAGTACACGATCGATGGGGCGCTTGATCTGTTTTGTGACGGCCGGGGCGTCGTCAGCCCGCAGTGGCGCCGCAGGGAAGCATGCAAGCACGGGGAGGCACACATGCACGTTGACTAGGCGCTACTGTGAACCGCTGGCTGTTACTAGTTGTTGCTACTATTCATACTCGTGAAAGCATCTACCGACCTATCTATTTACTAATTAGAGGCTCCCCTATGTTAATGAAGAAAAACAAAAATGCTAAAGATTCACACATTAATCGAAGGATTAAGTACATTATTTCTCAATTCTTGTTCTAGTTTAATTTTTGTTTCTGAACTGTAATATCGGGTAAAACACATCTTCGAACTGTCAATACCACGCAAAAGATACCCTTTCATCCGTATTTGAGCGGTTTTGACCAGTGTTTGACCCACGTGGCTTGTCCAGTCAAATTGTCTGAATTTGACAGGGGTCGCTGCGGTGTCGGTCGCTGAGCAGAAAGCGCTCGGCGAGTATAACCTCTGGCTCGCGTAGCACGGCCCACAACGCCGACGCGCACAGGTCCCACGACATGCACCACTTCACCGACCTCACCAACGAGGAGTTCCAAGTAGCCTACCTCAGCACCAGAGCCATGGGCAGGGGCCGCAACGTCTTCGGCGAGAGGTACTGCCACAACAGCGTCGAGGCGCTGCTGGAGTCTGTCGACTGGAGGGCGTTGTTGGGCGTTCTCAACGGTCAGTACGATGGAAGGCATAAACAAGATGGTCAACGGTGGCGGCGCAGCAGCGGCAGAAGGGTGGTGGTGGTGGTGGGAGGGGCAGCGACAGGCCAGCGCCATTCCTTATGAAGATGCACCAGATGGTGGAGGAGCGCGCCACGGATGAGGTGATCTCGTGGGGGGAGAAGGGGCGGTCGTTCGTGGTGTGGATGCCCATGGAGCTCTGTGGTGACCCCGGGATCGGACCCGTTTCAAGATGAGTGATTATGACAAAAGCGCAACACTTAACGAGAGACGAATACGATTCCGAGTGCCTAGATATGTGTCTCATGTTAGCTCCCAAGGACCAGTGGCTAACATGCACATATCCTAACACAACATTGCATTCAAATCCATACACAAGGTACAAAGTAATAGAATCGCTATTACAACATCATTAAGTAGAACCTTAAGGTACAAGTTTGCATAAGAGGGCCGACCGGCCAAATTTAATAATAACTCAAATAAATCGCAGCGGAAGATAAATAAGGAAATAAAAGAGAACAGCCGAGTTGGCATGCCCAAACACCCATAAGTAAACAACTGGAGTTAAAGTCGTAGCGCCTGAAGTACTTAACCCAATTTGAGCGACTTCTCAGTTGCAACACGGACAATACAGCTGAGTACAAAAACGTATTCGCAAGACTTACGAATAACGACATATAATAAATGCATTCAAGTGTCAAAGGATATGCTTACATGGCACATTTTCAGCATAAAGCAAGTTTTCAATTGAGATAAACGATATAGATTCAAATTGTCATTTGTAAAATATTTAGAAACTTTATGTAACAGTAGGTAATCCCAATTTATGATCAACAACACTAGATACTCCAAAAATAATCAACACAAGAACTTCCCGTTCGTGACACAAGTCATTCTTTAACAAAATCAACACACGAACGTCCCGTTCGTGATAATAATTTCAGATCTGAATAAAATAACACAATGACATAACATTTCCAACATTAACCCAAACCAAGTTTCCCATAAGCTAATTGTGCATGCTTTCCCACAAGCGATATCCATAACCGGGGACACGGCTATTCGAATATATTTATTTAACTCTGCAGAGGTGTACAGCTTTCCCCACACGATATGAATACATCGTACTGTCGTCATGCACTCTTCCGTAGGAGTGTGACTGAGATATCATAACGAGGCCATTACAATGTCATGTCCTAACTATCAAACCACCCGAGGAAACAACACCATGGCCGAAAGTCGCTTATTGTTACCATGGGTGTACCCGTTGTGTAAGTAAGTCCCTTGCGCAGAAGAGACCCTTAAGGGCAAGTAAGAGAACGCTTAACATGACCCCATGTAACATCCCAATTTTTTGAGCTGTAAAAATCTTTTGAATAATTACTTGTTGGAAAATACATTTTTTGAATTTCTATTAATTTTTAGTATTTTTATTTAACGCTTAATATAGACCTTCATGTCAAAATGATTCAATGTGATTAATCCCAACATCAACAATTGTCAAAACTATTTTATTTGTATCCTATGTGCTTATATATATATATTATAGAATTTTCTGGATTTTTTTCAAGTTCATTTGCTATTTTCTAATTGCTATTTGGATTTTCTGTATTTTCTAAAATAGAAAATCTATTTTAATTTCCTGGAACAGTAGCGGGCCGAAACCCAACTACTATTCCGGTTCAGCCCAGTCCAACTTGGCCCGTTCCTTCCACGCCGCAGCCCAGCCCGTTCGGCCTCTGCCCCTAGCCGAAGCACAGCGCCGGGCCCGCTCCTTCTGCATCTGCCAGGTGGGGCCCCGCGTCATCGTCTCCTTCCTCGCGTCTTTCTTCCCCGTGCGCCCGCTACCCGTCCGCCATGGTTGCGTTTTGAAGCTCGGTTCGACTACACGGATTCTTCAACTGAAATATCTCAGGATTTTGTGCCAAACTCTATCATGTATCCTTCCGCAACCATATTAGACCAAATCGTCCCCGAAATGGATTCTATCTCCTTCCAATTCGGGATTTCGTTTCCATTCAACTCGGACTGTGTTGGGGATCCCTTATCCCGTGCCGCCCTGGCCCTATAAAATGGACCACCGGGATCGCAGACACGCCCTCATCCCAAACCCCAGCTCAATTCCACCCTAGATCGTTTTAAGCCGCCAATATTCAAGCTCTACGGTTTTTGAGCCGCAACCCTAAAACCTCGAATTCCTCCACTACCAGTGCCACCCTGCCCTGGTGGACTACACCGTCGACTTCCTCACCACCAAAGCTACCTCGCGCGTCCCTCCTTCGCTCCAGGGCGTCTCGGGAGATCAATTCCGACAAAAGCCGTATTTCGTCTTCCACTCCGTTGCAAATTCTGGTGATCACCGTCGACCTCCTGAGCCAAAATAAGTATCAACAGGTCCGCAATAATCTCCTCTACCCAGCACGCCCATCCATCACCGGCTAGCCGCCGTCTAGCACCGGCGACCATCGGGAGCAGTGCCGTCGTCTCCGTCGAGCCCTCGGGTCCGTCCACCTCGGTAGCCACATCAGTGTGTGTGCTTGCGTGTTTGCTGCATGTCGTCCAGTTGTCGCCATATCAGCGCTTACGTGGTAGATCCACATCTAACTCAAAACCATGGTTCGGTGAACCAAGTCCACCGTGAACTGTGAGGCTGACAAGTGGGTCCCACCTGTCAGAATTACTTTTATTTATTCCTTTATTTCCGCAAATCTTCGCTGACGTCAATCAACGTCATAAATCCCTTTTTCAATAGAAAAATAATTCGGTAAATTCATAAAATCTGATTTCAGTATTTTATGTAATTTCAAACTTCCAAAGCCCATATCTTTTGCATCCGAACTTCGATTGAGCCCATTCAAATATCTAAATTTATATAAATTCAAGATCTATTTATTTATAATTTTTATTTAATTTTTAAAGTTTATTTTGGCTCTGTTATTTATTTGTTTTTGGTTTATTTGTTTCGTTTACGCGTAGACGTTAATTCTTCGAGGACTTTTGAAGAAGGAGAAGTGTCGCAAGACTAAGATCAGTACCCAGACCTATTCTAAGACAAGTTATACCTTTGATCATATTGAACCCAGTTTTTAAAATACTTTATTTCAATGTATTGCATTCTATTTCAAGTATTTATTTAAATGCTTTTGGGTTTAGTTATTAATCAAAATTGTTATGTCCACCTTGTCTATTGTATGCCATGATCTTTTGTCACCCTAGGTTGGTTCATTACTAGTTGGTATTATCGTAGCACCAATGTGGGTTGGTTAGATACGAGTAGATTGCTTAGCCATGCCACTAGTCATCATTTCATGTGAGTTGCAAATATAAACTTGACTAAGTGATTATGGAACTATGTGTGTTGTGTGCTATTACTCGTTGATGGCATGTGTTGCGCTTAATCAACAGGGTGAGAAAAGATTTAGACTAAGACAAGTGGTGGATTCTGTGTGATATGGTAGAGCTATGTGTTGGGAATGATAAACTGTGTGACTTAGTTAGAAATTGGATGTCCTGCCTTGGTCAGTTAAGGACTTAACTTTGTGCGCCATTGAACTAAGCCTTACTGTACAACCACATGCCTCGTATGGGACGGGCCTAACTTAGTAGGTTATGAAGTCTTGCCATTGACAACTCAGGTTGTAGGTTAAGCTGTGTGATGGGCTGGAGGTGTGTTTATCACATCGCAGGATAATTCGTCGCATTCCTGTCCAACGGTGTGTGTTGTACCCAAATATTGTGTGTGTCGGTTGGACGGCAGTAAAGCACATCGGGAGTGTCAATGTTGAGATGAAGTTTCTGAAAGGTTTTGTTATGGTCAGTGCTAACTACACTGATTGTATCTTGTGGGTAAAGCGTGCAACCTCTGCAGAGTGTTAAATCGATCTATTTGAATAGCCGCGTCCGCGGTCATGGACATGCTCGGGGATTTCACACGAGGGGTAGATTTTTTATAAAAATATTTGGGAAGGGAGCTGTGTGATCTAAGTCATATGGCTGTGTGAGTAACTTGTTTAGACTGTGTGCCTTTGTGAAATCAAATGTTAAATTACTACAGTTTATTTGTTTTAAATTATGCTTTCAATCTATTATTTGTATTCAACTGCAAATGTTACATTTCTACAAAAGAACCACAGAAGCCATCCCTGTGGAATAAGCCATCATCTATAAATTGTATTTTGTAGTATGGCTTGCGAGTACAGTTGTGTACTCATACTTGCTTCAAACAATCAACAGAAGTGGAGGAGTCTTCGCCTGCATTTGAGGAGGAGTTCTATGAAGGTGTCGATCGTTAGGATCTTGATCCCAGACGGTTGCCTGTGGTGAATTGATGGGATTCCGCTGAAGTTTATTTCGATTTCGCTACTACTATTTATCTATTGTCAGCCCTGCGTAGCTTAATAAATGTAAACTCGGTCATATGGTCATAGCCATTATTTGCTACTCAAATTAGTCGTTTATGCTATTAATCGTCTTGGGTGGATCTATATTCATCTATGTTAACACTGTGTGCACTAGCGTGATTCTGGACTAGTGCAGAATACACAGAGGGTCCAAAATTGTATTTTTGGGCCCCGACAAAGGTGGTATCAGAGCCGTACTGACTGTAGGTCTTGCCCTTAGTTAGATCGGCCATCTTAGAGTGTCCAAACTATTTTCTAAAGTAAAAATTAACTTGCAAGATTAATTGAATTGCTTAACTCTTTTCATATCTCTCTTCACTCAACTATTGCTGGAATTTCTCCTCTCCCTGCTGTTTTAAAGTTGTTCTTACTCGTTTGCCTGTCTTGTCAGATGTCTCGTCTTCAGAACTATGGTGAGCGCAAGGAAGGACTTGCCGCTAAGCTTTGGAAGCTATTGCAAGTGCTTGGAGGATTTGACCGTCCGATGTACTATGGCAGCACTTTGGTCGTGAACGGCCGATAGCGTGGAGTGATCTACCGCTTGACCATCTACGCCCGGAAGGACACCAAAGCAAGTCGGCTGCTGAACATCTCCGCAAGAAGGATAATTTGGAGCGATGCGATTCAAGAGTCTTCACGCCTTGCCATCCTAAGGATCTGCAACATCTACGCTCGCGAGCTTCGAGATACTATCTTCCGCTACCACCCTCGTACCTTTGCATTCGATGGTCCTACATGTTACCCGTCTACAGATGGAGAGAGCAACGCCATCGTCGTGCATCTTGCCCAGTATGCCGCTGCTCAGGGGAAATCACTGGAGTTGGCCGCCACAGAGCTGGAGTGCGCCTACGAGACCCTGCAGAGTGCAGAAGAAAGGATCGCTATTCTGGAAGAGACTCTTTATGGTTAGCACGAGCACGAGGAAGACCCTGAAGAGGAAGATCCTGAAGAAGTAGAGCTAGAAGAAGCCGAGGAACCGGTAGAGCCAGAAAAGCCGGAGGAGCCAGCAAAGCCAGAGGAACCAGCTGTGCCAACACCAGGGACACCTATTCCTGTTGCACCAGTCCCAGGGCATCAAGATCAGTTTGCAGGGATGCTAGTGAAGGGAAACGCGGCAATGCTACGATAGCACAAATAAAAATTTAACGCGCAACCAAGGAACCACCGCAAGTAATAGATCACGAGATTACCGCTAGACGCGCCGACTCGTAGCGGAAGTAGAGTCGGTGTAGCTAGTTGATGCAGTCGTAGTCATACTCATGACGCGTCTCCTCCTTCGAGTAGCCGTACTCGATGCGCGTCTGCTTCTTCGAGTGGTCGTACCCACCACGCGACTTCTTCTCCGACTCCGTAATCAACACAAGTCGCGGATCGTCCTAGTGCTGATGCTTCGCAACAACACCTCCGAGGTATCCACACATACGGGGCAGGATCACTACGTACTGGAGTGCTAGCTACGGTAGCGTGGTAAAGAAGACGTGGCTATTAGGGTTTCAGGAGTTCTTCCAAAGATCATCCTCCTTATTTTACCACATGCCATCGCCCCTCTTTATATAAGCATCCATGATGGGTCTCGTACCTAAGGCCCATTAGGAACTCGTGGCCTATACGAGTTTGGATCACCATCCAAAACATATCCTTACCCTTTAAGTGTGCGACCCCACAGGTTCATGTGTAATCGGTTATGACTCGGAAACTCTTTTCCGATCACTAGTCGTTAGCGGTACCTAGCAGCACATAACGATTCCCAAAGATACATAGAATAAATCGGACGAACCTTGATGTAATATGATCTATGATCAGGTCCTCATCACTTACGACGATTCAGATCTCTATACGACTGTGTTGTAATTGGTCACGACGATTCAGAACTCCTTACGACCGTGTTCTTACCATTTCGTGATTACGTTTGACTAGTCTACGACCAAAGATGTATCTCCATACGACTAGTCGTGAATCGATCAAACTAAGCGCCCTACTCATGCATTCTCCTTTACCTCACGATGTCCGGTTGAACTCGGGTGAGATGATGTGTCATCCATGGACTGCTCAATACTTTCTCGACCGAGTGTCGGATAACATCATGTGGTCGACGCCCGACCACTAGTGGCATGGCCATGCACTTTCTTTATCCGATCACCACGAGGCCCGAGACATCTCTCTGTTATGTTAGGAGGGCAAATCCCATCTCGACCGGTCACATTCCTCCACATGTTTCATAGCATACCCAAAGCTACCTTTATAACTACCCGCATTCTGGAGTAGCGTTTGGCAACCCCTAAGAGTGCTATTACACATGTAGGAAACCATGTTGATCTCAGGTCTAAGGATTATACATCATCATTACTTGAGACCAACTAATGACACAAAGATTCATAACAATCTCAATAGTGACTCAACGATGGGTCTATCCAACACCATGTTCTCTAACATGTGTTCACATTATTGATTCGATATCTCCATATCTATGACCGGTGAAACCAGGTCATCAATCAATACATGTGCTAGTCACATAGTCACTGGTGTTCCGACCAGTGACCTCCGACCAGGGATACATTTAGAATGACATCATATAAGTTAAAGAGTTCCACCAACAAGTCACGTACTTATTGATCTATAACAAATGATTCATTCAAGGAACATAATAACATATTATCAAAATCATGAACATAATAAAATATCATCATCTCTATGATTGCCTCTAGGGCATATTTCCAAAAGCTAGCTCGTTTCCAGGTCTACAGCAGGCGAGAGCACCGTTAGGGCTATGGAGGCTATCTTATCGAGTAGTCCGTTGAGTTTTAGGCTTAGCCAGTCTTAAGGTTAGGAGAGTCACCCTTTATCCATTTGTTGCAGCCATGCTAAGATCTTAATTAATATAAGTATTTCAGTTGAGCTTTCTTGAAGATGTGTTTGTTGGGTTTTACCTACCCCTACCTAGTTCCTAACTCATTTTCTACTTGCTACCTTATCTAACCCATGGAGTTTCATCAGATGGTTCAAACTCGTCAAGCTGCTACAAGTGGTTCTAGCACCCCGGCGTCAGAGGAAAATGAGCAGACCCCCGTAGGAGCAGTTCCGCCACAAGCACCTTCAGTTGACCTACATAATTTTAGAGCATTCATGGCAGCTCAAACTCAGCTGATGTATACAATGATGAATCAGATACAGACTATAAACAACCAGAACAACAACCACCACCATCGCAATGAAGCCCAAGTCACTCATGGTCACCACGGGCCATCCAAGCTAGCCGAGTTCATGAGGACTCGTCCACCAACTATTTCTGGACATGTCTTACCAGTGGAAGCTGATGATTGGCTTCGTGTTATTGAGAGGAAGCTGCTAATCACCCAATGCAGCGATCATGAAAAAGTCGTGTACGCCACTCACCAGATGGAAGGCATAGCTGCCGAATCGTGGGAAAACTTCTGTGCAGCGCATGAGATGCCACAAAACATCACCTGGGAAGTGTTCTCAACTACTTTTCTCATGTACCACGTACCGGAAGGGATCATGGATTTGAAGAAGTATGAGTTCCGTGCACTCAAGCAAAGTGGAATGTCGGTAACTGACTATCTTCATAAATTTTCTCAACTTGCCCGCTATGCTGCAGAAGATGTCGCCACCGACAAGGCTCGTCAGAGTCATTTTCGAAAGGGATTGAACACTGGACTGCAAGTCAACTTGATTGCCCACACCTTTCCAAATTTTCAGGAGTTAATCAACAAAGCGTTGATTCTGGAAGATAAGCGCAAGGAATTGGAAGATAACTGCAAGCGCAGAATGACCCAGCAAGGAAGTCGCCATCCACAGCTGAAAGTAAGAACGGTTCCACCGTAGTTTAACCGTTTCCCCCTGCGGAATTCTCTCAGAATGCCCGCACCGACCTCAGCACCTCGTCAAGTTGCTCAGAACTTTCGCAATTCTGTACCAGCCAAGCCCACTCCAGGAAGCAACCCACATAATGGACCCAGACTTTGTTTTACTTGCCGTCAGCCAGGGTACTTCGCCAGTCGATGCCCTTAGAATGGAACGATAACTCCAGTACGCTTCAACCTTGGAGCTACACCAACCAAGACACTAGCACAGAGCAACCATCAAGGGACTTCTCAAGCTACCGGTCAAACCGGAGGAGCACCGCAATCAGTGGTCAGAGGCCGTGTCAACCACTTCACTCTCGAAGGAGCTCAGGAAGCACCCGACGTCGTACTGGGTAAGTTTTTGGTAAATTCAATACCTGCATCAGTTCTATTTGATTCTGGAGCTTCGCATTTGTTTGTTTCGGGAGTTTTTGCAATTAAGAATAATTTGGAAGTTTTACATCTTAAGCATACTCTGTTAGTCCAGTCACCAGGAGTAGAGCTAAATTCTAAGGTGGGATGTTTAGGAGCTAAGTTACTCATAGCTGGAGTCTAGTTTCTAGCCAATCTAATTGTCCTAAACACCGAGACCATAGATGTCATCCTTGGCACGGATTGGTTATCCAAGCACGAAGCTGTATTAGATTATGGTCGAAGAGCCGTAACAATCGAGGATATCAAATGGAAAGAAAGTAGAGTTTCTAGCCACCTCCGTTCGTGATGGACATCTGTTAGTCAACAGTGTGAATGTCGTATCTTTGGAAGACGTGCCTATTATCATAGAATACCCAGATGTGTTTCCAGAAGAGTTACCAGGAATGCCACCAGACTGTGACATCAAGTTCGTTATAGATCTTGACGAGGATCTAATAATCCTCATTTTATCTATTATCTATAATTCTTATTATGGGTAAATATGATGTCACATAGTCTCCAGAAGTACCCCTTATTTTTATAAGGGAGAGGCCTACCAAGTGATTGTAAGATCTTCTACAATCACCCCCCATAGTCGTAAGTCTTACTACGACTACTACCTAGTTGTAAGTCTTACTACGACTACTACCTAGTCGTAAGTCTTTCTACGACCATTACATGGTCGTAAGTCTTTCTACGATCACTACATAGTCGTAAGACCTTTTACGATTACTACCTGGTCGTAAGTTCTCCTACGACCAGGCAAACCACGACCACCTTATAATCAAACCTACAGGCAAGTGGGTCCAATTGATTAAAGAATCCGAACGGTCTGCACGCACTACTATTCCGCGTAGTAATAGTGCTTAAATACCCCATTATCTTTGAATGATAATTGCCAGACGGCGTGGAGAAGCCAATGCGCCGGTAATTACTGCCATCATGCGCCCATTACTGGCTCAATTAAGGCGCCTCTTCCGCAGGACAAAACGGCTACTCCTTCACGACTATATAAGGGCATCAGGGAGCAAGTAAAGGGGAAATACAAGTTCTATTCTCTGTAATAGTCTTAGCTTCTGATTTGATCATCAAAAATACCACACCGCACAGATTAGGGTTATTATTCTCTCGGAGAAGGCTGAACTGTCTAAACATCCGTGTCAACCACTCTGCGTGATTTCATCTCTAGGAGACCCCCCGAATCAAATAATCTTTACGTAAGATCGGTTCTAATACACCGACAGTTGGCGCCGACCGTGGGGATCTTCCGGTAATCTCTTGTCAACATACTCTCTTTTTCCAATCTCATGCAATCATGGCAGGAGAATGGAACGAGGAGAACTGGTTTGACTTGGCGGACTGTGAGACGTCGACATGGATGCCGGTTTCGACTACGAGCCGAGTGATGCATCCGCCGATGGTGATGTTGCCTCGGAGATTATTCTCCAGGAAACCATCCCATTAATGGAGTTGAGGAGGGATCCTTATCCCCCACAACGATACGTCCAACAGAGGAGCCAATTCCCTCAAAGGACAAGGGTCAATCCGACCAGAACCGCTCCCAGGAGGACTCACAACACGACGAGAGTTTTTTCTCCAAGTGTTCAAGTCCCCTTAAGGCGGTCCGACTTGGTGAGTCAAGTTCTGGGAGCCACCATTCCAGACTCCACCAAAGCATCTAGTGATCCTCTCTCGGGGTAACTCCAGAGGGTGGGATCAAGCATGCTTTTCTGCAAATCGACCGTCTCCCGCAGATCTCATTTGCGAACGGAGCGATTATAACCGGAGTTCGCCTACGGAGGATTACTCCAAGTCGCCGATGGTGTCTCTCGAGCACTCCTCAAGCGGGAGGCCTCGGCGCAAGTGAGAATCATCAACGGAGGTCTTCGTCCTTCCCCAAATCGTGGTCGACCTCATGGAGGCCGAGATAAGAACACTCCCGAAGATCACACACCGCGCCCCTCGTGGTAATGGCAAGGGCACCACCGCTTGGAGAGAGAACCAACACTGATGAACGCGAGGAAATCCTCGACATTCTCGCACTCCACCGAGAAGGCCTCAAAGACACGATGAGGAGGATTTTGATGTCGTCGAAGAAAGAAAATTGCGATCCCGTAAGAACTCGCTGGCGCATTCAACATCGATCGGAGGAGGTACAAGAACTCCGGGACATCAACGACTTGCTCGAGAATCGACCAAGAGCTTGCTCGAACGCGTGGTACGATCTCTTTCTGTCAAGAGATTACGCAAAGACTTCGAATCGTGATGACAAGACCGAGGTACCTCATCGACAACATTCGGTAGTCGCGACAATACGACTTCCTCGGCTACGATCAATCGAATATTTTCACGAGGAATCGACACGCCATAAGTCGAATCGATCCCTATTCGAGAAATACATTTCGATCGGTGAAGATCAAGAAGCCCCTGAGAGGTGATCATTCACCACTCGACAAAGAAATTCTAACAGTGGAGTACGAGGAGTATTCCCTCGAGAATCGAGACCTACTACGAGCAGTCACTGTTACAGGGTATCGTCGATATCGATCACTGGTGACATTAACCCTTCTTTCCTACAAAGAAGGTGTCAAGAAGTGATTACGGATGCGGGCATTTTCGCCGACCTTCGAGCGATTCATTGGCCACCTCATTTTCGGCCGATGAACATGGAGAAATTTGATGGATCTCAAAATCCCATCGAATTTCTTCAGATCTATACTAACAATTGTCCGAGCAAAGCAGGAGGAGGAGAGCATGTAATGGCGAATTACCTTCCGATCGTGCTCGAAGGATCCGCTCGATCGTGGTTATTAAACCAACCACTCGAGTCGATCTACTCTTGACAACACCTCTGCGATCTTCTACAGTAATTTCCAAGGCACATACAACCGCCCTAGAAAGAAGACGACTTGCACCGGATAAAGCAGAACAACAACGAGACTTTGCGTCAATTCATCAAACGCTTTAGTCGGGTTCAGTAACTCAATTCGAAATTTCGATTCCTCCGTGATCGTGGCTTTTAAGCAAGGAGTCCGTAGTAGAAGGATAACGGAGGACATTGCTTTGAATCCTCCCAACATCGCTTGCCGAGCTCTTGAAATGGCCGATCGATATGCAATCGCTTCGAGGCGGTCGAGTGGAACAACACTATCGATCGAAACATACACTCCTCGAGAGCCGTGAAGTTGGTAAGGATAAAAAGCAAAAAGTCCAAGAAGAAAATAAAAGTCAAAATCACAAACCGGTGGTTCCAAGGAGGTTTTGGCCGTGAAAGATGGAGAGCCCCAAACCACCAAGTCGCACTCGATCAAGGCAAAGGTAAGCATACGATCGTAGGAACGACAAACCAAGGTGGTGTCCTTTTCATAAAAGGAAGGACATGACCTCATAGAATCGCCGAGTTTTCCAAAGAAAGCTCGAGGACTACTACAACGGCAAAGCACCACTCCCTACTCTCGGCGGTGTAGGACATACGAGTGGCCAAAAGTCGTCGGATGATGAGGAGATGCCGTTCAAGATCCGCAACATACCGTTGAGCACATCTAGGAGGATCATCGACATACGACTCCAAACGACAACTTAAAGTCACGGACGAGAGGTAAATTCCATACATACTCCTCTCGTCAATAAATTACCAAGTGGTGGAAGTTACCATCTCTTTTGAGAAGGATGATCGCCCAATCACTACGAGTCGATCAGTCGATATCCGATTGTGGTCGAACCCACCATCAACAAGCTGTCGGGTCAATCGAGTGTTGGTTGATGGTGGCGATTCTTTGAACATATTATTTACTAATGCCCCGAGCGAGATGCAAGTACCGGGACAAAGGTAAGGCGATGCGATACTCCTTTCATGGAATCGCATCGGGTCTTCACCAAACCTATTGGCCAAGTTTCTCTTCCTTTAACATTTGGCTCACCAAGTAATTTCAGACGAGAAAGTCTCCTTTGATGTGGTCGATTTCGATCGGCATATAACGCCATACTCGGACGACCAACTTTGGCAAAATTCTTAATGGCTACTCATTATGGGTATCAATGTCTTAAGATGCCAGTCCCAAAGGAGTGATCACCATTGATGTGACAAAAGATGGCGTATAGTGCGGCCGTCGATCCTCGAGATGGTTGGTCAAATACCAACTCGAGATGAAAGTCGACCGACTAGCAAGTCGAAGCCTCAAAGTCGCACCAAAGCCGAACGACCAAGTCAAAGAGGTTCCTCCGACGCAGAAGAGCCCTCAAGACTGCTATTCGCATCGGGAGACTTCCGACCCCAAATAGGAAGGCGCCCTCATTACCTTCCTCCGAGCTAACGCAGATGTCTTTGCGTGGCAAACATCCGACATGCCCGAGTCCCTGGGAGGTGATCGAGCACGAGCTAGCTTTACTACCGATAAAGTACCGTAAAACAAAAATTACGAGATTTGCCCTAATCGACGAGATGCTATTAAATCGAGTTGGATAAGCTACTTAAAGCGGGCTTTATAAGAGAAGCCAACCACCCGAGTGGTTGGCTAACCTGTAATGGTCAAAAAGTCAAGCGGCAAATGGCGATGTGCGTGGACTTTCTCGATCTTAATAAAGCTTGTCCAAAAGATGATTTCCCTTTACCTCGTGTCGATCACCGTTGATTCTCTGCGCAGTTGTGAGATATTAAGTTTTTATATGCATATTCGGATACCACGGATCAATATGTGTTTAAACGATGAAGAAAAGACCGCATTCATTACTCCATTTGGTACCTTTTGCTATGTCAAAATGCCATTTGGTCTAAAGAATGCCGGTGCTTCTTTTCAACGCCTAATGCAATCGACTTTTTCATCTCAATTAGGCCAGAATTTGGAAGCCTATGTTGATGATCTAGTCGTAAAAGCATTAAGAGACTTAATCATATCACTGACCTACAAGAAACATTCGACAACCTCAGAAAGCACCGCTTAAAACTCAATCCAGAGAAGTGTGTGTTTGGAATTTCTTCAGGAAAATTACTTGGATTCCTAGTATCTGAACGAGGAATCGAAGCAAATCTGAAAAATAAAGGCCATCCTCCGGATCGTCCTCCAAACACAAAAAGGAAGTCGAGAAACTCACTTTGGGTGCATGGCGGCTTTAAGTCGTTTCATCGCACGACTAGGGGAAAAAGGACTACCTTTCTTTAAACTTCTCAGGAGACATGAAGGTTTTGAGTGGTCGAACGAGGCAAACACTGCTTTTGAGGATGTCAAGAGGTATCTTTCGAGTGCTCCTGTTCTGGTTTCTCCAAAGCCAGAAGAGACGCTCTTAATTTACCTAGGCGCCACGCCACGAGCAAAGAAGCAAGCAGATACTAGTCGTAGAACGTGAAAACGTACAACGACCGGTTTACTACGTTAGCGAAGTTTTACACGGGCCTAAGGAGCGTTACCCTTAGGTCCAAAAACTTCTATATGCGCTCCTCATATCTTCGAGGAAACTGCGGCATTATTTTCAGGCGCACAAAATAGCTGTGCCGTCTGAGTTTCCTTTGGGAGCAATCCTCCATAATAAGGAAACAGCGGGACGCATGGCAAAATGGTCAGTCGAACTTGGGGAGTTCGACCTCCATTTCGTGTCCCGAACGGCCATAAAATCCCAGATCTTGGCAGACTTTGTCGCCGAATGGACAAATCTTGAACTCGCTCAGATCCCCGAGACGATTCCACGACGATGGATGATGTACTTTGACGGGTCACTTACTTTAAGTGGCTCGGGGGCTGGGTACCAAATTATGCTATGCTTCTGTTGCACATCCCCAAAGCAACGGGGCGGTCGAACGTGCAAACGGCCAAATAATGCGAGGAATTAAAACCCGAGTCTTCGACCAGCTTGTTAAGCGCTCGGGGGCTTGGGTACAAGAATTACCCTCCGTGTTATGGGCAGGTCGTACGACCACCAGTCGAGCAACAGGAGAAACACCATTTTTTCTACTGTTCGGAGCCGAAGCCATGCTTCCTCCGGAGCTAAAATTACGATCGACACGAGTTGAAACTTTCAACAACTCAGACCAGGAACAACTTCGAGCAGATGACATTAACCTACTCGAAGAAAGTAGAAACCTAGCCTTAATCCGTTCGCGGTCTACCAACAAGCCCCGCAGATACTATGATCGTAAGGTCCAACCTCGCGACCTTCTTTGTAGGTGACTTGGTATTGAGGCTCGCCAATCCAAGTCTAATCGAATAAACTTTCCTCAAATGGGAAGGTCCTTACACGATGGTCGGAAGTAACCCGGCGAGTCTGCACGACTAGCGATGGAAGATGGACAGGTTCTCTCAAACTCTTGGAACATCGATCAGTTACGCAAATTCTATGTGTGACCAATTTCTCAGGCAATAAAAGTCCAGGTTCTTTCTACTTCTCTTGCCTTATTTTTTGAGTAGTGCTTTTTTAATCTTTCGACTATGATACAAAAACACCCAGTTTTCTTTACACTGGTCGAAAAACAAGTAACATCATCTAGTCGAAACTTCTCCTATCTGCATGTGGTTCTGCCCACTAGAAGGAATTTCCTAGCATCGACTCGTTACTCATTTTTCACCAATACAAAGAGCTCGGGTTCTATCCAGTCGAAATGTTCTCAGAGCCAACTCTCTCAATCTTAGTTTATTTTTTCAGTGATTTCCAAAAAATATTCTAAGTAGAGTGCACTTGATACATTTATTCGACCACCTTTGATGTACTCGTTTCGTTTTAACTGGTCGAAGGAAGAGACACACCTAGTCGAAGTTTTTCCTCTCTGCATGTGGTCACCCCACTAGAAGGAACTTCTAGCGCCGCTCGATCTCCTACTTTTGCTCTTTGGAAAAGACTTATCGAGTCCATCATAAAAGGGCGAACAATTATTAAAGTCCTCTAGACGTTTGCTTAACTCAAGTTGCTGTTCTTGGTTTGATTAAACTAGTCGGAGATGGTAACATCACCTAGTCGAAGCCTTTCCTCTCTGCACGTGGTCTTGCCCACTAGAAGGAACTTCCTAGTGTCGAGTCGTTTCTACTCTTTCGACCAAGTGCTTGACAACCATAACAAAAACTATAAGTTAAACAAACCTCTCTTTGTTTTCAGAAACCCCATTTCAAACACTATTTACTTAGATTGTCTAAACAATCTAAGCAAATAGTCGGGGGCTAGGATAAAGTTATTAATTTGACTTCAATTCTTAGTCTTTCATTCGTTTATTATCTTTTGAGTTACTAACTACTCGACAAGATAATTTTCAGGAAATAAGATGGATCATATATCACTCATCAACAGATATTGTCTGCCTTACAAAGTAGTTACAAGATTACTCTGAAGGGGGAGAGCCTAGCTGCATTTCCTCCGCCACCTTTTTGCCAACCGATTGCATTTCCTCAATCAGACGATTTGCCTCTGATTCGGAGCAATCGAACTCGGCTTCAATTGGTTGCACATTAAGGCGGGGATCTTGAGCTTTAAGTTTCGCCAAAGCGTAACTTACTCCAGCTTCGACTGCCTCCCTTATTGATTGACAAATTTTGATTAACCTTTGAGTGGTCACCATTTCTTGCAATTTTCCGACTTGTTCCCCAATAGTACTTGTGTGAGCAGCTATAGTATCTTCTCGAGGAGTTTTTCCCTCAGAATGTAGCTCACTAAGCACATTGTTCAGGAGAGTGATGTTGCCTTGAAGACTAGTCTTCATCGACTCCATCTCCTGTTGGGTACAAGTCGAAGCCTCGCGAAGTTTCTTGTTTTTGACCACTTGTTCTGAAAAGAATAAAATCGGTCAAACGAAAATAAACTTCTGGAGGAAGATAACACAAAGATAATTATAGGTAAAAGCATTTCTTACCTACTAATTGAGAATCCAGTTTCTTAACCTCTTCTCGATGGGAAGCAATGGTTTCAGTGTGCTTTTTCTCCCATGCTCGATGTCCTCTCAGATTCATCTTAGCGATGCGGATGGACTCATTGTAGATCAAGGTTTTCTCTTGGATTTCAGCCTCGAGGCTTCTCAATTGGACAGCAATTTCTGAACAACAAATTGGCATTAGAAAAGGGAAAATACTCAAAAAGGATAACAGGTAAAGAATTACTTACCTGTTAATTGAGTTCTAAGACCCTCAAGTTCTTGATCCTTATTCGAGGTAATACGGGAAAACTCCTGAATGACCAAAGCTTTTTCTTGAACTTCGGTCTGGAGCTTCCGCATCTCTTTTTCTTTATCTGGAGAAGAAATGAGAGTCGGGTAAAGGTTAAAGATCAAAAGCAGTCTTAAGTTCAGAACTTACTGTTTATTTTTTTCCTGCAATCTTTTAGATGCAGAGCAGTCTCTCAAGTCTATCCGAGAGGACTAATACTTCGTTCCTTAGCCTCCTCGACTCTTCTTTTCATAGTCGAGTGAGTCACCTAAGGTCTTCGTATCCTTTATTTAACCTACAAAGAAGCAGAAATGAAGATAAACATCGGTAGAATGGTTGTAAGTACTTCTACAACCACCGACCTAGTCGTAAGTTTTTCTATGACTACGACATGGTTGTAAGTCTTTCTACGACCACTACCTGGTCGTAAGTAGTCGTAAGCTTTTTACGACTAGTACTTTGTCATGAGTTTCTTCCATGACTATTCTCGTAAAATATTATACGAGTATTTAAGTCGAAAACAATTATGAATGATAAGTGACTTACCATCTCTCCGCCTCGCTTGCAGTAGTTCTTTCTCTGTCTTAGCTCTAAAAGTTGTCGATGGTACTCACCGACAACAAACAATTTGCTCTCGAGCTTTCGCAAAAGAAAGCAGTGAGAAGAGAAGGAAAGTCACATGTATAAGTATTTTGAAGATACTTACATTCATAGTCGCCCTAGCAAACATCGAATATACAAGGTCCGGGTTCTGCAGCTTATCTATCCTCGCGACTTTGTCCCACCACACCTTCTCGAGGCGCTCGTTATCAAAAGTATTCTCCGTATTGGGAATATCTTTGGGATGGGGGACTCGGTCACGAGATCTGTAAGCAGAAGACCCTACGACGGAGGCAGGCCCAAAGAAGTCACCACAGAAGTTGAAATTTTCTCCTTCGGATCTCAGAACTTCTCTTTGGGTAGGGGAAGGAACGCCTCCTACAATTTCCTTCCCAGAGCGGTGCACAAGCTGGTCACCGCCTTGACCAGAGGCTTCCACAGCTGCCCCTGTTGTTTCTACGACCTCAGTAGTCGTAGCGGCCACCTCAACAGTAACAGCCGCTACTTCAAGGGTCGTAGCTACGACTTCAGCAGATGTGGGAGTCACTCTGGGAGTCTCGACTTCATCGGCCACCTGGGCCAAGGGTGATGCTTCGACCACCTCCATTGCCACCTCCTCAGTAGCTGAAGGGATGGCAATGGACTTCTCAGCGGAAGCATTCCCGGGGACTGAAGAAGTCAGACTGAAATAAAGAAAAGCAAATCAGGTTGTGAAAAGAAAAGGTAAATGTCGTTCTTACACTTTAGTAAATTTCACATACTCGCACTCGGTCTTAACCAGGAATTTTGGGGCAATCCTCCCAACGGAGGACCTCTTCTTCTCCACGACCACGTCTGGTCGAGGTTCAACAATCGGCTCAGCTACGACCACGTCTGGTCGTAGAGTTTGGACAGGAACCAGAGCTCTGGTTTCCTGATTCTCTGGATGGCCGAGATCAGTCTCGACCATTCCAAGAGCAAAGACTTGCGCCTCGATTGCGAGTTGTCTTGTCGATGCAAAGATCGCCCTTCATAAAAGACACAAAATCTTTCCAATTCTCCTTTTCGGTTGCCTAACAAAACTAGGAGTGGCGAAGCTGCGAAAGATTCTTTGTCATAACAGAAGGGTACCTTAGCCTTGCGAGGTTTGCGCTTAAGAGATTCAGTTGCCTCAACCTCCTCGGCCGATGATGGGTGACTCGGCCTCGGCTTCAGATATCACCGGCACGCCGCAGCCTTGTAGAGGGTCAGTCGAAAGTGTTGGACCGTAAAGGCGACTAGAGGGGGGTGAATAGGAGCACGCCACTTTTTCACAAATTATGAACTCAATACAAATTAACTCCAAGAGCTATTAGGAAGCTATGAAGATCAATATACCAAGACAAATGGAAGACTAGTATTGAATCCAATTAAACCCCTAAGCAATATAACAAAATCAACTAAGATTACTAAGACTCACAAAGACAAAGCGGTCGACTGTTATACTCAACCGGTCGGACCGATTGTCGGGCGGTCGACCGGCGTTGTCTTGGCGGTCGGACCGCTCCAAAATCGGTCTCGACCGGTGATGACGGCGATCCGACCGCCGACTGTAACCGATCTACAACGAAAAATCACCGATGACGGTTGCAATTAGGTGAAACTTTTGATTCTCAACTCCAATCTTTATGAAACTTTGCACACACCTTCTATATGCTATTGAGGACCTATTCCAATCGAATATTATGATAATTCTTGGAACGATCTTGAGCAATTGTCAATTGATTAACAGAAGGTCTAAAACCGCAAGAACGAAAACTTGATCCTAAAGCTTGTTCGTGAGAGATTGATGATCAAGATGATGCTAGATAGATTCACACATATCACGCAAGCTAATTCACGTGAAAGAATCAATCACAAACTCGTGGATCAAAGAAAGCCCTAAAATCACCAAATTGAAAGCAAGAACGAAAAGAGACTTATCTCAAGCAAACCTTGCATAGATTGATTTCGTGATTGAAGCTGGATTACATCCACACCATCATGGATCAGTAAACAATCAAGGATCACGAAATTCACCACAAACCATCAAGAGCCCTAGCCTCCACCTCAACTCCCCTAAAGACAATTAGGGTTTTGAAACATCAAAAGGCGAGAGAGAGAGAGGTGCAGCCACCATCTCCTCCTATTTATAGTGGAGGCCTAAAACTCTTAGGGTTTGACTTAATTGGGCTCCCGTTAAGGCCCACTAACAAACGGGTCACACACGCACGCTTCGCAAAGCGCCGTCTTTAACCTTTTGACCTAAACCGCTTCACCATGCATCATGGATTCGCCAATAGGTCACCCTTGTCCATCTTGTGTCACGCTTGAGTCGTTGACCTCACCCGGCATCGCCGATCGCTCGACCTCAACTCTTCAAGTCTAGTCCCGATTCTCCTCGCCGCTGACCGTCGTTGACCACCAAGCTACCGCACAACCACGATAAGAAAACACGATTCGGAACAAGTTCTTCACAACTTGACCCATGTTAGTCAAAACATGCATCATGCAAATCATATGCCATGAAACCAATGACTTTGATCTAACAAAACAACATCGCCACGGTTGGCCGACGCTCAAGTAGTTTACGGTCGACCGCTCCAGTGAGCCGGCCGGATCCGCTCCCCGTGAGCGGTCGGATCGACCGCCTTAGGACTTAGCCAAATTCAAGCTCCCAAAATCCAAACCTTCGGAAACTTTAAACCAATAGAACTTTTCACCGAGACTCCAAAAATCATGAGACCAAGTGCATTGGGATCCCTTACTTGTCTACAACACCTATTTTTGGCCCACTCGATTTGAACACTTTTGGTCATCGCCGGTCCGACCGCTTCATGGCCGGTCCGACCGATTTGGGACCGATCGGACCGCCGTGCAAGGACCGGCCGGACCGCCCGAGCAAGAAGCTCAGAACTTTGTCAAAACGCGTGAAACGACAAACCGTAAACGCCATTGCCAATTGTCACATCATCCTAAGATCTGGAGCATATCCCCATGAAATCCACAATCTCCCCCTTGATGAACACATTGGCAATTATCCAGAAAATGTAAGTAAGAGGTTTGAAAACGAGTTTACTCGCAGTTTTTGCACAAAGGCACAACTTGGTCCATAAGCAAGAAAAAGCAATGAACATGACCAAGCTGGCATCAGAATAGTATAGGCATGTGAGACAAGGCAAAAGAAAGCATAAAAACTTTGATTTTAAAAGGGTCAAAATTCTCACATGAGGTCCATATGAAAGAACAATTGTTCAATTGACCTATGATCATTGTGAGTATAAAAGAATGCAATTCAAGTTCAGAATATTCAATAAGACAATAAGAATGCAACTCAAGAACTCCCCCTCACTATGATCATCAAATTTCAAATTTTCGTTTCTCCCTTTGTATAAACTTCTCCCCAATCTTCTCATTAACACATCTTCTCCAAATAAGAGTAGCAAAGAAATATTACACATCTTAGCAAAGAAATATTACATCTTAGCAAAGAAATATTACACATCTTCTCCCAAAGAAATATCTTTTCATTTAACACATCTTCTCCCCTTTGACAATGGATTCATCAAGGAATCATGCCTTCCTCTCATCCAGAATAACAAATAGAGAATAAAGAAAGAAGCGAAACAAAAGAAGCATAAAGAGGAATATGCATGAAGTGCAATGGAGTGGCTTCAATTTTTGTATTTTCAATTTTTGATAAGAAGCTTTGGAGATTACCCAAAAGAACAATATAGTTTCTCTAATATTGCACAAACAAAGATATCAAGCCCGACAACGCTAGCAAGATCATGGTAAGACATATATATCAAAGCTAAGCACAAAGGCTCAAAAGTAAAGCATTAGATTTTATCAATTTAAGCAACGCTTCAAATTCAAAGAAGTTCATCAACAGGATCCTAAAGTGAAATTGGCCATGTCAAATGTCAAAGTGAGATCAAAAATCTAACAAAGACCACAAGAAGAGTCAATCAAGTCCGTATTGAATCATTTTGCTCAATATTTTGTAAACGCCCATTTGTCAACATTTTTCTCATTTGCATTGAATATTGAAGTTGACTAATGATCTAACTTAGTGACAAGATCTGGACTAGGAGCCATCCACAAACTCATCCTAAGCTTGACCAAAAGTTGATTAAAGGTATATCTTAGTAAAGAAGATCCCGGACTAGGAGCCATCCACAAACTCTTTCTAAGCTTCTACCGGGCGACAAATCTTGAGGTTCATGTCATTTCGACAAGCGGTCCCCATGAGATCGTTCGTTCATCAAACTATCTCCAAGTTCATGTCATTTGACAAGCGGCCTCGTAAGAATAGTTTGGCACAATTTAAGCATAAGACAATCTTGATTTTCATTTTTCACAAGAGCAGCTTTTAGAATCTCAAGAACACAAAAGCTCAAGTAATGGTCAATTTTAGATCAAAGAGCTAACAAAGCAATTCGACAGGCCAATGTCACAAGAGGAGCACTAATTACGCAACTCGCTAAAACATCCACAAATTGCAATTTCTTAGTTTGAGTTGTTTAAAAGGTTCTAGCTCATATAGCAAAGACTTAGCTACACATGTAAAAGCATGATAATTCTAGCAAGTCAAAGAACTAGACATGACATTGAGCAAGAATTGAAATACAAAAGCTCTAAAGGGTAATAGGCAAAGCTTCATCAATTTTAAAAGATAAGGTAAAATCTTATATTACAATGCATTTTTTTAAATTTTTCATACCACTTGTTGTATTTTTCATATGAATGCAATATGACACAATGAGATGCAATTAAAAGGCCTAAAAATCTAAAAAGTTCAAAAGATCACTAAGTTCGGAAAAAGAACAATAAAAGATCAAAAGAACAAGGAAAGATAAGAAAAGATCAAACTCCCCTCAAACCAACCCATAAGGATAAATTACCCTAACTCACTTCTTAAGGAGGAAAATCTGGTTTGATCTAAAGGCTTGGTAAGAATATCGCCAATTGAGCTTGGACTCTACAAAGTGCATCACAATATCACCTTTTCAACATGATCTTTAAGGAAGTGAAAGCGAATGTCTATGTGCTTAGTCCTAGAATGTTGCTTTGGGTTTTTAGCAATATTAATAGCGTATGTTATCACGAAAAGAGGAACACTAGCAAAGTTTAACCCATAATCTTTCAAAGTGGACGTCATCCACAAAATCAGCTCAAAGAACTAGCAAAGAACAACATACTCGCCTCAAAGATGGATTGTGCAATGAAGACCGCTTTCTAGAAGACCAAGATACAAGAGACGTGCCTAGAAAGTGACAGTGCTCGAGGTACTCTTCCTATCTAACCGACACCCGCAAAATCGAATCGAAAAACCTCTAATGGACAAAGTCAAGAGCAGAATACCAAATGCCATATAAGAGGGTAGAGTGTAAATACCGAATATGCGCTTAACGGCTTGGCGATGGGAAGTTCTCGGAGACGCTCAAATCTTGCACAAAGGCATACCGTGAAGTGAATGTCGGTCTCGAGGGTCAAATCGTAAGAGAGCCGATCATGTCTTTGCGGTACTCGCGTTGATCCACGACTTCTCCTTCCTCATCCGGATCCAAAATCGAAGTTGCCATGGGAGTGGAAATTGGCTTGCGATCACCCATGTTGAAGCGTTTGAGTAGATCTTTAGTGTACTTCGTCGATGGATGAAAGTTCCTTCCTTGCATTGCTTGATTTGAAGTCCCAAAAGTAATTAAGCTCTCCCATCATACTCATCTCAAATTCCTGGACATAGTGTCGGAAAAGTTTGAAACAAGAGCATTAGAGGAACCACCAAAGATAATATCATCCACATAAATTTGAGCAAGGTGAAGTCATTGTCACGCCTAAGAATGAATAGGGTTTTATCCACTTTACCCATCTCAAAATTATTTTTAAGCAAGAAGGTCTTAAGTCTATCATACTGTGCTCTAGGGGCTTGTTTAAGACCATACAATGCTTTAGATAGCTTGAAAACACGATTTGGATATTTAGGATCCTCAAAACCGGGGTTGCTTAACATACACTTCCTCATCTATGAAACCATTTAAAAGGCACTTTTAACATCCATCCGATATAATTTAAAACCTTTTGATGCAGCAAATGCAAGGAGAATGCGAATGGCTTCTAGTCTAGCAACAGAGCAAATGTCTCATCAAAATCTAACCCCTCAACTTGGTCAAACCCCGAGCTACCAATCGGCCTTATTTCTAACCACGTAACCATCCTCACCTTGTTTATTCTTAAACACCCAACGGGTTCCTATAACATTATGACCACTAGGAGGTTCTACTAGGTTCCAAACTTTGTTTCTTTCAAAATTCTCTAACTCCTCATGCATGGCATTTACCCAGCTAGAATCGATAAAGCATGTGATATATCGCGGGGTTCAAAAGAAGCAACAAAAGCCGAATGAGAGTAGAGATTTGGATCATTATACCGAGCGAGTGACTCGCTCATGTAGATTACCTATTATCATTAGGAGGATGTCTCTGAATGCGAAGTGGAGCGCCGGGTGAGATGTCGTTTCTTCGACCTCCGCAGTATCTGATGATGATGATGATGCGCAGAGCCTCAATCAAGGTGAAGTAGACGAGCGTGTTCTTGTATCAATATGGGCGCTTTCAAGCAGCAGCAGATGAGGGAATGACATTAGCCGTCCTCATCTTCCTCCACAAAAATACTCTCACACTGTAAATCATCAGTAGCAATTGATCTAGCTGTGGCTAGTCTCATCAAAAGTGACATTACAAGTCTCTGAATAATGTTAGTCTCGAGATTAAAACTCGAAAACCCTCGAATGAGCGGGATAACCCAAAATACCCCATCAAAAGTTCTTGATTCAAATTTATCTAAATTGCTGTCTTAAGAATAAAACATTTTGATCCAAAACTCGAAAATGCGAAACAGAGGGTTTTCTACCAAAACGAAGCTCATAAGGAGTCTTGCCTAAAGAAGGTCTCAAAAGACACGATTGGCAATATGGCAAGCAAGAGCAATAGCTTCGCCCAAAATCTCCTAGGTGTGCTATACTCATCTAGCATCGCCCTAGCCATTTCGACCAAGGTCCTATTCTTCCTTTCCACCACGCCATTTTGTTGAGGGACGTGTGGAGAGGAGAAGCGATGCTCAATACCACGCCAAAGACAAAAAGAAGCAAAAGAAGCATTTTTGAACTCCGTGCCATTATCACTGCGAATCGCTCTCAAAGCACCAGAAGCTCGAAGCCAAACGAAGAACAAGATCATGAAAATAACCAAAAGCTTCATCCTTTGAAGTAAGAAAGAACACCCAAGTATATCTTGAAAGATCATCGACTATGACTAGAATATACCATTTTCCACCAATCGACGGACTCTAGCAGACCAACAGTATCCATATGAAGCAAGCGTCACAGTCCGTCACCATAACCATAGTCACGAGAAGGGTGTGAGGCAAGAACTTGTTTGCCATGCCTACAAAGCGCACATACAAAGATCTTTGTGACTTTGAGCTTAGGCAAACCTCTCATGAGATCAAGGTTGCTAACTCGCGTCAAATGATCAAAACCAATGTGCCCCAAACGTCGATGCCAAAGCCAAAAATCGAAGAAGATGTAAGCAAACATTTAAGAGATCCAAGAAGAGATTCTCAAAAGTCGGCCCAAAAATTCTACCAACTCTAGAGATTCCAAACACAAGCTCACCAAGAGAATCAAGCACACGACAAGCATTTTTCTTAAAAGCAGTCTCATACCCATCATCAAGAAGTCGAGAAGCGAAAGGAGATTATACCTAAGCTTGTCCACAAGAGCGACATCCTTTAGAATGAATTTGTTGTTTACCCTAATTGATCCTGTTCCTTCAATTCGCCCTTGTGTATCATCTCCAAAGGTGATGAAGTCATCACCGTTGCTCGCGTGAAAGAGGTGAACCATTTTGAGTTCGGTCATGTGGCGTGAACATCCGAGTCAACGAACCACGTGTTCTTCCCTTTCGCGGTAATCCTAAAAATCAAGGAGCAAAAGAACGATGTGTCTCAATATCTGGGATTAGATAAACAAGATTTAGGAATCCAAAGATCGAGACACACATCCGCAAGGAGTATACAAACCGAAGTACTATCCTTGATTTCATTTAACATTTGGTTATGAGCAATGTTCAAATTAAAATGAGACTTGAATCGTCCATGGGCGGTCGACCGCTTTAGGTTTGGGTCGACCGGTGACCAAAACGGTCGAGGCCGGTGAGCACTAAATGATCGGACCGCCGATCTGATACACATTAGAATTAGGATGTCTAGAAACATAATGATTTGCATGAGATAAAAATCCTAATCCGTGTTTATTCTTTTGGTGTTACCATGTCTCATAGAAGCTCTAGGTTGCATGAATGAAATTCTATCAAAATTTTTCCTATCATTTTTCAACCTCACGCCAACAAGATTCAATCAAATGTCCACCTTTTTGCAATAAGTGCAATGGTACTTGGTACCACTAGAAGAAGCACCATTTGAATTAATACAAGGTTGGGCAAAACCTGCAGATTTAAAAGATGTTTTTGCGAGGTTGGGTTTTGAATTCAATTAAACCCTTTTCCAAGACTTGAATGACTTTTGGGTTTGAATTGTCTTGAAAAGAATTGAATCCTAAACCTTGCTTCTTATAAGGAGTTTTAGACTTGTCAAGAATCATGTTTAATTGTTTCTTACCTTTAGAAAATTTCTCTAATGTATCATGAAGGTAAGCATTTTCTTTTCTCAAGTTGACACAAGAATCACAAGTTTTATCCATAGATTTTCCTTATACAAAGCAATTTCAAGCTTAAGAGTGGAACATGAAGCACAAGTAGTATTTTCAATATTGTCCTTAAGCTTAGCATATTTGACTCTAGCGACTTCTAAGATATCTTTGATTTCACGTTCTTTTCTAAGCATGAAGTGCAAGGGCTAGAATCAAAAACATCAAAAGCAATCAATTTACTAGATTCTAAACATTTTTCACAAGGAGCACTTTTAATTTCATTTAGTTCAGATTTAGCATTCTCAAGTTGTTGTACACAAATATTATGAGCAGATTGTAACTTGGTAATTTAGAATGCATAGCATGACAAGATAAACATTCATCGAGTTCAAGAGTCTTAGCAGTTTTAAGCTCTACTTTCGGTTTGCTAATTTTGACTCTAATTTCTTATTTTTGTCATAACAAATTCAAGCGCTTCATCTTGACTAAGCAATTGCTCAACTATAGAATCATATTTAGCGTAAAGCTCATCATAAGAAAAAGATACCTCATTATCATCAATGTCGTCCGTGTCACCATGAAGCACATGCCGGTGAAATCTTTGGCCTTCCCTTTCTTTTTACCTTGAGGATCTCCTCCTCCTTGTCCTCCTCACTCCCGGTATCCACATCGCTCAAGGATTGATCCTCAAAAGCGGCAAGGACCGGTGGCAGACCTTCACAAGCTTATTTGCCTCATACCTTGATTTGTTGAAAGGAGGCTTCTTCCAAGTCGGCTTTCCTTCCTTATGATTGCTCTTACCTTTGACTTGGGGCAATTTGCCGGATATGATTGAGCTCACCACATTCATAGCATGTTCTGGACCACCTCTCTTTTGTTTCTCACATTATTGTAGGCCCGTGTGAATTTCTTAGCTAGAAGAGCTAACTCGTTTCAGAATACTTTCAAGCTCCTCTTCATGAATAGCGGATAAACAAGCAAATGAAAATCCGTAAGAAGATTCACAAGAGTCATCAAAAGCCTTTTGAGAGGATCTCGCTACCAAAGCTAAATTATCTTTCTTAGGATGATCAACTCTTTTAATTTCATGAGTCTTGAGTTTACTATAAAGCAATTCTAAAGTAAGACTTGAAAGATCAACATTTTCTTCTATAGCAAGAGCTTTCATCTCCCACTCCTTGGTGTTGATTGCACCAAGAGATGGGTGGCATTTTCAGATTGAGAATATTCAATATCAACGACTTTCATTTGATTAATTACTTTATTAAAGCGATCGAAAATGTCATCGATGCTCTCTCCAGACGCATCTCGAATTTATTGTACTCACGCTTGTAAACAGCTTGGCGCACCTTTTTGATTTGGGACGAACCTCATGATATGTTTCGAGAGTGTTCCAAATTTCATGCGCAGTTGAAAGATTGCAAATTCTATCATATTCTTGTCTACCAAGTGCACCATATAAAAGATTCTTAGCCTTATTGTTGTTAGCCAAAAGAATTGCGAAGTGTGTAGCAATTTCGGGAATAACCAGTGGGCTCTAACAACATCCCAAATAGCTTGTCCTCGCTCTCAAGAAAGACGCGCATACGATTCTTCCAATAGGCATAGTCGTGCCCATCGAAGATATGCGGTTTAGTAGAAAACTTATCCATCGCCAAAGTTCAAAGGACGGTTAAGATCAAGATTGAACTAACAGGGCTCGATACCACTTGTTGGACCGTAAAGGCGACTAGAGGGGGTGAATAGGAGCACGCTCACTTTTTCACAAATTATGAACTCAATACAAATTAACTCCAGTAGCTATTAGGAAGCTATGAAGATCAATATACCAGTACAGCGGAAGACTAGTATTGAATCCAATTAAACCCCTAAGCAATATAACAAAATCAACTAAGATTACCAAGACTCACAAAGACAGGCGGTCTGACCGTTATACTCAACCGGTCGGACCGATTCTTGGCGATCGACCGGCGTTGTCTTTGGCGGTCGGACCGCCCAAAATCGGTCGACCGGTGATGACGGGCGGTCTCGACCGGCCGACTCGAACCGATCTACAACAAGAAAATCACCGATGACGGTTGCAATTAGGTGAAACTTTTGATTCTCAACTCCAATCTTTATGAAACTTTGCACACACCTTCTATATGCTATTGAGGACCTATTCCAATCGAATATTATGATAATTCTTGGAACGATTTTGAGCAATTGTCAATTGATTAACAGAAGGTCTAAAACCGGGCAAGAACGAAAACTTGATCCTAAAGCTTGTTCGTGAGAGATTGATGATCAAGATGATGCTAGATAGATTCACACATATCACAGCAAGCTAATTCACGTGAAAGAATCAATCACAAACTCGTGGATCAAAGAAAGCCCTAAAATCACCAAATTGAAAGCAAGAACGAAAAGAGACTTATCTCAAGCAAACCTTGCATAGATTGATTTCGTGATTGAAGCTGGATTACATCCACACCATCATGGATCAGTAAACAATCAAGGATCACGAAATTCACCACAAACCATCAAGAGCCCTAGCCTCCACCTCAACTCCCCTAAAGACAATTAGGGTTTTGAAACATCAAAAGGCGAGAGAGAGAGGTGCAGCCACCATCTCCTCCTATTTATAGTGGAGGCCTAAAACTCTTAGGGTTTGACTTAATTGGGCTCCCGTTAAGGCCCACTAACAAACGGGTCACACACGCACGCTTCGCAAAGCGCCGTCTTTAACCTTTTGACCTAAACCGCTTCACCATGCATCATGGATTCGCCAATAGGTCACCCTTGTCCATCTTGTGTCACGCTTGAGTCGTTGACCTCACCCGGCATCGCCGATCGCTCGACCTCAACTCTTCACGTCTAGTCCCGATTCTCCTCGCCGTTGACCGTCGTTGACCACCAAGCTACCGCACAACCACGGATAAGAAAACACGATTCGGGAACAAGTTCTTCACAACTTGACCCATGTTAGTCAAAACATGCATCATGCAAATCATATGCCATGAAACCAATGACTTTGATCTAACAAAACAACATCGCCACGGTTGGCCGACGTTCAAGTAGTTACGGCCCGACCGCTCCAGTGAGCGGTCGGATCGCCCATGGCGGTCGGACCGCTCCTCGTGAGCGATCCGACCGCCTTAGACTTAGCCAAATTCAAGCTCCCAAAATCCAAACCTTCGAAACTTTAAACCAATAGAACTTTTCACCGAGACTCCAAAAATCATGAGACCAAGTGCATTGGGATCCCTTACTTGTCTACAACACCTATTTTTGGCCCACTCGATTTGAACACTTTTGGTTATCGCCGGTCCGATCGCCCACTGGCCTGGTCCGACCGATTTGGGACCGATCGGACCGCCGTGCAAGGACCGGTCGGACCGCCCGAGCAAGAAGCTCAGTAACTTTGTCGAAAACGCGTGAAACGACAAACCGTAAACGCCATTGCCAATTGTCACATCATCCTAAGATCTGGAGCATATCCCCATGAAATCCACAGAAAGACCAGAGCTTGAGCTTGCTCCCCCTTTGTCGGCAGATTTTACAAGTCGACGTCTCTTGGAGTGAGGAGCCGAGCCTTTGACTTTCGACAACCCAGCGCCAATAGTCATCAGTACGACTTCTTCGTCGTCCTGACGATTTTCCATGCCTACTTTCTGTAAAGCAAAACAGAAAAAGAAGAATGACTAATTAGTCGTAAGTTTTTCTACGACTCTTTCCTGATCGTAAGATATTCTACGATCACCTTTAGTCGTAAGTATCTTCTACGACTATAAAGTCCTAAAGAAAGAATCAACTTTTTGATTACCTTTAGGCGCTCTATCCTTTCATCTGCGGACAAAGCCGCAATGACTTGAGGAACCGCCCCTCGGAGTGGCGGAGACTTCTCGCAGATGAGTCTGACTCTAGAGTCAACCTCAGCCTGTGAAAGATCTGTGTAAACAGATAAGAATATTAGACAAGGTTGAGAAAGACCAAACCAAGAGCTAAGTCGACAAATTACTTACCCTCCTCGTAGTCTCGATTGTCTCTCTTCCGAGTATCTCCACATAGGAGATGCTCGTTTCTTCAGAGGACTAATTCGGCGTGTGATGAAATCCTTCACCACATGCCATCCGGTCAGCCCTTCTTCCTTCAAGTCCTTAATGGCTTGAATATAAGGGCTAATCCGGCAGATATCTTCAGGGGTCGAATCCCATGAAGATTTCTTTTCAATGACCTTCCCCACGAAAGAAAGGTCGTCTTCAGAGGTGACCTTCAAAGAGAACCACCTCTTTCTCCGGCCGACCACGAAGACCGAGTGAAACTCAATATACTCCTTCGACTTCGAGTCGTGGAGTTTCGACCACGACTTCCAATGATTCGGTTTGTCGAGCCATCCCATAATAATATTGGAACAGCTCGAGATCCGGGAATCCCAGTACGCCTCGACGAGATACACGAACACACTCAACATGGTAATGGAATTGGGACCTAAGTTCACGGGCCCACCCCAAAGTGTTCGAGTACTACTGTAAGAAAGGGATGGGCAGCAATCAAGGCGTGACTCACAATACGCTTGGAAGACGGATTTGCCCATTTTCCCCGATGGCGATCTCGCCCGACAGGCGGAATCCACTTTACGAGCCTTCTTCGATCTTCCCAACATCGACCAAGATCTTGATCTTAGCGCATCCATCTCCGATTCTTCCCATTCGAAACTCTCTTGGCCATTTCGCCGTAAAGAAGTTTTTTGATTGGGTTGGCGGCGGAGAAGATGAAACCTAGTCGAGACGGAGAAAGCAAGAGCTCAAGAACAAAGCAGAGTGATTTGAGGAAAAGGTAAAACCCAAGTCTACCTCCTGGTAAGTTTTATAATCAAGATGATCTCCGCCGCTCGAAACCGTCTCGGCTATAGGTCTATGGGAGTTGGTTGTACCGCCGGGAACCGCTTCATCTGACAAGTGCAGTGAGAGCGGTTGCAATTCCCCAGATGGTCCGTTCGAGAAAAATTAGGTACGTATTGACACCCCCAAGTAAAATTACTTTCTTGACCAAAGTCTTTCTGGTCGAAGGAAGTATCAATCGGAAGGGTTTTTTCTCCGATTCCCCTACTATGACCATCAGACGGTCGTAGGGGTTTTTACGACTTTTTAATAGTCGTAAGCAATCTTCACGATTGCAATCGCTTTGGGAACCGTTTTATCAACAGATCTGTGGAATTCGTTTGCAATTCCCCAGACGGTCTGTTCAGGAAAGTTAGGTTAGTTTTGTCACCTCCAAGCAAAATCACTTTCTTGACCAAGTCTTTCGGCCGAAGGAAGTATCGATCGGAAGGGTTTTTTCTCCGATCGCCTTACTACGACCACTACACAATTGTAGAGGTTTTTATGACTTTCTGATAGTCGTAAGCAACCTTTCTGACCAAGCAAACTCCTGGTCAAAGTAATACTCAAGTGTCGAAGAGTTTTTCCTTCGACTATGGTTCTACGACATTTTTCATAGTCGCAAGTCCATTTGCGAATCCTTCCCCAAGTAAGTTACTTTCACTTGAAGCTGGGGGGCTAGATGACGAGGATCTAATAATCCTCATTTTATCTATTATCTATAATTCTTATTATGGGTAAATATGATGTCACATAGTCTCCAGAAGTACCCCTTATTTTTATAAGGGAGAGGCCTACCAAGTGATTGTAAGATCTTCTACAATCACCCCCCATAGTCGTAAGTCTTACTACGACTACTACCTAGTCGTAAGTCTTTCTACGACCATTACATGGTCGTAAGTCTTTCTACGATCACTACATAGTCGTAAGACCTTTTACGATTACTATCTGGTCGTAAGTTCTCCTACGACCAGGCAAACCACGACCACCTTATAATCAAACCTACAGGCAAGTGGGTCCAATTGATTAAAGAATCCGAACGGTCTGCACGCACTACTATTCCGCGTAGTAATAGTGCTTAAATACCCCATTATCTTTGAATGATAATTGCCAGACGGCGTGGAGAAGCCAATGCGCCGGTAATTACTGCCATCATGCGCCCATTACTGGCTCAATTAAGGCGCCTCTTCCGCAGGACAAAACGGCTACTCCTTCACGACTATATAAGGGCATCAGGGAGCAAGTAAAGGGGAAATACAAGTTCTATTCTCTGTAATAGTCTTAGCTTCTGATTTGATCATCAAAAATACCACACCGCACAGGATTAGGGTTATTATTCTCTCCGGAGAAGGCCTGAACCTGTCTAAACATCCCGTGTCAACCACTCTGCGTGATTTCATCTCTAGGAGACCCCCCGAATCAAATAATCTTTACGTAAGATCGGTTCTAATACACCGACAGATCTAGTACCAGGAACAGCACCAATATCAAAGAGACCCTATCGGATGCCAGCCGATGAGTTGGTAGAAATGAAGAAGCAGATTGAAGAACTTCTTGAGAAAGGTTTCATAAGACCTAGTTTGTCGCCATAAGGAGCACCCATTTTATTTGTCAGGAAAAAGATGGAAGCATGAGAATGTGCATTGTTTATCGTTCTCTGAATGAAGTCACTATCAAGAACAAGTACCCCCTGCCCCGAATTGATGATTTGTTCGACCAGATGAAAAGAGTCGGAACGTTCTCGAAGATCGACCTGCGATCAGGTTACCATTAGTTGAAGATTTGTCCGAAGGATATACCGAAGACCGCTTTCTCAACGCGATATAGACATTATGAGTTTCTAGTCATGTCCTTTGGTCTGACTAATGCCCCTGCCTATTTCATGAACATGATGAACAAGATATTAATGGAATATTTGGACAAGTTTGTAGTTGTGTTTATTGATGATATTTTGGTTTATTCTAAGACAGAGGAAGAACATGCTGAGCATTTAAGAATAATTTTGGAGAAACTTAAAGAGCATCAATTGTATGCTAAGTTTAGCAAATGTGAATTCTGGAAGAAGGAAGTTGATTAATCATGTCAAAATGATTCAATGTGATTAATCACCAAAACACTCCATTAACTCAAAACGGCGGGTCTAGACCCTTCACCCTCTAGATCACAATAGAAGAACTTTAAACCAAATGAGGAAAATAATCAAATACAAAACAAAGCCCGGGATAGCTGTATTATATTAAAGGGTTAAGTGTTACATGACTCCTGAACATAGCATATAGGCTATGCTAAGTCATGACACATGATACAAACACAACGTCTACAAAAGAAGGACAAAGTGCTTGCAACCAAAAGACTACTAAAGTAAGCACTGCTAGCTAAACTAAGTTAACTCCTACTCTATTGGGTGTTGATCACCATAAGAGGTACAGTTGCCCAAGGAGTAGGGGCGAAAACAGTTGCTACTGAAGTCAGGCGACCAGGAACAAGAACGAGAACGAGAAAGGCTGCATCCTCGACTGGAGTCTTCGATGTTGATGACGGGCGGTGGCTGGGACATCGCTGTAAGATCGAGGTGGCCGACTAGAGGGGGGTGAATAGGCGGTTTTAAAAATCTTTCAGCTCTAAAACCAATATATAATGCGGAAGCTAATAACGAATTGGTTTTGCACAATTAAAACCTAAATCAACTAGGCTCAACTAAGTGCACCAACAATATGACTACTAAACAATATGAGCAATCATACAATGATATATAAGCAATTAAAGCAAGAATGTAAATTGCTCAAAGTAAAGCACAAGTAAAAAACAAGATGTACACAATTATGTTTTATCGTGGTGTTCGGAGACTTATCGGTCTCCCCTAATCCACGTTGAGGTAAGCCCAACCATATTGGACTGGCTCCACTAATTAAGCCAACACCGCCGAGGTAAGTCCAACCACTTGGACCGGTTCCAAACCAAACCAACACCTCGCTCCACTAGGGTTGCTCTTCCTCCACTCCGGAGATGGCGAGCACCAAACCACTCACAACACTCCGGGTCTTCTCACAAGCTTCTTGAGAAGATCACCGTGCACAACGCCTCCACGCCGTCTAGGTGTCTGCAAACACCAAGAGTAACAAGACTCAACGATCACTTGAACTAATCAAGTGTCAAAGCTCAAGTGGATACACAATTCACTACCTAAGGCAATAAATGCACTTAGGGTTTACTCTCCAAGGTCACCAAGTGCAACACATGCACATAAGAGAGGAGATGCTTGCTCTTAGCTCAGGAATGAATATAGCACTCAACAATAGCACCAGCAACCAACCCCAACCGGCCAAGGCTCATATATATAGCCCACACACAAAAACTAGCCGTTGGGAGAAGATTCCCTCAAAACAGTGTATGGCCCGTCTGACCGCCAACTAATGGCCGGTCAGACCGCCCCATGCGCCAACGGGTGGGCCTTCGGCCAGTCGGACCGCCATGCAATGGCCGGTCTGATCGCCGCCAAATCGGTCAGATCGCCAATGCTGGCCGGTCCGACCGCCCGATGGAAATTTGGCTAAGTCCCAAAACGGGTGCTCTCTGAAATAATCGTTCCGCACTAACCCCGGAACTTCCTCACATCAGAAATTCCGTTTTCACAAGGGTGGAACTTCCGGACATAGATTCCAAGTCAAAGCAAATTGGTCGGACCACCAACATATGGCCGGTTCGATCGATTGGCCACTGGTCAGACCGGTCCACACAGGCGGTCTAACCGCTAGACCACAGAAGCAAAACACATTTGCTTCACTTCAAATGGCAAAACACATTCGCCCATTTGAGTACAATTCCAACAAGGTTAAAAGATGATATTCTCAGCTAGTTGCAAAACACATTTGCCAACATTTTAGAATACTCATCACAAGGAATAAGGTACATGGACTTACACCATTTGCAAAACACATTTGCAAACTTAAGTCACATGCTACAAGGGTTATGCATGAGCCTCGATTATTTGCAAAACACATTCGCAAATAAATAGCATCATGCCTAGATGAGCTAGAGCAACTATATTGAGCTATCAACACATGACTAACTCAAACTACTAGTTAAGACCCCTCTTAATAGTACGGTAAACTATACTACCAATCCGGTCTTCCAACCAAACATCAAGACCGGTAAAAGACTAGGAACACATCCTTAGCCCTAGCTAGTCATACCTTTGCCTTGCATTTTCTTGAAGCTTGATGACACATATCATCACTTCAAGTACGAGTCATTAACTTGATGATCATCAACACGTTATGATCCTTTGCTTGACATCCATCAACACATGATGGGTCTTCTCTTGTCTTGACGATCAACTCATGATCATCCCATGTTTTCATCATCATGGAACATAACCTATTCATCCAACTCATAAAAAATGTTAGTTTCACAATATGATTATCATTAATTACCACACTATACCATTAACTCATAATGGTGGGACAAGATACCTCAATCTTTCCCTCTTTGGTAATTGATGATAACCATTTCAAACACAAATAAATTTGATTTGATAAAGGTAACACAACGTGAATATATATGAACTACACAAGTTACATATACTCACGACATGTGTATGTCAGAACTACACAAGTTCTATATACTCAAAACATGAGTATACAAAAACTACACAAGTTCTATATACTCAAACGGATATGTTTCAGAGTAAAGATCCCAAATATATGTGGAAGACGGAATATGGATCAATACCAATGAAGCCACAAAATATAGAATGAGCCCCCCCTAAATGTGTGCATACACATATGTGTAAAGAAAACATATGCACATATTCAAGTTATATTTATGGTGGAGTTCAACCTATATTTTGGATTCGAGGAATGCAATATTATGTAAGAGTATAAGTCGAATGCATACCTCGTTGAATTTCACCTTTATATCCAAATGAGACTACACAAGATAATACTTGACAAAAGAGTTAGTCTCACAATTAGATTTTACATTAATCTCCAAAATACTCCATTAACTCATAATGGCGGGTCTAAATATTTCAATCGCACACTCTTGCGCGCTGTGATCCTGATGCAGGGTCCTGAACGTCGAGCTAGCGTTGGGTTGCTAGGGACGATGGCTGCTGTAGGAGGAGCTGGAGCGTGCATGGCAGCGGCTACTGCAACGGCGGTGTTCCTCTCCTGGTGTCGGAGATCCCCGGGTATCGTTCTTCCTCTTAAAGAGATGGGTAGAAGCAAAACGGCGACCGCAATAAGAGATCCTCGTGCACTTGGCACAAGCGAGTTGAGGCGAAGCACGCTATGCCCTGAACAACATTGGAATAGCCGCTCCGAGGACGCACGGTCTGGAAGGTGTGAGAGAAGAACTCACCCTCCCTTGGACATGAGCATGAATAATCCAATAAAATCTAGTAGCAATAATCACATCTTCCAATCTGATAACTCCAAGACCATGCTAAATTCATTATATCCTTCTTGGAATGAAACTCTCCAAAAATTATAATCACGCGATTGCTTTCTCCAAAATTCTAACTAAATCCATGACATCAATCACTTAACTTCTCAAGCATATTTATTAATCGCAATCCTGTAGAATTTCTATATATAACTCCAATACTTTTGTTAAAGAGCTTTCCAAACTACTACTTGATATTCACAAATTCAATTTTATTCCGTCCAGTTATTTTATCACCATCTATCCAACAATCCAATAATAATATATTTCTATAATCCAGTATCCAATAAAACTTGTATTGCGACAATCCAATTTTCAGTAATAATTTATTTTCTGTAATCAATCTCCGACAGTTATATTTCTATAATACAACATCCAACTATTTTTATAATCCGACAAGATTTATTTTTATAACCCACCAAAGATTATTCAGGCATGTCAAAAAAACCATTATGACCAACATACCGTATTAATTTCATACTTCTTGATTCAACCTTATCCACCCAAATCTACACCATGAATAAATATGAAAATCCAATTCTTTTTGTAATCTACTCACCGCCTTTACTGCACACATTTCTCAAATTCAAGTTTTTCACCCAACCTTATAATCAACTCAAGATTCGATGAAAATCCAATTTCTCCCAATAACCAAATCCGTACTTCAGATTCCTATGCCCTTCATGATCAATCAAAATTTTCCTTTACGATCATTCTCTTTCTACATAATCTATATAATCCACCAATCCACTATTCTTTCAACCATTCATAATCCAGGCATATCCATCATCAACTCTAGTATCCCAATAACCTCTTATAACCTCAGCAGATCTAAAAGTTTTTAAATCAAAAAATCAGTCTTATCAATCATTCCCCAAAACTACCTAGCAACGATTCTCCGAGGTACTGCATGACTTTGCAGAGGATACCAACAAACTCATCGTCATTCTCGCCGTGAGAGAAGAAATCCCACAGACCGTTGGACGACGATCCGATCATTTTTGAAACGAGAGAGAGAGAGAGTCAGCAACAGATTAGACTCACAAAAGGAGGTTAGTGAAGAACTTAGAGAGATGAGAAGGAGAAATAAATATGCTATATTTTGATTAAAACTTTTCTTAGTTTTGGAAAATAAAACTCAAGTCATTGGGCACGTCCAGTCTAACTAAGACTCCTACAGTCTTAGGCTCTGATACCAGCTCTGTCGCATCCGGATTTCACAAATTCAAATCATCTGTGAACACACTGTGTTATTCCCTGGATCAGTAGATAACACTCACGGATATATCACTAAATCATTTCATACACGATGAAAACCATACCATTAATTATATTAAAGACATCAGAGTGACATATACCGATTCGGATCGAGTTTTACAATAAGGGCCGAACATGCCAAAAGATTACATTACATAAAATCGGAAGCGACAGCGGAAACAAAAGGGTAGAGCGCATCTCTCCATAGGCAAGCGATTGGGGAAAACCCGTGTGCGTCCGAAATTAACCAAGGACTTTGATAATATTGGATGCACGTAAGCATCAACGGAGTTAGCTAGACTGGAGTGAGACCCAGACAACACGTACACTACTCTTCGTCATCTCCGGGGCTTCCAACTTCGGGATCCTCGTAGTAGGTGTAATCTCCATGATTTTCTGTTTCCGAGGGTTTAGGGGAAAGAGCAAAGATGAGCACAACTTTCATGCTTGTAAGCCAACACAAAGGATGCAATAACAATACATGCAAGGCTTAACAAGGATGGCCCTGGTTCTTTTATTTGCTTCAAGCAATATTTTCAACTACAATATTTAGAAATTCCTATGCCTTACTAGTTTGACCAAAGCTCATTTTATTAAAGAGATATTGTGTAATATTTATAACAGCAGAGGTTACCTCCACCTTATGATTATTTTGATTGTGTTTACCTCCACCTATTAAGATCACTAAGTACGACAACCCAGGAAAAATCCAGACCACGGGCTAGGTGAGCCTGACACATTATTCATCCCACCCACAAAGTTTGAACTAACTCTTGTAAGTTTCCATGTCTGCCCATGACCGTAGGCACGACTGTTTGAACATTTTATACTCTTTAGAGGTTGTATATATTTACCCACAAGAGATAATCGTCTTGATGTGTACACACGTTTATGTAGATATGTGAATCAAGAGGAGATTACCACAAGGCCTCCCTCGGTATTGGTCACACTCGCTAAGGTTTCTACTGAGAAGGGTCACGCTTTTATACTTGCGTCGACCCCCTTCCCAGATCCCCTCTTGTGCCTAACTTAACGACTTTCGTCGAGAGCCATGAGCGGGCCATCTACCTGGTGCAACTCGTACTGACGGATACAAATTATTTAGCCAGGTTGACACTATTATAGACTTGTGGTTGTATTCTTTTACATTAGGAGGTCATCACAGGATTAAGTCAATAGGGTTATCTAGGTGGTTCATACCACATACCACCTTACACATACCAACATTTCTTGGGCCACATTAGCACCCATCATCATACCATCTGCCATACCAGCCGCCTAGAAGGGGTAATAGTAGTTATTAGGGTTTTTGAGGGCCAACATACATTAACTCAAACAACTCAGCCATTTGCCCACAATGATTGCCCAAATCCAATTTCATGATTTTAAGAGATGATGATTGGGGCATTTAATGCACCAGTACTTAAGCAAGACTAGTATGTCACTTAAATACAACATATAACTAGTAATTACCATATAGTTACTAGGGTGACAAGAAATAATGGATTCAATTGCCAAAGGATAGTATAATTATTAATTAATCATCAAATAGGTATTTAACTACCTTAAGGTTTAACATACATTTGCTTAGAGAGTTAAAGCATGCTATTTTGGTAATTTAAAGGAATATAACTTGTGTAAAATGTAGGTTCAAAATGATCAAAGTTTTGACTTGCCTGGAGTGAAGGGGAGAGAGTCCTAAAAGTCGTGTGCTGTATCAAACTAGAGATCTCCCGCGTCTTCGAAATCTACTCGGACGAACACACCGGAAAAGAATTAATAGACAAAGAGAATAAATAAATATTAAAGAAATAACAAATGAACTCCAAATTAAATAAGACCAGTGCTATTAGCAAGACCTTGAATTTAGACAAATTTGAAAACAAAAATCACAAAAATCGAAGTTATAACAGAGGAGAACGGAGCTTCTTAAGTTCTGGCTACGAGTACTGTCGGTTCCGAATACTGTTCACTTCGAGTACTGTTGACTTCGAGTACTGTTTATTTTGAGTACTCATCGTTTTGAGTACCATTGGATTCGGGTAGTATTCGTGTCGAGTATTGTTTATTTCTAGTACTGTGGCTTCAAGTACTATTCGTTTCGAGTACTGGCTTTGAGTACTAACGTGGTCGGAGAGAGGTTCGACTACAGAACGTAGTCGAAAGGAACTTCGACTATAAGGCGTAGTCGGAAAGGGTTTTGACTACAGGACGTAGTCGGATGGGAATCAACTACAAGACGTAGTCGGAAGGGGTTTCGACTACGGGACGTAGTCGGAAGGAAAACGACTACAAGTGGTTGTAAAGGATATCGGCTATGTGTTGTCGTAAAGGATATCGACTGCACGTGGTCGTAAAGGATATTGACTGCATGTGGTCGTAAATAGTGACTACACGTGGTCGTAAAGGATATTGATTGCATGTGGTTGTAAAGGGTAGCGACTACACGTGGTCGTAAAGGATATCGACTACATGTGGTCGTAAAGGTTAGCGACTACACGTGGTTGGAAGGAGTTCGACAACACAACGTGGTCAGAGGGAGGTTTCGACAACGCGACTACCTGGTCGTAGCCGTAGTCGTAGACATGGTCGAAAAGGAGTTTTGACTGCTCGACGAGGTCGGAAAGACAAGAGGGTGAACCAGGCAGGGAGAAAAGGGGGCTTAACAAGACCGAGAGTGAGGTTGGAGGAGGTCGAACGACGATGGGGGAGCTTGCGGGCGGTGACGAAGGAGACAACGGTGATGCGGTCGGTCGGAACTGGAGGAGAAGAGTAGAGGTGGCGGTTGCTGTGCCACAAAACTGAAAGCGAGTGAGGGGATCACTCCAAGAAGCTCTGGGCACGAATCGACACAGGTAGAAGAGGGCTGCACTGGTGCGGTGAGAACCAGAAAGAGGCGCGGCGGCTGCTCGAACTGGGCAATCATAGCAACACAAGCGGGAGTAGGGTAGACGAGGGGAGGAACGAGAGGGCTCAGGGCTTGTTATAGCCGGAGGGGAGAGAAGACAGAGTCATCTTTGACTCAGAGGCGCGTGGGTAGACGAGGGGAGGAACGAGAGGGCTCAGGGCTTGTTATAGCCGGAGGGGAGAGAAGACATAGTCATATTTGACTGTTCCCGAGGTGGTTCTGGCATAGGCGCCCTGGTCGGAGAGAGGACGGGGTAGGCGCGCGTAGCGGGGAAGCAACGGGAGCGGCGACTTGGGCGGGCGACGCAGGTGGCCAGGGACGACACGAGTGGACGCTGGCGACGAGACGGGGCGACGGAGGCGTCAGAGTCAAAGGCAAGTGGAAGGGGACGGGTCGGGGTGATAGAGGGCTAGACGACGTAGGCGCGCAGTCGTGGTGCTGACGTGGCGTTGGGACAGGAGACGGGACGGTCAATGAGACTGGTCGACGAAAAACAGGGGAGAGGCGCTGGCTTGACTGGGCCGAAAGGGGAAAGAAGAGGGTGGGCCGGCTGGTCGAAGGCAAAAGGGAGGCTGGGCCGGGGGAGAAAGGGCAGGAGGGGGCTACGACCAGGGGAGGGGGTAGAAACGGCTGGCCCAAGGGGATGAAAAATGGGTTGGACCCGAATAGAGAGCTTTTGAAATTGAGGTTGATGCTGCAAATTTTGAAAATACAACTTAAGTTGAAATAAATTTTGGAAACCAAATGACAAAAGTAAATACTATTCACAACTGAAAAACAAGATGTTACAACGATGGAGGCAGCTACGATTGAGAAATGACTGCGATAATAGCTCGAGTGCCTAGGGTTAGCACTACGGGGGTTGGACGCGCAATGAAAAAATGTGCAGCCGCCACTAATTGTTTTGCTCCGAGCGCTATCTTTTTCCCGAGTGTACGCAACACATAGGCACTCGGTAATATATTTCACCCCATTCAGACTGTGTCGACATCTCATTTTTTGAGCGGGAAAGTGCTTCTCCGTCTACTTCTTCTGAGTGTAATATAAAATACTCGGAAAATTTATGCCCACTGAGTGCTTACTTCCCTTCCTGAGTGCCTTAGGAAGCACTCGGGATCAGTCCGAGTGTTTTTGTAAAAACACTCGGTATATATATAAGCACTCAGGAAATAAATAATTTCTGATAGTGCAACACACTATAGATAAAGATTTACCATTTAAAACACCTTAGGAAGCACCCGGGATCAGTCCGAGTGTTTTTGTAAAGACACTCGGTATATATATAAGCACTCAGGAAATAAATAATTTCTAATAGTGTAACACACTGTAGATAAAAATTTACCATTTAAAACGTCATGAGTTAACTAGTAGCATCTTACCGTTTAAAAGGAGACTGGTTTTGGGGGCAGGAGGGCCGGGCCATGTCGCCTTTTTTTCATTGCTCGTGGGATGTTCGTCGTTCGGTTTCTTCCGTCGGATTTCATCCACGTTGTCTTCGCACGCGCTCGCTTCAAAGGTTCATCGCATGTGTTCACGCCACCGCGCGCGCCCTATTGTTGCCTCGCTTCGCTCGGTCGGTCTTATCGCTCTTTTCCCCATCGTGCAACCCCGTTTCGTCTTTTCCTCGCCCGTATCATCTCTTTCGTTTCCTTCTCTCTCGTCGCCCGTCTGCCTCCTTCCTCTCGATTGTCGCCGGCCATTCTTCGCCTTGGTTTGGGTGCATCGTAGATTCCACTTTCGATTGTTACTCGATCTTTTGACCGCCGGTTTGGTCTCATCCTTCTTATCTCGCTGTTTTGCCGCGTGCTTCTTTCTTTCGCAGCTTGTCGATCCGTGTGTTCTCGTTCTCCCGCAGGTATGTTGGTTCTTGGCGCAGGCCTATTCCTATCCCCGTGTTTATGTACCGTTCTTCGTTTTTGATTGTGCGTGTTCTTCTTTCCTGTGGCTCTAGATCTAAAACCGTGCGTTTGCGTTTCGTGGTTTGTCGAGCCACGTGTTCTCGGTCGTTGCCCTGTGTTCGCCTTCTTCGCCCTTTCGTCTCTCCGTCTCCTCCTTAGTTTCGTTGCCCACCTTGTTCTTCCATGCCGGTTGTCGCCGCTTTTTTTTCCCATTCTTTTCCTTCGTCTTTCTTTTTTTCCCCATTCTTTTCCTTCGTCTTTCTTTCCCCTGTGATGTCCTTTGTTTGTTCTTGTTCCGCTTTTTCCCCTTGAGATGAGGACGACGGTTTTTTTTTGTTGTATTTGTTCTTGTTTGATTGGATCCGCAATTTTCCTACTTCGTTGTTGTACTAGCGTGCTTTTGTTGTTCTTGCTTCTTATTGGGGCATGAGCACGGAGTTGATCCGGAGGGCGTTCCGCACGGCGGAGTAGGAGTTCTGCAGCAGTGAGACAGCGTGGCCGGCGGCCGTGGATGGCGGCCGTGGGCTCGCCGCTTGCTCGGGCCATATCCGCGGACACGCTTTGCGTGGCCATCCTCGGCGACTACCGCGCCGTTGTTGTCCGCCGCGTGGTCGGGCGTGGTGGCCGTCGCCGAGCGGCTCTTTGCCAAGCATAACACGGCTTCCGAGAAGTTGCGACGGAGCTCGCGGCGTTTCACCCGGACAACGGCAGATCGTGGTGCACACCAGTGCGTGGAGGGTGAACGGCATAATTCAGTGAGAACGCGATGAGGAAACCCTTCCTTGATTAATTTGATGCATCTCTGTGACAATTTTGGGGTAAAGACCGCTTGTTGATAAAAGATGCATTTTATGGTTTCTTGTTGGTGTGCTTTCTTTAGAATTTTAGGTGTTTTGTTTGCACATTCGGATATGATATAGCAAGATTTGTAATGGCGTATTCGAGATTGAGTTCCCTAAATTAACGCAAAAATGTAGATCTAGAGCTTGGAAATTAACTTACGCCATTGATCTTGATGCATTTCTTGGTAGCAAGTGAGACAACACGATCCCCGAGCATGTCATACTAAAGCATGGAGTAGACATTGTTTGGTCCGTTAATTAGAGTCTTTGTTGCTCATCGCGTGGAACTTCATGCGAAGAATCGTCGGCTAGAGCAAAATACCGGTATTACTCTGCGCCATGGCTTTGTGGTCCGTGATGAATGCCGTGTTCTTATCCAATTTTGTTGTTAGGATGTGGCGGCAAGCATAATGCCATTTTCTAAGAAGGGTCCACGCTCGGTGTGCGCCCTCTTTGCCAATGGGACCATCTCCATGTAGCGTTGAACCAACCTGCTCATCCCAGAGCAACTTCACCTACGAGGTATGAAATCGGATTCGGACTTTTGTTTGTATCTTATCACTCGCGACAATGTTCGAGTTATGGCCTACGGTTATTAGCTAATCTAAATTTCATTGGGTGTTTAGTTAGTCCCGAGTACTCGGACCAAATAGGTCTATATAGGTTTGGTACTGTCTTGTACAAGACTGACTTAGCAATGGCTATGTACATAAGCACTGATTTAATTTCTTGCCTATTTCTAAAAATGGGTATTCTGCATAATTTGATCGATTGTGTACATAGGCATGAACTAATTTATTGTCTATATAAATTGGGATTTCTGATTCTCAACCACATCAAAGATAGGACACTTTTGGAGACTTCAATACAAACAAGTCATCAAACACTATATCACGATTGTAGGCGCTATGTTGAAAAAGGATTTATTTCCCATTATTTTTGTGCCCATTATAGGCCACGCTGATTTTGGGCGCTTTGTGCTACCATAGATGCGTCTGATTTTGTCCTGTTTGTGCTACCATATATGCATAGCGTCCGCAAATTGTAAGTGAGGCTCAATAATATTGTCCACAAAATCGTAAATGTAGATGATCATGGGATTTGTTTTAAGGTTTTCCATCGCTTGAGAGAGCCGACAATGAAGCCTTTGAGTTGATGTATCGCTGTAGGATAACGGTTGTCCTTTGTGTTTATGATGCTTGTTTCCCCTTTCTAAAATGGCATTACTTTGGCATCCGATTTGTGGTCGCTTTGAGATTCTCGCAATTGTCCGCATCCTTTACAATTACCGAGGAAGATGGTAGGATGAGATCCGTGGGTTCTGTTTCTCGCTTGTCGCCCTAATGGTCGTGGTGTTGTTGGTGTAGTGGTGGGATGTTGCGTCTTTGCCAAATCCTATTCGTATAAACCGATCGAACAACCCATGCCAAATTACCAGTGCTCTCGCACTAAAGTTATCAAAAAAAGAAAACACTGATCTCTTTTTGATAGTTGTTATCTGTTATGTATAGTTGAGATTAAGATATGCATCAAAGTTTGAATCTATGATCACCACAATTTACCAAAAAAAAGGTATACGCAGGAATAAAGAAATGATTTTGACCTAGACAACAACAAGGCTTCCATTTCCTCATTGCTGTTGAAAATGTTACATCAAAGTAAAGAATTAGACAAACTGTAGTCATACATAGGAACATTGTACGGACAACTCATCCAGAGCATAAGTTTTCTTAAATATGAGATCGTTGTCCTTGGTTAGACTATTGATTCATATTACATTATCATGTTTTGATTTATTCTATTTGCTATTATACACTAACTTAAAAATCAGCATACTAATTGAAAGTTTCTTTAAGGCTAATGGGAAGTTGAAGGAGGAAGCACACAAGTACTTTCAAAGAATCGATCAATGCAATTGATGTTGCCACAAGAGGGGTGTGTATCACGAGACTTTTAGGTAAAGCCTTAACCTCCTCGTCATGTGCTCTTTTATAATTTACTATGAGCACACAAGTGCCAAATGTGACATAATGATGTTTTGCCTGCATTTCCAGCTAGAGAATATCTTTGCTTAGTCTTCTGGAATCCTCCAAGTATCGGCTTTGGTTTAAGTGCTTTAACTGAGCAAGTGAAGGTATTATTATGATATATCGCTTTGATTGACTCCTATTAACATTGCACCATTGTTCTTGTGTTGATTGCATTTCAATGTTGCACCCTAATATTGTTTTTTTTTTGGACTCTACAGACTGGCGGGCTTCTCCACGCAACGTGTGGAACACCAAACTATGTTGCTCCTCAAGTATTTTTTTTCCCATCGTAGTATAATCGTGTGTTGGTTCCACTAGAACTAACCAAGTTTGTCTAACTTAGATTTCTGTTTCATCTTCGTAGGTGATTGAGGATAGAGGCTATGATGGTGCAACTGCGGATATCTGGTCTTGTGGGGTGATCCTTTTTGTTCTGCTTGCTGGGTTCTTACCTTTCGAGGATGAGAACATCACCTCCCTTTATAAAAAGGTAACACCTATCAAAAAGATATTGTTTACTCCTAGATGATTGATTAGGACTTGTTTGTTCATTTTATAGAATTTATTTCTATCGGTTTCGTGCCAATTTTGGATTAATACCTTGCTATGCTTCCCAAGTTTAATTATTTATGATTGTCATCTCGTTATTCATATTTAATTATGACCCGTGGACGGGTTTTGATAATGAATTACTTGCTGTAATTTTATTGTAAGTGGATGTAAATTAATTTGTCACGGTAGTTTAGTGGCATTTCAGATTCATTGTTGGGCTGAGGTGTTATACTATGACTAGACAAATCTTTCACACCAAAAATGGATGTTTCGTGTTGAGCCGTTTCATTATTTTTACAATGCTGAAAAGTAGTTGTGGAATCCCGATTTACGTGCCTTTTTTTGTTGTTGTTCCATGTTGAACAACATGTAACACCTTGACCCGCCGCCTGGGTCCGGAATGCTACCACTATACATTATTCATTATAAACTTTGTGCAGCTAAATTAACAACTAGATGTCGTAGCAAACAAAGACTAAACAGTAAGAGAAAAGGGGACCTCCGCTACTCTCGGGGGAGCCGAAGGGTCCTCAGAAAGGGGATCAGCAGTTAGTGGATATGTATTGATTGATTGCTTCTGAAAAACCGAAAAATCCCTCCCTTTACATGGGGGTGCCCTCTATTTATAGCCCTATTTTTACATTACTATCTTAACCCTATGGGGGTACCATACGTGTTGCAGGGACTTTTCATCCCCCAACACGTAGGTCTCGATCCACGGTAAATCTTCCCGCACTTGGTCCATTTGACTGGTGCACCTGGTCAACCAGCGCTCGAAGTATTCCATTGCAAGGAGTCCTCCAAGTCTTGCTAGGCGCCCCAGACCTGGTGAGGCCCCTAGGACCCTGCAGGGGTACTTTGGGTCTCCTCTGAAGGTGGTCCGGAGCAGCAGGGTCTGCTGCTCCGGACCTGGTGAGGCCCTCCGGCGGTGCTTCAGACCTGCTCCGAAGGCGGCCCGGAGGGCCTGTTCCTCCGGACCTGGTGAGGCCCCGAAGACCCTCCAGAGGTACTTCGGGTCTCCCCCGAAGGTGTGCTGGAGGGTCTGCGCCTCCGGGCCTTGCGTGGCCCCGAGGACCCTCCGTGGTGCTTTGGGTCTTGGTCAAAGGAGGCCCGGAGGGCCTGCTGCTTTGGGCCTCGTGCCGCCCCGGGGTCTGGACCCGCGAGCTTGACGATGGCTTTGCCAGGCCATTGGGGCTGGTGGGGCTGCCCCTACGACACTAGACATATTACAACAAAAGTGGAATATCTAGGGAAAACAGTTTACAGTAATGACAACAAGTGATGTGGTTGTGCTATTCTCCTTCCCCTATGCATGCCATTATCGTCGTTCACCTAAACATACAAATAAACAAAAGTGAGTCTGAAGACTCAGCAAACACATCATGGAAATGATAAACACTGCCATACCAACATAAACCTAACCATATCATTATTCCCATCATTAACTTTCCATTATTACAGTGCATCATGGTTCTACATGCTCATTGCTTTGCCCAAATATGCGAATGCGTCATCATGCTCATATGCATTTCATCAGCTGATACATGTATCGTAGAGTGTTCACCCGTCGATGACACACTCTCCCCCCATCTTCGTTAGGATGGGGTCATTACATAGTAGGACTTTATCTAGTCCCTACAGATGTAAGACTTCATCTAGAGCACTCTGGATTAGTCATGTATCTTTCTCACCGACCTGGTTCGTGCATTCTATCCATGATGTAAATGCATGTATCCATTGTCATTAACATGATTCATCACTGTCGTTATTAACAGGGTAGCCTCATTGTTCACCTTATCCCATTATTATTGCCGTCATCATATAAACATCATCATATCACGAAAATATCACATATTTCATAGCACTTACAGGCTATCGCTCTACCATGCACTTGCCTGTTAACCAAGCGGAGCGGAGTACCGTGCGGTTGATGCCGTTCCAGAACCTCCACCTGAACGTGCATTTACACATGGCAGCAATACAAGTACACATATGGACGCCATTGATCCTACACGCAAAACGACATGAACAAACACCTCTCACCGGGCGTTACTCTACTGACCCGGTGCCAAAAATAAATACTAAAAAGTTCGGGACCGCGTCGTTGGATCTTGCGAATAAAATTTAGTCACGCGGCCCTAGGTTTCTTTCCCCTCTTTTATCTTTTCTACTCTGCTTTCTTTCTTTCCAGGTCGAAGCCGTTTGGCCTGACCTTATCCCTTATCCCTTCACTTCCTCCCCATGTCTCGCTCTCACTCCCACCTCCTGGAGTTCCCTCTGGTGCCTCCTTCCTGGCTCGGCTTTGGCGTCTCCGCCTGCCCGCCCCACGCCCGCCGCCACCGGCTCGCCCCCTCGTGCTCGGCCATTGTCGATTCGCTGCGACCGGCTTGGCTCGCGCCCTCGGCCAATCCGCACTCGGCTCCTCTTGCACCTCCCTACTGGCTCTACCTCGGCCGCCACGGTGTGGCTTGGCTTCTATCGGCCCGGCCGTCGCCTCCTGCTGGCCTGGAGCCCCGGCTCCCTCTCTCCCCTACACGACCCCCGGTGGCGCCGCCTCGGCCTGCGCCACACTTTGCCTAAGTGCTTGACCGCCCGGTGAGGTATACTGTCACCGTAGTGAGCTCACCTCTGGTATACCCTTCCCCCCTTCTCCTCTACTCCTCTTTGCTCTGTGGTGGATTTGGTTGACGACGGCGGTTCGACTTGGGCAAAAGAGAAATGGGGGAGAAAGGGTAGGTCACCTGGTTTCGTCGGTTAGAAAGGGGCAGCGGCGATGGCGATGCTGTGCTCCCAGGCGTTCCCTTGGTTCACCTTCTCCTTTACTGCTTTGGCTTGGTTGTGTTCGGTGGATGCTTCCCTGGTGGCTTCTCTGGTTTTGCTCTGGTGGTGTTGTGGCTTGCTTGCTAGCTGGTTAGCTGTGGGGGGAGAAGGGCTTGTGTTGTGGGGAGCTTTAGCTGGCTAAGAAGGCTCGGTCTTATCCCCTTTCTCCCTCACTGTTGTTTTTCTTACTGTGGGGAGGTAAAACGGTAAAGGTTATTCTCAATTTTTTTAACTCTCTCTTTGCACTTTCTACTGGCCTTACATTCCACCCCCTTAGCAGAATTCGACCCCGAATTCTGGCGTTCCACAATCCACATGAAAGAACAAAATAAAATAAACTGTACATAAATAAATACTCTAATTCATACCCGTAGAGAACAACTCCGGGTACTTCTCGCGCATGCAAGACTCCAATTCCCATGTCGCTTCTCGCTCGGACTGATGCGACCATAACACCTTAATATACTTAATCGTTCTGTGCCTCAATACCCTCTCCGATTCCTCCAGAATCCGAACTGGACGGGACTCGAAGGTGAGGTCTTGCTTAAGGGACAACGGTTCTAGCACAATCTAATGCTCTTGATCCCTTAAGTACTTTCTCAACATAGAAACATGAAACACATTGTGCATTCATCGCATGGACTCAGGAAGGTCCAGACGATATGCCAACTTTCCAATTCGTGCCAAAATCGGAAATGGCCCAATGTACCGTGGGCTAAACTTCCATTTGGTACCAAATCGCATAACTATTTTTGTGGGAGACACTCTCATGAGCACCTTATCCCCCACTTTAAACTCTAAGTCGCCTCTCCTCACATCTGTATAGCTTTTCTGTCTACTCTAGGCAGCTAGTAAATTTTGTCTAATCTCCGCCACTCGTTCCACTGTTTGCTGGACCAAATCCGGACCCAGAACAACCTTCTCGCCTACGGCATCCCAACAAACCCAGAACAACCTTCTCGCCTACGGCATCCCAACAAACCCAGAACAAGAAGCCTACGGCATCCCAACAAAGTGGCGATCTACACTTCCGCCCATACAGAACCTCGAATGGCGCTGCTCGAACACTGGAGTGGTAGCTGTTGTTGTAGGCGAATTCCACGAGTGCCAAATGATCCTCCCAGCTACCTTTCAGGACAGAACACATGACCTCAGCATGTCCTCTAGTGTTTCAATGGTGCGTTCAGACCGTCCATCCGTCTGCGGGTGGAAGGCGGTACTAAACTGAAGTTTTGTGCCTAGAGCGTCATGCAAACTCTTCCAAAACATAGAGACAAACTTGGCATCTCTGTTAGAAACTATCATCTTGGGCACACCATGCAACCTTACTATCTCACGCACTAGGATGCACGGACAAGGACACGCGTGTCGGACACGACACGTATCGAACACGTGATTCGTTATTTTGTAAAAAAATGGCGACACGGGGACACAACTATATATATATATAGCAACGGGGGTACGTGTTTTTGCGCTTCTTAGGCAGTTTTAGATATACTATTCGATATAAAATTAATGATACCAGAAAGGTAAAATATTCAAAGCAATTATATATATATATATATATATATAAGCTGAATATTAAATATTAAAGACTGAATATTAAAGACTGAATATAAAATTCGAAATATAAAATACTGAATATAAAATTCAAGAAATAAATTTACAGAATATAGATATTCAGAATGATATTGAATAATATAAGAGATATTCAAGATATATATATTCAAGTATATAAGTCACAAAGACTGATTTTGATATTCGGAATATATATATTCAGAGTATATGTATATCACAAATATTGTCCTTGATATTTGTGTGATATATATTCAGAAATATTTTATGTTACTATTTAATGAATAGTGTTATGAATAATATTCGTTCGAAATATTCGTCTAATATTCGTCCGAAATATTCGTCCTTGATATTCGTTCACAGTATTCTTGAATAATATTCTGATTATGAATAGTATTGTGAATAGTATATGACTTAATTCAGGATCTTTTGCAGGTTGGTGAAACAAATATTCGGCCTGTTTGTGCAGCAGTAGTTGTTTTATCCTACTCAGTACTCACCATATTTATTACTAAATTTGCTTCAAAAGTAACTAATCTTTTCCCTAGACGTTCTAAGCCGTAACTATATAAGGAAATTTTTTATCGTCTCCTCAGGCAGTTTCTCCCGAAGGGAACACTTCTCTACGACCTATTGTTCACACCACCCTAACTCTTGAGGGGAAATTTACGGAACTACTGCCTGAGATTTCTCCTATAGGGTCCCTATCATAAAACCTTTCCTCATATGAATATGCCAAAGAAAATCTACGGGATAAAGAAAAACTACTTTATTTCCACAAATCTAACTTACATATGGTTTTTCCTTTCGGAAAACCCGACTACAACAAAAACAAAACTTTACCTCACGTAGATAACATTACACACGTAGCTTGGATATGTTACAGTGGTTTCTTTCTCTTAAACACACTTAGAGAAAGATTAGGCTTAGTGGCTAATTACATATGGTTTAGTGGTTAATTGGGTATTTAGGAGTAGATATGTGTCTTTATCATGGAATAGGATCATAACTTTCTTCTCAGGAAGAGGTTTTGGCTAATTGGGTATTTAGGAGTAGATATGTGTCTTTATCATGGAATAGGATCACAACTTTCTTCTCAGGCATATGGAAAGGCCTCATATCTACTCCTAAATACCCAATTAGCCACTAAACATATGTAATTAGCCACTAAGCCTAATCTTTCTCTAAGTGTGTTTAAGAGAAAGAAGCTACTGTAACATATCCAAGCTACGTGTATAATATTATCTATGTGAGGTAAAGTTCTGTTTTTGTTGTAGTCGGGTTTCCCGAAAGGGAAAACCATATGTAAGTTAGATTTGTGGAAATGAAGTAGTTTTTCTTTATCCCGTAGATTTTCTTTGACATATTCATATGAGGAAAGGTTTTATGCTAGGGACCCTATAGGAGAAATCTCAGGCGGTAGTTCTGTAAATTCCCCCTCAAGAGTTAGGTGGTGTGAACAATAGGTCGTAGAGAAGTGTTCCCTTCGGGTGGAACTGCCTGGGGAGACGATAAATTTTTTCCTTATATGTTTACGGCTTAGAACGTCTAGGGAAAAGATTAGTTACTTTTGAAGTAAATTTAGCAATAAATATGGTGAGTACCGAGTAGGATAAAACAACTACTGCTGCACAAACAGGCCGAATATTGGTTTCGCCAACCCGCAAAAGATCCTGAATTAAGTCATATACTATTCAAGAATACTGTGAACGAATATCAAGGACGAATATTTCGGACGAATATTATTCATAACACTATTCATTAAATAGTAATATAAAATATTTCTGAATATATATTACACAAATATCAAGGACAATATTTGTGATATACATATACTCTGAATATATATATTCCGAATATCAAAGTCAGTCTTTGTGACTTATATACTTGAATATATATATCTTGAATATCTCTTATATTATTCAATATCATTCTGAATATTTATATTCTGTAAATTTATTTCTTGAATTTTATATTCAGTCTTTTATATTTCGAATTTTATATTCAGTCTTTAATATTTAGTATTCAGTTTTTAATATTTAATATTCAGCTCTTATATATATATATATATATATATATATATATATATATATATATTTGCTTTGAATATTTTACCTTTCTGGTATCATTAATTTTATATCGAATAGTATATCTAAAACCGCCTCAGAAGCGCAAAAACACGTAACCCCGTTGGTATCAGAGCTGCAGAAGCGTGGTGGGACCCCTTACCATCGCAAAAGATTAAACATAGAAAAGCTCAAATATTTAAACTTAGAGGTAATTTTTGGAAAAATAATCAATACAAATCAATACAAAGGATAATATTAATATCAAGTGCAGAATAAACTCGTCAGAAGAACATACTTGGCATTCCTCACAAAGCCAGCTAAATTTGCTTGTTGATCTATTATATAACTTCTACATAACTTAGGGTAAAAGACAGGACTAATTAGAATTGAAGTTAGACAAGTTGCATAAAGAACGCAATCAGTTAGCAGAACAATATATTCTTGCAAATAAGAATATAAATTTAGTCTTACAAATATTAGAAGTAAGGAAATAGTGCTAGCCTCATCACGTATAGTTAGTACAGCCACTAAAGCTATAAATTCAGAAAGATGGATATATTTAAAAGTTTCGATAGAGAAAATAAAACGCTCTGTTTGATAGATAAAGATGCTAAACCTTTAACCATAATGGATAAATTAAAGGGTAAAGGTGAAGATATTGAAAATTTACAAGAAGTTGTAGATTTAGAAAAAAGATCTAGAAAAATATCAAAAAGATACCTTAAGAAAAATAAAACCTCATATGGGTATGTTTGAAAGCAAAACTGGTTTATACAGAATATCTAGAGAAGTAGAATTAAGCGTGTTATCGCAACCAGTTGAGTTAAGAATTGTCAGTAAGCAAATTGAAAATAGTTTGAAATATTCAGGTTACAAATATATACACCAAGGCATGTATATTATAGGAATTAAAGGCTTGACAAGGAAAAAATTAGGAACAAAAGTTTTAATAACCCTGTTGGATAAAAGATGGAATACTATAAATAAAGCTGCATTAGGATTCATAGAAGGAGATATGAATGAAAACAGCCTAATAACCTATATTGCTTCGGATTTAATGATGCCTATAAAGGAATTTGTAGAAAAGATGAGTTTCGGATTTCAAACTAAAGGCTATGAAGATTTTAAAGGAATAAATCTAATAGTTAGCATAGAATTCATAGGAAGGTTAACTAATAGAAGTGGATCTAAATATAAAGTGAATGTAAACGATGTAATTCAAAGTATGCAATCTAAGGGAATAAAATTCATGAATCCTTTAAAGGTTAGTTCTGAAGAAAGGGCAGGAGAAGAATGGAATATAAGTGAATTAATAGAAAATAAGGATCTAAAACAACCCGAAGATTATATAAGCTATGAAAACCATAAAAGAAAAACTAGCATTAGATTTGTCAATTATAAAGCTAAGGCTTTAGACGATTTGGATTCAATTATCACTGAAGATGATATTGAAGATAATAGAAGACAGCGTGTCTCAGAATTAATGGAAAATCCAGATTTAGACAGCGAAATAAATCATTGTGAAAGAAAATTAAAATTCATAGAGGAAGAATATAATAATACTTATCAAAGTGAATGGCCTATGCTAAAAGAAAAGGAACTCTATTTTATTAGAGAAATATATAGGTTAAAAAAGTTAAAAAAGAATAGAGAATTAGCCATAGATAATTAAGAAGTGCAGTATGATAAGCCAAAACAACTTTGTCATAAAGAAGAAGTAAAGAACAAGGTCACTAAAGAAAAAGAAATTAGTGAAGAAGAATAGTGGGAAATAAATGAAAAATTATTACTAGAAAGCTATGAGGAAAAAGAAAAATCAACAAATGAGTTAGGTGTTGAAGAAGAAACCTCGAATATCTTAGAGAATCATAGTAATATTACAGACTACCTAGATGAAATAGGTTCACAGAACCTAGATAATGCAATGGAAGCAATGGAAGTAGAAATGGGAGGAAAGAAGAGAAGATATGGAGAAAGTTTGGTAAAAAATGAAGGTGAAATGGAGAGACCATCCAGAGTAGCAGAAACTTGGCCTCCAGAAAAAGAAGATTATACTTATAAGTATATCCCCGGACAATATACGCATATGGGATCTAGAAGAAGGGAATTTGAAAGAGCAGTAAAATTTCAAAATTATAAGAGTGATGGTGTTATATTAAACTTAGCAGCACACGACCCTATAGATTGGCCAAATATTATAAGCATATGGAAAGGCCTCATAGTGCAAAAATATATACAGAATCAGCATAATATAGGAAATAAGGTTGAAGATATGATAACTTATTTAGAAACCTTTCTAGGTGAATCAGTAAAAGTCTTATGGGAACAATGGGTGGAAAGAAATGCTAATCTTTATGAAGAAATAAAAAGAGCCGGTAGTAATTCATACAACTTTGCAAATATAATATCAAATATTATTATAGCAGAAGATCCAGAGTTAGGATATACTACACTACAAAATGAAAGGCTAAGAGAAATAGAGAAATTAACATTAACAAATTGGAAAGGTATAAAAGAATTTTCACAACATTATTTATATAATGCCACTACTGCTAAACAAGGATATAATAAAAGTGTTGTTTCAAGATATTTCAACAAATTACCTGATCCTTTAGGAAGTATAATATTCTGAGGGCATAAATAGATCTCAAATTTTTTCAAAAAATACAAACCAGATCCCAAGAAAATATTTCTCTCCAAGGTATTATAGATTAAGGTCTAGTCCATGTCATTTATGACACTTTAGACCAAATTCTCCAATTTGACCTTGGAATAGCAGTCAAAGAAGCATGCAAAAGAATAACTTCTTACAAGGGAAAATACAAAATTCTATTCTATTCTACACCACCAAAATTCTCATTACCATTAAGACCCGCAATACACGATATCTATATTCTCAAAGGTCATTTCAATCTCTTCAACAGAAGAATGTCTAGTGATCTAAATAAAGAACAAAGTGTACTTTTTTCTCAGAATACTAATCATGACAATTGGCGATAGTTCAAAGAAGCTACGGAAATTAGAGAAAGCATCCTTCTTGACACCACTTATCAAATGATCTTTCAGAATCACATAACAAAAATATGGTGTGGTGGAGACTAATTACATATGCTTTAGTGGCTAAACTAGTGTTTTGTGGTAGGTAGGTCTCACTATCTGTAATACCTCATTTATCCAGCTAGGTTGTATTGTTTCAATTGTCTGGAAATTTTATTCGAAAACGAGATTTACAACTTTCCGGAATCGAATCGGTAAAAAGAAAAAAGTCGGAGGGAGTAAAAGAAACAACTTTCGTCGGATTTTTCCAAACAGCGGGGGGGGGGGGCCCAAGAGGGGCCGGCCGGCCCATGTAATGGCCGGCCAAAGGGGAGTGGGGCACCACTCCCCCCCCCCCAAAAACCCTAGCCGCCACCCCTATTGCCCTTCCCCTCCCCCTTGGCCGCCTCCTCTCCCCCAAGCCGGCCCCCATTGCTGCCCCTTGGTGGTGGTGCCATCCCCGGTGATCCCCGTCGCTCCTCCTCAAGTTTCCCTCCAACAACTCCGTTCCCCGCCGACGTCGACGGCCGCTCGTCGTCTCCCGGTGGCCGGACATAAGAGAGGAAAGGGAGGAGAAGGGAGGAAGACCCTTGTGCAGCGGATCTTCGTCGTCCTACTGGTCTACAAGGGTAATTAGACCTCCGATTCGTTGTTTGATTCCATTAGAGTGGAGAATCCGATTGGATTTGTAGCTTCGTTTTGATTCTGTCAATAGATTGATTCTGTCCAGTACGTTGTACCTCAGTTTTGGGCATCTTAGAGGCCGAATTGGACATCTGTGTCTTCTGGAGAATTGTTTCTGGTTTCATTAGCTTTCTTTTGGCACCTGGATCACGAATTTTCACCCAGTAGATTAAAAGTTATGACTGTTTTACTACGTACTGCTCTGTCTGTCAGAAATTCTAGGTATAGTCGGTTGCACCTAGGTTTTGATCTAGTTAGAGTCAGAATCAGGTCGGCCACCCAACTAGGTTTTTGAAGATAATTTCACCATGTTTCCAGGCTGATAAAGATCACTTTATTTGGATCAGTGGTTTAAAAGTTAGAGCCTTTTCTTTAGGGCTGTTCTGAATTCTGGGCAGACTGCAGTTATAGTTTTTCATTGGATGGTTAGACCTCTGTTTTGGCCGAATTAGAGTTTACCATCAACTAGAGTTTCGTAGCCAGTTAAGTTAAGAAAAGATGAGCACTGGTTTCAGGTCTTTTGGACTTACGGTTTTTTATTGGTGAATTTTCTAGTAAAACTGCCAGATTAGGGATATTTGGAATGTTTGGGTAAATTGATCAAATTGAACTTTTGTTTGGTTGGTTTGGCTAGAGATTGTGGGAGGACACGTGTAGCATTGCCATACTCGTTTGTCCTCATTTCGATTATTTTTATATTGTAGGCGGTGAAGCGGTGAGTGGAGGGGTATCTCAATTACCTCCCAACCCCTGCAGTACAAGCGCAGTAAGTAACTTGTATACTATGTTTGATGCATTATGTGATGTGTGAATGAATGAATATATTTGTTCGTACTTGTAGATGAATGCCATGTGTTTCTTTTCATTTATGAGTACTATTCAATATTAACATGGGATCACATCATGACATGTATAAATTACTTTTGTAAGACCCATCAATTCCAGTATGGGCACTTGAAAATCCCATCAATTCCAGAATGGGTACGTGAGTCCACCATTCCAATGTGGGCCACGTTACGTGAGTCCACCATTCCAATGTGGGCCACGTTGGACGGTCGTATGAAACGTTCTTCATACGATTACTTTAAGTGAACACCGACGGGTGATTCACTCGCTATACCGGTATATGCTGCAATATGTCTATTTCCTTCAATGCATCATTCCACTTCATCTTTTCATAAATTCGTTTCCAGTAAATGTTCAAATTATGATTGTGATATATTGCTCCTGGTATGTTTGATTGTTACATACAGTTATTTGCTGAGTCTTTGGCTCATTCTTGCTTTGTTGTTTTATTTAGGTAAATGACAAGGAAGAACGGTTTCATGAAGGGTAGATCAACACGATGCACTAACTACCATTATCCAAAACATTTGAGAACTTATTATTGTTTTCTATTTATACCTTGTGTTGAATTGTAATAAGCCAACTTGGCCTTATTCACCATATCTTTCTGAATTGTTTATTTCCATTCCGTTGATTAAACTTGATGATGAATACTTGTTTCCGTATAATCTTAATACTTGCTTCACCTTATCATGCGTTTTGATGTTATTCTTTTAAAGAGTAGTGGATGTAGGTGACATCTTGACTTCCTTATAGTCAGGGTGTTACACTATCATTGAATAGGATTCACACTTTCTCTTCCAAGAAGTGGAGTTTATGGCTATTCTTGTAGGTTGAAAGCTACACTTCAGGAAGAGGTTGGCTTCTGTGTGTTTTTCTTCGTTGTCTATCTTCTTCTCGTTTTTCTTTTCTTCTATTGTCGAGTCTGAAGTCTGCTCCACCTTTTATAGTGTCGAGAGGGTGGATGAACTTTTCTCTATACTTTTTCAGTCTTGCATACGTGTTTGGAATTTTATGACACATAATTTTCTTGGTCATGATGACTTCTTGACTGGGTAATTTTCTGTTTGCAGCAGTAGATAGTACTCCATGATTGTCCTTGCAAATATTCTTTCTGTCGGGGACAATGTCTTTTCGCTTATCTTCATCCACCAATACTGATGCATATTTTTTACTCCTCATCTTCATCTACAATAATTGGCACAGAAATCGTTCCTTCAATTTCATCTGGTTGTACTAGCATATACCAATCCAGCATTTTTTTTTATATTCCTCTCTGATTAAGGTGTCTTCACCATAATCTGGTTTTATTAGGCGCTCAACACCTTTGTATAAAAGCTCATTTTCTCCACCACGCCATAATCCCAATGTTAGATTGGAAAATTTGATCTAGAGTGTCATAAATGACATGAACTAGACCTTGGTTTATGATGCCTTGGAGAGAGATATTTTCTTGAGATGTTGGTATTTTTTGGAAGAATTTGAGATCTATTTCTGCCCTTAATATTATAAATCTGTGGTATGGCTGAAAGAAATTGTTGTCATCAATGTGGAGTGAAAAATTGAGAATGTTAATTTTGATACTAGGGTTATATCCTCTCCCCTCGTATAATTCAAGGAAGTACTCTTGGAGGTCTAAAAATATTCTCATTCGGTTTTCTTGATATTTTTTTTAAAATAATTTCTGAGATATCTAGTCATAAGCAAGATAGTGTTTGATTAGTCTTAAAGCTTAATCTGGATGTAAGTATTTCATGGATCTTTTTGCTAAAAAGCAAATCTGTGGGGATTCTCTCTCGATTTTTGTGGCTACAAATATTACATTCGACTCTTATTTCTTTTAATATATATTCTTTCATAATTTTCTTCCATTGTGAAGATATATTTTTAAATCTTTCATTTATCTTTAAGTCAATATATGATTCGTCTAAGGGATTTGTCCCTTTGACTGAATATGTATAACTTTTGGATGTTCCTTCTTCTTGTATGTTTTTCAAAGGTTTAGATTATGAAAGTTTCTTATTTTTCGTTTTTCTATAATTTTGAATGTAATCTTTAGCAACTGGTTCTATATAATAATTTATTTCTATTATATTTCTAGCTTTGACTAATGCATCATCAATATTTGAATATTTTTTGCAAGATATTCCTTCTGTTAACGTTGAGTTTATATTTTGGGTCACTATTTCTTCAGATGATATATATATATATTCCAGGCATTCTACCTTTAAATATCACATACAAAGGTTTTATTTCTAAAATATCAGAATTTTCTGGAATAGTTATTGCATTATTTGATATATGGAAATATTCAACAAGGCTATTTAGTATTGAGAGCATATAACCTTTATCTTTATGCTTATTATTATATTGGTTTCAGAAATTATCCAATATGCATTCTTGTATTTCATCTATAATTATACGATCCTTTGGTTTGAATCTATATGTATTTGGTGGGAATATTTTGAGCTTATTTTCTGCTCCAAAGTTGAAAGATTCAACTTTATTATAATTCATTGTGCGCTTCATACCAACAAAATGGATAAGCAAAATAACAAGTTAGCTACTATCTTGATGATTCATTGATATTTTAATATCTTCTAGTCTTTGAACAATTTTTTCTATACCCTTTTTAAACTTTATATCTCTATACCAATTAGGTGCAAGTGATTGTAACCCAATGCAGTTTATACTAGAATTCATTATATAGTATTCTTCTATATTTGTACTAAGCTCATCTTTTATTTCAGGGAGGTGTGAGGAGTTTTTCTTTACTTTGAAGTTTGGACACACTTATTTGGATGCGAATGTGGAGGTGTCTCAACATGCTTTCGCACTTCTGAGATATATGGAATATCATCTTGATAAGGAATAAATGTAATGCTATGCTTATGTATAATTGCCGTGTGCAAAGATGATTGTAAAAACCTAAGACCAATTATCATGTCATCAAGACCAATTATCATGTCATCATTTATCATTGATAAATTTCTTATTGTAATTTCATCTATTATATATTTTGTGCTGTTTATATATACTTCAATATTATATGCTAGTTGGTTATGGATCTTTTTTATTCCTGACATATCTGTAGATATTTCTGCTTTAGACATTTTATGAAGTATTTATCATGGATAATATTTTTTATACATCTTGTATCTACTAATGCTAATATTTTGTAGTTAATATTTGGCTTTAACTTTACCTTTACTGAAATTCTTATTCCTAATATATCTACTTATCTTATCATAATTTCTTTTAGGATCATAGCACTTTACATTTCTTTTATGCAAATATGCTTTATTATCTGATTTTCTTAGAATTTTTTTCTTTATCTTGAATTTGTTATAATCTTTATGTTTAGGTTTATGGTATTTCCTAGGCCTTTCTTCTCCATATGTTAATGGTATTTGGATTATCTTATTACAGAAATTATAGTCTGCATATTTCATGGATCTTTGAGCTTGTATATTTGTGCAAACCTTTTTTAATTGTTTGAATACAAAGGTTATGCTTGGCATATATTTATAATTGCACCTTAAGTTTCTTTCTTATATTCATCGAATATTATGCTTCCTAAAGGATCGGGTAATTTGTTGAAATACCTTTCAACTATACTTTTATTATATCCTTGTTTAGCAGTAGTGGCATTATATAAATAATATTGTGAATTTTTTTATACATTTCCAAGTTAATGTTTATTTCTCTATTTCTCTTAGCCTTTCATTTTGTAGTGTAGTATATCCTAACTCTGGATCTTCTGCTATAATAATATTTGATACTATATTTGCAAAATTATATGGATTACTACCAGCTCTTTTTAATTAATCATAATGATTAGCATTTCGTTCTACCCATTGTTCCCATAAAACTTTTACAGATTCTCCTAAAAAAAAGTTTCTAAATAGGTTATCATATCTTCAACCTTATTTCCTATATTATGCTGATTCTGTATATATTTTTGCACTATGAGGTCTTTCCATATACTTATAATATTTGGCCAATCTATAGAATCGTGTGCAGCTAAATTTAATATAGCGTCATCACTCTTGTAATTTTAAAATTTGAAGGCTCTTTCAAATTCTCTTCTTCTAGATCCCATGTGTCTGTATTGTCTAGGGATATAATTATATGAATAATCTTCCTTTTCTGGAGGCTAAGTTCTTGCTACTCTAGATGGTCTTTCCATTTCGCCTTCACTTTTTACCGAACTTTCTCCATATCTTTTCTTCTTTCCTCCCATCTCTACTTCCATTGCTTCCATTGCATTATCTAGGTTTTGTAATCTTATCTAACCTAGGGAGTTTATAAAATTACTATTTTGTTCTGAGATATTGGTGGTTTCTTCTTCAATGTCTAATTCATTAGTTGATTTTTTTCTTCCTCATAGCTTTCTAGTAGTAATTTTTCATTTGTTTGCCACTGATCTTCTTCACTTATTATTTTTTCTTTTGTATCTTTATTAATTCTTCTTTATTACAGGGTTGTTTTAGTTTATCATACTGTAATTTTGAATTATCTATGGCTAATTTTCTATTCTTTTTTAACATTTGTAACCTATATATCTCTTTAGTAAAATAGAGTTCTTTTTCTCTTAACAAAGGACATTCACTTTGATAAGTATTATTATATTCTTCCTCTATAAATTTTAATTTTCTTTCACAATGATTTATTTCACTATCTAAATCTAGATTTTCCATTAATTCAGAGATACTATGTCTTCTATTATCTTCGATATCCTGTTCAGACATAACTGAATCTAAATCATCTAAAGTCTTTGCTTTATAATTAAGAAATCTAATACTAGTCTTTCCTATATAGTTTTCATAACTTATATAATCTTCGGGTTGTTTTAGAACCTTATTTTCTATTAGGTCACTTATATTCCATTCTTCACCTGCTCTTTCTTCAGAACTAACCTTTTAACCCATTTTCAATTTGTTTACTGACAATTCTTAACTCAACTGGTTGTGATAACACGCTTAATTCTACTTCTCTAGATATTCTATATAAACCAGTTTTGCTTTCAAACATACCCATATGATATATCTTTTGTGGTTTTATTTTTCTTAAGGTATCCTTCTGATATCTTTCTAGATCTTTATCTAGATCTACAACTTCTTGTAGATTTTCAATATCTTCACCTTTACCCTTTATTTTATATATTATGGTTAAAGGTTTAACATCTCTATCAACTAAGCAGAATGTTTTATTTTCTCTACCGAGGCTTTTAAATAAATCTATTTTTCTGTATTTATGGATTTAGTGGATGTAGTAACAATTCCTGATGAAGCTAGCACTATTTCCTTACTTCTTTCTTCAGTATTGATTTTGTTTAAGATCTGGAGTAATAATTGAAGGATTGTATTATTTTGTCTTATTATTATTTTAGAATTTTCTTTGGGTGATTCGTAGTTTGAGAAGCTTATAGGATGCTCAAGGTACTTTTCTGTTTCTTGTAATGCTTTGTTATATTCTGATATACAATTTTAAGAGAGAACTTGAGTTTTAGCTTCCTCTAGTAATTTCCTAATTTTAAAGACTTCTTGATCTAGGTCTTTCAAACTTTTTGAAGGTCTTACAACATACTATGCAGCATACTATTCATCATCAAGATACTTATGCAGTATACTATTCATCATCTCCATGAACACAGCAGGTGCATTCGTTAGTCCAAAGGACATAACTTTAAACTCATAGTGCCCATACCATGTACAGAAAGCGGTCTTTTCTATATTTTGCTAACGCACTCGAATTTGATTATACCCAGATTGCAGATCAATCTTTGAGAACACCTTGGCTCCCTTCAACTGATCAAACAGATCCTCGATACGAGGTAAAGGGTATTTATTCTTGATGGTCACCTGATTAAGAGCACGATAGTCTATACACATACGCCAACTCCCATCCTTCTTCGAAGTGAAAAGGACGGGGGCTCCCCAAGGTGACACACTACGACGAATCAACCCTTTGGACAACTCATCCAATTGCTTCTTCAACTCCCCTTGAAAAGGTCGTGCCAAGCGAAACGGGGATAGAGAAATAGGTCGTGTGCCAGGAACAAGATCAATTCTGAACTCCACATCCTTTTCGGGTGGCATACCCGGAAGCTCTTCGAGAAATATATCAGGATACTACATATCACCGGAATATCCCCAATGCGCGTGGGAGCGCTCGGCTTCTCTGCAAGTGCTAGGAGCGAACCAGATTTCACCGTTCGTCGGCCAGGGAACAAGCTGGCGAACACAAAAAGAGAACACGGAGGTGCATTCCCGTGGAAGATTATCTCCCCGGAAGGAGCTTGCAAAGTAATTATCCTCCAGAAGTAGGAAATCATGGCCCAGTAGCGATATAACCAGTCCATGCCAAGAATAACATCTAAAGGCTCTATATGTATAACCATTAGGTCGGCAACAAAGTTCTCACCATCTAATGAAACCATGCATCCCAGACATACCGTGAAACTAGCAATGATACCTCCTGGAGAACTGACTGCGAGATCTGTTGCATACTCATCTTTGCTTTTCTAGCGAACTCGCGGGACACAAAGGAATACGTAGCACCGGAGTCAAAAAGAACAAGAGCGTCACACGAATCTACTAACAGGGTCCCTGTCATCATGTCTGGTCGTCCCACAGACTCAGCGACAGGCAATGCGTAGACTCCAGGTGGCGCCGGGCCGATGGGAGATCTGTTGCATACTCCTTCGCTTTTCTAGCGAACTCGCGGGACACAAAGGAATACGTAGCACCGGAGTCAAAAAGAACAAGAGCGTCACACGAATCTACTAACAGGGTCCCTGTCATCATGTCTGGTCGTCCCGCAGACTCAGCGGAAGGCAATGCGTAGACTCCAGGTGGCGCCGGGCCGATGGGAGATCTGTTGCATACTCATCTTTGCTTTTCTAGCGAACTCGCGGGACACAAAGGAATACGTAGCACCGGAGTCAAAAAGAACAAGAGCGTCACACGAATCTACTAACAGGGTCCCTGTCATCATGTCTGGTCGTCCCGCAGACTCAGCGGCAGGCAATGCGTAGACTCCAGGTGGCGCCGGGCCGATGGGTGCCCCGATACTCGGTTGAGATTGCAACGGAAATGGAGGCGATGCATTGTCCGAATCGAACAATCGGTGTAGGGTGCCGTAATACCAGTGGTGGTGCCCAGAAAAAGGAGGTCGCGCACGGGGTAGCCGCCAACATCCGGCGCACTTCGAGAGGAAACATTTGTCGATGATGTAGGTACCAGCTCCCACTTGATAATACTGGAGGGGTTCTGACGACAAACGCGCTCCATGTGGCCCGACCAACCACACTACCGACACTCTGCCGACCAAGAACATTCAGCAGCATGGTGCCCACCACCACACTTAAAACAGATCATGCCCTGCCATGGGACAGGACGATAGGCTGGGGTCGCTAACAACAAACAAGGAGCTGCAGAAGACAGCCTCTTAAATTTGGACTTGGACGACTGCGGGGAACGCTGACCCCACTTGGACTTCTTGCGAGTAGGTCGCTGAGATGTCCCACACTCCTCGCTAAAATTCCTCTTCGGGTCATTATCAGAAGCGCTAAGGACACCAGAGGGTTGTAACCTTTTAGTGAGCTGCATCTCCATCTCCATCCCTCTGGCCTGCAGAAGAAAGGACTCCAAATAAATAAAACAACTCCAAATAAAATCCAAAAAGAATAAAACTAGAACCAAAAGAAAGGTATTGAGTTTAGATGGATTTAGAAATTGAATCACTCGAATCGGAGCTCGAACGAAGGAGAACGAGCTTTCGAAAGGATGTTCAACTGGTCGGAAGACTTCGACTACCTGGTCGAAGGAGGTTCGACTACAGGACGTGGTCGAAAGAAGGGATTCGACTACTCAACGTAGTCAAAGGAAGGACTCGACTGCTCGATGCGGTCGAAAGAACACGAGAGAACAGGGCACAGGGAGGGGCTCACCAAGACCGCGAGAGAGGCTGGAGGAGGTCGGCGGACGGCGGACGGCAGCGGAGGGGCTCGTGGTCGGAGGCGAAGAAGGTCGGCGTGGGCTCTTTCGAGAAATCTTCGGCGGCGAGGAGGTTGAAGACAGCGCGGGCTTCAGGGAACTCTTCGGCGGTGACGGGGTGCCCACTGGGTAGGCCTCTATCTTGTGAAGCCAACGGTGAAGACCACGTCGGCGGAGAAGCTTTGATGGCGGCGCTAGAAGCGGTGGCGCGAGCTCCAGTCGGCGGCAGCGAAACTCGAAGCACAGTGAAACGAGGGCGAGAGGGAGAGGAGAGGAGAGTTGAGGGGAAAACAAAAGGAGGCAAAGGGCTCCCTGGAGCTCCATTTACAGAGGAAGGAGGGGGAACTGGGCGACAAGATGGAGCGACAGGAGCAGGTGAGGGAGGGGATGGGGGCATGTAGGGGAGGAGACAAGAGGGGGAAACAGGTGCGACGGAGGATGGGCAATTAAATCCGTGGACGACATTTAACGCGCATGTTGCTGAGGAAAAAGAGGGAGGAAAAACGCGTCGGGCGGAGTCAACGGCATTTAATGCGCACAAGGAAAGAGAGGAAGGAAAAACGCGGCGAGCGAAGTCAACATCATTTAATGCGCACGTCGCTAAGGAAAAGGTGGGAGGAAAGAGAAGGTGACAGGGGGCTGACAGACGGGGCTGGTCGAGACCGAGAGGCGGTCGAAACCACAAGGCTTGTCGAGACCACAGGGCTGGTCGAAACCGAAAGGCTGGTCGACACCAAGAGGGTAGGGATAGGAACAGACCTTGGTGTAGGGATAGGAATGGACCGACGGGAATTCAGAACAACAGCGAAGGGGATTTTTAACACCAGAGAACTCCAACAAACTCAAAACAAAATCAGATTTTGAATTAGTTGAAGTTTGATTTAGTCATTTAAATCGCTTTTAATATCTAAAATTGGAAGTTAAACTTTAGAGATTCGACAAAAGCAAATGGTTATTTTTATTTTGAAAATTTTATAAAACTCCTGAAAATTAGGATGTTACAGGTTGCACCAGAGCTATTGGGCTTTTGATGAACCCGAGACTTGCAGATTATAAAATGTGTTGGTGAACTCTCCACTTGCAAACTATAAGCTGAGATGCTGCTCTCAGTTTCTGCCCATACTCAATATATCAATGCCATCATATCTGTGGCCGTTTAATCTCTGATATGGTTAAATAACAATAGAGCAGATTAGAAAGGGTATGATTTTGTTGTTCTAATTAGTAATTACACATTTACACTTATGGTTGCAGTACGTAAAGTGCGGCTTCGCGGGAGAGAACTTCCTACATCAGTGTTCCCTTGTGTTGTTGGGAGACCATTACTACGCTATGAGGAGGCACTCCAGGACCAAGAATTGACGGTCTAAATACAATGCCTCTTTTCATGTTTTGGGACCTTTCATTTTTACTACACCTTGTGGTTGGAGCAGCTTGTGCTGACTTGAGACATCAACTTGATGTGTCATATCTTGTCATCATTGTACTTCACAATTAGCACTTCAGTTTTGATGACTGGTATCTGCGTCTCATTCCTAGGCAATAACTTTAATATCATGGTATCATCAATGAGTAGTAGTAGAAGCACAAAAGTTATGCAATTGAACATTGAGTACAATCAACCAATAAAAGTGTGTTGTAGTTCTACTGCTGAAAGCATGTTTGAGTTTGTGCTCGAGGAGCTCATTTAGTTCCGTTCTCTTGCTGTTGGTAGTTATTATACATTTTCATACATTTTCTTTATTTCTACCTCATTTTACATGTTATCTCAAAACCCTTTTCCAACGTATTACATTTAGCTCAATCACTCGCCTTTTTTCTGGAATATGTGATTCACTGAGCAAAGTATTGCCAGAAGTTTCTGTATGCAGCTGTGCTAGTTTTTACTAGTTGCTTTCCATCTCCAGCTTTAATTCTGTTCCTGTCATCTTTATTACAAATCCAGGTGCCTGTAGTTGATGGATACTCTTATCCACATCTTACAAAAAGAATGAATGTAGCTGGAAGGCATGTAACATCCTATGTTGTTGATCTACTCTCAAGAAGAGGGTAATACCCTTGTCATGTATAGATCTTAGTACCTAAAATTTGCTCTGAAGACTGAAGGCCTTCTGCAGTTGTTGCTTCAGTATTTTTCTGATCTGCTTAATGCTCCCATTTTAAAAGGTATTCTATGAGCAAATCTGCGGACTTTGAGTCAGAAATAAAAGAGAAGCTATGTTATATAAGGTCAGTTGTTCTATTGTTCGTACTTCTTAGTTCTTGGTGATTTCTTGCTTTTATATTTCATACGCATGACAGTTAAAAAGATGTACAGCTATGATTACAAACGTGAATACCAGCTAGGACTTGAAACCACAATCCTTGTCAAAAGTTACACTAAGTATATTATCCTGATTTTGTTTCTTTGTTGCTTCTTTCTGTGCTGTGAGTTCAATTCCTGTGATCAGCTTCCAGATGGAAGAGTAATTAAAGTGGGCACTGAAAGGTTTCAAGCTCCCGAGGCTCTTTTTACTCCTGTAAGTTTGTTTTCCTTCTATTCTTGCGAAGTCTCACTGATATAGATATATACGCTAGGCAGTTCTCTGCACAAGCTTAACAGTAAGGTAGGATTGATCAAATGTTTATTGAGCAGGAACTCATAGATGTTGAAGGTGATGGGATGGCAGATATGGCATTCGGTTGCATCCAGGAAAATGGACATTGACAACCGGATGATGGTATGCACATCTTAACAATACAATATACCACATTTTGCAAGTCGAATCTTTTCACTTGCTGTTATTTCTGTAAGTGTTTAGATGGAAGGGATCCAAAAACCGTTTCCAGGGGAAATCCCGGTCACCGGCCGGGAAAAAAACCGGCCGGTAACCGGATTTCCCGGAAACGAAATTCGATTGAATTTGCTTAAAAACCAACTAAAATTTGAAATTTGAAATTTGAATTTGCGAAACCAGGAAAAACCGGCCGGGATTTTGGATCCCGGCCCCCGGCTGGTAGCCGGTTACCAGCCGGGATTTCTATCTCTGACATGGAACAAGGATTGAAAAAACTGATGGGTTATATAATATATTGTACTTCTGTAGCTCTTGGAAACACTAATGGATTCAGAGACATGTGGCTTGTCTAGTGAGTTGTCTGCCTAAAGATAATCATAGTTAATTTATGCTTAGGTGCATTTGTTATTTGATAGCAACTTGATCGAGACTATGATATTGCATCTTAAATTTCACAAGCTTAGGTATCTACATAATCTCATTAGACTTGCTATACCTAAAATTAGAATTTGTTCTAAATGCCTTGTAAGGCAACAATTAAATAACATAAGTTGAATTATGTCTAATGCATAAGTCACTCTCAAATGTCTGTATTTTTTCATGTTTAATACATATATTTGTTTGCTCATTTAACTTAAGTTCAAGAAGGAGCTCAAAACATATTGAAATTTCAATAATGTTAAGCCTCCGTACTTGCTTGTAGAGTGGTTACTTCTCTAGATAGACCATTGCATGCTGTTTTTTCCCCCTTATTAGATGTCCGGATTACATTTTGCAGCTTTACCAACACATTGTTCTGAGTGGAGGAAGTACCATGTATCCTGGACTGCCAAGTCGGTAAAATTATAATTCTGAAGTTTTGTATGAAGAAGGATATGCATACTTGCTTCCTGTCTTCTTTGTCTACTACAGGACATATGAATCATTAGTTTCAAATGACATTACTTATACAACTGAAGTGTTTTTTCTCAACCTTCTTGACTGTTCAATATGGTTCTGATTCCTTTTGCCTGTCTTATTTCTTACCAATCTTTATTTCTTGCTGATTTGTATAAGCTTCTAGGTTGATATGACTAACAAGTTGCTACCTTTTTGAAGGCTGGAGATGGAAATTCTTGATCGCTATCTCGACGTGGCTTTGAAGGGAAACAAGGATGGGCTGAAGGTAATTTTGTGGCAAACCACAGAATTGAAATTATTGTTGTACAGTTACTTGTCCAATTTGTATCGTCACCTTCTTGAGTTTTATCTTTTTACATGTGGCAAACTCTAATGAGCTCTGTAACTCATTCAATTCTTATCTAGTGGAATTTATTGCATTACCTTTCCATCAATGAAGAAGGTAGATCAGTTTTTTTGCGAATACAGGAGATCCGATTGCATAGCTTATTGAAATCAAACAAAAGGGAAAATCTGGATAATATTTTCTGGAACACATTTCATTTTCAATAATTTCCTTCGATAATGTATCTGCTTCCGGTTATGCATAGAAACTGCGTCTGCGAATTGAGGATCCTCCTCGGAGAAAGCACACGGTCTACCTGGGAGGTGCAGTACTCGCTGGAATCATGAAGGTATTTTTTCCCCCTCTTGGTTTTCCCTTCCCAATTTATGCGCTCTCATGTGGAAGTATCTATTAAGCAAGGCCTTGGGACGGAGTAAATAATTGAAAAGAAAAGGAATACAAGAAATGAAATCACACAGTATTGTTTCTGCATTATCATATTGTGCTCTAGTAATATACTTCACGGGCTTATCGTCTTGAACATGCAGGATGCACCTGAGTTCTGTATAACAAGGCAGGAGTACCAAGAAGGTGTTGCCTGCCTTAGGAAGTGTGGACAAGCATAACTATTGAGTGCGCCTATATTACCCAAAGATATTAAGGGCCCATCAACAGAAGATATGAAGTGCCCTGCAGAAACTCCCAGAACTTCACAATGCCTGCCATGCTTAAATGCTCAATGCAGATTACATGTAGAAAGAAGAGCACAATAGTGTTGTTTATGTCCTAATTGTGCAGCTTCTTTGTTTGTTGGTACCATGTTGTAGTCTAGCCACCACGAACACACTTCAAAAATGCTGACCTAGGCATGGTATTTCTATTTTGGCCATATTCTGATGAAACAGGTCCTGCACTCCTCATTTGGCTTTTGTGTTGAACATTTTGTAAATTTCAGATATTGATCCTTCAAAATGGTTTATTAAGGGGATTGACAAGAGAAGGAAAGCCTTCCTTTGGAAAGGACCGGTAAAAAAATATTGGTCCGAAAAAGTTGTTATTTTAATATTTGAATTTAAATTGATGAATTGTAATTCTGGGCAGAACTTGGCCTGTAACAGATCAAACCGGGTGGTAACTGGTTGAGAACCGGTCAATTCAAATTTTGAGGGTCTTCTGGTATTTTTTATATAACCGGTTTTAGAAATCCTTGCGTCGGTGCAGGCCTAGTCTTTTCGGCGGCCTGGGCATTCACATTATGGAAGTTCTGGGTCTCTGTGGTTGCAGCGCAGCAACCTACAGAAGTCAGGGCAAGGGCGCAAGGCCTCTGCCCATCCCGTCTATTGTGATCGAGCAGACAGATAATTGGTTTTATGCTCTACGTACATGTCATCACATAAACGATAATATCTGATCGATTTCGTTCCGGATTCACTACTGTTTGCGCTTGCGCTTCCCTCTAGTATAATTTGTAGGAGCAGATAAAACCTTACTCGAAGTGAAGAGTTGTGGACCAGTAAAACAAAATACCCTTAGAAGTTAAAAGTATTTACCCACAAATTGTCACTTAACTACCCCTCCCGAATCCGCAGCTCCTCTCCTGAACCCGCCTCCCTTCCCGAACCGTCCGCCCCCACCCCTTCACCTCCGCCTCCAGACGCCTCCGCCCCCACCCCTTCCTCCTCATCCCCACAGCGACCGACCTCGCCCGCGCCTGCACCCCCTTCGCCTCCGCCTCCCTATGGCGGCCGACCTCGCCCGCGAGTAAGTAAAGGCAGATTAGAATATATTTGAATTTGGAAGTCCGCGACCAACCGGCGATCACCACCACCCAGGCAAGCCGCCTCCTCTATCCCCTCTCCTGGCCCCTTCCTTCCATTCCTCCTTTACCTGCTACCTCTCGGATCCGAGGTGAGGAGCTGTGTCTCCACCCAGATCTGTTATAGATTAAGCAATACGAAAAAGATTATATCATAAAACAAAGGTAATGCAGTCTTTTCACAAAGATCTTTCTCATTCCTGGAGCTGGAGTTAACTTTCTAACCAAACACCTTCGTAGACTGCTCTAACTTCTCATAGGAGTGGATCTAAGAGTGAAACTGAAGTTGGAGATGTACGAAACAGGACCTAAGTGTATATTCTTTTTGCTAATGCTACTTGGTTCATTTTGTAGAAATTCATGTTTGTGAAACGACCTTGCTACAATCTTAGAGAAGCTTGGTGTCGCATATACATGAATGTGCAATAACTCAGCACACGTATCACATTATCTGACAAGCATAGAGAAGCTTTGATGTACCTACTCTTAACAACAACAAAAAAAATCCCCAAATTGTATCACGCAATCATCTTACAGTCTGATGAAATTTTGTGACAGAATTGAGCTAGGTCACAGCATCTGATCAAAGATTCAGTCAACTCCACTGATTCACAAATCAAAAGATTACAAACCGAATAAAAAAAATAAATCAAAAGAGCAAATAAAAGATCGAGATTATTATACTTATCCAAGCTCAAGAGCTAAACCAGGGGGAAAAAAAAGGAGATGTTACTAATTGCTGTAGCAGCTTCTGGCTGTGTACATGGTGTTGCCCTTGCCCTCTTCCTTGAGCTTCTTGTTCCTCCGCCGGCGCCGGTCGGCCTCCTCCACCCGCCAGACGGCGCGCTCTAGCGCGTCCACCCGCTCCACCATTGCGCCGATCACCGCGCACTGCTGCGCGCTACGCTCGCACAGCGCCGCCACCATCTCCGTCACCTTCCTCGCGTCCAACCCATTGGCGGCTCCGTCCTCCGCCTCCTTCTTCTCTTCCTCCTCTCCCGCCAGTTCTTGCCGCCGCTCGGCATCTTCGGGCGCAGCCGAGCGGTCACCGGCGTCCGCCGCCACGGACTCTTCCGTCGCCATCTCCCACTCGCCTTCCGCCTCCTCCGGCTTCTCGCCGTCCACCACCAATTCCGTTACATCAGGCTCGGCCTCGTCGCCGATGGCTCTTACACCGTCGACCTCCATCTTGGCGGCCGTCTCGGTCGCCAGGGCCTCCACCGCGGGATTCGCTTCCATCTCGACGCCGTGCTCCACGTCGTTCGGCAACTCCGGTGCCATCTGGCCCTCCTCTGCAGCGTTCGTCTCCGCCATCTCGATGGCCGCGGGCGCCGCCGCCGCCCTGGGCTCCAGGGCGTCGACGGCGTTCTGGAGCGCGAGCACTCTCTTGGTCACCCTTCTCCGGTACTCCCTCGCGCCGTGCACCGCGTCGAGCCGCAGCAGCAGCCGCATGATCGCCTCACCGACGGCGACCCTCGCCCTCGCGTCCCCGCGCAGTTCCTCCGCCTCGGCCGCCACCCTCGCCTCGACCCCGTCCGCCTCCCTCTCGACCGCGCGCACCTCCCGCACCATCCTCCGCGCCAGGAACCCGCGCGCCGCCGCCTGCACCCTCACCGCGGCCTCCTCCGCCGACGGCGCCCGCTTCTTGGCCGGCGCCGGCGCCCCCGCCATCGTCCTAGCCACAGGCGGCGCACGCAATTCCTGCCCCTGGGGCTCCGTCACAGGGTCCGACCCGACAAAGTGGACCGGGACGGAGACCGACCGCGACCTGGGCCTGGACTGATGCGCGGCCGCCCTCACCGCCGGCTCAGCGCTCCCGACGGCAGGGGAGAAGGCGTTGTCGCTTCGCGAGGTGGTTGGAGCAGGAGCGGGGGTGGGGTGGTGGTAGTAGTAGGGGTAGGGGTAGGGGTAGTGATACGAGCTGGTGTAGTAGTAGTCGTATGGGTCATAGGCGAAGAAGCGGCGAGATGCCATTAGTTGCTGCGGCTCCGAGCTTTCTTGGACTTGGTGTTTGCTTGTTTTGGTTTGTGTTGTGAATTGTGATGGGGAGGGAGATGAGGCGGTTGGTTTATATGGAGGAAAGGGGAAGGTTCGAGAAGGCGTGGGATGTTTTCGGAAGGTTCTGGAGCTTCGGATTGCTTGGAGAAAGGGGCCGCTTTGGGGGGTTTCGGAATGTTCTGGAAAGGTGGGGAAGGCGTTGTTAGCGGTGGGTGACGCGTGGGACCCGGTTCCGTTTTAGCTGTCAATAGTGATGACGCAGACGGTGGGAGTGTGGGACAGGTGGGCTTTCGAGGGCTGGACTGCACGGGAGGTACGACTTCTGTTGCTAGCATTCGGCAAAGTTACATCGTGTGAATGTGTGCAACTGTATTTGATTTTTTTCAAAATTGCTAAAAATCTGGTGCACGATTTTTTTTATTGTTTTTTTTTGTAGCAATCAGTAGAGTTTTTTTTTTAATTTTGGATATATATAGCCCTTTAAGACCACTAAAATTCTAAAAATAACCTCTGTATCATCTAAATTTTCAAAATAGCTCTATTCCCGCACCTGCTCCCGTGCGGGATGGCAGCAGGGCTGCGCAGGGGGATCCAGCCCCCCTGCGAGCGCCATCTCCTGTCGGGTGAGAAGCAACATGTTAGTCCGCATGTAAAACATAATATTTGGCACAGGAAAACAAAGCGAAACATATGATAACAGAATGTAAAACAAAGTGATATGACCATAATGAGTTCACATATGACCCAAACAACATAGTGTTACGTCTGTACAGAAAGGCATGGATTGACAATGACACAACTCATACAACGCATTAAAATAAGCATGCAACATCAGACTTAGTAATTAAATCTTGGTCGCTAAGGTGCACCGCTTGTGCTAGGTCTGTTTGGGTAGCGCTGATGGGGTGGCCAATCGTCTTGTACAGTCTGCATCTGGGGCGGCGAACCCGTTGTCCGCGCTGGCTGTCGTCCATGTCGTTCGATCGCGCGTCGGATTGGCGTCTTCCACGGCCGTGGTACTGATCTTGGGTTCGCACCCACTTCACTTGCCCCGGCCAGATGTCCCTATCGTGCATGTCCAGGCCATACGAATGAAACTCAGCGCTCCAAGTGGCATACAGATGGTGGATGTCGTACTACTCGGAGATGTAACGCTCCGAGGCCTGGCGCCACGCCGCGCACAGCGCGTACACATGAGAGCCTGGTTTGTGGAGAAGCTGTGGCTTGTTGCAGGTGCGCGACGCTTCGTCACCAATCATGCACACCTGCTTGCGATCCCCTCTAGCGTGGCTCATCACGTACTTCTCCCTGAGCTGGATCTCGAACTTCTGCCTAACGTCATCCATTGTACGAGCAATGTGCGAACGAGCCTTACTGATCTTCTTCTCCATGTACGCGTGCATTACTTCGGAGAATTGCTTGCCATCCTCTAGATGCTTCTTGATCATCATGGCTCTGTTAACAAAGTACCAAATGGTACGGTTTCATCTCTCCTCCACGATCGCAGTGATTGGCAGGGATCGTACACCCTTGAGAACACCGTTGTATACCTCGGACATGTTGGTCGTCATGATCCCGTGCCATGCACCACCGGTGTCATGCAGTAGGGACCATTTCTCCAAGTCGGGTGCATGCGAGTTAGCCCATTGTGTGAACTCTCCAACTCTCGCAGACCCTCCTGCCTCTGCCCCTGTCTCGGCATCCGCTGAGTTCCTTACATGCTTCCTGGTCTCCTCATCGAGTTGTCTTCACACCGCTTCGAATTTCCTCCTGTTCTGCATGCAGAGCTTCTTTAACATATTCATCATGTCCTTGCTCCGAAACCTTGTGTGGAAGTTCGCCGTGAGATGTCTCATGCACAAACGGCTCCTGACATCATTCCACTTGAACAGCAGCTGCGTCCCATTTTGCATCATGCTCAACGCGACAAAGAACTCCAAAGATTATGTCCGAGATGACACACACATCTGGGCGGTCTTGGAGCACCACCTGCTTCACATTACACAGGAACCACAACCAGGTATCAATGTTCTCGCTCTCAACAATTGCGAAGGCCACGAGGAGTAACTGGTCATTCGCATCGGCTGCAACGGTGGTGAGGATTGTACCCTTGTACTTCCCACATAGGAAGGTGTTGTCCATCGTCAACACGGGACGTCAATGCTTGAACCCTTCGATCGCCTGATGGAAGGTCCAGAAGACCCTTTCAAGAACAAAAAAATTGGCTCCTCCGTCGGATGCACGCGCTCAAGCTTATTTATGTATGTTCCGGGATTAGATTCTGCGATTCGATGCAGCATTCTTGGGACTAGGTTGTAAGCCTCTTCGAATGTGCCGAACATTCACTCCACGACCTTCCGTTTCGCCCGCCATGCCGTCTTGTAGCTGACCGAGAACCCCACCATATTAGCAACATTCGCCATTAGGAGCTTTGGCGAAATAGACACATCTCCAGCAACTAGGTGACTTATTAGGCTGGCAACATACGAGGACGTCATATTGCGGTGCCGATGAAGTGGCTCAGCTAGCTCGCACGTGTGGTCCTTCAGCACCGTTATCCGGAAGCCCGTGGCCGCGGCCGTGAACCGCTGCGCACGGACCTTGCCAGCACATGACTCATCAACACACCTAACGATGTAGGTGTCGGGGTTGGACCTTCGCACCCGATATGTCCGACCAATGTTAACATTGTATCTAGCAATAGCATGCTGGGCGACGCTCTTGTCAGGGAAGCGCTGCCCTAGGAGTAGGGTGTCCTCATTGAACCCCCACTTAGCCCCTCTGGATGTAGCAGAACCAGCGATATCGTTGCAACGTCGTCCAATCGTGAGGGGACGTAAGCAATATCGGTGGTGATAACACCACTAACTGCACCTCCCGTAGCAGCTTCTTTGTCTTCGTCGTCTTCAGAAGTGGCTGTTTCCACCTCCTCCTCCTCGCTTTCCACCTCATGCACCTGGTCGATCAGGTACTCGTGGCAATCAATACGAGCTGCCCATCATCTCTCCACTCCTTCGTTGGGCTCGAAATTATCGGCTCACCTCCTCAGGTCTTCCTCTCTCGCATCTCCCCCAACACCAGAGACCAACGCAGCCTCCTCCTCACCAGCAGCTTCACCGGAACCACCCACGACGGATGTCCTCGTCCTCTCCACGAACTGAACGTAGACCATCGGTTGCGCATATATCGCAGCAGCGGGGTTGCAAACAACCCCCATATAATTGGCCCATAAAGCGTCACATGTCACCTCCATAAGTTGCCAAACAGGCTCACCTACACCACCCACCACCGAGGCATACAACGCCTCAATGCGCAGCTTCTTCCTTCCAGTCGCGCGATCGAACGCGGAACGCACGCACCGCCTTAGCTTCGAGAGGCTCATGTCCTTCAGAGCCAGTGCCCGGATCACGGTCCGGTCACAATTTGACAGGTCTGCACCGTACGGTCCGTCGTGTACGAGAGCGTCCCCGTGGAATACGAACGGATCTTGGATCTCCGCCATGAAGTACCTAAAAAAGGTGTGTATGAAACCACTTATATGCAATGCTCGAACCATCCAATTATTTATGGGTTTTCCAAATGCCTATACTAATGACATGTGCGGTCTACTGCATACTACATACTATTCTTTTTCATTTAATTTCTGAATTAAAAACTTACTGACAGGGGGCCCTTTGTCATTCTCATGGTCTGCTGAATACTGCATGCACCGAAGGTCAACATGTCTGGTCAAGAGTCCATAGACCACGCGCTCCGTGGGACCCGACCGTCGGCGACTCTATTTCAATTCTATTTGTAATTCGTTGAACGACCTCTAAATATTTTCATATTTTACGGACAAGTTCGTGACACTATGCAAATCACCGAGTTAAAATTTACAACACTAACAATAATAAGTCTGCTAAGCCAACTAATTACCTTCGAATCACATTGCTGACTACTAAATCTTCTAATTACGTGCTAATCACACTAAGTCTTCAAATTTGATGTCTGAACAATAAGTCAAAATACACCTATAAATACTCTATTGCAACAATAGGAAACTACAATTAATCTAATTACAGCCTAATCATATTGCTAAAACTATAGCTGGGGGCGAATGACACTTTCTTTTTTCTTGATGCTCAAAAGACGATGCAAAACTTCTGTAATTGAGCGAACTTCAACTTTTTTTTTGGTTGGCTTCTCTCTTCTCTTCCTCTTTTCTTCTTTTCTTCTCCTTTTCTCTTCCTCTCTTCTTCTCTTTCTCTATTTCATCTCTTATATAACCTCGCACCAGCAGCGGTTAGATGATACAGGGGCTGTTTTTAAAAATTCGATGGTCCTAAAAGGCTATATATGTCCAAATTTCAGAAATCCATAATGTCGCACTTCAGCGTGCTCCGACGAGTTTCCTTATGGTCGGGGTTCATTCTGGTTAGAGTCAGGGTCACTGGGACCCCAACCATAGATGCTTTGGTCGCAGGCTTAGAGAAGGGTGGCGGGCGGCGTTGAGCTTAGTAGCGGCGGGGTGTCTGGAGTGGCGACGGCATTAGGGCTGTAGCGCTGTGGAGTGGGGATGTACATTGGAAGAGGGCGATGGATCTGGACCTATCCATCGATAAAAGAAAACAGGCTGATTTATGAGTTCAAAATCATTAGAAGTTCCTTGGTTTTTTTATGTGATTGATTGAGCCTCGGCCTCTGATCAATTTTGTCTATTGATTTTGATTCATAGGGATGTGCCATTCGATTTTGCGCGGTGCGGTTTTTCCAAAGTTAATGTCCTATTCATGACGGATGCTAACGATGTTCGTACAAATTTGTACCAGTCTGAAGAATTTTTTTTATTAATTAACTATTTATTAATTTTATTTTAAAATTAACCCCGCGAACTTTATTTCTAATTCTGACCCATTTAGTCACGCTACCACCCATGACGTAACGAAACAACACTGTCACGTCAACCAGATTCGAAAGAACTCTTATCACGCCACCACCCGTGGCGTGACAGTGTTGTTTGGTCACATCACAACTAGTGGCGTGACAAAAAATGCTATTTTAGCGAACTTATCCTATAACGTGACAATATTATTTTGTCATGCTACAGGTGCTGGCGTGATCAAAAGGGTCAGAATTGAAAATAAAGTTCGCGATAAGTTAACTTTAAAATAAAATTTTAAAAAAGATTCATTAATAATATAAAAAAAGTTCCAGTATGAACTGCTTGCTAGTCCAAATGCGACATGATAAAAACGTACCAAAACTTGCTAATACATTTTAGAAAGAATAATTTATGATACAATATTACATAAGAGATTCTATTGTATGAATTATTTGCTGATTTGATGTTCTAGTTGAAAATTTAAAACATAGGAGTTGCTAAACATAGGAGTTGCTAATTACTACCTCGTTCATATAAAAAAGGGTAATTCGCATGCCACTGCAAACCTCACAATGTGTGACATTATGAATTATGTAATTATCTAGTGGCATGTTTTGAAATTTCTCCCCTGCGTGGTTACATCAATTAACACTCGATTACATCTACATAATTGTGCGGTTTGCAAGTAACTAAGTAAATGCATATATCATCAAATGTATCAGCTTAAAGAATCAAGAGGCCGACGCGCGTGCACAAACTGTTGGAAATGTGGACAATGTTTTAATTCTAGATTTGATTACGAGGCAAAGATCACAAAAAACTAGAGATTCATAAAACGATACTAACAGTAGACAACTCATTGCACTTCTAAACATACACAAAAATAACTATAACAGAATAAAGTGGTCTTACGACCAACTTACAGTTGGATTTGATGAATAACGAGAAGCAATAAGTCTCAAGCAAGACATGTTGTAGATGATGCAATAGCAATGAGCGGTCGCGTAGATGCGCTGCGCAGAAACCTTATTTGCCGCCCTGTGCAGGTGCACTCTGCGATAATGGTTCGGAGATATCCGCTTACCCTCCTTCCCGGTGCATGCCGAGGAGAAGGGACATCTTCGTTCGACAACACAACTCTCCAACACAAGAGAACAGAGAGGAAGTATCAAGAAAATGGATGTTGAATCGTCTTTTCTCGTCTGAACGTCTCTAGATCCTATTTATGATCGAGACAATTACTCTCTAGTAACTATCAACTTAAACCACTGGTAACTGCTAATTAAAAATCAATTAATGGTCATTAAGAAGTGTTTATTGATCCTAATTGTTCACTGGTCTACAGCTTCGACAGTATATTACGACCATGCTAGTCTATGGATCCGACCACTATTTTTCGACCACACTGGTCTATGTCTGCGACCATAATATTACGACCACACTGGTCTATGTCTTCGACCACACTAGTCTAAGTCTTCACCACACTGGTCTATGCCTTCACCACACTGTTTTGGAGTGATCCGAAGAAATCTCAAAGGGAGGTCCAAGAGGATCTCCCGAAGAGGTCCAAGGGGACCACAGTGTTCCGACCATACTCTCTTGGAGTGATCTGAAGAAATCTCCAAGGGAGGTCTAAGAGGATCTCCCAAAAAGATCTAAGGGTGGTCCATGGAAAACTCTCACTAGTCATGTAGGACACTTGTTTTGACTATAGTGTTTTGACCACACTGGTCTTATGGACCACTTGTTTCGACCATAGTGTTCTGACCACACTGGTCTTATTGACCACTTGTTTGAGAGAGAAATACTTGGTTAGCAAAAGAAACTAAACCATGTATACTTTGGAATTTTAGAAATGAATGAGTCTTTACAAATAAGGGCCTAATTCGAACAACCCCCCACCAATTCTAAGACAAGTAGCAAAAAGGATGATAAATACTATTGTGCTAAAGAGTTGTTAATATACTAGTATTTCAGTGTAAGTCTCGTACGGATTGAACTTGCACCTTGAATAACAAGATTCATCTTCTTACAACTGATGAATAGACTATGCCTTGAATTCACAGTCTTTCGTGATTAGATTTCACTTGAAATCTCAACTGATACTAGACTGTCAAAGAACCAAGCCTATCCAGAGCTTTATTTGTTCATGCTCCCTTATCTGCTCATGAGCTTTCTAGAGAATGTTCCTATTCTCGTGAACTACGACCTCAGTTAAGTTAAAGTAGGTGTATTCATTCTAGGTATCCTGTGGGCTAATACCTTTTTCCCTCATTGGACACTAGAATACATTAAGGAATTAGGCCATCCTCTTCCATACAGTTGAGAGTACTTTGTCTATTAGGACACATGTACATATATTATTAAAATGTACTCTCTTGTTCAAACATCTTCTTGTTTTTCCCATTGCCTAAGTCATAGGATATCCAATCAAAAAAGGTATGGGTTTCTGTTGAGTTGTAACTCTAATGGGACTCATTCATATGTTCATAGACGCAACGAAAATCGTCATCCGTGCTAGCCCCTTTGTGAAAGGGTCTGCCAGATTTTTCTCAATGAGTATATAATTCACATTAATCACTCCAGAGTTCCTCAGTTTTCTAACAGATTTAAGCATGCGCTTCACATGTCTGGAATACTTCATGTTATCCTCGATTTGTAACCTTAATCAACACCGCTTGATTATCACAATACGTTATGATTGCCAATATTGGTTTCTCAACCAGTGGTAAGTCCAATAGAAGCTCTCTAAGCCATTCAGCCTCAACAGTGGTTGTGTCTAGTGCTACAAGTTCTACTTCCATGGTTGACCTCGTCAATATGGTCTATTTACACGACCTCCATGAAACTGCAGTACCTGCAAGGGTAAACACATACCAACTTGTAGCTTTGATCTCATCTACATTAGAGATCCAATTTGAATCACCATATCCTTCTAATACAGATGGATACCCAGTATAGTGAATTCCATATGAGGTTGTGCCTCTCAAGTAGCGCAACGCTCTCTCAAGTGCCTCCCAGTGATCATCTCCTGGGTTAGAAGCAAACTGACTATATTTGCTTACAACAAATGATATGTATGGTCTTGTGGCACCAGATGGATACATTAGGGACCCAATAATTTATGAATATCTCAATTGATTTTTGACTAATCCTTTATTCTTTCGAAGCTTAACACTAGCATTATAAGGAGTTTGAGAAATCTTGTAGTTATCAAAACCAAACTGGCTCAAGATTTTCTCAGCATAATGGGATTGGTTCAAAGTAATCCCATCCACATTTTTTATCAATTTGATATTTAGAATAACATCTGCCTCTCATAGGTCTATAATATCAAAGCATCATGATAAGAAAGATTTGACCTCGTCGATAACAGTAGTGTTTGTCTCAAATATAAGTATGTCATCGACATACAAACACAAGATCACTTCTTGACCCCACCGTAACGATAATACACACACTTATCTGCCTCATTCACAGAAAAACCAGTAGATGTTAAAGTTTTATCAAACTTCTCGTGTCATTGTTTTAGTGTTTGACCTCATTTTCTTTTTAAAGATCCACTTGCATCCAACAGGTTTACACCCGATAGGACGTTCAGTGATCTCCTAAGTCCCATTAGCCATGACAGAATTCATCTCGCTATGGACTGCATCTTTCCAATGCTCATCATCAGGTAATACATAAGCCTCTGGAAGAGTATTCGACACATCATCCATGAAATATTCAATAAAGTCTTCGCCAAAGGTATTCTCAACCCTTTGTCATTTGCTCATGCGAGGAGCCTCTTCGACTAAATTATTATTTTCCTCAGGATTATCACAAACTGGTGGTATACTACTCATTGATTCAGAGATGGTGGTAGGTCCAAGATTACTATTATTCATAGTTTAATTATCCTCAGATCGAGAAGTACTACATACAGTTCTCATATGATAAATATCCTAAAACAATAAAGCATCTCTAAACTCCATTATTATGTAAACAATAATCTTAGGAGTTTCTGATTTTACTACTAAAAATCTATAGACCATGTTGTTATGAGCATATCCTAGTAAAACACAATCGACTATTTTAGGTCCAAGCTTCCTCCTTTTCTGCAATGGTATTGATGCGGGGTGCCCGATCTTCTCGACGTAGAACCTCTCGATAACTTGTGTATCCTGACGAACCACCAGCTGATCCCTCGCGCCAATGCACGGACTTGCAACTCTATAAAAAATTCGCCCAAACACACACTTGATTGGATCCTCGCTGACCACAAGCGAAGATCGTCGAATCCTCAATTCCCAGCGGAAAAGTAAGAACGACCCCTTGTTCTCAACGCCCAATTCCCTCTGTTTTGGCTATAAGCACAACAGGTGAATCATACAAAAGCTTTGAAAATATATTAAACGTGGTCTGAGGTTACGATGGGGGTCTAACTCTCAATATATAGTGCCCCTTCTCCTCCTCATGGCTGGCCAAGAGGCCCTACTCCTACTCTAATTCGGAATTAAACTCCTACTCCAATTCCGACTCAATCTAAAACAAAAAGGAAACTCTAATTTTACAACTGTCATATTGTTTTGGTCATATCTTTTGATACATGACGAATTTAGGAGTGAGGGAGGATCCATTGGATTGGGCTTGAAGTTATCTTTCCAACAAGCCCAATAACACCCTAATCGAACTCTGTTTGTGAAAGTTATGACCGTTTTACTCCGAACTGTCCTGCTGATTCCGAATCCGAATTTGATGCTGATTCCGAATCCGAATTGAATCCAAACCTTCCTATCTTCAATTTCATTAATTGAAATGATTTGAATTCGTGTAAAACTTGAGAAAGAGACTCTTCTGAACCTTTGAAAAGTCGTGGCCTAGCTTGATATCCCCCCAAGATGTTGTACAAGCTACGAAATCATCAACTTTGTCAACTCTCGCGCGTTGGTCGGTCTAAATATGCAGCATGTACTCGAATAGCCATAACTTGTGGTAGAAAGTTCCAAATCACATGCCGTTTGATCCATTGGAAAGTAGACTTGATAAGCTTTTCAAATATATATATTGTGTATGCTAGATCCTTCCGAGTTTCTGCGAAGATCATCTTGAACTTGAGAAGTATCGTGTTCTTTGTCTTCCAATAAACCTTCTTCTTCAAACCTGAAAACAAGCAATGACCCGCTATTAGGTAGTATAATATTCTCAACTAATTTAAAAGGAAATTCAGGGAACAGATTCACCTGTTGGATAAGCTTATCTTGTTTTTCAACTCTCTTAGTAAGCTCATGTTGTTCTTAGGTATTTAATGAATTGAAAACACTATATGAAACAACATAGCTAAGGATGTCTGCATCATCCTCCCTTTCTTCAAAAAAAGCCGTCCTCTGCTTTTGATAGCCTGAAAATGTGCTAGACGAAGAAAACAACGTATATGCATGGTGTAACACCCCAGCCCAACACTGAGCCTAGAATGCCACCACACTACACTTTCAACTAATAATTATCGACACACTATAAAATTACATCAAGGAAACAATGATAATCAAATCAATGGACCACAAAAGAGCAATGCATAATTATGGATCATGTGGTAATAAATAAGCAATGGGAAATATAACCAGGCAAATAATCCAAAGCAGCATTAACCAATGAATCCAAATTAATAAAGCAAATAGTCTAGTCCAAACATTGTCCTAAACATTATTCAACCTCTATCATGTCCAAGTGTAAACCAATATTGAATGAAAAGATTATTATGGCGAATGATCCTGTGTTGTCCATGTGCTCTAATCGCTCTCAGTTACGGCATCCTCGAAGATCACCTAAAGACAACAATAGAGCAAGGGTGAGTCCACGACTCAGCAAACACATCCATAAACAACGAACAATAATAAATCAACAGCATTCAATAACTTCATTATCATCACATGCACTTCTATTATCATTCTCATTCATTAATCTCAAATATCAATGCAACTCTAATCTATATGTCCACATGCACTTCTTTTGGCATATCAGGTATAGCGTGAGTGAATGCTCGCGACAACATTCACTCTCAAGCCCGTTCCTCCATAAGGATCGGGGACCTCCTCCACTCCCGTGGAGTTGTGATCAATCATGATCACCTTCTCTTATGCAAAGATGTTTATGTATGCAAACATGCAAACTCCATCATAAACATCATATCCAACTTTTCATCATGTCCATTAACAATATAAATCCATACCATTTCATTGCTTGCAATTAAACAAAATAAAAGCACAACAATAATGGTAATAGAAGATAAAGAAAACAGTGATCGATCATTGATCGCTGTCTACCATGCACTTGCCTTTACTAGTTGCGACGCACGATTTGGCTAGCAGATGGCAACAAACACGACGCCTCTCCTACATTAAATACACAAATCTCAATACAAGCTACAGCATCATAAGAACAACAATCAATCGACATCGCTCCTACACGTCCCCAAATATACCACGTTACGCCGGTACCGAAAAGTTACCCATTGCGGTCTTAGTACTAAAACGAACGTAACTTTTGACTCGAAAGTCCGATCACCACAAACCACCCCATTCTGGATTCTTCATAAAATTCTCCACATTTTCTTAGATTACGAAGTCTTCTAATTAAATCATCTAACCCTCCGTATTAAGCCCAGAAAATCGGTCTGTCCGTTTCGGGACAGCAGTCTTACTAAATTCATAACTTTTGATTTACTCAACCAAAATTCGCGTTCTCAGATTCTACAGAACCATTGGACAATTATCTGCAACTTTCATGTAGATCAAAACACTAATTAATCTGTTTACTATTTTAATAACCACCCTACCAAAACAGCGCCGAAAGGCGACAACCGTAAAAACAGCGGTCTTCCGAAAATCATAACTCAAAATCTACTTGTCCGATTGACATGATTCACTATGCTAAAGAAAGCTATCGAAATTATCTACAATTAACTAGTAGATGAGATTTCCAAAATTTGCCATTAAGACACCGAATAAATTGTACAACATAACAGCAGCTAAGCAGATCTATAAATCAGCTTCTCTAATTAACTCGATCATAAACTCTAATTAACAGTCTAGCAAACCGGAGAAAACATGCAACAAACCTCCACGCGACGACGCCGACGCACACGGCGGCAAATTAGCTGCAATCGGTTGCGGCAAAGAAATCTTCGGCGGTTCGGCCATCGGGTCGGCGCAAAGAACAAGGACATGAGACGGCGAAGCGATGCGCGAGAAGCGGCGCTTGGCGGCGGCTTCACACTGGCCCAGCGGCGGGTGGCAGATCAAAGAATAGAATCAAGCGATAAAGACGCTACAAGAAGACATGCCACACAAAGGCCGCAGTTAGCCGAAATAAATCAACGCAAGGCCGGCAGCAATGCATAAAGCTCAAGAAATAGCAAATACAGAACAAGCAGATGCACGAGAGCAAGCGGCGGCAAAGGAAAAAGTCGGTCGCTTCGGCGTCGGCTTGGAGAAAAATGGAGGCGGCGGAGGAAAAGCAGAAGACCGTAATAGCTGCTAGGGTTTTCTAAAATCCACAAACTATTTATATAGCTCTTAAAAATTCAAATATTCTATTTTCACAAATTCCTTTTATTTAATTACGCACAAGCCCTTAAGACGCTTTTATTAATTAATTATTTATTGTTACTATTTAATTAATTACCTCCAGGCCATTTACGACGCGATTATTAATATTTATTTAATTTTCGAGTATTACATTCTACCCCTTAACTAATTCGACCGAATTCTACTCGCGCTCTACTCAAAGAAAAAGCGCACGGTGAAATTAAACAACAAAATAACACGCACTGACGTGAACAACTCCGGATATTGCTCGCGCATGCGAGACTCCAACTCCCAAGTCGCCTCTCTCTCGGTGATCGCCCCAAAGACCTTGACGATACCAACGTCTTGTGCCTCAAAGACTCGCTCCGACCTCTCCAAAATGCGCACGGACGCGACTCAACCTGTGAGGTCTTGCTCAATAGTCGTGGCTCTAAAGAAATCTTATGCTCGATCTCTCAAAACTTCCTCAAAGATCGAGACGTGAAACACATTATGAACTCCACGCATGGACTCGTGAAGGTCCAAACGGTAGGCTAACTTCCCAATTCTTGCAATAACCGGGAACGGTCCAACATACCTCGGGCTAAGCTTTCCTTTGGTACCGAATCGAACAAGGCCTTTAGTGGGAGACACTCAAGAGCACTGTCACCCACCGCAAACTCCAAGTCACGCCTCCTCAAATCAAGATAACTTTTCTCGTCTACTCAGCCGCTAATGATTACGCCTCACCATGGCCACACGCTCAACGGTCTTCAATCGGTCCGACCCAAAATTGTCTTCTCTCCAATCGCATCCCAACAAAGTGGCGATCTGCACTTCCGCCCATAGAGAACCTCGAATGGCGCGGCTCTAATCTTGGAATGGTAACTATTATTATAAGCAAACTCGCAAGTGGCAATGGTCCTCCCAACTACCCTTCCAAGATAGAACACAAGATCGCAACATGTCCTCCAAAGTCCGAATAGTACGCCTCGATCGCCCATCCGTCGAGGATGAAACGCAGACTAAGCATGAGCTGTGTGCCCAATGCACTCTGCAGACTCTCCCGAACTTGGAGACAAACCGCATCCTCGTCGAAATGATGGTCTTTGGCACACCATGCGTCTTACTATTTCACGCACATAAATAGGAGCTAGATCACTCATTGAATTTGTCGTGCGAATAGGAATGAAGTGTGCAGACTTGCTGAATCGATCCACCACTACCCAAACTGCATCATTCCCTCGCGGCGAACGAGGTAGCGCCACCACAAAGTCCATAGAGATATCATCCCAAGGCCACTGAGGAACCTCCAAGGGCTGCAACAACCTGCGGGGACGCTTGTGCTCAGCTTTCACTTGCGACAAACACCACAAGAAGCCACATAATTAGCAATGTCCACCTTCATTCTTTTCCACCAAAAATTTTGTTTCAGATCTCGATACATCTTAGTCTCACCAGATGAATGAGCGATTACGGAGTGCGATGTGCCTCCCTCAAAATATCATCTTTGACCTCAGCCTTCAAGACGCAAAGGCGGCCTTTAAACCTCAAAGTACCGTAATCATCCATACTAAAATCACTCTCTTTGCCCTCATCCAGACGCTTCCTAACCTCCTGTAATAGCCGGTCACTCTGTTGTGCTTCCCTTTGACACTGCCGAATAGTGACTCAAGAATCAAGCGAGTCTCAACATGTGATGTGCCCGCATAACAATAGGATATACCCATGCGATCAAAATCAGCAATGAGGCAATCTAGAGTAGCGAGAGTCGCCTTGCGACTAAGAGCATCGCAACAACATTGGCCTTGCTCGGATGATCTTGAATAGTAAGATCATAATCCTTGATCAATTCCAACCACCTCCTTTGCCTCAAATTCAGATCCTTACGAGTGAAGATATACTTGAGACTCTTATGATCTCGTGAAAATATCACAAGGCTCACCGTATAGATAATGCCTCCAAATCTTGAGAGCAAAAACAACCGCAGCCAACTCCAAATCATGAGTGGGATAATTCTGCTCGTGCTTCTTTAACTGCCTCGACGCATAAGCAATCACCTTACCGTCTTGCATGAGAACACGCCAAGACCCACTCGAGACGATCTGAAAGAGGCGTGAACCGCTTCCGGCTCGGGAAGAGTGAGAATAGGAGAGGTCACCAACTTTGTCCTTCAAAATGCGTAAGCTAGCTCACACTCATCACCCTTTGGAATCTCACACCTTTCTGAGTAAGCTGAGACATCGGTTTGGCAATGATAGAGAAATCCTGCACAAAACGCCGATAATAACCAGCCAAACCTAGAAAACTCCTCACCTCCTTCACACTAGTCGGCCTCTTCCAATCCACCACTGTGGATACCTTGCTAGGATCAACAGCAATACCCTGAGGGTTAATCACATGACCCAGAAAACCCACTTCTGAAATCCAGAACTCACACTTCTTCAACTTAGCATAGAACTTGTGCTCTCTCAAAGTATCTAAAACCAGCCTCAAATGACGCTCATGATCCTCATTGGTCTTGGAATAGATAAGAATATCATCAATGAACACCACCACGAAGTCATCTAGATACTCGTGTAACATGTTGTTCATGGTCTCCATAAAAATGGCAGGTGCATTAGTCAATCCAAAGGACATAACTTTATACTCATAATGCCCATACCGTGGAGAAAGCGATCTTTTCTACATCTCGCTCACGCACACGGATTTGATTATACCCCGATCGAGATCGATCTTGAGAATACTTGAGCTCCATTCAAGCGATCAAACAAGTCCTCAATGCGGGGCAATGGATATTTGTTCTTGATTGTGACTGCATTAAGCGCGCGGTAATCAATACACATACGCCAACTCCCATCCTTCTTCTCTGTGAACAGAACAGGAGCTCCCCACGGCGATACACTACGCCTGATCAAACCTTTAGCCAACAAATCATCCAACTGCTTCTTCAACTCGTCCTGAAACGGACGTGCTAAACGATATGGAGACATCGAGATGGGACGAGTACCCGGAACAAGATCAATGCGAAACTCCACGTCTCGCACAGGTGGCAATCCCGGAAGATCAGCTGGAAACACATCGGGATAATCACTAACCACTGGAATCTCCTCAATCTGCGAAGCCACGCTCGGTTTCTCAGCAAGAGCTAAAAGAAGTCCAGTTTTCACCGCGCGACGACGGAAACAATCCAAACCAACATCGAAGAGAGCGCGGGCGCACTCCTGAAAAGTCAAAGTCTCCCTGCACGAGGTGCGCATGCGAGACCGTTTCTACGAAACAAGATATTACGGCTCGATAAGAGTGCAACCAATCCATACCCAAGATAACGTCGAACGGCTCCATTTGTATAACTATCAAATTCGCCGTGAACTTCTCTCCATCAATAATAATAGAACACCCAGGACAAACAGTAGAACTAGCAATAATACCCCCAGGAGAACTAACCAACACTGACTGAGAAATCCACTGCATACTCAAATTCGCTCTCCTAGCAAACGCCGTTGAGACAAACGAAAAGGTAGCCCCTGAATCAAAAAGGACTAAAGCATCAAACGAAGCCACAAGCAAAGTACCTGTCACCACGTCAGGACGACCCGCGGACTCTACAGTAGGCATGGCGTATACTCCACGTGGCGCCATGGCGAAAAGAAGACGGCAATGGGCGGCGAGCCCCAACAATCTCTTGTGGCGGTGCGGTAAAGGCCGTCGGCTGACTGAAGCGGTGCCGAAGGTGGCGGCCGCCGAGAGTACCGCCGGAGGCGCCAAGTCAAGGAAATGGCATCGCTGGAGGAGCAGTCATCATCTGGAAAGATCCTCGAGCAGGACCCACTGAAGAAGAAGATGGCACAGGCTCCCACTTGATCACGCTAGCGGGGTTCTGGCGACACACCCGCTCCTTGTGACCCGGTCGGCCACACTGACGGCAATCACCCGTCAAGTGCACATTCAGCAGCACGGTGTCCATCACCGCACTTAAAGCAAAGCATGCCCTGCCCTGGAACAGGACGAAGAGCTGGAGTACCTGCGAAAGGACGAGGCGCCGAAGAAGAGAACGGCCTCGACTGCTTAGACCTGAAAGACTGCGGTCCTCCCTTGAATTTCTTGAAAGCGTGTCATTGAGCAGACTCCACTTCCTCACGAGCTCCTCTTCCGTCACCACCGAAGCAACCACCCACCAGAGGCTTGTCGCCTTTGTGAGTCGTGCATCTCCAACTCCATGCCCCTAGCTTGCTCCACAACAGAGTCAGTAGTCACGAGTGGAGTAGCTCCCAACACATGCCGCATTTTCAATTGAGACCCGACGGAACCTCTTGGCCTTCGAAGATCATCGTTCACATCAAGGGACGAAGCGAACCAAGTTGTTGAACTCAGCCTCATACTCAGCAATAGACCTCTTCCCTTGAGCAAAGGTCGTCAAGGCAACCTCCATCTTCTCAACAAATGAGTAGGGTAGAACTTCCCTTGAACCGATCAACAAAATCCTCCCAAGTGATCGGCCCTTGAGTGGCGGTCCTCGAAGACAACACGCCTCCCACCAAATATCGCTGCCCTTTCGGTGAAAGGCTACAAACGGACCCTCCGATGTGAAGACATCTCCAACGCTCCAAGCGCCGCTCCATGTAGCGCAACCATCCACGCTCGGACGGTGTGCTCGACCGTCAAACGGATCCAACCTCAACCCCATCCACTCTCGAAGTGACATCCGCGCCTCAGGAACCGGTGGATGTGCGACAGGAGCAACAACAGATGCCGCAGCAACAGGGGCTGCCGGCGCCTGTTGACGAAGAGCACGGATCTCTCCCACCAACTCTCTCAAGAAAGCGGGGTCGCATCACAGGCCCCAACCGAGGCGGGTCAACAAGAACCCCTCACTCATCGACTCAAGCACACAGGAGGTGGCTCCACTCGGAATCTCGCCCGCGGCCACGACCTCCACGATCCGCGGCCACCACGACCACGTCCTCTACCCCTCGGCATAGCTATCAACCACAATCAACAATACACAATGAGCTCAAAGCTCAAAATAAACTCCTTCATCAATAAACAACATAACGGAAGCGTAAAAATATAATCGTACCTCTCTCTAACCTACTGTGCACTAGTGTGTCAAATTTTAGGTTAGTTAACCATTAGCAAATTTTAGTTGATTTACTAAACTAAAACAAATTTTAACAATTTTAGTTTGCCTAAGTTGTTAATCTATTCACCACGGACCTAAAGCCCGCTCTGATACCAACTGTAACACCCCAGCCCAACACTGAGCCTAGAATGCCACCACACTACACTTTCAACTAATAATTATCGACACACTATAAAATTACATCAAGGAAACAATGATAATCAAATCAATGGACCACAAAAGAGCAATGCATAATTATGGATCATGTGGTAATAAATAAGCAATGGGAAATATAACCAGGCAAATAATCCAAAGCAGCATTAACCAATGAATCCAAATTAATAAAGCAAATAGTCTAGTCCAAACATTGTCCTAAACATTATTCAACCTCTATCATGTCCAAGTGTAAACCAATATTGAATGAAAAGATTATTATGGCGAATGATCTGTGTTGTCCATGTGCTCTAATCGCTCGATCGCCACGGATCCTCGAAGATCACCTAAAGACAACAATAGAGCAAGGGTGAGTCCACGACTCAAAACACATCCATAAACAACGAACAATAATAAATCAACAAAGATTCAATAACTTCATTATCATCACATGCACTTCTATTATCATTCTCATTCATTAATCTCAAATATCAATGCAACTCTAATCTATATGTCCACATGCACTTCTTTTCACAGATATGGTAGATAGCGTGAGTGAATGCTCGCGACAACATTCACTCTCAAGCCCGCTCCTCCATAAGGATCGGGACCTCCTCCACTCGTGGAGTTGTGATCAATCATGATCACCTTCTCTTATGCAAAGATGTTTATGTATGCAAACATGCAACTCCATCATAAACATCATATCCAACTTTTCATCATGTCCATTAACAATATAAATCCATACCATTTCATTGCTTGCAATTAAACAAAATAAAAGCACAACAATAATGGTAATAGAAGATAAAGAAAAAATGATCGATCATTGATCGCTGTCTACCATGCACTTGCCTTTACTAGTTGCGACGCACGATTTGGCTAGCAGATGGCAACAAACACGACGCCTCTCCTACATTAAATACACAAATCTCAATACAAGCTACAGCATCATAAGAACAACAATCAATCGACATCGCTCCTACACGTCCCCAAATATACCACGTTACGCCGGTACCGAAAAGTTACCCATTGCGGTCTTAGTACTAAAACGAACGTAACTTTTGACTCGAAAGTCCGATCACCACAAACCACCCCATTCTGGATTCTTCATAAAATTCTCCACATTTTCTTAGATTACGAAGTCTTCTAATTAAATCATCTAACCCTCCGTATTAAGCCCAGAAAATCGGTCTGTCCGTTTCGGGACAGCAGTCTTACTAAATTCATAACTTTTGATTTACTCAACCAAAATTCGCGTTCTCAGATTCTACAGAACCATTGGACAATTATCTGCAACTTTCATGTAGATCAAAAACACTAATTAATCTGTTTACTATTTTTAATAACCACCCTACCAAAACAGCGCCGAAAGGCGACAACCGTAAAAACAGCGGTCTTCCGAAAATCATAACTCAAAATCTACTTGTCCGATTGACATGATTCACTATGCTAAAGAAAGCTATCGAAATTATCTACAATTAACTAGTAGATGAGATTTCCAAAATTTGCCATTAAGACACCCGAATAAATTGTACAACATAACAGCAGCTAAATAGATCTATAAATCAGCTTCTCTAATTAACCTGGATCATAAACTCTAATTAACGGCGTCTAGCAAACCGAGAAAACATGCAACAAACCTCCACGCGACGACGCCGACGCGACACGGCGGCAGCAAGTAGCTGTAATCGGTTGCGTTAGAAATCTTCTACGGTTCGGCTCATCGGTCAGCAAGAAGAACAAGGACAAAGACGGAGTCGGCGATGCAGAAGCAAAGCGGCGCTTAGCGGCTTCCACGCGGGCCAGAACGGTGGCGGCCAGCAGATCAGCAGCAGAATCATAGGCGACAAAGACGCTGCAAGAAGACATGCCACACAAAGCAGCCGCAGTAGCCTAAATAAATCAACGCAAGATACCAATGGCCGCGCAAAAGCTCAATAGCGCCAAATAGCAGAACAAGAGATGCGTGGAGCAAAGAAGCGGCAAAGGAAAAGCTGGCGGCTGCTCGGCGTCGGCTTGGAGAAAAATGGAGGCGGCGGAGGAAAAAACAGAAGACCAGAATAGCTGCTAGGGTTTTCTAAAAATCCACAAACTATTTATATAGCTCTTAAAAATTCTGAAATATTCTATTTTCACAAATTCCTTTTATTTAATTACGCACAAGCCCTTAAGACGCTTTTATTAATTAATTATTTATTGTTACTATTTAATTAATTACCCTCCGACCCTTACGACGCGATTATTAATATTTATTTAATTTTCAGAGTATTACACATGGTATATGTATAAATCAATTATTGTGTTCTTCTTGTTGTTTTGCACAATCGATAGCTCAAAATCATATTTCAAATTGCCCAACTGACTCATATGATAAAATTTAACCTTCCCAACATCAAAGTCAACTAAAGTGGGTGAAAACAAATTGATACCATTCCATTCTTCAACTGCGCTACTCTGATTAGTTATACATTTAAGAGATAAACAAGTAGGTGTCATATTGCGTTCTAAACAATGGACACTTATATTTAAACCCATCTTAAAGGTTTCATGACATTGCTCAATAGATGGTTTGTGCAAAACATGTAATTGTAAATCAACAAGATTATCATAGGTAATGCATATTTGATAAACTTGAAACATGCTGTCTACACCAACATCACCAATCAAATTGAATTTATATGTGTGTATGTAGCTATTTACTAGTGATCTTAAGTGTGAAATTTCAAGAACCTTCTTAATCACACTAGATAGCTCTTTAGGACTATCGAACATGATATAACATAAAGAATCATTAAGGGATATTCTAGTAAGGACTTCTGTATGAGTAATCAATTCCATATTATGCAAATTAAGCATATCAAATTTAGAACTTGGAATCATCAAAGGAATAATGGAGTTCTCAGTTTTACGCACCATGTCTTGATGATCTATCGATTTAGTACCAATAGTGTTACCTTGATCGTCCTCCTCAGTTGTCGTAGGTGCCGCGGGTATCATAAACTTTGTCAACTCTCGCGCGTTGGTCGGTCTGAATGTGCAGTATGTACTCGAATAGCCATAACTTGTGGTAGAAAGCTCCAAATCATATGTCGTTTGATCCATTGGAAAGTAGACTTGATAAGCTTTTCAAATATATATATTGTGTATGCTAGATCCTTCCGAGTTTCTGCGAAGATCATCTTGAACTTGAGAAGTATCGTGTTCTTTGTCTTCCAATAAACCTTCTTCTTCAAACCTGAAAACAAGCGATGACCCGCTATTAGGTAGTATAATATTCTCAACTAATTTAAAAGGAAATTCAGGGAACTGATTCACCTGTTGGATAAGCTTCTCTTGTTTTTCAACTCTCTTAGTAAGCTCATGTTGTTCTGAGGTATTTAATGAATTGAAAACACTATATGAAACTGAATGGTTAAGGGTAGGCTACACTAGCGCAAATTAATAAAAATTCTACCCGTAAACCAAGATCACTGCAGTTATAGATCACGGTCTTACCACTAGACGCGCAGGTGCGGAAACTGATGCAGCACGTCGGGGCAGAGTAGTCGTACTAAGTTGATGCAGCGCGTCGGAGCAGAGTAGTCGTACTACTTCCTCGTCCTCGTCGCGGCGTCCCACGTAATGTACCTCCTCTTGCGGTTCGTCCAAACGCTACTGATCGGTGCCTCCAAAGGTATCCACACGCACGGGAGAAAGCGGCGCGACGCCGGATCGCTAGATCCGCGCGAGCGACTAGGGCGTGGGAGAGGTGGCGGCCAGGGTTTGAGGGTCCCGAAAAAACTACCTTCAACCTGAGCGCCCAAGCCCTCCTTTTATAGATGTCCTCACAATGGGCTTCTACCAATAGAGGCCCATTAGGACTCAATGCCCACTCTAATTCGGATCTAATCCGAATTAGGCTTCACCCCTTAAGTGTGTGACCCTCTAGGTTCACAGACGTTTAGACATGACACGAGTGCACATACTCGGTCAATAGTCGAGCGACCTCTAGCAAGACGCCCCAACTCCTAAACGCACACAAAGATTATATCGGACGAACCAACACAACGTTATGTACATGCCAATCCCTTTGCCTCACGATATTCGGTCGAGCTCCAAGTCGACCACTCTTTCTCGATCTTGTGATCCGAATCCCTTACTAGGTTAACTCTTAACCTTAAGTAGCATGGCCATGCATTTCGGATCCGATCACCGAGGGCCAGAGATATCTCTCGGTAGAGAGGGCAAATCCCATCTTGATCGACCATGCCTCGCATCATGCTTCATGACAAACCCGAAAACTACCTTTATAACTACCCGCCATTTGAGTAGCATTTGATAGCCCCTAAGTAGGTCGATTCACATCTCAAGTACATGCGACAATCTTAGGTCTAAGGACAAGGCGACACGTTGTGTAGAGAGAACCATAAGTATAATTGTTATGTCTCATGTTGGGTCGGTCCAACCCCATGTTCTAAACATGTGTCCACATTATTGGTTTGACATCTCCATGTCTATGACCGTGAAACATAGTCATCAACCGATACATGTGCTAATCCACCATTCACGTGTGTCCTCACATGAACTCCGACTAGGGACAACTTTAGAATAACCATACAAGTAAAGAGTTTCACAAACAAGTCACATACTTGTTAATCAACACAAATGCAATATTCAAGGAACATTTATTAAATCATGGATACAACGAATATCATCATCTCTATGATTGCCTCTAGGCATATTTCCAACAGATCTCCCACTTGCACTAGAGTCAATCTAGAAGATATCTAATACCCATAGCTCTTGTGTGTGCCTCATGTTTAGGCCGTGGGAGAGGCTTCACAAAGGATCCAAATATTCAAACTGTGTGTATTTTGCATATCTTTAAATCTCCTCGATTGAGGATCTCTCGAATGAGATGAAACCGCCGCGAGATGTGTTTGTTCTTTTGGTGATTCCTCGGCTCCTTGGCTTGCGAATGGCCCCACCGTTATCACAAGAAAGATCCGAGGGTCGCACGCACTAGGAACCACACCTAGTTCGGCTTATGAACTTCCTTATCCAAACACCTTCCTTTCTTTGCTTGGCCGCAATGTACTCGACCTCCGTTGTAGAGTCGAATAGTCTCCCGCTTGGAACTCTTCCAATCGACCGCACCACCGCTCAAAATGAACACAAAACCCGATTGCGATTTGTATCGTCTTTGTCGGTTTGGAAGCTTGCATCGGTGTAACCATTTACAACGAGCTCTTCCTCACCTCCGTAGACTAGGAACACATCCTTAGTTCTTCTCAAATACTTGAGGATGTTTTTAACATTGTCGTTGACTCTCACCGGATCGACTTGGTATCTCTCGTAACACTTAGAGCATAGGAAACATCTGGGCGAGTACATATCATAGCATACATGATAGATCCAATGGCCGAAGCATATGGAATCTTACTCATGCGATCTCGCTCATCAGTTGTCGAAGGACACTGAGTCTTGCCAAGATTTATGCCATGAGACATGGGCAAGAACCCTTTCTTTGCCTCCTCCATGTTGAACCGTTTCAACACTTTGTCAATGTAAGTACTCTGGCTTAATCCTATTAGCCTTTTTGATCTATCTCTATAGATCTTTATACCCAAAATATATGCTGCTTCCCCTAAGTCCTTCATTGAAAAACTATTTTTCAGTGAGGTCTTAACGGACTCGAGCATAGGAATATCATTTCCAATCAGTAATATGTCATCTACATATAAGATTAGAAATACGAGCGAGCTCCCACTTGCCTTCTTGTAAACGCAGGATTCTTCTTCATTTTTTATGAAGCCAAACCCTTTGACCACTTCATCAAAACGAATGTTCCAACTCCGAGATTCTTGCTTTAATCCATAAATGGATTTTTGAAGTTTGCATACTTTTCTAGCATTGATTGGATCGACAAAACCCTCGGGTTGTATCATATACACATCCTTGGTTAAATTTCCATTAAGGAAAGCCGTTTTGACATCCATCTGCCATATCTCATAGTCGAAATATGCAGCAATAGCTAGAATGATCCGTATAGATTTAAGCATCGCTACAGGTGAGAAGGTCTCATCGTAGTCAACTCCTTGAACTTGCCGAAACCTTTTGCGATAAGTCGAGCTTTATGGATATGAACATTTCCATCCATATCAATCTTCCTTTATAGATCCATTTGCACTCTATGGTTTTAACACCATCAAAGGTCAACCAAGTTCCAAACTTGATTGTCTCCCATGGATGCTATCTCGGATCTCATGGCACTATGCCATTTCTCGTAGTCTGGTCCATCATTGCTTCCGCATAGGTCGAGGCTCATCATTGTCTAACAATAATATATCTCGCGATTGGAGCCTTCCGACCTTCGTGGTGGTGGTGCTTCCTTTGCCATGGGTTCCTCAACTTGTTCTGCCACGTGGGCATCATTTGTCGAGTCTTCCCCGATTGGTTCATCTTGAACCTCTTCAAGCTGCACCGTTCTTCCACTTGTCTCCTTGTTGAGAAACTCTTTCTCTAGGAAAACACCACTTCGAGCGACAAACACTTTGCCCTCTCGTCGGTTGTAGAAGTAATATCCAAAGGTTTCCTTCGGATATCCCACGAAAATGCATTTATCCGACTTGGGTGTGAGCTTGTCCGACTGTAGTCGCTTGACAAACGCCTCACATCCCCAAATCTTTAGAAAAGACAAACTGTGACTCTTCCCAGTCCATATCTCATATGGTGTCTTAACTACTGATTTAGATGGTACCCTATTAAGTGTGAAAGTCGCTGTTTCTAGAGCGTAACCCCAAAATGATAATGGTAGATCTGACTGGCTCATCATAGATCGAACCATGTCCAACAAGGTCCGATCACGCCGCTCGGATACCCCGTTTCTTTGAGGCGTTCCGGGCGGTGTTAGCTGTGGAACAATTCCGCAACTCTTCAGATGATTGCTAAATTCATGACTCAAATACTCGCCACCACGATCAGATCGCAGAGCCTTAATTTTCTTGGCACGTTGATTTTCAACCTCATTCTGGAACTCTTTGAACTTTTCAAAGTTTGGACTTATGCTTCATTAAGTAGACATAGCCATATCTACTAAAATCATCAGTGAAAGTTATGAAGTAATGAAATCCACCTCTAGCAGTCGTGCTCATTGGTCCACATACATCAGTATGTATGATTTCCAACAAGTCTGACGCCCTCTCAAAAGAACCTTTGAAAGGTGATTTGGTCATCTTACCAAGCAAACAAGCTTCACATGTCTCGTATGATTCAAAATCAAATGAAGTTAGAAGACCATCATCATGGAGCTTCTTCATGCGCTTGTCACTTATGTGACCCAAACGACAATGCCAAACATAGGTGGGATTCAAATCATTAGGTCGAAGTCTTTTAGCATTTATGTTAAAGATGGGCGCATCATCAAGATTTAAAATAAATAACCCATTCACAATGGGCGCAAAAGCCACAAACATTTCATTTTTAGAGATCAAACAACCATTGTCTTTACTTGCAAATGAATAACCATCTCTCATCAAACATGAGGGGATAAAATGTTTCGACTCATACTAGGAACATAATAGCAATTATTCAATTCCATAATAAATCTTGAAGGAAGTGAAGTTGCATGGTGCCGACGGTCAACGCAGCAACCCTTGCTTTATTTCCGACGCGAAAATCAACTTCACCTCTTGCGACTCCTCTACTTCTTATTAGCCCCTGCATCGAGTTGCAAATGTGAGCAACTGATCCGGTATCAAATACCCAAGAGTTAATAGGAGAATCGTGAGAAAAATGTCTAAAACATTTATGACAAGTGTACCATGGGTGGAAGTCTTACTTCACCTTCTTCTTCTTGCATTCCTCGGAATCCATGTACTTCTTGCGTTTCTCTTCCGTGGCGGTTTCTTTACAATAGAAGCATCTTGTCTCGGCTCGAGTCCAAAGAATAGGCTTAGGCGTTGGCTTCGAGATCATATCTTTAACCTTGCCTTTATTGTTTGCCCATGGCTTCTTACCCTTTTTCTTGAAGCTAGACTTGTTCTGCACAGCCATCACATGGCTAGGGCCTGCACACTTCTTAATATCATTCTCTCATTGTTTTGAGCATCCCACAAAGCTCATTAAGGCCCTTTTCCACCCCATGCATATGGTAGTTCAAATGAAATGTCCATAGCTAGGTGGAAGAGGCGTAAAATGAAATCGATTGCCAACTCTTGGCCAATTGGAAAACCAAGTTTATCCAAAGTCCGATCAGTAACCAACCATTTTGATTACATGTGGGCCTACGGGTGCACCTTACATTAGCTTGCATTCGGAAAAGCCTTAGAGACATTGAATCGTTGGTCCTAGCACGTGTGCGGAACATGTCCTTAAGCGCCATGATCATATCATGCGCTTCACGATCCTCAAACCGCTTTTGAAGGTCGGGTTCCATGCATGCAAGCATAAGGCGACTAATCTCAAGAGAGTCATCACATGCTTTCTTATAGGCATTTTTAACAAAGAAGAATGCCGCATTGCGTGAGCTCTTACGGGATTGGGGTGTCGAGCGTTTTCCTTTTATCCGCCACGAGAACAATTCTCGTGTTACGGACCAAATCAGAATAGTTTGTTCCATTTAATTTTTCTTTCTCAAGAATCGATCGCAAAGCAAAAGGGTGTCTTGTGTTGCTAGATGCCATTGATCTACAATAGGAAATGCAAAATACTAAGACAAATAAAACCATGATGGAGTAAAGCGTATTAAACAAATTTAATAGAATGTACTCCCACTAAAATCAATATCCTCCATTGATCTTAGACGATTCAAGATCCGCAATTAACGAGTCTACTAGTGAGCTTTTGCATCACCGCTAGGAGACAAGTAATTGATAAGCAACAACTTACTAATCATATCTCTATATGACTCTTGTTGTTGGGTGACATCTCTATGCCCCGGCACCCAACCTTTATGCCCCAAGGCCCATAACCTTTATGATAACCTTGTTAAGTTCACCAATCCTTATGCATGTATGTATCCGATACAAACCCATCTAGTCAAGGAAAGTTGATGGTGCCCTAATTTTATAGACCCACCATCAATTTACAAGACATGTGATGGTGCAGAGTTTAGTTGGGAGGGCATATTTTTAACTTAACATTTTGTGAGGGATCGTTATACTTCTACCATTCAAACATGAATAGGAGTAAAACAAACAGGAATAGCATTCACACAGTTGTGACTCAGTATGGCCCATTTTCTCATGGTGATCTCTATCGCCATAGAATCTGTCCACCATGTTGATCTCTATCTCCATGGTTAATGTGTGCCATCCCTCCAAGTGATGTGTCCTCCGAGTACTAATAAAAGCTATTACTCATAACAGCTAGTAATAATATACATGGATACCAGGAATCATCACAAGTCAAGACTTGGTAGTTAATACAATATTTTGACAACACAATGGCTCCAGCCGTGTTGCCTAACCCATGACACACAGGTCATGAAAATATTACAAACATGCATCACATACACATTAGGCCATACTGGTCACAAACATCCTGCAAAAACAAGTTATGCATATAATCGCAATCTACCGGATAGGGGGTCGAGGGGGTTTCCCCCCGCGGGGTTCGAAGGGGCAATTTATGCAATCTATGCAATTTTTACTTAGGATTTTGATCGGTAAATCATATTTACCACAAAACACCTATTGTTCAGATTCGACCAATTTGTATTGATCTTTGCGTGCAGCATGCCGTGGTTTGAGAACCGAGACAACTTTCGGCTCATGGAGCCCGATAGCACGATCACGGTATATCGATTATCAATCTAGGTTCCGATTCGACCAATCATATTGATCTTCGCATTCCGCAATCGGTTTTACGTGTCACTGTCTACCCCGATGGTGATTCCGACCGGTAGGGGTATGTTGTTTCACGACCTTAGCAGTATGATCTCGGAACATCGATTATCAATCTAAGTTCTGATTCGACCAATCATATTGATCTTCGCATTCCGCAATCGGTTTTACGTGTCACTGTCTACCCCGATGGTGATTCCGACCGGTAGGGGTATGTTGTTTCACGACCTTAGCAGAATGATCACAGAACATCGATTATCAATCTAGTACCAGAACTATACAATCGATCACATCGATCATACCGACTTACATATCGCCATATGCAAATCACCCGAACCTATAACTCGACAACGAACTCGCTCTGATACCACTGAATGGTTAAGGGTAGGCTACACTAGCGCAAATTAATAAAAATTCTACCCGTAAACCAAGATCACTGCAGTTATAGATCACGGTCTTACCACTAGACGCGCAGTGCGAAGCGATGCGAAGACGTCGGGCGAGTAGTCGTACTAAGTTGATGCGCACAGCGTCGGAGCAGAGTAGTCGTACTACTTCCTCGTCCTCGTCGCGGCGTCCCACGTAACAGCTCCCCTCTTGCGGTTCGTCCAAACGCTACAGATGCAGCGCCTCCAAAGGTATCCACACGTACGGGAGAAAGCGGCGACGCCGGATCGCTAGATCCGCGCGGCGACTAGGGCGTGGGAGAGGTGGCGGCCGTGGTTTGAGGTCCGAAAAACTACCTTCAACCTGAGCGCCCAAGCCCTCCTTTTATAGATGTCCTCACAATGGGCTTCTACCAATAGAGGCCCATTAGGACTCAATGCCCACTCTAATTCGGATCTAATCCGAATTAGGCTTCACCCCCTTAAGTGTGTGACCCTCTAGGTTCGCAGACGTTTAGACATGACACGAGTGCACATACTCGGTCAATAGTCGATAGCGACCTCTAGCAAGGCGTCCCAACTCCTAAGCGTACACAAAGATTATATCGGACGAACCAACACAGCGTTATGTACATGCCAATCCCTTTGCCTCACGATATTGGTCGAGCTCCAAGTGACCACTCTTTCTCGATCTTGTGATCCGGAATCCCTTACTAGGTTAACTCTTAACCTTAAGTAGCATGGCCATGCATTTACGGATCCGATCACTCGAGGGCGAGAGAGATATCTCTCGGTAGAGAGGGCAAATCCCATCTTGGTGACCATGCCTCGCATCATGCTTCATGACAAACCCAAAACTACCTTTATAACTACCCGATTCACGGAGTAGCATTTGATAGCCCCTAAGTAGGTCGATTCACATCTCAAGTACATGCGACAATCTTAGGTCTAAGGACAAGGCGTACACGTTGTGTAGAGAGAACCATAAGTATAATTGTTATGTCTCATGTTGGGTCGGTCCAACCCCATGTTCTAAACATGTGTCCACATTATTGGTTTGACATCTCCATGTCTATGACCTGTGAAACATAGTCATCAACCGATACATGTGCTAATCCACCATTCACGTGTGTCCTCACATGAACTCCGACTAGGGACAACTTTAGAATAACCATACAAGTAAAGAGTTTCACAAACAAGTCACATACTTGTTAATCAACACAAATGCAATATTCAAGGAACATTTATTAAATCATGGATACAACGAAATATCATCATCTCTATGATTGCCTCTAGGGCATATTTCCAACAGAAACAACATAGCTAATGATGTCCGCATCAGGTATATTGACTATTGCCAAAGACCCCCAAGTCATATAAAATTAACGTTGGGGTTTTCCCCTTCCATCCCTCATACAGAGTAATCTCACACCTTTTAGTGATTACTCTGTTTAGAACGAAAATTGATGTCAAAATAGCTTCCCCACAATATCTTAGCCATACCTACACTCTCTAACATGGCATTCACCAAGTCTATTAGTGTCCGATTTTTCCTCTCAACCACCCCGTTCGATTGAGGTAAGTATGGTGGTGTAACTTCATGGACTATTCCATGTTCAACACAGAATTAGGAGAATTCATGAGAGATATCCTCTCTTCCACGATCAGACCTTAGTCTTTTAATTTTCTTTTCTAGTTGGTTCTCAACCTTGACCTTATAAATTTTAAAACAGTTTAAAGCTTCATCTTTTATTTTCAATAGATATACATAACAATATCGAGTTGCATGATCGGGCGTGGTGAGAAATGAGGTGCAGAAAACAAGGGTCGGGGTGCACTTAAATAGCTTTGGGAGGCGGAGTTCAAAACAAAAACAGCGGCGGCACAACGAAGGAAACCGGAGTCCAGGTTGGGAATGACAACGATGGACCTGACAGGTGGGACCCACCCATCAGTGGCTATGGCTTGGGCACGGGACACGTGGCGCACGCGCGTGCGACGCGGCGATGGAGGTGGGCTAGGCTGCGGAGGCACGCTGGTTGAAATTTGAGCAATTTGGGCGAGAGAGAAAGAAATGTGCTGGGCAAAAGAATTCACCCAAAGGATTTTCTGAGATTTTAAATAGATTTTCTATTTTAGAAATACCAGAAAATCCAAATAGCAAATGAACTTGAAAAAATCCTAGAAAAATCTAGAAACTACTTCCAAGCACAAAGAAATCAAATCAAATAGTTTTGGATTTAAATGATGTTCTGATTATTCACATTAAACTGCTTTGATATTTGAAAGTCTCGTTTAAGCTTTATTAAATAAAATAAAATTCGGTGAAATTTTTTAAGGAACTAAACTACTTAAAAATCTGTGATGTGGACGAGGACAATGCATGCATGAGGCTGAAAAATAGGAACTAGGTCTCCAGCACATGATGTTAACACATTGGAAACATTTGTTGTTGCGTCCAGGTGAAGGTACATACCATTTTAGTGTCTGTTGCAACATCAAATCAAATCTTCGTCTTAATTCCTTCTGTTTATGTTTGTGTCACACATTTCATTGTACATATTTCCTTTTTTTTGAGGTTCCAATGCCGTCAATTGGAGCAACCAACTGTTGATGCGGTGTTGATCTCTAGTTTGGTACTAAAACTCGATCACGCTTCATTGAAATAGCCTCTGCGATGTGGCCACCTTCTCTTGTTGTCAGATACCAACCGTATAAAGTACAGCATTCATAAAATTCTCACTGATTGTAGTAGGCACAAAATGCTACGCAGTATTTTGGAAAAATCCGTCTCCCGACCATTCCAAACTTTCCAAAAGAGCAAATACAAGGTGTTTAATCATACTCACTTATCCCTTTAAAATATGATTGAGCGTTTCTTTGGCGTATTGAAGATGAAATAGAGAATCTTGTTGGCTTTGCAAAGTTACATAATGAATAATCAAACGAAAATGATAATGCATGTATGGTGCTACACAAACTTCATCCGAGATAGTGCTTTACATGATGAATTTTTTGAGAGATGGAAACTTGACAAAGGTTATGATCCAAATGATACACAATCTGGATCATTTGGAGGGTACGGTGTTAATGGATCAGCAATAGATAATAGAGATATGCGTGTTTTTTTGTGATAGTATTGCTACTTCTTTGATGGCTGCAAGAGAATAAATAGATTATATTAATATGATATGTACATATTGCAGTGACAAGATAATTACATCATATATGATCGAATAATATTTCATTTCTGTGGTATTTTGTTTGGTAGGCTAATATTTGCCTTTCTATGTTAATTTCTTTCATTACACAATGCCCAAAATTTATACATGCATACACGTTCAAATTTGCAATTTATTTGGTTTGATCTCGGTACACACACATATGCACATATGAGCTATATCTATTTTGTTTTATATGTACTCTTACATGTATCATCATAATTTTTAAATTCTCATGAAAAAAATATGTTTAAAAACATGCATAAATAGGTCTTCCAAACACTCAAAGATAATTCACACATTTTATCCTCCACACACAACTAAATAAACTAACATCCCATAAAAAACTAGATTACTAAACATCTTAATTTGGCTTAAAAACTAAGGGGTTTACAAACTGATTAAGCCAAAAAAAACTAACTTTAAGCTATAAAAAAAACCTAAGTTTAAATAAATAGGGTATAAGAAAGAGTTCTACGATGTCCCATAATTTCAATCAATATTCGGTGACTATCACAAAATATCGACAGACATTTGTCATTCATAATCTGATCAAATCCACACCCACGTGCGCGCGCGCACAAAAACCATCCGTCGCACGCTAAAACCAAACCGAATTGTCTTATTTAGCTCAGGCTTGGCCAACGATCCCCAACAAACGCAGCAACGCCAGTGGCCAACCCCCAACGGCTCTGTATTGTCGCGGCCCCTCTGGAAGTCACACGCTGACCGGTGGGACTCACCTTTGTAAGATAGGCCCATCGGTCTACATGAACCACAGTCCGTACACTGCTCCGTAGCAGCCCTGGACCCTGTGGACTGACCAACATTAGGAGTCTGTAGTTTTGAGTTGACCCAAGATGATTTCATATATAAATTTTGTGGAAATAAATATATATCCGCTCCATTTGGAACACGCGGATTTTCGCATAAACTTATCAGCATTTCAACCAGACCTTATATATAAAATTGTTATAATTGACGATAACCTTTACTCCAAATGGGCTCATAAATACTCCTACATGATGGGAGTTGCATAAATGCATGATGTTGGAGTACTGTATTTTTTTCCGCCACAGTTTCTATTAAACTCTCTCTCTCTCCCCCCTTCTCCCTCCTTAGTCCAAACCCAGCCACCGAGGTCGCCACCTCTGAGCTTCTCCATCCTATGGTGCCGCCCTTCACACGTCATCTCTAGATCGCCGCGTCGGCTTACCCACTTTCGTCGTCGGCCTCCGCCTTCTCCCCCTCCTCCATCACAACCGCAACCTCCTCCCGACGCGTCATCTCCAGACCTAGCCGTTGGCCACCACCTTCTCCCCACCCCCACCCCCGCCATCACCTACATCCTCCTCCATCATCGCCGTCACCTCTCCAGTCATCATCATGGCCCCCGACGAGCTTGCCGTCGTCGATCCGGCTCGCTAGCGTCTGGATCTAGCTGGATCCAGCTAAATCAAGTGATCTCTGGTCACCCTCGTGTTCGTCGCTACCGATACCTTCTCCGGCCATCGTCGTCGAGCTAATCGTTGCCAGATCTGTCGTGTGGCCGTCATCGTCTTCACCGCGCTATAGTTGCGCCACCGCATGGGTGACAAACGACTCCTCTCCAAGAGATCATTTAGTCATGTCTTCTCGTGTTGGCTTGCATGCTGCAATTGTCACGTGAGGAAGTGACTGATTCTGTTCTCTCTCCATCTAAGATTTAGGGTGATGTATCAAGGTAACCGATGTAATATCCCAAAGTTCAGTAACCAAAATAAAATTAATAAAGTTATTATTTTATTAGATTTTCTAGCTATCAAATAGTTTTCTTCATTTGCTGTAATTAAAAAAGAGTTACATTGGTTAAAAAAAATCAATTATTCAATTTCTTGGTTTTTAAAGTCAAAAAAATATATTGAGTTTTTTTTATTATTTAAAGTTAATTTTTTTGTTGAAAATATTTTATTAAAGCTAAAAATACCCTATTTAACTACTCTAAAAATTCATAGAATTTTTAGACCTATATTACTATTTTTCAAGTCTAAAAATAATTTTCAGCAATATAAAAATAATTACTGCGTAATAATAAAATCATTATTTTTACTATTATTATTTTATTTGAGTTCAGAATGTTGTGTTTAGTATATGTATTTTTTTTTTAGGAATTTATTTGCTATTTTTTCAGAATTAATAGATGTTTTTTTTGAATTTTCAAAAGGAAGATTCCTCGGAATATTCTAGCAGCTACAGTAACAGGCCAAAACAGTAATTACACCAAAAAAATCCGACCATAACTCCGACGGGCAATTTTTGCCAAATCGTTACTCCTTTGCCCCTATAAATTAAACCGTGGTCTCTCCACCCTATTCCCACATCCTCTCGCCGATTTGACAAAGCCTCCGGGGCTCCCTCTGCTAGCCCTTCTTCTCCAACTCCAACGACAACTCCGACGAGCCCGATCTCCTCATCCGTATCTCCGTTGTGCATCAAATTTTACCCCGAGTTCCTCATGATATTCTCTACATTTCTATTCAAAATGAATTTTGATTTACCTATTTGTTTACCTCGGCCATAAAAGCACCAACGGACTTCTTCTCCGACTCTAGCGAGAACTCCGGCGAGCGCGATCTTCTCATCCGTTGCTCCATTGTGCACAAAATTTTATCAGTGAGTTTCTATTGAGATTCTCCACATTTTTATTCAAGTGAAATTTTTATTTACTAACTTTTTCACCACCGGCCACATCTACTTCCCCAATCCGCGAGAACTCCGTCGAGCCCGATCTCTTCATCCGTTGGGTAATTGCTCGAGCCCTTTACCTACATGTTCCCTTCAATATTATCTACCTTCTATTCAAATGAAATTTTGAATTTTGTAATAATTCATCACTGCCATGTCATAACCACCTCACCACCCAAGCCCACATGGCAGCCCACGTGTGCGCTTGCATGTCATACTTGCGTGGCTGTCACTATTCTATGGGCCAGTCCACCATGGAGCAAACCCATTTTTGTGGACCCGGTCCCCAAGACCCGGGCCTACATACCATTAACTCCAACCCTTTTCTTTTACAAAATAAATTCAGCTTAAAATTCTTTTTCCTACCTAACACAATAAAGAGATTTCCTTCAGAAAAATAATTCCTTAAATTCTGAAATTCAAAATTTCATCTTTTCATGTGATAATCAACCTTGTGGATGTTCGTTCTCCTTCATACGAACTTCGATTCCACCGATTCTTGTTCCTAAATTCATATAAAATAAAAGTATAGCTACTTGAACTATTTTTTTTTAATTTGGAGTTTATTTGAATTTTATTTGGATTTTGTTTGAATTTAGCTTGTTTTCTTGTATTGATTTCGATGACTCCGGAGAGTTATATTTCGACGCTATTTCAGAACAACGATTAACCAAGCAAGGCAAGTTACATTATTTGATCATGTTTGATCCCATTATTTAAACTTATTTAAATTCTATTTAAAATTATTATTGCATGCTTATTTCTATTCAATGTAATTTAAATACTTATTTTAAAATTATAGTTATGCCTAAATCCTTTGTACTGCCAATCTTGACATTGACATAAATCTAACTTGAGACCTTATATGAAAATCTAGTTTATGCAATAGTATGAACTAGAACCTTTTGGAAAAAATTACGCTTAGCCATGCTTAGACCTAAAATGTTTGATTTAGGAATTTTTAGCCAAAAATCAAAATGTTGTTTAAATGACATCTATGGAATTGGTGTGTCATGGAAGTTTGCAAATGATTTGAAAAATTGAAATAAAGAAAAAGTTGGTTTGTACTTGAGCGAAATGGATGGTTGGTGGGTGCAGATTTATGCACAAGCTCAATCCGGGAATGGATTGAGGCCCAAGGGTTATTTTGGAAGTCGCCCAAGTCAGTTAAGGACCGGTCTTCAAGCCGTATCTTGCTAAGCCACATCGTACTACCACATGTCCTGTATGGGCAGGACTAGGCTAAATAAATTGTAATACCTCATTGTTGTTTATACCATGTTGATATGTGGGTATAAGTTAGACAGAAGTCCCACTTGGCGTAAGAAGGGGCTTCCGGCGGGTGGTTAATCCAATGGAGGTGAAACCTTAGCGCGCATAAGAACCTTGGAGTAGAGCATTGTAAAGGCCTTATCACGTGTTATAGACTGCTTACCTATGGTAGTGAACGGTGGTATGGACGGATGCTAAACAAACTAGAGAAGTCGTGTCTTGTGGGTAAAGTTGTATAACCTCTGTAGAGTGTAAAACTATTCGAATAGCCGTGTCCACAGTCATGGACATGCTGAGCAAAGCCACTCAAAGTTAAACTTTGATTTTTTTTAAAGTATTTTATAAAACAGTTTATGACATATATGGATGTTCATGAGAAAAGTTATGGGTTGAAGCCCCGGGTTGGTGCCCGTGTTTAAGTTAGTGTTAGGTTGGTGCCTACACTAGCTTTATTAATTCAGTTAAAACTTAATTTTAGATATTGTAAAACTTGAGCTTTTGAACTTAGTATTGTATTTAAAAGGTCAAATATTGCTTTTCTACAAATAACCCTATAAGTTTTCCTTTTGATAATATCCATGCATGCATTAACTCTGTTATTAGGTGTAACTTGCGAGTACGGAAGTTGTGCTCACCCGTGCTAAATGCGAATAAATTTTAGAGCAGAAGGACTTCGCTATCGGTGTGGATTGTGACGACTAGGCCGCTATCAGTCGATTGTCTGTGGCAGATCAGCTGGACTCTACTACTTCTTTGTCTTCCGTTGTGTTTATTTATTGTTGGCTTGTGGCGTTTTTGTAATCAACTCTGATATTTATTAATAAAGTTATGCGATTTATGGATGTTATCATATATGTTTACTGTGTGAACTAACTACTGATCACGAGACTAGTTCAGAAATACACAGGATTTGGAGGTGTTACTTGACGAGGATTAAAACCTCGATGTATTATTTTAATACATAAGAGAAGACCATACGTCTTCATGGTCATAACCCCTAAGTCTAATAACATTACTGGTCGTAAGGATTCCAGAGGTTATATAATAAATACCCTGATCGGATAAGGTCCCGAACCTAGTCTCCGACCAGCCAATTACTCGTAAGGCTATGAACTGATATCATCTGTGTACCTGAATCCGGTATATCCCTTACTGTGTGATGAATGAAATATGTGCTATATATTTCATACCACGCGACGTTACATAATTCTAAGACACTGGACTACGGTTGAATGTCTCACCGACATATAACCGTACAACAGTTGATACCTTGTGAACTGACACCTCTCTCCGACTAGACGCGTTACTTCCCAATAGGCGTCTCTCTAAAGGATAACTGCCGCCGCTTCATTAACTACTTAAGGAGGACCGCGGAAGATGGAGGAGGAGAGGGGATCGAAGGCAATTGAGAATATTAGCAGTCGATTTGATTACAACACCATAGCAAGCATTGCGCTCCAGTGTAACTAGGATTAACGTTTTGTTTGATCACAGACATTCCTTGTAATAGCCAGTTCATAGCAATAAAGAGTGACCCATTCAATTCCAGAAGATACACATCATTTTCCTCTGTTTTTATATATTCATAACATCGACGATTTGATCGTCAACATTATTCATGAGTCTGACAACCGACGACTGAAATGTTACTATTGGAGACACCATATTGCATTTCTACCTCCCGTTGATTTAAGCAACCGGTTTGTAAAGCGACCGAGTGGTATTTTTTTTGTCCTTACACCTTCATACGTACATATACATGTAGTACGTGTACTCGATCGTCTTACATGTACCAGTAAATCTTAAATCGATCCATACATATATGTTCCAAAACCAAACAATCAAACAAGGTGACCGTAATAAATATATTTTGGTTGAGTTATGCTCTAGTGTACTAGTACTTTTGTTTTAAATGCTACTCCCTTCTATCACAAAAAAAAAATCGTATTAGACATCAACACAATCCTCCGAAAGCAACATTGACCATTAATTTTTATTATAATAGATTTATGAAACCTAACGAAACTATGATACTATGAAAGTTCATTTGGAGAAAATATAAACATATCATTTTTATATATTCAATCTAAGTATTCAAAAATAATATCAATAGCTAAAGTGTGATGGCCTAGTTTCGGACGGCAAATAGTACCTACCATTTGGTTTTCTGTTTTCGTTCGTATTTGGATTTGTTGTTTGAATTCTGAAAACTCCAAGCTTCCTCTAAGCTTGGGTTTGTGTTTCAAACCTCCATTCAAATCTCGAATTCAAAAATCAAATTGAATTCACCTTTTTCGGATTTTGGACCCCCCAAAATCTGTATCACCTTTGTTTTGCTTGGGCCAGCCCTAATATTTTGGGCCAACCTATTTTTCCTGGGCCACTCATCTTCTCTCCCTCTTCCCAATTTTCCCTCTCTCTCCCGGGCTGATTTCCCCGGCCAGCCCACCTCCTCCCGCTGCCTTGGCCCGGCCGCATCCCGTTTCCTCGGTCCGCTCGCCCTTCCTTTTGCCCTCAGTCGCATCGACTCGCCTTCCCCCTCTCATTCCTTCCTCTCGGCCTCTTTGCCCCTCTCTTTTCTCCCGATCTCCCCTCCCCAGCTCCGCCCGGCCTCCATCTTTTACGCACGACTTCGCCTCTCCCCTTCCCCTCGGCCTTCTCCGCCGGCCCAGCTTCTTCCCCTCCTTCTCCCCACACCGTTCGGCCCAACTCCTCTGGGGGCCCCTTCTCCTGCCGCTCCGTCCCCACCCCGAGTCACCTCCACGTCGCCTCCACCTGCCCCACCTCTGTCGCACCATTCCCTGTGCCGCCCCCACAGCGCGTCGCCTCCACCTACTCCCTGCCGCTGCGTCACCTCCACCGCCTGACCCCGTCGCCGCCCACACCTCCATGACGTCGGCGTCGTCCTCTCCGCCCGTGCGCACGCCCCCCAACCGGTCCATGCGGTGCAGCGGAGCCTCGGTCAGCGCCTCCACTCGGTCTGTTGCCAGCTCCACCTACTCTGCCTGCGGCGCCATCCCGTCGTGCGCGCCCACTCGCACCTATGCCGCGCCCATGCCGCCACCTCCTCCCGGCCAAGGCACCTTCCTCGGCTCCGCCTCTCCTCCCGGCTATAAAAGTTCATGGCCTCCCCCGTGCTCTCCTCGCCCCACTCCCCTCCTCTCTATGGTAAGTTTCTCCCCCAGCAAGCAATCTCCGGCTTCTTCTTTTCTCCCCTTCCGACCAAGCCCTTCGCCGTCGTTCGGCCTCATTTAGGCTTAGGCGATCGCCGATTTGGAGCACCGCAATGATGCCCCGAGCCTCCCCAGCAGCCTGCCGCAGCCTCCGGCCGCTGTGGACCGCCGTCACCGAGCTTCCCTCCTGCGCCACCTTCGGCTCCCGTCGCCAGCGTACTCCGTCGCTTCCCCCCTGTTGACAGCTCGGTAAGACTCCCCGCGTTGCCCTGGTGCTCGTGCACTCCTCCTCTCCCTCTCTCCTCCCTCCAGTCGTCGTCGCCACTGTGGCCTCCCCACCCGACCTCCCCGGCCGTCGCCACTCCCTACCCAGCGCCGCTCCGGCCCCAATGCCACCTCCCTCAACCTCCACACCTGGCCAGCTGTCCATTTTGGTCGCCCCCAGTGCCTCCCTGGCCTCTGCCCGCCGCCGCCGGCCGTCACCCGAGCCTCCCCCTGCTCCCTATTTCCCCCCTGCGCTGCTCTTTCTGTCCCCCCCTTTGTTGTCCGAAATGGGACAGTGGCTGTTTGGGCCTTAATTGCTGATGAATGCCCTAACTACTGCTATTAATTGCCTCCCCAACTCACTAATTGTTGGTAGTGGATTGATTGTTGATTGTTGGCAGTATCAGTGTTGTTCGGCAGAAGAGCTAGCAATTGATGAAAATCCGTGTTTTATCGGCAATCAAAATCTCTGTGTTCCATCTGGCAACTGAGAATTGTGTTCTGGTAATTGAAGATCAATTTTGAGCTAGCATTTGAATCGTCTGTATCAATCTGGTAATTGAATAGTTGGAAGTGAAATCTGTGTTTGGGATCTGGAATTTAGGAATTGTGTGTTGATCTGTCAATTGAGTTGTTGTCTGTGAATTTTGCTTCTCTCCAGTTCAGTAAATTGATTAGTAGTAATCATCAGTTTGGTAGTAAATTCTGTATTGAGTGATCGGGCAATTGCGATTTGGTGCATTAAGATCAGTAGTTTGTGTGGCTCGCAATTGAAAGTTTGTATTAATATGTCAATTTGAAAATCTGTCGTAATCCGGCAATTGAGAATTTGTGTGGCTAGCTAATGAAACCCCTGTGTATAATCTGGCCATTGGAAAATCTGTTCTTGATCTGATAATTAATGTTGGTGGTGTAATAATCTTGCCATCCTCCAAATCCGAAGTGGAGTATCCATGCTTAAGTTCCTTCGACCTTACCCTCCTTTGTATTTTCCCTCCCGGCAGAGTTTCCTCGCCATTTCCTCTTTCACTCAATTGGTCGTTTGACTTTGTCGAACATCCCTGTTTCGCCAAATCCCTTCTCTCAAGCTCGTCCTCCGCGATCTTATTTGAAGCTCTTGTGTTTTATTTGGTCTTTGAAGTTCTTTGGATTTGTTTGGTTTTTCGATCGTTGTCGCGTAATTAGAAATCGAATTCCAGAAGAAGTGACGACTTTTGTGGATGGGTGGAAAAATGTGCGGGGCTCATCTAGCCCTTGCTTTGGATTTTCCCTGGGTAGCCTTACACAGTGTTGGTAATAGGCGGGTGTAACCACTATAAAAAATAAGCATGAAGGTGGAGGTAGCCTCTGCTGTTATTAATTATTGCACAATTAATCTCTTTAAAAATGCAATTTGGTTAAAATGCTAAGTGATATAATTTTCTAATATATGTATTTATAAATGTTGCTTTACGCAAATAAAGGAAACCGAGCCATCCTTGTTAAGCCTTGCATGTATATTATTGCATCTGTTGTGTTGGCTCGCGAGCACGGTAGTTGTGCTCACCCTCGCTCTTTCCCCCAAACCCTCAGAAACAGGAACCCTGTAGCTTTTGACTACTACGAGGATCCAGAAGTCTGAAGACCCAGGAGTCGTTGAAGCGTAGTTTAGTCCTTAGCTGTTCTAGTATCATCTCAGTCTAGCTGACTCCGTCGGTTCTTGTGTGCCTCCTATATTGTTCGAGGTTTTCGGATAATATCGGGCGTACGTGGGTTCCCCAGTCACTTGCTTGTGGAGAGATGTGCTCTCATCCATTTTATTTCCGTTGTTGCTTTCGCTATTTTGGTAATATAATCATTTGGTCTGTTCGGACCTTATTGTAAAAATTGGCCCAAAGCAGTCTATATAAATTCTGATGTGTAAATTAACGAATGATATGGTCTTATGCTATGTATGATTTGATTCAAGCAATGTATCTGTGAAGTGCTATCCATTGATCCAAAGAATAGCATAATGATTTCACAGAGAAATCCCAATAGAGAAATCTGAGTCCTTACATAAAGTCTACAAAGTTTAAATGCACTTAGCCTAGCAACGAAGACTCTACATTAAATTAACAAAGGCGTTGTCTCTCTCGAGATCGCGAGCACTTCATTAAATTAACAAAATTCTCCGGTAGAAGTTTAAGTCCCAAGCAAAACAACATTGGTAGTTATCCAACCCCTCCAACCCCAACCATTCTTTCATCACTCCATCCTGCATTGACTAGCAGCTCCCTCAAGCAACCTAGGTACCATCCATTCTCTATATAAACACTGCCCCACAAGCCCCTGCCCTCAAACATAACAAGCCCATCAATCTCTCTCTCTCTCTCTCTCTCTCTCTCTCATCACACACACAAATCATCAAAATGGTGAGTACGCATGCAAATGAACCGAATGGTGATTAAGCGTATGTTGCAACCTGTGTACTTGTAGTAACACTTTCTTGACACGTTACGCGCGTATGTACGCATGCAGGTTGTTGAGATCAAGGAGAACGGCGGCGCTATGGTGGCGGGCAAGGCGCAGGAGCAGCTGCTGTCGGTGAAGCGCGGCGAGCCGGCCCTGGTGCCGCCGGCGGAGCCGACGCCGACGGGGCAGCAGTACTACCTGTCCAACCTGGACCAGAACATCGCGGTGATCGTGCAGACGGTGTACTGCTACAAGTCGCCGTCGGGCCGGGGGAACGGCGGCGCGGCGAAGGCGCTCCGGGCCGCGCTTGCGCGGGTGCTGGTTCACTACCACCCGCTGGCCGGCCGGCTCGCCATCAGCCCGGAGATGAAGCTCACTGTGGAGTGCACCGGCGAGGGCGCCGTGTTCGTGGAGGCGGACGCGGGCTGCGACCTCGCCGACGTCGGCGACCTCGCCACCCCGGATCCCACCGCGCTGGGCCAGCTCGTGTACGCCGTCCCCGGCGCCAAGAACATCCTCGAGATGCCACCCATGACGGCGCAGGTAAAACTAACCAACCAACCAACCACCCGCGCGCACGCATAAACTGCGCGCGCGCGTACGTGCTCTTGCATCTTTTTGGTGGGGTTCCGGCGCCTGAGGCGGGTTTGCCGCTGCCGGGCTTGGTTGCCCTGAGCTGCGCGTTAATGGCGGTCCTGGCGCCTTGTTCCCTTTTGGTGAAAGCCTTAAAAGAGAAGCATGGTGTTGCTGCTTATACATGCGCGTGACTGTGCATTTGTGTAATATTGGGTAGGAAGGAATTGAAGTTATTTTTGTACGTAGCAGCGAGAAGGATGGGGTTTGAAAAAAAAAACGAGTTCGATGAGGGAGATGCTCATAGAAAATCGTGATGGAAAAGCTTTTAAATAATTTTACCACTCCATTTGATATAAAAAAATGCTATCTTTATGTTTGATTTACACGTCATTCTGTCTTTTCTACGAGAAAAAAATGCTGTCTTTGTTATGTAGTAGTTCAGGTACTTTGATACCAACTGGAGACTTCTAAATATGTTGTTTCTACAAAGTTAGCTTACCCACTTCTACCTATAAATCAACCAAACCGTGCATATCATCCATTTTTGTTTCCTAGTTAGCTTCATGTCACTAACCAAATCTAATCCTCCAGCATGTAGGGTCCAAAGTTACATGGAAAATCAACACATGATTAATTCTGCACCAATATGTTGACAAATCATGTATTCACTCGGTCCCAATTGTATACATGTAGTTAGCCTTGATCCATCAGACACTCAGATTTGTCAAAACACATATGTTGCAAATTTAACTGACTTACTTCAACTGGAGTAATTTGTAATGAGTTAACCAATAGCCACAAATAGTAACTAGGGAAGTAATTAACAGAGCAAATTTATTTACCAACGGTTAAATTGATTAATTCACAGGTGACCAGGTTCAAGTGCGGTGGCTTCGCGCTGGGTTTGGCCATGAACCACTGCATGTTCGACGGCCTGGGCGCCATGGAGTTTGTCAACTCGTGGGCGGAGACGGCGCGCGGCGCTGCCGAGCTCACCGTGCCGCCGTTCCTCGATCGCACCGTGCTCCGCGCGCGCGACCCGCCGGTGATCTCCTTCCCTCACCACGAGTTCGCCGAGATTCCCGACGTCTCCGACACGGCGGCGCTCTACGGCGGCCAGGAGCTGCTGTACCGCTCCTTCTGCTTCGACCCGGACAGGCTGGAGCGCGTCCGCGGCCTCGCCCTCGCCGACGGCGAGCTCGGCCGCTGCACCACCTTCGAGGCGCTCTCCGGCCTCGTCTGGCGCGCGCGCACCCGCGCGCTGGGACTCGCGCCGGAGCAGCAGACGAAGCTGCTCTTCGCCGTGGACGGTCGGCGCCGGTTCGAGCCCCCGCTCCCACGGGGTTACTTCGGCAACGGAATCGTGCTGACGAACGCGCTGGCGACCGCCAGCGAGCTGCTGTCCGCGCCAGTGTCGCGCGCGGCGGGGCTAGTGCAGGAGGCGGTGAAACTGGTGACGGACGAGTACATGCGGTCGGCGGTGGACTACTTCGAGGCGACTCGCGCGCGGCCGTCGCTGGCGTCGACGCTGCTCATCACGACGTGGTCGCGGCTCGCCTTCCACGACGCGGACTTCGGGTGGGGCGAGCCGGCCATGTCCGGGCCCGTCACGCTGCCGGAGAAGGAGGTGATACTGTTCCTCGCGCACGGCAAGGAGAGGAAGAGCATCAACGTCCTGCTCGGGCTGCCGGCGTCCGCCATGGACGCCTTCCAAGAGCTCATGGACGAGATATGATCGATGACCACGCGTGGCATCAACGGCGGCAGAGAGACGGGTGCTATACACCACACACATATTTTCGTAGTGTTTTTATGCTTTTCATTTCCATGGGTTTACAGTATGGCTATGTTAATTGTGGCGAGTGTTGTGTCAAAGAATTATCATTACTCTGTGATGTTGATGTTTAATCTGAGGATTTGTTACCGGTTGTAAGATGGTTTCACGTGTATAATGAAAAGTAGTAATTGCAGTTCGTTTAATTAATCGGCCTCCGTCCCCCTGCTTCCAGCGCTTTCTGTAAACGAGCATGGCATGGGAAGAACGCCGCACGCCAAAAGTCTGTGCCGGCCCTCCTACCAATATCTCCGAATCGGCAATTGAAGATTACAACCCATTACCGGAGACCCGTCGCTGAAAGGTTCAGCGATTTGAAGATGTGTCGCTCACCACTTCATCCTAGTCACCAAACTATTAGATGACTAGGGGCACTTATACTATTACAGAAAAGTTCTTCACAGACGGTTCAAAAATATCATTACAGACGATTTCGTGAGCTGTCTGAGTTTATAGGTTAGTAATGATATAAATTCATCACAGACGGCTTTTGAACTGTCTGTGATGTATACTGTTACAGACAATTTGTAGATAAAACCATCAGTGATAGTTGACTATCACAGATGATTTGTAGATAAAACTGTTTGTGATATATCATAGATGGTTCTATAAACTGTATGTGATGATATTCATCTATAAAATCTCCAAGCAGTGACTGCCTGTGCCTTTAAAACCAGCTTCATATATGTATCAACAACCAACCATTCCTTGATGTCAAGTTCTACGGTGAGGCCATCCTTACATATATACCAGAACTCAACTTGCTTAGTGTTCATGTTAGGTTTAAAGCCAATTACATGCTTGTAATTAATAACTTCAACTTCAATTGTACTGATATTACTTCTGAGGCCGTGGTTTAAGAGGATTCTACAAAGCACTTAGAGGATTGTTATTAAGCAAATCACATATTCCAGTGTGTTAGGTTCGATGAAGTATGTTGTGTTTTCTCCTGCACGTTTAGGATGAACGCCTAAGGAGCAAGCTAGCTAGTTGAATTCAGACCTTGGGTTAGCTGGCACGGGACTACGAAGCCGGTTTTAAAGGCACAAGCAACCACTGCTTGGAGATCTTATAGAGAGAAGAGATCATGAATGAAATAGTAGGATGTACCTGAGACGCTATGGAGGAGAACTTGATCGGCATGAACACGATTACATAGACAAAGGTGAAATGAATGACGAGAGACTAGTTAAATGGTGAGATGCTAGTTGATTACACAGACTAGTTCAAGCAAATCATTAAAAATTAACTTTTTGTACACATGAATAAAATCTATCAAGATACTATCAACTGTGATGTAGGACAACAAATATATCAGAATGTATAAATTGCATTCTCGAAATAATACAAAACAACAGGTAATCTAACAGCTCAAGGGACAATCTATACACAATATCACATATAATTACATTTGTGATATCAATTCATCATACAACAATTCACGAGACCACAAAAAATCCTTCACCCACTGTCAATTTGTCATCGAACCCCCCTATGTGAACCAACACTAAGCACAGAGAGCACCCTAGTAGCATCATATTTCACAGGAGCACTTGCCACACTAATAGTAGCATCCTCATCCTTCACCAACATCCATGGCATCACAGAGCAAAGAGAGAGTAGTAGAAGTATACCAGTGCAATGAGGCAACCGTGGTAGCAACCCGCCTTCATCAAACCATCACAAGGCCTCCATCATTTTCATGCATACACATCATCAATCCACATCCCAGTATCATTCACATGTGCATGCATATCAACCAACAATATGTCGGGAAGAAATCAAGCAAATCTTTAAAATTAACCTCACAGTAGGGAAAACAAAATAGCAAGAAAAAAAAAGAGGGGAAGTGGACCGAGCCGGAGCGGCGGCGCCATGGCGCCAGGTCTAGCGAGGCCAAGCCAGGCCGGGGAGCCGCATGGGCCACACGGGTAAGAGGGAATCACCGTGGCTACCGTGGCTACCACGCAGGAGGCGGGCAAGCCAGGAGCCAGGGGCGCGCGCGCGAGCCTGCCAAGTAGGTCGTGCGCATGGGAGGGCTAGAGGCGCAGAGGAGAGGCACAGGCAAACCCTAGAGTCTGAATGTATATAAATAGGGTTGGACTTCACAGACGGTTCTAAAGTAGAATCGTCCGTGATATTATCTTTTCACAGACGGTTTTAAATAGGAATCATCTGTGATAAATATACATCACAGATGGTTCCAATAAATAACCGTCTGTGATAATATATACAAATTCACACATATGACACATTCTCATATACATAAATGCAAATTCAGAATATATGACACGTAAACATGTATTACTTGTTTTCCACCAGCCAGTAATGCCATCATGTTGTTATACCGAAATTGTTTACATATATAGAAGACAGTAAATATAAATTCAATTATTTTTTATGTTTGTATTTATATATGGCTAAACAGTGTGGCCAATCGCTTCTTACAAAGATTTAAAAAAGTAGAAATCTAAATAATCAAAGTTTTTGGTAGCATGCTTCCTCCGTCTTCAAAACTTCGTACGCGTCGGCGTTGGCATTGAACAGTTTGGGATCATCAAACGAATTCCAAAATGCGTGCACCCGCTGACACACACATTTGAGTGTCTCCTGAAGACCCTCTGATTGTTGAATCAAGAAGAAATGAACCCATAGGCTCTCTTCCCTTGCTTTAGGGGTCTTGGAAAGGTCGAATTGGTCACCCGCCACCTCGATTAAGCAGTCCAAGCGACGGCAAGCCTCCTGGAGATATGCAATGTCGTTGTGGTGGACCACATCGATGACGGGGTTAACTGTCGGAAGTGGGAGATCACCCGGAAGACACGGTGGAGGAGGATGTCAAGACGGCGGAAGGTGGCCGTCACCTGCTTCGACAAATCCTCAGACAAAGGAGCAAGGACACTGTTGACACAATGTCCTTCCGCAGCATCCGCTAGCGTACGGCCGGAGAGGTGCTCGTATAGTATGGCTAGGTAGGCCATCAATGCCGGCGATAAGGAAACAGAAGAGGGAAACATTTCTGCTTTTAGAATACATATAGAGTGATGTCCGGATGATCATCTTCGATGACAGATTATCCTTTTTATAAAATAAGGAATAAATTTGACACGTGAGATGAAGAGACGCATCAGGGAACTGAAGCGGCATTGATGCAAGCGAAGAGATGCATCGGCGATGACGAAACTCATCGGGGAGCTGAAGCGATATTATCATAGACGGTTATAATTAAAAACTGTTTGTGAAGTCTATGATTATCACAGACGGTTCATGCTCAGAACCGTCTGTGATACTTTACAAATGGTTCTCAATATGAACTGTCTGTGATTTTTATAATTATCAAAGATGGTTCGTGTTTAGAACTGTCTGTGATACTTCACAGATGGTTCTCAACCTGAACCGTCTATGATATTACCTCTTCACAGACGATCTTCGCATCGACGACGACAACGACGGTGAGTCTCTAGCATTATTTTGTATGTGTGTACTTTTGAAACCATGGTAGGTTAGCAACTAACATCATGTGTAGTGACATATTGTTAGCAAATAAAATAATGGTAGGTCAGCTTTAGATGTGTAATGTGTAGTGTTGTATTATCAGTGGCGAAGCTCGAAATTTTGTGTTGGGGGTATAACAGTGATGGTAAAGATTAGGCTATTAAGCAAGTATTGGTTGAACGAATGTTAGTGTTGGGTAAACTAGTGATTCTAAATATTGTATTCACATGGTACTTAATTTTTTTGTATAATTAGTTGCGCTTTACACATTTAGTTGTGAAAACAACTTAATTTTATGGAGTGTGGATGGTAACAATTGCTAACATTGGTTAATAAGTTTTAAATATGTGTGAACATATTATTAAAAACTGTGTAATCATTCCATAATATTTTGTTAAAAAATGGTGGTGCTTGTGCATACAGGGCGCCCCAGCTGGCTCTGTCTATGCAAATTGTTAATAGTTGTAAATAGTGTTGTCGTAGCGAAGGACCGAAATGGAAACAGAGGGGGGTGAATGGTGCCTTAAAAATTATGAACTCCCCTTTACTGTATTTAAACAAACCTACAAAGCCCTCTAGAAATCTCAAGAAGGAGTGAAGCAAAATCAGAGAACGAAAACAAACTTCGGGCTGTTCTGTCAGAAATCGGAAGTTCCGATTCTACCTAGCGGAGTTCCGATCGCGTAGTTCCGAGTTCATCATGGAAGTTCCGCCTACGGAGTTCGCGTGGACAATCGGAAGTTCGATTGTCGACCAAGAACAACGCGCTCGGGTTTTGCCCAAAAATCCGAAATACTAAATCTTGAATGCTCTTCTCAGGTCAAGTTTCACAGGACATCATCCTAAACAACATCTTGACCTTATGGAGAAGAATCGCAGACAAAGATCCATTAATCAAAGCAAAATCGGATTTCTTGAAGAAGGGGCAAGAAAGACCAAAAACCACACTAGACAAGATTCTTTGATTCTTAGCTCATGAACGCCGCCTGCGCCTAGTCCGATCACCTCGTGTCTCGCCACGACTTCGTCTTGATGTCCTGCAGTCAACACAGACAAAAACACATGACATAGCATTGCCCAATATCATACCATCAATATTTGAACAAGACTCAAACTCATACAAACTCAAAATCACAAACTATGCCTTTCTGCACAGTTCTGCCGATGATCGGAAGTTCCGCCTTTACCATTGCGGAAGTTTCGATTATCGGAAGTTCCGCACTTACCTTTGCGGAAGTTCCGATTATCGGATCGTCCGCACTCCCAGGTTGGAAGATCCGATTGTCGTCACAGCAGAATACTCACATCAGTATTATCGGACAAACCGCGTTCCCAGGTGCGGAAGTTCCGATTACCCGCAACAGAAACCAAAACGTCAGGATAATCGGAAGTTCCGTTTTACCACAGCGGAAGTTCCGATTATCGGAAGTTCTGTTTTCCAAAGCGGAAGTTTAGCAGATTCGAAAGCAAGACAAAGAAGAAGAAGTGAAAACGCAAAGATTTCAATCACAAACTTCTCACCACAGCGTCAAATACTCATCACTCAAATAGGGACCCTACTCACATGGTCTGTCACGTAGGTTTGCAACTAAAATCATGGTAGGTTATTTTCGAAACCATGGTACGCTTTAAATAATTGAACCAACTAATTGTGTGTAACATCCCAATTTTCAGAGCTTTTAAAATCCTTTAATTAGTCAGTAGGAAGAAAATTCACCATCTGGATTTATTTGAATTTAATTTAAAAGCTTAATATTGGACTTTGTGTAACAAACAATATAATATGAATAATTCCAACATGGACAATAGTCAAAACTATTTTATTTGGATTCTATGAGCTTGGTTGTATTTTCTAGAATTTTCTGGAATTTTTCCAAGTTCATTTGCTATTTTCCATTGCTTATTTGGATTTCTGGTATTTTCTTAAAAAGAAAAGCTATTTTAAATCTCCAAATAGTAGTTGGGCCGAATTCCTTCGCCCATCCTGCTCAACTCGGCCCGATCCTTCGTGGTCGTCCGATCCAATTGACGCTTGATCTCAGCTGCGGCTCTCTCTCCACGCGCTCCGTTAAACCTCACCGTTGATCGCGAAAGCGGACGACGGATCTCGTCTCACGCGCTCGCCTTCTCTCTCGACGTGGGCCCGCCGAGGTCGCTGCCTCCGACCGTTCTTATTCGTCTCGCGGAACGCTGCGTCCCGCCATTTTCGCGTCGCCGAGCTCCGTCCGACAATTTTGCAAACGGCCCGACTCTTCACGGACGACGCCTTCCAAGCCCTCCTCCTGACTCTTTCAAACATGTTTGAGTTCAAATCCGCCGCCTCTACCCCGTTTTCTTCGCGCTCGTTTCGGACTCCGTTGAACCCCGCCGCCATCTCGCCACCCTCACCCACCCTGTGGCCTATAACAGGTCCTGTGGATCGCCAAAGACTCCGCTTTACGGATCCGCCACCCACCTCACCCCAAGAGCCCTAAGCCGCCATGTTTAAGAATTAGGTTTCGTCACCAAACCCTAAATCTTCGATGCGCCACCGCCGGTGACGCCGCCTCCGTGGAGCCCGCCGCCAAGTCCTTAGTCCCTGACCTACCTCCGGCTACCACCCACGCCGCTGGGCCTCACCGAGTAGCCACCGACAAACCCGAACGCCTCGCCGCTCGAGCTCGCCGCCGCCACCTCCGTCGCCCTCTTGTGCCTAGACCCACTGCAAAAGGTTCGCAACAGAGTGAGCTTCCCACCGGTGCCACCCACTCGCCGGCGATCACCGCACTGCGTGCTGTCCGTCCCGCAGAGCCGCCGCAGCCGTTGTCGTCTCACGACGTGGACGCCCGATCACCACCCCACTCACCTCTTGGCGCAGACGTGTCACTCGTGGCGCTGCGTCGGCGCCACGCGCCGCACGCGCGCCGGCTTCGATCCGACCAGATCCACAGGCTCGGTGGACTGGTCCACCGTGGTCAGTGTCCGGCGACGTGGGCCCCACACGCCAGATTTCTTTATTTATTTTTTCCTGTTTTCCTAGGGTCGACGTCATGTCGATGTCATGCTTGCGCAATATACCGATTTTTCGTTGAGAAATAATTCGGGAAATTCTATAAATCCTTTTTCTAGGTTTCTTTTAGATTCAACCTTCCAACCTCATAACTTTTGCATCCTAACTCCAAATCCATCCATTCAAATTTCTAAATTTGTATAAAATCAAGATCTATCCATTGGAGATTTTTAATTATTTTATTGGAGTTAATTGCTTCTGTTATTTATTTATTCTTGTTGTTTGCTTAGTTCTGAGTAGACTTTGACGATACTTCGGAAGGTTTGAGGAAGAAGGAGCTTTCAAGATCAAGACCAAGACTGAACCTATTCCAAGGCAAGCTATACCCTTGACCATCTTGATTCCGGTTTGCTAAAAGTATTTTAATTTAAATTATCGCATCTTAATTCAAGTATTTATTTAAATGTTTTGGGTGTAGTAGTTAATTCCATATTGTTATGCCTTCCTTGTATAATTGTTTTGCCTTGATCCTTTGTCACCCTAGTTGATATGTAGTTGGTAATATTGTAGCACCAACGTGGGTTGGTTAGTGCGATTAGATTGCTTAGCCATGCCACGAATCACCATGTCATGTGAGACTACAGTTATTAAACCTGACTAAGTGAATATGCAATCTGTGTGGTAAAAATCTGTGTGTACTGTGTGCCGTTATGGCATGTGTTGCACTTAATCAACCGGGTGGTAAAAGGATTTAGACCGAGGCATGTGGTGGATCTTGTGTGAAATGGTGGATCGTGTGAATGTGTGCATGGGAGCTAATATGTGTGGCATAGTTAGCAAATCGTAGTCTTGCCTTGGTCAATTAAGGACCTCACCATGTGTGCCATTGAACTGAGCCTATCTGCATAACCACATGTCTGCTTTTGAGACAGGCCTAGCATAGTACGATGCGGATCCAAATGCTTTGTTATGGTTAGTGCTAGCTACACTAATTATATCTTGTGGGTAAAGTGTACAACTCGCATAGTATAATATAATCTATTCGAATAGCGGCGTCGCGGTCATGGGCATGCTCGGGATTTCACACTAGGGGTAGTTTTTCATAAACTGTGTGGGAGGGAGCCGTGTGATATAAATCATCCGCTATGTGAATAATCGATTAAGTCGTGTGCGTCTTTGTGAAATCAATTATCAAATTATTGTTATCTAATTGTTTTACTTGTTGTCAATGTATATTTATTATTCAATTGCAAACATTGCATTTATGCAAAAGAACCACGAATGCCTTTCCCTTGTAAAAAGCGCATGTATATATATATTGCATCTGTGGTGTGGCTTATAGTACGGTGTGTACTCACGCTTGTTTTGACGAATCAAGCGTAAGAGGAGGAGACTTCACCACTTTCGAGGAGGAGTTTATCGAAGGTGCCCGATCGCGAGGTCTTGACCCATCGGTTGCTGTTCGTGGCGAATCGATGGGATGCCGCCGCTTGTGTTTCGCCGCTTATTTCTCTGTTAGCCTGCGTGGCTTAAATAAATGTAAACTCGACCGTAAGGTCAAACCATTATTTATTTATCGTTTATGCTATTATTCGCTTGTGTGGATCGATATCCACCTTTGTTAACACTGTGTGCACTAGCGTGATCCTGGACTACTGCACGAAACACAGAGGATTCCGAATTGAAATTTTGGGATCCGACAGAGGTGGTATCAGAGCCATACCGACTGTAGGTCTTGACCTTAGTTAGATTGGCCGTTCTTAGTGAGTCCAAACTATTTTCTAAGGCAAAATTAACTTACAAGATTAATTGAACTCCTTAACTCATCTCATGTCTCTCCTGACTCAACTATTGCTGAAATTCTTTCTCTCCTCGGCATTTAAAGTTGTTTCCATCTCTTTGTCCATCTTGACGGATGCCTTACCGCCGACTTTCGAGATAGCAACGGAGGACTTGCCGCAGAGCCGTGGACGCCATCGCAGACACTTGGGGCTTTGATCGCCCAATGTACCGTGGCAATGAGTACATGGTCAATCTGACGAGATCATGGTTGGGTCTGTCGCCGACACCACGCCAGAGGAACACCAGAGGCGGCCGACCTTTGGACATCTCACCGAGGACCACCTTGCAGTGGAATTCGGGAATCATCACGCCGCCATACTCCTCAGTCCGCCACATCTACGCCAAGAGTCAAACACACCGCCTTCCGCTACCATCCCGAGCCGCCGGGGAGCTATCTGCGCGCTTTCCGTCTACCAATAGGGAAGGCAATGCCACAGTAGTGTATCTTGCACAATTCACAGCTGCTCGGGAGGAGTCGCTGGTGATGGCCGACACCGAGCTGAGGTGCGCCTATCAGGCTTTGGAAGAAGCCAAGGAAAGGATCGCCGTCTTAGAGCATGCTCTCTACGGTCAAGATGAGCTCGAGGATGATCAAGAGGAAAATCGGAAGAGAACCCTGAGGAGATCCCGGAGGAGCCAGAGGTTGCATGCCTAGAGGGACCAGCAGAGCTCGCACAAATGAGGAGAGCGGCTATACCTACACCCAGCACGCCTGCTTCCGCTACACCAGTTCCAGTGCATCAGAACCAGTTCGCGAGGATGCGGCTGATTGAGTCTACCGATCAGGAGCGTCACCGTGGCTTTGGAGGCTTTCTCGGGGAGTAGTTCGTTGAGTTCCAGTTTAGTCAGGCTTAGCCAGTTTCCTTTTCAGAGTCGCCCTTTAGGCGGTAGTTGTGTGCTTAGGTCCGCTTTATTTTTCTGTGTGCAAGTATGAGCTGCAAAGGCCCTTGGGCATTTGTTGCAGCCATACTAATAAGCTATTAATAAAGGTTATTCCATTTGAGTTTCTTGAGCTGTGTTTGTTGGGTTTAATCTACCCCTGTCTAGTTCTTAACTCATCTTGTGCTTGCTACCTTATCTAACCTATGAAACTTCATCATATGGTTCAGACTCGTCACACTGCTGCAAGTGGTTCCGGTACCCCAGCATCTGGAGAAAATGAGCAGATCCCAGCAGGCGCAGTACCACCCCAAGCACCCCCTCTTGACTTGCAGAACTTTGGAGCCTTCATGGCAGCACAAACGCAGATGATGTATACCATGATGAACGGATCATGAGCCATGAACAACAACAACAACAATCATCATGGAGGAGCCCCAGCCGCTCATGGTCATCAAGGACCATCCAAGTTGGCTGAATTCATGAGGACCCGTCCACCAACTTTCTCTGGACATGTCTCGCCGGTAGAAGCTGATGATTGGCTTCGCGTAATTGAGAGGAAGCTGCTGATCACCCAATGCAGCGATCATGAGAAAGTGTTATATGCCACTCATCAGATGGAGGGCATAGCTGCTGAGTGGTGGGAGAACTTCTGCGCAGCACATGAGGCACCGCAGAATATCACCTGGGAGGAATTTTCTGCAGCTTTTCGCCAGTATCATGTACCTGAAGGCATTATGGATCTGAAGAAAGATGAGTTCCGTGCTCTTAAGCAAGGAGCTATGTCGGTGACTGATTACCTGAACAAGTTTTCTCAGTTAGCTCGCTATGCTGCAGAGGATGTCGCTACTGACAAGGCTCGTCAGAGTCGTTTCTTGAAGGGATTGAACTCAGGACTGCAGGTCAATCTGATTGCCCACACCTTCCCAGATTTCCAGGAACTAGTTAACAAGGCATTGATCATGGAGGACAAACGCAAGGAACTGGAGGAGCACCGCAAGCGTAAGATGAATCAGCAGGGAGGCCATCAGCAACAACAGCAGAGGGCAAGGATAGTGCCACAGCAGTTTATTCGTTTCCAACCACGAGTTACGTCGGGACCTCGCACCGCCAAAGACCTCGCCCTTTGCTCAGAATCCTCGCAACACTACACCAGCCAACCCCACCCCAGGGAACAACATCCGGCAGGGTGAACCAAGAGTGTGTTACAGTTGCCGTCAACCAGGTCACTTCGCCAATCAGTGTCCTCAGAAAGGAACCATCACTCCAGTCCGCTTCAACCTTGGAGCAACACCTGCTAAGACCCCAGTGCAGAACAACCAGGGAGTTTCTCAGGGAACCAGTCAACCAGGAGGAGCGCCTCAGTCAGTTGTCAGAGGTCGTGTTAACCACGCCACCTTGAAGGAGCCGAGGAAGCACCGGACGTCAGATGGGTAAGTTCCTCGTAAATTCAAGACTGCATCCGCTCATTTGATTCGGAGCTTCGATTCGCTTGTTTCGGAAATTTTGCAACTAAGAACAAATTGGAAGTTATGCCTCTTAAGCGCACTCTGTTAGTCCAGTCGCGAGCAGAGCTAAGTTATAATGTGGGTTGTTTAGGGGCTAAGTTACTCATAGCTGGAGTTGAGTTTCTAGCTAACCTAATTATTCTAGACACCCAAACCATAGATGTCATCCTTGGCATGGATTGGTTAACCAAGCACAAAGCCGTGCTAGATTGTGGCCGAAGAGCCGTTACAATCGAGGATACCAAAGGAAACAAGGTGGAGTTTCTAGCTACCTCAGTGCGTAATGGACATCTGCTAGTCAATAGCATGAAGACCGTCGCGTTGGAAGATGTACCAGTCGTCAAAGAGTATCCAGATGTGTTCCCAGAAGAATTACCAGGAATGTCACCGGATCGTGACATCGAGTTTGTTATCGACCTAGTGCCAGGAACAGCACCACTCTCGAAGAGACCTTATCGGATGCCAGCCAATGAGTTAGTAGAAATGAAGAAGCAAATAGAAGAACTTTTGGAGAAAGGTTTTGTGAGGCCTAGTTCGTCACCATGGGGAGCGCCAGTTTTGTTCGTCAAAAAGAAAGATGGAAGCATGAGAATGTGCATCGACTACCGGTCTCTCAATGAAGTCACTATTAAGAATAAGTATCCATTGCCCCGGATAGATGATCTGTTTGATCAAATGAAAGGAGCCGAGTGTTCTCAAGATCGACTCGCGATCAAAGTTACCATCGATTGAAGATCTGTCCCAAGGATATATCTAAGACCGCTTTCTCAACGCGGTACGGACATTTTGAGTTCCTAGTCATGTCCTTTGGCCTGACTAATGCCCCTGCCTATTTCATGAACATGATGAATAAGGTATTCATGGAATATTTGGACAAATTTGTAGTTGTATTCATCGATGATATTTTGGTTTACTCCAAGTCAGAAGGAGAACATGCTGAGCATTTGAGGTTAATCCTAGAGAAGCTCAGAGAACATCAGTTGTATGCTAAGTTTAGCAAGTGTGACTTCTGGAAGAAGGAAGTGGATTTCCTTGGTCATGTGATGACAGCTGCAGGAGTAGCAGTTGACCCCGGTAAAGTGAAAGCGAGATACATCGAGAGCGACCCAAGGCATCACGCAGATTCGCAGTTTCTTGGGATTGGCAGGATATTATCGCCGTTTTATTGAAGGATTCTCGTCAATTGCTATACCTCTTACGCAATTGTTGAAGAAAGAGAAAAATTTTACCTGGACCCCAGCCTGTGAAGAAATTTTCCAAGAATTGAAGAAGTGCCTGACTTCGGCCCCAGTGCTGATTTTGCCAGATATTCGTAAGGATTTTGATATCTATTGTGATGCTTCGCGTCAAGGATTAGGATGTGTCCTGATGCAAGAAGGAAGAGGCATCAGCGTATGCGTCAAGGCGATTAAGGCCTCATGAAGAGAATTATCCTACTCATGATCTAGAATTAGCAAAGCGAGAGTGCATGCTTTGAAGATTTGGCGTCATTACCTCATCGGTAATCATTTGAGATATACACAGATCATAAAAGCTTGAAATATATTTTCACTCAATCGGACACGAATATGAGCGAGAGAAGATGGTGGAGTTAATAAAGGATTATAATCTTGGAATTCATTACCATCCTGGCAAAGCCAATGTTGTCGCCGATGCTTTGAGCCGTAAGAGCCATTGCAATGCTTTGGAAGTGAAAGAGCTTTGTTCAGAACTTCAAGAGGAATTCCAGAAGCTGAAGCTAGAAGTAGTATCTGATGGATTTTTGGCAAATTTAGAAGTGCAGTCTACTTTGGAGAAGCAGATTCGCGAAGCTCAGCCGAAAGACTCAGAGTTCTCCGACATCAAGAAGAAGATGACAGAAGGGAAGTTCAAGGACTTCACAGTGGATGATCAGGACATACTGTGGATCAATGAACGTATCTGTGTTCCAGATATTGATGGTTTGAGACAGCTAATTTTGAAGGAGGCCCATGACTCAAAATATTCGATTCACCCTGGCAGTACTAAGATGTACCAGGATGTTAAGAATAAGTTTTGGTGGCCAAATCTGAAGCGAGAAGTCGCAGAGTTCGTTGCCTTGTGCGACGTGTGTCAAAAAGTTAAAGCAGAGCATCAGAGGCCAGCAGGTCTGTTACAACCTTTGAAGATTCCAGAATGGAAGTGGGAAGAAATCGGAATGGATTTCATTACTGGTTTACCCAAGACTCAATCGGGTTGCGATTCGATTTGGGTAATAGTGGACCGTCTCACTAAAGTTGCCCATTTCCTGCCGGTCAAAACCACATACTCAGGAGATCGTCTGGCAGAGCTGTATATGTCAAGAATTATCAGTTTGCATGGTGTGCCCAAGAAGATAGTGTCAGATCGAGGATCTCAGTTCACCTCCCGTTTTTGGCATAGTCTGCAGGAAGCCCTTGGGACTCATCTGAATTTCAGTACTGCATATCATCCCCAGACAGATGGACAGACCGAAAGGGTCAATCAGATACTAGAAGATATGTTGAGAGCCTGTGCTCTAGCAAATGCTACCCGTTGGGATAAGAGTTTACCTTATGCAGAGTTCTCGTACAATAACAGCTATCAAGCCAGTCTGCAAATGTCACCGTTTGCAGCTTTGTATGGTCGCTCCTGCAGAACCCCGTTGAACTGGTCAGAAACCGCTGAACGTACAGTCTTTGGTCCGGATATTATTCAAGAAGCAGAAAAGCAAGTGTCCATGATCCGAGAGAGACTAAAGATAGCTCAATCGAGACAGAAAAGCTATGCGGATAATCGTCGTCGAGATCTCAGCTTTGAACCAGAAGAGTTTGTTTATCTTCGAGTTACGCCCCTCAAAGGTGTAAAGAGGTTTCATGCAAAAGGGAAGCTTGCCCCTCGGTATGTTGGTCCGTTCATGATTTTGGAACACCGTGGAGAAGTGGCTTATCAGTTAGAGCTGCCACAATCGCTAGCAGGAGTACACGATGTCTTCCACATCTCACAGCTGAAGAAATGTCTTCGTGTGCCAGAAGAAAAAGCACCATTGGATTCGATTGAACTAAAAGAAGACCTCACCTACAAGGAGCAGCCGGTCAAGATTTTGGATGTCGCAGAGCGCCGCACCAGAAGCAAGACCGTTCGTTTCTGCAAAGTCCAGTGGAGTAACCACTCAGAAGGAGAAGCAACGTGGGAACATGAAGAAGAGTTGAAAGCCGAGTTCCCTAGCCTTTTCTCTAGCTAGCCTGAATCTCGGGGTCGAGATTCCATTAAGGGGGGAAGGTTTGTAACATCCCAATTTTCAGAGCTTTTAAAATCCTTTAATTAGTTAGTAGGAAGAAAATTCACCATCTGGATTTATTTGAATTTAATTTAAAAGCTTAATATTGGACTTTGTGTAACAAACAATATAATATGAATAATTCCAACATGGACAATAGTCAAAACTATTTTATTTGGATTCTATGAGCTTGGTTGTATTTTCTAGAATTTTCTGGAATTTTTCCAAGTTCATTTGCTATTTTCCATTGCTTATTTGGATTTCTGGTATTTTCTTAAAAAGAAAAGCTATTTTAAATCTCCAAATAGTAGTTGGGCAATTCCTTCGCCCGATCCTGTTCATCTCACCGATCCTTCGTGGTCGTCCGTCTGAATTGGACGCTTGGATCTCAGCGCGCGCGTCTCTCTCCACGCACGTTAAACCTCACCGGTAGTTGGATCGCGGCGACGACCAGATCTCCGCTCACGCGCCTCGCCTTCTCTCTGACGCGTGGGCCCGCCGAGGTTGTCGTCTCGACCCGTTCTTCTTCGTCTCCGCGGGAACGCCGCGTCCGCCATTTTCGCGTCGCCGAGCTCCGTCCGACAATTTTGCAAACGGCCCCGACTCTTCGCGCGGACGACGCCTTCCAGAAGCCCTCTCCTCCCCGGACTCTTTCAAACATGTTTGAGTTCAAATCCGCCGCCTCTACCCCGTTTTCTTCGCGCGTTCGTTTCGGACTCCATTGAACCCCGCCGCCATCTCGCCACCCCAGTCCACCCCAGGGCCTATAAATAGGTCCCAGGGATCGCCAGCACCTCCGTTTACCAGATCCGCCACCCACCTCACCCCAAGAGCCCTAGCGCCGCCGCGGTTTAAGAATTAGGTTTCGGTCACCGAAACCCTAAATCTTCGATTGCGCCACCGCCGGTGACGCCCTGCCTCCGTGGAGCCCGTCGCCAAGTCCGCCGTCCCCAGACCTACCTCCAGCTACCACCCACGCCGCCTGGGCCTCACCGGAGTAGCCACCCGACAAAACCCGAACGCCTCCGCCGCTTCGAGCTCGCCGCCGGACACCTCCGTCGTCCTCTTGTGCCTAGACCAGTACCAAAAGGTTCGCAACAGAGTGAGCTTCCCGCTGGTGCCACCCACTCTCGCCGGCGATCACCGCTTGCCGCTTGCGGTCCGTCGAGCGCAGCCGCCCGGCCGTTGTCGTCTCACGACGTGGACGCCGATCACCGACCACCTCGCCTCTTGACGGCGTGCGTGTCGACTACGTGGCGCGCAGCGTCGGCGCCACGCGCCGCAGCGCGCCGGCTCGATCCGACGGATCCACGAGGGCTCGGTGGACCTGGTCCACCGTGGGCCGTGTCCCTAACGTGTGGGCCCCACACGTCAGGATTTCTTTTTATTTATTTTTTTCCGGTTTTCCTAGGGCTGACGTCATGCTGATGTCATGCTTGCGCAATATACCGATTTTTCTGTTGAGAAATAATTCGGGAAATTCTATAAATCCTTTTTCTAGGGTTTCTTTTAGATTCAACCTTCCAACCCTCATAACTTTTGCATCCTAACTCCAAATCCATCCATTCAAATTTCTAAATTTGTATAAAATCAAGATCTATCCATTGGAGATTTTTAATTATTTTATTGGAGTTAATTGCTTCTGTTATTTATTTATTCTTGTTGTTTGCTTAGTTACGAGTAGACTTCGACGATACTTCTGGAAGGTTTGAGGAAGAAGGAGCTTTCCAAGATCAAGACCAGCACCTGAACCTATTCCAAGGCAAGCTATACCCTTGACCATCTTGATTCCCAGTTTGCTAAAAGTATTTTAATTTAAATTACTGCATCTTAATTCAAGTATTTATTTAAATGTTTTGGGTGTAGTAGTTAATTCCATATTGTTATGCCTTCCTTGTATAATTGTTATGCCTTGATCCTTTGTCACCCTAGTTGATATGTAGTTGGTAAATATTGTAGCACCAACGTGGGTTGGTTAGTGCGATTAGATTGCTTAGCCATGCCACGAATCACCATGTCATGTGAGACTACAGTTATTAAACCTGACTAAGTGAATATGCAACTGTGTGGTAAAAATCGTGTGTACTTGTGTCTTTGTTATGGCATGTGTTGCACTTAATCAACCGGTGGTAAAAGGATTTAGGCGAGGCATGTGGTGGATCTTGTGTGAAATGGTGGTGTGTGTGAATGTGTGCATGGGAGCTAATATGTGTGGCATAGTTAGCAAATGGTAGTCTTGCCTTGGTCAATTAAGGACCTCACCATGTGTGCCATTGAACTGAGCCTATCTGCACAACCACATGTCATTTTGAGACGGGCCTAGCATAGTATGCGATGCGGATCCGAAATGCTTTGTTATGGTTAGTGCTAGCTACACTAATTATATCTTGTGGGTAAAGTGTACAACTCTGCAGTATAATATAATCTGTTCGAATAGCGCGTCATGATCATGGGCATGCTCGGGGATTTCACACTAGGGGTAGTTTTTCATAAACCTGTGTGGGGAGGGAGCTGTGTGATATAAATCATCTGGCTATGTGAATAATCGATTAAGCTGTGTGCGTCTTTGTGAAATCAATTATCAAATTATTGTTATCTAATTGTTTTACTTGTTGTCAATGTATATTTATTATTCAATTGCAAACATTGCATTTATGCAAAAGAACCACCGAATGCCTTTCCCTTGTAAAAAGCCAGCATGTATATATATATTGCATCTCTGTGGTGTGGCTTGCGAGTACGGTGTGTACTCACGCTTGTTTTGACGAATCAAGCAGAAGAGGAGGAGACTTCACGAGCTTTCGAGGAGGAGTTTATCGAAGGTGCCTGATCGCGAGGTCTTGACCCCAGTCGGTTGCCTGTGGCGAATCGATGGGATGCCGCTGCCGTTTGTGTTTCCGCTGCTTTATTTCTCTGTTAGCCCTGCGTGGCTTAAATAAATGTAAACTCGACCGTAAGGTCAAACCATTATTTATTTATCGTTTATGCTATTATTCGCTTGTGTGGATCGATATCCACCTTTGTTAACACTGTGTGCACTAGCGTGATACTGGACTAGTGCACGAAACACAGAGGATTCCGAATTGAAATTTTGGGATCCGACATTGTGTCATAATTGCTAACTTGAAATTGAGTTGAAGGTATGGCTCGCGACCTTGGTGGTTCAGACTGGCATTTCGGCCTACTGGATTGGCTGGTCGACGCGCAACATCGCACAATCCGCCGTGTCCCGCGTCCAGTTTGCGGGGACGACGCGACTATCTTGGGGGTGGTCCGTACACGGACACCTCGATGGGCTTGGAGACTGGACCCACACTGGGTAGTCAGGATTGTCTACAAATTGTGCCGCTATGTACTCACTTCTTCGTGCTTTGCAGGATGAGCAATGCTGGTCTTCTACCTCTCGCGCGGAAGGTGGAGGCCACCAAAGAGGATGACCCTCCGGTCGAGGACAACGGGGAGGTCCAGGCCAGCCCGGAGCGGTCACGACGGTTCCCGTTCAACCGGTCGTTGCTAACAACCCTGGTGGATTGGTGGCGGTCTGAGACACACACCTTTCACCTCCCATTCAGGGAGATGACCCCCCACTCTTCAGGATATCATGTTATTGCTCGGCCTGCCTATTGTGGGAGCCGCTGCCTCCCCGCCGAACGCGCCTACCATCTGGCGCGATGACCTGCTGGGCAGGTTTCAGGGAGTTCTTCTGGCCGAGGCCACGCCAGCGTACTTCGACTTCCAGGCGCGATAGTGTCATGGCCCGCCCCTGCGGTGGCTTTCACAGTTTCGGGTACGTATGCTACCCATTTTCCATGTTAAGCGATGCACTATCCTTGCCATATGACGGGCTTATTAATTATTGGTTTGTGCGTAGGCCGAGCGGATGGTCCCAGAGCTCACTGACTACCAGTTGTCGTGACACCTCGAGGCGTACTTGCTGTGGCTCTTCGGCTAGGTAATGTTTACCAGTAGCCACTTTGACTCTGTCGATGCCCACCTCGTGGGGTACACGAGGGCCATCGCCAACGGGGAGGAGTTGAAGATCAGCTGGGGATCAGCCGTACTTACCGCGACATACCACAACATGTGTGAGGCATGCTGCAGGATGAAGCCGACCTCCATCCTCACAGGCTACCCCTTCTGCTGCAGCTGTGGTTGTTCGAGCGCTTCTCCGTCGAACAGCCCATGTTGCTGGACTCCAATACGTACCTTGCGGACATGTACCATGGGGGTGCGGTGTACCGGCTGACCGCAGAGTCCCTTTGGTGCCATAGACGGGCACGTACTATCCTCTATCTTTACTTCAATTATATTACAGGTCATCCTTTATAACAACTGTCCCGGCTCGTAGGCATAGTATGTACATGTGCAAGTCATGCGTGTGTATGAGCACTTTGTCGAGCAGCTTGATCGCCTCACCGCTGACGACGTGCACTGGGAGCCGTAGTCTGATCAAGAGATGGAGGACCGTGCTCCCGCATGGCTATCTTCACTGTGCTGGTGCGATTGGGCATACTGGTCGACTCGAAAGAAGCTCATCTTTGATGTGTTCATTGAGGACTATGCAGTGCATAGGGTGATGCACCAGTTCGACCTCCGCCAGGTTGTTCCAGTTCCCGTTGGGGCGCGGGTGCCACACTGCGAGACATTGCAAGACACCTGCCTACATGTTGGAACACCTGTGTGAAGTGCAGCACCGCTTCTTGTTGTGTGTGTAGCGGTAGTAAGATTACAAATGCTAGCATGTTGTAACTTGTACTTCAGTTAGTGCTTTGCTTGTTCTAACAAATATGGAACTAATTGTATCGGATTTGCAAATTGTAACTTCATTTCAAGTGTCAATCTGTTGTCATGACCAATGATTGTAAAGCAAGATGTGATCACTCTCTGGAACGTAGGACATGACTTCTCTCTTCAAAGCAGGACGTGACCACTCTCTGCAAAGCAGGACATAAGTACTCTCTGCGTAGCACCACGACATGACCAATACCTGCAAAGCAGGACATGACTACTCCTACAAAGAAGCAGGGCGTGACCTCCTTGAAGGGCGCAGTGCATGGACGTGAAAAGCATGCTGCCTCATCGCAATGGAGCCACTACAGCTGCATCCGCTCCCGCTATAAATACAATGCTACTCGGCCAGGAACTCCACTCCAACAACACTACCTACATTACATGGATAAGGAGAAGGAATGGGAGAGCATCCGTGAGATTTTGAAGGACTAGGTGCCTCCCCAGGAAACCACCGCTCATCACAGGGTGTTTAGTCAGCAACCTTACACGCACCACCCGCCTTCGGAGGTCGCCGATCAAAGGATGCTGCCTCACAGTACGCCTAACGATTCGGGGTCAAGCCACGCCCTCCCTACTATGCCCACTGAACGCTCTCCGGAAGGCCCCCCACCGGGGGTGGAGCCACCCCTTTGCTGGTGCAGGGACGCCTACAAGTGCATCAAATCAACCGATGAGTGGACCATTGGGCAACACCATTGGTGTGTTCTAAACTACTACGCGAACTACCCCGACTGCAGGTTTGACACACCAAGCCAAAGGCAGCAAGTAATGAAATCACATTCAAGTGCACACTATTTTTTTTTGCTTCCCGTTGCGCCGTAACCACATCTTTCTTGCCACCGCAATCTCCATCGCGCCTATGCGATTTCAGCTAGTGGATCGACGACAAGATCCACCCCTATGACATGTGGATGCTTCTGACAAGGAAGAGCTGGGCCAGGGAGGACCATGAGGGCTGTGAAAGGCGCCTCGAAGAGCTGCAGGCTGAGATGGAGGAGAAGAAGATGCGGGAGAGGTTGCGCGAGGAGCACGAGCGCAAGCATGTCAGACGACGTGAGGTGGAGAGGGCGTGGAAGAGGGCCATCGCCGCGAAAGCTAAGGAGCAAGGCAAGGAGTACAACGCTGAGCTGAGCCGCAAGGGCAAATGGCTATGTTCCATGTAGTAGTCCAACCCTCTACGTGCATATGTCTCATGTATTTCTAATTTTTTAAAGGCATGCGTATACTGTCCTTGGTTCGTTAGTCTGTATGCCATGTAACCCCCTTGTCGTATGAACTATCATATTGTTATCGTTCCCCCTTTTATCCAAAGTTCTCCATCGAGTATGAATTCTTGCAATGTCACTTACCGTCCCACTTTCGAATCATTGTTACCTTAAACATCCTCACAAAATTCTTTATAAATTTACCGTACTACAACAACATACGATGATCAAGAAAGGTTATTGCGAGTCTAACAGATTTTGTACCTTTCAGAATCTACAAAAATCACAAACGGACCAACCAACCTTGTCTGCCCTTTTATTTGTAAAAAAGGTACAAACAAGATTTTCTAAATGTATTACCTAAAAAAATTGTCATTTATTACCCCACAATTATTTCCATCAGATTAATATAATATTATTATTCTACATACAAATTGCCCCACGATTGGGTGACTTGGGCTAGTCGCCCTATGGTTGTGCACCAACTATCCTATTTGCTCTGCAGTTGGGCGACTAGTTCAAGTCACCTAACGGTTGAGCGACTTAGACACCTGTCGCGCAACCATTGGGTGACTTGCCCAAGTCACCCAAATGTGGAGCTACAATAGATTGTTACTGTAAAAAAATTGGGAGTATTATTTATGTAATTCACAAGAAAAATAGATTACTTTTTTAAAAAATTCCTTCGCCCCTCCCTCACACTATAGTCAGTAGTTATGGTGCCAATGATGGCTGATTCCAATTGTTAATGTCGCAACAATGTGTGAACTCTCGGCTAATGTTAAGAAAAATATAGTAAGCCAATGTGTACAACAGATTATGATTGTATTACTATATATATGTATATAGACGCGTGCGCGCGCGCACACACACACATATAGAATAGGTTATTCAATGCTCCCCCACCTTCTGTGGATCAAAACCCACATCCTACCATGGTTAAAGGCTGGTCAAAGAAAACCCACCACCTCCCACCTCCGTCAACTCATGTTTCTCTCTCCACCTGCCCTCTGCGCTCAGCGTGGTAGTAAATCTCTGATGAAGATGCAGTAAAGGCATAGGGATTGTAGCAATACTAAGCGTGATAGTGTCTGTTCTGTAAAGACACAGTAAATGAACATGAAGATCACAGTAATTCCTCAGAAAAAGATCACAGTAAATGTTTTTGTAGAACTACAGTGAAAGCACAAGGAAGTCGCACTAACCTCTTGTAGTGCCACAGTAAATGCACAAATGAGGCCATAATAATAGTAAGTATCTAGAAACGGTGCAGTAAATGCAGAAGGAGGTTGCAGTAAATATTGCACACCCGATATTCTTCTCTTATATCGGCATTAGTAGGTAGTGTATGTGACAATAATTCTAATACAATTTTTTTACTATCGAACAATCTCATAGCGTACTTCTTTTTTTGGGCCACGGTCCCATGATCTGCACACGTGTGATAGTAACTTGCAACTGTGAGAAAAGTAATCGTGATACATTTTTTATTGCCCCATCACACCTAAGCGAACTTTTTTCGTCGGGTCACGATCCACATCCTCTGCGCTCAGCATGGTAGTAAATCTATTGGTAGTGTTGCAGTAAAAGGCATAACAAGATCACAGTAAAATCTCTTTGTAGTGTAAAAGGCACAATGAGGTTGTAGTGAATCGCTTTTGTAGTGCTGCAGTAAAAACACAAGGTGGTTACAGTAACAGAGACAATGAGATCGCAGTAAATCTTTGTAGTGTTGCAGTAAAAGACATAATGAGATCACAGTAAATCTCTGTAGAGCTACTGTAAGGGGGGGGGTGGTGGATTGAGCGGCACACACGGTTTTATGGTCGGTTGCGTTGTGATTAGATGATGCAGTAATTGATTGGTTTAGGTACATTAAATTTGAACTTTCAGTGCAGTAATTTGTTTTTTACAGCGTTAAAACATATTCAACATGGATGTCTTTTTGTTAAGAACATTTTTTTCCAACAAAACGCTTCAAACAGATTGTAAATGGGATAAATGGTTTATGATATATTCTCGTTCAAAGTTTACAATTAACCCATGCTTCTCTCTCCATCCACTCCTCTTCGCTCAACATGGAAGTAAATCTACTGTAGTGATTCAGTAAAAGGCACAACGAGGTTGCGTGGGGTGGTACGGTGTGATTTTTTACAGCCAGTTGCGTGGGGGTGCATGTGGTTGTGTGGTCGGCTGTACACGGGGGGTAGAATAACCTATTCTACATGCAGGTACTGAACTAGTTAACAACAAAACAAGGAGCACACCTGGAGTATATCTTGTTCTGCCAAGCCTTCCTCACCTTCCTAGTATTTCTATTCTTTAATTGGGAACCAGTGGCACCTCTGCTCTTCTATTGTTCATACCTCTTTTTGGTGCGCACCATAGAAAGAGCCCTAGTAAAAACATATTTGGAGCTACTGCCAACAGATGGTTTCAACGCTTTCTTTGATTTATCCATGACCTACAATGGGAGTATCTAAAATTATAAGAACAAATCAACTAGAAGGAATACCTTGTGTTTGCTGTGAGATAAACATGAACATACCTTGCACTTCCAAATGGAGACCTGGTTAGCTCTGGTCGGTTCGCCGGCAACACGTGGCTAGCCACACACAACTACCAGATCACCAAGGCCTACGATGACCTATGATCAGATCGCCGGCGACACACGGCTCCACACTGTACCAGAACTACAAGGCTAGTGTAACATCCCAAAATCCTAATTCTAGGATTACGTACTATAAATGCATTAGTGGAAATACTTGATCAGTTGTATATGAAAAATACCATGTTGATTTTGGTTTTTGAATTTAAAAGTTAAACATGAATTACAATCAAATAGGTGCTAAAAAGGAAATAGATAAGACAAAATAAAAATATCAGAGGAGAGAATTATTTCGGGCATAATATCCTAGAATTCAATAGAAAATCAAAAACCCAAATCTCTCTCTCCCTTCGACCTGTGGGATCGTCTTCCACCTCGGCGCAGAGTGCGAACGCGTGTGGCCGCGCGTGAGCTCTCCGCTCCACCCAGGGTTTTCCTCACCGCACCTGGTTTTTCCACCGGCCACACCTGCCTCGTCACCTCACCATCAAGACGCACCCATCCCTCCCCTGGTCACACCTCGCTCCTGCCTGTACGACCACCAAAAACCTCCGAGAGCTCCGTTTCCCTGCCCGAGACCTCGTCGTTGATCTTCCCCCCCTTTGCCTATATAAAGACCACCTTGAGCCACGTCTCATCTTTTCCAACTCAGTGCGCACCATTTCATCCTTCCTCTTCCACTCAATAAAGCTCTAGAGCTGGGAGAGCACAACCCTAGTTTCGGCTGTGCGCCGCCACCTTCATCCTTGACGCCGTGAAATATTTTGTATCACTCTTACCATGTCATATCATGTCCCAGTGACTACTGATGCTATGCCCTCACTCGATTTCGTACTCGATTCACAGGATCAGTCGAATTGATCCTTCGTCCTCGTCTCCGACCAGAACCCCCGCTCTAGTCGTCGCCAGAGCTTCACTGCATTCCGAGCTGATTCCTCATGCTTGGAGCATCCATCGCCAGGCTTCTCCGACTATTGGACTTTGATCTCTTTTATCGGAGCCTCTTCTCGATGCACGACCGACCTTGCCTATCGACCAGTCAACTCCGACCATCTCCAGACCCCCTCTCGTCTCTGGTATGACCCTAGTAGCCCCTAGATCCTTATGCTCGCAATAGATAGTCAAGGGCATAGCTATGTTGCAACTTCACTCATTGCCGTAGCAACTCCTCTGCTCGACACCAGCGCGCCACCACGCCAGGCCACCTCCGGCCTCGCCGTCAGTGTCGGCAAGTGCGCAAGGGTCGGGAGATTTCATTTTGGGTACTCTCCGACCCCTATGAGTATCATGCCGCTAGCAAGACGTGTGGTCGTGAGCGACTCTTTGTCGAACGAGCACTGTAGTTTGCCATTAGCGTCTTAACTACGGTCATTAAGACTAAATCAATGTTTATTTGTCTGGTTGGCTCTAATGATTCACTGACATATGAGACCTGATCGAAATTTAATGAAAAACATAAATCAAAACGTTCTCGTAGACGAGTCTATGACATGCAGCCTCCACGGCTTAAGTGTATAGTAAAACCTCCTTCCGACCAAGTGGTCAAAACCTCCCTCCGACCGGGTGGTTGAAACCTCCATCTGGCCAGGTGGTCAAGACCTCCCTCAGACCGGATGGTCCAAACCTCCTTCCTACCAGTCGTCGAAATAATGAACAGTATTTGAAACCATTTTTCTTTCTCTAGGGATTTTCAGTTCAACTCAACTTCAAACCTTAATAACTTTTGGTACAAAACTCCAAATGGGTTGATTCTTGTCTCTAAATTCGTATAAAATCATGATCTACCAAAATATGTAAAAATATTTAATTTTAGTTACTGTTGAATTTATTTGGTGTTATTTAATTTATTTTTGGCTCTTTTTGATTTAGACGTCTATTGCTCTGATTATTATTGCGACGATCAACCGACCTCATTTCCAAAACATCAAGAGCAAGGAAAGCACCCCCTTTGATTATGTTGATACCAGTATTTTAATTATCGTACTTTGTTTTGTAAATCCTATTATGCATTCATGTTTGTTGTGTATGAAAAATACTATTATTGGGAAAATGGTAGTCGTACTCCTACTTATTGCTTTTATCCTTTTGAAATGTTGATTATCCACTGTTGTAATCATTAGAATATGGGTTAGACATTATGTAATATCAATTTGGTAGTTTTAAGTGCGATTATCATACAAACGCAACTAGAGCGATAGATTTTTGAATAATCGATAAAAGGACAATATGATAATTTTAGAATTTGGAAATATTTTGAAAAATGTCTAGAGAGGGCATCTCTATTATTTGATGTGAAAATGAAAAAAAAAATATTAGTTTTAGACACGGGTGAGTTATATTGTATTTTGAAAAAGTGAGTATTTTGACTCACTAGTAGATATGGTGGAGTTCTCATCCGTAGTCGATTAAGGGCTGAAGCCATCAAATCTAGGACTAAGACCTAATTGTACAACTGTATGTGCTAGGATGGGGTAGCCATAACTAACTAAGTTATCTAATCACAGCCTTGCGTGACAGTAGGCAGAAGTAGTGGGAGCAATTTCCATTGTCGTCACAACTGCGAATGGCTCACTTCAACGGGTTTCCATTCGGATGAAGTGAGAGACTTATTTGACGGGTTTCCATCTAGACAAGTGTGGAACTCTCTCAATGGGTATCCATCCGTAGAGTGAGGACTCCTCATACTACATGTTTCAATATGAGTAATTAGGGATAATCATTCGTAGTGCTAGTCCAAGGTTAGGGTTAGATAATGTAAAGGCTACGTCGTGAACTCTAAACTGCTTACCTTCGGTAGTGAGCAGTCATATAGATATATTCCAGGAAACTGGAATACCGCGTACTATAGGTAAAGTTGTATACCTCTACAGACTGATAAACTATTTGAATAGCCATGCTCGTGGTCATGAACGTGCTTAGTGTGGCTGATATGGCGGTAGCTTTGCTTTTTAAACTGTTTTGTCATAAAAGATTGGGGTAATAACATGGAGTTTTTACCTTGTTGAGTTAACTACCATGTATATGTCTGGATTGCTTTGTCTATAGCGGAGATGCTATTTCCATGGCTAATTTGCTATGTCTATAGAAGCAATACCATTTCTATGGTTGAACATGATTATCTTCTTGCATGCAACCGAGTAGGGTTGCGGGTGTTGGTATTATTTCATTTAATTATTGTCCTGTATTTACTTTTTCATAAATTGCTCTTTTAAATTCTGTTGCAAACTACTACTTATGAATATTGCAAATAAATATGGCTTTGAGCAAAAGAACTGGTAGAGTAGAGCCATTCATTTGACAGCCTTGCATCTAATATAATTTTTATGATACACTACAAGTCTTGCTGAGTACGCATTGTACTCAATCTTGCTATTGTTCTTGGTTTAGAGTTTGCAGATAAGCCGACACTTGATGACACGTTCTTTGCTCCCGGCACCGGAGGGTTCGGTGACGGGTTTACCTAGATCTTGTTCCTTGTCGGTTGCCTGCGGGATCAGATGAGCATGCCGCTGGACTTTTTCTACTATTACTATGTCTTTCGCTGCTATTTATTTTATTTACTCCAATGACTGCTTTTATTTGGCCGGTTGACCGTTGTTGTAATAATTGTTGTAATAGTTTAAGTAGAATACCCTTTGGCTTTACTTTAGTATGTGTTTGCATGGATGTGATGGTCAAATATTGTGAATATGTGTACTAGCCATTAATCTTGGGACTAACACAGTATACACATGAGATCTTCCGGTATTTCACGCCCGGGGGTTTGACACCTAGCTGCCGGTTGAATGCTATTGGGAGGCACGAAATGATTAGCCAGAGATTAATCCCCAATTGGAGATTTGGTCGGTTGAATGCAACCAAAAAAAATTAAACTCCCGTAAAGATCTCCAAGCCCAGCTCTGGTCGGTTCAGGAATTTGTTAGCCAGAGCTTAAACGCCAAATACAAATATTGGATCGGGTCTTTCTCCCGTCTGTTATTACAGATCACCAAGGCCTACGATGACCTATGATCAGATCCCCGGCGACACGTGGATCCACGTTATACCAGAACTCCAAGGCTAGCAGCCGGTTGAATGCTATTGGGGGCACCGAATGGTTAGCCAGAGATTAATCCCCAATTGGAGATTTTGTCGGTTGAATGCAACCAAAAAAAAAAAAAAAAACTCTCGAAAGGATCTCCAAGCCTAGCTTTGGTCGGTTTAGGAATTTGTTAGCTAGAGCTTAAAAGCCAAATAAAAGTATTGGATTGGGTCTGTCTCCCATCTGTTGTTCAAGATCACTAAGTCCTACGGTGACCTATGATTAGATCACTGGCAACACGCGGCTCCACGCTGTACCAGAACTCCAAGGCTAGTTGCCGGTTGAATGCTATTGGGAGGCACCGAACGGTTAGTCAGATATTAATGCTCGATTGGAGATTTGGTCGGTAGAATGCAACCAAAAAAAATTAAATTCCCGGAAAGATCTCCAAGCCTAGCTCTGAACAGTTTAAGAATTTGTTAGCCGGAGCTTAAACACCAAATACAAGTATTGGATCGGGTCTCTCTCCCGTTTGTTATTTTCAAGCCCGTTAAGTTCGGATAGACGCATGGATCTTATCAAAGATTAAACGGTGAAAGAAGAAGGAGTAACTACACATAGGAGTGTGTATATATATATATATATATATATATATATATATATATATATATATATATATATATATATACACACACGATAGCGCTTATTCAAAGCTCGCACATCAATAGCTATTATGCGCATGGGCCATGAGTCATTATCTTGTGTAGCGCCTAGTAGTCCACACTTCTCGCACTACGCGGTTAGCCAACGCCCACCTTCCGCCAAATCGATAGTAAAACTCTCACGCACGCGTCCAAAACAACAATAACCCCTCACACACGTGTAAACATGGTACTAAAAAATAGCACACACGCTAGTACCCCGCCTCGCCGAGATCGATAGTAAAACGCAGCGTGCGTGAGGATCGTGGTAAAAGTCTTGGTGGCACACAATATGATAGTAAAACCTAATATCAAAGCAAATATCGGTAAAATCGATAGTAAAACAAAAATTGCATGTCACCTAAATCGGCAGTAAAAGGACTGTTACTACTAGAATCTATGGTAAAACAAAAAAATCACTCGTACACCGTGGTTCAGTTTGTAGTTGATGAAGAAAGCTACCCGGGTAGGAGGAGCTTTGGAATAGTTGTAAACAAACCGCCAATACACTCACACGTATCCAGTTAATTTTACTACTAACTCACTTATTGTTTACAACCCTATCGCCTGTTTACTTTGTTCAACGAGGTTTACGGTTTTTTCCCTAGCTGAATTACTGTAAGTGTGTTTATTCTTACTGTCTTTGATGTGTATCTAATTACGGAACCTATTGTTTAGCTTTACTTCACACCAAAATGAGTTTTTACTACAAGATAAACTTATCGAGTTGACCACTCGATCCCCCATTCGTTCGTACAAAAAAAATGCTCCCGCATGTCCTCCTGTGGCGCGAAGCAATAAAAAGGCGGGTGATCCCATGCATCCCACTAAACACGCTCCCCACGTAACCGGTCATAAGATCTGCCCCTACCTCCCCCCTCCCCAAGTTCGCCAGGTCATTATCGCTTCTCCCCACCCCGCCATCCCCCAGCGATCCCTTCTGACAACTCCCAGCTTGGCGATGCTCGTTCTCCATCGCTAGTGTCGGTCATATCTTCCTCCAACGCATGCAGATTCCCCATAACATTTACTGCCATGCCCGGCGGAACACGCAGATGACCTAGGTTTTTCTACGTAGATGACTACTGCATTGTCGTATGTGTTTTACTGTGGTGTGTCTACTAACTGGAAAACATAACTCGCTATTCGGCTCGCCTTGCAAGTTTTACTGTATAATCAAACTCTCTTACTGCAAATATCACATGGTATTACTGCTTGTTTTTTACTATGATTTGTGTTGACCAGAATCTATTACTGCCTTCTGCATATTTGTTACTACTATGATCAATTAATTGTCTTTGTTCTACTAACATGTGGTAGTTATTTTACTGTACGACGCCAAGAACGTTACTGATGTATATTTTTAATATTGAATTACTGCATGCATAAGAAATACTATACTTTTAAACAGTACACACTACCGCTTTGTCTCCCCGATGCATCTCTTCGTCTCCCCCAGACGATCTATAAATATAACATATGATGAGCTTATGGCATTGCATACGTGAGATGCCTAAAAAGCCTCCCGTAGTAAAACTCCAAAAAAGCATAGCACAAGCAAAAAAGAATAAAATGACTCAAGCTCTTCTTCCGCTCCACTACAAACTATAGTTCTAAACTACCTGACACTCATATACGGTCAGCTATCTTGGCGGACCCTGATCAAGGCTGCAGACCATGATTATGTCCACGGCCTCCTCCATGCTCCATCACCATGTCTACCGGAGAGGGTGGTTGTAATCATCCACACTCTACGTCTTCTGCTAAGCCGAACCAATGTACTTGTGTCCGACGTCTGGTGAACCAACCTCATCCTGGAGATCATTCTCATGAACTATGTGGATTGATTCAAAGAATACATAGGTTGGCAGGACGAAAAGATCGATGATGCCGAGATCGTGGAAGAGGCGACTGTCCTCATCTAGACAATCGTGGAGGCTCAATTGATGCCAAGCTTGGCTTGCCACTGCGAAGGAGCAGGTAGAGGCGTATCTCCATGTATTCCCTGATCTAGCCCCCGGCGAACTCCACGAGAGGGCTTACGAATGGCTGGGCTTAGAAATGGCTAAGGGTTGTGTAGGGTCATGCCTTGGCCACCAGGGCCTCCTTTATTTTCCATTTCTTCCATTCTTTGGTTATTATCGGGCAATGTAAACAAGAAGAAAAATACACCGGACCACACTATTTTGGCCAACTAATATTTAAGAATTTTTATCTCATGTTCTTTACAATTAGGTACATATAACATTACTGTAATGTTTTCTTTTGGTTTATTGCCGGAACACACAAAAACGACTACGGTAAAAATGAAAACGCGACAAAAAATTATAGATTTACTACTTTAGAATGATCATTTACCTCTTCTTGCATGTGCATTACTGTCACACTACCTTTCTGCTCTGCTGCCCGATGAACATTTACTACAAAAAATATTATGTGATATCTTTATTACTAAATGCACAGAGAGGTTTTTATTTATAGACTTATATCATTCTCATATCCTCGTCATCACCAAACTTTCAAGTGTAATCCGCTCGTGAATCGATATTCCAATCAAAAGTTATTTGTGAAAATAAGAAAATAAATATTCGTGTACAAAATAAGTAACCGATTGTTTGTTAGTTTGGCTGTCTATTTGTCTATACTAGTTGGCTAAGGTGGCAATGAAGTCATGTGGATGTTGGAGTAAATCTTTTTTGTAACATAGCAGCAATGTCATGCAGAGGTTGTAGTAAATCCTTTTGTAACAGAGCAACAAAGTCATGCGGAGGCGGTACTAAATCCTTTTTAGTGACACAGTAAATTTTTTAGGTAAACACATAGAGATGTTTTTATTTGCGAGACTTATATCATTCTCACCCTCGTCGTCACCAAGTTACCAAGTAAGCAGTTCGTGAATCGAGCTTCCAATAAAAAGTTATTTATAAAACAAAAAAATAAACATTCGTGTACAAAACAAGTAACCGATTGTTTGTTAGTTGGTTGTCTACTTGTATATCCTAGTTAGCTAAGATGGCAATAAAGTCATGTGGAGGTTGCAGTAAATCTTTTTGTAACAGGGCAGTAAAGTCGCATGGAGGTTTTAGAAAATCTTTTTTTTTGGGTAATAGAGCAATAAAGTCATGAGGAGGTTGTAGTAAATATTTCTGAAACAAAGTAGTAAAGTCATGCGGATGTAGTAATTTTTTAAGTGATGCATAAATATTTTTTAGTAAACACACAGAGAGCTTTTATTTGCGATACTTATATCATTATATTACCCGCGTTGTCACCAAGCTACTAGTGAAAACCATTCGTGAATCAGAGCTTCTAATCAAAAGTTATTGCTCAAACAAGATAAAGACACATTTACTTACAAAACAAGAAACCAATTATTTCTAGTTGGTTATCTACTTGTCTGCGTTTAGTTAGCAAAGTTGGCAAGAAAGTCATGTGAAGGTGGTAGTAAATATCTTTTTGCGATGTAGTAAATCTTTTCTAGTAAACGCACACTACTACAGAAAAGCTCATCACAGACGGTTCGTAACAGTCATCACGCAGACGGTTTTTGAACTGTCTGAAATTTTATGTTTGTGATAACAGCGGTTATCACGAGGCGGCTGAAAACCGTCGTGATAACTCTTACATCGACGGTTCCAACCACGAACCGCTCAGGATTTCAGAGTATCGCGCACGGTTCGTGGTTGGAACCGTCTGTGATACTACATAATTACAAACGGTTCGTGGTTAGAACCGTCTGTGATAAGTCTTTAGACCTAATTAATTTTATCGTATTTTCAGCTAGCCTCAAGAATTGCTAGCCATGCCCTCTGAAAACTAGCAAACAGAAACATATCACAGATAATTGTTGACAACTCAAAGTTCATTTAACTCAAAATCAATTACAAAGCTCCCCTCGAACGTGCGTGACCGGGTCCATCTCGAGTGCAATTAACTCTATGTTCAAGCCCTGTCGCTAGCAGGAGTAAAGTAGTAAGCATATATATTTAAATTTATAATTAGGATATAATTATTACGAGATTGACAAACCTGGGGATCGTGCGTCCTAGAAGCAATCAATAGCTGCCTATGATGGCATATGTAGAATACGCATAGGTGATCTCGTTTTTGCTGGCGGCACTACAAAAATAGAATTACATATATATGTACAGTCAGTTCGAGACGCAATATTACAGAGTATGATATATGATTATTGTGTTGTAGCGCGTCGAAATCGCATCCCGTGAGTCGTTGTGGCGCTGCTCCTTGTATAAACCTCCCTCGGCAACATAGCCGATGAATGCCCTACATGATTCAAAAAAGTTATCCTTGTCCATTTCAAACGAAGGAAGACTACAATAGAGTTATGTGCGGAGGAAATGAACATACCTGTCGAGTATTCCTTTAAGAAGGGAGAAGTCGTGATTTTTGTTGAGTAGAGAATCAAGGTACAATACCATGTTCCTCTTGGCACAAGAATCGAGAAGAATCCAAAGGAACCTACTCATGTATGTCGCTATAGTCATAAACCTGTGTTGAAACGTAATTTGTATAGCAAATATTGAAGCACTTACTTCTGGTTGTAGGGCACCATTATGTAGTCCTTGTCGTCCAGAGCAAGCAATCACATTTTTATGTAATTCTCGACGTAGGATGCGTCTTGGTTGATTGTTTGCTCAGAGACCACATGTGGGTCGAGGAAACCAACCGGTTCTTTGATTCGACGGGCACATTTCATATTGTATCTGTACATAATCAATGAGTTATGATATTTATCGGTATCACGTGAGTGTATAAATTGATTGTACACACTTACAGTGTCCAGCATCGTAGAAGTGAGGTGTCGAGAGCAGTTAGGTTGTATAGGTCAAATAAGTCTTCGAAGCCCACGACGAAGTGGCCAGGCTCGTGGAGAAAATGCTCCCTCCCGTATCTGACGGTGATTCCAGTATGGCCCCCCTCCTCTCGGGTCTTGCGCAAGTACCAATCATGCAAAGCTTGATAAGCTAGTCTTGAGCTCTTTATTTCTGCGCCGGAGACCAACGAACTTCCGAGGGAGTATTTCACGGGTTTGTGAGGTGCCTTAATGTTCTTCAATTTCGATTTCTCCTTAACGAGGTGGCTGAGGGACGTCTTCCTGTGAGACGCCTCGCCATTCGATATAGTGACACGATTTTTTGTCCCTTAAGTCGCCTTCTCGACGGAAGCGATGTGGCGGCCTTCTGAAGCTTTGGTTGAGGTGGACTCATCGAGGGTCCTATTGGAGAGACAGGGTCCTGTCGATATCGCATCACTGAAGGGTCCAGTGCGATGTGCTTCTTGGGCCACTTGATAAAAGTGTGTGTGGCATCCCCTAGTGTTCTGATTTCTTCGTTCGGGGGAATCTCCAGCGGGATGGCCATGAAATTATCATGTACCATGTCCACTTGCACTCGGCATAACCTGCGCCACCGGGCACCGTGGTCAGACCGCCTTCTTGGTATGGATACACCATATCCCTTGACCTCAATTGGAATCGACCCAACCATCCTCACTTGAGCTTGCAGGCGTCGGCCCGTACAAAACGGTACACAATTAGCTAAGGCGTCCTATAGGTCTATATTTGGAGCATTCCAGAGATGTACATTACCTCGATGTCGTCGATCGGTAATTGCACGTCGTCATGTCTAGAATTATGTGGACGCGACGCCATCTCGATGTCGGCAGACTCTCCCAAATTAACGAGGCGGCTTGCGCCGCATGAGTTGATTTACTTGGTTACGTAAGTTTGTTATTTGTTCTTGAAATTTTCAATAATCACATGTTCCAACCGAGCGCAGTCTGGTCCTTGATCTCTTCCTACTCCTATATGTGTCTGAGTTGTGTGGGAATCCATCCTCCAAGGTGCGTAAACCCCAACACCTCGCGTGCGACCCGGTGCTCCTTGTTTCCTGGGGCGTAGATAGTACATCCTTCTCCTCGCCTACTCAAGGAACCTTGGGAAGATGCGAAGTCAATTCTTCTTGCAAGAGGACATCATGTTATTGTAGACACCATGAAGTTATGGACTTATTAACAATTAAGTGGTTCGAGAAATTTACCAGCGCTGAGACACCGCTCGTCTGCGGGTTTGTGAAAGAGATCTTGCTCAAGACGTGGCCGATGCCCTCGCCTTAACTGTGCTCGAGCGCTCGTCGAGATCTCGACAAACGGTCGTGTAGCGTCTCGCCCTCCGCCGCCATCAGGTGGCTTTACCCGCGTACCAGCCGTGCCGAGTCCGTGGGGTGAGTGTTTTGTGCCCGATAGCTCGCGCGCCGCACTATGCTCCTGAAATTTGGCCGTCGTCTTCATCTGCACGAAGGCATCCCATGTATCCCGCGACAAAAATTGATACGTCGTGAAGGGCGTCCGACCCGTGTTCACGTACTGCGTGACAAGCAGGCTCTTGAAGGTCCTCCACGCGTGGGACATCGCCAGCGCGTGCCATCGCACACGCGTCGGTCCGCTTGTGGAAAGTGAACGAGGCGAAGTTCACCACAACCGGTCTCTCTGTACATCCGTCAGAGACTTCCAGGTTGGGGTGGTGATGGTGACGGTCCGGAATCTCGCAGCTACTTTCTTGGGACTCAGCGGGATCCCGACGTCACTGACCTCTGTGTTTGTCATACGGCCCGATGGCAATTTGGAGATTCCTCTGCCTTCTCGCCTGCGTACCACCTTGATCGGAGATCCAGACGCATTTGGCGCGGCGAAGATGGTGCCTCTGCCATCTCGCTTACTTGCTATCTATATAAGTTATGTATGCAATGATTACATAAACAAATAGAAGTTACCCATTGAACCTAAATATATGATACGTAGTAAACAAAATATATAAAATTGCACAAAAAAACTGCAAATAAGAAGGAAATATTGCAACGAAGGCGCTTTAACATATAGCTGAAATATTGCATGATTTTGAGTGCTCTCAAGAAAGCGAAGGTAAAAGAATCAACGATTGCCATCTCATTGCTTTGTAGTAGTGCCATACCATAAAGAAACAAAGAGAAGAAATGATCACCTCACCCTAACAATTTCTGGAATAAATCATTACACCAAAACCGATCAAAACAGAATGAGGTAAATGGTATGTTAACCATCAAGGGATGGCACTGAATAGATTATGTCTTATTACCAATCTAGTGGGTTGTGTGGGCGTGTTTGCTTCGTAGGTTATAGGGATGAGGTACAGGAGGGCATGGCCTCTTCCTATGTGCGGGAGCCGTCTTGACGGAAAGATAATAGGGGTAGGATGGAGAGAAATTAGAGGGGTCAAGACAGAAACTAGAAGAGGAAATTTATTTCTTGCTTGATAGAAACTGTGTAGCTTTCCTTATTCTCCTCTCCGAAACCCTCCCGACTCTGTCGCTTGCGAAGCTTCTCCCGGCGTAAACACTCGCTATTGAAAAGCTACTCCCTAACAAAACCAGACTCGCTAACTTCCTCTGGATGCTAACGTGCTACTGCTGCTATACCACAACATGGGAACACTTCCATCCCTCATCCATAACTGGTGTGGAACGGAGATGCCTGAGGAGGGTGGCTAACCGTATTTGGATACATTGTAACATCCCAATTTTCAGAGCTTTAAAAATCTTTTAAATAATGGTAGTAAGAAAATTCACAATTTGGATTTATTTGAATATTAATTTAAAAATCTTAATATGGACTTTAAGGACAAACTGATTTAATGTGCTTAATCCCAACACCAACAATTGCCAAAATTATTTTATTTAGATTCTATATGCTTGGATATATTTTATAGAATTTTCTAGGATTTTTCCAAAGTCATTTGCTATTTTCTAATTGCTATTTGTATTTTATGGATTTATTTAAAAGAAAAATCAAAATAAAATCCTTTGAACGATCTTTGGGCGAAGCTCAACACTATTCCGATCCGCAGCCCGACTTTCCTCACCGAGCCCCGCCACACAGCACTTTCTCGCGCTCACGACCGTGGGCCCGCCCGAGGTCGCTGCCTCGCATGGCTTTCTTCTTCCTTCTTCTCCGCGCGTCGCTTCGCCCGGCCGCCATTGCGAGCTCGGCCTCACAGACGACAACGGACTCTCGTCCCGATTTTCTGCGCCTAACCCCACCAAATTAAACCCCTGTCTATCCCAGATCTATCTCCAACTAAATCAAACCGAACTCGGCAAATATCTCCCGAATCAAGGAATTCAAAAACCCATTGTTTGGACCCGATTTGGGGTTTCAAATCTCAGATCTCCGGCCCTATAAATACCCCTTAGCACCGCCTGACCTCCGCAACCCAAAGCCGCCACTCGCCGCCTGATCGCTCTAGCGCCGCGCATTTCAAGCTTTAGGGTTTTACCGAGTTTCTTCTCCGTGAATTGCGCCGCCGTCATCGCCCTTGCTCCACCGACCGCACCATCGTGATCGGCAAGTCCTGTGCCACCTCGGCGCACCTCCTCATCGCCGAGCATCACCGAGCTTCCGTCCGACAAACCGAGACCGCCTCGCCGCCTCAAGCTCGCCACGCCATCTCCGACAACCCTGTGTGCTCAAACCAGGCCCACGTGTGCGCAATAATCCCTCTACACGCTGGTACCACTCACCACGCGAGGAGCCGCTGCTCGCCGCTGCCATTGGTTCCCGAGCCGTCGCCGCTGCCGATCCGATGTGGCGGCCGCGTCGGCCCACCTCTCGGCCATGTGCGTGGGTGTCACCAGAGAGCGCTGCGTCAGTGCCACCCGCACGTGGATACACCACCTCAGCCCCGACCCAGATCCAAAGGCTCGGTGGACTTGGTCCACGCGTGGTAGTGTCACCGACATGTGGGGCCCACATGTCGATTCCTTTAAATTTAATTCTTTTCCGAAATTCTCTACCGACGCAAGCATTGCGCAATAATTCGATTTTCCTTTATAAAAATAATTCAGGAAATTCGATAAAATCCAAATTAGGGTTTTATTTGATTTTCCAATCTTCCAAAGCCCATATCTTTTGCATCCGAGCTCCGATTGAGCCCATTCAAATTTGTAAATTCATATAAAATTTAGATCTATTTAATGATGAATTTTATTTGATTTTTGGAGTTTGTTTTACCTCTGTTATTTATTTGTTTTGTTTCTTTTGTCTCGTTTGCGAGTAGACGTCGATACTTCGGGGAATTTTGCAGAAGAAGGAGCACCTCAAGACCAAGACCAATATCTAGATCTATTCCAAGGCAAGTTATACCTTTGATCATATTGAACCAAATTTTCAAAATACTTTGTTTCAATGTATTGCATTCTATTTCAAGTATTTATTTAAATGCTTTTGGGATAGTTATTAATCCAATTTGTTATATCCACCTTGTCTATTGTATGCCATGATCTTTTGTCACCCTAGGTTGGTTCATTAATAGTTGGTATTATCGTAGCACCAACGTGGGTTGGTTAGATACGATTAGACTGCTTAGCCATGCCACGAGTCATCATTCCATGTGAGATGCAATTATAAACCTAACTAAGTGATTATGGAACTGTATGAGGAAACTGTGTGCTATTACTCGTTGATGGTATGTGTTGCACTTAATCAACAGGGTGGGAAAAGATTTAGAATGAGGCAAGTGGTGGATCTGTGTGGACGGTGGAACTGTGTGAATTAAACTTTGTGATTTGGGTAAAACAGGAAGTCTTGCCTTAGTCAATTAAGGACTTAACTTTGTGCGCCATTGAACTGGGCCTTACTGTATGACCACATGCCTAGTATGGGCTGGGCCTGACTTAGTAAGTTATGGAGTCTTGACATTGACAACTCAGGTTGTATTTAAGCTATGTGATGGGTGGAGGTGTACCGCTATGTTTGGGTCACATCGCGGACGGTTCATTGCGATCCCCGTCCAACGGTGTGTGTCGTTCCAAGGGTCGTGTGAACAAATTGACTACAAAAGCACATCGGGAGTGTCATTGTTTGAGATGAAGTCTCTGAAAGGTTTTGTTATGGTTAGTGCTAGCTACACTGATTGTATCGTGTGGGTAAAATGTACAGCCTCTGCAGAGTGTTTAAACTAATCTATTCGAATAGCGCGCCTCTGCTATGGACATGCTCGAATTTCACACGAGGGGTAGATTTTCATAAAACAATTGGGAAGGGTCAGTTGTGTGAGATAACTTATGCAGCTGTGTGAATAACTTGATTAGACTGTGTTCTTTGTGAAATCAATTGTTAACTTATTATTGTCTAATTGTTTTGAATTGTGCTTTCAATCTATTATTTGTATTCAATTGCAAATGTTGCATTTCTGTAAAATAACCACGAAGCCATTCCTTTGGAATAAGCCATCATCTATAAATTGCATTACGTGGTATGACTTAATAGTACAAGTGTGTACTCACTCTTGCTAAACAAATCAATGTATGGAGGAGTCATCTTCGCTTTTGAAGAAGAATTCTATGAAGGTTGATCGTTAGGGTCTTGATCCGATCGGTTTGTTCGTGGTAAATTGATGGGAGCCACCGAGTTTATTTCGCTTCATTGTAGCTTATTTCTTTATTGTCACTTTGCATGGCTTAATAAATGTAAAACTCGACCGTAAGGTCCCAACAGTTATTTGTTATTTAAAGGTACTCGTTTATTCTTATATTCGTTGTATGGATGTGATATTTCATCGATGTTGACCTTTGTGTGCACTAGCGTGATCTCGACTAGTGCGAGAATACGCAGAGGGTCCAGATTTGCATATTTAGGTCCCGACAGAGGTGGTATCAGAGCCATACTGACTGTAGGTCTTGACCTTAGCTAGATTGGCCGTTCTTAGTGAGCCCAAAATTATTTTCTAAAGCAAATATTAACTTTGCAAGATTAATTGGACTCTTTAACTCATCTCATGTCTCTCTTGACTCAACTATTGCTGAAATTCTTTCTCTCCCCGCTGTTTTAAAGTTGTTTTTATCTCCTTGTCCATCTTGACAGATGCCTCGTCTTCAGAGTTATGGAGAGCGCAAGGGAGGACTTGCTGCCGAACTTTGGAAGTTGTTACAAGTGCTTGGAGGATTTGACCGTCCATTGTATCGTGGCAACGCTTGGATCGTGAACGACCGAGATTGTGGAGTAATCTGCCATTTGACCGTCTATGCCAGGAAGAACACCAAGGCAAGCAAATCACTGAACATATCAGCTCGAAGGAGTATTTGGATTGAAGCAATCCAGGAGTCTTCGCGCCTTGCCATCCTGAGGATCTGCAACATCTACTCTCGAGAGCTTCGTGACACAGTTTTCTGTTACCATCCCCGCACTTCTGACGTGGATCTTGCTGCACGATTTCCATCGACGGAGGGAGAAGGCAACGCCACCGTTGTGCATCTTGCCCAGTTCGCCGCTGCTCAGGAGGAATCGTTGGAGTTAGCCGCCACAGAGCTGGAGTGTGCCTACGAGACTCTTCAGAGAGCTGAAGAAAGGATCGCCATATTGGAAGAAACTCTTTATGGACGGCACGATCATGAAGAAGACACAGAAGAGGAATACCCAGAAGAAGCTGATGGACCGGCTGAACCAGAAGAGCCAGCAGAGGCAGCAGAGCTAGAGGAACCAAAGAAGACTGCACACTGAGACACCTACTCTGTTGCACGGCCCGGACATCAAGATCGCTTTGCAAGGATGCCACCACTTTCGTGTCTACAAGAAAAGGAGCACCGCCAAGGCTACGGAGGCTATTTGATTGAGTAGTCTGTTCGAGTTGTTTTAGGCTTAGCCAGTATTAAGTCTTGAGTCGCCCTTTAGGCGGTAGTTTTTTGTGCTTAAGTTCGTCCTTATTTTTGTGTGCAAGTATGAGCTACAAAGGCCCTTAGGCATTTGTTGCAAGCCATACTATTATCTTAATCAATATAAGAGTTTCAGTTGAGCTTTCTTAAAATATGTTGTTGGGTTTTACCTACCCCGATTAGTTCTACAACTCATCTTGTGCTTGCTACCTTATCTAACCCCTGGAGATTCACCAGATGGTTCAGACTCGTCAAGCTGCTGCAAGTGGTTCCGATACTCAAAGATCGTATGGCGAGAACAGAACCCGGAGAAGCAGTTCCACAAGCACCTTCAATTGATCTGCAGAATTTTGGAGCATTCATGACAGCTCAAACCCAGCTGATGTATACCATGATGAATCAGATGCAAGCTATGAATAACCAGAACCACAACAATCAGCATCACAATGGAGCCCCAGTTGCTCATGGTCACAATGGATCATCCAAGTTGGCCGAGTTTATGAGGACCCGTCCACCAACTTTTTCGGGACATGTCTCACCCGTAGAGGCTGATGATTGGCTTCGTGTCATTGAGAGGAAACTACTGATCACTCAATGCAGCGATCATGAGAAAGTTTTGTACGCCACTCACCAGATGGAAGGCATTGCTGCCGAATGGTGGGAAAACTTTTGTGCAGCGCATGGAATGCCGCAAGATATTACTTGGGAAGAGTTCACAACTACTTTTCGCCAGTATCATGTACCAGAAGGGATTATGGATCTGAAGAAGGATGAATTCCGTGCTCTCAAGTAAGGAGGAATGTCAGTGACTGACTACCTCAACAAATTCTCTCAACTTGCTCGATATGTTGCAGAAGATGTCGCCACTGACAAGGCTCGTCAGAGTCGTTTTCTGAAAGCATTGAACACTGGACTTCAAGTCAACTTGATCGCCCACACCTTTCCTGATTTCCAAGAATTGATCAACAAGGCTTTGATTCTTGAGGATAAGCGCAAGGAATTGGAAGATCATCGTAAGCACAGAATAGCTCAGCAAGGAAGTCACCAACCCCAGCTGAGGGCAAGAATGATTCCACTGTAATTTAGCCGTTTTCCACCACGCACTCGCTGCACCACCCGCACCAACTTCAAGACTCGTCCGGCTTGCTCGTAACTTCCGCAACCCCGCACTACCAACCCCAATCCAGTAAGCAACCCACAGAATGCACCCAGAGTTTGCTTTACCTATTGTCAGCCAGGGCACTTCGCCAACCGATGTCCGCAGAATGGGACTATCACTCCAGTACGCTTCAACCTTGGGAACACACTATCCAAGACGCCAGTACAAGGCAACCATCAAGGAACTTCTCAAGCTACCGGTCAATCCGGAGGAGCACCGCAATCAGTGGTCAGAGGCCGTGTCAACCACGTCACTCTGGAAGGAGCCCAAGAAGCACCCGACGTTGTACTGGGTAAGTTTCTAGTAAATTCGAAGACCTGATCACCCCGCTTTGATTCTGGAGCTTCGCATTCGTTTGTTTTTGGAATTTTTGCAACCAAGAATAATTTAAAAGTTATGCAACTTAAGCATACTCTGCTAGTCCAGTCGCCTGGAGCAGAGCTAAGTTCTAAAGTTGGATGTTTAGGAGCTAGGTTACTCATAGCTGGAGTTGAGTTTCTAGCCAACCTAATAGTTCTAGACACTCAGACCATAGATGTCATCCTTGGTATGGATTGGTTATCCAAGCATAAAGCAGTACTAGATTGTGGCCGAAGAGCCGTAACAATAGAGGATACCACAGGGAAGAAAGTTGAATTTCTAGCCACCTCAGTACGTGATGGACATTTGGTAGTCAACAGTCTGAAGATAGTTTCTTTGGAAGACGTACCTGTAGTAAAAGATTATCCAGATGTATTTCCAGAAGAATTACCAGGAATGCCACCGGACCGTGACATTGAGTTTGTCATCGATCTAGTGCTAGGGACAGCACCAATTTCCAAGAGACCCTATCGGATGCCAGTCGATGAACTTGTGGAAATGAAGAAGCAGATAGAAGAACTACTGGAGAAAGGTTTTGTAAGACCTAGTTCGTCGCCATGGGGAGCACCAGTTTTGTTCGTCAAGAAGAAAGATGGAAGCATGAGAATGTGTATCGATTATCGTTCTCTCAATGAAGTTACCATCAAGAACAAATACCCTTTCCCCAGAATTGATGATCTGTTCGACCAGATGAAAGGAGCCGGAGTATTCTCCAAGATCGATCTACGATCAAAGTTACCATCGATTGAAGATTTGTCCTAAGGATGTACCAAAGACCGCTTTCAACCCAGATGGACATTATGAGTTTTTAGTCTTGTCTTTTGGACTGACTAACGCCCCTGCTTATTTCATGAACATGATGAACAAAGTATTCATGGAATATTTGGATAAGTTCGTAGTAGTGTTCATTGATGACATTATGGTATATTCAAAGTCAGAAGAAGAGCATGCAGACCATTTGAGATTAATCCTAGAGAAGCTCAGAGAACATCAGTTGTATGTCAAGTTCAGCAAGTGTGACTTTTGGAAGAAGAAAGTTGATTTCTCGGCCATGTGATGACAAAGAAGGAGTAGCAATTGACCTTAAAGGTTAAAGTCAGAATGAATTGGGAGCAGCCCAAGACGGTTACTCAAATTTGTAGTTTCTTGGGAATGGCAGGATATTATCATCGTTTCATTGAAGGATTCTCAACGATTGCTAAGCCTCTTACGCAATTGTTGAAGAAAGAGAAGAAATTCATTTGGACCCCAGCTTGTGAAGAAAGTTTTCAAGAATTGAAGAAACGTTTGACTTCAATTTGAAGATTAGTCTTGCTTGATATCGCAAGGATTTTGATATCACCGTGATGCTTCGCGTCAAGGATTAGGATGTGTCCTTATGCAAGAAGGAAGAGCCGCCGCTATGCGCCAAGGCAATTAAGACCTCATGAAGAGAATTATCCTACCCATGATTTGGAATTAGCCGTAGTGCATGCTTTGAATATTTAGCGTTATTATCTCATCAGAATCATTGTGAAGTCTACAGCATCATAAGAGCTCAAGTACATATTCACTCGACCGATTTGAACATGAGATAGAGAAGATGGTCGGAATTAATAAAGAATTATAATCTTGGAATTCATTACCATCTGGTAAGGCCAATGTAGTTGCGATACACCGAGTCGTAAAAGCTACCGCAATGCTCGAAGTAAAGAGTTGTGTTCGAACTTCGTGAAAAATTCTGAAGCTACAAACTAGAAGTTGTTCTGAAGGATTTGTGGCCGCTTGAAGTGCAGTCTACTACTCGAGAAACAGATTCGTGAAGCCCAACCCAAGGATTACGAGTTTGCCGACCTCAAGAAGAAGATGGCGAAGGAAAATTTAAAGACTTCACCGTGGATGATCGGGATATATTGTGGATCAATGGACGATCGTGTAACGGATATTGATGGATTAAGACGGTGACATCAAGGAAGCCCATGACTCAAAGTATTCGATTCACCCCGAAGTACTAAGATGTATCAGATGTTAAGAATAAGTTTTGGTGGCCAAACTTAAAGCGAGACGTCGCAGAGTTCGTTGCCTTATGCGACGTGTGTCAGAAAGTAAAGGCAGAGCATCAGAGACCAGCAGGTTTGCTACAATCACTGAAGATACCAGAATGGAAGTGGGAAGAAATCGGTATGGATTTTATTACCGGTCTACCCAAGACTCAATCAGGATATGATTCGATTTGGGTAATAGTGGATCGTTTGACTAAGGTTGCCCATTTCTTGCCAGTCAAAACCACTTATTCAGGAGACCGCTTGGCAGAGTTATATATGTCTAAATAGTCAGTCTGCACGGTGTGCCTAAGAAGATAGTGTCTGATCGAGGATCTCAGTTTACCTCTCGTTTCTGGCAGAGTCTATATGAAGCCCTGGGAACTCATTTGAATTTCAAGATCGCTTATCATCCACGCATGATGGATGATGAAAGAGTCAACCAGATATTAGAAGATATGTTGAGAGCTCCAGTGCCTTAGCAAATGCTACCAGTTGGGATAAGAGTTTACCGTATGCAGAATTCTCGTACAACAACAGTTATCAAGCCAGTTTGCAAATGTCACCATTTGAAGCTTTGTATGGTCGTGCCTGTAGAACTCCACTAAATTGGTCAGAGACAGCTGAACGTGTAGTGTTCGGACCAGATATTATTCAGGAAGCCGAAGAACAAGTTGCTATAATCAGAGAAAGACTAAAGATAGCCCAGTCCAGGCAAAAGAGTTATGCCGATAACCGTCGTCGTGACCTTAGCTTTGAACCAGAGGATTTTGTGTATCTTCGAGTTACTCCACTCAGAGGTGTTAAGAGATTCCACACCAAAGGTAAGCTTGCTCCAAGGTATGTGGGTCCGTTCAAGATTTTGGAACACCGAGGAGAAGTTGCGTACCAGTTGGAGCTACCACAGTCGTTAGAAGGAGTGCATCATGTCTTTCATGTCTCTCAGCTGAAGAAGTGTCTTCGTGTGTGTAAGAGCGCACTCGTTGGAGTCAATTGAATCAAAGAAGATCTCACATACAAAGAACAGCCTGTCAGGATTTTGGATATCGCAGAGCGCCGCACCAGAAGCAAGACCGTTCGTTTCTGCAAAGTCCAGTGGAGCAAACACTCAGAAGGAGAAGCAACGTGGGAACGTGAAGAAGAGTTGAAAGCCGAGTTTCCGAGCCTTTTCTCTAGCTAACCGGAATCTCGGGGTCGAGATTCGTTTAAGGGGGGGAGGTTTGTAACATCCCAATTTTCAGAGCTTTAAAAATCTTTTAAATAATGGTAGTAAGAAAATTCACCATTTGGATTTATTTGAATATTAATTTAAAAAGCTTAATATGGACTTTAAGGAAAAACTGATTTAATGTGCTTAATCCCAACACCAACAATTGCCAAAATTATTTTATTTAGATTCTATATGCTTGGATATATTTTATAGAATTTTCTGGGATTTTTCCAAAGTCATTTGCTATTTTCTAATTGCTATTTGTATTTTCTGGATTTATTTAAAAGAAAAATCAAATGAAAATCCTTGAATGATCTTCGGGTCAAGCCCAACACTATTCCAACCGCATTGACTTTCCTCAAATTGACCCCTTGCTTTCGCTCGGCCGTTGGATTGCCATCGCTCGGTTGCTATCGCTTCTTGCCGCCAAGGCTTTCTCGCTCTCGACTGACCCGATGGGCCCGCCGAGGTCGCTGCCTCCGCGGGCTTTCTTCTTCCTTCTTCTCCGCGCGTCGCTCGCCTCGGCCGCCATTGCCAGAGCTCGGCCTTGCGTACGACAACGGGACTCTCGTCCCGATTTTCTTGCGCCAACCCCACCAATTTAAACCCCTGTCTATCCCGCATCTATCTCCAACCAAATCAAAACCGAACTCGGCAAATATCTCCCGAATCAAGGAATTCAAAAACCCGGCTGTTTGGACCCGATTTGGGGGTTTCCAAATATCGGCGTCTCCAACCCTATAAATACCCCCTTAGCACCGCCCGGACCTCCGCAACCCAAAGCCGCCACTCTCGTCGCCCCGATCGCCCTAGCGCCGCCGCATTTCAAGCTTTAGGTTTTCGCCGAAGTTTCTTCTCCGGTGAATTGCGCCGTTGCCACCGCCTCTTGCTCCACCAACCGCACCATCGTGATCAGCAAGTCCCAGGCCACCTCGTGCGCACCTCCTCATCGCCGGAGCATCACCGGAGCTCCCGTCCGACAAACCCGAGACCGCCTCGCCGCTTCAAGCTCGCCGACGGCCATCTCCGACAACCCTGTGTGCTCAAACCAGACCCACGCAGCGCAATAATCCCCTCTACACGCTGGTACCACTCACCGCGGCGAGGAGCCGCTGTCATCGCCGTTGCCATTGGTTCCCGAGCCGTCGCCGCCATCGATCCGATGTGGCGGCCGCGTCGGCCCACCTCAAAGACATGTGCGTGCGTGCAGTCACCAGAGGCGCCGCGTCAGTGCCACCCGCACGCGGATACACCACCTCAGCCCCGACCCAGATCCAAAGGCTCGGTGGACTTGGTCCACCGTGAGCCGTGTCACTAACATGTGGGGCCCACATGTCAGATTCCTTTTTAAATTTAATTCTTTTTCCAGAAATTCTCGGCTGGCGCAAGCATTGCGCAATAATTCGATTTTCCTTTATAAAAATAATTCGGGAAATTCGATAAAATCCAAATTAGGGTTTTATTTGATTTTCCAATCTTCCAAAGCCCATATCTTTTGCATCCGAACTCCGATTGAGCCCATTCAAAATTGTAAATTCATATAAAATTTAGATCTATTTAATGATGAATTTTATTTGATTTTTGGAGTTTGTTTTGCCTCTGTTATTTATTTGTTTTTTTTCTTTTGTCTCGTTTGCGAGTAGACGTCGATACTTCGGGGAATTTTGCAGAAAAAGGAGCACCTCAAGACCAAGACCAATATTTAGATCTATTCCAAGGCAAGTTATACCTTTGATCATGTTGAACCAAATTTTTAAAATACTTTGTTTCAATGTATTGCATTCTATTTCAAGTATTTATTTAAATACTTTTGGGATAGTTATTAATCCAATTTGTTATATCCACCTTGTCTATTGTATACCATGATCTTTTATCACCCTAGGTTGGTTCATTAATAGTTGGTATTATCGTAGCACCAACGTGGGTTGGTTAGATACGATTAGACTGCTTAGCCATGCCACGAGTCATCATTCCATGTGAGATGCAATTATAAACCTGACTAAGTGATTATGGAACTGTGTGAGGAAACTGTGTGCTATTACTCGTTGATGGCATGTGTTGCACTTAATCAACAGGGTGAGAAAAGATTTAGACTGAGGCAAGTGGTGGATCTGTGTGAACGGTGGAACTGTGTGAATTAAACTTTGTGATTTGGGTAAAACAGGAAGTCTTGCCTTAGTCAATTAAGGACTTAACTTTGTGCGCCATTGAACTGGGCCTTACTGCACGACCACATACCTAGTATGGGCCGGGCCCGACTTAGTAAGTTATGGAGTCTTGATATTGATAACTCAAAGTTGTATTTAAGCTATGTGATGAAATTTGGAGGTGTGTACCGCTATATTTGGATCACATCATGACGGTTCGCCGCATCCTCGTCCAACGGTGTGTGTCGCTCCAAGGGTGTGTGAACAAATTGACTACAGTAAAAGCACATCGGGGTGTCATTGTTTGAGATGAAGTCTCTCGAAAGGTTTTGTTATGGTTAGTGCTAGCTACACCGATTGTATCGTGTGGGTAAAGTGTACAACCTCTGCAGAGTGTTTAAACCAATCTATTCGAGTAGCCGCGTCCTCTGCTATGGACATGCTCGGAATTTCACACGAGGGTAGATTTTCATAAAACAATTGGGAAGGGTCAGCTGTGTGAGATAACTTGTGCAGCTATGTGAATAACTTGATTAGACTGTGTGTCCTTTGTGAAATCAATTGTTAACTTATTATTGTCTAATTGTTTTGAATTGTGCTTTCAATCTATTATTTGTATTCAATTGCAAATGTTGCATTTCTGCAAAATAACCACAGAAGCCATTCCTTTGGAATAAGCCATCATCTATAAATTGCATTCTGTGGTATGACTTGTGAGTACGGTGTGTACTCACTCTTGCTAAACAAATCAACAGAAGTGGAGGAGTCGTCGCCTGCTTTTGAAGAAGAATTATATGATGGTTGATCGTTAGGGTCTTGATCCCAGTCAGTTGCCTATGTTAAATTGACGGGAGCCACCGGAGTTTATTTCGTTTCCGCTGCAGTTATTTCTTTATTGTCAGCCTTGCATGGCTTAATAAATGTAAAACTCGACCGTTAGGTCCCGACCGTTATTTGTTATTTAAAGGTACTCGTTTATTCTTATATTCGTTGTATGGATGTGATATTTCATCGATGTTGACACTGTGTGCACTAGCGTGATCCTGGACTAGTGCAGAATACGCAGAGGGTCCAGATTTGCATATTTGGGTCCCGACATACATGCTTGTTTTCAAGGAACTGTTTGGCACCAAACTAGAATTAGAATTGGTCATACCAGATTTGCTAAGTGGAGAATGGAATGGAACGTCAACAAAAAATATTGTTTCATTAGCACTGCCATGTATAGCATTATTTTTACCATGTAGAGTCTATACAAAACTGAAAAAAGTAGAGCCTACTACTGCTACCTAAACAGTCAATTCCAATTTCAAGTAGGAAAAAGATAGATTTTCCAACACAAAGAACGCCATCAGAATACATTAATGCAAGTATACATGCATGTCTAATTGTGCAAATACACAGGCATCTTATTGTGTATACAAACTAAATATAGATCTCTGTACAAATCTAATTGTGGAAATATAACTTACATGTACATCTAGTAGTGAAATTTAACCCTACCTCCCATTTTAAACAAAAGCACAAAGAGAGTAAAACATCTAAAGGGTAAAATACCACATAAACCCTCGGGTGGTCGGTAGGTGGGCGGACCGAGAAAACCCTCGCTCTCACGGCAGAGAAGGGGGAAGTCGGGAAACTCACCGGTGGTCGGCAGGGCGGGGCGCACCGAGGAAACCTCGGCTCTCACAGCAGAGAAGGGGGCGCGAGGAAACTCACCGGTGGTGGCAGGCGGGGCGGCAGACTGGACGGAGGCAGGACGAAGGGAGGCGGACTGGCCTGGAGGAGGGTGGACGAAGGATGCGGCGTTGGTCGGAGGTGGCGTTAGTGGAGGAGACCGAGGCGCCACGGGTGGTGAAAAAGACTAAGGCAGAAGAGTGCACAACCGTTCGAGTCGGGCACTTATATAGCTGGATATCACACACGGTTCCATAAACAAACAGTCTGTGATGACTTAACAGAGAAACCCTAATTTTAATAACACAGACGGTTATGTAACTGATATCACAGACGGTTCATTACTAGAACCGTCTGTGAGGTTAGTCATCACAGACGGTGTATTAATAGAACCGTCTGTGATGTGAACTGACACACACATATGTAGAGCCGTCAGATCTCAACGAACGGGCCAGATGCATTGGGCCGTTCGGACCATTCTGATCCACCATGAAATCTTAACCGTTGGATCTTCCCCGGGCAGAATAGATCTTATGAGCCGTTCTTTGATTGGGCCGATCTGACCGTCGATCTTTAGATCAACGACCCAGGTTCGCGTGAACGTTCGGACCGTTCGAAAGTTCTTTCTCTGTGAGCCGCCTATCTTTAGATCAACGACCCACCTTCATTCAAACGTTCGGACCATCCATTTCAGATGCGTATAACTTGGATCGTTTCTGACAGTTGGATGTATAATCGACGGCTCTGATTTAGTGGGCCGTTCGGACCGTCTGAAACGCGCCGCGAATCTTAGCCGTGCGATGCCAAATGAATGGTCGAGATTCGATAGGCCGTTCGGACCGTTCGAAACGCGCCCGTGGCTGTGAACCATTGGATCTTGATCCAACGGCTCACAATCGCCACCTTTGAATCACGCACGCGCGCTCACGCGGTGGGCCGCTGTGCATCGGGCCCATCTGCTAGTGCGTGAGTGCGCCATCGCCGCTGCCCACCGGCGATGTCAAGAGCTAGCGGCTTCGGTGAGAAAAGTAATAATCGCTTTATAAAATTCGAGAAAGTATTAATTTTCGAGAAAGTATTAATTTGCACACTATTAAATATGTTAACTTCGAAAAATCATAACTAATTCATTTCAACTCCAAAATGGATGAAACCACTTCTGATACTTTTCATTTTTGATAAAATTAATATTAAAATTGGTTTCAAGCATGTCTCAGTACCAGAGAGTATTATTTTGGAAAATGCACTTTTAAAATCTTTATTGTTACAAAGGAAATTGCTGATAACTTTGTAAATGCATAACTAAACATTGGGAACTCAAAATGAGTCAAACTCAACTGTTTTGGACTTGTATGTAATACCCCAGCCTGCTCGTAGTGTGGCCCATGTGGCCCATGAGGAGTTGTGTGGTGGGTTAGTCCCACATTGCTTGTCTCAAGTGAGTTGTAGTAGTATATAATGCCTGTTTGATCCAAACGTAGCACCTCCGGGTTAACCCTTTTACACGAAGCGAGGACGAAAGTGTAAGTGAGGTGCTATGTGTGGTGGTCCGCCTCCACGTGCAATGGGCATTGAGCCGATTTTGGGTCGTGGTGTTACAGATGGTATCGAGCATCAACCTTCATTTGCACGAGCGTGCGGATGGGCGGGCATATGGCGCATGGCACATGTGGGCCCGGAGTGGACACATGGCATGGCATATGTGCGCAAGACCGGACGCACGGACGTGTACCGAGGGGTGGTTACAGGCATTTGCAGCACAGATGATATCTGTCGCCGAGGGCGCCCCTTAAGGGGGGGTGAATGTAATACCCCAGCCTGCTCGTAGTGTGGCCCATGTGGCCCATGAGGAGTTGTGTGGTGGGATTAGTCCCACATTGCTTGTCTCAAGTGAGTTGTAGTAGTATATAATGCCTGTTTGATCCAAACGTAGCACCTCCGGGTTAACCCTTTTACACGAAGCGAGGACGAAAGTGTAAGTGAGGTGCTATGTGTGGCGGGTCCACCCCACCTTAATATTACCTTTTTAAGGTGCATAACCTTCGAATTGACTTGGATGGAGTTAAGGTGGAATTCATTTACTTGAGGCCAGAGTTATTTCCTTAAGACCAAGTAAACCTCGGTCTTATGGAAATAATCTAGGGGTCCTCACAAATTGACCCACACCAAAAATATACTTTTTTGGATAAACATTCCGCAAGAACTTCAGAACTTCTGCACACCGGTAGTTCCGTTTATCAACGGCGGAACTACCGCATGAGAATCATTTCAAAGGAAATCGGTCTGACCGCCCAACACAAGGCGATCAACCGATTTAGCATCGTCCATAACACGTGACGCGTTTCCATGTTAACATCAAATTACAATGGAATACATGCTTAATTGAAATATAGTCCTTCATGATGATCGACGCGCATATAGCTAGCTTCCTCATCGGGTTCTTCCTCCACCGTCGATGCCGTCTCGAAAGGAGGCAACTCGTCGAATTGATTGTACTGTTGGACCGTAAAGGCGACTAGAGGGGGTGAATAGGAGCACGCTCACTTTTTCACAAATTATGAACTCAATACAATTTAACTCCAGAGCTATTAGAAAGCTATGAAGATCAATATACCAAGACAATGAAGACTAGTATCGAATCCAATTAAACCCTAAGCAATATAATCAAAATCAACTAAGATTACTAAGACTCACAAGACGCAAGGCGATTCGATCGTTATACTCAACCGGTCGGACCGATTGCTCAGCGGTCGACCGGCGTTATCTTTGGCGGTCGGACCGCCCAAAATCGGTCGACCGGTGATGACGGGCGATCGACCGCCGACTCGAACCGATCTCAACAACAAGAAAATCACCGATGACGAACTTGCAATTAGGTGAAACTTTTGATTCTCAACTCTAATCTTTATGAAACTTTGCACACACCTTCTATATGCTATTGAGGACCTATTCCAATTGAATATTATGATAATTCTTGGAACGATCTTGAGCAATTGCCAATTGATTAACGGAAGGTCTAAAACCGGGCAAGAACGAAAACTTGATCCTAAAGCTTGTTCGTGAGAGATTGATGATCAAAATGATGCTAGATAGATTCACACATATCACAGCAAGCTAATTCACGTGAAAGAATCAATCACAAACTCGCGGATCAAGGAAAGCCCTAAAATCACCAAATTGAAAGCAAGAACGAAAAGAGACTTATCTCAAGCAAACCTTGCATAGATTGATTTCGTGATTGAAGCTGGATTACATCCACACCATCATGGATCAAGAGACAATCAAGGATCACGAATTCACCACAAACCATCAAGAGCCCTAGCCTCCACCTCAACTCCCTAAAGACAATTAGGGTTTTGAAACATAAAAGGAGAGAGAGAGAGGTGCAGCCACCATCTCCTCCTATTTATAGTGGAGGCCTAAAACTCTTAGGGTTTGACTTAATTGAGCTCCCGTTAAGGCCCACTAACAAACGGGTCACACACGCACGCTTCGCAAAGCGCCGTCTTTAACCTTTTGACCTAAACCGCTTCACCATGCATCATGGATTCGCCAATAGGTCACCCTTGTCCATCTTGTGTCACGCTTGAGTCGTTGACCTCACCCGCATCGCCGATCGCTCGACCTCAACTCTTCACGTCTAGTCCCGATTCTCCTTGCCGCTGACCGTCGTTGACCACCAAGCTACCGCACAACCACGGACAAGAAAACACGATTTGGGAACAAGTTCTTCACAACTTGACCCATGTTAGTCAAAACATGCATCATGCAAATCATATGCCATGAAACCAATGACTTTGATCTAACAAAACAACATCGCCACGGTTGGCCGACGTTCAAGTAGTTACGGCCCGACCGCTCCAGTGAGCGGTCGGACCGCCCCATGGCGGTCGGACCGCTCCCCCGTGAGCCGTCCGACCGCCTTAGACTTAGCCAAATTCAAGCTCCCAAAATCCAAACCTTCGAAACTTTAAACCAATAGAACTTTTCACCGAGACTCCAAAATCATGAGACCAAGTGCATTGGGATCCCCTTACTTGTCTACAACACCTATTTTTGGCCCACTGATTTGAACACTTTTGGTTATCGCCGGTCCGATCGCCCCACTGGCCGGGTCCGACCGATTTGGGACCGATCGGATCAGTGCAAGGACCGGTCGGACCGCCCGAGCAAGAAGCTCAGAACTTTGTCGAAAACGCGTGAAACGACAAACCGTAAACGCCATTGCCAATTGTCACATCATCCTAAGATCTGGAGCATATCCCCATGAAATCCACAATCTCCCCCTTGATGAACACATTGGCAATTATCCAGAAAGTGTAAGTAAGAGGTTTGAAAACGAGTTTACTCGCAGTTTTCGCACAAAGGCACAACTTGGTCTATAAGCAAGAGAAAGCAATGTAAATGACCAAGCTGGCATCAGAATAGTGTAGGCATGTGAGACAAGGCAAAAATAAGCATAAAAACTTTGATTTCCAGAAAAGGGTCAAAATTCTCACATGAGGTCCATATGAAAGAACAATTGTTCAACTGACCTATGATCATTGTGAGGATAAAAGAATGCAATTCAAGTTCAGAATATTCAATAAGACAATAAGAATGCAACTCAAGAACTCCCCCTCACTATGATCCTCGATTTTCAAAAACTTTCAACTTTTCAGTTACTCCCCCTTTGTTTAATCTTCTCCCCCAACAAAGAAATATATTCTCATTAACACATCTTCTCCAAATAAAAATAGCAAAGAAATATAACACATCTTCTCCCAAAGAAATATCTTCTCATAAATTAACACATCTTCTCCCCCTTTGACAATGGATTCATCAAGGAATCACGCCTTCCTCTCATCCAGAGATAACCAATAGAGAATAAAGAAAGCGTAAACAAAAGAAGCATAAAGAGGAATATGCATGAAGTGCAATGGAGTGGCTTCAATTTTTGTATTTTCAATTTTTGATTACAAGAAGCTTTGGAGATTACCCAAAAGAACAAGCTAGTATCTCTAATAATGCACAAACAAAGATATCAAGCCGACAAGCGCTAGCAAGATCATGGTAAGACATATATATCAAAGCTAAGCATAAAGGCTCAAAAGTAAAGCACTAGATTTGATCAATTTAAGCAACGCTTCAAATTCAAACAAGTTCATCAACAGGATCCTAAAGTGAAATTGGCCATGTCAAATGTCAAAGTGAGATCAAAATCTAACAAAGACCACATTAAGAGTCAATCAAGTCCCGTATTGAATCATTTTGCTCAATATTTTGTAAACGCCCATTTGTCAACATTTTTCTCATTTGCATTGAATATTGAAGTTGACTAATGATCTAACTTAGTGACAAGATCCCGGACTAGGAGCCATCCACAAACTCATCCAAAGCTTCGACCAAAAGTTGATTAAAGGTATATCTTAGTAAAGAAGATCCCGGACTAGGAGCCATCCACAAACTCTTTCTAAGCTTCTACCGGGCGACAAATCTTGAGGTTCATGTCATTTCGACAAGCGGTCCCCATGAGATCGTCGGTTCATCAAACTATCTCCAAGTTCATGTCATTTGACAAGCGGTCTCGTAAGAATAGTTTGGCACAATTTAAGCATAAGACAATCTTGATTTTCATTTTTCACAAGAGCAGTTTTTAGAATCTCAAGAACACAAACGCTCAAGTAATGGTCAATTTTAGATCAAAGAGCTAACAAAGCAATTCGACAGGCCAATGTCACAAGAGGAGCACTAATTACGCAACTCGCTAAAACATCCACAAATTGCAATTTCTTAGTTTGAGTTGTTTAAAAGTTTCTAGCTCATATAGCAAAGACTTAGCTACACATGTAAAAGCATGATAATTCTAGCAAGTCAAAGAACTAGACATGACATTGAGCAAGAATTGAAATACAAAAGCTCCAAAGGGTAATAGGCAAAGCTTCATCATTTTTAAAAGATAAGGTAAAATCTTATATTACAATGCATCTTTTTGGATTTTTCATACCACTTGTTGTAACCACTTGTTGTATTTTTCATAAGAATGCAATATGATACAATGAGATGCAATAAAAAGCCTAAACACCTAAAAAGTTCAAAAGATCACTAAGTTCGAGAAAAGAACAATAAAAGATCAAAAGAACAAGGAAAGGTTAGAAAAGATCAAACTCCCCTCAAACCAACCCATAAGGATAAATTACCCTAACTCACTTCTCAAAGAGGAAAATCTGGTTTGATCTAAAGGCTTGGTAAGAATATCCGCCAATTGAGCTTGGACTCACGAAGTGCATCACAATATCACCTTTTTCAACATGATCTTTAAGGAAGTGAAAGCGAATGTCTATGTGCTTAGTCCTAGAATGTTGTCTTGGGTTTTAGCAATATTAATAGCGAAGTGTTATCACGTAAAAGAGGAACACTAGCAAAGTTTAACCCATAATCTTTCAAAGTGGACGTCATCCACAAAATCAGCACAAAGAACTAGCGGCAACTACATACTCCGCTCAAAGAGTGGATTGTGCAATGTAAGACCGCTTCCTAGAAGACCAAGATACAAGAGAAGTGCCTAGGAAGTGACAGTGCTCGAGGTACTCTTCCTATCTAACCGACTGACCGCAAAATCGAATCGAAAAACCTCTAATGGACAAAGTCAAGAGCAGAATACCAAATGCCATATAAGAGGGTAGAGTGTAAATACCGAATATGCGCTTAACGGCTTGGCGATGGGAAGTTCTCGGAGACGCTCAAATCTTGCACAAAGGCATACCGTGAAGTGAATGTCCGGTCTCGAGGCCGTCAAATACATGAAGGAGCCGATCATGTTGCGGTACTCGCGTTGATCCACGACTTCTCCTTCCTCATCCGGATCCAAAAGCAATCGAAGTTGCCATGGGAGTGGAAATTGGCTTACAGATCACCCATGTTGAAGCGTTTTAGTAGATCTTTAGTGTACTTCGTCGATGGATGAAAGTTCCTTCCTTGCATTGCTTGATTTGAAGTCCCAAAAGTAATTAAGCTCTCCCATCATACTCATCTCAAATTCCACGGACATAGTGTCGGAAAAGTGGAAACAAGAGCATTAGAGGAACCACCAAAATAATATCATCCACGTAAATTTGAGCAAGCAAGAAGTCATTTCACGCCTAAGAATAAATAGAGTTTTATCCACTTTACCCATCTCAAAATTATTTTTAAGCAAGAAGGTCTTAAGTCTATCATACTGTGCTCTAGGGGCTTGTTTAAGACCATACAATGCTTTAGATAGCTTGAAAACACGATTTGGATATTTGGGATCCTCAAAGCCGGGGTTGCTTAACATACACTTCCTCATCTATGAAACCATTTAAAAGGCACTTTTAACATCCATCCGATATAATTTAAAACCTTTTGATGCAGCAAATGCAAGCGAGAATGCGAATGGCTTCTAGTCTAGCAACAGAGCAAATGTCTCATCAAAATCTAACCCCTCAACTTGGTGAAACCCCGAGCTACCAATCGGCCTTATTTCTAACCACGTAACCATCCTCACCTTGTTTATTCTTAAACACCCAACGGGTTCCTATAACATTATGACCACTAGGAGGTTCTACTAGGTTCCAAACTTTGTTTCTTTCAAAATTCTCTAACTCCTCATGCATGGCATTTACCCGGCTAGAATCGATAAAGCATGTGATATATCGCGGGGTTCAAAAGAAGCAACAAAAGCCGAATGAGAGTAGAGATTTGGATCATTATACCGAGCGAGTGACTCGCTCATGTAGGTTACCTATTATCTGCTTAGGAGGATGTCTCTGAATGCGAAGTGGGCGCCGGGTGAGATGTCGTTTCTTCGACCTCCGCAGTATCTGATGATGATGATGCAGCAGAGCCTCAGCTCAAGGTGAAGTAGACGAAAGGTGTTCTTGTATCAATATGGGCGCCTCAGAAGCAGATGAGGGAATGACATTAGCTTCGTCCTCATCTTCCTCCACAAAATACTCTCTGTCACTGTAAATCATCTCAGAGCAATTGATCTAGCTCGTGGCTAGTCTCATCAAAAGTGACATTACAAGTCTCTGAATAATGTTAGTCTCAAGATTAAAAACTCGAAAGCCCCTCGAATGAGCGGGATAACCTGTAAATACCCCATCAAAAGTTCTTGATTCAAATTTATCTAAGTTGCTGTCTTAAGGATAAAACATTTTGATCCAAAAACTCAAAATGCTAAAGCAGAGGGTTTTCTACCAAAACGAAGCTCATAAGGAGTCTTGCCTAAAGAAGGTCTCAAAAGACACGATTGGCAATATGACAAGCAAGAGCAATAGCTTCGCCCAAAATCTCCTCGGTGTGTTATACTCATCTAGCATCGTCCTAGCCATTTCGACTAAGGTCCTATTCTTCCTTTCCACCACGCCATTTTGTTGAGGGACGTGTGGAGAGGAGAAGCGATGCTCAATACCACGCCAAAGACAAAAATAAGCAAAAGAAGCATTTTTGAACTCCGTGCCATTATCATGCGAATCGCTCTCAAAGCACCAGAAGCTCGAAGCCAAACGAAGAACAAGGTCATGAAAATAACCAAAAGCTTCATCTTTTGAAGTAAGAAAGAACACCCAAGTATATCTTGAAAGATCATCGACTATGACTAGAATATACCATTTTCCACCAATCGACCGGACTCTAGCAGACCAACAAGATCCATATGAAGCGGTGTCCCCGTCCGTCACCATAACCATAGTCACAGAAGGGTGTGAGGCAGCAACTTGTTTGCCATGCCTACAGGGCGCACATACTGCATCTTTGACAGCTTTGAGTTTGGGCAAACCTCTCATAAGATCAAGGTTGCTAACTCGCGTCAGATGATCAAAACCAATGTGCCCCAAACGTCGATGCCAAAGCCAGAAATCAGAAGAAGATGTAAGCAAACATTTAAGAGATCCAGCAAGAGATTCTGAAAAATCAGCTCCAAAAATTCTACCAACTCTAGAGATTCCAAACACAAGCTCACCAGTAGAATCAAGCACACGACAAGCATTTTTCTTAAAAACAGTCTCATAACCATCATCAAGAAGCTGAGAAACAGAAAGAAGATTATACCTAAGCTTGTCCACAAGAGCGACATCCTTTAGAATGAATTTGTTGTTTACCCTAATTGATCATGTTCCTTCAATTCGCCCTTGTGTATCATCTCCAAAAGTGATGAAGTCATCACTGTTGTTCGCGTGAAAGAGGTGAACCATTTTGAGTTCCCGGTCATGTGGCGTGAACATCCGGAATCAACGAACCACGTGTTCTTCCCCTTTCCGCGATAATCCTGAAAATCAAGGAACAAAAGAACGATGTGTCTCAATACTGGGATTAGATAAACATGATTTAGGAATCCAGTACTGAGACACACGTCTGCAAGGAGTATACAAACCAGAAGTAGTATCCTTGATTTCATCTAACATTCGGTTATGAGCAATGTTTAAATTAAAATGAGACTTGAACTGTCCATGAGCGGTCTGACCGGCATTGGGCTGGCGGTCAGACCGGCGACCAAAACGGTCAGACCGGTGACACTCCAATGATCGACCTTGATCGATAAACATTAGAATTAAGATATTTAGAAACATAATGATTTGCATGAGAGACAAATCCTAATCCAGGTTTATTCTTTTCAATGTTACCATGTCTCATAGAAGCTCTAGGTTGCATGAATGAGATTCTATCAAAACTTTTCCTATCATTTTCAACCTTCCAATGTAATTCAATCAAATGTCCACCTTTTTGCAATAAGTGCAATGGTACTTGGTACCACTAGAAGAAGCACCATTTGAATTAATACAAGGTTGGGCAAAACCGCAGATTTAAAAGATGTTTTTGCGGGTTGGGTTTTGAATTCAATTAAACCTTTTCCAAGACTTGAATGACTTTTGAGTTTGAATTGTCTTGAAAAGAATTGAATCCTAAACCTTGCTTCTTATAAGGAGTTTTAGACTTGTCAAGAATCATGTTTAATTGTTTCTTACCTTTAGAAAATTTCTCTAATGTATCATGAAGGTAAGCATTTTCTTTCTCAAGTTAACACAAGCATCACAAGTTTTATCCATAGATTTCTCCTTATACAAAGCAATTTCAAGCTTAAGAGCGGAACAAGAAGCACAAGTAGTATTTTCAATATTGTCCTTAAGCTTAGCATATTTGACTCTAGCGACTTCTAAGATATCTTTGATTTCACGTTCCTTTTCTAAACATGAAGTGCAAGGGCTAGAATCAAACACATCAAAAGCAATCAATTTACTAGATTCTAAACATTTTTCACAAGGAGCACTTTTAATTTCATTTAGTTCAGATCTAGCATTCTCAAGTTGTTGTACGAAATATTATGAGCAGTTTGTAACTTAGTAATTTCGAGTGCATAGCATGACAAGATAAACATTCATCGAGTTCAAGAGTCTTAGCATTTTAAGCTCTACTTTCAGTTTGTTAATCTTTGACTCTAATTTCTTATTTTTGTCATAACAAATTCTAGCGCTTCATCTTGACTAAGCAATTGCTCAACTATAGAATCATATTTAGCGTAAAGCTCATCATAAGAAAAAGATACCTCATCATCATCAATGTGTCGCTTGTCACCATGAAGCACATGCCGTGAAGTCTTTGGCCTTCCCTTTCTTTTTGCCTTGAGGATCTCCTCCTCCTTGTCCTCCTCACTCCCGGTATCCACATCGCTCAAGGATTGATCCTCAAAGCGGCAAGGACCGGTGAGCACCTTCACAAGCTTATTAGCCTCATACCTTGATTTGTTGAAAGGAGGCTTCTTCCAAGTCGGCTTTCCTTCCTTATGATTGCTCTTACCTTTCGACTTGGGGCAATTTGCGGATATGATTGAGCTCACCACATTCATAGCATGTCACGGACCACCTCTCTTTTGTTTCTCACATTATTGTAGGCCCGTGTGAATTTTTTAGCTAGAAGAGCTAACTCTGTTTCAGAATACTTTCAAGCTCCTCTTCATGAATAGCAGATAAACAAGCAAATGAAAATCCGAGAAGAAGATTCAAAAGAGTCATCAAAAGCCTTTTGAGAGGATCTGCTACCAAAGCTAAATTATCTTTCTTGGGATGATCAACTCTTTTAATTTCATGAGTCTTGAGTTTACTATAAAGCAATTCTAAAGTAAGACTTGAAAGATCAACATTTTCTTCTATAGCAAGAGCTTTCATCTCCCACTCCTTGGTGTTGATTGCACCAAGAGATGGGTGGCATTTTCAGATTGAGAATATTCAATATCAACGACTTTCATTTGATTAATTACTTTATTAAAGCGATGAAAATGTCATCGATGCTCTCTCAGACGCATCTCGAATTTATTGTACTCACGCTTGTAAACAGTTTGACGCACCTTTTTGATTTGGGACGAACCCTCATGATATGTTTCGAGAGTGTTCCAAATTTCATCTTGTGATTGAAAGATTGCAAATTCTATCATATTCTTGTCTACCAAGTGCACCATATAAAAGATTCTTAGCCTTATTGTTGTTAGCCAAAAGAATTGCGTAAGCGGTGTAGCAATTTCAGAATAACCAATGGGCTCTAACAACATCCCAAATAGCTTGTCCTCGCTCTCAAGAAAGACGCGCATACGATTCTTCCAATAGGCATAGTCGTGCCCATCGAAGATATGCGGTTTAGTAGAAAACTTATCCATCGCCAAAGTTCGGTGGACCGGTTAAGATCAAGATTGAACTAACAGGGCTCGATACCACTTGTTGGACCGTAAAGGCGACTAGAGGGGGTGAATAGAGCACGCTCACTTTTTCACAAATTATGAACTCAATACAATTTAACTCCGGTAGCTATTAGAAAGCTATGAAGATCAATATACCGAGACAAATGGAAGACTAGTATTGAATCCAATTAAACCCTAAGCAATATAATCAAAATCAACTAAGATTACCAAGACTCACAGCCGCAGGCGGTCGACCGTTATACTCAACCGGTCGGACCGATTGCTGGCGATCGACCGGCGTTAGGTTGGCGGTCGGACCGCTCAAAATCGGTCGACCGGTGATGACGGCGGATCGGCCGGCCGACTCGTAACCGATCCGCAATGATAAAATCGGCCGATGACGAACTTGCAATTAGGTGAAACTTTTGATTCTCAACTCTAATCTTTATGAAACTTTGCACACACCTTCTATATGCTATTGAGGACCTATTCCAATTGAATATTATGATAATTCTTGGAACGATCTTGAGCAATTGCCAATTGATTAACGAAGGTCTAAAACAAGGGCAAGAACGAAAACTTGATCCTAAAGCTTGTTCGTGAGAGATTGATGATCAAAATGATGCTAGATAGATTCACACATATCACAGCAAGCTAATTCACGTGAAAGAATCAATCACAAACTCGCGGATCAAGGAAAGCCCTAAAATCACCAAATTGAAAGCAAGAACGAAAAGAGACTTATCTCAAGCAAACCTTGCATAGATTGATTTCGTGATTGAAGTGGATTACATCCACACCATCATGGATCGAGAGACAATCAAGGATCACGAAATTCACCACAAACCATCAAGAGCCCTAGCCTCCACCTCAACTCCCTAAAGACAATTAGGGTTTTGAAACATAAAAGGAGAGAGAGAGAGGTGCAGCCACCATCTCCTCCTATTTATAGTGGAGGCCTAAAACTCTTAGGGTTTGACTTAATTGGGCTCCGTTAAGGCCCACTAACAAACGGGTCACACCGCACGCTTCGCATAAGCGCCGTCTTTAACCTTTTGACCTAAACCGCTTCACCATGCATCATGGATTCGCCAATAGGTCACCCTTGTCCATCTTGTGTCACGCTTGAGTCGTTGACCTCACCCGCATCGTCGATCGTTCGGACCTCAACTCTTCACGTCTAGTCCCGATTCTCCTCGCCGTTGACCATCGTTGACCACCAAGCTACCCGCACAACCACGCATAAGAAAACACGATTTGGGAACAAGTTCTTCACAACTTGACCCATGTTAGTCAAAACATGCATCATGCAAATCATATGCCATGAAACCAATGACTTTGATCTAACAAAACAACATCGCCACGGTTGGCCGACGTTCAAGTAGTTCTCGGCCCGACCGCTCCGGTGAGCCGGTCGGACCGCCATGGCGGTCGGACCGCTCCACGTGAGCGGTCGGACCGCCTTAGACTTAGCCGAAATTCAAGCTCCCAAAATCCAAACCTTCGAAACTTTAAACCAATAGAACTTTTCTTTGGAGACTCCAAAAATCATGAGACCAAGTGCATTGGGATCCCCTTACTTGTCTACAACACCTATTTTTGGCCCAGCTCGATTTGAACACTTTTGGTTATCGCCGGTCCGACCGCCCCACCTGGCTGGTCCGACCGATTTGGGACCGGTCGGACCGCCGTGCAAGGACCGGTCGGACCGCCCCTGAGCAGTAAGCCTGTAACTTTGTCGAAAACGCGTGAAACGACAAACCGTAAAGGCCATTGCCAATTGTCACATCATCCTAAGATCTGGAGCATATCCCCATGAAATCCACATACTCTTCCTCATCCACGACATTCTCAACTCCGACAATCCTTCTTTTCCCATGAAGAACTACGTGGCGGTTCTTATTTGCTGGGTCCGTTACATAAAAAAACTTGAACAACTTGCTTAGCGAGTACGAATGGTTCGTCCTTGTATCCGACACGTTTGAGGTCCACAGTAGTGATGCCGTACTTGTCAACCTTCACGCCCTGCGGAAGTTTAACCCAATGATATCGAAACAGGGGGATCTTGAAAAGTACATAGTCGAGCTCCCAAATCTCCTCTACGAACCCATAGTACGAGTTCAACCCTCGTGCCCCCGCGGTATTGAACCCCTCGTGAAATGCATCTATGCGGACACCGCTGTTCTAGACTGTGCTCTTCCTATCCTGAGCTGCCGTATAAAACGTGTACCCATTTATGTCGTATCCTTGCCATGTCACAATTGTAAATTTTGGCCCTTTGGCCAACCATAGTAGCGTTTCATCACTTGATGACCTACAAGTGAATCGCATCTTTAACCATTCGTTGAACCGACGGTTGTGCTCTCTCGTTATCCAAACCTCCGACCGGTCTGGATTCTGTTGGCGTACCATGTCTTTGTGCTCGTCGATGTACGGGGACACTTGGGTCATGTGTTGCAAGACCGTGAAATAGGCCTACACGTATGTATCTAGATCGGGAGTGATTGCTTTTCTCCCGATGGTCCCATACCCTCCAGTCTCCCTTCGTGGCGAGATAGAGGCACACCGTCGATTCCACTCGAGCCATGTAGTCCACGCAGAACTCAATGACCTCTTCGGTTGCATAACCTTCGATGATACTGCCCTCCGGCCGAGATCGATTCGGTACGTAGGACTTCAGAATTCCCATGTATCTCTCGAAAGGTTACATATGACGTAGGAACACAGGGCCGCATATCTTTATCTCTTTCGGTTCGCAAATAAACGCTTTAAACGTGGGATCACAGGCAGATACCACAACATCTTAGCAGAGGTCCTTGCTTCGCCTTAGCGATATTCTTACGCTTGTATCGGGATGCTTTGCACACGGACATACATGCATGTCTGCATACTCTTTACGGTAGAGGATACAATCGTTCGGATATGCATGTATTCTTTCTACTTCCATTCCCAATGGACAAATAACCTTCTTAGCTTGGTAGGTCGTGCTGGGCAACACATTTCCCTCCAGAAGGATGTCTGCTAAGAGACCTAACAACGCCGTAAAACTCTTGTCGGACCAACCATTGCTTGCCTTCAATATCGCTAGTTCAAGCACGGTTGACAACCTTGTGTATTCGGCTTGCGGCCCAGGAACAAAGGTTTTCCGAGTCCTCCATTAAGCCCTCGAATTTACAAAACTCTCTCTCACCGTAGTTTCCTTCTGCATCGCGTAGCATCTGATCCAGATTGTCATCATGCGACCTATCCTCATCAAAAGAACATTCCATACCCTGCATATCGTTGACTTCCTCGGCGATGTCATCATTCTTGACTTCTAATGTATAATCGCTCTTCACCGTGACTGCTCCAACATGTATATCCTTTTTTGAAACCCCTTCGTATTAAGTGAGCTTCGATCTGCACCGAGTTGTTAAATATTTTCATATTACCGCAATCAATGCATGGACAGTACATAAAATTTATCTCCTTCTTCAACATATCCTGCTCGGTGGCTCTTCTAAAAGCAAACACGCCATTAATATACTCTTCACTCACACGGTTCTCAATGTACATCCAGTTTTTGGTCCATCTACACGTATACATACGTAATAAATTAATTATGTTAAATTATATTAATAAACCGCAAGTACCCTTCATGATGACCAAACACATTAGTGATTAGCCTAGAGAAAATATAAAGGGTTACAGATCATTATACATTAGTGATTAGTCTAGAGTAGAAATAAAGGGTTACAGATCGTTACCCTTCTCTCCAAGGTGGCGTAATGTGGGAAGAGGCAGCAGAGGTACCGCAAAGGGGGAGGAGGTGGCAGGGGTAACAGCTCAAAACGGGGGAGGAGGCAGCAGCAGCAGCAGGGTGGCCAATGGGGAGGAGGCAGCAGCAGCAGGGTGGCGGCGCCTCAAATGGATTGGAAAGGGGGCCTGTCGGGAGCATCTACTTATAGTGCTTGTATATAAGAACCATCTGTGATAAATAAGTATCACAGACGGTTATTTATACGAACCGTCTGTAAAGTATCACAGACGGTTCGTATAAAGAACCGTCTGTGATAACACTTAGAATCACAGACAGTTCTTTATACGAACTGTCTGTGATACTTCACAGACGGTTCGTATAAAGAACCGTCTGTGATACTTATTTATCACAAACGGTTAACGAAGAACCGTCTGTGATAATTTTATGTCTAGTATAGCATATTTTGTAGTAGTGGCACAGAGATGTTTTTATTTGCGAGACTTATATCATTCTGTTACCCTCGTCGTTACAGAGCTACCGGTGTAAACCGTCCGTGAATTAGAGCTTCCAATCAAAAGTTATTTGCGAAAACAAGAAAATAAATATTTGTGTACAAAACAAGGATACACGTGGATTTTGCTGCAAGATTAGACGATACCGAGACTTTTACCGCCGATTGCAACGCGCGCGCATGTGTTTTACGCCGATCCCATGCAGGAAGTGTGCGAGGTGGTGCGCCACGCGGAGCGCGGGGTAGCGTGGGCCACGCGGCTCAGGCAGTTGTTCATAAGTTGAATAGCAATTCAGCGGGCGAGCACTGAATAACACTACCATATATTTAACTACACACGCGCGTGCGCGCGCACACGTATATATAGACACACAAACATACATACATGCATATGGTTACATCTGAGATATAGGAACAACCAAATTATTCCCTCCAATACACAAATAGTAAATCTCTTCCTTAATGCTTGAGCCATACATATATGTCAAAGAAATTGCAAATTAAACTTAATTTCATCAGCACCTCAACATACACATATTAGACGATTCTCCCCCTTAATTGGTGTATCTATTTCCTTCCAGTTTTTTCTTTCTTCTGAATTGGCTAATAGCATCGACACGTCAAGAGAAATTAATTAACCAAGAAACCAAATAACCTACATGCAAGAGAGAAACCTAATGAACACACGGAATATATAAGGCCGCCTTGTAGCCCCTCTTCTCCCTCGTCCCCAGCCTGCCATGCATTCATCGATCAGCACCGCCACGCCGAGGCGGCAATGATGGCGCGGTCCTGCCAGCCGAGGAGGACGCACCCCTTGTCCTCGGTGAGCCGGTACCCGTCGCCGGCGTCGTAGAGGCCGAGGAGGACCTGGCTCTGGCCGACGGCGGCCGGGCTGAGCGGCACCGCCTGGAACCCGCGGCCCTCCATGACGCGCCGCCAACGGTCCAGGCGCTCGTGCCTCGCCACCCGCTCGGCGCCCTCGCACGCCACAACGTTGTGGATCTCCGGCGCCAGAATGCACTGCTCCACCTTCATCCGCGGCGCCGAGTCCGCCGGGAACGTCGCGTCCAGCGAGTCGAAGATCGCCGAATAGTAGTGCAACGCCTCCAAAAACCTATATGCAACCACGCATACATGCAATTGCTTCCTTTTAGCCTCATTTGGAGTACAAACAATCACAGGTAACAAGTTTTGTGATGAATTTTGCACAAATAACCCTTTAAATTTTACTTCTTGATGAATTTGAGCCTCATTTCGAGTGCAACCAATCACAAATCTATCGACGAATTTCGTACAAATAACCCTTCAAAGTTAACACTTTAATCATTCATTAATAAAATTGATCCAACAGTGTTTAGTAGAAGAAGCAAGCCAGGAGGAATTTGATTTGGTACTTACCTTCCCAAGAAGTACGGGCCGTTGTGCCCGGCCTCCTGCTCGACGAGCGTCATGATCTTGGGCGCCTGGTCGCGGATCATGGACAGCAGCGGGGCGAGGTGTGCGCCAGGGACGCGGTGCAGGCGGTTCACGGCGCTCACGGCAAGCGCCTCCCCGACCCGTCGCTGCAGAGCGGCGGGGCGCAGCCGCTCCAGCCTTTCCGCCACGGCGGCGTGGAACTCGAACGGCACGCGCAGGGACGCGGCGAGGGAGGCGAGGTGCCGACCGGTCTCCCTCACCGCCGCGGCCGGGTGGCCCACCCCGGTGAGCCTCAGCGTCGGCGGGCCTCCTGGCCGCGCCGCGAGCGCCTGGAGGAAGGCCGGCCACTGGTAGCCCTGGAGGATGTCGAGGTCGACGACGTGGACGCGGTCCTCGCCGTGGAAGGCCTCGAATATGGCCTGGTTGGCGGTGAAGTGGGCGAACTTGATGTAGGGGCAGGCCTGGTAGAGGATCTGGTAGACCTTGAGCGTCTCCGGCGACGGCGGGAACGGGTAGGGTGCGCCGCGCGGGGAGGCAGAGGAGGAGGAGAGGGAGAGACGGGTGGCGAGGGCGTCGGCGAAGTAGGAGGCGACGCGCTGCATGGAGTCGCCGAGCGGGGAGGCGACGCGGTGGAGGATGTGGATGTGGCGGAGCGCGGAGGGCTGGTCGCCCTTGGACACGAACTCGGCGCACGCCAGCAGCAGGTGCACCAGCTGAAGCCCGCTGTCCTGCTCCTGTATGATATATATGGACAAGTCACACGGAATTAGGACCGTAAGTGCACGTGTTGATCAACAAAAAAATATATATACTGTAGCTAGTGCTAATTATTCAAGATTTTGTCTGCAATTTTTCTTAGAGAACTGATGGAGAACTCTTTGTTTGTACTCTTTTTGACCCTTCAAATTCAAACAAAATAAAATAATTTGAACGAACTGATTTTTATTTCGGATGGCAACGAAAGGATCGAAATTTCGCCGAAAAATTGTGAACCTTGATGGTACGTAGCCATCGCATGTACACCACATGTTGATGAAAACAGTACCTTGATTATGGACGGCATGATTGTCACGTACGTACGTGCGGATTGTGACCTGCAAAAGATCCTAAAGCTAGCTTCTAGATAATATATTGTCGTTCCAATCAATTTATCCGCGTCCGTGCTCTACACAAATGCCAACCAGAAGCATCAAGTCTACTTTTGGCAAGTTAATTAACACACCTAGGACAAAAATAGCAATCTTATCTAGTAGGCACGCGTACGTAGCTCTATACTACACGTGCGGACGTGTTAAGCTGCACATTTGCACGCATGGACTGCGACAATTTGGCCAATCGAGGCAGCCTACCGGATTTAGAAGCTTTTACCGACGTGAGAAGAGTAAAAAAACGATGCATATACGATATATCTCTAAAGTTTATTTACTTTGCTGCATGGTTAATTAGTTGCGTAGTTAATTACCTGCTCAGCCTCTGACTGGATCACTGAGCCCAGCATGCTGTGCAAGGAAGAATCTGCCCATTGATCAGGCTTCACCATTTGGTGATGCAGCGACAATCCTTCTCCACCAAACTGACCCGTGTAGTACAGGTCAGGCTGCAAGCCGCCCACCTGGAGCCCCCCGGCGACCATCGCCGGCTCCTCGCCGCCTCCGTACGCCGGCTCCTCGCCGCCTCCGTACGCCGGCTCCGGCATCGCAAGGCACTCCGACAGCGTCGGCAGCTGCGACGGAGCGGTGCCGGCAGAGGCGGCGGCGGCGGCGCCGCCGTTCTCACCGCCGTCACCCCCGACCTTCTCCGGCAGCTGGTACCCTAGGTACCCTTCCTTGCACTCCTCTAGGAAGGGGTCCATGGAAGGCAAAGGAAGGTTCTCGCCATGGACGTAGGAGGAAGAGCAAGAGAGGGAGGAGGGGGCGTTGCTCTTGCTACTGTTGCTATGGGCGTTGTTGATGTACACCTTGTGCAGTGGGCTCTGCGACTTGCCCATGCCATGGTTAGGGAGGCTGTACTGCGTCTGCGTGCTCCCCTCCATGCCGTGCCCGCCATGCGCGTAGCTCTGGTGGCTTCCATGGCTAGTGGTGTAGAGATTGGAGAAGGTTGATCTCCTTGGGGAAGAGACCATCTCTCTCCTGGGTGAGGTCACCATGTACTCCCTCTTAGGGGAGGAGACCATGTAGTCTCTCTTTGGAGAAGAGATCATGTAGTCTCTCATGGGTGAGGACACCATGTACTCTCTCTTGGGGGAGGAGGCCATGAAGTCCCTCCTAGGGGAGGACATCAGGAAGTCGGCGGCGCAGGATGCGCCGATCTGGTCGGCGAAGAGCGACTCCCACATGGCGATGTCCGGCGACTGGATCTCGACGTCGATGTCCCTGTCGAACCTGAGCGCTTGCAGGCCGGCTAGGGCGTCGTTGGCGTCCGGGTCGGTTGACGACGCGACGATGTTCGACTCCGAGAACGAGGCGATGGGCGATGTCGGCGCCTGCTGCTGCTGTAGCTTCGCGCCGGCAGTCGTGTCAGCGCAGTTCAGCGTCCCCATGCTTGAGCACATGAGAGATCAATGGTCACCTCTCGCTAGTCGCTACTACGTACAGCAGCAAAGGATGCATATAACAAGAGCACACTACTGCTTTCTCCTTTGGAAGCAACAAATTAAAGAACACGACACTACCCAGGTTGGCATCGAGAAAGCTCTAGCTTACAAGGCGAGTTTACGAGAGAGAAGAGGAAAGTGAGAGGAAGCTTGCAATGTATATATGTTCTTGTCCAGCTTGATTGGAGGTGTAGATAGGAGGATAAAGTGCTTGGAGCAGGGGCGAATCCAAATGTAGTCGCTGGAGTTATGTGATCCTCCTATACACAATCTATGGTAACACACTGTATATATACAAGAGGTTACTCTATAAACTCAAGTAAGGTTAATTAGTGTGTTATGACCATAATGACGCGCGCTGGTAACTTATTTTCCCCTGGCTAGGAGCTGCGTGCCATGAATAGACGTGCTTGGAGGTACTGCGTTGGCGTGTGCACACCATGTCAAAAGAGTGTTTTGGTCTGTTGCTGATGACATTCTTTGCTAATATATTCCTCTTGTACTCTTTTGGTGTTCGTTGTTGCAGCAGGCCTATTGGCGGAGGGCACTTTCCAACAAAGCGATAAAATTGGTCTCACAAGAAACCAAGTCCTCCAAAGAAGAAGAGACAAGAGACTCACTTGGGAGGAAACCCGGCCTAGGACACCATTGACAAAGAAATATGAGGAGAGAGTCCTCTTATATGTACCATAGACCATCTCCTAAAGGAACCAAGGCAGCTTGTGTCATATATGGAAGTTACATTAACTCAAAAGACCTCATAACAGAAAAAGCTTTTGCATGGCCATAGGAGGTGCTTTAATTGATCTCCTTTCTTTTAGGAGTTGGGAACAGGAACAAGGATAAGCATATTATTTCTAGTTATTTTCCCTCCAATTAAACTGCTGATGTAGGAATTATATATATTTGTGCTTACAGAAAATGCAAATTAAATTTTGTTTTAGTTACTTGCAAGTAGTACTCCATTCTTTTAAAACACACACAAAAGTACATTTATATGTGTGTAATAAACTACTAATGCAGTGGAAAACTCTGATATGGTACTTTGGACTCTTTTTTTAGATGAATATAGTATGTTGGAGTGTGGAGGAGAAACTAGCTTAAGAGTAGTCGTCCGTATATGTGTGGGCATTGAGAATGTCGTCCGCCTAGGTTGGATTTCCCAAAGGCACAGAGTGGTTGGAGCTGTCCCCATAGTTGTGTTCTCTTGGGAAGCATCCTAACTAGCTTAATTCCCTTGTGTTTTTCTACTATGTCCCCTTTCTACAACATATAGCAAGGAATATTACATACATATCTCCTTTGGACTTTGTAGCCCACAGGACAAAAATGCATAGGAATCTCTCTCTCTCTCCCAAAACAGATCAATGCATGATACATCTATATATGTATGATACATCTATATATGCATGAAGAGTTCATTTTCTTATTTTTTAGGCAGGACAGGACAATGCATGTCTATACCAAATGGGACCCATGAGGGAGCCCAGAGATGGACACACGTGAGCCAGGACAGCTTCATCATATCTTAGGTTTGGATGCTTCTTGCCTGGCTTATTAGGCTGCCCTTCGGGAATCTTTCTTGTTTGTTCTTGAGATGGTAAATACACCTTGATGGTAGCTTTTTTGAATATACTGTCCAAGAAAGATAACTCCTATTGCTGTTAGAATGCGATTGGATTAAAAACCATAAGAAGGCTTGTATATATTATGATAGTAATTGATGGACAGCTAAGGGCCTAAGGCTATTATGAATTAATTTTAGCTATGACAAATATCATTATACTATTTGTATACATGCCAAAAATGACTGACTCTGTAATGTAGAGCTTGTCGATAAGGTGTCTTGCGTGGATCGCCCGAGGCCCAACATTGTAGGCTCGTCTCGCACGCAGATCGACCGCAATGTTCATGGGTCTTTGGGATCGCACGATGGCCCATGCTATACTCGGGCCGCTACCCTGGCACGGTGGAGCTCTGTAATATCCTAATTTTCAAGGATTTTTAAAAAAGTTTGAAAATAAAAATAACCATTTGAATTTATTGAATTACTAAAGCTTAACTGGAGATTTTAGAAAACAAAAATAATTTAATATGAATTAATCAAACTTTAATTAATTCAAATTTGGTTTAATTGGGTTTTCTCGTATCTAAAGTCAAAAAATTTATTGAAAGTCTTTTCTTGGATTTTCTGGATTTTAAAAAGGGGTTTTATTTTTTCCCAAAAATTAAAAATAATTTATTTGCAAAATTAAAAGAAAATTTAAATTTATAAATAATTTTATTAAGTTCCAAATGAATCAAGGCATTTATGTGTATTCTTCTTGATTTTTTGGACTTTATTTACTATTTTCTAAAAACCTATTCCCTTTTTCTCGATTTCTGTAAATAAAAAATCATTCAAAATTTATTTTCTCTGTTTGGGCCGAATTCTCTCTGGCATGTGTCCTGTTCCCCGTGCCTCAGCCCATTTCGTCATCCCGTTCCACCGCGCGCTGGTCCGCTCCACCTCCTCCCACTTTCGCCCTCGACGACAGATGGGCCCCACATGTCGGCGTCTCCCCCGCCTGGTCACTGTCTCCATCCTCTCGCCCATGCCGCCAGCGCTCACTTGCGTCACCCCGGCTGCAAAGTCATCGCCCCCGGCATGATTCCCTCCATGTTTTCCTCAACAGTGCGCATTTAGTGGCCCGTCTTTCATTTGCACTCCACCCCTTTGTTCTTTCTCCTCCCACTGCTCCCGTCTTGTCCCCGTCGTGTCACCCTTGTCTCGTGCTCTCTAGAGCTCCGCTCATGTCGCGAAGCTTCTCCGCTACTCCTCCTTCCTCTATAAATGGAGCACCAGGACCCCCTCGTTCCCCTCTTGCTTTCCCATCAACTCTCTCCCTCTCTCGCCTTTGTTTTGTCGTTGCCGACTTTCACCGCCGGCCGAAGCTTGCAAGGCACGTTCGACCCGTGAGCACCTCCTCGCCGTCGAGGCGTCACCGAGCTCTAGCTCCGCCGCAAATTGGATCTCACCACCGCTCTTCCTCTTGCCGCCGTAACTCTGTCTTGCCTTGCCATGAAACCATGTACCTTGGGTGTGCCTCGCCCCTTTCCCGTTGTTACCTTCACCGCCACTCGCCGTGGTGCGTGAGCGCCGACGAGCCATTGGGCTGAAGAGACCTACCGCTAGACTTTGTCGCACCGCTGCTTTAGGTTGTGGTCAAAACCTCCTTCCATTGTGTGGTCAAAATCTCGTTCACCAGTGGTCGAAACCACCTTCCGATTGGTCAAAACCTCCTTGTGACCATGTGATTTCAAACTTCCGAGAGCTCGTTCTCCTTCGTTCGAGCTCCAATTCGAGTGATTCAAATTTCTAAATTCATATAAATTTAGTACCTTTATTTTGATTCTAGTTTGGTAATTTTTGGATTTTTTTATTTATTTCGCTCTTTTCGCACGTATAGATTCCGGTGTTTCTAAAGAGCTATTGGACCCGACGACCGAAGCAATTGAAACCTTCAACAAAGGCAAGTCGTAGACCTTTGATCATGTTGTAACCATTTTATAAAATTATGTTGTTTTATATCAACATGCATTGCTAGTTTTATAATAATGGTTTCAGGAATAGTTAATTATCTAATTGTCATTATGCCTCATTGAAAAATTATGATTGACATGTACCCTTGAACGCTATAGGTTGGGTTAATCTTAGTTGGACATATTTAATTGCCAACATGGGTGCGTATTATGCTTAACCATACTTTAGTTGTACGGTGCGATTCACAATCAGATATTCATAAATGTTTAATCTTGACTTAATGATATATAAAATTATGGCAGAAGCCACTGTTATTAAAATTTGTTTTGTCATGGCAAGGGTTGCCATTTGGCCGGGTTGAACAAAAATGATTTATACTCGGGCGAGTGGTCGGGTAGTAAAGGATAAATGCGCGAAGCGCATGGGCTGAGGTAGTCTCGCCTGAGCAATCACTAAGGACTTAACTTTGTGCGTCATTGATCTGGGTCATACCGTACAACCACATGTCCAGGATGGGGTTGACCTGGCCAACTAATTAGTAAAGTTTTGGTTCAGTTCTATTTTGGTTGACGAAACAGCGCAAGAGGGGGTTCAGAATGGTGAAACCTAAGCGAGCAGAACCGAGTCAAAACAAAGTTTTGTAAAAGGCTTGTCATAATCTCTCTTTGATTCACATATCTAAGGAAATGTGTGCTTTTATCAAGATGATTATTTGTTGTGGATCAAATTGTACATCCTTTGTAGAGTGTTTTCGACAAAGTTTCAGAACTGTTAGGTGACAGGCGGTCTGACCGGCCATAGCATGGCGGTCCGACCTGTCCCAAATCGGTCGGACCGGCCATGAGCGGCGGTCAGACCGGCCGTGACCAAAAAGTGTCAAAATTAGTTGGGCCAAAAATAGAGGGTGTAGGCAAGAGAGGGGATTCTATTGCACTTAGTCCCATAATTTTTGGAGTCACCAGTCAAAAGTTCTATTCGTTTTAAATTTCCATAATGTTTTGGAATTTGAGGGCTTGAAATTCGGCTAAGTCCTTTTGGGCGGTTGGACCGGCCTATAGCTGGCGGTCCGACCGGCAAGGCTGGAGGTCCGACCGGCCCTGAGGGGTGGTCGGACCGGTTGTCACTTGAACGTCGGCTTTCGTGGCTGCGTTGTTCGTTGGTTAGGTCAAAGTCATGAGTTTCAGGGCATATGTATTGCATGATGCATGTTTTGACTAACATGGGTCAAGTTGTGAAGAACTTGTTCTCAAAATCGGTTTACTTGTCTATGGTTGTGCAGGTTGCTTGATGGTCAATGACGGTCAATGGCGAGGATGATCGGGACTAGGCTTGGAGAGCTGAGGTCCAGAACGATCGACGATGCCGGGTGAGGTCAATGACTCAAGAGTGACGCAAGATGGACAAGGGTGGCCTATTAGCAAATCCGAGGCCCAAGATGGCGCTAGGTGAAGCTGTTTAGGTCTAAAGGTTAAAGACAACGCTTTGCGAAGCATGCGTGTGTGACCCGTTTGTTAGTGGGCCTTAACGGGAGCCCAATAGGATCAAACTTCTAGAAGGTCTAACCCTCCACTATAAATAGGAGAGGGTAGTGGCTGCACCACCTCTCGAACCCTCTCTATATTAGAAAACCCTAATTTTGTTTAGGGAGAGCTAGGCGTGGAGGCTAGGGTTCTTGAAGGTTTGATTGGATTTTCGTGCTCTTGGATTGACCACTGATCCTTGATGGAGTGGGTGTAATCCAACATCAATCACATTTTAATCTATGCAAGGTTTGCTTGAGATAAGTCTCTTTTCGTTCTTACTTTCAATTTCGTGATTTTAGGGCTTTCATTTATCCATGAGTTTTTACTTGATATCGTCACATGTATTAGCTTCCTGTGTTGTGTGGGAACTCATCTAGGATCTTAGTGATCATCAATCACCCACGAGCAAGCGATTGGATCTAGTTTTCACTTTTGCTCGGTTTTAGACCTTTCTCCAATCAGATCGTAAAGGATCTTTGTTTGTCCAAGAATTATCATAATTGTTGATTGGAATAGGTCCTTAATATCATAGAGAAGGTGTATACCAAGTTTTGTGAAGTTTGGAGTTGAGAATCAAAAGTTAGATCTATTTGCAACTTCGTCATCGGGGCTGTTCTTGCTGTTCTGGAACCTGGCGGTCGGAACGCCCGAGGGCACCGGTCCAACCGATTTGGTCAGCGGTCCGACCGCCACTAACACAGCGGTCAGACCGCCAGTACTGATTTGTGCTTTAGCTTGTGTTGATTTTTATCGTATTATTTAGGTGGTAAATTGGATTCAATACTAGTCTTCCGCTGTACTGGTATATTGATCTTCATAGCTTCCTCATAGCTATTGGAGTGAAATTGTGTTGAATTCATAATTTGTAAAAAAGTGAGCGTGCTCCTATTCACCCCCCTCTAGTCGCCTTTTCGGTCCAACAAGTGGTATCAGAGCCCGATTAGTTCAATCTTGATCTTAACCGGCCACTGAACTTAGGTGATGGATAAGTTCTCCACTAAACCGCATATCTTCGATGGGCATGACTATGCCTATTGGAAGAATCGTATACGAGTATTTCTTAAGAGCGAGGGACAAGCTATATGGGACGTTGTTCGATCCCCGCTCATTATTCCCGAGGTTGCAACGCCTGCTTCTGCAGTTCTTTTGGCTAACAACAACAAGGCCAAGAACCTTTTATATGGTGCACTTGGTAGACAAAAATATGATCGGATTTGCAATCTTGCAACTGCGCACAAGATTTGGAACACCCTCGAAACCTATCATGAGGGTTCGTCCCAAATCAAGAAAGTACGCCAAACAGTCTATAAGCGTGAATACAACAAATTCGAGATGCGTCCTGGAGAGAGCATCGATGACATTTTCGTTCTCTTTAATAAAGTGATTAATTAGATGAAAGCTGTTGATATTGAATACTCCCAATCTGAAAATACCACCCATCTCTTGGCTGCAATCAACACCAAGGAGTGGGAGATGAAAGCTACTGCTATAGAGGAGAATGTTGATCTTTCGAGTCTTACATTGGAGTTGCTTTATAGCAAACTCAAGACCCATGAAATTAAAAGAGTTGATCATCCTAAGAAAGACAACATGGCATTGGTAGCAGATCCTCTCAAAAGAGTTTCTGATGTTTCTCTTGAATCTTTTTCTGGTTCTTCATTTGCTTGTTTATCTGCTATTCATGAAGAGGAGTGTGAGAGTATCCCTGAGGTTGAGTTAGCCCTCCTTGCTAAAAAATTCACACAGGCCTACAATAATGTGAGAAATAAAAATAGAGGTGGTCTGGTGACATGCTACGAGTGTGGTGAGCTCAATCATATCCGGGCAAATTGCCCAAGTTGAAAGGTAAGAGCAATCATAAGGAGGGAAAGGCAGCTTCGAAGAAGCCTCCATTCAACAAATCAAGGTATGAGGTTATTAAGCTTGTGAAGGCCGCTCACCGGGTTCTTGCCTCTTTTGAGAATCAATCTTTGAGCGATGTGGACTCCGGGAGCGATGAGAACAAGGAGGAGGAGATCCCTCAAGACAAAAAGAAGGGGAAGACCAAGGACTTCACTGTCATGTGCTTCATGGCCGACACCGACGACATTGACGACAATGAGGTACCTCTCTCTTATGATGTCCTTTCTGCTAAATATGATTCCATATATGAGCAACTGCTTAGTAAAGATGAAGCGCTAGAATTTGTCATGACTAAAAATAAGAAACTAGAGTCAAAAATGGGTAAACTGAAATTAGAACTTGCAAATGTTAAGACTCTTGAACCTGATGAATGTTTATCTTGTCATGATATGCACTCAGAATTGGCTAAACTGCAATCTGCTCACAATATTGCTTTGCAACAACTTGAAAATGCTAGAACTGAGCTAATTGAAATTAAATCGCTCCTTGTGAAAAATGCTTAGATTCTAGCAAATTAGTTGCTTCTGGTGCTGTTTATTCTAGCCTTTGCACTTTTTGTTTAGAACGCGAACATGAAGTTAAAGATATCTTAGAAGCATTTAGAGCTAAATATGCCAAGCTTAAGGACAGTATTGAGTCTTCCACATGTGCTTCATGTCCCGCTCTTAAACTTGAAACTGCTTTATATAAGGAGAAATATGCTAGAGCTATTAAAGGTAAAACTTGTGAGTCATGTGCTAATTTTGAAAAAGAAAATGCTTATCTTAAGGATACATTAGAAAAATTCTCTAAAGGTAAGAAACAATTAATCATGATTCTGGACAAGTCTAAAACTCCTTATAAGAAGCAAGGATTATGATACAATTCTTTTCAAGACAATTCAAAGCCAAAAGTCACTCAAGTCTTGGAAAAAGGTTTAGTTGAATTTATAACTCAACCTGCAAAAATTATCCTTAAATCTGCAGGGATTGCCCAACCATCTGTTAATTCAAATGGTGCTTCTCCTAGTAGTATTAAGTATCATTGCACTTATTGCAAAAAGAATGGGCATTTGATTGAGTTTTGTTGGCGTAGGTTGAAAAATTATAACAAAAATTTTGCTAGAATTTCATACAATCAACCAGAGCTTTTATGAGATATGATAACATAGAAAAGAAGAAACATGGCTTAGAATTTGTTTCACATGCTTATCATCATGCTCCTAGACAGGATAATTCTCATGTTAATGTTTTCATTGCTCATAACAAAACATCAAATAAAATCAAGGATAGCACTTTTGCTTTGCATTCTACTCGTGAGCGTGTGTCTCGAAGATGGGTTCCTAAGTCTGTCTTAACTAACCCCAGTATCGAGACACATCGTTCTTCTGTGCCTTGATTTTCAGGATTTTCGCGGAAAAAGGAAGGACACGTGGTTTGTCGACTCCGCCTGTTCATGTCACATTACCGGAGACTCAATATGGTTCACTTCCTTCACGCGGTCGACGGGTGATAATTTCATCACTTTTGGGTATGATAGTCTTAAGACCTTTTTGCTTAAGAATGATTTTGAGATCGGTAAGGTAGACAAGACTTTATTCATTCTTAGGCGTGGTAATGACTTCCTACATGCTCAAATTTACGTTGATGATATTATTTTTGGTGGTTCTTCTAATGCTCTTGTTTCCAGTTTTTCTAAGACTATGTCTAGGGAATTTGATATAAGTATGATGGGAGAGCTCAATTAGTTTTTGGGGCTTCAAATAAAGCAATGCAAGGAAGGAAATTTTATCCATCAGATGAAGTACACTAAAGATCTACTCAAACGTTTCGACATGGGTGATTGCAAGCCAATCTCTACTCCCGTGGCAAATTCGACTGTTTTGGATCCAGATGAGGAAGGAGAAGCCGTGGATCAACGCGAGTACCGCAGCATGATCGGCTCCCTTCTGTATCTGACGGTCTCGAGACCGGACATTCACTTCACGGTATGCTTTTGTGCAATGTTTCAGGCGTCTCCAAGGACTTCCCATCGCCAACCCGTTAAGCGCATATTCAGGTATTTACACTATACCCTTTTATATGGCATTTGGTATTCCTGCTCTTCAGATTTGTCCATTAGGGGTTTTTCAGATTCTGATTTTGCGGGTTGTCGGTTAGATAGGAAGAGTACCTCAGGCACCTATCACTTCCAAGACACTTCTCTTGTATCTTGGTCTTCTAGGAAGCAGTCCTCTGTTGCACAATCCACTGCTGAAACCGAATATGTAGCTGCTGCTAGTTATTGTAGTCAGATTTTGTGGATGGTAACCACTCTTAAGGATTATGGGTTAAATTTTGCTAGTGTTTCTCTTTTCTGTGATAACACTTCTGCTATTAACATTGCTAAGAACCCTGTGCAACACTCTAGAACTAAGCACATAGACATTCGCTATCACTTCCTTAGAGACCATGTCGAAAAATGTGATATTGTGCTATACTTTGTGGAGTCCGAGGCTCAACTGGCTGATATCCTCACCAAGCCGTTAGACCCAACTAGGTTTGCCACCTTGAGAAGCGAGTTAGGGGTAATTTATCCCTTTGGGTTGGTTTGAGGGGGGTTCGATCTTTTCTGATCTTACCTTGTTCTTTTGATCTTACCTTGTTCTTTTGATCTTTTCTTGGTCTTTTATGAACTTTTTGATCTTTTTGAACTTTTTAGGTTTTTAGGCTTTTATTGCATCTCATTGTATCATATTGCATTCATATGAAAAATTCAACAAATGGTATGAAAAATCCAAGTCATACTCAAAAAGATGCATTGTAATATAAGTTTTTCTGCTTATCTTTTAAGATTGATGAAGCCTTGCCTATTACCCTTTGGAGCTTTAGTATTTCAATTCTTGCTCAATGTCATGTCTAGTTCTTTGACTTGCTAGAATTATCATGCTTCTACATGTGTAGCTAAGTCTTTGCTATATGAGCTAGAACTCTAAAAACAACTCGAACTAAAAATTGTAATTTGTGGATGTTTTAGTGAGTTGCGCAATTAGTGCTCCTTTTGTGACATTGGCCCTGTCAGAATTGTTTTGTTAGCTCTTTAATCTAAAATCGACCATTACTTGAGCTTCTAGTGTTCTTGAGATTCTAAAAGCTGCTCTTGTGAAACATGAAAAATTAAAAGATTATCTTATGCTTAAATTGTGCCAAACTACTCTTACGAGACTGCTTGTCAATGACATGAACTTGGAGATAGTTTGATGAACCAGACGATCTCATGGGGACTGCTTGTCAGAAATGACATGAACCTCAAGATTTGTCGCCCTGGTAGAAGCTTAGAAAGAGTTTGTGGAAGGCTCCTAGTCCAGGATCTTCTTTACTAAGATATACCTTTAATCAACTTCTGGTCGAAGCTTAGGATGATTTTGTGGATGGCTCCTAGTCCAGGATCTTGTCACTAAGTTAGATCATTAGTCAACTTCAATATTCAGTGCAAATGAAAATTTATTGAAAAATGGGCATTTGATAAAATTTGAGTAAAATGATTCAATACAAGACCTGATTGTCTCTTAATATGGTCTTTGTTAGCTTTTTGATCTTACGTTGACATTTTGACATGGCCAGTTTCACTTTAGAATCCCTATTGATGAACTTGCTGAATTTGAAGCTTTGCTTAAATTGATCAAATATATTGCTTTACTTTTGAGCCTTTGTGCTTAGCTTTGATATATATGTCTTACCATGATCTTGCTAGCGCTGTCAGGCTTGATATGTTGTTTGTGCAATATTAGAGATGCTAGCTTGCTCTTTTGGGTAATCTCCAAAGCTTCTTGTAATCAAAAATGAAAAATACAAAAATGAAGCCACTCCATTGCACTTCATGCATACTCCTTCTTATGTTTCTTATGTTTTGCTTCTTTCTTCATTCTGCATTTGTTATCTCTGGATGAGAGGAAGGCGTGATTCCTTGATGACTCCATTGTCAAAGGGGGAGAAGATGTGTTAAAATGTATTAATGCTATGCATAGGGGGGAGATTGTTTGAGAAAATGGATCTTTCAATGTTATATATCATTGTTGTACAAAGGGGGAGAAATTGTAGATTTGAAAGTTTCTGAAATTTGAGGATCATAGTGTGGGGGGGGTTCTTGAGTTGCATTCTTATTGTCTTATTGAATATTCTGAACTTGAATTGCATTCATTTATCCTTACAATGATCATAGGTCAATTGAACAATTGTTCTTTCATATGGACCTCAAGCGAGAATTTTGACTCTTTTATGGAAATCAAAGTTTTTATGCTTTCTTTTACCTTATCTCACATGCCTATACTATTCTGATGCCAGCTTGGTCATCTACATTACTTTTTCTTGCTTATGGACCAAGTTGTGTCTTTGTGCGAAAACGAAAGTATTTTACTTTTCAAACCTCCAAATTACATTTTCTGGATTATTGCCAATGTGTTCATCAAGGGGGAGATTGTGGATATCATAGGGATATGCTCTAGATCTTAGGATGATGTGACAATTGGCAATGGAGTTTATGGTTTGTCGTTTCACGTGTTTTCGACAAAGTTTCAGAACTGTTAGGTGACAGGCGGTCTGACCGGCCATAGCATGGCGGTCCGACCTGTCCCAAATCGGTCGGACCGGCCATGAGCGGCGGTCGGACCGGCCGTGACCAAAAAGTGTCAAAATGAGCTGGGCCAAAAATAGAGGGTGTAGGCAAGAGAGGTGATTCTATTGCACTTGGTCCCATAATTTTTGGAGTCACCAGTCAAAAGTTCTATTCATTTTAAATTTCCAGAATGTTTCGGAATTTCAGGGCATGAAATTCGGCTAAGTTCTTTTGGGCGGTCCGACCGGCCTATAGCTGGCTGTCCGACCGGCAAGACTGGAGGTCCAACCGGCCCTGAGGGTGGTCGGACCAGTTGTCACTTGAACGCTGGCTTTCGTGGCGGCTTTGTTCGTTGGTTAGGTCAAAGTCATGAGTTTCAGGGCATATGTATTGCATGATGCATGTTTTGACTAACATGGGTCAAGTTGTGAAGAACTTGTTCCCAAAATCGGTTTACTTATCTATGGTTGTGCAGGTTGCTTGGTGGTCAACGACGGTCAACAGCGAGGATGATCGGGACTAGGCTTGGAGAGCTGAGGTCTAGAACGATCGACGATACCGGGTGAGGTCAATGACTCAAGCGTGACGCAAGATGGGCAAGGATGACCTATTAGCAAATCCGAGGCGCAAGATGGCGCTAGGTGAAGCTGTTTAGGTCTAAAGGTTAAAGACGGCGCTTTGCGAAGCGTGCGTGTCTGACCCGTTTGTTAGTGGGCCTTAACGGGAGCCCAATAGGATCAAACTTCTAGAAGGTCTAAACCTCCACTATAAATAGGAGAGGGTGGTGGCTGCACCACCTCTCTAACCCTCCTTAAATTAGAAAACCCTCATTTTGTTTAGGGAGAGCTAGGCGTGGAGGCTAGGGTTCTTGAAGGTTTGATTGGATTTTCGTGCTCTTGGATTGACCACTAATCCTTGATGGAGTGGGTGTAATCCAGCATCAATCACGTTTTAATCTATGCAAGGTTTGCTTGAGATAAGTCTTTTTTCGTTCTTGCTTTCAATTTCGTGATTTTAGGGCTTTCATTGATCCACGAGTTTTTGCTTGATATCGTCACGTGGATTAGCTTCCTGTGTTGTGTGGGAACTCATCTAGGATCTTCGTGATCATCAATCACCCACGAGCAAGCGATTGGATCTAGTTTTCACTTTTGCTCGGTTTTAGACCTTTCTCCAATTAGATCGTAAAGGATCTTTGTTTGTGCAAGAATTATCATAATTGTTGATTGGAATTGGTCCTTAATATCATAGAGAAGGTGTATACCAAGTTTCGTGAAGTTTGAAGTTGAGAATCAAAAGTTAGATCTATTTGCAACTTCGTCATCGGGGCTGTTCTTGTTGTTTTGGAGCCTGGCGGTCAGAGCGCCCGAGGGCACCGGTCCGACCGATTTGGTCAGCGGTCTGACCGCCACTAACACAGCGGTCAGACCGCCAGTACTGATTTGTGCTTTAGCTTGTGTTGATTTTTATCGTATTATTTAGGGGGTAAATTGGATTCAATACTAGTCTTCCACTGTACTGGTATATTGATCCTCATAGCTTCCTCATAGCTATTGGAGTGAAATTGTGTTGAATTAATAATTTGTGAAAAAGTGAGCGTACTCCTATTCAACCCCCCCCCCCTCTAGTCGCCTTTTCGGTCCAACACAAAGTGATCATTTAACTCAAAATCAATTACAAAATAATGTTTCAAGTACTGTCGCTTGAGTTACAAAGTGAATTACAACTGTCAAAGTGAATTACAATATTGAATCAATTGTTTCGAGATCGTTCATCGGTGTCGTTGGCGTGAAACTCTCCGGTGGTGTTAACTATGTCTGCCTTGATGAAGCCACAGAGCTCCCCTCGAACGTGCGTGACCTGGACCATCTCGATTGCATTTAATCCTATGTTCAAGCTCTGTCGCTAGCAGGAGTAAAGTAGCAAGCATATATATTTAAATTTATAATTAGGCGATAATTATTACGAGATTGACAAACCTAGGGATCGTGCGTCCTAGAAGCAATCAATAGCTGCATATGATGGCATACGTAGAATGCGCATATGTGATCTCGTTTTTGCTGACGGCACTGCAAAAATAGAATTACATATATATGTACAGTCAGTTTGAGACGCAATATTACAGAGTATGATATATGATTATTGTGTTGTAGTGCGTACCGGAAATCACATCCTGTGAGTCAGTGTGGAGCTCGTTCCCTTGTATAAACCTACCTCGGCAACATAGCCGATGAACGCCCTACATGATTCAAAAAAGTTATCCTCGTCCATTTCAAACGAAGGAAGACTGCAATAGAGTTATGTGCGGAGGAAATTAACATACCTGTCGAGTATTCCTTTAAGAAGGGTGAAGTCATGATTTTTGTTGAGTAGAGAATCAAGGTACAATACCATGTTCCTCTTTCGCACAAGAATCAGAAGAATCCAGTGGAACCTACTCACGTATGTCGCAATAGTCATAAACCTACGTTGAAACGAAATTTGTATAGCAAATATTAAAGCACTTAGTTCTGGTTGTAGGGGACCATTATGTAGTTTTTGCCGTCCAGAGCAAGCAATCCTATTTTTATGTAATTCTCGACGTACAATATAAGATCCAAATTCAACTCTTCATCTTCTTTTAGAAAAAAGGAAACATTTCCAATCTTTCATTAGAAGCATAGTTCTTGCAGAAAAAGGGATACATGAAACTCCTGGGGATATCAACCCTACACACTAAAACAAAAGGAAACACAACCCCCAAACCACACTAACAAATTTTACCCCTAATCAGAACATCCAAAAGAACGTTCGGCAACTAAACTCGTTTCTTCATCTACTTCTCGACGTTGTAAATATAATAATATGCCTTGTAAATATAATAATATGCCGTTCATATCTGTGTATCGCAGTCAGATATTACACAGCTAAGACGCGTACAAGAATCCTCACAATCTTTCAAAGTAAAGAAGTCACACAAGTAATAATCATCGAACATATCAACGATAGCATATCATATCAATTCGATGGTCAAAATGGCTACCTATGTATCGTGTTCCAAGAATCAATTGCCCAAGACAACTTGAAGCGCAAAGTGTAACAAGCGAATGGATGTCCATGTTCATGGTTACAATGAATTATCCAAAGCGACACAACAAGAACTTGTTAAAGTTGGAACACTCCAACCATCCACCATAAACAATCCCACTATTGCCATCCATCCATTGACTACCACAGAAAACCTCAAGAAAAGAAACTACTTTCCCCTAAATCACCGGCCTGGAAACTATTTTGATGTGCCAATGTGACGCTGACAACTAATGTCTTAACATGTCAAAAAAAACACAATCAACTGAACCTATGGATGGACATTCAGCACATTGCTTCCAGACAAAAAAACTTAAATCAAACCTTAGAACAACCTATTGCATCTGAAACAAAGTGGCAATTATAAAGACCACCCAGATCAATACTTAAAACAACCCGAGAGTCTTTCCATTCAGATTATTGAGTAGTTATAGTTAAGCAGCCAGTAAGCAATTAAGCACACACCCTAGCACCAGTCTATGCAGCGAGTCTCAGGATACATACGGAGATATGGTAGAGCCCACAAGAGGATACAACAATACTTAGCCCGCGAAAGAGGACGGTGATGGTGGACTAGTGGTGGGGGGGTTGGAGTTGGGGGTTGAGTTTAGGCGGAGTCGGCGAGGCAGGCAACGACGGGGTACTTTGCCTGGAACTTGGTCTCCCAGTCGGTGAGGACGCCGAGCTCCTTATCGGAGGGGAGGCGCACGGCGGTGGAGGCCCACAGCGGTGGGGAACGTCGGTCGGCTTGCGGGGATGGCCAAGGGCGGTGGGGCGAAGCTTCCGTGCACCGAATCGGCGAGGAGCACGGTGGTCGGAATCGGGAGGCGGCGTTGGGTGGCGCCGGATCGGGGGAGGCGGCGTTGGGCGATTCTGGGAAGTGTTGAGAACTAGGGCAACTGCACAACCATTCGAGCGGAGCACTTATATAGACTAACATCACAAACGATTCTTTAATAGAACTGTCTGTGATTATTTATCACAGACGGTTCTATTAAAGAACCGTCTGTGATAACCCTAAACATCACAGACGATTCTTTAATGGAGCCGTCTGTGATGTGAGTAATCACAGATGCATAGGTGGACCACCAACTAATTGCCGGTCTGATCACCGCCAAATCGGTCAGACCTCCAAGGGTGGCCGGTCCGACCGCCCGACACATGGCACCGGTCAGACCGCTAGGCCACAGAAGCAATGCACTTTTAACTTTGCTCAAATGACAAAACACATTTACCCATTTGTGTGCATTTCCAACAAGGTTTCAAAGATGATATTCTCAACAAGTTGATAACTCTAACAAGTCCGCATTAACATCAACATTAGAGATGACAAGTCCATAACACATGTTAACATCAAATTACAATGGAATACATGCTTAATTGAAATATAGTCCTTCATGATGATCGACGCGCATATAGCTAGCTTTCTCACTAGGTTCTTCCTCCAGTCTGATGTCGTCTCCGAAAGGAGGCAACTCATCAAATTGATTGTACTCTTCCTCATCCACGACATTCTCAACTCCGACAATCCTTCTTTTCCCATGAAGAACTACGTGGCGGTTCTTATTTACTGGGTCAGTTACATAAAAAACTTGAACAATTTGCTTAGCGAGTACAAATGGTTCGCCCTTGTATCCGACACGTTTGAGGTCCACAGTAGTGACGCCGTACTTGTCGACCTTCACGCCCTGCGGAAGTTTAACCCAATGACATCGAAACAGGGGGATCTTGAAAAGTATATAGTCGAGCTCCCAAATCTCCTCTACGAACCCATAGTACGAGTTCAACCCACGTGCCCCCGCGGTATTGAACCCCTCGTGAAATGCATCTATCACGGACACATTTGTTCTAGGATGCTCTTCCTATCTCGAGCCTGCCAGTATAAAATGTGTACCCATTTATGTCGTATCCTTGCCATGTCACAATTGTAAATTTTGGTCCTTTGGTGCTCTCTCGTTATCCAAACCTCCGACCGGTCTGGATTCTGTTGGCGTACCATGTCTTTGTGCTCATTGATGTACGGGGACACTTGAGTCATGTGTTGCAAGACCATGAAATGGGCATGCGCGTATGTATCTATATCGGGAGTGATTGCTTTCCTCCCTATGGTCCCGATACCCTCCAGTCTCCCCTCGTGACGAGATAGAAGCACACCTATCGGTTCCACCTGAGCCATGTAGTCGATGCAGAACTCAATGACCTCTTCGGTTGCATAACCTTCGATGATCTTCGCCCTCGTACGAGATCGATTCCGTACGTAGGACTTCAGAATTCCCATGTATCTCTCGAAAGGGTACATATGACGTAGAAACACAGGGCCGCATATCTTTATCTCTTTCACAAGGTGAACAATGAGATGGACCATGATATCAAAAATGACGGAGGGAAATACATCTCAAGATGACATAGAGTCGTCACCACCTCGGCCTGCAGAGCGTCGAGTCCTTCGAGATCGATGACCTTCTGAGCAATTGAGTTAAAGAAATAACACAGCCTAAATATTGCCACTCGGACCTTGTTTGGCAAGATACTTCTATTTGCAACAGGAAGCATCTGTGTCATCAGCACATGACAATCGTGAGACTTCATACCAATGAATTTCAAATCTTTAATGGAAACAAGTTTCTTAATATTGGCGGAGTAACCGGACGGAACATTCACACCATGTAAGCTTTGACACAGTTCATTTCTCTCGGCCTTGGACAAAGTGTAGCAAGCTGGGGGAAGGTAGGTTCGTCCTTTATCGGTCTCTTTCGGTGCTAACTCGATTCTTATGTTCATATCAACCAAGTCACGCCGTACATTAACACCTTCTTTTGTTTTGCCACTAATGTTCAGTAAGAGACCAATCAAGCTATCACATACATTCTTCTCCACGTGCATGACGTCGATGCAGTGGCGAACTTCTAAGTGCTCCCAATAAGGCAAGTCCCAAAAAATTGACTACTTCTTTGTAACATCCCAAATTTCAGAGCTTTAAAAATCTTTTAAATAGTAGTAGTGAGAAAATTCACCATTTCGATTTATTGGAATATTAATTTAAAAAGCTTAATATGGACTTTAAGGACAAATTGATTTAATGTGCTTAATCCCAACACCAACAATTGCCAAAATTATTTTATTTAGATTCTATATGCTTGGATATATTTTATAGAATTTTCTGGAATCTTTCCAAAGTCATTTGCTATTTTCTAATTGCTAATTGCATTTTCTGGATTTATTTAAAAGAAAAATCTATTTTAAATCCTTGAACGATCTTTGGGCAAGCCCAACACTATTCCACCGCTCGCTCCCGGTAGTTGGATCGCCATCGCCCGGCTGCCACTCGCCCGCGATCTCGCCGCCTTGACCCGTTGGATTGTCGCCGCGTGGCTCCCGCTTGAATCTCAGCTGCCCGTACCGCGCCGTCCCCGTCTCTCTGTCAAGTGGGACCGCCGAGGTGTCGCCTTTTTCCACACACCTTCGTCCGAGCCGCTGCCGCTGACAAGTGGGTCCCACCGAAATACTGTTCATCGTCTCCGATCGGGACTTCGTTCTGATTCTTCCGCGCGCGCCGCCGCCGTCCTCGACATGGGTTCTAGGGTTTCTCGGCCCTATTTAAAGCCGCGCCCGTGTCACGAGGATCGCATCCACCCCGCCGCTTTTCCCCCGGTAGTTAACCCTAGATCGTCGTCGTTTGCGCGAATCGAGCTCGAACCTCAGCACCGCCGTGAGCTTCCTCGCCGGATTGCGCAGCCACCGGTGAGCTTCAGCCGCCACCGAGCCCACCCCTGAGTTCGCCTCGCCAAGGGCAACCCTATGCGCGCGTTCGTTGCCTGGGAAGCCCTACCTCGCCGTCGCCACCATCGGCCGCACCGCTCGCCGCTCCTCGTGTCGTCGCCGCTGTTCTGGTCATCTCCGGCGAGTAGCGACCGCGTCACCAGGATCGCCAGGTCGCACTGAGTCTAGAGCGCACCTCCGCCACAGCTGAGCCGCCGTCATCCACCGTATCCGTGGTCGCCACAGCTGAGCCGCCCACGTGTGCAGCCACATCCCCCTCTGTGCTGGCGTGTCGCCTACGTGGCCGCATCGTCAGAGCCACGTCGCCCGATCCACCATTTGGTTCTCCTCGGCTCGGTGGATTTGGTCTACCGTGGGCCGAGCCACTGACAGTGGGGCCCACCTGTCAGATTTTATATTAAATTTAATTCTTTTTCCAGAAATTCTCGGCTGACGCAAGCATTGCACAATAATCCAATATTCCTTTATAAAAATAATTCGGGAAATTCAAGAAAATCCAAATTAGGGTTTAATTGATTTTCAAATCTTCCAAAGCCCATATCTTTTGCATCCGAAATCCAATTGAGCCCATTCAAATTTGTAAATTCATATAAAATTAAGATCTATTTAATGGTGAATTTTATTTGAATTTTTGGAGTTGTTTTGCCTCTGTTATTTATTTATTTTTGTTTCTTTTGTCTCGTTCATGAGTAGGCGTCGATACTTGGGAATTTTGCAGAAGAAGGAGCACCTCAAGACCAAGACCAATATCTAGATCTATTCCAAGGCAAGTTATACCTTTGATCATATTGAACCCAGTTTTCAAAATACTTTGTTTCAATGTGTTGCATTCTATTTCAAGTAATTATTTAAATACTTTTGGGTGTAGCTATTAATCCAAATTGTTATGCCACCTTGTCTATTGTATGCTATGATCTTTTGTTACCCTAGGTTGGTTTATTATTAGTTGGTATTATCGTAGCACCAACGTGGGTTGGTTAGATACGATTAGACTGCTTAGCCATGCCACGAGTCATCATTTCATCTGAGTCGCAATTATAAACTTGACTAAGTGATTATGGAAGCGTGTGATGAAGCTGTGTGTTTGTGTGCTATTACTCGTTGATGGCATGTGTTGCACTTAATCAACAGGGTGGGAAAAGATTTAGACTGAGGCAAGTGGTGGATTCTGTGTGAATGGTGGAGCTGTGTGCTTATTTGTCGGGACCCAAAATTTCGATTCAGGACCCTCTGTGTTTAATGCACTAGCCCAGGATCACGCTAGTGCACACAGTGTTAACAAAGATGGAAATCGATCCATACAAGCGAATAGTAACATAAACGAATAACTTTGATTAATAAATAATGGTTTTGACCTTAAGGTCGAGTTACAATTACTGAGCCACGCAGGGCTAACAGAGAAAATAAGCGGCAATGAAACGAAAAGATAGTGGCACCCCATCGATTCACCACAGGCAACCGACTGGGATCAAGACCTCACGATTAAGCACCTCCGATGTACTCGTCCTCGAATCTTTGGTGAAGACTCCTCCTCCGCTTGATTCGTCAAAACAAGCGTGAGTACACACCGTGCTCTTAAGCCACACCACGGAGATGCAAAATGTATATATGCGGCTTTTACAAGGAAAGGCATTTTGTGGCTCTTTTGCATAAATGCAACCTTTGCAATTTAATACAATTAATAGATTGAAAGCAGTAAAACCAATAGACAATAATAATCTTAACAAGTTATTTCACAAAGACACACACAGCCTGACAGTTTATTCACATAGCTAGATGATTTAATCACATAGCTCCCTTCCCACACAGTTTTATGAAAACATCTACCCCTAGTGTGAAATCCCCGAGCATTGTCCATGACCATGACGCGCTATTCGAATAGATTAAGTTACACTCTGCAGAGGTTTGTACACTTTACCCACAAGATACACTTAGTGTAGCTAACACTAAGCATAACAAAGCAATTCAGATACCTTATCTTACTATGCTAGGCCCGTCTTAAAACAGGCATGTGGTCGTACAGGAAGCTCAGTTCAATGGCGCACATGGTGAGGTCCTTAATTGACCAAGGCAAGACTTCCACTAACCAAACCACATAGACACACAGATTAATATTATTCACACGATCCACACAGTCCACCCTTTCACACAAGTATCCACCCTTGCCTCAATCCAAATCCTTTTACCACCTGGTTGATTTAAGTGCAACATATGCCACAAAGACACATAGTACACAGTTTGTTCACACGGTTTCATATTCACTTAGTCAATTTATGACAAAGAGATACATGACAAGTGATTCGTGGCATGGCTAAGCAATCTAATACACAACTAACCAACCCACGTTGGTGCTACCATATTACCAACTAAATACCAACTAAGGTGACAAGGAATCGAGGACATAGCAATTAACAAGGATGGCATAACAATGTAGGATTAACTCATCGCACCCAAAAGCTTTTAAATAAATACTTGAATTAAGATGCATAATTTGAATTAAAATACTTTTATAAAGCTGGGAGCAAAATGGTCAAGGGTATAGCTTGCCTTGGAATAGGTTCAAGTGCTGGTCTTGGTCTTGAAAGCTCCTTCTTCCTCAAACCTTCCGTAGTATCGTCGAAGTCTACTCGTAACGAAGCAAACAACAAGAAAAATAAATAACAGAAGTAAATAACTCTGATAAAAATAATTAAAAATCTCCCATAAATAGATCTTGATTTTATACAAATTTAGAAATTTGAATGGATGGATTTGGAGTTAGGATGCAAAAGTTATAAGGTTTCAAAGTTTGAATCAAAAGAAAAACCCTAAAAATAGGATTTACTGGAATTCGAATTATTTTCAATAGAAAAATCGGATTATTGCGCAAGCATGACGTCAGCGAAGGATTTTCCGGAAATTAAAAGAATTAAAGAATTAACTGACATGTGGGGCCCACATGTCAGTGACCCGGCTCACGGTGGACCAAGTCCACCGAGCCACTGGACCAGGGTTGGGGCTGAGGTGGCGCACTCGCGCGCGCGTGGCGCTGACGCGGCGCCACCAGGGATGACACGTGCGCACGACGCTGAGGTGGCAGGTGACACGGACGGCGGCGGGGCGCAAGACGGAACCAAGGGTTCCGTGACGATAGCTCTCCGGCGAGGTGGGTGGTACCAGCGGATAGAGGCGTCGGTGCGAACCTAGGGTGTGCTCCCGGTGCTCGGGACGAGCGAGGTGGCCGGCGGCAGGCTTTGGCGGAGGAGGTGGTACGGCGCGGCGGCGGCGTTAGAGAGCTCCTCCGGCGGCGAGTGAGCACCGGCCAGCGGCGTCACGGGAAGCCAGCGGTGGCGGTGGCGCGACGCGAGGACGACGGAGGCGGCGCAATCGAAGCTCAAGCCCTCGGTGTCGGCGGCGAATTCGCGATTCGGCGAGCACGCAGGCGAGAGAGGGAGTGGGTGGCGGCCGGGATGGGTGACGCGAGGGCGCCGGGGCTCTCCTTTATAGGGCCGGGGAGGTCCGGCGGCGTGGCGGCGTGGAGGTCGTGGGCGGCGGTTGCGGCTTGGGCGCCGCGGCGCGAGGAGAGGGAGAAGACGTGGAGGTCGTGCGGAGGAGGCGCGAGTCTGCGCGCACGTCCGGAGGGAACGGGAGGTTGAGGCGCCCGCGGCTTCAGCGTTGACCGTCAATAGCGGTTCTTGCAAGGCGCGTCCTTGCGGGAGAAGAAGGCGGCGAGGCGAAGGCGGTGGGGTCCACCGGCGGTGAGACGGGAGGCGAGGCGCGTGCGTGGCGAGATCGCCGTCCGGCCCGATCGGACGGCCACGGAGAGATGGGCGGATGAGCGATGTTGGGCCGAGAGATTCGCCCAACGATCGCTTGGAGATTTAAATTAGTTTTTCGTTTTAGAAAATAGCGAGAAATTCAAATAAGCAATGGAAAATAGCAAATGATCTTGGAAAAATTCTAGAAAATTCGTAAAATATAACCAAGCATATGGAATCTAAATAAAATAATTTTGGCAATTGTTAATGTTGGGATTAAGCTCATTAAATCGGTTTATCCTTAAAGTCCATATTAAGCTTTTAAATTAAAATTCAAATAAATCCAAATGGTGAATTTTCTTAATACCATTGTTTAAAAGATTTTTTAAGCTCGAAAATTGGGATGTTACAAACCTTCCCCCTTAATGGAATCTCGACCCGAGATTCAAAGCTAGCTAGAGAAAAGGCTAGGAACTCGGCTTTCAACTCTTCTTCACGTTCCCACGTTGCTTCTCCTTACAGTGGTTACTCCAATGGACTTTGCAAAACGAGCGGTCTTGCTTACAGTGCGGCGTTCTGCGACATCCATAATCTTGACCGTTTGCTCTTTGTAGGTGAGGTCTTCTTTTAGTTCAATCGAATCCAGCGGTGCTTGTTCTTCCGGCACACGAAGACACTTCTTGGTGTGAGGCGTGAAAGACATCGTGTACTCTGCTAGCGATTGTGGCGGCTCAAGCGATAAGCCACTTCTCCACGACGTTCCAAAATCTTGAGCGGACCAACATACCGAGGGGCAAGTTTCCCTTTGGCGTGGAACCTTTTCACACCTCGAGGCGTAACTCGAAGATACACAAAATCTTCGATTCAAAGCGAGATCACGACGGCGGTTGTCAACATAACTCTTACGTCTCGGTCGAGCTATCTTTAATCTCTCTCGATCATTGACACTTGCTCTTACGCTTCTTGAATAATATCCGGACCAAAGGCATGCGCTCAATGTTTGACCAGTTCAACGGGTTCTCTGAGCACGACCATACAAGGCTTCAAATGGTGACATTTGTAGATCGGCTTGATGCTTGTTGTTATGCGAGAATTCGCATACGGTAAACTCTTATCCCAACGAGTAGCATTTGCTAACGCACGTGCTCTCGGCATATCCTCCAATATCGATTAACCCTTCGATCTGTCCATCCATGCGGGGTGATACGCGATCTTGAAATTCGGTGAGTCCCTAAGGCTTCATGTAAACTCTGCCAAAATCGGAGGTGGCGAGATCCTCGATCGACACAATCTTCTTAGGTACACCATGCAAAATGGCGATCTTTGACATGTACGGCTACGCGAGACGATCTCTGAGTAAGTGGTTTTATTGGTAAGAAATGGGCAACTTTAGTCGACGATCCACTATTACCCAAATCGAATCGTAACTGATTGAGTCTTGGGTAATCCGTAATGAAATCCATTCCGATTTCTTCCCACTTCCATTCGGAATCTTCAAAGGTTGCATGAGACTGCGGCCTCGATGCTCTGCTTTAACTTTTGACACACGTCGCACAAGGCAACGAACTCTGCGACTTCTCGCTTGATTTGGCCACAAAACTTGTTCTTAACATCTGATACATCTTAGTACTACGGGGTGAATCGAATATTTTGAGTCATGGGCCTCCTTCAAAATTAGTTGTCTCAATCCATCAATATCGGGGCGCAGATCGTCCATTGATCCACAAGATGTCTTGATCATCCTTTGTGAAGTCCTTGAACTTCCCTTACGTCATCTTCTCCTTGATGTGGAGAACTCGAGTCCTTGGTGAGCTTGCGAATCTGCTTCTCCAAAGTAGATTGCACTTCGGTTGCCACGAATCCTTTAGATACTACTTCTAGTTTGACTTATGGAATTCCTCTTGAAGTTACGAACAAAGCTCTTTCACTTCAAGGCATTACGGTGGCTCTTACGGCTCAAAGCGTGCGCAGCGACATTGGCTTTACCAGGATGGTAATGGATTCCAAGGTTATAATCCTTTATCAATTCTAGCCATCTTCTCTGCCTCATATTCAGATCCGACTGAGTGAAAATATATTTCAAGCTCTTATGATCTGTATATACCTCGCAGCGACACCGGTGAGGTAATGGCGCTAAATCTTCAAGGCATGCACTCTCGCGGCTAACTCCATATCATGGGTGGGATAGTTCTCTTCATGCGGCCTTAAGCGCCTTGGCGCATAGCGGCGACTCTTCCTTCTTGCATCGGGACACATCCTAATCCTTGACGCGAAGCATCGCAATAGATATCGAAATCCTTGCGAATATCTGGCAAAATCAGTACTGGGGCTGAAGTCAAACATTTCTTCAATTCTTGAAAACTTTCTTCACAAGCTGGGGTCCAGGTAAACTTTTTCTCTTTCTTCAACAATTGCGTAAGAGGTTTAGCAATTGATGAGAATCCTTCAATGAAACGACGATAATATCCCGCCAATCCCAAGAAACTGCGAATCTGAGTGACGGTCTTGGGCTGTTCCCATTGTAGTACTGCTTTAACTTTACTGGGGTCCACGGCTACTCCTGCAGCTGTCATCACATGACCAAGAAAATCCACTTCCTTTTTCCAGAAATCACACTTGCTAAACTTAGCATACAACTGATGTCCTCTGAGCTTCTCTAGAATTAATCTCAAATGTTCGGCATGTTGTTCCTCTGACTTTGAGTAGACCAAAATATCATCGATGAATACAACTACAAACTTGTCCAGATACTCCATGAATACCTTATTCATCATGTTCATGAAATAGGGGGGCATTGGTCGGACCAAAGGACATGACTAGGAACTCATAATGTCCGTGCAGCGTTGAAAGCGGTCTTAGGTATATCCTTGGGATGATCTTCAAGCGATGGTAACTTTGATCGCGGTCGATCTTGAGAACACTCGGCTCCTTTCATTTGATCAAGCAGATCGTCTATTGGGGTAATGGATACTTATTCTTAATAGTGACTTCATTGAGAGACCGGTAGTCGATGCACATTCTCATGCTTCCATCCTTCTTTTTGACGAACAAAACTGGCGCTCCCCAAGGCGACGAACTAGGCCTCACAAAGCCTTTCTCCAAAAGTTCTTCTACTTGCTTCTTCATTTCTACTAGCTCATCGGTGGCATCCGATAAGGTCTCTTCGAGAGTGGTGCTGTCCACGGTACTAGATCAATGACAAACTCGATGTCACGATCGGTGGCATTCTGGTAACTCTTCCGAAACACATCTGGATACTCTTTGACGTTGGTACTTCTTCCAACGAGGCGGTCTTGGGCTATTGACTAGTAGATGTTCATTACGCATCGAGGTAGATAGGAACTCCACTTTGTTTCCTTTGGTATCCTCGATTATAGCGGCTCTTGGCCACAATCTAGCACGACTTTGTGCTTGGTTAACCAATCCATGCCAAGGATGACATCTATGGTTTGGGTGTCTAGAATAACGAGTTAGCTAGAAACTCAACTCGGCTATGAGTAACTTAGCCCTAAACAACCCATATTACAACTTAGCTCTGCTCCGGTGGTGGACCGACAGAGTACGCTTAAGGTGCATAACTTCCAATTTACTCTTGGTTGCAAAAATTCGAAACAAGCGAATGCGAAGCTCGAATCAAGCGAGCAGGTGTATTGAATTTACTAGGAACTTACCGGTACAACCACGGTGCTTCTGGGCTCCTTCAAAGTGGCGTGATTAACACGACCTCGACCAGCGAGGCGTTCCTCTGGTTGATGGTCCCCGAGAAACTCCTTGGTTGTTACTGCATTGGGTCTTGGCGGTGTCGCTCCAAGGTTGAAGCGAATCGAGTGATAGTTCCCTTTTGAGGACACTGATTAGCGAAATGCCCTGGCTGACGGCAATGGTAACACACTCTTGGTTCATTCTGACGATTGTTGTTTCCTGGGGTGGGGTTGAGTGGTGTAGGGTTACGAGAATCTTGAGCAAAAGGACGAGTCTTGAAAGGCGGTGCGGTGTTACGAAAGAACTCGTGGCGGAACGATTAAGCTGCGTGGCATTATCCTTGCCCTCTGCTGTTGTGGCTGGTGGCTTCCCTGCTGAATCATCCTACGCTTGCGGTAATCCTCCAGCTCCTTGCGTTTGTCCTCCATAACCAACGCCTTGTTAATCAGCTCCTGGAAATCTGGGAAGGTGTGAGCAAGCAGATTGACTTGTAGTCCTGAGTTCAGACCCTTCAAGAATCGACTCTGGCGAGACACAGTCGATGCGGACGTCTTACGGAGCATAGCGAGCTAGCCGAGAAAACTTGTTCAGTGTCGATCAGCGACATACCCCCTTGCTTGAGAGCGCGGAACTCGTCCTTCTTCAGATCCATAATGCCTTCAGGTACATGATACTGGCGAAAAGCTGCGGAGAACTCTTCCCAGGTGATATTCTGCGGTGCTCCATGCGCTGCGCAGAAGTTTTCCCACCACTCAGCAGCTATGCCCTCCATCTGATGGGTGGCATACAAAACCTTCTCATGATCGCTGCATTGGGTGATCAGCAGCTTCCTCTCAATCACGCGAAGCCAATCATCGACTTCCTTGGCGAGACATGTCAGGAGAAAGTTGGCGGCGGGTCCTCATGAATTGACCAATTTGGATGGTCCCTGATGACTATGAGCAACTGGGGCTCCTCCCTGATGATGGTTGTGGTTGTTGTTGTTGTTGTTCATGGCCTGCATCTGGTTCATCATGGTGTACATCATCTGCGTCTGTGCTGCCATGAAGGCTCCAAAGTTCTGTAAGTCAATAGGAGGTGCTTGGGGTGGTACTGCTCCCGTAGTGGTTTGCTCATTGCCTTGATCCTTGGGCTCGGCTCCACTTGCGTGGTATGGCGAGTCTGAACCATCTGATGAGGTTCCATGGGTTAGATAAGGTAGAGAGCACAAGGTGAGTTAAGAACTAGATAGGGATAGATTAAACCCAACAAACACAGCTCAAGAAACTTCGAATGAAATAATCTTCATTAATAGCTTAATAGCATGGTCGCAACAAATGCCTAAGGGCCTTGCGCACTCATACTTGCACAGGAAAATGAAGCGAACCTAAGCACACAAGCTACCGCCTAAAGGCGACTCGAAAAGAAGCGGCTAAGCGACTAAAGCTGGACTTAGGCGAACTACTCGAGAAAGCCTCCAAATCCACGGCGACGCTCCGCTCGTGTAGACTACGAAGTTAATGGCATCGTCGCGAATCGTCTCGATGCCCGGATCGTGCGGTAGGAGCATGCGTGCTAGGTGCAGGTTCAGCTGGCTCCTCCGGCTGTGCGACCTCTACTGGATCCTCTAGAATCTCCTCTGGGTCTTCCTCGGCTTCTTCTGGCTCTTCCGGATCTTCCTTTTGATCATCTTCGAGCTCATCTTGACCGAGAGAGCTTGCTCTGGGGCGGCGATCCTTTCTCGGCTTCCTCCCGGGCTGATAGGCGCACCTCGGCTCGGTGGCGGCCATCTCAGTGAATCCTCTGGCGTGTGAGCCGTGCAAGATGCACCACTGTGGCATGGCCTTCTCCGTTTGTAGACGGAAAGTGCGCAGACATCTCCCCTGAGGCAGCTCGGGATGATAGCGAAAGACGGTGTGTGGCAGTTCTTCAGCGTAAATGTGGCAGACTCGGAGCATGGCCAGTCGTGACGACTCCTGGATTCCTTGTGTGAAGGTGATCCTCCTGACTGAGATGTACAAAGGCTGGCTGCCTCTAGTGTTCCTCTGGCGTTGTCGGCGGCAGACTATACCACGATCCGTCAGTTGACCATGTACTCACTACCATGGTACATCAGGCGATCGAAGCCTCAAGTGTGCGCAATATTTCCACGACTCTGCGGCAAGTCCTCGTTGCTATCTCAGAAGGTCGAAGGTAAGGCATCTGTCAAGACAGACGGAGGTAAGAACCATGTTAAAGCAATGGGAGAGTAAAGAAGTTATAGCAATAGATGAGTTAAGAGAGATATAAGAGGAGTTAAGCAATTCATTTAGTCTTGCAAGTTACTTTTCTTTTAGAAAATAATTTGAACACTCGAACGGCCAATCTAACTAAGGTCTAGACCTACAGTCAGTATGGCTCTGATACCACTTTTGTCGGGACCCAAAATTTCGATTCAGGACCCTCTGTGTTTAATGCACTAGCCCAGGATCACGCTAGTGCACACAGTGTTAACAAAGATGGAAATCGATCCATACAAGCGAATAGTAACATAAACGAATAACTTTGATTAATAAATAATGGTTTTGACCTTAAGGTCGAGTTACAATTACTGAGCCACGCAGGGCTAACAGAGAAAATAAACGACAGCGGAAACGAAAAAAGATAGTGGCACCCCATCGATTCACCACAGGCAACCGACTGGGATCAAGACCTCACGATTAAGCACCTCCGATGTACTCGTCCTCGAATGCTGGTGAAGACTCCTCCTCTGCTTGATTCGTCAAAACAAGCGTGAGTACACACCGTACGCAAGCCACACCACGGAGATGCAAAATGTATATATCGGCTTTTTACAAGGAAAGGCATTTTGTGGCTCTTTTGCATAAATGCAACCTTTGCAATTTAATACAATTAATAGATTGAAAGCAGTAAAACCAATAGACAATAATAATCTTAACAAGTTATTTCACAAAGACACACTGACTGACGGTTTATTCACATAGCTAGATGATTTAATCACATAGCTCCCTTCCCACACGTTTTATGAAAACATCTACCCCTAGTGTGAAATCCCGAGCATTGTCCATGACCATGACGCGCTATTCGAATAGATTAAGTTACACTCTGCAGAGGTTTGTACACTTTACCCACAAGATACACTTAGTGTAGCTAACACTAAGCATAACAAAGCAATTCAGATACCTTATCTTACTATGCTAGGCCCGTCTTAAAGCAGGCATGTGGTCGTGCAGAAGCTGGTTCAATGGCGCACATGGTGAGGTCCTTAATTGACCAAGGCAAGACTTCCACTAACCAAACCACATAGACACACAGTTAATATTATTCACACGATCCACACAGTCCACCCTTCACACAGTATCCACCCCTTGCCTCACCCAAATCCTTTTACCACCACGGTTGATTTAAGTGCAACATATGCCACAAAGACACATAGTACACACGGTTTGTTCACACGGTTTCATATTCACTTAGTCAATTTATGACAAGATATACATGACAAGTGATTCGTGGCATGGCTAAGCAATCTAATACACAACTAACCAACCCACGTTGGTGCTACCATATTACCAACTAAATACCAACTAAGGTGACAAGGAATCGGGACATAGCAATTAACAAGGATGGCATAACAATGTAGGATTAACTCTCGCACCCAAAAGCTTTTAAATAAATACTTGAATTAAGATGCGATAATTTGAATTAAAATACTTTTATAAAGCTGGGAGCAAAATGGTCAAGGGTATAGCTTGCCTTGGAATAGGTTCAAGTGCTGGTCTTGGTCTTGAAAGCTCCTTCTTCCTCAAACCTTCGAAGTATCGTCGAAGTCTACTCAGAACGAAGCAAACAACAAGAAAAATAAATAACAGAAGTAAATAACTCTGATAAAAATAATTAAAAATCTCCATAAATAGATCTTGATTTTATACAAATTTAGAAATTTGAATGGATGGATTTGGAGTTAGGATGCAAAAGTTATAAGGTTTCAAAGTTTGAATCAAAGAAAAACCTAAAAATAGGATTTCTTGGAATTCGAATTATTTTCAATAGAAAAATCGGATTATTGCGCAAGCATGACGTCGTGAAGGATTTTCCGAAATTAAAAGAATTAAAGAATTAAGCGACATGTGGGGCCCACATGTCGGTGACCAACCACGGTGGACCAAGTCCACCGAGCCACTGGACGAGGTTAGGTGAGGTGGCGCTTTCATGCTGCGTGCGCGACGCCGGCGCCACCGAGGATGACACGTGCGCCGACGCCGAGGTGGCGGTGACACGGACGGCGGCGAGGGCGGCGGCGCACGGGAACCAAGGGTTCCGGCGAACAGTAGCTCTCCGGCGAGGGTGGGTGGTACCAGCGGATAGAGGGCGTCAGTGCGAACCTAGGGGTGTGCTCCCCGGTGCTCCAGGACGAGCGAGGTGACCGACGGCGAGGCTTTGGCGGAGGAGGTGGTGCGGCGCGCGGCGGCGGCGTTAGAAGCTCCTCCCGTGGCGAGGTGAGCACCGGCCAGCGGCGTCACGGGAATCCAACGGTGGCGGTGGCGACAGCGAGGACGACGGAGGCGGCGCAATCGAAGCTCAAGCCCTCGGTGTCGGCGGCGAAATTCGCGATTCCGCGAGCACAGGCGAGAGAGAGGAGTGGGTGGCGGCCGGGATGGGTGACGCGAGGGCGCCCGGCTCTCCTTTATAGGGCGGGGAGGTCGAGCGGCGTGGCGGCGTGGAGGTCGTGGGCGGCGGTTGCGGCTGGGCGCCCGCGCGCGAGAGAGAGGAGAAGACGTGGAGGTCGTGCGGAGGAGGCGCGAGTCTCGCGCGCGCGTCCGGAGGAACGGGAGGTTAGGCGCCGCATGGCTTCGGCGTTGACCGTCAATGGCGGTTCTTGGCGCGCGTCCATGTGAGAGAAGCGGCGAGGACGGAGCGGTGGGGTCCACCGGGCAGTGAGACGGGGAGGCGAGGCGCGCGTGCGTGGGCCAGATCGCCGTCCAGCCCCGATCGGACGGCTACGGAGAGATGGGCCAGATGAGCAGTGTTGGCCGGAGAGATTCGGCCCAACGACTGTTTGGAGATTTAAATTAGTTTTTCGTTTTTAGAAAATAGCAGAAATTCAAATAAGCAATGGAAAATAGCAAATGATCCTGGAAAAATTCTAGAAAATTCTGTAAAATATAACCAAGCATATGGAATCTAAATAAAATAATTTTGGCAATTGTTAATGTTGGGATTAAGCTCATTAAATCGGTTTATCCTTAAAGTCCATATTAAGCTTTTTAAATTAAAATTCAAATAAATCCAAATGGTGAATTTTCTTAATACCATTGTTTAAAAGATTTTTTTAAAGCTCTGAAAATTGGGATGATACATTATTAAACTTTGTGATTTGGGTTAAAACTGGAAGTCTTGCCTTAGTTAATTAAGGACTTAACTTTGTGCGCCATTGAACTGGGCCTTACTGTACGACCACATGCCTAGTATGGTTGGGCACGACTTAGTAAGTTATGGAGTCTTGACATTGACAACTCAGTTGTATTTAAGCTATGTGATGGGTGGAGGTGTGTACTGTGTGTTTGGGTCACATCGCGGGACGGTCATTTGCATCCACAATGCAATGGTGTGTGTCGTCCAAAGGGTGTGTGTACAAATTGGACGGCAGTAAAGCACACCAGGAGTGTCATTGTTTGAGATGAAGTCTCTAAAAGGTTTTGTTATGGTCAGTGATCGCTACACTGATTGTATCGTGTGGGTAAAGTGTACAAACTCTGCAGAGTGTTTTAATCAATCTATTCGAATAGCCGCGTCCTCGGTTATGGACATGCTCGGGAATTTCACACGAGGGGTAGTTTTTCATAAAACAATTGGGAAGGGTCAGCTGTGTGAGATAACTTATTCAGCTGTGTGAAAGAACTTGATTAGACTGTGTGTCCTTTGTGAAATCAATTGTTAACTTATTATTGTCTATTTGTTTTGAATCATGTTTTCAATCTATTATTTGTATTAAATTGCAAATGGTGTATTTCTTCAAAATAACCACAGAAGCCATTCCTTTGGAATAAGCCATCATGTATAATTGCATTCTGTGGTATGACTTGCGAGTACGGTGTGTACTCACTCTTGCTAAACAAATCAACAGAAGTGGAGGAGTCGTCGCCTGCTTTTGAAGAAGAGTTCTACGAAGGTTGAACGTTAGGGTCTTGATCCCAGTCAGTTGCCTGTGGTAAATTGATGGGAGCCACCGGAGTTTATTTCGTTTCCGCTGCAGTTTATTCTCTTATTGTCAGCCTTGCATGGCTTAATAAATGTAAAACTCGACCATAAGGTCCCAACAGTTATTTGTTATTCAAAGTACTCGTTTATTCTTATATTCGTTGTATGGATGTGATATTTCATCGATGTTGACACTGTGTGCACTAGCGTGATCCTGGACTAGTGCAGAATACACAGAGGGCTCAGATTTGCATATTTGGGTCCCGACATTCTTCCATATATTTTTCTGAGAGGTCCTTAATGTACGTCCCTTTCCAAGCACAACATCGATATCCTTAACCATATCATAGACCTCTTTCCCTCTAAAAGCCCTTGGAGCTGAACCGTCCTCCTTATTTCCGTCGAATTGTTTCTTAATCTTGCGGTATGGGTGAATCCTGGGAAGGAACCTAGGGTGACGTATATACACAGTTTTGCGGAGGTTGTTCAGCCATACACTCTCGGTACCATCTAAGCAGTGCGGACAGGCTTTGGCTCCTTTTGTACTGAACCCCGATGGGTTACCAAGGGCAGAAAAATTATTTATGGTGCAGAATAACATGGCACGTAAAGTGAAGTTCTCTTGTTTGTACGCATCCCATACTTGTACCCTTTCGTTCCAAAGTGTCACAAGATCTTCCAGCAATGGTGCTAGGTACACATCAATATCGATCCCAGGTTGCTTCGGCCCTTGGATAAGTAGTGACATCAAAATGTATTTCCGCTTCATACACAGCCAAGGAGGAAGGTTGTACATATATAGATTCACGGGCCAGGTGCTATGTCGGCTGCTCATGTTACCGAAAGGATTCATTCCGTCCGTACTAAACCCTAACCTTATGTTCCTCGGTTCCGCACCGAACTCTTTGAAGCTCCGATCGAAGTTTCTCCACTGGGCAGAATCAACAGGGTGTCTGAGCTTCCCATCTTTCTTACGCTCCTCCGAGTGCCAACGCATCAATCTTGCCACCTTTCGGTTCGTAAATAAACGCTTCAAATGTGGGATCATAGGCAGATACCACAACATCTTAGTAGGAGGTCCTTGCTTCGCCTTAGCAGTATTCTTACGCTTGTATCGGGATGCTTTGCACACGGGACATACATGCATGTCTGCATACTCTTTACGGTAGAGGATACAATCGTTCGGACATGCATGTATTCTTTCTACTTCCATTCCCAATGGACAAAGAACCTTCTTAGCTTGGTAGGTCGTGCTGGGCAACACGTTTCCCTCCGGAAGGATGTCAGCTAAAAGACCTAACAACGCCGTAAAACTCTTGTCGGACCAACCATTGCTTGCCTACAATTTTAGCAGTTCAAGCACGGTTGACAACCTTGTGTATTCCGGCTTGCAGCCAGGGAACAAAGGTTTCCCCGAGTCCTCCATTAAGCCCTCGAATTTACAAAACTCTCTCTCACTGTAGTTCCCTTCTGCATCGCGTAGCATCTGATCCAGATTTTCATCATGCTACCTATCCTCATCAAAAGGACATTCCATACCCTGCATATCGTTGACTTCCTCGGCGATGTCGTCATTACTGACTTCCGGTATAATCTGCTCTTCACCGTGATTGCTCCAACATGTATATCCTTTTTGAAACCCCTTCGTATTAAGTGAGCTTCGATCTGCGCCGGGTTGTTAAATATTTTCATATTACCGCAATCAATGCATGGATAGTACATAAATTTTATCCACTTCTTCAACATATCCTGCTCGGCGGCTCTTCTAAAAGCAAACACGCCATTAATATACTCTTCACTCACACGGTTCTCAATGTACATCCAGTTTCGGTCCATCTACACGTATATGCATGTAACAAATTAATTAGTGTTAAATTATATTAATAAACCGCAAGTACCCTTCATAATGACCAAACACATTAGTGATTAGTCTAGAGCAAATATAAAGGGTTACAGATCGTTATACATTAGTGATTAGTCTAGAGTAAAAATAAAGGGTTACAGATCGTTACCCTTCTCTCTAAGGTGGCGCAATGTGGGAGGAGGTAGCAGAGGTGCCGCAATGGGGGAGGATGAGGCAGGGGTAACAGCTCAAAACGGAATGGGCAGCAATGTGCATGGAAGGAGGCAGCAGCAGCAGGGTGGCGACGCCTCAAATGGAATGGAAAGGGGGCCTGTCAGGAGCATCTATTTATAGTGCTTGTATATCACAGATGGTTCTTTACAAGAACCATCTGTGATAGGCATGTATGTAAAGAACCGTCTGTGATAAATAAGTATCACAGACGGTTCTTTATACGAACCGTCTGTGAAGTACAAGAACCGTCTGTGATACTTCACAGACGGTTCGTATAAAGAACTGTCTGTGATACTTATTTATCACAGACGGTTAACGAAGAACCGTCTGTGATAATTTGTAGGACCGGAAAGGCGACTAGGGGGGGTGAATAGGCGCTTTCAAAACTTTCTCACCTAAATCAAAACCAACACGTACTTTACTCCTTTAGCTATGAAAGCTAAGAAGTTTAGTGAGCACACAACGGAAGCCTTGTGTTGAATTTGATTAGCCCCTCAAGCTCACGACACAAAAGGAGAAAAGAATTCAATGTTCTTCACTGGACACGGGCGGTCTGACCGGCTACCACGGGCGGTCGGACCGACGGTCAAGGAGCGGTCTGACCGGCAACTATCCAGCGGTCGGACCGGTGGACAGCGGTTCGACCCGGCAAACCGGTGATCGAAAACAGGCGGTCGAACCGCCGTTGAAGGGCGGTCGGACGGTAGAGTCGATCTTGAAAAACTCCCCCAAATCCAAAACGAAATTTGATCCAACTTTTGATTCAACCAATAAAACTTGACCAAATTTCTAGCACACCTTCCTAAAGATATTGGAGACCTATTTCTAGCGACGATCGGTCAGATCCACTTCGCAAAAACGATCTCTTGAGATTTTACCAAAGAGGTGCACAAACCCTAGAAATAAGGAAATCTTGATTCAAGACTTGCTTGTGGGGGGTTTGATGATCTAGATGACTCTAGTAGTAATCCCACACATCAAAGCAAGGTAAAGTAGGCCAAGAGACCAAGCATGAACCTTTGAATCAAGGAAGCACCAAAACATCCAAAAAGAGAAGAACACAAAGGAGCAATTGATCTTTCAATTAAGCATCACAAGATTGTTCATCCACAATAGATGCTTACAAAGCCTCTCCACCAAGGAGGGCAAGAGCTCAACAAGGAGCACACTCCAAACCCTAGTTTTCCTCTCCTCTCCTCCAAACCCTAGAAAAAGGAAGAAGGGGGCTAAATGAATGCTTGCTTGGGTTTTCCACCTCTCCCCTTCCTATTTATACTAGAGAGCTAGGATTTTCCTTTTTGGGTCTCTTACACATGGGACCCACACACAAACAACACTTGAAGCAATCGCCTGCTTCACCACGTGTAGGTTGATCACGGTTCCATCGGCGCCAAGCCTCTCTTGTCCGAATCACATCGGAAACTCCCGAGACTCGCATCGATATCCGCACCGCCGATCCAACCAAATTTGAATCACCGTTCGATCCATCTTGTCCATTTCGCACCATGCTTGAGTCACAAACCTCACCGGTATCCACGATCGTTACGGACCTCGGCTCTCCAAGCGTAGTCGATCCACTCACCGTTGCGTCGTTGACACGCAAGCCATCCGCACGACAATAGACAAACAAACCGTTTCCGAACAAGTTCTTCACAACTTGACCCACGTCGTTCGCAATGCAATATACATCAATAAAGCATTGAAGTTCATAGAATAACACACTCGAACAAACTCAATGCCACACTTGGCTCATCTCCAAGTATTGCCGGTCCGATCGCCCCACAGGCGGTCCGACCGATTTCATCTTGATCGGACCGCTCCTACAACGGGCGGTCGGACCGGTCAAAGGACTTAGCCAAAATTCAAGCGAAATTCAAACCTTCGGAAATTTCAATCGAATAGAACTTTTGATGGGAGCTCAAAATGATGGGACCACATCCAGAGACTCCTCACTTGCCTACACAACCTATTTTTGGCCCACTCAAAATCCCAAATTTGTTTTGGCGGTCGGACCGCCAACATGGCGGTCGGATCGCTCCACGGGCGATCGACCGCCAAGACAACCGGTCGAGACCGCCGCGTGCTTTGACGACCTTGGAGCAAACCCCAGCGAGATTTTGCAAACCAATAGCGCCATTGCCAATTGACTCATCATCACGAGATCGTGCACATATCCTCACGATATCCACAATCTCCCCTTGATGAACACATTGGCAATTTTCAAGAAAATGTGGTTTTTCGAAATGAAAAGTAAAAACTTCGCTGTTTTCGCATAAAGGCACAACTTGGTCCATAAGCAACAAAAAGCCTCGGAACCGACCAAGCTGGCTTCAGAATAGTGAAAGCAAGTGAGATAAGGCATTGAAAGCACAAAAGGATTCAAATTCCAGAAAGTAGCCAAAAATCTCACTTAGGTCCAAATGAAAGACGCATTGTTCTATTTGACCTTTGATCATTGTGAGTATTCTTCAATTGCAAATCAAATAAGATAAGACAATGAAACCCAGAAACTCAACTCACCAGGTTCAAAATTTTTATTTTATGAAGTTCTTTTATATTAAACCTTGAGTATGAAACCAAAAGCTCCAACATCATTAACATCATTTTCTTCACAATCTTTCTCCCCCTTTGACAATGAATTCATCAAGATGCATGAAAAAGAAAGAGCATGAAGGAATGACTTTATTTTTGAACTTTAGTGAAAAGGAGCCATGACCATTATACATGAAGACAGAACAAGTATTATACCAAGCCATATAAGGAGAAGGCGCTATATTCAATCATGGCAAAAGCGTAATCGCAAAGCTAAAACCAAGATAGCAAAAATCTGAGATTAACAGAATTGAAATCATGAAAGGTTGCTCAAAATCATAGATCCACTCAAGGCAACCAAAAATGAGTCAAGCCATGTCTATAAGTAAAAAGAGACTCAAAATAAGAATTGAGGCATTTTGAGCATTAAGAAAATTCTTTTGAAGCAAAAGCTCAAGCACTTAGCCCTTTTTGGGCAATTTCTCTTTTTCTTTCTCCCTTTTTTTTGCTGTGCTAGATCTCAAGCCTTGCCGCGACCATCTCAAGCGATAAGCTTAAAAGAATGATCTAGGTCATCCAAAACTCCCCCTGAGTTCATGCCTAGTGCAATGGCAAGCCGTCTCATGAGAAAGGATTGGTGAGATCAGCTTTTTCGCATGAGAAAATCTCATTTTCATTTGCTTGACTTAATAAGATAAAAACTCATTTTCAACTCGAATAAGTTCAAGACTCAATTCAACTTGTAAGACATGGCGAGAATCATAAGCGGATCACTAGAGCAAAACTAGTCACAAGATCCAACAAGACATGATTTGATTCAAGTTTCTCACAGATATAAAGCTAGCAAGTCAAAAACTAAGCCACACACGAAGAGCCATAAAAGAGGTCTAGCAGACTGTCACTCGATATGACAAGGTATAGAATATGAGAACAAGTCATACAAAGATAATAATCAAAGCTCCACTGATTTTATTACACAATGCAAGACAAATGAAATGAAACATGCATTATGATACAATGAATGCAAAAGAGCAACTTCCCCTCAAAACAGCCCAATAGGACTAATAACCCTAACTCTCCCATAAGCGAGAAAGCGAAGAGTCAAGAGCCTTAGTGAAAATATCGCAAGTCGTTGCTCGGACTCTACAAAATGAAGCACAACATCACCTTTCTCAACATGGTCTCTCGAGAAAATGAAATCGAATGTCAATGTGTTTAGTCTGGAATGTTGCTTTGGGTTTTGGCAATATTAATTGCGAAGTGTTGTCCGTAAAAGAGGAACACTTCCCAAAGATAACCCATAGTCTCGCGGCGTGGACAAAATCCAGAGAACACGAGAGCGACCAGCGGCGGCTACATACTCGGCCTCGGTGTGGATCAGGCAATGTAAGACTTTTCGGAAGACCAAGAAACAAGTGATGTGCCCAAGAAATGACAAGTGCGAAGTACTCTTCCTATCAACTCTACACCGTGAAATCAAGCATCGTAAAATGCTCGAATTGAAAGAGCCAAGAAGAAGAATACGAGTCCAAAATCAAGCGTATCTTGAAGATACACGAAGATCGCGCGTCTGACTTGACGATGAGAAGCACGAGGAAGCACGAAATCGAGCGCCTGCAGACACGGCGAATTGTATGTCCGGCCTCGTATTTGTAAGATAGAGGAGGAGCCAATCATATCTGCGGTACTCTTACGGTCCACGGACTCTCCATCCTCATCGTGGTCCAAAGACGGTGGTTGTTGCAATGGGAGTAGACATTGGCCTCTGCTTCCCATATTGAAGCGCGAAGAAGGTCCTTTGTATACTTACTACGGTGGGCGAAGGTGCCTTCTTTCGGTTGCTTGATTTGAAGACCAAGGAAGAATGTCGGCTCTCCCATCATGCTCATCTCAATTCACTTTGCTCATAGAATCGAAAATCTAGACACCAAAGCATGAGAGGAACCACAGAAAATAATATCATCCACATATATTTGAACCAACAAGAAATCACCGCCATGCACGAGAGTGAACAAGGTTTTATCAACCATTCCCATTTTGAAATCATTTTCAAGCAAGAAACTCTTAAGCTGTCATACCAAGCTCTAGGAGCTTGTTTCAATCCATCTGAGGGCTTTAGAGAGTTTAAAAACATGGTTTGGGAATTTTGATTTTCAAACCAGGAGGTTGCTTGACAAAGACCTCTTCTTCTATGAAGCCATTCAAGAAAGCACTTTTAACATCCATTTGAAAAAGCTTGAAACCCTTGGATGTTGCAAATGCTAAAAGAATGCGAATGGCCTCCAATCTAGCTCTTTGGAGCAAAAGTCTCCTCAAAGTCTAAGCCCTCTACAGGAATAACCTTGAGCAACAAGTCTAGCCTTATTGCGAACAACCAATCCATCCTCACTTTGCTTATTTTTAAAACCCATTTTGTTCCAATAACATGAGAATCGGAAGGTCGCTCAACTAAAAACCGGACTTTGTTTCTTTCAAAATTTTCAAGCTCTTCATGCATGGCATTGACCCAAGAGGCATCGATAAAGCATGGGTGATATCTCGGGGGTCAAAAGAAGCGACAAAAGCGAGAATGTGCATGGGAATCGGGAGAAATAAACACAGAGCGAGTGACTCGCTCTTGAAGATCCCCAATCATCATTCGGGAGGATGTTGTCATTGAATCGAAGTGGTGCTCTGGTGCGAGCGTGGCCTCTACCTCATGAGTTGTGGAGGTAGGAACAGAGCCACTCAGATCGTCGGTGGGGATAGGAGGCGGCTGCTCAGCTGATACTGAAGTAGTAGTAGCAGGCTCTCCACCCCTCTCAGAGGTAGTAGGAGGATGGTTTGGGTCTTCATCCTCAGAATCATCATCGACGAAGATGCTTTCTTGGGTTTGAAAAACTGTGTACACAAGCATCGGGTCTAGTACAGGACTAGCCTCATCAAAAGTGACTTCGCAAGTCTCAACAATTTTGTTAGTATCAACATTAAAAACACGATAGCCACGAGAATGAGCAGGATATCCAAGAAATATGCCATCAAAACATCTAGACTCAAATTTATCAAGATTGCCATGTTTAAGAATGAAGCACTTGCAACCAAAAATCTTGAAATGAGAGACCTTAGGAGAATGACCAAATCTAAGCTCATAAGAAGTCTTCCCAACCACGGATCTCAAGAAAACCCTATTGGAGATATAACAAGCGATAGAGATCGCCTCATTAAAATCTCCTAGGAGTAGAATGCTCATCTAGCATGGTCCGAGCCATCTCTACAAGGGTTCTGTTCTTCCTTTCTACAACACCATTCTGCTGAGGAACTCTAGGAGAAGAAAACTGATGCTCAATTCCCCTATCAGTGCAGAAGGTAGAAAAGAAGAATTCTTGAACTCGTCCCATTATCACTCCTAATGGCTCTCAAAGCTCGGGTATATCAACGACAATTCTAAGGACCAAATCTTTAAAGAATCCAAATGCTTCGTCCTTAGAAGCAAGAAAATAAACCCATGAATACCTGGAGTAATCATCCACAACCACCAGCACATACCATTTCCCACCAGCTGACTGAACTCTAGAAGGACCAACTGTATCTAAGTGAAGAAGCATCCCAGTCCATCAGTCATTACCAAAGTAAGAGGTGGGTGGGAAGCGGACACCATCTTACCATGTCTGAGGAGAGCACACAAGATCTCTCGTGACCTTGACCTAGGCAAACCTCTAATCAAGTCCTTGCAACCGACTCTAGACAAATGATCAAAACCTATATGCCCAAGTCTACGATGCCACAAAACAAGGTCATGAGAATCGAGGCCACAAGACACCTAGGACTAGAAGCGGAAGAAATCTTGAAATTTGCACAGAAAATCTTCTCAAATCTGGAGATCTCAAAACAAGCTCACGAGGAATCTAGAACTCTACAATCACCTCTCTTAAACCTCACTTCTAGACCCTCATCAAGCGGTGAGAAGCAGATAGAAGATTATACCTCGACTTACTTACCAAAGCGGCGTCTTTTAGCATGAACTTGTCGTTGACGCGCACGGTGCCCTTTGCGATCCACGGTCCCAGAGAAGCATCCCCAAATGTAATCAATTCATTGCGGATGCACGTGTGAGGAGGAGAACCATCTAGAATCTCGGTCATATGTCGAGAACACCCGAGTCAACAAGCCACTTGTCCTCCTTCCTCGCACGACGGACCTAAAAGGCACAATCGAGAAAACATCCGTGCCTCGATCGGGGTTAGTGATAAATGAGCGAGGAATCCAATCTTGAGAAGCACGATGTCCGGGAGCAGCAGATAAAATAGCTGAAACATGATCGGGATAAAATCATAAGAATGCACATGAGAACCACCTAGACCTCTCCAAACGATCTACCAAAAGATCGATACTCCCCTGTCTAGGTGCTACAGGTGTCTCTCCTCACGATGTCCTAATCCAACATGCCGCCTAGACCCACCAAAAGAGTCTACAAAGTTCTCTACAAATCTAGGCCTATGTGTGGTGCGATAAGCAGTGCCTAGCTCTAGAGACTACATCGGAGAAGGGACTCCTCTAATGGATCTTAGGGCGCTCATCCTCTCTTTTCTCTCAAGTTTTGCTCTCAGGAGGAGAACTCAACAAGATGGCCTTCTTTCTTGCGAAGGTGCAATGGTATGGACCTTTTGAGGTGCATGCAGAGATGAGTGAAAGCACCTTTCTTGCGAGAAAGAGTTTGAGCAAAACCACCGGATTTGAAAACAACCCGGATGGCTTAGGAGGTTCTAGCTCAAACAAACCATTCTTCACAACTCTAGCAATCTTAGGTGGGTTTTTCTTGGAATGCTCTAGGGGTTGAAACCTAGACCACTATTTTTCACGCTCACCTTGGATTGATCAAGAATCATGTTGAGTTTCTTTTTCCCACTTGAAAATTTCTCAAGAGTCACCTTGAGGTAATCATTCTCTTTCATTAACTCCTCACATCTAGAACACTTGCTAGACTTGATTACCTCATTGCGCTTACTCTTAAGAAGGGCCACTTCCACTTTGAAGGCCTCACAAGACACACAATAGGATTCTGAATCCTACTCAAGCTGCTCCTTAAACTTGACTCTAAAAGCCTCTTGTATCGACTAACCATGGTTTCAACTTGACATTCAAAACACAAGAGTTAGAATCAATAACCTTTTAGAAGCGATAAGGACATGGATCTTTCAATTTTAGCCTTTTCTTCCGGGGTCTTGTTTAAGGCTTCAATTTCAATTGTAAGCTTGGGACAATTTTCACAAGATGCAACTCTAGAGTAAATCAATGTTTCGTCATCTCTTGCATCTTAATCCTATTATCCTTACAATGAGAGCATGTGTGACTAGCATCAAACTTTTGCAATTCTTTTAAGGAACTATCAATTTTAATTCTAGCAAAGCACAATTAGAGCAAGTTAAAGGATAGCTTCCATGGTAGTCACATCAAGAGGAATGACATCTAAACAAGCAGATCTAGACTTGAAAGATTCTAGTTCATCGAGAGCATCTTTTAGTTGATTTGTGTGAGAGGAATGAGCAGATTTCAAGCTTGTCAAATCGTTAAGCAAGCTAGTGCAGAATCACAAATATCGCCAGGATTGATAGATTTAAGCCTAACAACTTCAAGATTCAAATTATCAATCATAATGTCACCTTCCTAATCATTTTTACTTGCTTATGCAATTTCATCAAAGAAGCACCAAAGCCCTTTTCATATCGGCAATAGAAGGGCATACCTCATCGGGATCACTAAAAGGATCCTCATCTTTGGAGGAATCATTGTCGTGGGTGTTCTTGGCCATGAAACACATTGGTGAAGTCATGTGCCTTCTTCTTGCCACGAGAATCACTCTCGCCGTCCTCCGTTTCCGAGTCCACATCGCTCATATTTACATTCTCAAGAGCGGCAAGGACCCGGCTGACAAACTTCCGATAGTTTGTCTTCTTGGGTTTTGCATCCCTCTCCTGGGGATGTCTTCTTGTCTCCTTCTCCTCCTTGCCCTTTAGCTTGGGGCACTTGGAGCGAATGTGGTTTGGCTCACCACATTCGAAGCACGTGATAGGTCCACTCCTCCTCCTATTTCTCACCTTGTTATGCGCTCTTGTGAATTTGGTGGAAAGGAGGGCTAAGTAATCCTCCGGCAATTTCTCAAGTTGCTCATCACTCAAAGAATGTAAAGCAGATAATGAAAAGCCAGATGAGCTACAATCAAGAGAATCAGAAGAGCAACCCTTGGATTTGTCGACCACTAAAGCCATCGACTCTGTCTTGGGGAGACGCGAGATAAAGTCAATCTCATGCGTCTTCAACCTCGAGTAGAGCTTATCCATGGTAAGCTCACTCATGACAGTGTTGTCATTGATGGAAGTGATCTTCATACCCCAGACCTTCACATCAAGAGCACCCAGAAGCTGGCGTGCATTTTCAGACTCAGAAAATATCAAGTCAACAGCACGGAGATCATGAAGAATTTTAGAGAATCTTCCCCACAGCTCATCCAAAGACTCACCAGGCCTTTGTTCGATCTTCGAGTAAACCTTTTTGAGCTGGTTCTGTCTCACTTCCTTGATCGCAGTGGACCCTTCGTGATAATCACAAAGTGTTCGCGGATCTCGTGAGCAGACCGCAAATGAGCAACACGCCAAACTCGGATCGACTAAGGCCTTGGATCAAATAATTCGAGCCTTCTTGTTGGCCTCCACATCCGAGGTGATCGTATCGTCATCGGTGCACGACATAAGGGTTTTTCACCTTTAGCCAAATAGCGTGCCCTTGAGCCTCGATATACGCTTGCATACGAGCCTTCCAAAGATGCAAAGTCAACTCCCTCAAAATGTGTGGCTTGGTTGAGTACTTGTCATCGCCATGGCTCCAAAGACAGGTTAAGATCTATAGAAGAGAGCTAACCGGCTCGATACCACTTGTAGGACCGGAAGGCGACTAGGGGGTGAATAGGCGCTTTCAAAACTTTCTCACCTAAATCAAAACCAACACGTACTTTACTCCTTTAGCTATGAAAGCTAAGAAGTTTAGTGAGCACACAACGAAGCCTTGTGTTGAATTTGATTAGCCCTCAAGCTCACGACACAAAAGGAGAAAAGAATTCAATGTTCTTCATCGACACAGGCGGTCGACCGGCTACCACGGGCGATCGGACCGACGGTCAAGGATCGTCGCAAGCAACTATCCAATGGTCGGACCGGTGGACAGCGGTTCGACCCGCAAACCAAATGATCCGAAAACACGGCGGTCGAACCGCCGTTGAAGGGCCGGTCGGACGGTAGAGTCCAAGATCAAAAACTCCCCCAAATCCAAAACGAAATTTGATCCAACTTTTGATTCAACCAATAAAACTTGACCAAATTTCTAGCACACCTTCCTAAAGATATTGGAGACCTATTTCTAGCGACGATCGGTCGGATCCACTTCGCAAAATCGATCTCTTGAGATTTTACCAAAGAGGTGCACAAACCCTAGAAATGAGGAAATCTTGATTCAAGACTTGCTTGTGGGGTTTGATGATCTAGATGACTCTAGTAGTAATCCCACACATCAAAGCAAGGTAAAGTAGGCCAAGAGACCAAGCATGAACCTTTGAATCAAGGAAGCACCAAAACATCCAAAAGAGAGAAGAACACAAAGGAGCAATTGATCTTTCAATTAAGCATCACAAGATTGTTCATCCACAATAGATGCTTACAAAGCCTCTCCACCAAGGAGGGCAAGAGCTCAACAAGGAGCACACTCCAAACCCTAGTTTTCCTCTCCTCTCCTCCAAACCCTAGAAAAGGAAGAAGGGGCTAAATGAATGCTTGCTTGGGTTTTCCACCTCTCCCCTTCCTATTTATACTAGAGAGCTAGGGTTTTCCTTTTTGGGTCTCTTACACATGGGACCCACACACAAACAACACTTGAAGCAATCGCCTGCTTCACCACGTGTAGGTTGATCAGCGGTTCCCATCGACGCCAAGCCTCTCTTGTCCGAATCCCATCGAAACTCCCGAGACTCGCATCGATATCCGCACCGCCGATCCAACCAAATTGCTTCAATCACCCGCTCGATCCATCTTGTCCATTTCGCACCATGCTTGAGTCACAAAACCTCACCCAGTATCCACGATCGCTCGACCTCGGCTCTCAAGCGTAGTCCCGATCCACTCACCGCTGACGCCGCTGACTCGCAAGCCATCCGCACAAAGAATAGACAAACAAACCGCTTCGGAACAAGTTCTTCACAACTTGACCCACGCCGGCCCGCAATGCAATATACATCAATAAAGCATTGAAGTTCATAGAATAACACACTCGTAACAAACTCAATGCCACACTTGGCTCATCTCCAGGATCGCCGGTCCGACGCCCCACGTACGGTCCGACCGATTCATGCTTCGGTCGGACCGCTCCTACAACGGGCGGTCGACGGTCCAAAGGACTTAGCCAAAATTCAAGCGAGAAATTCAAACCTTCCGAAATTTCAATCGAATAGAACTTTTGACTGGGAGCTCCAAAAATGATGGGACCACATCCAGGAGACTCCCCTCACTTGCCTACACAACCTATTTTTGGCCCAGCTCCAAAATCCCAAATTTGTTTTGGCGGTCGGACCGGCCAACATGGCCGGTCGGATCGCTTCCACTAAGCGGTCGACCGCCCAAGACAACCGGTCAGACCGCCAATGCTTCGACAAATTTTGGAGCAAACCCGAAAACGCGAGATTTTGCAAACCAATGACGCCATTGCCAATTGACTCATCATCCTGAGATCGTGCACATATCCTCACGATATCCACATAATTTTATCACAGACGGTTCCAAAGGAACCGTCTGTGATGGAGTGTCTAGTATAGCATATTTTGTAGTAGTGGAAGCGTTCTGATTGTTGGTTGATGGTTGAGAAGTGAACGGGTGTTCACTAGTTATTTCAAAGAACTTGTTTAATTATGGATTTAATCTTTTAAATTATGCTCTTCAATCTATATACTGCATTTACTGTCAATAATGCTTTCTGCAAAATAGCCAAAAAGCTATCCTTGTTCAAGCCTTGCATGAATACTATTTGCATATATTTCCCTACGACTTGCTGAGTATTTTACGTACTCACGGCTATATGCCATTTGTTGATCAGTCCCCGTAGCAGAACTAGGGAACTCAGAGTTCTACAAGGAGGAATATTTTGAAGACCATGCAAACTAAGATACGTTCTCCACTCGATTGCCTGTGGGCATGTCGGATGGCTACCACAAGCTTTTTCATTCTTCTGCAAGTTTACTCTAATGTCTTAAGCCCAGCGTGGCAAACTCTGTAAGACTTGACCATAAAGTCCTTTTGCTACTAAGTAATATTATTTTGTCTACTTCTTAGCCACCTTGTTGTATATATATGATTTCATCGATGTTGCAAACTGTGTGGACTAGCTACTGATCATGTGACTAGTCAGAATACACAGAGGGCTCGGGTCCAACAGTCCGGGATCCCGACATGCCTGGCATAACACGAACAGTGTCAGGCCGTGCCAGGCATGACACGAGCCCAAAGACGCCCATCCGGTCCACGCCCGAGCCGCAAGTCACGAGGGAGGGGGCCAGGAGGAGAGGAGGGTGGGGCGATGCTGGTGCAGAGGAAGAAGGTGCCGCGCATTGAGGAAGGAGGAAGAGAGGGAGGAAGGCGGGGCGGCATCGGCATTGAGGGAGAAGGAGGAGGAGAGGAAGAGGGGGAGGCGGTGCAGCGTGGGCCGTTGCGGAGGGAGGAGGCTTGGAGGAGAGGAGGCGGTATGGCACTGATGCGGAAGAAAAAGGGGTCGGTGTAGAGGTAGAAGGAGGAGGAGAGGAAGAGGGGAGGTGGCATGGTGCGGGCCGATGCTGAGGGAGGAGGCTAGGAGGAGAGGATGAGGCGGTGCGGCATGGGCCGGTGTGGAGGGAGGAGAGGAGGCGACGCAGCGCAGGCCGATGTGGAGGGAGCGTGCGAAGGGGCGTGGAGGAGGGGGCAGCTAGTGCTGGCGTAGAGGGAGGAGGCCTGGAGGGGCAGCGGTAGGTGGGCGAAGGTGTGGTGTGTGGAGGGCGGCAGCACTGCAGCGGAAGTGGCGTGCGGCAGTGCCGCACACAAACAGGGGCACGCGACAGGCGGAGGAAAGGGGAGGGCCAGCATGGGCAACCGGGTAGGCGAGCAGCGGGCAGGTGGCCGGGTAGGCGGGAAACGAGCCATAACGGGCTCGTGGGCCAAGCATGGCACGTCACGACCCGACTAAAATCTAATCACATGCGTTTTTGCATGCTTTTTTTACTGTTTGGCTCTTTAAAAATAGCAAAAAATAAAATAAATATCCACCATACCCCCTCACTCAGCACCCATCCATTCTTAAATCTCTTTTTCGAATTCTGATGTGCAAACTTAAAATTCGTTGTGAGATAATTTGGCAAAATTTAAAAAAAACTTTGCCAAATTTTGGAAAATTCAATTTTTGGTAGCAAGTCAGCAAAAGAGGTACAATTCTATTTTTTTTATACTTTTATTGTTAGTACTTGTTATGCTAAGATAAAAGTAATAGTAGTGTTAGTTTTGATTTTACAGTTTTCATTATGGACAGTTACGATAGCTTTGCTCTTGGTGATTACAGACTTTTACCGGAGGAAGTTGCATCCATGGAGGTTGTTACAGCTGCCTCAAACCTACCAGAGTTGTTACCGGAAAGGCAAGGTGGAGTTCTATCATCAGGCTCTACGGCCACATCTTCGTCGATGATCACTAGAGCAAAGAGATCGTGGTCGTCCACATCGGGAGTGTGGGGGAATTTTGACAGACAACCAAGCCAAACGTACAGGGAAATTAGGTACCGTATTCTATTTGCAAAATTTATTGTAATGAATTGTCTGCGAGGTCTACAGGTGGAATGAGGCACATCCTTAGACATGCTAGAAGATGTAAGACCAAGTAAGGATTGGTGATGAGGTAGTCGTAGTTGCAGTACAATCCTGATGATACAGTACGTAGCTGGGGACTACGATCCTGAGGTAGCTCGTTAATCTCTTTGTTGTTTAATTGCTTATGAAGATTTACCATTAGGCTTTGGGGAGTCTGCTGCTTTCCAAAATTAAATTAGGACTGCGTATAATCCTAGATTTTCTGCCATTTCTAGATAGACAATAACTAGGGATCTAGTAAAATACTACAATAAATATTGTAATAAAATAAAAGAACTATTTAGTATGTGCACATTTTCGGTGGCCCTAACCACGGACATATGGAGTGGTTAGGCCAGGAAGGATTATCTTAGTGTAGTCTCTTATTATGTTAATGACAACGGGTAATGGAGAAAAGAATTATAGGTTTAAAATTAATTGATATAGCACACACGACTGAGAATATTGCAAACTGTATTTGAAAGTCATGGAAGACTTTGGTCTTACATACAAAATATTCTCAATTATTTTAGACAATGCCACTTCGAACTCTAGGGCTATGGATATTCTTACTCCAGTGTTGAGTACATATACCGATTCTTTCTTACTACATCAGCGATGCGCTTATTATATTATTAACCTTATAGTCAAATGTGGTTTGAAGAGGTTGCATCCCTATATTAAAGCTTTTTGTGATGCGATTTTTTCTTGAGTAATTCTAACGTAAGAATAACAACATATAAGAATTTCTGCAGGGCGATGGGTGTACGTCCAAGAAAGTTCAGTTTGGACATGCCGGTAAGATGGAACTCTACTTACCTAATGCTTAAGAGTCTTTTACCATATAAGAACATATTTTATGTTTTTATTCAAACGCACTATCAGAGCACTGACGGTAGTATACTATTGACTGGGCAACATTGCTTCGTTGTTGAGAAGATACTAGAATTTTTAGAAATTTTTTATGAGGCTACTGTTGCTTTGTCCGCTATCTACTATGCAACATATCCTATTATTGTTCATAGTATTTTACATATTACTACTCAATCGAAAATGTATAAAATAACTTAGTTTTACGTGAGGCTATTATTGCCATGAAAAGTAAATACCTTAAATATTGGAAAGAAATTCATTTCCTATATGCATTTACATTTGTTTAAGATCCTAGAACTAAAATTGAAGCATTTGGTAATGTATTTGATCTTCTTAGTGATGCTACAGGGTTGGACTATAATAACTGTTTTATAGAAGTTCGTTCTGATTACACGAGGTTTACCAAAGGTATGAAAATAAGTTCTAGGGAGTCCGCTGTAACGACCCCCGTCTTCAAAATTTTGCAATGGTGGCAAGCCCATAAGTTAACATATCCCGTGCTATCCATATTAGCACATGATGTGTTAACTATTCCTGTATCGACGGTTTTCTCCGAGTCTGCTTTCAATCTTTCTGGAAGAATATTGGAGGAGAAGAACAAGTCTCACGAGTGATATAGTAAAGATACTTGTAACCGTGAAGGACTGGGAACAAGCTGATTCACGAACACAACACTCTGTGAAAAATTCAGAGTTGTCGGAGGTGTTTGAAAATCTGTACATAGACAACGACATGTAGAACAAGGATGTTTGTAGCTATATGTTGTACTATTTTTCCTTTCACAAGGATTTCTCATGTTATGTTTTTACTTGGCAAAGGTTTTAACGAGTCTGCCATTTGAACTTTAATAAAGCTCTTTATTACATTTTCAATATCTTTATCTCATTTTTTAAAATTTTCATATTTATTTCTGAATTCTACATCTTTTTTTAATTTTTCTGGTCTAACGGGCTAAGTGGGCCACCGCCCATCGGACTAAATGGGCTCGTTCCGACCCTGTACGGAATGACAGGCCATTAGGCCGTGCCTGGGCTGCTTCCCCGGCACATGGGCTGGCACGACAAGGCTCATCTATTAGTCGGGTCATGATGGGTCATGCCATACTGGGCCACCCATCTGGCCAACTCTAATGTATTGTTATAGCCCGTTAAGGAGTTAGAAATACAGTTTTTTTAGAAAGGAGTTACAATAACAGGCCGGTCTCATTGCCTCATCACTTGTGTGTTTCATCAAGCTGCATAACCATCACTTGATGTGTTTTTCACTGATTCTTTTGAATGATGCATGTTTTCTTCGCTGATTAGATCAAGAAGTTAGGGGTATTCTTATCTCAATATATAGTCTCTTATGAAGTTTTTTTCTCTTTTTGCGAGCAGTTTTTTTCTCAATGCAACTACAGAACAGACCTTTGGTCGAACTGCCAAATGGGCAATAGTCTCGGAGAAAATTGCGTCCGGGACCAAAAAGATCTTTCGTCCCGGTTGGTAACACCAACCGACTAAAAGTCCCCGCCCAACGGCTCGTGGCGAGCTTTTGCAGAGGGACGTTTAGTCGGTTGGTGTTACCAATCGACTAAATGTTAACAGTAGTCGGTTGGTACTACAATCCGACTAAATCTTTAGTCCGGATTGTAGTACCAACTCGACTACTGAGTTGGCATTTAGTCTCGGTTGGTAACACTTCTATTTAAACCCTCGCTTTGCGTTCGTCACACGAGCCGAACGCCGCCGCCGCGCTGGACACGCCGCCGCTGCCACCACCGCCGAGCCGCTCATTCACTCAACCGTATTCACGGCGTGTTCGCGGTAAGCTCTCGATGCTAACCCCGCCGCCCATTATGAAAAATATGAAATGTGAAATTTGAATAATTTTTATATGTTATAAAAATTGCCAATTAATTCATAAATGGAACTTTCATGATTTTTGTAGGCCACAATAAATTTCCAAAAATCATGAAATTTGTTATTCCACTAAGTTACACTGTGAACAGTCCATATAAAAATTTTAAGACTATTTGGACAAAGTTGAATTTATACCTATTTTATGCTTATTTATTTAATTATTATTCCATGAATTTTGTAGGCTAAATTAATGATCCAAAAATTCTGAAAATTGTTTTGCCATCTAATTAGGCTATGAACTATCTATACAAAAATGTTGGGATCAATCTGAAGACTTTTATTTTTCACCTTATTTAATAATTATTTAAATAAATGAAAAATGACTTTTACATGTGTTAGTTAGGTTAAGCTTTGAGGGGTGTTTGATGAGATAAGTCTTATCTTATCGATCCAACCTCTTGGGTAAAAATAATAAATATTAATTTTGTTTTAATAAATAAGTTTAATATTTAATTATTAAGTAATTAGTTAATCTCTTAATTAGCTTAATCACTTAGTTATTGTTTGCCTTTTGGATTGATTGTTGACCTAGGGTCATTCACCCTTAATGACTTTGGGCAATTTAGTTAATTATTAATTATCATTTAACTTGATGTCCCTTCTCCTTAAGCTTGCTGTTTTGCGTTAAATCACGATGAGTCAGGAAGTCATTAAGGGCAAGGCGAAGCTCCTAGTGCAAACGCTGTCAAATAGTGCTGATTCTTTAAAAATTCAAAATAAATTCATCTTAATTTCAAAAATTCTAAAATTTTTTGGGTAGCCTCTCTATCATGTGTACTATCTGGAAAAATTTTGAAACTTGAAATTTAATTATGTGATATGTCATATAATGCAGACGATGACACGCCATTGGATGTACAATGCCGATCGCCGCTCCAAAGAGTTCATTGATGGCGTGCATTATTTCTTAAGAGTGGCCGAGGCAAACAAGCGGGATGGTTTCATGTGCTGTCCATGTGCCCTGTGTAAGAATTTGAAGGAATATTCTAGCTCAAGGAGTCTTCACTCACACTTGTTGAAGTCGGGTTTCATGCCAAACTATATTTGTTGGACCAAGCACGGAGAAACCAGGGTTATAATGGAAGAAGGTGAAGAAGAACAATTGGACCCTAACGACATTATTGCTCAATACGGTGACTTGATGATACCGCAATGGGCGAAGTCAAGAAGAGGCAGGGCGTAAGACACACTCACAAGATGATGCTCTTGGTGATGTCATTCGTGATGCACAAAGAGATTGCGAAAGTGAAAAGGAGAAGGCTAAGTTTGACCGCATGCTAGAGGATCACAAGAAATTACTATACCCGTCCGCCGAAGATGGGCAAAAAAAGTTGGGTACAACACTGGAGTTGCTACAATGGAAGGCACAGAATGGTGTATCCGACAAGGCATTTGGGCAATTACTGAAGATCCAAAAAAAGATGCTTCCGAAGCCTAACGAATTGCCTGCCACTACGTACGAAGCAAAACAGGTCGTCTGCCCTTTGGGATTAGAAATCCAGAAGATACATGCATGTCCTAATGACTGCATCCTGTATCGTGGCAAGGACTACGAGAATTTGGATGAATGCCCCGTATGCAAAGCGTCGCGGTATAAGATCAGGCGAGATGACCCTGGCGATGTTGAGGGCGAAGAACGTCCCAGGAAGAAAATCCCTGCCAAGGTTATGTGGTATGCTCCTATAATACCACGCTCAAACGTCTGTTCATAAACAAGGACCATGCAAAGTTGTCGCGATGGCACAAAGAAGACCGTAAGGTAGACAACATGTTGAGACACCCTGCTGATGGGTCCCAGTGGAGAGCAATAGACAGAGAATTCCCGGAGTTTGCAGATGACGCAAGAAACCTAAGGTTCGCTTTAAGTACGGATGGTATGAATCCTTTTGGGGACCGAGCACTAGTCATAGCACTTGGCACGTTACTCTATGTATCTACAACCTTCCTCCATGGTTATGCATGAAGCGAAGTTCATTATGATGCCGGTGCTCATCCAAGGCCCGAGGCAACCGGCAACGACATCGATGTCTACCGAGGCCATTAGTTGAGGAACTCCCGCTTATGGAGCAAACCAGTGTACGTGTGTGGGATGAGTACAAACAGAACACTTCGACCTGCGAGCATTGTTGTTCGTAATAATCAATGATTGGCCTGCTCTAAGTAATCTTTCAGATGCATAAACAAGGGATACAATGCATGCACACAATGTTTTGATGACATTGACAAGATATATTTGAAAAATGTCGAAAGGTCGTGTACCTTGGCCATCGCTTTTTTCTTCCTATGAATCACCAACTAAGAAAGAAAGGCAAGCATTTTAACGGTAAGGCGTAACACCGAACCAAGCCTCGCAACCGAATCGGGAGGATGTACTTGATATGGTCAAGGATGTGCAAGTAGTCTTTGGAAAGGGACAAGGCAAATAAACTGTTCGAAGATGCTAAGGGACACGCACCCATGTGGAAGAAGAAGTCCATATTTTGGGAGCTACCCTATTGGCAAGTCCTAGAGGTCCGCAACGCGATCGACGTGATGCACCGACAAAGAATCTTTGTGTGAACTCGCTAGGATTCATGGATGTGTATGGAAAGTCTAAGGATTCACTCGAAGCACGACAGACTTGCGGCGCATGAAAGAACGAGACAACTCGCATCCAGAGAAGACAGACGATGGACGCCATTACTTAAGACTCGCTAGCTTCACTCTTAGCAAAGAAGAGAAGGAAAGCATGTTTGAATGCCTAAACAAAGATCAAGGTCCCATCCGATTCTCCTCCAATATAAAGCGATAATAAATGTGCCGAGAAGAAATTCCTACACTTAAAGTCCCATGATCGCCACGTGCTTATGACGCAATTGCTTAGGTTGCTTTAAGAGGAATTCTACCTCCACATGTACGTCTGCCACCGTGAAGCTATGTGCATTCCTCAATGCAATTTCTCGAAGGCAATCAATCCAATGGAACTAGCTACTCTACTGTAATGATGTGGTTCAATGTCTTGTCGACTTTGAGTTGGTGTTCCTCCATCCTTCTTTAATATCATGACACACCTCCTAGTTCACCCGGTCAAGGAGATTAATATTCTCGGTCCCTGTGTTCCTACACAACATGTTCCCTTTGAGAGGTTCATGGGAGTCTCAAGAAATATGTTCACCAGCGTGCTCGGCCAGAAGGAAGCATCGCCAAGGGCTACGGGACAGAGGAGGTCATTGAGTTATGTGTTGACTTCATTCCCGACCTTGACCCGATTGGTGTTCCTGAATCGCGACACGAGGGGAGACTTAGTGGAAAGGGAACACTAGGGAAGAAAACATATATCGGTACGGGGACGATTATTTCAATAAAGCGCACTACACAGTTCTTCAAAACTCCTCCGTGGTGGAGCCGTATGTCGAGGTACACAAGGAGTTCCTACGATCCCAGTTTTCGTGGAAGAATGAAGCTTGGATTAGGCGCCATCACATGGAAACTTTCAATGGTTGGTTGCGAAAAGAATGTCGTGGTGATGACAATATTGATGAGCAATCAGATTTGTTGGCTAGGCAACCATCGTGGCACATCCTCACGCATAAAGGGTACGAGATAAATGGAAATACATTTTACACCGTGAGCCCAAGATAAAAGGAGCACGAACCAAAAGCAGTGGTGTCCGCAGAGATGCCATGCACCAAATGGAAAGAGGCAAACATATTATGGCCGCATAGAGGAGATTTGGGAACTAGACTACGCACCTAATTTTAAAGTCCCTTTGTTCCAAAGGCAATGGGTGAAGATGACCGGAGGCGGGTAACAATGACAAGGAGTATGGAATGACAACGGTGGACCTCAACAATATTGGGTACAAAGACGAACCATTCGTCCTTGTCGCGATGTGAATCAGTGTTCTATGTGAAAGACATGTCTACAAAACCCAAGAGAGGGAAAACGACGACAAATCAACCAATGAGCTAAAACGCCACATAGTTCTTTGGGGAAAAGAAACATCGTGGGAATTGAGGACAAGTCGACAAGTCGAGAAGATTATGAAAGGGATGACCGAATCCCGCCCTTCAGCATGTGACCAAAGACCCAAGCATCCGCTAAATGCCGAGGACACTCCATGGTTACGGCATGATCATAACCAAGGGTCATACGTCAAGAAGAAGTTCACCATCGTGCCCGCTTGATATATAGTGATGTTTAATAAATAGTGTGTATTAGAGATTTTATGTAATAATTGTAACTTCAGATGTTTCTATCATATTTTTCTTGTTTTTATCGCTTCAAATGAAATTCCTATTCGATAAAAGGACACATGTACCTCTGTGAAGCATGTCTTCTCCACCGTGTAAAAATGACTTGAAATTTTTTAGCAAGTATTTATGCCTTCAAATGAAATTCCCAGCTTGTGGTTTGAGCCCTTCATTTTGTTTATAGTTGGCTCTTCACTTCCCAACTTGTGGTCACTATAAAAGTCGCTTGAAATGTCAATAAGATAAAAGGAAATGCAACTATTATTTTTAAAAATTTATGCCTAGTATTTAATTTACTATGCATTTAACAAGAATTAGCATATTTATACAAATAAACTTAATACAAAACCCAAATGTGGAAAACTGTATGGAACTGGGACCTTTAGTCCCGGTCCAGACACGCCGGGACTAAAGGTCACACACCGGGACTAAAGGTTCTCTCGAAAATATGTCTCACAAGAAGACCTTTAGTCCCGGCAGAACACCACCCGGGACTAAAGGTCCACCTTTAGTTTAGTCCAGTATTACACGGGACTAAAGGTCTTTAGTCCCGTTAATACCGCCGGGACTAAAGGTCCCCTCAAGATTTAAGCAACAAGTGGCTTCTTCCTTCTTCCACCCTTCCGTCTCCCTCGCCTCCTCTCTCGCGCTTAATTCGTCGGCCCGGCCGTCGCGCCCGGCCTCCTCCTTCCTCCCGTGGCGCCCACTCCCGCCACCACCTCCACTCGGCTCCTCCTCCGCCGCTCCGGCCGCCCGGCCTCCCTCCTTCACCGGATCCGGCCACGCCTTCTTCTCCTCTGGTAAGTCCAGCGCCGCCGCCAAGCTTCGCCTTCGCCCCGTGCTGCCCCATTTGCCGGCCGCGGCTCCCGCCTCTCAGTCGCGCCGCTAAGCTCCTCCTCGCGCGCCCGTGGCTCCATCGCCGCCTCCTCGGCACCCCTCCACCGCTCGGTGAGCCTCCCCTTCTCCCCGTGCCCTAGCTTTCTCCCCTCTCTTTTCCTCCCGCCACGCTTGGCCGCCCCTGCACCCGCCCCCTCGATGTTCCCGGTCGGACCGGCTGCCCCACCCGGTCGAACCGGCCCACTCAACCCCGAAGCCCCAGCTCCCAGCTCCCCTGCCTTCCCTCTCTACTGCTGTTTTGCACAGCCCTGCCCTCTCGGCCGACTGCTCCCCTGAGGACCCAAATTTAGTCAGCGACAGTAGGAATGTTGAGTGTTGGCTACCAGTATTCCCATCCTTGTTGAGCTTGTATTCGAATGTTGATTGTGGTATTGATCGGTTACTTGTGTATTTCTTTGTTGTCATCGTGTTTCCGCTCAAGATTGTGATTAGTAGGGATTGAAGTAATCTGACATTTGCAGAGATCTTGTATATATTGAATCATATGTGTTTGTTCTTCGATTGATTATTGAACAATAGTTGTTGTCAGTGATTAAGATGAATTGTTGTGATTGTTGTATGTGATTACTGAGCATCAATTTGGCAGCGAATGTAGTATGTTGCAAGTAGCATTTTGCTTAATCTGTGTGATCCGAAATTGAATATTTGTGTAGTAAGAGGTGTCTGTCATTTTGAAATGTGTGGGTTATGTCATCTTGGAATTCCGCCAATTAAGTTGTTGTGTCGTAGAAGTTGCGATCAATTATCATTTGTCCATTTCGCTTGTCAACATTTGATTCGAGTTACCTTCCGGATCATAGTGGTAGCATTGAGGTTGCAATCGATCCAACGATTAGAATTTTGCAATAAGATCAATCGCTTTTCTTGGTAGTAAGATTGATTCTTTTGTCGATGCATGTCACGAACCGCACGCCACTTGATGCGAAATCATAACCCGATCACGAACCGTTCTAACGTCCTACACATATATTTGCAGAAATGGCCGACCGAATGACAACATGGACGATGCCATGATGGATATTATCAACAATGACGCCTTACAAGGTGCCCAATTCGAAGGTGATGACAACAATCAAGAAGTAGATGACGGGAGTCAGTACTTTGCCGATTATGAAGATGAGCAAGACAATGCTGGCGAGGTCTATCTACAATCTCTTATGTATACATGAAATTCAGAATAATTTCATTTGTCGATAAATATATTTATTTAAATCTTTGTGTTTCTACATTCGTAGCCCTCTCGGATCGACGACAACAACGGGGAAGAGTAGAAATGTACGAGGCCCGAAGAAGCCGTTGGAGGGTCGGTTCATTCTCTCGGAATTCGAGGAGGATACAGGCAAAGTACTTGGACCACATGCACAGAAATTTGTCAGCCACTGTGGGTACCTTGTAAGGGACAGGATCCCGATCAATGCTCGTGAATGGAAGCAAAAGAAAGTTGCTCCTCATATTAGTTTTGTCTCTGATCGTGACAAGGCACTAGTTTGGCAAGATGTCCTTCAACATTTCGCGCCGTCATGTAAGATGAAGCTTTGAAGGAGAGAGTTAGGAATGGGCTATGAATAAGATGGCCACACAATTCCAAGTGTTGGAAGAAGAAATTGTACAACACATTTATCAGAAGAACTCGACGCCAGATTTCAACACTAAGGCCTACGCAAGTTGAGGCCGTTTTGGGATGAGTTTGTGCAGTTCAAGACATCGGAAGAGGGTGAGGCACGGTGAGAAGGAACCAACAGAATGCCCGACAAAGCAATACCACCATCACTTGGGATCGTGGCTACAGGAGTGCCATTCCTAAGTGGGAAAGAATGGAACGGAGATTCTTGCCAAGGGATCGAACAGAATCAATCAACCGGCCCGAAGCGCTAAGTATTGGTTTTTCGGTCATGGGGAAGCCCGACCTAGAGACCGGAAAGATAGTGTATGCGCAAAACTCCAAAGAGCAGCAGAAAGATTTGCTTATGCTCGAGGCTTGGCTGAGAGTGGCGGTGTGGCAAACAACAGAGATAAGGATGAGCCGACATACGCCGGAGAGTATCAACACGGTGGGCGAACAAGAGGCTATGGGGAGGTGTCGTGGGAGCATGCCTTCCTAAAGACAAAGCCACCTATAGAAGCCGCCAGAGAAAGAAGTACGAGGAGGCAGAGCGGATGCGCAGGATGGAGGAAATGGTTCTTGAGTCACGGGAAGTGGCTCGTGAAGCAGTAGAGCGAGAAAAAGCACTTGAAGCCAAAATGAATGAGGAAATCAAAAGGCAAGTGCAGATAGCAGTAAGTTCCATCCAAATGCAAACTGCATCAGAGCCGGGAGTCAACATCAGCCCCCCTAATCAGTTGAAAAGCAGTTGCGCTTCCACGGAGGTGCCAGTGATTCAAGATGACGCAGGGCTGCGCTTCCCCGTGGATGACATCACCGATCCTCTCACGACATGTGAGCTGCACATTCCAGAGGGGAATGCCACAGTCATGGTGGCTATCGGTGTTGTATCTCGACGACCCTACGAAGACACCAAGATGCCATGGGGCATTAATACCTCCTGGATATGCTAGCGTCTCGGTGGATAGAGTAGTGAAAGGTAATAGCAATGTGCCTCTTGACATTGAAGGAGGTGATGGGGAGAAGACTTTAGGAGAAGCGGAGAAGACATTCATATGTTGGCGCAAGCGCTATATCATTATTCCTGGGGCGTCACCTCCTCCTCCTCAACAACCTAACCCTAGGTGCGGATGAAAGTGAACGAAACATTTTTTCACTAATTATGTATTGGCTTAAATAACGGTTTACTCATACCACGTTGTTTTCACAGCAGAACCTCCCCCAACCTAAGTCCAATTATCCATTCACCACCTGGTCACAGTGTTGCGGGCGATGACAATGAAGTGGAAGACACGGCTGCATCCCCACCGCCCCATCGCCTCCACGGCGGGCTCAACGCCGACACCGCCGCCCATCGCCTCCACGGCGGGCTCCAACGCCGCCACCGGCCGCTCCATCGCCTCCACGGCGGGCTCCAACGCCGACACCGCCGCTCCATCGCCTCCACGGCGGGCTCCAACACCGCCACCGCCCCATCGCCTCCACGGCGGGCTCCAACGCCGACACCGCCGCCCTCGCCAAAGAAGAGGCGCACCCACAACGAAGGCGCCGGCCCCACCGCCAAGAAGAAAGCCTCGGGGAGAACACCACTATTTCTAAGACGATGAAACTTTCCTATGAGAAGACCGCCGAGGAAATAGATGCTTGATGAAAAAGATGTGGACGGTTTTCGCGAAAGTCAAGGCTAAAAGTGAAGCGGCAAAACCTCGAGAAGCCGTGCTTCTTCGACGCCCGTAAGTTCTAAGGCAAAGGGTGGACGCCACCGTAAAAGTTACGCCATGCTCGTAAGGATTCGCCACTATCGGACTATGACCGCACTCTCACCAAGTCAATTGAGGAGGCGAAGAAGAAAGAGAAGAGAGCACGGAAGGGTGTTGCACACTCGGGAACAATCACAACAATCGCGTGCCCCGCTAGTTATTGGGAATGAATATGGTTCAAACACGAACATGCTAGAACAGATATCCGAAATGTGCATTTGGATCAACTTGATGAATTTTTCATGAAATCGGTCTAAGCATTTCCCAAATGCTCGCGGAGCACACATCAAAAGTGCTCCTAAGTTGATCATTGGAAGAAGGAATATGTATATGGCAAGAGTCTATACAACCTCGAGAAGCTCATGGAACTTCAGACGCAAATGTACTTGTTAAACAAGTGGTACATGGCGCGTGTCGCAGAAAAGCGGATGACTATATTTGCGTCAAAATTAGAAACCATCATTACTCCGTGGCGATGACATTATAATGGTTCGCTTTAATGAGTTACACCACTATGCCACATGAACGCTCTAGACAAATCTCTCATCACCGCTTTTGTCTCAGACGTGATTCTTTCTTTTAATAATCTCACTCTAGCATATGTATATGTATAAGTAATTATCCTCACACTAGCTAGCATGTCTATACATATGCAGAGACATGATGAGAGACCTCACACGTAGAAACGACAAGAACATTGGTTTCGTTGATCCATATATCGTATTCAAGGACCCAAACACTCCCTACGATCAATGGAGACCTCAAACGGAGAGGAATTTCCTGAGGTTCTTGATCAACCAAAAGAACAAAAGATTTATACTCTTCCCTACAACTTTGGGTGAGTGTTGTTATCGTGTGCACATTTTACTTTACTTACTCAATCCAACATAAAGATATATATGTTGACTCTATAAACAAATGCGACTTTCATCGATCTCGATTGTCTTCGATCTCTCCAACGGTCATTTGCTAATCTATGACTCGTTGAGAAAACCGCAGAAGATTACCAAGATATGATAGACATTATCCAGGGTAACTTCGATCTTTAAATATTTATTCTCGCTCTTTAACTCGCAATAGTTAATTAACGATCCAATTATTAGGCGTGGTTTGGGCTTGGTTCGCTTCACTACACCGTCCGGATCCAAAGCGCCACTTCCGATCCACACCGATCGGATGTAAGTTGTACTAGCTCCCGCATCTTTACCTTATCATGCTTCACCACGCGCGGGATGACGAGAGTAATCTTTTATATCGCATGCTGGGTTCTACTGGCGACCATCGGGCAACAATTTGTGTGGATACTACGCTTATGAAGTTCCTCACGGTGTATGCAAAAGAACCCATCTACAGATGCGTAAAGTACGTAATAAGTATATATAATAAATCCATTTTATTTATTTGTTGCTATTAAATAAATCTTATGTATATTAATACTTCTTTCGCTTAATGCAAATTGAAGGAGATATGGTTGAAGGAACAGTGTTGGATATGGACCGCCTCAAAGGAATTCAAGAGACAATCGCATGATTTCTTAATGAGCATGTCCTCAAGCCCTAAGACCGAAGTTCTACTTTAACCTGATGAACAATTGAAGCCAAACCAGACGAACATTTGTATGACATTTAAGTGGAGGACAACATTTGTGTTGTAAATACCAAGGATGCATGAATAATGTTGTAAATTTTATGTATATATATATATATATATATATATATATATATATATACATATATATAGCTCCATAATATATATAGTTTCATACTTTATTTGTGTGTAATAATGTTCCAAACTAAATTATATGTGGGCGTATACATATATTAGCAGCGAAGAATACGCATTTGAAAACCTAATGTAATTGTAAAACCAAAATCAATAATGAATTGAAATGGAAACAAAAAAGAAAAAAAAACACATTTAGTCCCGGTTGGTAATACCAATCGGGATTAAAAGGGCCAGCCCCATGGCCCAGCCCAGCGGACCTTTTAGTCCCGGTTGGTATTACCAACCGGGACTAAAGGTCGGCCTTTAGTCCCGGCCTGAGACCCGGGACTAAAGGTGAGACATTTAGTCCCGATTTCCTAGTTCCGGCTCTATAACCGGGACTAGAGGCCCTTTAGGCTCGGAATCAAAAGTCTGTTCTGTAGTAGTGGCATGCTGTTTGAGAAGCTTGCTAATTTAAGCCACCAAAAGCACGTAGTGGCTATAATATATGGGAGTAGTTGACTTTTGTGCCGGATATTTTGGGTAAGAAATGAGCCTACGATAGGGGAAGTCTGTGGCTAAGAACTGTAGTGTACAATGACAGTAACTGGAAACCAAACGTTTGCTAGAAAAAGTAGAACATACCTTGATTTTCAAAAAATTTGGCATCAAAACCAAAGAGTCTGTTATGTCCTTTAGGGCTTTTTTGGAAGCCTAAATTCCCAGCATCCCTCCGTGGATAAGTCAAAATTTTAGATTTCCCAAACAAGATCTTACTGTGCGTATTCCTCTTCAATAGGCAAGGATTCTTGAGGCTACACACATGGAATCCACTTGTGCTACATAAAAGAACAGGTCCAGTAAACAAGCAAGAACTCATCAAGTTCTTGCTTTCTCAGGCTTTAACCGTACTTAAATGCCCAGCCTCAAGAACAGACTGAGAAAAACATAAAACAAATGAGGCCACTTTTCAGTTTGACTTATTTTTGCTAGGATTTCGTTTTGGCTTACCACCAGTTGAAATTTGTACTCCCAAACATCAAATCCAAAAAAAGCAGCATTTTTATGCATGGCCATGTTGACAGATTCTTTAATCAAATAAACCTTTCTACATCTTATTTTCAAGAATAAATCGGCCCACAACTTATTTTTAAAAATAAATCATGCTCGCGACGCCACAAATGATGGGATTGCTTTCCAACATCGCTTACAACGCTAAAGGTTGGCATTGTCGTGTTGAGAAATGTTTTTTTTCTTCAAAATAAGACTAAGAAGGGTGTTTAAATATTACTGAAAAAGGGGTATGTAGTAAAAAAAAATTTGAGGTTTGCTGCCTACATTTTGTCAATAGTTTAAATTTTTGGATGAACTGGTTGGTTAGTGCATGAAATTTAATTAAAAATAAATCTTGAAAAACATCTAGCAACAGACTCGTGGCCTTGATCTGTCGAACTGAACAAACGAAACAAACTTCTAATTTGTATCCAATTTATATGAATGGTGAATTATTGAGTTTTGGATTGCATGATTGTCAGGTACATGATGATTGCTCGATACTTTAGTGAGAAATGCTTGACTTCTAAGCAGTTACTGCTGATTGATATATGCACTTCTCCAAATTTTACACAGGTGCCACGTTAGATACTCCATTTCCTCACCAATCTTGCATGCATGTGGTTAACACCTCCGACAAAAAAAAAAACAGCGAACTTATCTTGTGAAAGTTTGGAGCTCTATTACTATGTGCACCGACGTGTTGTGCAGATGTCAACTGTCTAGTTGCATGTTCTGTGACCATTTGTCCAATCAAATCGACGTGTCTGCGCACGAGGATAAGAAGTTACCATCTCGCATATCAGAATCTGAATTCGCTCATTGCTATGCGACCTCCCTCATTGCTGTAATCATCATTATCCGAATTCGCCTGGCTCAAATCTTGTTTCGAATTCAGCCCAACGACGTGTGGGAAATTTCAAAACAGCTTTTGAATTTTCTAAAACTGACTGACTGTTTCCTATATTTTTGTACTTAGCAAATATACTCCAAAATTTATAAAAATTGTTGTAGAGGCTTCTAACGTAGTGTGATTCCTTATGTAAAATTTTCAGGATTTAAACTATTCAGTGATTTTCTCAAAAATCATCATTACTTAAAATAGCATTCAGTGCCATGCTCGTGGTACTTTCAGATTTGCCCCTTGTGATAAAGAATTCAGATTCTGATATGCGAGATGGTAACTTCTTATCCTCGTGCGCAGACACGTCGATTTGATTGGACAAATGGTCACAGAACATGCAACTAGACAGTTGACATCTGCACAACACGTCGGTGCACATAGTAATAGAGCTAGCTCCAAACTTTCACAAGATAAGTTCGCTGTTTTTTTTTTTGTCGGAGGTGTTAACCACATGCATGCAAGATTGGTGAGGAAATGGAGTATCTAACGTGGCACCTGTGTAAAATTTGGAGAAGTGCATATATCAATCAGCAGTAACTGCTTAGAAGTCAAGCATTTCTCACTAAAGTATCGAGCAATCATCATGTACCTGACAATCATGCAATCCAAAACTCAATAATTCACCATTCATATAAATTGGATACAAATTAGAAGTTTGTTTCGTTTGTTCAGTTCGATAGATCAAGGCCACGAGTCTGTTGCTAGATGTTTTTCAAGATTTATTTTTAATTAAATTTCATGCACTAACCAACCAGTTCATCCAAAAATTTAAACTATTGACAAAATGTAGGCAGCAAACCTCAAATTTTTTTTTTACTACATACCCCTTTTTCAGTAATATTTAAACACCCTTCTTAGTCTTATCCACAGCGAGAGGCTGGGAATTTAGGCTTCCAAAAAAGCCCTAAAGGGCATAACGGACTCTTTGGTTTTAATACCAAAATTTTCGAAATTCAAGGTATGTTTTACTTTTTCTAGCAAACGTTTGGTTTGCAGTTACTGTCATTGAACACTACAGTTCTTAGCCATAGACTTCACCTATCGTAGGTTCATTTCTTACCCAAAACATCCGGCACTAAAGTGTATAACTCACAACGGTGAATGCCTCATTTTGATGGGAGGTACTCGGGATCAAAGTGAGGGTTGTCATTTCTAGGCTAGTGTAAGGTTAGAACTAGGTAATATAAAAGCTTCGTTACGTTCTCTAGTGTCGGACCCCAAATCATTATTTGGAATCTTTCGTGTTCACGTAGTAGTCCCCGGATCAGTAGCTAGTGCTCACAGTTACATCATTGGATATCAATATCATATCATAAAAATGTAAAGCTATTGCGTAATAATAAACAAAGTATAACTATACCTTATGACATTTAACTTGCAGACTGGCCGACCAGGCCAAATACCTGTCAAGAATCAGCAGCAGAAGCAAATGAATCAATATAACACATGAAAGCCTCATGATATACCCACATGCAATCGACTGGACTCGCGGCATAGTTCTTGATTTTCTTGATCTTTAGTCTTCATCAATACTCATAATTGTCTATGTAGCATTCTTTTATGCATACTGACTAAAAGAATGTAAATAGCGAGCATGAGTACACAACTGTACTTGCGAACTAACACACAATGCAATTATTATATATGCAAGGCTAATCAAGGGAGGTTTATGGTTCTTTTCGTTGCACAAAGCCAAGTTTGAAATAGATTATAGATAGTAGCAGTTCCTGAGACTTAACATTTTAACCAACATGGGTTTTATAAACTGAGTTTTTATTTGTAAAGTACTAGTGGAGGTCCAACTTCCAATACCATTGAGTGGCTTTGTCCACTCAATGCTCAAGCTATCCCGTATTTACCACTGGTCCCCGACTAGGCCATTTCAAATCACAACTTTCCATTCCACCCACAAATTATTTTATAAAATGAAAGCTAACTCAAGCAAATTCCCAGCATCGCTCTTGACCATGAGCACAGCTATCCAGATAGTTTTCTTACTCTACAGAGTTTGTACACTTTACCCACAAGAGATATTTCAACTTATAATACCCCTGACACACTTCTATAGGTTTGCGGCTAAGTTGATTATCACAAGGCCTTTACAATGTCCCACCTCATCGTAATTTCACGCCACTAAGTATCACCTCCTTGGGTCGCGCCCCCGGGAGGTCTCCCTTTTGTGTCATGTGAATCGTTGACTCACTTACCCTTTGCACACTCCTCACACCCACCAGTGGTGAAGTTATGATGCGATGAACAAATTAGTTATCTAGGTCGTAGGTGTTATAGACTTGTGGTTGTACTGTTTTAACATAAGAGGTCGTTACAAGATTCGGTCCTTAATTGACTCGGGTGGTACATCCACATACCAACTTTCTCTCGTGCACTCGGCACCAGCCACTCTTTCCAGCCACCTGAGTCTAAATCTTTTTTTTTTTTGTTTTATTTTGTTTTTAAACATAACCTTTCTAGCCAATATACCAGCCAGGCTCCAGCCTCGACTGCCTAATATCATTGGAGCCTCGACTGCCTAATATCATTTTCAAAGGTTTATAATGATGTCGAGCAAATTACTACCCGAATGATAATGTATCTAAGCAAGACTAAGCATGCCACTTAGATATTTACTTATTAACTAATATGTTAACCATTAATTCTAGGGTGACAAGGATAATGTCCAAATTCAAGGATTGGAAGTCTATACACAATTATTGTTAAGCCATTAACTATGAGCTAGACCAATATAGTTGTATAAATCATAGTAACGCAATTTCATAATTTAAAACAATATAATTGCAAAAGTAGATGCGATATGATCAAAGTATTGACTCGCATTTACTCAATATTTTGGTATTTGCCTTACCCATGGTTTTGATAACCTTGGTCCTGTTTTGTTATGTCTCGGACTGTTGTTCCCTCATAGCTTCATATTCTATCTACGCATAATACGATGGAAATCAAGAACGTTTGAAAGCAACTAAATGAAATCCAATAAATTCAAATACATTCAAACAAAAGAAAATAATTCGAATGAAAGTAAACACATCTAACGATATCTTGAAAGACAGAGGTACTCCATATGAAACCAATCATACTTAGTGGAGTTGATAGAGGAAATACTTCAGATGAAGTATATCCAAAGGAGGTTGATGAAGAAAATATTGTAGACGAAGTATCTTCAAAGGAAGTTGATGAAGGAAATACTGCAGACGAAATATAATCAAAGGAAGTTGATGAAGGAAATACTTTAGACGAATGTAGATAAATTCAAACTCTATTCGTTTGGTCTAGTGTTGTAGCTTTGGGTTGATAGTCAGACATAGTTAGACTTATGGTTAGGTAATTGTTTGATCCAGAGTGAGGGCGAGATGGATCGAGCTCTCGGGAAGTCTACTGGTGCAGGGAGCTAGGATTCCAGCGGGGAAATATTCATAGGAATAGTCAGCATTGGTTACCTAGATGGGAGAGATTACCCAGTTAGGGATGATTCTCTGACCTACTTTTGGATCACGAAGTGTTCTACTACCGGGAACAGATGACGATGGACGATAGCGACAGTCTATACGACGTCGATTGGTGATTGGGCTACTATCGTCCATTTGGGGACTTATCATCGATATCAATACACATCGCCAGGCTACTCTAATGGTTTATTTAGTTATTACTTCATATTTACCGAGGAAGTTCCATAAGAACCAGGTGAGACCTATGCATAAGTGCGGGGTTCGCTCTGGGCAAACATAAGTCTCACTAACACATGGGACTTAGTTCACTTAATTGTTTTCTTAGCGATTCATATTTATCAAGGAAGTGTAGGGATACGCGGCAATGCTACGATAGCACGAATAAAATTCTTCGCTAGACGCGCCGAATCGTAGCGGAAGTAGAGTCATTGTAGCGAGTTGATGCAGTCGTAGTCGTACTCACGACGCGTCTCCTCCTTCGATTAGTCGTACTCGATGCGCGTCTGCTTCTTCGAGTGGTCGTACCCACCACGCGACTTCTTCTCTAACTCCGGTGATCAACACAAGTCGCGGATTGTCCTAGTGCTGATGCTTCACAACAACACCTCCGAGGTATCCACACGTACAGGGCAGGATCACCACGCACCAAAGTGGTAGCTCCGGTAGCGAGGTTAAGAAGGCGTGGCTATTAGGGTTTCAGGAGTTCTTCCAAAGATCATCCTTCTTCACTTACCTCATGCCACCGCCCCTCTTTATATAGGCATCCATGATGGGTCTCGTACCTGAGGCCCATTAGGAACTCGTGGCCTATACGAATTTGGATCACCATCCAAAACCAGATCCTTACCCTTTAAGTGTGCGACCCCACAGTTCATGTGTAATCGGTTATGACTCGGAAACTCTTTTCCGATCACTAGTCGTTAGCGGTACCTAGCAGCACATAACGATTCCCAAAGACACATAGAATAAATAGGATGAACCTTGATGTAATATGATCTATGATCAGGTCCTCATCACTTACGACTAGTTCGTATCTCTATACGACCAGGTTGTAATTGGTCACGACCAGTTCGTAACTCCTTACGACCAGGTTCTTACCATTCGGTGATTACGTTTGACTAGTCTACGACCAGCACGTATCTCCATACGACTAGTCCGTAACTGATCAAACTAAGCGACCTACTCATGCATTCTCCCTTTGCCTCACGATGTCTGGTTGAACTCCAGGTGAGATGATGTGTCATCCATGGACTGTTCAATACTTTCTCGATCGAGTGTCGGATAACATCAAGTGGTCGACACTTCGACCACTAGTGGCATGGCCATGCACATTCTTTATCCGATCACCATGAGGGGCCCAGAGACATCTCTCCTGTTATGTTAGGAGGGGCAAATCCCATCTCGACCAGTCACATTCCTCCGCATGTTTCATAGCATACCCGAAAAGCTACCTTTATAACTACCCAGTTACGGAGTAGCGTTTGGCAACCCCTAAGAGTGCTATTACACATGTAGGAAACCATGCTGATCTCAGGTCTAAGGATTATACATCATCATTACTTGAGACAAACTAATGACACAAAGATTCATAACAATCTCAATAGTGTCTCAATGATGGGTCTATCCAACACCATGTTCTCTAACATGTGTTCACATTATTGATTCGATATCTCCATATCTATGACAGGTGAAACCAGGTCATCAATCAATACATGTGCTAGTCTCATAGTCACTGGTGTTCCGACCAATGATCTCCGACCAGGGATACATTTAGAATGACATCATATAAGTTAAAGAGTTCCACCAACAAGTCACGTACTTATTGATCTATAACAAATGATTCATTCAAGGAACATGATAACATATTATCTGTGGATATCACGGGAATATGCTCCAGATCTTAGGATGATGTCACAATTGGCAATGGTGTTTACGGTTTGTCGTTTCACGGGTTTTCGACAAAGCTACAGGTATTCTGGTCAGGGACGGTCCGACCGGTTCTTACACGGTGGTCCGACCGGTCCCAAATCGGTCGGACCGGCCATGTGGGGCGGTCGGACCGGCGGTGACCTAAAAGTGGTCAAAACGAGCTGGGCCAAAAAATAGGTGTTGTAGGCAAGTGAGGGGATCCCAATGCACTTGGTCTCATATTTTTTGGAGTCTCCAGTAAGAAGTTCTATCCATTTTTAATTTCCGAAGGTTTGAATTTCGTGGCTTGAATTTGGCTAAGTCCTTAGGCGGCGGTCCGACCGCTCACGTGGAGCGGTCCGACCGTTAAAGGTCCGACCGCTCACATGGAGCGGTCAGACCGATTTTGACTTGAACATCGGCCAACTTCGTGGCGATGTTGTTTTGTTAGGTCAAAGTCATTGGTATCGTAGCATATGGTTTGCATGATGCGTGTTTTGACTAACATGGGTCAAGTTGTGAAGAACTTGTTCCCGAATACATGTTTGCTTGTCTATGGTTGTGCAGGTTGTTTGGTGGTCAACGACGGTCAACGGTGAGGAGGATCGGGACTAGACTTGGAGAGTTGAGGTTCAGAACGATCGACGATGCCGGGTGAGGTCAATGACTCAAGCGTGACGCAAGATGGACAAGGGTGACCTATTGGCAAATCCATGACGCATGGTGAAGCGGTTTAGGTCAAAAGGTTAAAGACGACACCTTGCGAAGCGTGCGTGTGTGACCCGTTTGTTAGTGGGCCTTAACGGGAGCCCAATTGAGTCAAACCCTAGAGAGTTCTAGGTCTCCACTATAAATAGGAGGAGGTGGGGGCTGCTCCCTCTCTCTCGCTGTTTTTCACCTCTTTTGTCGCTTTCAAACCCTAATTGGCTTAGGGGGAGTTGAGGTGGAGGCTAGGGCTTTTCATGGTTTGAGGAGAATTTCGTGATCTTGGATTTACCACTGATCCATGATGGTGTGGGTGTAATCCAGCAACGATCACGTTCTTAATCTATGCAAGGTTTGCTTGAGATAAGTCTCTTTTCGTTCTTGCCTTCAATTTCGTGATTTTAGGGCTTTCTTTGATCCGCGAGTTTGTGATTGATTCTTTCACGTGAATTAGCTTGTTGTGATAAGTGTGAATCTATCTAGCATCTTCTTGATCATCAATCTCTCACGAACAAGCATTAGGATCAAGTTTTCGTTCTTGCCCGGTTTTAGACCCTCTGTTATTCAATTGGTAATTGCTCAGGATCTATCCAAGAATTATCATAATATTCGATTGGAATAGGTCCTCAATAGCATATAGAAGGTGTGTGCAAAGTTTCATAAAGATTGGAGTTGAGAATCAAAAGTTTCACCTAATTGCAACTTTGTCATCGGGCTGATTTTACTGTTTCAGATCTGTTCTGGAGTCGGCCGGTCCGACCGCCCGTCATCACCGGTCAGACCGATTTTGGAGCGGTCCGACCGCCAGCACAACAGCGGTCAGACCGCCCAGCAATCGGTCCAACCGGTTGGGTCCAGAGGTCAGACCGCCCGTGCTTTGAGCTTTTGCAATCTTAGTTGATTTTGTTATTTTGTTTAGGGGATTTAATTGGATTCAATACTAGTCTTCCAACAGATCGGTATATTGATCTTCATAGCTTCCTAATAGCTATTGGAGTGAAATTGTGTTGAATTCATTATTTGGGAAAAAGTGAGCGTGCTCCTATTCACCCCCCCCCCTCTAGTCGCCTTTTCGGTCCAACATTATCAAAATCATGAACATAATGAAATATCATCATCTCTATGATTGCCTCTAGGGCATATTTCCAACAGGAAGTTCTATGAGGCCTATCCGGAACTTCCTAACATTGGCTAGACCTCAGCCTTACACTGGATCAGGGGCGTTTAGGAATCTAGGTTCAATTTTGAGGCGATCTTTGGTTAGCTCCATCACTTGCGTGGCTTGGTATACATTAAAGTAAACCTATCACACTTGGGCGATCCTTAGCTACAACATTTGCTAATGGCTACTTATAGCTAAGTAGGTTACTGCTATATACGAGCTTATGTGCTCTCATCTACCGACTTCTTGTTTAATGATTACCCAACCGGCTTTGGCTCTGATTAACTAGCATGAGGTCGTGACATAGCTACTGCTATTCTTCGCGGCAACCTAGTAGTACCAGTAATCTTATATATGATGAAGGTTACATTATAGCTTCTAGTTCCAAGCAAACCTAATTAAGTGTGAGGCCTACTCAACATACCATGTTTTACTAACTAGTTTCAATTAGGATCTATTACTATTACACTCTACTTGGCGTCATGGTAGTTAATCTTTACATTAGGGAATCCTAGGGCTATCGCCTAGAGACACATTGATTTCCCTGGTTATCTTATAGCATTAATAGGTTTTGGGTTACTTACCCAACTAAGTAGACCCTAGTTGTTTAGCTGAATGATGACTACTTGTAAGCGGGTGACTCTATGATGCATCGTTTTACTTCTACTCTACTAATGGTTGTATGTGTCATTGACGTACATTTTTATTATCATTTACCCTTGTTATAGCAACGGCCTAAGGCCTACCGGCCGTTTGACATTTTATGTGCTTAACTTTGTAATATTAGGAACACAAAGCTTTGTGTTTTATTTATTAACATTTACTGACTAACCTTAGTTAAATACTCTTAATGTTCTTATCACCTAGCCTTGGCCTAGGGTTTACCGGTCAGGGTTCGAACACACATCATAGAATTCAAATATCGTTTGAAATTTAAATGAACTCCAAAATGGGTGTTTTTGGTTTGGCTGTGTAGAGTTTGAATTTATAAAAAATTAGAAAAAAAAATCATTCAAACCAGAGTTGAAGCGAGTGAGAACGAGCCTTCCAAAGTGAAACCCTATTTTTAATCCTGGAACAAGAAATCGGAAAGAGAAACTTCTCTCACTAGCATGTGGGACCTGCAGCAATTTCCTTTTCTCTTCGATTTATTTTTCAGCTAAAATTGTTGAGTGACCGATAGGTGGGCCACCATGTATTTTATTTTATTTTCCTAAAGAATACTGTTACTTACGCATGGGCCCTGCATGCCATCGGCTCAGCACACGCGCACAGTGCATAGACTACACGCTACGGCTTGGTCCACCGGCCCATGAAGTATCGTTTACTGTGCACTTAAAGTATGTGGGCCCACGTGGTAGTGGCTTGACGTGAATACGTAGGTATTAATTCTACCTAGATTTCTGTTTGTGGTCCCACCCGACAGTGAAACATTGGCAGTATTTAAATCAGCTAAAACCAGTGATTGATTTTTAAACGCGGTTAAGACACTGATTTGATTCTTAAATGCGCTCGCACAGTTCTTGTCAGCTTCGGACAGGGCAGAGCTCGCCCGGGAGTGTTTTTCTCCAGCTCAACGCCGGTTTTCCTGCCCACGGCGGCATCAGCTATTGCCCAAAATGGAATGCTTACAGGTTACAGCTAGGCGATGCTACTGGTACCGTAAGTGAAGCTCCAGTGGCATACAGCGAGCGACGGCGCGCAACACCGATGTGCGGCGGCGACATTTGGTCCACTATGCTTAAAGTGAGCATGAGCATCCAGTGGGCACTAGGAACTCACCAGTATAACGCGGGGCTAATGGAAGTGGGCGGAGGTGGTCCAGTGGCGATGAACAGCGGCGGCAAGAGGAGCTCCAAGCGGCGACGGTTATCTACGCAAAAGAGTGAACATTCAACCCCCGGGGAAGCTTCAAGGGGGTGTAGAGATGGTCAGGGATGATTGAATCGAAGCGTATCTCACCGGAGTGGTTGCTTTGATTGTTTTGGTGCTTTTGACCGGAGATGAGGAAGAGCGGGATTGGCGGCTGTTCCTGTGAATAAAACCTCAAATTAGCTAAGGGGGAGCAATGAGGGCAGTCCGGAACATATGGTGACGGGGTGGAGGATCATGAGGATCTCTGGAGCGTGAGCGACGATGAAGTGGTGCCACGACCGAAAATGGAGCCTAGGCATTGTGCTTGGGCTTGATTGAAGAAGGGAGGAGGTGGAAGGAAGTAAGGGAGATCACAGGGAGACAATGGGGACTATTTATAGCCGTTAAGGCGAAGATTGCCTGAGACCCTTTGATGCAATCGGAGCGAGCTCATTACTGATCTCAGAGAGGAATGAGCAAGGAATGGACATTGTCCGGCAGCACAATGCCGGCGAAGCGACGGCGATCGACAAAGCCGCAACGCATTGCTGCGATGTAGCGCCAAGCTTCTGCGGGTGTTGACGCTGAGCGAACGTGGGCAGCGGCGATGTCGCCAGGTGAGGAAGGCTGCGCTGCGCTTTCTTGCTTGAGAGCTGGTGTGGCTGGGTCAATCGACTGAGTCAGTTTGGTGGAAACGCGCCAGCTCGTGTGGTTCTCTGGCTCGGCTAGGAAGGAGAAAGAAAAATTAGGGAAAAGAATGGGAAAGGAAAACATAATTTTTAGGCTTGCTAGAAATTCTAGTATTTGCTCTTAGGAGATTCTCTGTGATGACAGATAAATTCTGATATTTGTTAAAGAATTCTACTTTGGGCTTTTGAACATTTAGGGAATTAAGTTTTGAATTCTTATGCTTTCGATTTTTAGGGTTTACAATTCCCGTAATACTTTGAAGGACAATACGTTAATTTTATTTCGCACTTGCAATTTATAATTCTAGGGTTTCCATATTTAGGGTTTCTGTTTTCCATTATTTGAGTTGGCAAAAGAAATGCAGATCAATAATTCTAAAAAATTATGCAAGCAAAAATGATGACAACTGATAATCATACAATTTTTTTTAAAAAAAAATCCTATATTTTTGCACTAAGGTATTTTTGGGATGTTACATCTAGGCTACTTAATAAAAGATCGTAAGTGGTGGTATCGACGAATGCCAGATAAACTAGAGAATTTGTATACTGTGGGTAAAATTGTACACTTCTACAGAGTATAAATCTATTTAAATAGTTGTGCTCGCGGTCATAAGCGTGCTTAGTGTAGTTCATCGGGTATAGTCTCTGTGAGGATCAGGGGTATTTAACTTGTAATACTTAACCATCCATTGGTCCTAGCATTACAAACCAAATACCTCGCCCCAATGTATTGTATACCACCTAAGAGCGGTACACATACACCTCACAAAATAATATCAAAAGTAAAGCCATACAACAATATTATATTACCGTAGTCACAAAAGGTTACAACAAAGTCATCATACAACTTCAGTTTTTATACATACGGCCGACCGGCCAAATAGCAATAATAAAAGTCGAGTACTAAGAGTGCAGCGGAAACATAGCCATAAAATGGCACCAAAAGAAAAGCCAACTGGTGTGCCCTTACCCACAAGGCAACCCGACCGGAAGCCCACCGAGCTCGTCATCGTCCTTGTAGATAGTCTCAACCTCATCTGAAATTATAGCAACCGGGTTGAGTACAAAGTTGTACTCGCAAGACTTACAAGCAAAAGAATATTTAGATGCAATCATGTATCAAAGGAAGGCTACTACACTAGGAAATTTTTAGCATAAAGCAACATTTCATTTGAAGTACAAGTAGTAGATTGAAATGCCAAGTAAACAAACATTTTTGATACTTTAAATAATAGAGAGTAAACAATATTAGACAACATCTAAACAACAATAGGTGGTTGCCCCGCAGCTCACAAACATAGCATGAGACCATTCTCAATGCCAATCGATTAAGTTTTTTAAGTTTGAATTTCTAAAATGTTAAGTCTAACTCCTTCAAGTCCAATTCCAAGCGTGTCCATAACCTAGGACGAGTCTATTCGAATAGTTTATACCTTGCAGAGGTGTACCAATGTACCCCCACACCAGACCGCTCCTTTTGCCACGCGATAAAGCACACTTCCGAAGATATACTTGCAGAGGTAAGTCCTACGAGACATTTCCAATATAATGTATTAACTACGGGTCGCCTGTTTGGATGGAAACACATAAGTTGTGTCGGAGTCATCGTAAAGCCTCGGTTAACTACCTCTCACGGGTAAAGCCTTGGACAACTATGATGTCCCTCGAAGTGGAGAACCTACCAGGAACTCCACCACCGAACACCCACAACAACAGAACATTTTTTAACAGTAGAATAACAGCCAACTTGCGACCCAGAGTTAACACACGCCAAAGTACTAAGTCAAGAGAGGTCACATATCCCCTCATGTGGTTAGCACACAATAATACTTGGTTTTGGTGAAACAAGATGTTCGGTCCTTGTTGACCAAGGCAAGACATCCATACACCTAACAACACACCATTCAACCACTTGCCCAAGTCTAAATTATTTTATTTGCATTTTTAGTTTTTCAACTAACATAGAACATGATGCTAGACATAGCATAATAAAATTATTTGTTTGATCAAAGTTATCGACAAAGTCGATAACCACCCAATTCTACCAGAATCTAAGCATGACTAAGCATTGATTCGCATAAACATGTATAGACTCTATAACATCCATTGAGCACTAACATCAGCGGAGATAATAACTTAGGCTAGTGTAAAGGGATAAACATTTGCTACGGCTCATGCATCTAATAGGAATAATTACCCCTAACGAAAAGTAATCATTCAAGTAGAACATGCTTCATACAAGTTACAAACAAGATATTTTGTAACGAAAGTAATAGGATCAATATGATCAAAGGGTGGCTGCTTACCTTGTTGAAGATAACCCTCTTGCTGCTGTAGAGGATCACAATTGAACTCGTTTGGATCTTCGTAATCTAACGTTTGAATACGAAAAGCCAATAAGAACACATAACACCAAATATATCCAAAAATTCAAATTTATCCAAAATACATGAAAATTTCACAGTAGGTAGATTATAATTTTATATGAATTTAAAAATAAAAATTATTTTATTTGGAGTTTGTATGTGGAAGTTATGGCCTTTGGAAGATCAAAGGGATGAAAAATCAGAAAAATTGTAATCTATCACTATTTATCCAAAATTTATCTTTTTGGTGAAAATTTCAGAAATGTGAAGGAGATAAAAATTATATGGCATGATAGATAATAAAAATTTATAACCAGAATAACTTGGTTCTCCTCTTTAGGAGTTCAAATGAATTTTCTATGAATTTTTGAAGTTAAAGAATTTTCTAGTGTAAAAATAATCCTATTCCAAGTGTAATATTGAAACCAATTTTTCGAGGATAGTAAACTGTTAAAAAATTATACCATATTAAAGTTCATTAAAAATTAAAATTACCAAAATTGGTTTTGCTGGATTTGGAGTTAAAATGAATTAGTTATGTCTTTTTGAATTTAATTGATTTTTCAGTTCAACAATAAATCATTTCGGAAATTATAAAAGAATTAAATACTTTTCTTACCAGACTGAATCTAGCCACAGTCGCTGACCGATGGGGTCTAGTGCATAGTGTTATTTTCTATTTAATTTCTGAATTTTAATACGGCTTGACATGTGTCCACATGTCATAGTCTCGGTCCACAGCACAGTGTATGGACCGAGGGTCCATGAGCCGGTCCACGGGTCTACAATGGTGCACTTAAGTGCAGGCCCACATGTCAGTGCCTGAAGTAAACCGGTTTAAAATCCTCGATTTCTGTTTACAAGACCCACGCGTAGGTGACTTGATAACGCGTTAAGACAATCATTAAAAACGCTAAGCATTCATTATGCCCTAATAACCGAGATTTGGCCTAATGATGGCGCTATAGGAGCGGTCCGAACAGGACACGCGCACCCCTTGTGGTTGCCCGGTGGCTCACCGGGGCTACGCCCCACGGCGGCGCTGACCAAGGCCAGGAATGGACTCCTCATGCCATTGTGTAGCTAAAGGTGCCGGTGGTGAGCTCGACGGCGGCCTGTAGTGGCAACGCGACGGCGAGGAGCGGTACTAGTGCTATGGCGAAAATGCAAACACAAATAGAGCTCCGCATTTTCCAACTGACCGGGTGCCAAAGCTACATAGGGACCAAGTGATGCTACCTGAGCATTGGCAACGTTCAGAGAAGCTTAGGTGCTGGGCGGTGACGGAGAAGATGACAGCGGCACATGCGGATCGTGCGGATGAGACATTCTGGGGAAATAGAAGGGAAATGAAAAGTTGGAACATCATCAAGGGGTGCATGAGATGGTATAACCGCATGGAATCGGAGAAGGACGTACTTACTCGATCGACAATTGGACAAGGAATAGTATTGTCAGCCGACAAAAGGGGCAAGGTCCAAATCCACGGGCTCCTGCGCAAGATTGATGAAATTAACAAAGGGGAAATCTTAGTTGGGCTCTGGAACGCATTACGACGGGCCAAGGGAGGAGAGGGCACACCGGGAACGAAGATTGCACAGCAGAGCTTCTACGGTCGTGCTTGATCTGGACGTGCTCTAGAGTCGAAGAAGATGCTTCCGCGTTGCGGGTGCTACAAGCCAAGAGAAAGGCTCGAGTTATCTCAAATATGCACAGTGAAGAACGGTGAAGACGAGGGACTCCAAGGAAGTAAGCTTACCCAAGCAGATTGAGCGAGAGAGCTTCCTTCTCCTCAAGGACCGAGAGGAGAAGTGAGGAGGAATGTGGGCAGTGAGGTGGTTTTGGCTTGGGCAATGGACGGGAAAGACAACATCGTGAACAGGCGACGCTCTGTGGTTGGTCGAGGAGGGCGGTGGATTCACGGTGTTGACGTGCATGGACGGACGTGCTCTGGTGTGCGCTCCGCGTGGCGAGTGAAATCTGCGTCACCAACGTGTGAGGAGGAAGACAGTTCTGACCGGTGGGGCCAGCCGGTCAGTGACAGCAGCGCGGTGCGGTCGGATCCTAGCTCGTTCTGTACCGTTACGCAGCTCCATCGAGTCAATTCGGGGTAGTCGGGCTCGAGTCCAACACTGTCTGAGTTCGTGTTCAAGTCCAACCAATAGTGCACTGTTGACTGAGAATTTGATTCAAACCTCCACTTTGACTGAGCTAGATAAAATAGCACATAAATTTAAAAAATTTGAAATTTTTCAGGAAGGTTCCTGGGGTGACCTAGTATCCAAAGTTTTTTGAAACCTCACTGTTAACATTATATTTTCTTAATTTTAATTCGAAACCGCAGGGCTGTTTAGAAAGGTATTTTATTTTTTAAAAGAGTGAGTTAATCTCTATAAATTTGGGAAAAATTATATTTATTCATGATAAATATTATATTATTTATATAAATTGTTTCCCAAGTATGATCATAAGTTTTTATTTATGTTTTCCTTTGGAGCTTCGATTTGAGTTGTAGGTTTTCTTTGATTTCAAAATCTTCGAGTGCAACAATTTATGCAAATGCTCCAGAAATCCAATGTATGTTCAAAATTTTTAAAATTTTCACCTTTTTATACATTTGAAATACAAACCCGAGATTTGGGATGTTACAGTCTCTACTTTTGCATAAATAGTCTTATCGAAAAATATTGGGATGGATATTTTTGGTGATATTTGAATTGAGTACCATGGTATGGCTGAAAATAAGATGTTGATAGTAGCCAAGAAAGGTTGTGATTTGTTATTTATCAAATTACTTACTTGTTGTTCTTTATATATTTAACTGCTCTTCAAACTTCCATTATAAAATGATGTGTATTGATAATGCAAATAAAATTTGCTTAATGCTGAAAACAACTTGTAGTATAGAGCCTCCTCCCTTATTAGCCATGCATATATATAAATTTTGTGATACAGTACAAGTCTTGCTGAGTATACAATGTACTCAATCTTGCTTAAATTGTTGTTCAGATGATGAGGATGACCATATACCAGACGATGCCTTCTTCAGTCCTGGTACCGGGGGTACGAGGATGAGTCTTTCTAGGGTTCACTCCTTGTCGGCTGCCTAAGGGTTCGGATGGGCATGCCACTGGACCTTTGCTTTTAATATACTAAATTTTCGCTGCTATTTCTCATACTTGAACTTTTATTTGGCCGGTCGGCCCTTGCGCTCTCGACATGGCTTGGCTGTCTCGTCCGCATTGAAACTCTCATCCGCAGATTTGAGCCGGCCCACCAGCTCTTCCACGAACAGGGTTCGTAGGTCGATCAGCTGCTCGATGGAGATCGCCACCTGCGTGAACTTCAGAGGAACGATGTGGAGGAACTTCTTGATTACCTTTACGTCCTCTAAAGTTTCGCCGAGAGTGCCGATGTTGTTGACGAGATCGGTCAACTGCATGGTAAAATCGTCTACCGGCTGGTTGCTCTTCATGCGAATCCCATCGAATTCCTTGAGCAAGGCCTATGCCTTCGCTTCTCAGACATGTTCCACGCCCATGCGCATGGTTTTGGTAGCGTCCCAAGCCTGTTTAGCACTGTCCTTCAATGCTACCCCTGGAGAATGGCCACCAATGCTACCCTGTCAACCCGGTACTCGGCATTTCTCAATTTGACCACCTCCTAGACTTCCTGAGCCTATATGTTGACCCTCATCAAGAGAGCTCACTCGATGTAATTCGTGCAAGTGAGGGTAGGGTAGTGCACTGCCACCGACGCGACGACGCCTTCTTGATCTAGTGCACCACCATGTTCTGGCCTTCGTTGTCGGCGCCGCTGTGGCTGCTGCCATTAGTGCGGACTTGCGGTGTGGTGGGGGACTCCAATACTGTGCTCCCAGACATCGTCGCAGGATCTAATAATCACCTCTTTGATACCAATTGTTGGCACTAAGCCGACGGAGATTCAAACGTGATCACGAACTCACAACTCACGCAAACACTTTTGGAAACACGAGAGGATTTTGTGCCACGCGAACGGCTTGCAGCTTTTCGGTTTTCTCTCATATTTAAATGCTATGAAAAGAAGTGACTACACGCAGATTTTGGCTGGCAGCATTTCCTATCATAACGCCGTGATCCCGGGAGAATCGCGCCATCCAGGACTCCGGATCACAGCCCAAATTACAACGCCACCGGAAGGAAAGTATCAGAAAGGAAATATGTCTGGCCGTGCCTCTGGCTATCCCCTTATATATATGGGCCCTCGAGACTAACCCGGTTGGCTAGCGTGCACGTTGATGCCTCCTCGGCTGCAGTATTGGCCTGACCCGACCCCTTCTTTTTTTTCTATCTCTTTCCACTTGCTTCTCAATGTATAATAAGGCTTCTCAATGGTACGCTTGAAACACATAGATGAAATAGATTACAGGACACCTCCAATTAACACAAACCAATTTATAACAAGCTAGGCCATTACATGGATCTAAGTGATGGACACGCTAATTAACCAGAACAAATTAAGAACCTTTACAAACAAGCTAGGAATTATAATACATGCATGGAAGGTGAAATGAAACATCAACGGTAGATCAGATTACAAGCCCCTATTTCTCTCTTCTTAATTTGCTCCCTTTGATCATCATAGCTTGCATTCGTAGCATAGCATGGCAGCACTGAGCAGAGCAACTCGAGCAATCGTCTTAGTTTTTTTGGCTTGACGGCCACCACCTCGATCGTGCACGTACGTACGAAGCGTGGAGCCTTAATTATGACATACGCATGCGCGCGCGCGCGCGCGCATGTCTACACCTGCTCGACGTGGCTCCCCTTGTCCGCCTTCTCCTGCTCGTCCTTCCCGGAGGTCTCCTTGCTCTCGCCGTCGTCGGGGCCATGCTCCTCCGTCGGTGGCGACTCGACGGGGTGCACCTCGGAGCTCTTGATCATGAGCTCGACGGCCGCCGCTGCCGCGCCGAGCTTGGCGATGTTCACGACGTGCTCGGGCACCTTGGCACCGTCGGACACCACCGCCTCCTCCTTGGACGCCGCCTTGGGCGTCGTGTTCATGTAAACGGCGTACAGCGCCATTTGGATGACCCCAAAGGTGAACCCCAGCACGTTGGGAAGCTGTTACACAATCAAGAAGTGTGAAGTTAATTAGTGGTAATTCATACTAATTCATAATCTAGCTGAGTGTTGTATATAGTAGTAATATATTCCGTAGCTTGTTCGGTTGCTTACGGCGACGTATTTGTCCTTGATGAGGAGGCCGTAGAGGAACCAGACGACGGCGCTGACGGTGAGGGAGAGGGAGAGGGAGAAGGGCATGAACTCCACGCTCTTGGTGCGCACCACCTGACGCTGCAAGCAAGCATCGCAACACACCGTCACGTACTGTCAGAGATTGTACATATATGCGATGCGCCATAGCTACGGCCTGGCAGGCTACGTACGATGATGCTGAGGGGCGCGACGAAGACGCTGACGGCGAAGCCGACGCAGATCCAGCCGAGCATGACGACGCGCTTCTCGCCCTCCGACAGGAGCAGCGTGAGGAGGAGGATCAGCCCGAACACGCCGCCGTTCAGGAGCAGCAGGATCTTCGCCGTGAACAGCTGCATTCACATATCGGAATACGCGTGTGTCAGCTACTGCTATATGCACGCGTGCCTCGCGTTGCTAATCATGTGACGTAAGCGCCGGTCGACCTTGGCCGCCTTGGGCGCGTAGGCGAGGTAGACGACGATGTAGATGGTCTCGATGACGCAGCCGGCGGAGTTGATGGTGACGAGGAGGCACTCTTTGGACTTGAGCAGCGCGTAGTAGATCCACAGCATCGCGCTGAACAGCGCCACCACGTAGGGAACCGACTGGAACCCCTGCGTCGACTTGCTCTTGTAGATCCGGTAGAACGTAGGGCTGCGTGCATGCATGTCAGAGATGATCAATCAGACAGGTTTCATCAGCTGGTCCAAGTGAGAAAACAGCACAGCCCAGAGATGTTTGTGTGTGTGTGTGTGTGAGAGAGAGAGAGAGAGACTTACAGTGGGGCCAGGTAGGTCAAGAAGGAGATGATGTTGCCTGCAACAAACAGCATCGCAAACAAATTAAGTTCATGTGAGTGGAGAGCTTGCATGAGCCAGTCAGCCAGGGATCAATGCACAACAACGTGGCACAAGGAGATACGTTACAGCAACGATCTAGGCAGCTTTTAATAATGGCTGGGCCCACTTGTGTGTGTGAGGTGATGTCACGCCGCACCATAGGCAAGATATTGGAGCCCTTTTATTTGCTCCCTTTGTTTTACTTATTTTCAGCCTAATTGGCCCTCCATGCTCACAACGCATATATGTGTGTCTTCTCTTTTAGTTGACGCAAAAAAAAAAAAAAAGCAAACTTGCAATGATAAGGAAGGGGAACAAAAGGGGAAGGATCACTATGGTGCAAAAAGCAAAAAGCTAGAGAAATCTTATTTTGGTACATGGCCCCAATGCAAGCCACCCACAATTGCATCAAAAGTGCAAACCCTACTAACTAGCAAGGATGAATACTACATGAAGTTGGTAGCCACATGCATATTCCCAGAGAAAAAAAATCAGTGATTTCAGCGAAAGGACATTTAAAAGTAAAGGATTAAAACGAGCACGAAGAATACAAGAAAGAACCGGAATTTACAAGAATCGATCCATTGAGATATAGACAATATATATATACCTAGGAGGCCGAAGGCGAAGGCCCAGGGATGCTGAAGAGACAGGCCAGCCATTGCAAGATCTTTAGCTTTTGGATTTGAGAGTTGATGAGGAGATCAATGGGAATTGTTCTAGCTAGCTAGGGTAATTATAGGCTTCAAGGTTTTCTCTCCTTAATTCCAGTGGGAAGGGAAGAGTTAACTACTACTTGAGTTGCTTTCCTGAAAGCTTTGATGGGAGCTGAAGAAGATCACCTTGGAAGGGTTTATATAGTGTACATTAGGAAGGAACCATGCATGCACCAAGCCAAAAAGGTACATGTACATGCCTTATGGTGTGTGACACCACAGATACTAATTCCTGATCAAGCACAGCCATGGGATTTGAATAAACTTAAGACAAGATAATCATCAGCGTGGCAGAAAGTGCCTACGTACGTACGACCTTTTCACAATTCTTTCCTCAATGCATGGATTAGTAAAATTGTTGCGCACTGCAAGTTGTTGTGTCCTTATATACATGCATGCAGGCTAGCTATAGCTGCAGCCTTAGCCGTACAGGGAATGAGAGGCGAGGGCTCGCAGCCACTGAGCGGCAAAGGAGAACATTTTTAAATCCTTTCCTGACGGACGGTCTGAGGCCAGCTAGCCTTCCATTCACCTGGAAAAATCAAATGCAAATTGCCCACTATTAGCACAACACAATCGGCTGAGTGATCATATATATAACTTCATTTCCACGCACATTTGGTGAATTTCCATGTTTCCTCTTCGGAATTCGAGTCGCCAGATATATGCCTAGATCGATGCAAATGTATTCTTTCTCTCTGAAGATAATAATTAACCTCCTGCATGCAACCGCTGACTTGTCACATGGTCCTGAACGTGTTTAAGAACATGAGTTATCAGGACGAGTGATCGACACGGTTAATTACTTGCATGGCCCAAAGAAGCGTGTCAGGTACAAGAAGCCAGGAACACCAGCTGTGCGGATCCGTTACTGGTACACGTCACTGACCTTTGCTTGCTTCCATAATTTTGGAAGGCTTCAAGAACACATCAGCTTAATTCGCTTGCTTCTTGGGCTATGCCTCTCCGGCATTTAGGGGTTGGGAAAAGAAATTATACGCCTTTTTCTAGAGCTTTTTCCGGGTTTAATGCTTTGGTATCTAATGAATCCAAATGATTAATCCATAGTAATAATAAGAGTGCTTAACGTAACAAGAAGGCTGCATGCTATGCATGCTAGGACGCTTTCGCTGCCTTTGACCGTGGTTCCATGGATGCGATTTAAAGGGGATCGATCGTGATGATTGATTATAAATTATAGGCCATTGGGAGAAGCAAAGAACGGCTGGAGTTGTCCTACTCGCCAGTTTGGTTTTCCTTCTGGAAAAAGATCTCTGTGCTCTCTCTTGCTTGCGTTTGCCGTTTGGTGTACTGTACTGACTTGAACTCTCTTTTGTGTGTATATATATACTGTACTGACTTATAACTCTCTTTTGTGTGTGTGTGTATATATATTTTTTCTAACCTTGAACTTTTTAAATAGTCTGAAAAACAACTTTGAAGTCGAAAACTAGGCAGTAGAGGACCTCGAAGTTTGCAAACCGGACAAAAATCCCCCCGCACCGATTCCACCCTGGTTTGGGCCGACATGGAGGTCCACCCGGGAGATGGGTTGAGGGTTTTGGTGGATGACAAGGCATGCCAAACAATGTTTGATTGTATTGTGGAAGACGGTGTTACCGAAATATATGTGGAAGCAACAATAGCTAAAGAGGGGTATGAAGATGAAGTTGAGAAGGAAGATAGTGACTATGGGGATGAGATTGAGGCAATGTCTCAAGGAGGAGAGGACGACGATGACTGCACCATTGCTGGCTCCAAGGAAGTGAGCATTTTGACAGGAACACCAGAGCAGAAAAAGAAGGAATTAGAAGCAGTGGAGAGATTTTACAGCCCTATCAAGAGTCAGAGCAAGAGCAAAAGCAAGAGCAAGCAAGATGGTCAAGGTTGTGGGAATGATAAATTAGCACTACCTGAAGCAAAGCAGAGCCAGTAGGATGGTGAGAGCTCTAACAGTGGCTACATTCGTGGTGACTATGGTACATCAGAGGAAGATGGGGGAAGCATTAGATATCATGAAGAAATTCGAAGAGTTCAAGAAGAAGATGAAGGCTGGTGAAATAGCCAATCTTGATGATATGCTGTTCGAAGGACCCCCTATACAGTCAAGATGTGCAGAGTAGAAGAGGAGGGGAATGATACTCCTTATACCGACATCAATCAAGATAATGACTCATTTGATGAGGTAGACAATGGAGAAGAGTTGGTGAGGAAGGAGTCCAAGTACCTTAGGTTTGACACAAAGAGGCATGTGCCAACATTCTCCCTATGAATGAAATTGGAGACAAGCAGTTGTTCAAGGAAGCAATCATCAACTATGGTTTGTCCCACAGGAAGTTAATCAAGTTTGTTAAAGATGAGGGTGATAGAGTAAGGGCAAAGTGTGACTAGGCTCATTGTCCCTGGTTTTGTCTGTTAGCAACTAACACCAGAAGTATTAGCTGGCAAATCATCAGCTTTAATGATGTGCACACATGTCCTCCAAGAAGAGATAACAAGCTTGTAACTGCAGGAAGAATTGCTAACAAATATGAGAATTTGATAAGAGCAAACCCTACATGGATTGTGCAGAGCTTGAAAGTTACAGTACAGGAGGAAATGTTTGCAGATGTCAACATCCCAAAATGCAAGAGATCCAAGTACATAGTGATGCAAAGGATCCTGGATGCAACCAAAGATGAAAATTGCAGAGTGTTTGACTACTAGCTAGAACTGTTGAGGAGCAACCTAGACAGCACAGCAATGGTTAATCTTGGTAATGATGTTGAGATCCCCACCTTCTTAAGAATGTACATCTGTCTTGAAGCATGCAAGAAGGGCTTTATACTTGGGTGTAGGAAGGTCATTGGGTTAGATGGTTGCTTCTTCGAAGGAGTTACCAATGGTGAACACCTTTGTTCTCTAGGAAGGGCTGCAAACAACCAAATGTATCCCATAGCCTGGGCAGTTGTGGAAAAGGAGACAAATGATAGTTGGGACTGGTTTTGTTATCTGCTTTTCAAAGATCTAAGGGTTATGGATGGTGAGGGATATCTGATCATCTCTGATAAGAAAAAGGTGAGTGAAATTGTCAAACTAATTGCATGTTCAATACTTATGTACTATCTAATATGGTGCTAACTAATTAAGGGAAAAATGCAGAGACTTTTGAAGGATGTTGAAACCTGGGCCCCTAGTGCCAAGCATAAGAATTGTGCTATACATATCTATGCCAAGAAGAGGAAGATGTTCAAGGATAGGGACTGGTAGAAAAAGTTCCGGGGATGTGCCAAGGCACCTTGCATAAGCCTCTTCAACCTGGCCATGGCCAAATTGTCCCAAAGCACGCATGAAGGGGCTCAGGCATTGATGAACACTGACCCACACCATTGGAGCAGGGCTTGGTTCAGGTTAGGTTCTAACTGTGATTATGTAGATAACACATGTGCGAATCTTTCAACAAATGGATCGTTGAGGCAAGGTTTCTTCCAATAATTAGTATGCTAGAGGTCATTAGGTGTAAGGTCATGGTTAGAATCCAATTCAATAGAACAAAGATAGATAGGTGGCAAGGCATCATATGGAACTATTACAGACGGTTCATGGTTAAAACCGTCTGTGGTTCTAACCACGAACCGTCTGTGATACCGAGAATATCATAGACGGTTCGTGGTTAGAACCGTCTGTGATTATAAATTAATTTTACTATAGCTTGGATTTTTATTACGGCACATAATCCTCTGTCGCGGTAGCTAATCTTTTGCCGCGGCACATAATCCTCTACCGCGACAGCTAATCCTCTGCCGCGGCACATAATCCTCTGTTGTGGTAACCAATCCTTTGCCCATCAATTGTGTGCCGCGGCAGAGGATTGGCTGCCCAAATCCTACCACGACAGAGTATTGGCTGCCATGGTAAAATCAAAGAGTAAGGAAAATTCTAAGCCATGGTAAAATCTAAAATCACATATGGTTTTATACAAAAACCGTATGTGATGAGTATCTCATCACAGACGGTTTGTATTAAGAACCATATGTGATGAGATGCTCATCACAGATGGTTCTTAATACAAACCGTCTGTGATGAGATACTCATCACAGACGGTTCATTATCCGAACCGTCTGTGATATGTCATCACAGACGATTTTTGTATAAAACCGTCTATGATACTTTTGTTTTGTTGGGCAGGAAAATGAAAATTTGCATTTAATGGGCGGGCTGCCGAAAATCTCTTTATATTAACAGAGTCCTCCATCTCCTCCTTTGCCATCTCCATCTCCTCCTCTGCCATCTCCGTCTCGCCCTGATCTTGCGCTCCGTCCTTCCCCGAGCTCGTCGCCCGCGGCCTCCTTCACCTCGCCCCAGCCTCGTCGTCACCGGCCTCCCACAACCTCGTCGCCCCCGGCCTTCTCTACTTCGTCGCCCCGTCCTCCCCTGAACTCATCGCCCGCGGTCTCCTCCACCTCGCCCCGGCCTCGTCGTAGCCGGCCTCCCACGACCTTGTCGCCCCAGCCTCCCACGACCTCACTCTCTCTACTCCCCCCTTTTGCTCTGTAATGTGGATTAGTACTGTGATGGCTAGTGCTCTGTGAATGGATTGAGTTGATACTACTGTGATGTGGGTGATGCCGTGTTATTTTAGTGCTCTGTGAATGAATTTAGTTGATGCTACTGTGATGATGCGGCTATTGTGGGAAAGCTAACGAAAAGTTCAATCCGAAAATCCATATTAGATTCATTCGCGAGGCTCGGGAGGCTCCAAACGAAGTGAAAACTCTTTTTTATTTTTTTGCAATAGAAAAAGCTATCACAGATGGTTCTAAACAAGAACCGTCTGTGATAATTACTATCACAGACGGTTCTTGTTCAGAATCGTCTGTGAAAATAGACTATCACAGATGGTTCTATTCACGAATCGTCTGTGATAGTCTATTTTCACAGACGGTTCGTGAATAAAATCGTCTGTGTAAATAGACTATCACAGATAGTTCGTGAATAGAACCGTCTGTAATAGCCTTTTTCACAGACAGTTCAAAAACCGTCTGTAATAGCCTTTTTCACAGACGGTTCAAAAACCGTCTGTGATGACCTTTCAGACGGTTCAAAAACCGTATGTGATGAGGTTTTGTGTAGTAGTATATTTTGACTGTATATCACCGTGTCTTTTGCGGCCGTGTTCTCCCATAGTCCTATGGGTACTTGCTTAGCATAATTGACTAATAATTAGTATATTGCTAGGAGCTAGGACCAGTTTGAAACAATGCAGTTTTATTCAGAGTAAAGAGTACTTTTAGTGAAGAAACTTATACCGCAAAGCTTGAGAGAGGTCCTCACATGAGAGAGCTTGAAAAGCAAGCTATAAAAATAGGTAGAGAAATAGAGAACAAAGTAACAGAAGATATTCATCTTGTTGAGGTGAGTTTCTGCTCATGGTTATGTTTGTCCTTTCTTCTCTCAAGCACCTATAATTTTGAGATTCATTCTCAAAAAAGAGGCTTAGATTTGGATGAAGATCTGGACCAAGATGAGGAGATAAAATACTCTACTGTGTGTAAAGATGTTGACAGCAACAATTTTAACTTACAATCGAATGCTCCAAGCACCACACATGCTTTTGATTCATTTATCAGGACAAACAATAATGAACAAGAGGAGTTCCCAGCCTGTTCATGTGCGGCCAGGAACCAGCCACTATATTCTTATTGTTTTTTGAAATTCTATACTATCTCTGGCACTAAATTTAGGTTGTATCATAGAATGGGTGCAGTCAAACATTCTTAGTTTTTGCCATCAATATGTTAAAAAAGGTATGTATATACTTCACTTTGGTATGGCTGAGTTTATTTCAAGTTTGCAATGATCACCAAGCACCACAACCCTTCTTTTACAAATTCAGTTTCCAAGCCATGTTTGTTTCACATAATGCCACACATCTTGATTCATTAAATATATGTAATGCTATTATATGACTTTATTCTAAAAAATATGGTTATAGATTTTGCAGATGCCTAAACAAGCTTTACCCTGATCAACAAAAGGATCCTACAGGCCTGTGCAAGGTCTGTTCCTGCTACCTTCTTTCTTTTGGTTTCCTAATTGCGTCGTTTTTCCCCCTTTTCAATGTATTGTTGATGTTGTATGTGAGAAGAGACCTAAATTTTGGCTTACGATGAATGTCTCAGTTAGGGAGTACATATACCATTTCTTGCAATTTCCATGTCATTTTTCGCTTGGGGATTCCCATCAACATATATACCCAGAGCAAAGGTTTAGCGTTTGTGCCTAGCAGAGTTGTACTAGAACTGTATTTGTCTGAACCAATATATAATTACACATAGCAGTGCATTTTTTTTTTTTGTGAAAGAACTGTGGAAAATAAATTGACCCGTAACACTTTCCAACAACTATGTGTGTGATTTGGCATCAGCTAGTACGTGTGCATTGGTATAATCCAACATTTTTGTTGTTATTTGACCGCGAACATTTGCTAGTGCCTAATGACAGTATGAACTACGTCATATCATCAGATTGTCGCAACTATAACTATGTCTTAATTTTATCTAGAACCTATTGGGAATATAAGATTTCCGGGAACCAGGGATTGCTCTGGTCTCTACAGGATTCATAAAAAGTTGAGTGCCTATATCCAGAGAGTTTTTGAGGACCAAGAGTGTTTTCTGTAATTTTTTTCGATGAGAATTATATATATTTTCTATAAAATTTATGTGTTGCAAACACAGGCACTTTGCAGTATTTCGAGAATGAACATAAAGCTATAGCCCTCCGTCATCTTTTTCCTGTGTACAATAGTACCTACTAGTCGTGCATCATCAGAACAGTGAAAAGTATGCTAAAGTGATATATAGCGATCTTAATTTTCCAATGTTTACCCCTTAAAAAAAGTGATACTACTAGCATTACACTTTTCGAGTAAACTAATTACATAATTGCAAACTTTTTAATCGTGCACTGATTCACATGTAGTAAAAAAGGCAATACATATAGACCTCTACAACCCCAGACGATTGTACGGCCGGGATCTTCTGTGATGATGGTCAAACAATTCCTTCCAACTTGCAATGTGCACGTCCAGGTTCACCGCATTGGAAACCACGCATTACCTATAGCTTAAAAATAAAGGGCAGACTAAGCTACATCGGTCTTAATTTTTTTTTTAAAAAAAATAATCATTTTCTTTGATACATTGGATCCTATCCAATAGTTTCTGTTTTTTATATTAAATTTTTTAAAACTAAACAAAAGTAAATCATAAATCTAGTTGAACCTTACAAATACAAAAATAAAAAAATCTAAACTAGAAAAAAGTAAATCTAGTTGAACCCTACAAATACAAAAATAATATAAAAAAATTCTTGTTTTAATACTATGCTAAAACTGTACGTCACTTGATAGTACAATTTTAGTTTTAATACTGTGCAATTGTAGGTGATTGAATTTTTTTAAAAAAATTCAGACAACGGGAGCTAGCAAAACGTAAAGATAATACCGTCTTAACTCTCAAGGAAAGCAGGGATCGCAGAGCGCCCTCATTCGCCATTGCCGGAATTATCCCGAGGCAATACTGCTACGACGGCGTACAGCGTCACGACGAAGAAGAAGAAGAAGATCCTACCGACTAGGACGTCCAAACGGCCGTGCGAGTATTCGTGCGGCTGATCGATATTTGCTGCAAAAGTGCGTAGCTCTAGCAGCCGTCAGCTGGAAGCGCACAAGGGAGGGGGGAAAAAAAGGCGGAACCTTTCCTCCACCTCAGTTGATTGCCGCTCCTTTCTGGGTGCCTGGTTTACCGCTGAATAGTCTGCCTCTTTGTGGCTTTTTCACGTGCAAAGACGTGCGCGCGGCAGTTTGTTGCTTACTTGCTTAATTTGTCAACATATATGTATAACGAAAACAATTGTATAGCATTCTACGACGGCAATATTTGCTCGTTGCAGTGTTTCGATTCAGGGAAAAAAAATATGCTTAGTAACAAAGTGTGAAATGGTGTATTTGATTGTTGGAGTGTTCCGATTCAGGGAAAAAAAAATGCTTAGTAACAAAGTGTGAAATGATATACAGATTGAAAAATTAGCATCCAATGCGAAGATAGTAGTAGAGTTTTGGGTTACTTCATTTCGCAACTTGCATGCCGGCCCCTCGTGGTGTTGTTGATTGAGCAAGTCGCCCCTGATGCATAAGAAATTGAGCGACCGATAGCTCAGACTAGAATTGGGGTTAAAGTTGTTACACCTATCTTCCCACCGTCATCGATCACCAACCAATTATTTTATGTAAAGGTGCAGAGAACTGTAACCGGCCAATGCCCTCCAATGCTCATAAAATAGCGTACATATGTAAAATTGAACATATACATTGCTTCATCAATATGTAACTAAAATACACTAAAAAAAGTCACAGTACAAGCAATGAAATGCTAGCCACGTATATACCAACAAACGTCGGTCTTAATCCGGATGTACATTTCATTTCGTTAAAGTTGTTTTATAATGATTCTATGCATTTCAAAGAAAGGGATGACTATTGACACTCATGACGTCATGAAAATAGGCTTTTTGCTCTCTCTCTCTATCTCTTTGAGAACTTGCTCTTTTGGCTTTTGTCATCCCTTTTCGAAGTCACTCTCAAAGGTTTAAACTTTTGAAAAATTACACAAGTCTAGTGGTTGTCCTGCAAAGATTCATTAAAGGCGGGCCTCATGGCTTCATAACGCCATTAATTAAGTTTTTATTAAAAAAAAAGGAGTGGAAGCTATTCGAGGGAAACAAAGTGTAGAATTGCCTTAGCATATTCAAGAAAGATCGGAGATTGTGAGAATGTAACGTCATCAGTCTCACCCAGTGGTGGATCAAGGATTTTCAAAATAGGTGTTCGGAGTTACAAACATGTTGTACAGTATAAAATATAAAGGTACATAATATATAAAAAAATAAAGTACAAATTATTTGAGCAGTTGTATAATTATCGATGCAAAAGTGTGTACATGTAAGTCAGATAAACATGAAGCTAAAAATTGAGTTTTGGTGTCATGAACTTACTCCAGTACACATTTGGTTGAGTCCTCCATTACTTCTAATAGTCATATAGCAATCTAACTTTTTTGGAGCTAATAATGCAAAATATGGTGTTAGGACTGTAAACAACGGAATCATATTTAGGGAAACATTACCACGTATACATGTATGTGTATTGAATTTGGATGAGCAGTGTTTCTAGTTTCTACATCAGAGTACATATATAGACACATGGATAGGGGATTATCGAATTAGTGACATTCAACCCTAAAAAACCACAGCGAGAATAAGCCATCAGTGCCAATCTGGTTCCATAAGCCAAATAGCCAATGCACATCCACTGTCCACTAATCCACATGACAACATCCACTTATCATAATTAATATCCATTCCATCACAGAGCAATGGGATAGAGAGGAATGTGAGTAGTTACCTAAATGCAACTCGGCAATGGCGGCAACACCACAAGCCGGGATAGCCCACCACCCCACCCATCCTCATTCTCATGTGTAATCAACAAATAAACCACATCAGTAAAACGAACAATATTCACAACTAAAACCAATTAATAGAAAGGGAAGTAGAGAGAGAAAATTGAGTTTGAGTGAGGCATCGGACTGAGCCGAAGCGGCCGGCGGCCGGAAGCTGAGCCAGTTAGGTGCGACGCAGGGGCGGGCCAAGCCAATGGCAGGGGGCAGGGCGGTAGGCACACACATAGAACGCTAGGCCAAGGGGCGCGGGGGCACCAGACGTTGGGCGTGGTGCACACAGGCCAGAGAGCACAGGGAGGCGGTGGAGTGAGCACACAGCAGAGGGGAGGCACAACGGGCCAAGGCCGGGTGTGGGCACCAGCCAAGCCAACAGCGACCAGCAGCGGAGCGAGGGAACCATAGAGCCACTTGAGAACCAAGAGAGAGAGAGGGGGGAATTTCTTCAAGCAAGTATCGACCAAAGAAACCACCAAAATGGAGAAGAAGTGAGATGGGGAAATAAGGAAGAAAAGGGGAAAAAGCAAAGAAGAAGAAAGAAGACCGTGGGAGCTCTCGGCCGTGAGTGTATATAAATGAGAGATAGAGTAAGGAAGAAGTGAGGCATGACCGCGTGAGGGCGTGAGGCACTGAGGCGCTTGGCATGGGGCGGCATGAACGTGGTGGGCGTTGGGCCGTGGTGGGCTTTGCTGGTGGCGTGGGGCGGCGTGCCTGAATGGCGAGTGGGCTACGCCTGCGCGAATCGTCGAGCGAACGGAGTCGCATGCACAGTGCAAATACATATTTTAAGTATACTTACTAGTATATATACCTAATATACCTAACAACTACTAAGTTTTTACCCAAAAAAATGGGTGTACATCTGCACACCCATGTCCCAACACTGCATCCGCCCCTGGTCTCACCTTACAGGAAGGTGATGAAAAAGAGCGACAAGAGGTGGGTAGTTAATGCATGGCCTATGCATTGTTTCAAGAATTTTCAAAAATCTCAAATATCCATTATAAATATTACAAAGTATAAATCTAAAAATGTTTTCTCATATATGTATTTCCTTTTTTCGAAGGGGTGTAGTTGGTTATCGTACTCATACTTTAAGGTCAGCAACAACCCAGAGCTCACAGAATGAATGCTGTAAAATCCATAATAAATCCACCTAAAAGACTAAACGTGAACTGTATGTGTGTGTGGTGGTGGTCACTGAATAACTCCTTATTCCTTCAATGCCATCGGTTTGCGAAAGTGATCCTCTCGATGTCATCACCGTTAGTCCACCATTTGCAGCCTGCCGTTAAGTCCAAGTGTCATGTCATTTTTCTTGGTCTTACCCAAAATGCCCCTCCTTCAATCCCTGTCTTTTTCATTAGCAGGAGCACGCCTATTCTTCCCCGTTCTTCTTCCTACTCCCCACCGTCCCCTCTTCCTCCTCTCCAATGGCACCACCTCCTCTTCTTGCTCTAGCTTCCTCCTCGGACGAGATACGCCACCAGATATGTGCCTTCTTTCACGTATCCATCGAGCCCTCTGGTGTCTGCGCGGTCGCCACAGCCACGCCCCTATTACTGACACTGATGCTACATTACCGCATCATCATCGGGGACATCAATCCCGATGCCTCCGACCCCTTGTCCCCACCAGAGTCATCAAATCTAGAGGTGCACATGGAGATAAGGAACGACCGTCAAGAGACAGGACAACAACACCCACTACTACAGAAAACCTCATCACAGACGGTTCGGAACCGTCATCACAGACGGTTTTTGAACCGTCTGAATTTTTATGTCTGTGATAACAGGCGGTTATCACAGACGGTTTTTCAACCGTCTGTGATAAGTTTAACATAGACGGTTTTTTAATAGAACCGTCTGTGAATATGAAGTATCACAAACGGTTCTATTACCAAACCGTCTGTGACACTTCAGAATCATAGACGGTTCTATTAAAAAACCGGCTGTGATACTTCAGAATCAGAGACGGCTCTAATAAAAAACCGTCTGTGATACTACATAATCACAGACGGTTTGATCTAAGAACCGTCTGTGAGGCTTGCATATCACGAGCGGTTCTTGGTTTAAACCGTGCAGGATTACCTAGTATCACACACGGTTTTGAACAAAACCGCTCGTGATATGTCCTTCCACTAACTAGTTTTTGTCGTATTTTCAGCTAGCCTCAGGAATTGCTAGCCATGCCCTCTGAAAACAAACAAGCAGAAACAGCGACATCACAGATTATTGTTGACAACTCAAAGTGATCATTTAACTCAAAATCAATTACAAACGAATAAGTAGAAACAGCTACATCACAGATTATTGTTGACAACTCAAAGTGTTCATTTAACTCAAAATCAATTACAAAAGAATGTTTCAAGTATTGTCGCTAGAGTTACAAATTGAATTACAACTAGTCAAAGTGAGTTACAATATTGAATCAATTACAACTAGTCGACGACGTGAAACTCTCCGTCGGGGTTAACGATTTCCGACTTGATGAATCCGCGGAGCAACCCTTGAACGTGTGTGACCTCGTTCTTCTGGAGTGCTTTTAACTCTAGGTTCAAGTCCTGTCGCTAGCGAGAGTAAAGTAGTAAGAATATATATTTAAATTTATAATTAGAAAATAACTATAGCGAGATTGACCTACCTGGGGATCGTGTATCGTGGAATTAATCAATAGCCGCATATGATGGCGTACGTAGAATGCGCATAGGTGATCTTGTTTTTCTTTGGTGACCGCAAAAATGGATATACATATATAGGTACAGTCAGTTCGAGACGCAATATTTACGGAGTATGATATATTATTATTGTGTTGTATCGCATACCGGAAATCGCATCTTGTGGGTTAGTGTGGCGCTCGTTCCCTTGTATAAACCTCCCTCGGCAACATAGCCGATGAACGCCCTACATGATTCCAAAAAGTTATCCTCGTCCATTTCAAACGAAGGAAGACTACAATACAATTATGTGCGGAGGAAATGATCGTACCTTTCGAGTATTCCTTTAAGAAGGGTTAAGTCATGGTTTTTGTTGAGTAGAGAATCAAGGTACAATACCATGTTCCTCTTTGGCACAATAATCACAAGAATCCAGTGGAACCTACTCATGTATGTCGCTATAGTCATAAACCTATATATGTTCAAACGAATTTTGTGTAGCAAGTAGTGAAGCACTTACTTCTGGTTGTATGGCACCATTATGTACTCCTTGCCGTTCTGAGCAAGCAATCCCAATTTTATGTAATTCTCGACGTAGGATGCGTCTTGGTTTATTGTTTGCTCTGAGATCACGTGCGGGTCGAGGAAACCCACCGGTTCGTTGATTCGACAGGCACATTTCATAATGTATCTGTACGTAAGGAATGAGTTGTGATATTTATCGCTATCACGCGAGTGTAGAAATTGATTGTACACACTTACAGTGTCCAACATCGTAGAAGTGAGGCGTCGAGGGCAGTTAGGTTGTATAGGTCGAATAAGTCCTCGAAGCCCACGACGAAGTGGCCCTCCTCGTGATGAAAATGCTCGCTCCCGTATCTGGCGCTGATTCCAGTATGGCCCCCCTCCTCTTGGGTCTTGCGCATGTACCACTCATGCAAAGATTGACAAGCTAGTCCCGAGCCGGTTAGTTCTTTGTCAGAGACCAACGGATATCCAAGGGAGTATTGCCCGGGCTTGGCAGGCGCTTGAATCTTCTTCGATATCGATTTGCCCGTAACGAGATGCCTGCGGTATGTCTTCTCTGGAGATGACTCAGGGACTGATATGGTGACACGCTTGTCTTGTCCCTTCGGCGTCTTCTCGACGGGAACCGATGAGGCGGGCTTCTAAAGCGAAGGCTGGGGCGGACTCATCGAGGGTCCTATTGGAGAGGCAGGCGGGTCGTGACGATATCGCGTCACTGCAGGGTCCAGGGCGATGTCCTTCTTGGGCCACTGGATAAAACTGTGCACGACATCCCCTAGTGTTATGATTTCTTCGTTCGGGGGAATCTCCAGCGGGATGGCCATGAAATTGTCATGTACCATGTCCACCTACACCCTGGCGTAACCCTGCGCCAGCTGGGCACCGTGCTGCACTGCCTCTTCCTGGTATGGATACACCATACCCCGCCCAGCCTCAATAGCAATCGACCCAACCATCCTCACTTGGAGCTTGCAGGGCGTCGGCTCCTACAAAACGGTACACAATTAGCTAAGGCGTCCTATATGTCTATATTTGGAGCATTCCAGAGATGTACATTACCTCGATGTCGTCGATCGGTAATTGCATGTCGTCATGTCCAGAATTATGTGTGGACGTGACGCTACTCCGATGTTGAGGAGGACTTGCTCCCAAATTAACAGGGCGGCTTGCGCCCTCATGATTTCATTTACTTGGTTCTGTAAATTTGTTATTTATCCTTGAAATTTTTCAATAATGACATGTTCCAGCCGAGCGTCGTGCTGGTCCTTGGATCTCTCCTACTCCTATATGTGGCGGAGTCGTGTGGGAATCCGTCCCTCCAAGGTACGTAAACCCCAACGCCTCGCGTGCAGCCCGGGCACTCCTTGTTTCCCAGTGCCGTAGATAGTACATCCTTCTCCCTGTCCACTTCGAGGGAACCTTGGGAAGATGCGGAAGTCAATGCTTCCTGCAAGAGGACATCATGTTATTATAGACACCATGAAGTTATGGACTTATTAACAACTAAGTGGTTCGACATATTTACTGCATTGGGACACCGCTCGTCTGCACGGGTTTGCGAAAGAGATGTCGCCCAAGACGTGGTCGATGCCTCGCTCTTAACTGTGCTCGAGCGCTCGTCGAGATCCCAAAGAAACGGTCGGGCAGCGGTCTCGTCCTCCGCCGCCCACTTCGTGGCTTTACCCGCGTACCCAGCGGTGCCGAGTTTGTGGGGGTGAGTGTTTTGGGCCTGGAGAGCTCTGTGCGCCGCACTTTGCTCCTGAAATTCGGTCGTCGTCTTCATCTGCACGAAGGCATCCCATGTATCCCGCGACAAGAAAGGATACTTCGTGAAGGGCGTCCGACCCGTGTTCACGTACTGCGTGACAAGCAGGCTCTTGAAGGTCCTCCACGCGTGGCACATCGCGAGCAGCGCGTGCCATCGCACACGTGTCTGGTCTTCTTCAGGGAAAGTGAACGAGGTAGAAAGCTCAGTCCACAACTGGTCTCTCTGTACATCCGTCAGATACTTCCAGGTTGGGGTGGTTATGGGGACCCGTTCCCTTATAAGTACCCCGCAGACGGTCCGGAATCTTGCAGCTGCGTTCTTGGGACTCAGCGGGATCCCGACATCACTGACCTCCGTGATCGTCATGCGGCCCGACGGCAATTTAGAGATTCCTCTGCCATCTCGCTTCTGTACCACCTTGATCGGAGATCCAGACGCATTTGGCGACGTCGCTGACGGCGGCGAAGACGGTGCCTCTGCCATCTCGCTAACTTGCTATCTATATAAGTTACGTACGCAATAATTACTCACAGTGCACTTTCATATATCTCACAGTGCATGAATAATCTGAAGTATGGTGTGGAGGCATGCAATTAACTGCAACAAAAGTAATGGAACTTCTATGTGTATAGTATATACTTGTTTACGTTCATAAGCATATACATGTGTATACTTGGAGGTGTACATAAATCTCCTGATTATAGTATTGCCAAATCAAGAAGAAATAAAAGACAGTAGTAAGCAACACATGTAGAGCTCAAATCTGAATATGCTGTCACATCAATTTCAGTATATGACAATTATTATCACAGAGCAATTCCAACAGAGCCCACAAAAGTCACTTTGCAATATATATTCTCCTAGTATTAACAAATCAATTTCAGACTTGACTTAGTACAGCATATATATACTCAAAGTGACACTCAATAATTAAATACAAAGATACTCACAAGACGATGTATATCACAAGTATATGGATTCACAAGTTACTTGATCATTCTGCAAACCCTGCATGCATTGCCGCAAATAACAAAAGACCATCTAGAATAGAGCACACCCATTAAAGTAAGAGCAAAGAAGGAATTGCCGTCAGAGTACCATAGGGATCATCGCTGTTTCCGGATCAACTTAGATTAGTCAGCACCCTGAGTACCAAGGCTACCCATACCAACTTAGGTTAACCGGCACCTTGATTCTCAAGATACCTAGACTAACCCAAATCGCCAAGACTGGATAACCGCAATACCTAGACTAACATAAGTAAATCCAAGCTATCTTATTCCCGTAGGTTTCATCATTCAGCCAAAGCAATAGCAAGGGCCAAGAAATATCCTGCACAGGGCAATAGGGAGAGGAGGCAATGGTAAGAAGGTGAGTGCACACTAGAGAGAAGGCCACCAATACATTCCCCACCAGAGCCAGTGCCACCCCAGATTCATTTCCCCAAGCCAGGCAAAGACAAGTTCATCCCCAAAGAAGCCAAAGCCAAAGCCAAGACACAAGCCTCCCCACGGCCATTCTCCCCTTTTCCTCCATTCCTTCCCACCAAGGCCGGAGGCCGAGGCAAGAAGAAGAAGCGAAGAACGAGCCGAAGGCGATCCCATCAAAAGGTAACCCCATTCATACACCACTATGAACTACCCACTGCACAAGTAGCAACCACACCACAGCCTAGTAACATTATCTTTCCCAAATCACACCCCAGAGTATCAAGCATTCATCAGTTCATCTCAGATCAATGGGAGGGATCAGGGATCAATATACCTAGACTAACCCAAATGCAACCTCCATGTGTTGGCAACGATGGGAGCAAGAGGTTACTGTGGGGCAGGAAGGAAAGAAGGAATGCCGAGGACTTCGAAGGAGGCGCTGGGAAACTCACCGGTCTTTGGCAGGGGCGGGCGGAACGGACGGAAGGGGACGGGAGGCGCGCTGGCCTGAGGCGCGGGGACGAAGGGAGGCGGCGCTGGGAAAATGACTAAGGCAGAGTGTGCACAACCGTTCGATGATAATACAGACTTATATAGCTGGATATCACAGACGGTTCTATGATGGAACCGTCTGTGATAACTTAGAAAGGGAAACCCTAATTTTAATATCACAGACGGTTCCATAACTGAACCGTCTGTGATATGTTGATATCACGACGGTTCATTAATAGAACCGCTCGTGATATTAGTATCGCTGACGGTTACGTTATAGAACCGCTCGTGATATCTCCCGATGAACCGCCCATCGCTAGATCAACGATCCAAGTTCATCCACGCCGATTTAATTTTGGATTTTCCGAGAAGGCTTATTTGTTATCCGAAAAATACAATTTAATTCAAAATGCATAACTTTTTCTCTCAGAACTATTTTTGAGTGAATCCAATTTTTTGGATTCCTCTATTAATGAGCTTCTTGTGAAAATTAGTTTTGAACATGTTACTATTTCGTAAAAGTTTACTTATGTATTTTACTTTTGCTCATTTCAAGGCTTTGAAAAATTGTAGAAAGTGCATCATAGCTCCAAATGAGATGAATCCAATTGGGTTGTTCATCTCATGAGGTACTTGATTCACTGTACCATAGCTCCAAATGAGGTGTTTTACTCATATCTTTTGCATTACAAGTCTGATAAACCGGGGTCTCACACGACCGACCGAGGCAAATTGACCGATTTAGCACTGGTCCATAACACGTGACGCGTTTCCAAGTTAACATCAAATTAATTACAATGGAATATATACATACTTAATTGAAATATAGTCCTTCATGATGATCGAGGCGCATATAGCTAGCTTCCTCACTGGGTTCTTCCTCCTGTCTGATGCCGTCTCCGAAAGGAGGCAACTCGTCAAATTGATTGTACTCTTCCTCATCCACGACATTCTCAACTCCGACAATCCTTCTTTTCCCGTGAAGAACTATGTGGCGATTCTTATTTGCCGGGTCAGTTACATAAAAAACTTGAACAACTTGCTTAGCGAGTACGAATGGTTCGTCCTTGTATCCGACACGTTTGAGGTCCACAGTAATGACGCCGTACTTGTCGACCTTCACGCCCTGCGGAAGTTTAACCCAGTGGCATCGAAACAAGGGGATCTTGAAAAGTACATAGTCGAGCTCCCAAATCTCCTCTACGAACCCATAGTAGGAGTTAAACCTACGTGCCCCGGCGGTATTGAACTGCTCGTGAAACGCATCTATGCGACGCCATTGCTCGGATCAGGTTCTTCCTATCCCGAGTGCCAGATAAAATATGTACCCATTTATGTCGTATCCTTGCCATGTCACAATTGTAAATTTTGGCCCTTTTGCCAACCATAGCAGCGTTTCATCACTTGATGACCTCCCAGTGAATCGCACCTTTAACCATTTGTTGAACCGACGGTTGTGCTCTCTCGTGATCCAAACCTCCGACCGGCCTGGATTCTGTTGGCGTACCATGTCTTTGTGCTCGTCGATGTACGGGGACACTTGGGTCATGTGTTGCAAGACCGTGAAATGGGCTTGCGCGTACGTATTTAGATCAGGAGTAATTTCTTTCCTTCCGATGGTCCCGATACCCTCCAGTCTTCCCTCATGACGAGATAGAGGCACACCTATTGGTTCCACCTGAGCCATGTAGTCGACGCATAACTCAATGACCTCTTCGGTTGCATAACCTTCGATGATACTGCCCTCCGGCCGAGATCGATTCCGTACGTAGGACTTGAGAATTCCCATGTATCTCTCAAATGGGTACATATGACGTAGGAACACAGGGCCGCATATCTTTATCTCTTTCACAAGGTGAACAATGAGATGGACCATGATATCGAAAAATGACGAAGGGAAATACATCACAAGATGATATAGAGTCGTCACCACCTCGGCCTGCAGAGCGTCGAGTCCTTCGGGATCGATGACCTTCTGAGCAATTGAATTAAAGAAATAACACAGCCTAAAGATTACCACTCGGACCTTGTTCGACAAGATACTCCTAACTACAACAGGAAGCATTTGTGTCATCAGCACATGACAATCATGAGACTTCATACCAATTAATTTCAAATCTGTCATGGAAACAAGTTTCTTAATATTGGCGGAGTAACCGGACGGAACTTTCACACCATGCAAGCTTTGACACAGTTCATTTCTCTCGGCCTTGGACAAAGTGTAGCAAGCGGGGGGAAGGTACGTTCGTCCTTTATCGGTCTCTTTCGGTGCTAACTCGGTTCTTATGTTCATATCAACCAAGTCACGTCGTGTGTTAACACCGTCTTTTATTTTGCCACTGATGTTCAGTAAGAGACCAATCAAGCTATCACATACATTCTTCTCCACGTGCATGACGTCGATGCAGTGGCGAACTTCTAAGTGCTCCCAATAAGGCAAGTCCCAAAAAATTGACCGCTTCTTCCAGATGTTTTTCTGAGGGGTTCTTAATTTACATCCCTTTCCAAACACAACATCAATATCCTTAACCATATCATAGACCTCTTTCCCTCTAAAAGCCCTTGGAGCTGAACCGTCCTCCTTATTTCCATCGAATTGTTTCTTCATCTTGCGGTATGGGTGACTACTGGGAAGGAACCTACGGTGACGCATATACACAGTTTTGCGCGAGTTGTTCAGCCATACACTCTCGGTACCATCTAAGCAGTGCGGACAGGCTTTGGCTCCCTTTGTACTGAACCCCGACAGGTTACCAAGGGCAGGAAAAACATTGATGGTGCAAAATAACATGGCGCGTAAAGTGAAGTTCTCTCGTTTGTACGCATCCCATACTTGTACCCCTTCGGTCCAAAGTGTCACAAGATCTTCCAGCAATGGTGCTAGGTACACATCAATATCGTTCCCAGGTTGCTTCGGTCCTTGGATAAGTAGTGACATCAAAATGTACTTCTGCTTCATACACAGCCAAGGAGGAAGGTTGTACATACATAGATTCACGGGCCAGGTGCTATGTCGGCCGCTCATGTACCGAAAGGATTCATTCCATCCGTACTCAACCCTAACCTTATGTTCCTCGGTTCCGCACCGAACTCTTCGAAGCTCCGATCGAAGTTTCTCCACTAGGCAGAATCAGCAGGGTGTCTTAGCTTTCCATCTCTTTTACGCTCCTCTGAGTGCCAACGCAGCAATCTTGCCTCCTTTGGGTTCGCAAATAAACGCTTCAAACGTGGGATTACAGTGCGAGATACCACAAAGATCTTAGCAGGAGGTCCTTGCTTCACCTTAGCAGTATTTTGACGCTTGTATCGGGATGCTTTGCACACGGGACATACATGCATGTCTGCATACTCTTTACGGTAGAGGATACAATCGTTCGGACATGCATGTATTCTTTCTACTTCCATTCCCAATGGGCAAATAACCTTCTTTGCTTGATAGGTGGTCCTTGGGCAACACGTTTCCTCCGGAAGGATGTCCGCTAGGACACCTAACAACGCCGTGAAACTCTTATCGGACCAACTATTGCTTGCCTTCAATTTCAGCAGTTCAAGCACGGTTGACAACCTTGTGTATCCCGGCTTGCAGCCAGGGAACAAAGGTCTCACCGAGTCCTCCCTTAAGCCCTCGAATTTACAAAACTCTCTCCCACTGTAGTTCTCTTCTGCATCGCGTAGCATCTGATCCAGATTGTCATCGTGCCCCCTATCCTCATCAAAAGCACAGTCCACATCCGGCAAATCGTTGACTTCCTCGGCGATGTCGCCATTATTAACTTCGTATAATCTGCTCACCGTGGATCGGTCCAACATGTATACCCTTTTTGAAACCCTTCAATCAAGTGCGCTTCGATCTGCGCGCGTTGTTAAACATCTTGATTACCGCAATCAATGCACCTGACAAGACATAAAATTTATCCCCTTCTTCAACATATCCTGCTCAGCGGCTCTTCTAAAAGCAACCACGCCATTAATGTACTCTTGACTCACACGGTTCACACCGTACATCCAGTTTCGATCCATCTACACTACGCATGTAACAAATTAGTGTCAAATTGATTAGCGATTAATTTATAGCAAACATAAAGGGTTATAGATCGTTACCCTGAGCTCACGAAGAAAATATCTAATATCTCTCGATAATCCTCACCTTCTCCTCCCTTCCCTCTCTGTCGGCGGCACAATGGGCTTCCTATTTACCAAACATACTTAAATAGTTATGTACAAGGAGAAACAATAACTCCCTAATAGAACGAAAATATGCAATATAAACTCATTCTCCAACATTTGCATCTAAGGTTATTGAAAGAAAACTCTTCACTAGTTATGTACCACACGCGGTGGCATAGCGTAGCCATGCCTACGGCCACAACCATGATCCCTACCTCTCGACACCGATATCTATCTCAATTGAACAATCATGCAACCCAAATATAGGCATCATCTCATACTCTTCACTAGTTATGTACCACATGCGGTGACTCAGCAAGTATGTAATAAATCAATAGTAACAACACCATTCTCAATATTCACAGTTAGCATCTACACTATCTTTTCTCCTTTCTTTTAGTCAATGCATTAACACACAATAAAATACCAAGTCCACAAACATCTCCAAGCTCATACCAGTATTAGAGGAGGAGCCGCAGGTTGGAGGAACTAGGGCAGGGAAGTGTCGCCTGGAGCGGTAGAGATAGTGGCGAGGCGCGGCGGATCTGGCGATGGCAAGCGGCGATGGACACAAGCAGAAGTGCGGTGAGGATGTGTCGGCTCAATTTATATGAAGCCCAGGAAATCACAGACGGTTCTAGTTCAGAACCGTCTGTGATAGTAAATTATCACAGACGGTTCTTAATAAGAACCGTCTGTGAATTATCCCAGACATCTGTGATAATCCAGGAAATCACAGACGGTTCCCAATAAGAACCGTCTGTGAATTATCCCAGACGGTTCTTATTATGAACCGTTTGTGATTTCCTGGATTATCACAGACGGTTCTTATTGGGAACCGTCTGTGATAATTTACTATCACAGACGGTTCACAATAGCCCAGACAGACCCAACACCTCAACACAGACGGTTCCAAAGGAACCGTCTGTGACGGGCCGTCTGCTATAGCCTCTTTTGTAGTAGTGACCACCGTGGATGATGTACAATATTTCTTGATTTTTGTCCCAAATTTCTTGATTTTGGGTGGTGCGGCCTCTCGATCTTTCTTCATTTTCGATGTATATGTCCAGCTTGATTCTTGATTTTTCTTGGTCCCTTCTTATTGTTCTTTTTCTTGAATCGAAGCTTCTGTCTTGGGGAGCAGCCATCAAAGCACCTGTCCCGTTGTGCGTTATACACACCTCACCTCTCCAGCACTACCTTGCACTTGTTGCGCCTCACCATCATGTCTTGCTAGGCTACGGCGGCATGGTCCCAAGCGGTGAAACGGTGTGAGTTGCCATCTATAGTGGACGAACAATCTCTGGCCAGGGATCAAGCGCGAAAACTTCACTGGCCAGGAGGAGAAGCTCATCGTCCTTGGCAACTGGTGATGGTTTCAATTTACCTTGAGAAAATTCTTTATTTGACATTGGAAGTTGGGCAATTCCCTGACACACCATTAGAAAACCACCCATTCCTTCATTGTTATTTGATCTCAACTGTCATCCAGTATTTGCCACATTCATCACTCCTCCATGAGTTGGCTATTAAGTGGTGTGTAAAAAGACTATATTGCCCTTCTTCTTACTCCACACTCTTTCGGTTTCTCTTCTTCATCCAGCTAGAGCTCTATCGTCGGTTGCACCCGGGAATCTCGCAGCTCGGCACCGCCACCCCATTGTCGTCTCGACCTTGATATGCTGCGTCTGCCACATGCTGAGGCATCTCTACCGCGCCCCACCTTCCGCCCTTTTATGCTCCCTCCCTACCGTGCCTGTGACTATGCCAGCTTGTGTCATCGCCCGAGTCCATAAATGCAGCGCGCAACAGCAAACACTTCACTCCTCCCATTCCACTCTCTCTTGCAGCCCGTTCAACCTCCCTGAAGTTCACAGCACCATCGTCCGCTCCTCCTTCTTCCCAGTGCCACTAAGGTCACAAATGTCATGTCACCCGAAATCATTCCTCCTTACAAATTCATCCTTTCCATTGTTCCCCTTTTCCAAATGATCTGTGCCCTTAGCATCCTCACACAAAGGTGGCCCAAACCAACCCATCTTCCTGTGTCATCTTTGCCGGAGTTGCCCTACCACCATGATCCTCCCTGGTGAGCTTGTGGTGCACGTTGCCGGGCCAACACTGAGTACCTCTCTCCAAACCAAGCACACCCAGGGCTTCAAAACACCTCACAGATGCTCAAGAGCCCCTGGTTCTACCAACATTGTCGTCGAAAGACCACCATCATTGAGCTCGATGACTCTAGAGCGCCACAGCCGACGCCAGGCTGCGTCAACCGTCTTCTGCCTGAACCATCCACATCACCAGAGCTACTTCAACTCCCAGATGCTCATTGACGACTCACCTAGTCAAATTCACATCCAGAATCGTAGTCTGCCTCCCCTGTTTTAGTTCTGCCGAGGCCGCCGCACCCTCACTTCGGCCATCTCTGACTTCTATTGCCCAAACGACCACCAAAAATGGGTCTACCTTGCCATGTTGTAACCCGTGCTCACCTCCTCCAATCGAAATCATCACTAAGGCTCAACACCGGCGTGAGCAGCGCGACCCTCAATTCCCTGCCCTCGCTGTCGACCACCACTATCATCTTCTTGCTAAAACCTTCCATGCATATCATTTTGGGTGAGGGTGGGGTCGGGATGGGTTGGCAGGGTTGCCGCCAGAGGCCATGGGAGGGGATTGGGAGCTACAGATTGGTTGTTTGGGAGGCAGGGAGGAGCTCCATTGACACGGGGTACCAGGGGCAATTTGGGCAATGAGAGAAATCTAACATCCTTTTGGGAGTTAAGGTTGATGGGGCTTAACGGTAGTGATGGGAGTGATAAATTAGAAATGAAAGTTGAGATCGAATGACTATGACGGGAGGAGCAATTTTCCGATAGCATATCGGGAACTGGCCAACTTCTAATGGCAAATAAGGAATTTTCAAAACCTTTGCTTCTTTCATGCATGGGCAAATTGACAAGGTATTTGTATATTGAGCTTGTTGATTTGTCAAGGGGCCAGAATTTGTTTGTCCACCGCTGACGATGCATGGAAGAAGCAGTTCATTTGGGAGTAGAAAATAGGGCAAACATGTCTTTTCTCACTAAACTTAATGTGTGACTAGCTACTAAAAGTCAATAATGGCACAAAAGGTATCACTTTCGCAAACCAATGGTACTGAAGGAATAAGGAGTTATTCGGCAGCAAATTGTGGATTGAAGTGTTATTCAGTGGCATATAAGGAATTTTCTCTTATTGCTGCACATTTTTTTCAGGTGCAATTTTCGTCCTTTAGGGACGGATACGCTAAACCGACGGGCTTCTCATTCCAGTGGGATCATGTGTAATTAGGTTCTTTTAGAAGGGTTTATATACAACACACCAGCTTTTGTATCACTATAGTAGCAATTTTACTGTCGAAGAAAATTAGATGAGCACAAACTTTTTCTACGTGCTCGACTCATTGTTTTGGCCACTAAAAAATAATTGATGTAAGCTTGTTTTCTTTTGTAGGAGACAAGAAAAAAGGATGTAGATGATTGAAAGCGCTCTCCTACGTTGACAGAACATCAGTGCTGATTTGATCACCCTGACGAGCAATTTCCATATTATGATCCGTTGACAGTGCGGATGACGTACAAAAGCGCAAAATGTCAATAGGATCGTATGAAATATAAGTCTTGTATTGCTTCCATGAATAAAAAATAAAGATTTATCTATTTGACGAAATGTGTGAGTGCTTGCTCTTCTGGCTCGCTTTTTCTGACAAGAAGATGGAGAAAACGAACCGTTCGCGTATACTGTATTTATGCATTATTTTCTTAGAGCATCACACTATTGAAGCTATGTTTGGCATTGCTGGATTAATTATATGACAATCTAATTTGGTGGAAGCGGTGTTTTGTTAGTTGTTGTTGTTGTTTTTTTTTTCTTTCTAAATCACGTTGCAAACTGGCCGTCGTTCCTTCGTGTCTACACTCATCTAACTTAACCATGGATGTAAAGATATTTTCATTTTTTTTTTGTAAGAAAGAAACCATATCTTACAGTGTTTCGTTAATTTTGTACAAAATTCATTGTAGAAAAAATTACAAAAAGTCTCATTCAAGTATATATGAAGGCGTTGTAAAAAGCTTGTCCAGTAGTTGATTTGCATCTTGTACCACCACACAAGTTATTTTCAGTTTATAAGATTACAGCATTCAAAACAACCGTCACTAACATGTGAAGCAGAGGCGCACGCATGCGGCAGGGGTCAACCATGCACGGAGCACCTACGCATGCTAGCCACTTTTTGCCCAAACTCTGATTTTTCTGTTTTCCAGATATTTTTACCTAATATTATTTTGACGCTGAGAGTCGGGTCATTGCCCCAGAGACTCGAGATCCAGCTCCACCCCTGCCCAAAGAGCACCCGCCGTTGACTACCAAACAAATGCATGTTTAGTTCACTCGTGTCATATATTCCTAGTCCCACAGGCATCGGCTACATTTTACTCCGCGTCCATCGTCGATGTGGGCCCCATGTGTCAGCGACTTAAAGTCCTCTACGTTGAATAAGAACAACGTTGCACACCTAGCTAGAAGCTTCTGGAACCTTCGCATGCATGCATGCCTGCCACCCTAGTTCTTATCTTCATTAACATGCATATCTCTGGTCGACAAAAGCCTTATCCCCTTGGCGCAGGTGGCAGCTGCCTGCACCCATCTAAAGGAGATAAGCGTTATCACAATCGCCTTACCAAAGTTTGTTAACCCTGTACCACCCTATCTTTGTTCCTATCGTCCGGCCGGGCCAATACATTAAAGCATCTATTAGTTAGCCACCTGCTTAAGATCAGAATCGGTGACGCACCAATGTTGCCTAAAGTGTGCCCTCCATTACCTGAAAACATTTTGCCAAAAGAGTGTGCATGAGAGGTACACTTATGGGGTCCTAACATTGTGTCAAGGAGATTTGAGGTGAGCTTTCCAACCTCAATTATGTTTTGTGTGTTTGCTAGCCATGGCTACTTTGGTTTACTTCTTGCATCATTTGGATATCCATGCACTTTTTTGTGATGCGAAATTATTTTTGCATATCCTGGCAACACTCTGCCTTATCTTCCCTAGTCAGTGTCTTGTGATGCATGCTTGCATTTCACTCAGCACTCTCTGAATAAGTATCATGTTCTATCTACGAGACCAAATATCAGAATATGTTTTTTACAGTGCCAAATCGAGCTAAATAATGTTACCTTATGCAATTTTGTAGACTATGCTAATTAACAATGTTTTTTTCTTCTACATTTATACACGTACTGAAAGGCACTCTATCAGATTAAATTCATTTTGTTTCGTCTCAAGGCATTTTCATAAATTGTGATGTTCTTTAATTGAAGTGAATCCCACAGTTTTTAGTTTTAAGAATTTAATTTCTGCATGTAGCCTCCTCATGAAAAACACGTCTCAATGCTCTTTCAAAGAGTGAAAAGCACAATTCTTGAAGCATGTTGAGGATGAATTTGCAATCACTAATGCTCCGTTATACTGATTTAAGATTCGTATAATTTAATTAGTTTTCAGGAAAAAAAAAGCATAGAAGCACTACTCTTTAATTTATTGTAAACAAGAATTGTTCTCTCTGTTTGTCATCTTGGATTGTGATAAAGGTTGTCAGAATCTCGATCAAGTCTTAAGTCTTACGATCATAGATTGAGTGGAACGATCTGATTGTAGGTATAATCTTAATTTGGTAGAATCTTAACATCATTATAATTCTAGCAAAAAAAGAATAGTACGATCTCAAACATAATTTCACCGTATATTCATTTATATATAATAATTATTTGTATAACTAAAAACATTAGCTTTAAATTATAATATGTACACACAAATATGCAATATATAGCCAACTAGTGTTAATTATCATATAACGACGATAGTATGGGCTACTATAAATCTAATTAGGTGCTAAATAACTAAATAAATGCTAAAATGACAATTGAAAGATGTGGTAGATTGAGTAAATATACTATTTAATAGAATCAAATTGATCTTAGATTCTACGATTCGATCTTAGAATACGATTCTATCGGAGCACCTTCGATCCCATTCAAGCTCTTGATTACGATGATCTTGATTGTGATCACGGTCTCATGGTTGTCCGGTCCCATAAACTCTTTCCCTGCTGCACTATTGTGCATATTTCATGTCAATCCACATGTCTAATCTGGAGAAAAAAGAGCTGAGTGGTATGTGTTTACTATATATCCATTGTCTCCCCTACTCTGTTTTGCCGACAGATAATCCGCGTGTAACTCAACATAGGTTGATTTGTGTGTGTCTATATATATATATATGTATATACATATATATTGTGTTGTTTGTCCTCGTGACTATAATCTGTGCATGAAATTTAATATATATTATCTTTCCTATACGGGAAAGACTCCACGAGACCTTGGAGCGTCACGTTAGTACTTTCTAACGAGGATATGACCTCTATAGATATAATCATATTTGCTATGCTTACTTTTTCAATTATAAGAGCTCGTACGTTTCACTTAAATTATTAGGTGAGTTCGTTTTTATGAGTGTATTTATATTGTATAACTATATGATGCTACCTAATGATGAAAATGTATATTTATGCAGCGTCACATCACTTTTTGTCCAAGCTAAATAAGAGTTCGAGCTGGATACGTTTTGAAATCTAATTCGGCCCCCCGGAGACAGTACTGACTTCAAACGTGCATAACTTTTTTTTATATAGAGTCCGTTTGAGCTCCACGAGTACTTGATGGAAAGTTTATCTCATCCTCTTTCCAACGAACCTGGCCTCACCTTCAAATTCTTTCTGTAGGCTCCATAATCACCAAAAGAATATGCTACATCACCTATTTGGACCAAATTTGGGACTTATAATCGTACTAGAATTGGCTCATATGATAGCCGACATCACCTATTTGGACCAAATTTGGGACTTATAATCGTACTAGAATTGGCTCATATGCTAGCCGGCCACCCAAGGGAGCCCATACTGTTTATGTGAACAATACATAAATAGTACCACCCCCTATTTTGTTAGCTCTGTGCGGCTCTGTAATACCCCGGAATAAAATCGGTAAATAGAATAGAAGCCAGGAAGGGAAAAGACAAATACAAAATCAAAATTTCCAATTTCGGCGCGAGGTTTTATGCTTTTATTCGCCAACCCAGGTGATGAGGACATCCCTACCATGGATATAACCGTGCCTACACACACAACTCAACCACAACCAGTACAAGGACCTCTTACCCGAGCTCGTGCTCGCCAACTTAATTATCAGGTGAATTCGTTCCTAGGATTATATACTACTGAGAATAGACCGCTACCTAATGCAAGTGATTTAATTGTGCTTAGGAATATGGGAAAGGACCATGGAGAGGCATGTGGAGTCGTGGAGATGTATGGAAGGCATAATGGAGATCATCACGTCACTTTGGGTCCAAGACAAGCAAGAGTTCGAGCTGGGCTCGTTCTGGAGTCAGATTCGGACTACGGCGTCAGGACTAACTTTAAACGGGCGTAACTTCTTCATACGGACTCCGTTTGGGGCGTTTCTGGACTTCATGGAAAGCTTATCAAGTCTACTTTCTAACGGATCCAACCTCATCATCAAATTCTATCCGAGCCGGCCGCAATTATCAAAAGAGTCCGTATCCGTATCAGAGTCCGAGTCGAAGGGTGCTGCGCCACCTCCACTTTGGCCCACGGGCCTTGTAACCCTAGCTGGTCGTTTCCCCTATATAGGAGCCGCCGTCTCCCTCGCTTGAACTCGGATTTCGTTGAGTTTAGGTTTAGCCATTGTGCAAACTCTGTTCTTCAGTTGTGTCGAACGACCACCTGTCAAGACAGCTTCGGGATCCCATCTTTGCTATTCGCAATACAATTTATGCTTCATTCATATTCGCAATATCAGATTGCCTATGTCTTATTCTTGCTAGTTCTTCGATTGCTCGCAGGGATTGAACTTCGTGTTCAGGTTGATCACGCCTCCAGCGAGGTCAATAACACTTCGGAGTTGGTTCAGCGATTGCTAAGGCGCAAGCGTCGTCGTACGGTTGTAGTCGGATCGTGAGAGTCACCGCCATCAAAATCGATAGTTATCAATCTCATCGAAAGATCGGACACCTCGTCTTCATCACCAGGCCGCGGGCCGTGACCCAGAAGGCCCAAGAGGGAAAGGGGGAGCCGGCCAAAAGGGGCGGGGTGCCTCCCCCCAAGCCTAGCCGCCCACTCCCACTCTCCCCACCTCCAAGTCACCGGCCTCCCTCCCCATCTGGCACTCTCTGAATGAGTATCATGTTCTTTCTAGGAGACCAAATATCAGGATATGTTTTTTACAGTGCCAAATCGAGCTAAATAATGTTACCTTATGCAATTTTGTAGACTATGCTAATTAACCATGTTTTTTTCTTCTACATTTATACACGTACTGAAAGGCACTCTATCAGATTAAATTCATTTTGTTTCGTCTCAAGGCATTTTCATAAATTGTGATATTCTTTAATTGAAGTGAATCCCACAGTTTTTAGTTTTAAGAATTTAATTTCTGCATGTAGCCTCCTCTTGAAAAACACGTCTCAATGCTCTTTCAAAGAGTGAAAAGCACAATTCTTGAAGCATGTTGAGGATGAATTTGCAATCACTAATGCTCCGTTATACTGATTTAAGATTCGTATAATTTAATTAGTTTTCAGAAAAAAAAAGCATAGAAGCACTACTCTTTAATTTATTGTAAACAAGAATTGTTGTCTCTGTTTGTCATCTTGGATTGTGATAAAGGTTGTCAGAATCTCGATCCAAGTCTTAAGTCTTACGATCCTAGATTGAGTGGAACGATCCGATTCTAGGTATAATCTTAATTTGGTAGAATCTTAATATCATTATAATTCTAGCAAAAAGAATAGTACGATCTCAAACATAATCTATATACGATTCTAACCTGATTCTACCGATTCTAGAAATTAATAATTAAAAATTACTCAGTATATGTCCTTTTTATCGAAAAGTTTTGCCGTATATTCATTTATATATAATAATTATTTGTATAAATAAAAATATTAGCTTTAAATTATAATATGTACACACAAATATGCAATATATAACCAACTAGTGTTAATTATCATATAACGACGATAGTATAGGCTACTATAAATCTAATTAGGTGCTAAATAACTAAATAAATGCTAAAATGACAATTGAAAGATGTGGTAGATTGAGTAAATACACTATTTAATAGAATCAAGTTGATCTTAGATTCTACTACTCGATTTTAGAATGCAATTTTATCGGAGCACCTCCGATCACATTCAAGATCTTGATTACGATAATCTTGATTGTGATCATGGTCTCATGGCTGTCCGGTCCCATAAACTCTTTCCGTGCTGCACTATTGTGCATATTTCATGTCAATCCACATGTCTAATCTGGAGAAAACAGAGATGAGTGGTATGTGTTTACTATATATCCATTGTCTCCACTACTCTGTTTTGCCGAGAGAGAATCCGTGCGTGTAACTCAACATAGATTGATTTGTTTACTGTTAATCTGTGCATGAAATTTAATATATATTATCTTTCCTATACGGGAAAGACTCCACGAGACCCAGGAGCTTCCACGTTAGCACTTTCTGACGAGGATATAACTTTTATGGATATAATCATATTTATTATGCTTGTTTCTTTAATTATAAAAGCTCGTATACTTCACTTAAATTATCAGGTGAGCTCGTTTTTAGGAATGTACTTATATTATATAACTATATGATGCTACTTAATGATGAAAATGTATATTTGTGCAGTATCAAATCACTTTTTGTCCAAGCTAAGTAAGAGTTCGAGCTGTACACGTTTTGGAATCTAATTTGGCATTCGGAGACAGTACTGACTTCAAACGTGCATAATTTTTTCATACAGAGTCCGTTTGAGCACCACGAGAACTTGATAGAAAGCTTATCTCGTCCTCTTTCTAACGGACCTAGCCTCACCTTCAAATTCCTTCTGCAGGCTCCACAATCACCAAACGAAGGTGCTACGTCACCTATTTAGACCAAATTTGTGCATTGTAATCGTACTGGAATTGGCACATACACTAGCCGGCCACCCAAGGAAGCCCATACTTTTTATGTGAACAGTACATAAATAGTATTATCCCCTATTTTGTTAGCTCTGTGCGGCTTCTCATTCCCTATATAAGGAGGTCGTACCCCTCTAGTCTTTTTGGATTTTGTTTAGTTAAAAGTTAACTTCGTTGCAACTTCGTGTATTGGTTTGAGTCGATTAGATTAACCATAATACCGCTTCAAAATCCCAAGTTTATCAAATATTTCAATCTTATTTGCAATTGCAGATTTCTTATTATTTTGTTCTTGCGTGTTCTTCGATTGCATACAGGAATAGACCTTTGTGGTTAAATCGATCGTGCTTCTAGCAAAGTCGATGACGATTTCGGAGTTGGTTCAGCGATTGCCGGGCATGTTTGTCGTGCACGATTGGTAGCCAAATCGTGAGAGTCGTCTCCACCCAAATCGAGTTATCCTTTTCACCGAAAGATCAGGACACCCATTGTCGCAACAAGTGGTATCAGACCTACCGTTCATCAGTGAGAATGTTTTTTCCTACAGTCCACAAAGCCACAAAAAGGGTTTAGTTCATCGTTCAAACCAATATGTGCCTTTGTAAAAAAAATTTTGGTTTTCGTTCGTTGAATCATTGGTTGCATCGTCGCGTCTAGTTGCTGATTTCTAGTTCTAGTTTTGTCTAATTATCATTGTCTAGTTTGCATCTTGATCTTCGTATTCTTTTACGTAGCTTTATTATTGTGTCTGAATTCACGCCCAAAAAAATCTTCTGCTGCTCACTGTCGCGGCAACCAAAACCGCCTGCCATCCCTGCCGCAGCAACCAAAAACCCATACCATTGCTGGCGCGGCAACCAAAATCTCTGCTGCCGCTGCCACTCCCTACCGCGGCAACCACCACCACCTCCTGCCGCTGGCTGCCGCGGCAATGAAAACATCCTGCCAGTGCTACCGTGGCACACAAAAATTCCTGCCCTCGCTGTCGCGGCAAACACTATCTCTGTCGCGGCTACCTCTCTCTACCAATCCCTACTGTGGCACCCAAAATTGGCTTGCCATCGCCGCCTCTCGCTGTCGTGGCACGCATCTTGCCACCTCTGCCGCTCCTTGCTCGGCACCAAAAATAGTCTGCCACAGCTGCTTTTTGCTGCCGCGGCACCCATCTTGCCGCCGCTGCCTCTTTTTTGCCGCGGCAATAAAAATATCCTGTCGTTGCTGCCGCGGCACATATCTTGCTCTGCCGCTGGTTCCACTTACTGCCGCGGCAACCGCAGTGCCTGCCACCGCTTTCCTTCCGCTGCCGTGGCAAACTGTCAGGACACAAATATGTAAATCTGGACCCTCTGTGTATTCTGCACTAGTCCAGGATCACGCTAGTGCACACAGTGTCAACATCGATGAAATATCACATCCATACAACGAATATAAGAATAAACGAGTACTTTGAATAGCAAATAACTGTTGGGACCTTACGGTCGAGTTTTACATTTATTAAGCCATGCAAGGCTGACAATAAAGAATAAACTGCAGCGAAAACAAAATAAACTCCGGTGGGATCCCATCAATTTACCACAGGCAACTGACTGGGATCAAGACCCAAACGATCAACCTTCGTAGAACTCTTCTTCAAAAGCAGGCGACGACTCCTCCACTTCTGTTGATTTGTTTAGCAAGAGTGAGTACACACCGTACTCGCAAGTCATACCACAGAATGCATTTATACATGATGGCTTATTCCAAAGGAATGAGTTTTGTGGTTATTTTGCGGAAATGCAACATTTGCAATTGAATACAAATAATAGATTAAAATCATAATTGAAAACAATTAAAGAATATTAATTTAACAATTGGTTTCACAAAGGACACACAGTCTAAACAAGTTATTCACATAGCTGTACAAGTTATCTCACACAGCTGACCCTTCCCAAATGTTTCATGAAAATCTACCCCTTGTGTGAAATTCCTGAGCATGTCCATAACCGAGGACGCGGCTATTCGAATAGATTGGTTTAAACACTCTGCAGAGGTTGTACACTTTACCCACACGATACAATAAGTGTAGGTAGCACTGACCATAACAAAACCTTTCAGAGACTTCATCTCAAACAATGACACTCCCGATGTGCTTTCCTGCCGGCCAACCGATACACACAGCGTTTGGTTACAACACACATCGTTGGACAGGGATGCAGCGAACCGTCCCGCGATGTGACATATCACACCTTCAGCCCATCACACAGTTTAAATACAACCTGAGTTGTCAATGTCAAGACTCCCTAACTTACTAAGTTAGGCCTAGCCCGTACTAGGCATGTGGTCGTACAGTAAGGCCCAGTTCAATGGCGCATAAAGTTAAGTCCTTAATTGACCAAGGCAAGACTTTCAGTTTTTCTCAAATCACAAAGTTTATATCACACAGCTCTACCATTCACACAGATCCAGCACTTGCCTCAGTCTAAATCTTTTCCCACCCTGTTGATTAAGTGCAACTCATGCCATCAACGAGTAACTGCACACAGCACACACAGTTTCATCACACAGTTCCATAATCACTTAGTGAGGTTTATATTTGCATCTCACATGAAATGATGACTCGTGGCATGGCTAAGCAGTCTAATCGTATCTAACCAACCCACGTTGGTGTTACGATAATACCAACTAATAATGAACCAACCTAGGGTGACAAAAGATCATGGCATATAATAGACAATGTGGATATAACAAATTGGAATAATAACTATCCCAAAAAGCATTTAAATAAATACTTGAAATAGAATGCAATACATTGAAACAAAGTATTTTGAAAATTGGGTTCAATATGATCAAAGGTATAACTTGCCTTGGAATAAATCTAGGTACTGGTCTTGATCTTGAGGAGGTGCTCCTTCTTCAGCAAAATTATCGACGTATCGACGTCTACTCGCAAACGATGCAAAAGAAACAAAAATAAATAAATAACAGAGGCAAAACAAACTCCAAAAATCAAATAAGATTCACCATTTAATAGATCTTGATTTTATATGAATTTACAAATTTGAATGGGCTCAATCGGAGTTCGGATGCAAAAGATATGGGCTTTGGAACATTGAAAATCAAATAAAACCCTAATTTGGGTTTTATTGAATTTCCCGAATTATTTTTATAAAGGAAAATCGGATTATTACGCAATGCTTGCATCAGCCGAGAATTTCTGGAAAATAAAATAGATTTAAAAAGAAATCTGACATGTGGGCCCCACATGTCAGTGACTAGGCTCACGGTGGACTAAGTTCACCGAGCCACGGGATCTGGGAGACGGTGGACTGGGCCACGTGCACGTGTGCTGGCGCTGACACGGCGGCACGAGGGCGACACGCAAGCACAAATGCTGATGCGACGGCTGCGGTGGCGCTGACGCGGCTACGGCGGCGAGGGTGGCGCTCGGGACCCGATGGTCACCGCGAACGCGGCGACTTCGCGGCGGTGGAGGGTATCGATTTGTTCCTCGTGCTATCGCAAGACTCGGGGTGCCCTTACCGAGAGGCGCAACGACGGGCGGCCGTGGCGAGGAAGAAGCGGCGGTGGAGATTCGGGTTTTGTCGGAAGGGTGCTCCGGCGACGAGGAGGGGCGCACGACGTGGCCTGGGACTTGCTGATCACGGTGGTGCAGTCGGTGGAGCAAGGTTGACAACAACGGCGGCGCAAATCACCAGAGAAGAAGCTCGGCCGAAAATCCTAAACTTGGATTGCGGCGGCGCTAGGGTGATCGGGGAGACGAGGGTGGTGGCTCTGGGTTGCGGAAGACTAGGCGATCCTAAGGGGGGTATTTATAGGCCCGGGAGACGCCGGAATTGGAAATCCCCAATTCGGGTCGGAAACGGCCGGGTTTTGAAATCCTTGATTCTCGGAGATTGAGAGGGATTCGGGGTTTGATTCGGTTTGAAAAAGATAAGGAATAAACAGAGATACGATTTGGTGGGGTCGGCGCGAAGAATCAGCAACCGAATCGGGTTTGTCGGATGAAGCTTCAAGCTCCAGCAATGGCGGGCGAAGGCGCGGGCGCGAGGAAGAAGAAGGCGCGGAGACGACGACCCTGAGGCGGTCCCACCTGGCAGCGGGATCGAGGCGCGGGTGAGCGAGCGAGCGAGATCAGCGGGCGAGGCCACGCGTTAGCAATCCAATGGAGGAAGGCGGGGTTGAGCGCGTGCGTCCGATCGAAAACGAGGGGCACGCGTCAAGCATCCAACGGACGAGGGCGCGACCGAGCGGCGGAATGGGCTGGCGCGGCTGGAATAGTGTTGGGCTTCGGCCCAACACTGTTCCGAGGGATTTAAATAGATTTTTCTTTTTAATAAATCCAGAAAATGCAAATAGCAATTAGAAAATAGCAAATAATCTTGGAAATTTTTTTAGAAAATTCTATAAAATATATCCAAATAAATAGAATCTAAATAATATAACTTTGGCCATTGTTGATGTTGGAATTAAGCACATTAAATCGGTTTGTTCTTAAAGTCCATATTAAGCTTTTAAATTAATATTCAAATAAATCCAAATGGTGAATTTTCTCACTACCACTATTTAAAGGATTTTTAAAGCTCTGAAAATTGGGATGTTACACAAACACAACACATCCCCTGCCGCGGTAACTATATCTGCTGCCTATTGCTGCCGTGGTAGCAAAGCTTCCTGCCGCGGCAACCACCAGCGTACCCTGCCGCCGTAGCTACCAATCTCTGCCGTGGCAGCTGGAACTCCTGCCGCCGCTTAATCTTCCTTGCTGTGGTAGCCCAAGTCCTCCTACAGCCGTTGGTACTCCCTGCCGTGGCAGCCAGTGATAGCTGCAGCCGCGGCAACCTCGTGCCAATCCACTGCTGCCACGCCTGCAGCGATAACCGTTTTCATTGCTACGACAAACATTTTCTCTGCCGTAGCACACTACAATATTAGCCGCCATTTTGAAGTTTCGAAAAGGAGCAAGAATCAAAAGGGGAAACCATAATCAGTTGGTTTCGGTTGTTCAAGAGTGGAAAAAAACCAGAAGAAAAAAGAAGAAAAAAAGGAGAAGAAAAAAAGAGAAGGTAAAAAGGAGAGAGTGAAAAAAATTGAAAAGCACATCAAACTTTTGCCAAAACTAGTGAAAATTGGGGGAGTACTTTTACATATAGCTAAAACTTGCACAAAAAAAAATCAGAAAGTTTGGACCAAGGGTTGGAAAGATATAGCAGTTTCAAATTTGAACCCCAGTCGGTTTCGAGTCTGAGTACGATTCCATTTTCGAGACACCTTCAGTAAAACGGGCATAACTTTTGCATATTTTATCCGTTTTGGACGTTCTTATACATGTTAGAAAGCTAACGACGAGGCACATCCTTTCTAGCTAAGCCACTTTTCTCCCTCCAGGGTCCCCAAAATCGGCCATCTTCGGTCCCGAATTTGCGTCACATGTTTTCGGTTTCTGTTTTTGCCTTTTCTTTCAGTCTTCCCTACGGAATTTGGGGATCGCCTCATCTGAAAAGTTGTAGATCTCGTCGAAACCTTTCAAACAAGCATATATTAGCCATATAAATCTTTGCCTTTTCATCTTTTGAGACTAGCTGTTTTTTACTGCTTCAACTAGAGGGCTGTTTACTTGCACGTTATTCTGATTTTGTGCTCTACATCGTATGAACAATCTTGTGCCCCTACTAAAAAGTTTGAGTAGTTGACTAGCGTCTCTCCTAGCACTTTATGTGAGAATTTTCTTTGCTTACATCAAGTCACATTAATCTTTGCGTGTGCGTTCATACACTTTTCTTGGTAGCTTTTGATTAGCTAGCTCTTTCTAGACTAGGATCAGCAACATTGACTAGTACTTTGAAAAAGTTTTCAATTTGCATTTTCTGATTTGATTGTTGCTAATCCTTGCTACCATATTGAAGCCTATCCTAGCTCCACCTTTACCATTGCACAGGTACTAGTTGCTTGCAATCCTTTGTCAATCTTCGGAGATTATTAACACCGACACTAGTTGCCGGTGACCGCCTATTTGCTTGGTAAGAATTGGTAAGAACTTGGTATGAGCTTGAGTGTGAGTGACTTTGAGCCTCCAGATCCTAGTAGTTAATAGGAACATATACGTGTGATTTATTTTATTATTTTCTACTAACCACGGCAGGTTCACGGGATGATTACGAGCTAGATCCATGTCTTCTTCGATGATTACGAGCTAGATCCATGTCTTCTTCGAGCCATTGAATGAGAGCGCAAGAAAGTTCGCGAGGAAGATGCACGTTTGAGACAAGCTTCTTCACCACGGGACGTATATGATCGTGACATAGTACGTCCAGCAAACCTAAAATCACTTTGCCATCCTTTGCTGGTAAATTTGATCCTGATGCCTACGTTGACTGGGAGATAGCTTTAGATAAAGAATTTGAATATTTTGAATGGTTTGATAGGCAAAAGATTAGAGCTGCCACTAGTGTTTTTGTTAAGGATGCAATACTTTGGTGGAAGTATTTACGTAGACATGGAAGAGTGCCTCAAACTTGGCATGCATTAAAGAAACTTTTGAGAGATGAATTTATTCCTAAATATTATGCTGATTATTTGCTAGCTAAATTGCAACATTTAAAACAAGTTAGTAGAACTGTAAGGGAATACAATCATAAATTGAAAAATTGATTGTTGCATTGTGGCTTAGAGGAACATGCGGAAGCTACAGAGAATAGATTCTTAAGTAAGCTTAATCAAGAAATTCAGGACCTTCTTGTTCACAAAGAATATAATTATCTCTCTCATTTGTTTATATTTGTCTGTAAGGTTGAAAGTCAGATTAAGGAGAAATTGAGAATGCTTGATGTTACGAAACATGAGAACAAACCTGTATTTGTATCTTTTTCTGTGACTAACAATATGCAGGAAGTTGAGAACTATGCCGAAGAGGAGAATGAGTTGATTGAACCGTTGACTCCATTGGTTGAGAAGGAAGATGAGGAGATGGATGCACCTACATTATCTGAGGAGAGCTAAAAAGGTAAAGATCATGGTGCTATCATCACTCAAGAAGAGTATGCTTGTGAAGAACTACAATTGCCCACTGTTCATGCTATTTTAGAGCAAAAAATTATGAAAAACAATTCTGATATGCACATGTTTCACGAAGTGAATTCAAACTGCATTGATTTTAGTGCACCATGTGATAAACTTGTTGATTTACCTATTGACTTGAGTGCACCATGTGATAACATAATTGAATTGCCTGTTGTTTTGAGCGATTCATATGATGAGTCAATCACATATAATGATCATGTGGAATTGGTTAGGCATAAAGAAGTTTTGATTAGAATTTCTCCTACTGATTCTTTATGTTACATTATGTTGAAGATATTAATGAAATTGTCACATGCTACGGAGAAAGTTTCTGAAATCGCATGTTCGAAACCTTGTCTAGTGCGTACACCCTTGGATATAAGTTTAATTTATTAGAGATTATGGTCTAGACAATCAATTTCATGTGTATCGAATATGCATAACTTGTGATCACATAGATGAATTGAAGTTTACTGTTTTGAACAACAATTCTTGTGTGTCGAATCTTGTTTATTATGAGAGGAAAATAAACTTTAGTGATCATCCAATGCCTATGTATTCATCTCTTATTGCACCATCTAGTATTGACAATCCGCATAATAATGTTGAAGTATGGAAGAACTTTTAAATCTTTTCACCCTTACTAGATGAATTTTTTAACGCTCAATTGAAATCTGATAATATGGATGAACTTTGTTTGATTCCAAAGGTTGTAGATTTGCCCATATGTGCTACCACTGCAAGTTTACAACTTCAGATATTTGAATTGCATAAATGCTTCACTTACATTTGCAAAACTAGTTGCAATAATTGATGTGTGAGAAATTTTATTTTGCTTGTTAGCATATATGATTATTATTGGGCTAATAATACAATGAGTTTTTATGATTGCTGCTGTTTTATAACATTAATTGTGCAACAATGAAAAACAGTTAAAACAGATGATATATACATATACCATGCATACACCTTGGCTTCTTTGTTACCCTATTTTCAGCTTATCAAAAGCAGAGGACAGCTTTCTTTTCAAGAAGGGGAGGACGATGAGGACATGACCCCTATGGATATAATCATATTTGCTATGCTTGCTTTTCCAATTACAAGAGCACGTACGCTTCACTTAAATTATCATGTGACCTCGTTTTTAGGAGTGTATTTATATTATATGAACTATATGATGCTACCTAATGATGAAAATGTATATTTGTACAGCATCACATCACTTTTTGTCCAAGCTAAGCAAGAGTTCGAGCTAGACACGTTTTGGAATCCAATTCGGCCTCCGGAGACAGCACTGACTTCAAATGTGCATAACTTTTTCATACGGAGTCCGTTTGAGCTCCACGAGGACTTGATGGAAAGCTTATCTCGTCCTTTTTCCAACGGACCCAGCGTTACCTTCCAATTCCTTCTATGGGCTCCATAATAACCAAAAGAAGGTGCTATATCTCCTGTTTAGGCCAAAATTGGGTCTTGTAATTGTACCGGAATTGGCCCATACGCTAGCCGGCCACCCAAGGGAGCACATACTGTTCACATGAAGAGTACCACCTCTGTGAACAGTATGTTAATAGTTCCACCCCCTATTTTGTTAGCTATGTGCGGCTTCCCCTTCCCTATATAAGGTGGTCGCACTACCCGTCTAGTCTCCTTGGATTTTGTTTAGTTAAAAGTTAGCTTCGTTGCAACTTTGTGTATTGGCTTGAGTCGATTAGACCAACCATAATACTGCTTCAAAATCCCAACTTAATCAAATATTTCAATCCTATTTGCAATTTCAGATTTCTTATTATTTTGTTCTTGCGTGTTCTTCGATTGCATGCAGGAATAGACCTTTGTGGTCAGGTCGATCGTGCTTCTAGCAAGGTCGATAACGATCTCGGAGTTGGTTTAGCGATTGCCGGACATATTAGTTGTGGGCGATTGGTAGCCGAATCGTGAGAGTTGTCTCCATCCAAATAGAGTTATCCTTCTCACCGAAAGACCAGGACACCCATTGTCGCATCACTTTTGCAAAAAAGCCCTTGTGCTTTTTGCAATTCAGTTGGCATCCTCGTTGGCCCGGTCCATCGATATTGCGCTGGGATCGCGGGTGTATAGTCGGGATCGACTAGGTGCAAAGCTATCGGATCGCAAGTCTACTGTTGCAAATGTGGGCAATATTTTAATTCCATATTTTAATAAAAGACATATATTGCAAAAAGACTAATGATGCATAAACTAGTACTAACAGTAGGCAACTCATTGTACTTCACTATATATATATATATATATATATATATATATATATATATATATATATATATATATATATATATATATATATATATATATGAAAACAGAATGTAATAATTCAATTAGTCGCACGAAACACTTACAAACGAGTTCGATGAAGAACAAGAAGGAGCGCAGACGCAGCCGAATTAGCCACACGAACGGTCGCACAGTTGTGCGCTGCCCAGAAACCTTATTGCCGCCCCCGTGCAGATCTTCACGGCAGCAATGGTTCGGAGATACCGCTCCCCTTATTCACGGTGCACGCCGAGAAGAAGAGTCGACGAGGTCCAGATGGCACGGTATGACAACACAGGTTTACAGGGGAAGAAGAGAAGGAATATAGGCAGTTTATAGGCGCGATGCTCTGGACGTCTCCAGGCATATATATAGAGAAGACTGGTAACTGACTGATTAAGTAGCCATTTATCCACTGGTAACTGACACACTTAACCAGCAATTTACCCATTGGTAACTCCCTGTCATCATCACCCAATAAAGCCTCAAATTCAAACATTTTAATCTCATTCAAACAGAGAGAGAGAGAGAGAGAGATGCATGGTTCAGCAAAAACAAAGTGGACTTGGTCTGCCAAGTGGCGCACCACGTCAAGTCACAAGTCACGCGATTTTTCATGCAAAAATACGCGAATGCGCGCGCGCGTGTGTGTTTAGCCAAAGCCCTCCTCGTACTACCCTCATCCATGTGTCACATGTTTAAAGGAGAGGCGAGGACTCCACATTATATGTTGGTCACCTCCACCTTGCCTTAGCAATATGGTACTAAACCATACATGCTTTGGAATTGTAGAAAATGGGCCTCACTCATGTGGGCCTATTTCCAACAATCCCCCACCAATTCCAAAGCAGGAAACAAAATGATATCAAAGATATTGTGCTGAAGTACTGTTAATATACTAGTCTTTTAGTGTAAGTCCCATACGAGTTGAACTTGCACCTAGAATGACAAGATTCATCTCCTCACAGCCGATGAATGGACTATGCCTTGAATTCACAGCTTTTCGTGATTAGATTTCACTTGAAATCTCAACTGATACTAGGCTGTCGAAGAACCTCGCATAAACAGAGCATTATTTGGTCATGCTCCCTTGTCTTCTCATGAGCTTTCTAGAGAATGCCCTATTCTCGTGAACTGCGACCTCACAGTTAAGCTCAAGTAGGTGTATTCATTTTAGGTATCCTATTGGCTAATACCTTTTCCCTCATTGGACACTAGAATACATTAAGGCTTTAAGCCACCCTTCCATACAGTTGAGAGTACTATGTCTATTAGGACACGGGTACATATATTTTAAAATGTACTCTCGTTCAAACATCAACTTGTTTTTCCCATTACCTAAGTCACGGGATCTCCGATCAAGTAGGTATGGGTTACTGTTGAGTTGTAACTCCAATGGGCCTCATTCCCATGTCCATAGACGCAACGAAAATCGCCTTCCGTGCTAGCCCCTTTGTGAAAGGGTCTGCCAGATTTTTCTCAGTGCGTATATAATTCACAGTAATCACTCCGGAGTTTTTCAGTTTTCTGACAGATTTAAGCCTACGCTTCACATGTTTGGAGGACTTTATATTATCCTTTGTACTTGTGACTTTAGCCATCACTGATTGATTATCACAGTACATCAGGATTGCCGGTATTGGTTTCTCAACCAACGGCAAGTCCAACAGAAGCTCTCTTAGCCATTCAGCCTCAACAGTGGTTGTGTCAAGTGCTACAAGTTCTGCTTCCATGGTTGACCTCGTCAATATGGTCTATTTGCAAGACCTCCATGAAACTGCAGCACCAGCTAAAGTAAACACATAGCCACTTGTAGCTTTGATCTCATCTGTATCAGAGATCCAATTGGAATCACTGTATCCTTCTAATATAGAAGGATATCCAATATAAGTAATTCCAAGAGATATTGTGTTTTTCAAGTAACACAACACTCTTTCTATTGCCTCCCAATGATCATCTCCTGGGTTAGATGTAAACCGACTTAATTTGCTCATAGCAAATGAAATGTCAGGTCTAGTGGCACCAGCTAAATACATGAGTGACCCAATAATTTGAGAATATCGTAATTGATCTTTTCCTGGCCCTTGGTTCTTTCGAAGCTTAATGCTCGCATCATAGGGCGTTAGAGAAATTTTACAATTCTCATAGCCAAAACGGCTTAAGATTTTCTCAGCATAATGGGATTGGCTTAAAGTGATCCCATCCTCGTTCTTGATCAATTTAATATTCAGAATGGCATCTGCCTCTCCTAAGTCTTTCATATTAAAGCATCGAGAAAAGAAAGATTTGACATCGTCAATTACGGCAGTGTTTGTTCCAAATATAAGTATGTCATCCACATACAAGCACAAGATCACTCCTTGACCCCCACCATAACTATAATATACACATTTGTCTGCTTCATTCACAACAAAGCCAGCAGATGTCAAAGTTTTATCAAACTTCTCGTGCTATTGTTTAGGTGTTTGCTTTAGACCATATAAAGATTTTAATAATCTACATACCTTATTTTCCTATCCAGAAATCACAAAACCATTCGGTTGATCCATATAGATTTCTTCCTCCAACTCTCCATTAAGAAAAGGTGTCTTTACATCCATTTGATGGACATGTAGACCATAGGAAGATGCTAACGCAAGGAGCACTCTCATGGTGGTTAGTCTGGCGACAGGAGAATAGGTATCAAAGAAATCTTCTCCCTTTTTCTGGGAGTAACCCTTGGCCACAAGTATTGCCTTGTACTTCTCAATAGTACCATCAGGCCTTAGTTTCTTTTTGAAGATCCACTTACATCCTACAGGTTTACACCCGATAGGACGATCAGTGATCTCCCAAGTCCCGTTAGCCATGATAGAGTCCATCTCGCTACGGACTGCTTCTTTCCAATACTCAGCATCAGAAGATGCATAAGCCTCTGACAGAGTCTTTGGCACATCATCCATGAGGTATACAATAAATTCATCACCAAAGGTTTTCTCAACCCTTTGTCTCTTACTCCTGCGAGGAGCTTCTGTGACTAGATTGTTATCCTCCTCAGGGATATCACATATTGGTTCAGAAATGGTGGGAAGTTCAGAAGTTAGATTATTCTCACTTTCTAAATTTTCAGTTTGAACATTCTCTGTTCGTGAAGTACTGCCTGCAGTTCTCATAGGAAAATAATCCTCAAAGAATGAAGCATCTCTCGACTCCATTATTGTGTTAGCAATAATATCAGGAGTTTCTGATTTAACTACTAAAAATCTATAGGGCGTGCTATTATGAGCATATCCTAGAAAAATACAATCGATTGTTTTAGGTCCAAGCTTTCTCTTTTTCTGCAATGGTATATTGATCTTTGCCAAACACCCCCAAGTTCGCAGAAAATTGATATTCGGTTTTCTTCCCTTCCATCCCTCATATGGAGTAATCTCACTGTTTTTAGTGATTACTCTGTTTAGGACGAAAGTTGCTATCAATATGGCTTCCCCCCACCATGACTTAGGCATACCAGCACTCTCTAACATAGCATTAACCAAGTCTGTTAGTGTCTGGTTTTTCCTCTCAGCTACACCATTTGATTGGGGTGAATATGCTGGTGTAAATTCATGGACTATTCCATGCTCAGAACAGAATTGAGAAAATTCATGAGAGATCTACTCTCCTCCACGATCAGACCTTAGTCTTTTTATTTTCTTCTCGTTCTCAACCTCGGCCTTATAAATCTTAAAGTAGTATAAAGCTTCATCCTTAGTTTTTAGCAAAAACACATAACAATAACGTGTTGCATCATCAATAAAAGTTAAAAAAATATCTTTTGCCTCCTTTTGTCAACAATCCATTCATTTCACACAAATCTGAATGAACAAGATCTAATGGTGCCAAGTTCTTTTCATCCTCTAATCCCTTAAAGGGTTTGCGAGGTTTCTTTGCTTGCACACATGACTGGCACTTTGATCCTTTTACAATTTTATATTTTGGAATTAAATCTAATCTGGACATTCTAGCAATACTATCAAAACCAATATGACAGAAACGAGAATGCCAAATATTTGCCTCACATTTATTTAAACCAGTTGCAACATTCAGATTATAACAAGACTCTAAAGTACTTAGGCGGAACAAGCCTCCGCTCTCATAGCCTTTACCAACAAAATTCCCGTACTTAGACATTACAATTTTATTTGACTCAAAGACTAGCTTATAACCGTCCCCACATAGTACAGAACCACTAACGAGGTTCTTGTTTATTGTAGGAGCATGCTGCACGTTCTTCAAGTGGACAATCTTCCCTGAAGTAAGCTTTAGATCCACTTGTGCCAACACCAAGGACAGAAGCATGCGACCCGTTTCCCATTAGGACGGAGGAAGCCCTTGCTGCCTGGTAAGAAGAAAACAAGAAAATATCAGAACATACGTGAACATTAGCACCGGTATCAACACACCAATCAGTGGATTGATATGCTGAAAAAATAACAGGAGAATTACTATACCCTCCTGAAGTTGAGGCCTCGCCTATGATCATGTTAACAACCTTCTTCTTTGGCTGTTCACCATCCCTGCTCTTGCGAAAATGACAGTCTTTTGCCATATGACCATTTTTTCCACACACAAAGCAGTTGATGTTCCTCATATCCTTTTTCTCAGTTTTATTCTTAAAGCTAGTTGTCTTGTTCGATTGGTTGGATTTGTACTTCTTTGCAACAGTCTTTTTCTCTATAAAATTTGCATTGTTATGACCAGAAGTGCTGGGTGCATCTTTTGCTCTTGCCTTTTCTTCCACATCGAGGGCAGCAATGAGATCTTCAACGGAAATCTCTTCCCTCTTGTGTTTGAAGCTAGTGGCAAAATTCCTCCAAGAAATAGGAAGTTTGGCGACAATGCCCGCAGCCACAAACTTAGGAGGCAACACACAGCCCAAGTGTGCAATCTCACCATCCAATAGCTGGAGATCATGAGCTTGTCCAACTATGGACTTAGCCTCATTGATGCTAAAGTCGAAGAATTGCTCACAGATGTAGAGCCAGCGACCTGCCTCTGCCTCTGCATATTCGTGCTCTTGTGCATCCCACAACTCTGTGGCGGACTTATAGTTCATATACACATCGTAGAGCTGATCTGCCAGAATGGTCAGAATGCAGCCTAGAGTAGTATTGTTCGCATTATCGAACTGCATATACTGATCCATCGTAAATGGATACTGCGGGTGGATTACCCACCACAGCCTCAAAGACATGAGCCAGAACTTGGCTCTAGTCTGCCATCTACAAAAATTTTGACCAGAAAACCTCTCAGGTTTCATAGCATCAGAAGCTCCAGCCATAGTTGTGTTGCAACAAAGTTTCCAATAAGGTTTCTGGAATGTTGAAAACGTGGGCAATATTTTAATTCCATATTTTAATAAAAGACATATATTGCAAAAGACTAATGATGCATAAACCAGTACTAACAGCAGGCAACTCATTGTACTTATATATATATATATATATATATATATATATGAAAACAAAATGTAACAAGTCAATCAGTCGCACGAAAGACTTACAGACGAGTTCGATGAAGAACAAGAAGCAGCGCAGACGTAGGCGAATTAGCCACACGAGCGGTCGCGCAGTTGTGCGCTGCCCAGAAACCTTATTACCGCCCCCGTGCAGGTCTTCACGGCAGCCATGGTTCAGAGATACCGCTCCCCTTCTTCACGGTGCACACCGAGAAGAAGAGTCGTCGAGGTCCAGACGGCACAGTATGACAGCATAGGTTTACAGGGGAAGAAAAGAAGGAATAGAGGCAGTTTATATGCGCGATGCTCTGGACGTCTCCAGGCATATATATAGAGATGACTGGTAACTGACTGATTAAGTAGCCATTTACCCACTGGTAATTGACACACTTAACCAGCAATTTACCCACTGGTAACTGCCTGTCATCATCACCCAATAAAGCCTCAAATTCAAACGTTTGAATCTCATTCAAACAGAGAGAGAGAGAGATGCATGGTTTAGCAAAAATAAAGTGGACTTGGTCTGCCAAGTGGCGCGCCACGTCAAGTCACAAGTCACGTGATTTTTCACGCGAAAATATGCGAATGCCCGCGCGCGTGCGTGCGCGCACGTGTGTGTTTAGCCAAAGCCCTCCTCGTGCCACCCTCATCCATGTGTCACATGTTTCAAAGAGAGGCAAGGACTCCACCTTATAGGTTGGTCACCTCCACCTTACCTTAGCAATATGATACTAAACCATACATACTTTAGAATTGTAGAAAATGGACCTCACTCATATGACCCTATTTCCAACTCTACGTCAGACAGTTGAAATTCCTTTGTCCTACTTCGTCACCTCCCCAAAAGCCTTGCCCTTCCCCGGACGTGCGTCATGCCCTGTTTGCCTCCTTCCAGTTCCCGTTCTCCCTTCGCTCTCCACAATCTGTGCACCACCACCGTCGCCAGCCAGGGTGTCGCCACCATTGCCGCTCCACCCGTGGTCTTCACCACCTCTTCCTCTCCCTGTGCTGCTGCCGCCACCAATCCCTATGCCTCCACCTCCCCTTCCCAACACCACCTCCGATGCGACGTCGCATCTCCCTCCTCCAATCACCTCTTCCCCAGTGTTGCCACCTTCTTCACCTCCCCCGCGGCCCTCCGCGTAGCCCGCTCTATCCCTCCAGCTCCCCCTCTACCATCCCCGACCATCGTCTCTCTTAGCGCCGCCGCCATCGAACAGATCTGGTGGCCACGACATAGATCCCACCGGATCCAAGACTTCTCTTGCGCCTCCTCCAAACCATTGGCCGCCCATGTTTCTTTCGTCCAAGGCCTCCTTGTCGCCTCCTCTGTTTCTTGTCTCTAACCACCATTGTTTGGAGGTATGGCTTCTTTCGATCTTCCTTGCTATCCCTCCGGATACTGCATTCCCTCCTCATGTTTTTTGAATTTTTCCCCGGTCCTTTTTTTTTTGGCTACGGTGCCTAATCGATTCTACGCTCTCTGGGATTTTCCCTTGCGTGCTTCTTCCTATGGTGGATTGATTTGGCCTGGGTGGATTTCCCTTGCTTTTGTATTTTAGGTATGCCAATGCTTATGGGCCATACATGTGGTTGGAGCTATTTAACCAATGAAAATTTTACTCCTGTAATTTTGTAAATACAATAATTTCACCCTTATAGAGTTGTTGGCTAGCTACCGTCTCTGAAGATAATGAAGCACAATTTATTTGTTAATGTTTTGCTCAATTAACTAAGTGACAGGTTATGAACTCATGTTCTATATTTTCCATTCCAAGCCACAACTTTGTTGAGTTGTTTACTTAGATGCGATGAAATCTGAAATTTTGAACATGTAATTAAGCTAAATGAGATTTCACTTGTGTTTCTCTATTATGTTTAGAATAAGCCTTTATAATGTACTTGTGTTACTAAAGAAACAGGGTATATAGTTTTGCCCCCGTTTCAAGGTTTTTACGGTGCATCAGAGATGAAACATTTTGTCTTTGTAGCGGGGCGTTCTGAACTCTTGCTTCAAATTAATCGTATGCATAGAGTGGCTGAGAGATGACAAAAAGTTGTTTAGTTTTCAGAATTTGGTTGTAGAGATAGGTGTTAAATGGTTTGTTTGGCTACAGATTTGGCTAACTGTACTTGCATCATAAGACGTAAGTACATAAGCATATTCTTAGCCAATTTCTTTTAACTTCGACCGTATTGCTAATACCTCATATAACGGGCCTAAAAGAAAATCATATCTTTTGTTCAGTATTGAGATCAATATGGCAGACAGTTGCCTGATACATTAATCACAACTCCTAAAATATTTAACTTTGACTTGTTATTTTATGATAAAAGTTCGATGATGAAGTTCTAGAGTGGTATAGCTGTACAAAAACAGTGTTTCGAAGTAGTAATGCTATTAGAATTATCCATAGTTTGTGCTGTGGAATTTGGTATTGACTACGTGTGGTGGTGCTATTATATTTGATTTTGATTTGTTCTTGCAGGTGGTGGTGGTGTTGGATTTTTCTTGGTCGGTTCTTGATTCGTCCATTCAGATTTTGCCACTCAGTGTTGAACCGTCTCTACGGTTTCCTAAGGTGGTTGGATTGGATTTGTGCTCTTATCCTGGCTTCAATGATTTTCTCTTCTTATTTCGTGTGTGTGATTGTGTCTGTTCTTATTTCACAGGTTGGACCGAGGGCATCAGGTAGGAGATGGAGGTGGAGGGCAAAAAGAATTTAGAGGTGGGTAGTTATTTAGTATGTGAATTGAAATTCCCAAGAATTATTCCCTTTTCTTCAGTGTGGTAGTTGGAAGCCTAATGGGTGGTTTCTTGATTGAAAGTAGATTGGATCCAAGGACATGGAGGTGGAGAGCAAGAACCTGAGGTTGGAGGAGCCACTGGCCTCCTTCGAGATTGACATGGATGAACCGGGCGTTGCGGAGAGTGGAACGATGGATGGCAATAATGGAAGCTCCAAGGAGTGTCACCGACCCAATTTCATTAATTTGAAATTTAGATGCAACTCATAAGAATACATGTTAATTTTGGAGCATCTGCACAAAATGTTGCATTTGAATAATTTCAACTCAAAATGAAACTTAGAGCTTAAATCAAAGCCACAAAAGAAAATAGTGATAAATGCTCATACACATTTCTGGATATTAATTTATTTAAATACTAGAATAATTATCATAAATAAATATGATTTTTCTCAAATTTTTAGAGTCCAACTTAACCTTGACAAAAATCTAAACTCAATTTATAAATATCTCATATAAATGAATTTTAAATAAGCGATTAATTCATGAACAGTGTGTCTATAAAATTTATATGGGTTCTATATCACCCCAGTAGCCTCTCTAAAATTTTTTAGTTTTTTTTTAAATTTATTTGCTATTTTATCTCACACGGTCAAAGTAGAGAAGTTTTAAATCAAAATCAGTCCACTGTTTGACCGACCCGAACCCAGATGAACTGTTGCAACTGAACCAGGCCCACTTGACATGATCGGACCTGACCCTCTCGCTCATGCCACCCTTTGACCACACCGTTTTGCTCCGTCGTTGACACCCTGGACCCACCCTATCAGTGCCTTCGTCCTCACCGCGTCGGTAGCACCCTCGCGAGCTCTATAGTGGCAAGCACGAGCTGGCGCTCGCCCGTGCATTGTCGTCCATGCAATCTCATGGCGCTACCTCACTGCTTTCGCCCTCCAATCCAGAGAATCCACAAGGAGATGCTTGTCACATCCCTATTTTTAATAAATAGAATTATTATAGATATCATGAGCTTGCATGTCATTTCTGAAATATTTGCACAAAATATTGCATTTGAAAAAACTTCAAATCAAAGTTCAACACACAACTCAAATATGAAGCTCCAAAATAAAAATCAGATAAATGTTTATAAATTTCTCTGGGAAATAATTTATTAAAATACTGTAATATTTACCATGAATAAATATAATTTTTCCCAAATTCATAGAACTTAATTCAAACTTGTAAAAATTCAAATCTATTTCTAAACAGCCCTGAGGTTTTGAATTTAAATTAAGCAAATAAATAATGAACAGCGAGGTTAAGAAATTTATATAGGTAGTAGGTCATCCCATTAACCTCTTTGATTAATTTTAGAATTTTAGGAATTTATTTTCTATTTTTACTAGCTCGGTCAATGTAGGATCAATAGTTTTCTAACCAGTCAACTGGCCGCATTGTTCCTCGGACTCGAACTTGACTCCGACCGAACCAACTGACTGGACTCGACCAAAACAACTAAACCTCCTACCGAACCAGGCTTCAACCCACACCACCCTGAGTCGCTGGCCAACCGGGCCCACACATCAGCTCCATCCTTTACCCCCTGCTGCGTGCGCAGAAGAACACGGCCATGCGGCCGAGCGCTCTCTGTCAAGAGCAAACTTCATGCCGTGAATCCACTGCCTCCATCCACCACTCCTAGAGCTCCTCCGCTTGATGCGACCTCCACTCCGTCTTAATCCCGAGATAAAACCCCCTCGGCACCCTCCTTCTCCCTCACTTTTCCTCGTTTCGGTCGAGGAAAGGGACGCTGGTTCTAGCTCTTCTCTAGAGTAAGCTTCCAAGCTTTGCGTCCCCTCTCATCTTTGTTCAATGTCGTGTCCATTCCCTCTGGTTTGAGCTCCTATTTTGCCTTGTAGCTCTCGGATCATCATCGTGCCATTGGAGTTGCTGAAGTGTGCTCCAAAAGCCACCCCAAGCCTTCTTCACCTCCGGTGAGTATTATCCTCGGTCGTGTGCGTCATATCGTGTCTTTAGGTATGACAATGAAACCCCTCAACTAATTTGGGGAATGCACGAGAGGAGTCTGTGGATTTTGAAGTTTCTCCTTTGCTGGCCGTGAGAACCCCTTTCTTCTCTGGCTATGTTTCGGTACGGCATTACCAGATTACTCGTGTTCACAGCATCTCTTAGGTCCCCTTGAGCTTTTCTGACAGCTAGTTTCCTTTCTCTATCCTTAGGTTGACCTCCCCACGTTGGACCTCATCGCCGCCGTGGACTTCTTCATTGCCGACACTACTCCAGTCATCTCTAGTCCTCTCCGGTGCTCAAGTAGCATCACTTGACCCCGTAGATGCTATGGCACCTGTTAAAATGGACATTGCGGAGCTCGTTCATTGCATGCATGTTTGGTAGAAACCTAGTGCCGCCCCTCTCCGGCTCGCTGGCGTTCAAGGCTGGCTCAGCCATCGCCACCACTTCCATTAGGTGCGCATTACTATGGGCTTTCCATTTCTGGCCTTGGCTGACTCCGCCATGGCGTGTAGCACCGGTGAGCTGCTGAGCAAAGTCGTGGTCGCATGCATATGTTGTCGGAACTCTGGTAATTACTGTAGCACATTCATTAGCGTTTAACGTTGTCGGTTTAGGCTTAAGTGTTCAGTAGATGACATTATTTATAGCTAATGTTCCTATGACACATGGGCTTGCCCCTTAAGTGCGCTGTGTACTATGCTTTTGCACTGGTGGACCGAGTTCATAAGACCAAGTCTATGACATTAGGGCCCCACCTGTCAGTTCATTTTTAATTCGGAAGTTAAATGAAAAAACCACTGTTTAGTGGACACCACTGTCGGAGACTGCAGCTAGCATAGGCTTTGGTGCAAAAAGTATTACTTGCTTTCAGAAATTCAGAAATGAATTATTGTTGCACTGAAAAATCATTTAACTTCAAAAATGCATAACTAATTTATTTTAACTCCAAATCGAGTGAAAGCAATTTTGTTAATTTTCATTTTAAGTGAACTTTATTTTGAAATAGGTTTCAAATATGTATCTGTATCAGAGAATATATTTTATCATAAATTGATCCAAAACCAAATTATTTTTATACTAGAAAATGCTAATAACTTTGAAAATTCATAAGTAATTCATATGAACTCCAAACGAGATGAACCAAGTTATTTTGGTCTTATAATTTTATTATCTATCCAGCCATATAATCCTTATCTCCACCACTACTATACAAATTTTTTGCGAGAAACATATTTTCGATGAAGAGTGCCGAGTGGCATTTTTTAGCTTTTTCCAAAACCAGATTTTCAAACTGTCATAACTCCCTCATCTCAAATCCAAATTGAATAATTATTACACATAAATTCATCATCTAGCTACTGTAGAAGTTTCATGCATTTTTTAGCACTTTTAAGTTTTTGCCTTTTCTCGATGCTTATTCGATGTTGTCTTTATATAGATTCCAAAGCGATCGATATAGACTCCAACGCTACTGAGAGTGAACATCTCGAGTACCAGCAAGGCAATCATCATTTGAACCTTTGTTTTGCATAATATTGATCTCAATTTTTGATAAGTAGTGTTTTGAAATGCAATGATAATTGCTTGCATGCTATTTCGATATGTCAATATTTTTGTGATGTGTAGTTAGTTATGTCCAAATCTGAATGTTATCCTTGTTAAATTCCAGTACATATATGCTTAAGAATAGATGGATGTGATGGTATTCTTTTTGTTTATTGAGTGCTTAGCCATGCAAGTCTAGAAGATACGTTAGTATGGTTAATGGGAGTAGCCCATCGATCATGGTAAATACCTCACACTTATCATTTTTTATTTTTGGTTAGATCGTCGCATCTGGTTATTTAATTATAAACTTTGTTGTTTCAAATGGTATTGGTATGGACAAGAGGTTGTCAGTGAGGGTGCCTTCGTGCACGATATTCGGGTATGTGGTAGATTTGTGTGGACCGTTAAGGACCGAGCCATAGGCTGTCATTCCAAGTAACTATTGTACTACCACACGCGGGTTGGGAGCCACTTGGTCAAGTAAGGGGAGGGTTTTATTGGGTTAGGTCCCAGGTGGTATGAGGATATTTGTGTTTGATCATTTGTTCTTAGGATCCGATGCAATTTTCTATAATGTGCATGGGAGCACTATTTTTTATTTACATTGTATCATTATATCCAACATAACATGCGAGCCCTCTTAGCAAGTGCTATAAGTCATTTGTACTAATTTTGGGGTTCGGCGCGTTCGCCGACGACTCTGGCCACGGCAGCGCCGGGCAAGGGGAGGGATGGGTGCACAATAGCATTGCACACCTATTGGAGGCATTCATGGCAGCTGAGCCGGCCCGTACTGGCAGCAAGCTAGAGGGGGTGGCGACGCTCTAGGGCCGAAGTACATGCAATGAGTAATGCCCTGCATTGTCCAAGGAAGGGGGTGCCCAAGCTTCCACAAGGTACAAGGATGCTACTTGAAGCTAGGAGCGGACCGAAGATGGCCAGAGCAACGTTGGCGTCAAAGAGGACGACGACGGCGGTATGGTTCAACGAGGAGAGGTCAACTGGAGAAAAATGGAACAGAAAGAATGTGTGGGATAGCATAAAGATCAACAGTTACCAGAACGAAGTGGGGGACGAAGAGTTGTTCTTCAGCCGAAAATGGACAAAGCTTCAAATCCTCGAACTCCTGTCGTGCATTGCTGAAATTAGCTGAGGGGTTTTCAATGTCATACCCAAAGACACGATATGACGCACAAGATTGAGGATAAAACTAACTGGAGGTGAAGATGACACAATGATGTCTTTCGGAGCACACTCTCGAGACAGTGAGAGCACGAGTTCGCCCCGGATCCTACAATCAATGTCAAAGGATCAGAAGAGCTAAAAGGGAAACGGTGACGAAAGAAGATGAAGAGGGAGGTGGAAGCACGAAGCTTACCCGAGAAGAGTGCGAGAATGAGCCTCTTCTTCCTCAACTCCGAGAGGAAGAATGAAGTGGAAAAGAGGGCGCTGAGTTTGTATTATCCTCGGGAGAGTGACGAAGTGGAGGCGGCTTTACTAGATGAAGCTCCAGGAGTGGTCATCTTGCGTGGTGGATCCACGGCGTCGCTGTGCGATGAGCATAGCTCGGCGAACATGTGGCGCAATGTTTCTACGCAGCGCAATGGGGAAGGAGCTGACATGTGGGGTCCATGGTGTCAGTGAGAGAAGGGTGGTTCGGCGCACTTGGGTGCGTGTCGGACGCATGCTTAGTTGACTCAGTCTGAGTCAGGTTTGAGTCGAAGAACAGTTCTTGGCTCGGTTTTCTCTGATTTCAAAATCTTCAAATGCAACAATTTCTTTAAATGCTCCAGAATTTCAATGCATGTTCAAAAGTTTTTAAAATTTCACCTTTTTATACATTTCAAATACAAACCCAAGATTTGGGATGTTGCAAAGGGGACTATAGTGAGAGAGAGTTTGGTAAATTCGAGGGTTGAACGGAGGACTCGGTGAAACCTTTGTTCCCGGGCTACAAGCCGAAATACACAAAGTTGTCATCCGTGCTTGAACTGCTGAAATTGATGGCAAGCAATAGTTGGTCCAACAAGAGTTTCACTACGTTACTAGGTCTCCTAGTGGACATCCTTCCAGGGGGAAATATATTGCCCTGAACCACCTACCAAGCTAGGAAGTTTCTTTGTCCATTGGGAATGAAAGTAGGAACAATACATGTATACCCAAACAATTGTATCCTCTACCGTAAAGAGTATGCAGACATGCATGTATGTCCAGTGTGCAAAGCATCCTGATACAAGCGTAAGAATCACTCCGATAACGGCGAGGTCATCGAGGTGAAGTAAGGACTTTCTGCTAAGGTGTTGTTGTATCTGCCTATAATTCCCCGCTTGAAGCATTTATTTACGAACCGAAAGGAGGCAAGATTGCTACATTGGTACTCGAAGGAGCGTAAGAAAGATGGGAAGATAAGGTTTGGGTTGAGTACATATGGAATGAATCATTTCGGTAACATGAGCAACCGACATAGCACCGGTCCCGTGAATCTATGTATGTACAACCTTCCTCCTTTGCTGTGTATGAAGTGGAAATATATTTTGATGTCACTACTTATCCAAGGGTCGAAGCAACCTGGGAACGATATTGATGTGTACCTAGCACCATTGCTGGAAGGTCTTGTGACATTGTGGACTGAAGGGGTACATGTATGGGATGCGTACAAATGAGAGAACTTCACTTTATGCGCCATGTTGTTCTGCACCATCAATAATTTTCCCACCCTTGGTAACCTGTAATACCCCGGTCTGCTCGTAGCGTGGCCCATGTGGCCCATGAGGAGTTGTGTGGTGGGATTAGTCTCACATTGCTTGTATCAAGTGAGTTGTAGTAGTATATAATGCATGTTGGATCCAAACGTAGCACCTCCCGGTTAACCCTTTTACACGAAGCATGGACAAAAGTGTAAGTGAGGTGCTATGTGTGTGCGGGTCCGCCCCACGGTGGGCTGGGCATTGAGCTGATTTTGGGTCAGGGTGTTACATAACCCATCGGGGTTCAGTACAAAAGGAGCCAAAGCATGCCTACACTGTTTACATGACACCGAGAGTGTGTGGCTGAACAACTCGTGCAAAACTATGTACATGTGTCACATTAGGTTCCTTCCCAGGTATCACCTATACCACAAGATGAAGAAACAATTCGATGGAAATAAGGAGGACGGTTCACCTCCAAGGGCTTTTAAAGGGAAAGAGGTCTATGATATGGTTAAGGATATTGATGTTGTGCTTGGAAAAGGGACTTAAATTGAGGACCCGTCAGAAGAACATCTCGAAGAAGCGATCAGTTTTTTGGGACTTATCTTATTGAGAGCACTTAGAAGTTCGCAACTACATCGACGTCAAACATATGGAGAAGAATATATGTGATAGCTTGATTGGTCTCTTATTAAACATTCGTGACAAAATAAAGGATGGTGTCAACGCAAGATGTGACTTGGTTGATATGAACATAAGGACTAAGTTAGCACCGAAAGAGACCAATAAAGGACGAATGTACCTTCCCCCAGCTTGCTACACTCTGTCCAAGGCCAAGAGAAAGGAACTGTGCTAGAGCTTACATGATGTGAAAGTTCCATCCGGTTACTCCACCAGTATGAAGAAACTTGTTTCTATGTAAGATTTGAAATTAATTGGTATGAAGTCTCCTGATTGTCATGTGCTGATGACACAAATGCTTCCTGTTGAAATTAGAAGTATTTTGCCGAACAAGGTCCGAGTGGTAATCTTGAGGCTATGTTATTTCTTTAACTCAATTGCTCAGAAGGTCATCGATCCCCAAGGACTAGATGCTCTGCAGGCCAAGGTGGTGATGACTCTATATCATCTTGAGATGTATTTCCCTCGATCGTTTTTCGATATCATGGTCCATCTCATTGTTCACCTTGTGAAACAGATAAAGATATACGACCCTGTGTTCCTACGTCATATGTACCCATTCGAGAGGTACATTGGAATTCTCAAGTCCTGTGTACGGAATCAATCTCAGCCCGAGGCCAGCATCATCGAAGGTTATGCAATCGAAGAGGTCATGGAGTTCTACGTCGACTACATGGCTCAGGTGGAATCGATAGGTATGCCTCTATCTCGTCACGAGGGGAGGCTGGCGGGTATCGTGACCTTCGAAAGGAAAGCAATCACTCCCAATTTCGACGCGTACACTCAAGGCTAGTCAGAGGTTTGGATCATGAGAGAGCACAACCGCCGGTTCAACGAATGGTTAAAGGTGCGATTCACTGGGAGGGCATCATCAAGCGATGATATGCTGCCATAGTTGGCAAAAGGTCCAAAATTTATAATTGTGACATGGCAAGAATACGACATAAATAGGTACACATTTTATACGACAGCTCAGGATAGGAAGAGCACAGTCCAAAATAACGGTGTCCGCATAGATGCATTTCCCGAGCAATTCAATACCGCTGGGTTAAGCTCGTACTATGGGTTCGTAGAGGGGATTTGGGAGCTCGACTACGTACTTTTCAAGATCCCCCTATTTTGGTTCTATTGGGTCAAACTTCCACAGGGTGTGAAGGTCGACAAGTACGGTGTCACTACTATGGACCTCGAATGGTCGGATACAAGGATGAACCATTCGTACACGCTAAGTAAGTTGTTCAAGTTTTTTTTATGTAAAAGACCTAGCAAATAAGAACCGCCAGGTAGTTCTTCATGGAAAAAGAAGGATTGTTGGGGTTGAGAATATCGTGGATGAGGAAGAGTACAATCAAATTGACGAGTTGCTACCTTTCGAAGACGGCATCAGGCTCGAGGAAGAACCCAGTGAGGAAGCTAGCTATATGCGCTTTGATCATCATGAAGGGCTATTTTTAAAAACGAAATAGCCAAGTGTCCAGAATGATCCCACACGGTGAACACGGTTCTTAAATATAACCGTCTGTGATATGCTCACTTATCGTATATGGTCTTGGAATAGAACCATCTGTGATATATCATAGACGATTCTGAAATATAACCGTCTGTGATATGCTTGCTTGTCGCAGATGGTCTGGAATAGAATCATCTGTGATATGCTTACGACCAGGTGGTGGTTGTAAATTTCTTATCACAAACGGTTCCTAAATATAACCATCTGTGATATGCTATGCTTACGACTAGGTGGTGGTCGTAGCTTTCTTATTGAAGACGGTCCTGGAAATGAACCGTCTGTGATATGCTTACGATCAGGTGGTGGTCGTAGTACCGTATATCTTATCACAGTCAGTTCTTAAATATAACCGTCTATGATATATGATATCACAGACAGTTCTCTTAGAGAACCGTCTGTGATATACATTTATAAGTATGGGGCCTGCTAGAGTTTTCCTTCCTTACTCCTCAGAGCATACTCTCCGGTCCGCCTCCCTAGCGCCCTTACGTCCGGTGTTCCTCCTAAGTCTCCTCCTCTCCGCACCATCGTCCCCGCGCCATCGTCCTCGTGCCGTCCTCCTCCCTACGCCGACGTCCTCCCTCTGCGACCCTCGACCTCCTCCCCACGCCAGCGTCATCGCTCTACAACCTCGACCCCGTTGCCACTGACCTTGACGATGCCTCACTCCCCCGACCTCGACTCCCTCTTCATCCACAGCCCCCGTCAAGGTGATCACCACTTTGGATTGTGCTAGTAGAAGTTTCAGATTGTACTATTTTGATTGACTCTAGCTAGCACTGTCAGACATTGCTTTGTTAATCTTGTGAGATAGCAATTAAGCGAGATGGCATCCGCACCGTCTTCCCCGCCATCATCAACGTCGTCGAATACGTCTGGATCTCTAAGGAAAGTGGTACCTGTTGGAAATATGCCCTAGAGACAATCATAAAGATGATTATATTTCATTATGTTCATAACATTGGATAATATGTTATCTTGTTCCTAGAATAATATCAATAATATTTATTATCAAGTACATGACTTGATTGTGAAACTCTATATTTCTCTGATGATTATTCTTAAACGTTCCCTGGTCAGAAACATACGAGGACACATATGAATAGACTGGCATATGTATTGGTTGTTGACTATGTTTCACAAGTCATGGATATGGAGATATCAAACCAATAATATGGACACATGTTAGAGAACATGGTGTTGGAAAAGACCCACCTTGAGATACTGTTGAGATAGTTATGATTCTATGTATCATGAGTTGGTCTCAAGCAATGATGATGTATAATCCTTAGACCTGAGATCAGCATGGTTTTATACATATGTAGTAGCACCCTTAGGTGTTGACAAACACTACTCGTAACTGGGTAGTTATAAAGGTAGCTTTCGGGTATGCTATGAAATATGAGGAGGGATGTGGCTGGTCGGATATGAGATTTGCCCCTCCTAACATAACAGGAGAGATGTCTCTGGGCCCCTCGTTGTGGTCAGATAAAGAAAGTGCATGGCCATGCCACTACTGGTCGAAGTGTCGACCACATAAAGTTATTCGACACTTGATCGAGAAAGTATTGAATAGTCCATGGATGATACAACATCTCACCTGGAGTTCAACCAGACATCGTGAGGCAAAGGGAGAATACACGAGAAGGTCTTTCAGTTCAATCAGATACGGACTAGTCGTATGGAGATATGAGCTGGTCGTAGGCTGGTTGAACATGGTCACTAAGTGGTCAAAACCTGGTCGTAAGGAGTTATGAATTGGTCGAGACCAATTATGAACTGGCAGTATAGAGATACGAGCTGGTTGTTAGAGATATGGACCTGGTTGTAGATCATATTGCATTAAGGTTCATCCGATATATTCTATGTGTGTTTGAGAATTGTTATGTGCTGCTAGGTACCGCTAACGACTAGTGGTCGGAAAAGAGTTTCTGAGTCACAACCGGTTACACATGAACCTATAGGGTCGCACACTTAAAGGGTTGGGATTTGGTTTGGATGGTGATCAGAATTCTTGTAGGCCACGAGTTCGTAATAGGTCTCAAGTACGAGACCCATTATGGATGCATATAAATAGAGGGGCGCTGGCAAGGGGTACGATTTGATCTTTGGAAGAACTCTTGAAACCCTAATAGCCATGCCTTCCTCAACCACGCTGCCGGTGCTAGCACTCCAGCGCGTGGTGCTCCTGCCCCGTACATGTGGATACCTTTGAGGTGTTGTTGTGAAGCATCAGCACTAGGACGATCCGCAACTAAGTACGACTACTCATGGGAGAAGACTCGTGGCGAGTACGACTACTCGGAGGAGCAGACACGCGGCGAGTATGACTACTCGTAGGAGAAGACGCGCGGTGAGTACGACTACTCGGAGGAATAGACGCGTGGCGAGTACGACTACGACCGCATCAACTCTACTTCCGCTACGAGTCGGTGTTTCTAGTGGTAATCTCGTGATCTATTACTAGCAGAGTTTCCTTGGTTGCACGGTAAATTTTTTATTTTGTGCTATCGTAGCCTTACCGCGATCCTTCAGTACCTGAGCGATATGCCAAAGGAATATCAAAAATGCTTGTAGGCTGAATGACCATCACGACCGTTAGTCCCTCTGGGGTCCCTCTACTTGCCCAGAAAGCAGCAGTAGCATTCCAGACCACCTGCAGTATACATGCAAAGGAACGGGCCCCCATCACCACATGAAAATGGAAGCATGTAATGGACGTAGAGAAAGTGTAGCTGTGGACTAAAATTACAACATCATTCAAGATTCCACCAGAATCAGCTGAAGTCATGCAACAGAAGGCGTTCCTTGCGATGGCACACGCTTGGAAGACCTTCAAGAGCAAGCTTGTCATGGAGTACGAGAACAAGGATCGGACGCCCTACACGAAGTATAGTTTCATGTCGTCAGATACACGGGACACCTTTGTGCAGATGAAGACGACAGACAGATTTCAGCAGCAAAGTGCGGTGCACAAGGCTATCCATACACAGCACATTCACCGCCACAAACTCAGCACCGTTGGGTACATGGGTTAAATCCTGGTATGGATGAATGAGGACGAGGTGGAAATCCAGTCGGATGTCTCCCCACCATTTGCTGAGATCATAGACGAGTGTGCCTGAAACTGGTTAAGAGCGCAGGCCTTAACCACGTCATCGGGCGCCATCTCTTTCACAAACCTGGCAGACGAGGGAGTGCGAACGCATGGTAAGATATGTCAAACTACCTAGTTTTTAATAAGTCTATAACTTTGTAGGGTCTAAAATAACATGATGGCCTCTTGCAGCAAACATTGAGTACTCAATCTTCCCAAGGCTCCTTCGAAGCAGTCAAGGAGAAGAATATACTATCCACGGCACTGGGAAATAAGGAGCACCTAGGTTGCACGTGGGGCCTTGAGGTTTATGTACCTTGGAAGCAAGGATTCCCACAAGGCTCCGAGGTGTATAGGAGTCTAAAGAGATCCAAGGTCGAGCATGAGGAACAGTGAAAAGCGGAGTTTAAAGAACAGATTATTGCACAATTTCAAGCACATATAACAACATTGTAGGAACAAATGAATCAAATCCTCCACCGGTCGCAAGACGCCCCTGTGATTTTGGGAGCCAGTACTCCCCCTCAACATCGGAGTAGCATTGCGTCCACGCCTACACTTCTTGAACTTGGCGACACCCAATTGCCTATCAACCTCATCCAGGTAATGTACATCTCTGGGATGCTCCAAAGATAGACATGTAGGATGCCTTAGCTAATATATTGTGTATGATTTTATAGGTGCTCACACCCTTCACGCTCCATGTAACACCTCAGCCCAACATGAGCCTGGAATGCTACTATAATAACAAGGTAACAACTTAAAATCTAAGACATTACACTATATTTCGGCAGAATCTCCTTTGTATAATTAACCATACAGGAGATTCTAACAAAACTACGATAACATAAACAAATATTTCAACATCCAACTTAAATCATAATCATGAAACCTCCATGTAGCGCTAGTCAATTCTATTACAAAGCAACAAGTGCATAAAGATATAACCAAATAAATTATCTTAGTAGTTTGCTCAATTATGAAATGATAATTCAAATTTTTATCATTCATGAGTTGTTTGTGGTAGAGTGCATCAGTTTTTATTAGTAGCCCTTCCCATGCAGGACGTCCGTGTAAAAGGTACCTAAAAAAAATAAACAAACCACAAGTGTGAGTCCATGACTCAGCAAAGTACAAATAAAACAGTAATCCAATATACAACTTTGACACAAATCAACCAATCACAATACTGAAGGGTTAAGGGTAGGCTACACTAGCGCAAATTAATAAAAATTCTACCCGTAAACCAAGATCACTGCAGTTATAGATCAAGGTCTTATCACTAGACGCGCAGTGCGAAACCGAAAGACGACGCGTCGAGGCGAGTAGTCGTACTAAGTTGATGCAAGACGTTGGGGCGAGTAGTCGTACTACTTCCTCGTCCTCGTCGCGGCGCCCCACATCTGACTCCCTCTTGCGGTTCGTCCAAACGCTACAGATGCAGCGCCTCCAAAGGTATCCACACGTACAGGAGAAAGCGACGCACGCCAGACTGCTAGATCCGCGCGAGCAACTAGGGCGTGGGAGAGGTGGCTGCCAGGGTTTGAGGATGTCACGAAAAGCGCCCCAAACACATGCGCCCTTGCCCTCCTTTTATAGACGTCCTTACAATGGGCTTCTACTAATAGAGGCCCATTAGGACTCAATGCCCACTCTAATTCGGATCTAATCCAAATTAAGCTTCAGCCCCTTAAGTGTGTGACCCTCTAGGTTCACGTATGTTTAGACATGACACGAGTATACATACTTGGTCAATAGTTGGTAGCGACCTCTAGCAAGGCGTCCCAACTCCTAAGCGTACACAAAGATCATATCGGACGAACCAACACAGCGTTATGTACATGCCAATCCCTTTGCCTCACGATATTGGTCGAGCTCCAAGTGACCACTCTTTCTCGATCTTGTGATCCGGAATCCCTTACTAGGTTAACTCTTAACCTTAAGTAGCATGGCCATGCATTTACGGATCCGATCACTCGAGGGCCCAGAGATATCTCTCGGGTAGAGAGGGCAAATCCCATCTTGGTGACCATGCCTCGCGGCATGCTTCATGACAAACCGAAAACTACCTTTATAACTACCCGATTCACGGAGTAGCGTTTGATAGCCCCTAAGTAGGTCGATTCACATCTCAAGTACATGCGACAATCTTAGGTCTAAGGACAAGGCGTACACATTGTGTAGAGAGAACCATAAGTATAATTGTTATGTCTCATGATGGGTCGGTCCAACCCCATGTTCTAAACATGTGTCCACATTATTGGTTTGACATCTCCATGTCTATGACCTGTGAAATATAGTCATCAACCGATACATGTGCTAATCCACCATTCACGTGTGTCCTCACATGAACTCCGACTAGGGACAACTTTAGAATAACCATACAAGTAAAGAGTTTCACAAACAAGTCACATACTTGTTAATCAATACAAAGGCAATATTCAAGGAACATTTATTAAATCATGGATACAACAAAATATCATCATCTCTATGATTGCCTCTAGGGCATATCTCCAACAGTCTCCCACTTGCACTAGAGTCAATCTAGAAGATATCTAATACCCATAGCTCTTGTGTGTGCCTCATGCTTAGGCTGTGGGAGAGGCTTTGTCAAAGGATCTGAAATATTCAAATCCGTGTGTATTTTGCATATCTTTAAATCTCCTCGATTGAGGATCTCTCGAATAAGATGAAACTGCCGCGGTATGTGTTTGTTCTTTTGGTGATTCCTCGGCTCCTTGGCTTGCGCAATGGCCCCACTGTTATCACAGTAAAGATCCAGAGGACTGCACGCACTAGGAACCAGACTTAGTTCAGTTATGAACTTCCTTATCCAAACACCTTCCTTTGCTACTTCAGAAGCCGCAATGTACTCGGCCTCTGTTGTAGAGTCAGCAACAGTCTCCTGCTTGGAACTCTTCCAACTGACCGCACTACCGTTCAAAATGAACACAAAACCCGATTGCGATTTGTAATCGTCTTTGTCGGTTTGGAAGCTTGCATCGGTGTAACCATTTACAACGAGCTCTTCCTCACTTCCTTAGACTAGGAACACATCCTTAGTTCTTCTCAAATACTTGAGGATGTTTTTAACCGCTGTCTGGTGACTCTCACCGGGATCAGCTTGGTATCTGCTCGTAACACTTAGAGCATAGGAAACATCTGGGCGAGTACATATCATAGCATACATGATAGATCCAATGGACGAAGCATATGGAATCTTACTCATGCGATCTCGCTCATCAGTTGTCGAAGGACACTGAGTCTTGCCAAGATTTATGCCATGAGACATGGGCAAGAACCCTTTCTTTGCCTCCTCCATGTTGAACCGTTTCAACAGTTTGTCAATGTAAGTACTCTGGCTTAATCCTATTAGCCTTTTTGATCTATCTCTATAGATCTTTATACCCAAAATATATGCTGCTTCCCCTAAGTCCTTCATTGAAAAACTATTTTTGGTGAGGTCTTATGGACTCGAGCATAGGAATATCATTTCCAATCAGTAATATGTTATCTACATATAAGATTAGAAATACGAGTGAGCTCCCACTTGCCTTCTTGTAAACGCTGGATTCTTCTTCGTTTTTGATGAAGCCAAACCCTTTGACCACTTCATCAAAATGAATGTTCCAACTCCGAGATGCTTGCTTCAATCCATAAATGGATTTTTGAAGTTTGCATACTTTTCTAGCATTGATTGGATCGACAAAACCCTCGGGCTGTATCATATACACATCCTCGGTTAAATTTCCATTAAGGAAAGCCGTTTTGACATCCATCTGCCATATCTCATAGTCAAAATATGCAGCAATAGCTAGAATGATCCGTATAGATTTAAGCATCGCTAGAGGTGAGAAGGTCTCATCGTAGTCAACTCCTTGAACTTGCCAAAAACCTTTTGCGACAAGTCGAGCTTTATGGATGTGAACATTTCCATCCATATCAATCTTCCTTTTATAGATCCATTTGCACTCTATGGTTTTAACACCATCAGGCGGGTCAACCAAGTTCCAAACTTGATTGTCTCCCATGGATGCTATCTCGGATCTCATGGCACTATGCCATTTCTCAGAGTCTGGGTCCATCATTGCTTCCGCATAGGTCGTAGGCTCATCATTGTCTAACAATAATATATCTCGCGTATTGCGGAGCCTTTCCGACCTTCGTGGTGGTGGTGCTTTCTTTGCCATGGGTTCCTCAACTTGTTCTGCCACGTGGGCATCATTTGTCGAGTCTTCCCCGATTGGTTCATCTTGAACCTCTTCAAGCTGCACCGTTCTTCCACTTGTGTCCTTGTTGAGAAACTCTTTCTCTAGGAAAACACCACTTCGAGCGACAAACACTTTGCCCTCTAGTCGGTTGTAGAAGTAATATCCAAAGGTTTCCATTGGATATCCCACGAAAATGTATTTATCCGACTTGGGTGTGAGCTTGTCCGACTGTAGTCGCTTGACAAACGCCTCACATCCCCAAATCTTTACAAAGACAAACTGTGACTCTTCCCAGTTCATATCTCATATGGTGTCTTAACTACGGATTTAGATGGTACCCTATTAAGTGTGAAAGCTGCCGTTTCTAGAGCGTAACCCCAAAATGATAATGGTAGATCTGACTGGCTCATCATCGATCGAACCATGTCCAACAAGGTCCGATTCGCGCTCGGATACCCGTTTCTTTGAGGCGTTAGGCGGTGTTAGCTGTGGAACAATTCCGCAACTCTTCAGATGATTGCTAAATTCATGACTCAAATACTCGCCACCACGATCAGATCGCAGAGCCTTAATTTTCTTGGCACGTTGATTTTCAACTTCATTCTGGAACTCTTTGAACTTTTCAAAAGTTTCAGACTTATGCTTCATTAAGTAGACATAGCCATATCTACTAAAATCATCAGTGAAAGTTATGAAGTAATGAAATCCACCTCTAGCAGTCGTGCTCATTGGTCCACATACATCAGTATGTATGATTTCCAACAAGTCTGACGCCCTCTCAAAAGAACCTTTGAAAGGTGACTTGGTCATCTTACCAAGCAAACAAGCTTCACATGTCTCGTATGATTCAAAATCAAATGAAGTTAGAAGACCATCATCATGGAGCTTTTTCATGCGCTTTTCACCTTTGTGACCCAAACGACAATGCCAAACATAGGTGGGATTCAAATCATTAGGTCGAAGTCTTTTAGCATTTATGTTAAAGATGGGCGCATCATCAAGATTTAAAATAAATAACCCATTCACAATGGGCGCAAAAGCCACAAACATTTCATTTTTAGAGATCAAACAACCATTGTCTTTACTTGTAAATGAATAACCATCTCTCATCAAACATGAGGGGGATAAAATGTTTCGACTCATACTAGGAACATAATAGCAATTATTCAATTCCATAATAAATCTTGAAGGAAGCTGAAGTTGCATGGTGCCGACGGTCAACGCAGCAACCCTTGCTTTATTTCCGACGCGAAAATCAACTTCACCTCTTGCGACTCCTCTACTTCTTATTAGCCCCTGCATCGAGTTGCAAATATGAGCAACTAATCCGGTATCAAATACCCAAGAGTTAATAGGAGAATCAGTGAGAAAAATGTCTAAAACATTTATGACAAGTGTACCATGGGTGGAAGTCTTACTTCCAGCCTTCTTCTTCTTGCATTCCTCGGAATCCATGTACTTCTTGCAGTTTCTCTTCCAGTGGCCAGTTTCTTTACAAAAGAAGCATACTGTCTCAGCTCCAGGTCCAGCATTAGGCTTAGGCGTTGGCTTCGAGATCATATCTTTAACCTTGCCTTTATTGTTTGCCCATGGCTTCTTACCCTTTTTCTTGAAGCTAGACTTGTTCTCGCATGACCATCACATGGCTAGGGCACGCACACTTCTTAATGTCACTCTCTGTTTTGAGCATCCCACAAAGCTCATTAAGGCCGTTTTCCACCCCATGCATATGGTAGTTCAAATGAAATGTCCATAGCTAGGTGGAAGAGGCGTAAAATGAAATCGATTGCCAACTCTTGGCCAATAGGAAAACCAAGTTTATCCAAAGTCATTGTAACCAACCATTTTGATTACATGTGGGCCTACAGGTGCACCTTCTGTTAGCTTGCATTCCAGAAAAGCCTTAGAGACATTGAATCGTTCAGTCCTGGCCTATGTCTGGAACATGTCCTTAAGCGCCATGATCATATCATACACTTCCTGATCCTCAAACTGCTTTTGAAGGTCAGGTTCCATGCATGCAAGCATAAGACAGCTAATCTCAAGAGAGTCATCACATGCTTTCTTGTAGGCATTTTTAACAATGAAGCAATGCATTGATAGCGAGCTCTTTTGGGATTGGGGTGTCGAGCGTTTTCCTTTTATCCATACGAGAACAATTCTCGAGTTACGGACCGATCGAATAGTTTGTTCCATTTAATTTTTCTTTCTCAAGAATCGATCGCAAAGCAAAAGGGTGTGCACGGTTGCTAGATGCCATTGATCTACAATAGGAAATGCAAAATACTAAGACAAATAAAACCATGATAGAGTAAACTGTATTAAACAAATTTAATAGAATGTACTCCCACTAAAATCAATATCCCTCTATTGATTCTTAGCGATTCAAGATCCGCAATTAACGAGTCTACTAGTGAGCTTTTGCATCACCGCTAGGAGACATCGTAATTCAGTAAGCAACACCTTACTAATCATATCTCTATATGACTCTTGTTGTTGGGTGACATCTCTATGCCCCGGCGCCCAACTTTTATGCCCCAAGGCCCATAACCTTTATGATAACCTTGTTAAGTTCACCAATCCTTATGCATGTAGGTATCCGATACAAACCCATCTAGTCAAGGAAAGTCGATGGTGCACTAATTTTATAGACCCACCATCAATTTACAAGACATGGGATGGTGCAGAGTTTAGTTGGGAGGGCATATGTTTAACTTAACATTTTGTGAGGGATCGTTATACTTCTACCATTCAAACATGCATAGGAGTAAAACAAACAGGAATAGCATTCACACAGTTGTGACTCAGTATGGCCCATTTTCTCATGGTGATCTCCATCGCCATAGAATCTGTCCACCATGTTGATCTCCATCTCCATGGTTAATGTGTGCCATCCCTCCAAGTGATGTGTCCTCCGAGTACTAATAAAAGCTATTACTCATAACAGCTAGTAATAAAATACATGGATACCAGGAATTATCACAAGTCGGCACGCAGGCTGTTAATACAATACTTTGACAACACAATGGCTCCAGCCGTGTTGCCGAACCCACGACACGCAGGTCATGAAAATATTACAAACATGCATCACATACACATTACGCCATACTGGTCACATACATCCTGCAAAAACAAGTTATGCATAGAATCGCAATCTACCGGATAGGGGGTCTACCGGACAGAGATCCAATCTATGCAATTTTTACTTAGGATTTTGATCGGTAAATCATATTTACCACAAATCACCTATTGTTCCGATTCGACCAATTTGTATTAATCTTTGCGTGCAGCATGCCGTGGTTTGAGAACCGAGACAACTTTCAGCTCATGGAGCCCGATAGCACGATCACGGTACATCGATTATCAATCTAGGTTCCGATTCGACCAATCATATTGATCTTCGCATTTCGCAACCGGTTTTACGTGTCACTGTCTACCCCGATGGCGAATCCGACCGGTAGGAGTATGTTGTTTCACGACCTTAGCAGCATGATCACGGAACATCGATTATCAATCTAGGTTCTGATTCGACCAATCATATTGATCTTCGCATTCCGCAACCGGTTTTACGTGTCACTGTCTACCCCGATGGCGAATCCGACCGGTAGGGGTATGTTGTTTCACGACCTTAGCAGCATGATCACAGAACATCGATTATCAATCTAGTACCATAACTATACAATCGATCACATCGATCATACCGACTTACATATCGCCATATGCAAATCACCCGAACCTATAACTTGACAGCAACCGCTCTGATACCACTATAGCGTTAGGGGTAGGCTACACTAGCGCAAATTAATAAAAATTCTACCCGTAAACCAAGATCACTGCAGTTATAGATCACGGTCTTACCACTAGACGCTACGGTGCGAAAGCGATGCAAAGACGTCGAGGCGAGTAGTCGTACTAAGTTGATGCAAGACGTCGGGCGAGTAGTCGTACTACTTCCTCGTCCTCGTCGCGGCCCCACGTCTGACTCCCTCTTGCGGTTCGTCCAAGCGCTACAGATCGGCGCCTCCAAATGTATCCACACGTGCGGAGAAGCGGCGCCGCGCGGATCGCTAGATCGCGCGGCGACTAGGGCGTGGGAGAGGTGGCGGCGTGGTTTGAGGATGTCACGGCGCCCCCAAACACATGCGCCCTTGCCCTCCTTTTATAGACGTCCTTACAATGGGCTTCTACTAATAGAGGCCCGTTAGGACTCAATGCCCACTCTAATTCGGATCTAATCCGAATTAAGCTTCACCCTTAAGTGTGTGACCCTCTAGGTTCACGTATGTTTAGACATGACACGAGTATACATACTTGGTCAATAGTTGGTAGCGGCCTCTAGCAAGGCGTCCCAACTCCTAAGCGTACACAAAGATCATATCGGACGAACCAACACAGCGTTATGTACATGCAAATCCCTTTGCCTCACGATATTTGGTCGAGCTCCAAGTGACCACTCTTTCTCGATCTTGTGATCGGAATCCCTTACTAGGTTAACTCTTAACCTTAAGTAGCATGGCCATGCATTTACGGATCCGATCACTCGAGGGCCCAGAGATATCTCTCTCGGTAGAGAGGGCAAATCCATCTTGGTGACCATGCCTCGCGACATGCTTCATGACAAACCCGAAAGCTACCTTTATAACTACCCAGTTACGGAGTAGCGTTTGATAGCCCCTAAGTAGGTCGATTCATATCTCAAGTACATGCGACAATCTTAGGTCTAAGGACAAGGCGTACACATTGTGTAGAGAGAACCATAAGTATAATTGTTATGTCTCATGATGGGTCGGTCCAACCCCATGTTCTAAACATGTGTCCACATTATTGGTTTGACATCTCCATGTCTATGACCTGTGAAACATAGTCATCAACCGATACATGTGCTAATCCACCATTCACGTGTGTCCTCACATGAACACCGACTAGGGACAACTTTAGAATAATCATACAAGTAAAGAGTTTCACAAACAAGTCACATACTTGTTAATCAACACAAAGGCAATATTCAAGGAACATTTATTAAATCATGGATACAACGAAATATCATCATCTCTATGATTGCCTCTAGGGCATATCTCCAACAAATACCACATACCAAATAAGCTCATATGCTCATGCAATGCGAATGTCACAGATGCACCTTTCCTTTTCTTTTTGCATTTACCGGTAATGCGGAGTATGCATCCGTCGATGCATACCCATGCCTGTGCCTTCTAGCACAGGGACCATAAGCCCACACTCCATGAGTGTTGGGACCTCAAGCCCGTCTAAAACATGACGGGGACCTCAAAATCAATACTTAGCCTCCATGTGGACACGTCTCAAGGATAACAACATGATGCATATGGGTCTTTTCAATTATCCAACATAAGATTGTAACCATCAGCAGAGACATTCATGGGTAAAGAACATAATCACAATACTAGTATTCATGTGCATTCACTTCCATAACCGCGAGACGGATGACGATGACGGGAAGGTTATAACCCCAGTTCTTACCACCACCTGGTAACCATAAAGTATACTAAGAATACTATGCAAAAGTGCACATCATAGCAATGAGAAAACATGAATCAATTGCTTCTATTCGCAACCTGAATCTTTATCGATACAAACCCAAATTCCAGTCTGTTCTAAACTGACAGCCACTGAAGGAAAAATCATAACTATTGATTCAAAGCTCGAAAAGTCCTGAACCCAGGTTTTCTGGAATATACACACGCATACCTACAACTTCTCAAGTGACCAAACATTCAAATTATTCCGTCGAAGGCTTTGTTTTTTTTTCTCCGAAGACCGTTTTCCCATCTTCGGTATTAACGGCTTAAAAATTTCGTATCTCTTAATTGGTACATCAAAATTCAATGTTCTAATCCATTTTTTAAACTATAGAAAACTAGCTTCCTCAATAAATTTATCATAATTATCTCCTTTGTACCTTGAGGTTGCAATGATCGATCTTTCTCTCATGGCCCACAAAGAATGATGAGACTACAACACTAAATTCAAAAATTCATATCTTTCTAATGGCTGAATCAAAATTCATGATATTTATCAATCTGGAATTCTTAAGAAATTTCCTATGAAACCCATGTTGGGAGACATCCATGATTCGGCCACTATCAATTACTTATTTATCAATTAATACGACTGCTGTATTTTGATAGGGTTTAAGGATAGCAAAAAAGAAATTATCGTATCTCCCAAACTAAAACTCCAAATAAAAGATCTTGGATCCTAAAGAAAGATCATGACGTTCCCCACAACTCTCCAGGAGACCCTATGCTCCAATTTCACCTAGATTTAGAACAAAACTGATGATAAAAATTGTACAGATTACCTATTCAAATTTCAGTAGAACAACGATTCGCTAATCTACAACAACTATAGAAACTAATTGAACCAAACAGTGAGGAGATGATATTTACCCTTGAAGACACGTGTGAACTCGCTGAAATCCCCATGCGGTTCTCCTCACCCCTTTCTTCTCCCTCTCTATCGGGACCCAAATATGCAAATCTGGACCCTCTGTGTATTCTGCACTAGTCCAGGATCACGCTAGTGCATACAGTGGCAACATCGACAAAATATCACATCCATACAACGAATATAAGAATAAACGAGTACTTTGAATAACAAATAACTGTTGGGACCTTACGGTCGAGTTTTACATTTATTAAGCCATGCAAGGCTGACAATAAAGAATAAACTGCAGCGGAAACGAAATAAACTCCAGCGGGCTCCCATCAATTTACCACAGGCAACTGACTGGGATCAAGACCCTAACAATCAACCTTCGTAGAACTCTTCTTCAAAAGAAGGCGACGACTCCTCCACTTCTGTTGATTTGTTTAGCAAGAGTGAGTACACACCGTACTCGCAAGTCATACCACAGAATGCATTTATACATGATGGCTTATTCCAAAGGAATGGCTTCTGTGGTTATTTTGCGGAAATGCAACATTTGCATTTGAATACAAATAATAGATTGAAAGCAAAATTCAAAACAAATAGACAATAATAAGTTAACAATTGATTTCAAAAGGACACACAGTCTAATCAAGTTATTCACACAGCTGCACAAGTTATCTCACACAGCTGACCCTTCCCAATTGTTTTATGAAAATCTAACCCTCGTGTGAAATTCCCGAGCATGTCCATAACCGAGGACGCGGCTATTCGAATAGATTGGCTAAAACACTCTGCAGAGGTTGTACACTTTACCCACACGATACAATCAGTGTAGCTAGCACTGACCATAACAAAACCTTTCAGAGACTTCACCTCAAACAATGACACTCCCGATGTGCTTTCCTACCATCCAATTTGTACACACAGCCCTTGGAACGACACACACCGTTGGACAGGGATGCAGCTAACCGTCCCGCGATGTGACATATCACACCTCCAGCCCATCACACAGTTTAAATACAACCTGAGTTGTCAGTGTCAAGACTGCATAACTTACTAAGTCAAGCACAGCCCATACTAGGCATGTGGTCGTCAAGATGAGCCAGTTCAATGGCGCACAAAGTTAAGTCCTTAATTGACCAAAGCAAGACTTCCAGTTTTAACCCAAATCACAAAGTTTATAGCACACAGTTCCACCATTCACACAGATCCACCACTTGTCTCAGTCTAAATCTTTTCCCACCCTGTTGATTAAGTGCAACACATGCCATCACGAGTAACAGCACACAGCACACACAGTTTCATCACCCAGTTCCATAATCACTTAGTCAAGTTTATAGTTGCGACTCAGATGAAATGATGACTCGTGGCATGGCTAAGCAGTCTAATCGTATCTAACCAACCCACGTTGGTGCTACGATAATACCAACTAATAATGAACCAACCTAGGGTGACAAAAGATCATGGCATACAATAGACAAGGTGGATATAACAGTTTGGATAATAACTATCCCAAAAGCATTTAAATAAATACTTGAAATAGAATGCAATACATTGAAACAAAGTATTTTGAAAACTGGGTTCAATATGATCAAAGGTATAACTTGCCTTGGAATAGCTCAAAGTACTGGTCTTGATCTTGAGGAGGTGCTCCTTCTTCAGCAAAATTTCCCGAAGTATCGACGTCTACTCGCAAACGAGATAAAAGAAACCAAAAACAAATAAATACAGAGGCAAAACAAACTCCAAAAATCAAATAAAATTCACCATTAAATAGATCTTAATTTTATATGAATTTACAAATTTGAATGGGCTCAATCGGAGTTCGGATGCAAAAGATATGGGCTTTGGAAGTTTCATAATCAAATAACCCCTAATATGGATTTTATTGAATTTCCCGAATTATTTTTATAAAGGAAAATAGGATTATTGCGCAATGCTTGCGTCAGCCGAGGATTTCCGGAAAAAGAAATAGATTTAAAATGAAATCTGACATGTGGGCCCCACATGTCAGTCTCGGGGTTCACGGTGGACCGAGTGCACCGAACCGAGGGAGATCTAGCGCGGTGGACCGAGCCACGCACGCGTGTCTTGGCGGCGTCTGGCGCGCACGCGGCCGCCACACCAAAGAAGGCGACGCTTAGCGCCGAGTGGACGACAACGGCGGCGGTGGCGCTTGGGACCCAATGGTCACCGGCGAACGGCGGTGAGTCAACGGCGGTGAAGGGTACCAGAATGTTCCCCGTGCTATTGCGCACTCAGGGGTGCCCTTACCGTGGCGGCAGCAGCGGTGGCGGCCGTGGCGAGGAAGAAGTGGCGGTGGAGCTTCGGGTGTTGTCGGACGAGTGCTCCGGTGATGCTCCGGCGATGAGGAGGTGCGCCCGAGGTAGCCTGGGACTTGCTGATCACGGTGGTGCAGTCGGTGGAGCAAGGGCGACAACGACGGCGGCACAATTCACCGGAGAAGAAGCTCGGCCGAAAACCCTAAATCTGGGATTGCGGCGGCGCTAGAGCGATCGGGGCGACGAGGGTGGTGGCTCTGGGTTGCGGCGGACTAGGCGATCCTAAGGGAGGTATTTATAGGCCCGGGGGACGCCAGAATTGGAGATCCCCAATTCGGGTCCGAAACGGCCGGGTTTTGAAATCTTTGATTCTCAGAGATTGAGAGAGATTCGGTAGCCGATTTGGTTAGAGATGAGTACGGGACAGATACGGCTACAAATTGGTGGGGTCGGCGTGAAGAATCAGCAACCGTTGCGATTTTGTCAGACGAAGCTCGAAGCTCCAGCAATGGCGGTGAAGCGCGGGCGCGAGGAAGAAGAAGGTGCGGAGACGACGACCCTGTGGCGGTCCCACTGGCAATGGCAATGAGGCGCAGCGAGCGAAGCGGCGAGATCGTGGCGAAGCCACGCGGCAGCAATCCAACGGAGGAAGGCGGGGTTGAGCGCGTGCGTCCGATCGAAAACAAGGGGCACGCGTCAAGCATCCAACCACGGCTGAGCGGCGGAATGGGCTAGCGCAGCTGGAATAGTGTTGGGCTTCGGCCCAACACTGTTCTGGGGATTTAAATAGATTTTTCTTTTTAATAAATCCAGAAAATGCAAAAATAAATCCAGAAAATGCAAATAGCAATTAGAAAATAGCAAATGATCTTGGAAAAATTCTATAAAATTCTATAAAATATATCCAAGCATGTAGAATCTAAATAAAATAGTTTTGACAATTGTTTATGTTGGGATTAATCATATTAAATCAGTTTGTCCTTAAAGTCCATATTAAGCTTTTAAAATAATATTCAAATAAATCCAAATGGTGAATTTTCTCACTACCACTATTTAAAGGATTTTTAAAGCTCTGAAAATTGGGATGTTACAAACCTCCCCCCTTAAGGGAATCTCGACCCCGAGATTCAGGCTAGCTAGAGAAAAGGCTGGGGAACTCAGCTTTCAACTCTTCTTCACGTTCCCACGTTGCTTCTCCTTCTGAGTGGTTACTCCACTGGACTTTGCAGAAACGAACGGTCTTACTTCTGGTGCGGCGCTCTGCGACATCCAAAATCCTGACAGGCTGCTCTTTGCAGGTGAGGTCTTCTTTCAGTTCAATTGATTCCAACGGTGTTTGCTCTTCCGGCACCCGCAGACATTTCTTTAACTGAGAGACATGAAAGACATCATGCACTCCTGCTAACGACTGTGGTAGCTCCAACTGGTCCGCAACTTCTCCTCGGCGTTCCAAAATCTTGAACGGACCCACATACCTTGGGGCAAGCTTCCCTTTGGTGTGGAATCTCTTAACACCTCTGAGTGGAGTAACTCGAAGATACACAAAATCCTCTGGTTCAAAGCTGAGGTCACGATAACGATTATCGACATAACTCTTTTGTCTGGACTGGGCTATCTTTAGTCTTTCTCTGATCATAGCAACTTGTTCTTCGGCTTCCTGAATAATATCTGGCCTGAACACTACACGTTCAGCGGTCTCTGACCAATTTAATGGAGTTCTGCAGGCACGACCATACAAAGCTTCAAAGGGTGACATCTGCAGACTGGCTTGATAACTGTTGTTGTACGAGAATTCTGCATACGGCAAACTCTTATCCCAACTGGTAGCATTTGCTAAGGCACAGGCTCTCAACATATCTTCCAATATCTGGTTGACTCTTTCGATCTGTCCATCATGCGTGGATGATAAGCGATCTTGAAATTCGGATGAGTTCTGTGGCTTCATGTAGACTTTGCGAAGCGAGAGGTGGCGAGATCCTCGATCTGACACTATCTTCTTAGGCACACCGTGCAGACTGACGATCTTTGACATATACAACTCTGCAAGGTGATCCCCTGAGTAAGTGGTTTTGACCGGCAAGAAATGGGCAACCTTGGTCAAATGATCCACTATTACCCAAATCGAATCATAACCTGATTGAGTCTTGGGTAAACCGGTAATATAATCCATACCGATCTCTTCCCACTTCCATTCTGGTATCTTCAGCGGTTGTAGCAAACCTGCTGGCCTCTGATGCTCTGCCTTTACTTTCTGACACACGTCGCATAAGGCAACGAACTCTGCGACGTCTCGCTTTATGTTTGGCCACCAAAACTTATTCTTAACATCCTGATACATCTTAGTACTTCCAGGGTGAATCGAATACTTTGAGTCATGGGCTTCCTTCAGAATCAGCTGTCTTAATCCATCAATATCCGGTACACAGATACGTCCATTGATCCACAGTATATCCTGATCATCCATGGTGAAGTCTTTAAATTTTCCTTCTGCCATCTTCTTCTTGAGGTCGGCAAACTCAGAATCCTTGGGTTGAGCTTCACGAATCTGCTTCTCCAAAGTAGACTGCACTTCCAGACTGGCCACAAATCCTTCAGAAACAATTTCTAGCTGTAGCTTCTGGAATTCCTCCTGAAGTTCTGAACACAACTCTTTTACTTCCAGAGCGTTGCAGTAGCTCTTACGACTCAGTGCATCTGCAACTACATTGGCCTTACCAGGATGGTAATGGATTCCAAGATTATAATCCTTTATTAATTCCAACCATCTTCTCTGTCTCATGTTCATATCAGACTGAGTGAATATGTACTTGTGCTCTTATGATGCATGTAGACTTCACAGCGATTTCCGATGAGATAATGACGCCAAATCTTCAAAGCATGTACTACGGCAGCTAATTCTAAATCATGCGTGGGGTAATTCTCTTCATGAGGCCTAAATTGCCTTGACGCATAAGCGACAGCTCTTCCTTCTTGCATAAGGACACATCCTAATCCTTGACGCGAAGCATCACAGTAGATATCAAAATCCTTATCGATATCAAGCAAAACTAGCATCGGGTGAAGTCAAGCGTTTCTTCAATTCTTGAAAACTTTCTTCACAAGCTGGGGTCCAAATGAACTTCTTCTCTTTCTTCAACAGTTGCGTAAGAGGTTTAGCAATCGTTGAGAATCCTTCAATGAAACGTCGATAGTATCCTACCATTCCCAAGAAACTACGAATTTGAGTAACCGTCTTGGGCTGCTCCCAATTCATTACAGCTTTAACCTTTCCGGGGTCAACTGCTACTCCTTCGGCTGTCATCACATGACCGAGGAAATCAATTTTCTTCTTCCAAAAGTCACACTTGCTGAACTTGGCATACAACTGATGTTCTCTGAGCTTCTCTAGGATTATTATTAGGTGTTCAGCATGCTCTTCTTCTGACTTGGAATATACCAAAATATCGTCAATGAATACTACCACAAACTTATCCAAGTATTTCATAAATACCTTGTTCATCATGTTCATGAAATAAGCAGGGGCATTAGTCAGTCCAAAAGACATGACTAAAAACTCATAATGTCCATACCGGGTTGAGAAAGCGGTCTTAGGTACATCCTTAGGACAAATCTTCAACTGATGGTATCCTAATCGCAGATCGATCTTGGAGAATAGTCCGGCTCCTTTCATCTGGTCGAACAAATCATCAATTCTGGGCAAAGGGTATTTGTTCTTGATGGTGACTTCATTGAGAGAGCGATAATCGATGCACATCCTCATGCTTCCATCTTTCTTCTTGACAAATAAAAATGGCGCTCCCCATGGCGACGAACTAGGTCTTACAAAACCTTTCTCCAGTAATTCTTCTATCTGCTTCTTCATTTCCATAAGTTCATCGGCTGGCATCCGATATGGTCTCTTGAAAATTGGTGCTGTTCCTGGCACTAGATCGATGACAAGCTCAATGTTAAGGTCCGGTGGCATTCCTGGTAACTCTTCTGGAAACACGTCCGGGTAATCTCTGACTACAGGTACATCTTCTAAGGAAACTGTCTTCAGACTGTGGACTACCAAATGTCCATCACGTACTGAGGTGGCTAGAAATTCCACTTTCCTTCCAGTGGTATCCTCAATTGTTACGGCTCTTCGGCCACAATCTAGCACTGCTTTATGTTTGGATAAACAATCCATACCAAGGATGACATCTATGGTCTGAGTATCTAGAACTATTAGGTTAGCTAGAAACTCAACTCCAGCTATGAGTAGCCTAGCTCCTAAACATCCCACTTTTGAGCTTAGATCTGCTCCAGGAGATTGACCTAACAGAGTATGCTTAAGATGCATAACCCCCAAATTATTCTTGGTTGCAAAAACTTCGGAAACAAACGAATGCGAAGCTCGAATCAAAGCGAGGCGATGCGGTACTAAATTTACCAGAAACTTACCCAGTACAACGTCGGGTGCTTCCTGAGCTCCTTCCAGAGTGACGTGGTTGACACGGCCTCTGACCACTAATTGCGGTGCTCCTCCGGATTGACCAGCAGCATTAGAGGTTCCTTGATGATTGTTCTGTACTGGTGTTTTGGCTGGTGTGTTCCAAAGGTTGAAGCGTACTGGAGTGATAGTCCCATTCTGCGGACATCGGTTGGCGAAATGCCCTGGCTGACGACAGGTAAAGCAAACTCTGGGTATACTCTGTGGGTTGCTTACTGGATTGGGGTTGACTAGTGCGGGGTTGCGGAAGTTACGAGCAAGCTGGGACGAGTCTTGAAGTTGGTGCGGTGGTCTAGCGAGTGCGTGGTGGAAAACGGCTAAACTGCGGTGGAATCATTCTTGCCTTCAGTTGGGGTTGGTGACTTCCTTGCTGAGCCATTCTGCGCTTACGGTGACCTTCTAGTTCTTTGCGCTTATCCTCAAGAATCAAAGCTTTATTGATCATCTCTTGAAAATCAGGAAAGGTGTGGGCGATCAAGTTGACTTGAAGTCCAGTGTTTAATCCTTTCAGAAAACGACTCTGGCGAGCCTTGTCGGTGGCGACATCTTCTGCAGCATATCGAGCAAGTTGAGAGAATTTGTTGAGGTAGTCAGTCACTGACATTCCTCCTTGCTTGAGAGCACGGAATTCATCCTTCTTCAGATCCATTATTCCTTTCGGCACATGATACTGGCGAAAAGCGGTTGTAAACTCTTCCCAAGTAATGTCTTGCGGCGTTCCATGCGCTGCACAAAAGTTTTCCCACCATTCGGCCGCAATGCCTTTCATCTGGTGAGTGGCGTACATAACTTTCTCATGATCGCTGCATTAAGTGATCAGCAGTTTCCTCTCAATGACACGAAGCCAATCATCAGCTTCTACTGGTGAGACATGTCCAGAGAAAGTTGGTGGACGGGTTCTCATAAACTCGGCCAACTTGGATGATCCATTGTGACCATGAGCAACTGGGGCTCCATTGTGATGCTGATTGTTGTTGTTCTGTTTATTCATAGCTTGCATCTAGTTCATCATGGTATACATCAGCTGGGTCTGAGCTGCCATGAATGCTCCAAAATTCTGCAGATCAATTGAAGGAGCTTGTGGTGGGCTGCCTCACGGAGTGCGCTCTGTCCTTCGACCTTTGGAGTATCGGAACCACTTGCAGCAGCTTGACGAGTCTGAACCATCTGGTGAATCTCCAGGGGTTAGATAAGGTAGCAAGCATGAGATAAGTTGTAGAACTAGGCGGGGTAGGTAAAACCCAAGAATATATTTTAAGAAATATCAACTAAAACTTCTTATATTAATTTAGATAATAGTATGGCTTGTAACAAATGCCTAAGGGCCTCTGCAGCTCATACTTGCACACAAAAATAAGGACAAACCTAAGCACACAAAACTACCGCCTAAAGGGCGACTCACAAACTAAGACTGGCTAAACCTGAAACAACTCGAACATACTACTCGATTAAATAGCCTCCGTAGCCTTGACGGTGCTCCCTTTCTTGAGACACGAAAGTGGTGGCATCCTTGCAAACTGATCTTGATGTCCCGGGGCTGGTGCAATAGGAGCAGTGTCTCAGTGCGGTGATCTTTGGTTCCTCGAGCTCTGCTTGCCTCTGCTGGCTCTTACGGTTTGGCGGTTCATCGCCTTCTTCAGGTCTTCTTCTTCAGTGTCTTCTTCGTGATCGTGCTGTCCATAGAGAGTTTCTTCCAGCATGGCGATCCTCTCCTCGGCTCTCTGAAGGGTCTCGTAGACGCACTACAGCTCTGTGGCGGCTAACTCCAATGATTTCTCCTAGGCAGCGGCGAACTGGGCAAGATGCACAACGGTGGCGTTGCCTTCTCCCTCTGTAGACGGAAAACGTGCAGCAAGATCCACGTCGGAAGAGCAGGGATGGTAACGGAAAACGGTGTCACGAAGCTCTCGAGCGTAGATGTTGCAGATCCTCAGGATGGCAAGGCGCGAAGACTCTTGGATTGCTTCAATCCAAACACTCCTTTGAGCTGAGATGTTCAGGGGTTTGCTCGCCTTGGTGTTCTTCCTGGCGTAAACGGTCAAATGGCAGATCACTCCACGGTCTCGGCCGTTCACGATCCAAGCACTGCCACGGTACATTGGACAGTCAAATCCTCCAAGTACGTGTAACAACTTCCAAAGTTCAGCGGCAAGTCCTCCCTTGCGCTCTCCATAACTCTGAAGACGAGGCATCTGTCAAGATGGACAAGGATATGAAAACAACTTTAAAAACAGCGGGGAGAGAAAGAATTTCAGCAATAGTTGAGTTAAGAGAGACATGAGATGAGTTAAGGAGTTCAATTAGTCTTGCAAGTTAATGTTTGCTTTAGAAAATAATTTTGGACATACTACGAACGGCCAATCTAACTAAGGCCAAGACCTACAGTCAGTATGGCTCTGATACCACCTCTATCGGGACCCAAATATGCAAATCTGGACCCTCTGTGTATTCTGCACTAGTCCAGGATCACGCTAGTGCACACAGTGGCAACATCGATGAAATATCACATCCATACAACGAATATAAGAATAAACGAGTACTTTGAATAACAAATAACTGTTGGGACCTTACGGTCAAGTTTTACATTTATTAAGCCATGTAAGGCTGACAATAAAGAATAAACTGCAGCGGAAACGAAATAAACTCCAGTGGGCTCCCATCAATTAACCACAGGCAACTGACTGGGATCAAGACCCTAACGATCAACCTTCGTAGAACTCTTCTTCAAAAGCAGGCGACGACTCCTCCACTTCTGTTGATTTGTTTAGCAAGAGTGAGTACACACCGTACTCGCAAGTTATACCACATAATGCATTTATACATGATGGCTTATTCCAAAGGAATGGCTTCTGTGGTTATTTTGCGGAAATACAACATTTGCATTTGAATACAAATAATAGATTGAAAGCAAAATTCAAAACAAATAGACAATAATAAGTTAACAATTGATTTCTCAAAGGACACACAGTCTAATCAAGTTATTCACACAGCTGCACAAGTTATCTCACACAGCTGACCCTTCCTAATTGTTTTATGAAAATCTAACCCTCGTGTGAAATTCCCGAGCATATCCATAACCGAGGACGCGGCTATTCGAATAGATTGGTTAAAACACTCTGCAGAGGTTGTACACTTTACCCACACGATACAATCTGTGTAGCTAGCACTGACCATAACAAAACCTTTCAGAGACTTCATCTCAAACAATGACACTCCCAATGTGCTTTCCTGCCGTCCAATTTGTACACAAAGCCCTTGGAACGACACACACCGTTGGACAGGGATACAGCGAACCGTCTTGCGATGTGACATATCACACCTCCAGCCCATCACACAGTTTAAATACAACCTGAGTTGTCAATGTCAAGACTCCATAACTTACTAAATCAGGCCTAGCTCATACTAGGCATGTGGTCGTACAGTAAGGTCCAGTTCAATGGCGCACAAAGTTAAGTCCTTAATTGACCAAGGCAAGACTTCCAGTTTTAACCCAAATCACAAAGTTTATAGCACACAGTTCCACCATTCACACAGATCCACCACTTGCCTCAGTCTAAATCTTTTTCCACCCTGTTGATTAAGTGCAACACATGCCATCACGAGTAACAACACACAGCACACACAGTTTCATCACACAGTTCCATAATCACTTATTCAAGTTTATAGTTGCGACTTAGATGAAATGATGACTCGTGGCATGGCTAAGCAGTCTAATCGTATCTAACCAACCCACGTTGGTGCTACGATAATACCAACTAATAATGAACCAACCTAGGGTGACAAAAGATCATGGCATACAATAGACAAGGTGGATATAACAGTTTGGATAATAACTATCCCAAAAGCATTTAAATAAATACTTGAAATAGAATGCAATACATTGAAACAAAGTATTTTGAAAACTGGGTTCAATATGATCAAAGGTATAACTTGCCTTGGAATAGCTAAAAGTACTGGTCTTGATCTTGAGGAGGTGCTCCTTGAAAGAAAATTTCCGATGTATCGGCGTCTACTATAAGCGAGACAAAAGAAACCAAAAACAAATAAATACAGAGGCAAATCAAACTCCAAAAATCAAATAAAATTCACCATTAAATAGATCTTAATTTTACTATGATATATATGTGTATCTGTGATATATCTATGTATTTGTATATTGGCTTGTATCTGTTATCTGCATATTATTTTCAGAGGGCGTGACTAGCATTTCCTGAGAATAGTCAAAAAACAAAAAAATTCTACATATAGAGCGAACTATCATAGACAACTTTATGGTATAAACCGTCTATAAAATCCTACTATCACAGATGGTTCTGTGCACTAACCGTCTGTGATATGTAGCCCATCACAGACGAGCTGTAAACACAACTGTCTGTGATGGTCGACATATCATAGATGGTTTGTGGTATAAACCGTCTGTGAACTCCTACTATCACAGATCGTTTTGTGAACCAACCGTCTATGATATATGGCCCATCATAGACAATTGTGAACACAACCGTATGTGACGGGCTACATTTCATAGACGGTTTGTTCAGAGAACCGTCTATGATAGCCGACATATCACGGACTGTTTCGTAGTCGAAGCTGCCTGTGACAGTTACATTCACATATATTTATTTATACTAACCGTCTGTGTTGTGAACTATCACAGATGGCTTAAAAATTGTTTGTAATAATAGTATGTTATCACAGACACGATAAATCAGATGCTTAGAAAACCATCTGTGATGAGGGTTTAGAACTGTCTGTGATGACGCTTTATGTGGTAGTGACCCTTACTGACTGTTGTTAATTATCCTCTAATTGCATGACTTACTGATTGAGTCAATTAACCATGTATTTGTTTGCCATAACACCCACTAAACTAGTCACCATGCTGTTGGGTCTACTTATCCTCCTAGCCAAAGGGGCCCACTATCATATATGCATATATACATAGAGAGGGGAGGGCCACTGTCATATACGCGAGAGAGAGAGAGAGAGAGAGAGGAGGGCCGGAGGTGGCTCGGGTAGGTTTCTTCGTCTACGAGGGGGACATTGGTGGCGGTCAAAAACAACAAAAATGGGTTGGATGGGAAGATTGTAACGTCTCAAAATTTAGCTTTCCAAAAAGGTTTTGAGTAGTTTAGGTCCCTGAAAAATTTCACCAATTTTATTTGAATTAATAAAGCTTAATTGGGAATTTTTTTTCAAAATTCAAAATATTTAATTTGACTAATCTAAACATCAATTAAATAAAACCCAATGTTATTTAGCTTCCTTATCTTCCAAGTAATTCGTGGGTATTTTCTGAGACTTGTCCGGATTTGTTTGCTATTTATTTTGCTTCCTTGATTTTTGGTCTTTTATTTAATTCTGAATTTCCAATTCTGTTTCTCTCCTCTGCCATGTGGTTGCTACAGTACCTATCGGGTACAGTTCATCTTCCCAACCGAATCGGAAAGAGGGCCTGGTTCCCGTACGTTCTCAACTGAATATCTTTCCAAAATTCATGTCTTCCTCCACAGGGCATATAAAAAGAAACCTTCTACATCATATCGAAACTCTTAGTCTCCTCTTCCAATCCCTTGATTTGGTTTCCTCCAAATCGATCTATTTTCGTTGCACACTAGAAAAGATTGAGCTCCAACTGAAGGTATTCTCCGACAAGTTGCTCCTCCATCCGATGTTATCTGGTTGAACTGTTTGCGGCGTTGACTTAGTGTTGTTGTGTTCTACGTCTATATCACATCCCCTTCGCCCGAAAATCGATGAAGCACTGTTGGTCATATCGCGCCCTGGCACTGAAACGCGTACATCACGCGCCACGCTTGCTTGTTGAGTTTTTCTAAAATCCAATCGCGTCATCTTGTAGCCCTCGTCGAATCCTATTTTCCCCATATGTTATATTCAAGTTTCATCCACCGTGCGATGAGAATCTAGTGTTCTCTCTCCTCTAGGCCTATTTCACTTCTCCAGCCAAATACTCCGCAACCATTGATCCCCTGCCTTCAACTCCACCACCGTTGGGTTGGTGTCACCGCGTTCTACACCATGCTCCCCTCCATTTTTGCCGAGGGTCGTTGGAACTGCTGCAGACCCGTGAGGCTGCCTCTGTTGCCGTTCTTCGCCTTGCCGCCAACACATAGTGTTGTTTCTCGACGTCTGGACCGCGTCACCATCTCCACCTCATTGTTGCCATTCCATTTTACCCCTATGACGCTGCTAGTTTGCTTCCTTTCACCGTCTCCTTCTTGCGGTCGAATCAGCCGGGAGCTCTCTGTTCAGTCTGCTGCTTGTTCCTATTTCGGTTCTATTGAAGCACATCTCTATGGTTCTCTGTTGGCTTCTCTGCGGTCGAATCAATCGGGAGCTCTCCTGACTCCTTTTCTCTCTGCCTTTCTTTTATATTTTCCATTCCAGTTCCATCTCCAAGCGCCAAAACCAATGTAACATTCTCATTTTCCAAAGTCAATTAGCATTTGGTTTTCAATTTTCAAAACAAAATTCTTTTGAATTTCAACTTTACCTTCTATTTGGGCTAGGCCACATCTCCTCCCCCTTCCGGCCTAGCCCCAACCCACCTCCCTTCGGCCTCCCTGGCCGAGCCGGCCTGCTCCTCCCCTCGCTGCTCCCCAGGCGCCCGTCTGCGCCAGGCTTGCATTGTCAGCTGCGCCCGCATCCATTGCTCCCGGCCGACTCCTCCCCCTGGCGCCCATGCTCCGGCCTTGGCGCCACAGTTCCCCCTCTTCTCTTCCCGGCACGCCCGCCACATCCGGCCGATGCCTCTCTGCCGCGCCCGACCGACCCGCGCCCGCCGCATCCTCCGCGCCGCTTCCCCACCATGTCGCCAGCTCCATTCTTCTCCGCCGCATCTGTCGGCCCCTCGCTCCCTCTCATTTGGCTATAAAACTTGGCGCGTCCTCTTCTTCTCGTCCCCCACCTCTCCTCGTTCTCTCCCTCCTAGTCGAAGCCTAGCAGCCGTCACCACCGCTCTCTTCTTCCCCCACCTTGGTCACCGCCGCTCCACCGATTCGGCGCTCCTGAGCCGCTGTCGCCTCCGCCTCCGCCTTCCCCCACCTCCCGGCGATAGCCGAGCTCCTCCCCTTCTCCACCGCGCCGCCGCTCGCTGCCGCTGCCCTCGCTCTCAAGCGCCCCTCTCCTTCTCCCCCCTCTCTCTCTCTGCGGGAGGACAACGCGAACCGTCGGTTGTGCACGCACGCGTCGTTTTAACCCCCCCCCCCCCCACACACGCTGTCACTAACTGGTGGGCCCGACTACTGTAGTCATGCGTCGGTGCGTGTGGACTCGGTCCACGCACTGTGTGGTGGACCGAGCACTGTTCATGGGCCATGTGTTAGCACAAGGATTTTGTCGGTTCTCTGATTTTCTTTATAATTAAAAATTCTTTAGAAAAGCTTCAAAATTTTATTTCTCCTTCATTATAACTCCAAAAAGTATTAAACTTGTTCCTAAAATTTTCTAAATTCAAGATCTTGCTAATGGCACTGGTGTTGTTTAATTTAGAGTTCATTTGTTATGCGTTTTGTATTTATTTGCCCTCTTTATTGTTGTACCTTTTTCCAGTACATTCGTCCGATGAGGGCTCGAAGACGCGGGAGACCTCCACTTAGATCAAGATCAAGAATACCAAGACCCTACTGCCTTTAACTAAGGCGACCTAATACTGTGATCATTTTGAGCTTGCATTTTATGCAAAATTATATTTATTTAAAATATCAAAATTGCATGCTTAATTCTGTAACCAAATGTATGTTGAAGCTTAAGGTAGTTAAACACTAATTTGATGATTAATTAATTATTTAGCCATCCTTTGTTAAATTGAATCTCTCATTCCATGTCACCCTAGTAAGAAATGTGGTAAATACTAGTACAGGTTGTACTTAAGCGACATGCTAGCCATGCTTAAGTACTGGGACAATAAATATCCTAATCATCATCTTTTAATCATGAAAGTGGTTTTGGGCAGTCTTTGTGGGTAAATGACTGGTGTGATGTGATATTTTGTTCTTCTCCCAAAAACCCTACACAACTTGCTAGTTGTTGGAAATATGCCCTAGAGGCAATCATAGAGATGATGACATTTCATTATGTTCATGTTTTTGATAATATGTTGTCATGTTACTTGAATGAATCATTTGTTATAGATCAATAAGTATGTGACTTGTTGGTGGAACTCTTTAACTTATATGATGTCATTCTAAATGTATCCCTGGTCGGAGGTCCTTTGGTGAACACGGTGACTCTATGACTAGCATATGTATTGATTGATGACCTGGTTTCACCGGTCATGGATATGGGGACATCGAATCAATAATGTGAGCACATGTTAGAGAACATGGGGTTGGATAGACCTATCATTGAGACACTATTGAGATTGTTATGAATCTTTGTGTCATTAGTTGGTCCCAAGTAATGATGATGTATAATCCTTAGACCAGAGATCAGCATGGTTCCCTACATGTGTAATAGCACTCTTAGGGGTTGCCAAATGCTACTTGTAACTGGGTAGTTATAAAGGTAGCTTTCGGGTATGCTACGAAACATGCGGAGGGATGTGACTGGTCGAGATAGGATTTGCCCCTCCTAACATAACAGGAGAGATATCTCTGGGCAACCTCGTGGTGATCGGATAAAGAAAGTGCATGGCCATGCCACTAGTGGTCGAAGTGTCGACCACATGATGTTATCCGACACTCGATCGAAAAAGTATTGAACAGTCCATGGTTGATACATAATCTCACCTGGAGTTCAACCAAGCATCGTGAGGCAAAGGGAGAATGCATGAGTAGGTTGCTTAGTTCGATCAGTTACGGACTATTCGTATGGAAATACGAGCTGATCATAGATTGATCGAGCGTAATCACAGAATGGTAAGGACCTGGTCCTAAGGAGTTACGAATTGGTCGAAACCTAATACGATCTGATCGTGTGGAGATACGAACTGATCGTAAGTGATGAGGACCTGATCATAGATCATATTACATCAAGGTTCGTCCGATATATTCCATGTGTATTTGGGAATCGTTTTGTGCTGCTAGGTACCGCTAACGACTAGTGATCGGAAAAGAGTTTCTGAGTCATAACCAATTACACATGAACCTGTGGGGTCACACACTTAAAGGGAAAGGATCTGTTTTGGATGGTGATCTGAATTCGTGTAGGCCACGAGTTCCTAATGGGCCTCCAGGTTGAGGCCCATCATGGATGCCTATATAAATAGGGGTAGTGACTTGGGGTGAAAGGAGGATGATCTTTGGAAGAACTCCTGAAACCCTAATAGCCACGCCTTCTCAACCACGCTGCCGGTGCTAGCACTCCAACGCGTGGTGATCCTACCCCGTACGTGTGGATACCTCGGAGGTGTTGTTGCGAAGCATCAGCACTGGGACGATCCGAAACTTGTGACGTTCACCGGAGTCGGAGGAGAAGTCATGCGACGAGTACGACCACGGGGAGGAGCAGACGCGCGACGAGTACGACTACTCGAAGGAGGAGACGCGTCGTGAGTACGACTACGACTGCATCAACTCGCTGCAACGACTCTACTTCCGCTACGAGTCGGTGTGTCTAGCGGTAATCTCGTGATCTATTACTTGCGGTGGTTCCTTGGTTGCACGGAAAAAAAAATTATGCTATCGTAGCCTTGCCACGTTACCCTACACTAGTACCACACCTGAGCGGATGGAATGAGTGGTGGGTGTCGTCGTGCCCGAGAGTGGTTGGTAGGTTGTATGAACCGCCTCGATGGATTAAGGACTGAATCTTATCATGACCTCCCATGTAAAACAAGTACAACTGCAAGTATGCAAAGTGCAACTTGGCTTAGTAAAGTTATCAAACCCTGAATGTCATCCCACTGGTTGGTTGGCGGGAATGTGCAAGCCTAGGACATGGTCAACCTTGAAGGGGACACCGGTGTATGGTGAAGTTGCTAGTCACACTAGACATTGTGGGTAATCCAGCTACACTAGTTGTTGAGGTGAATATCCCGCACAACTTATGGGCGAGGCCCATACGGGTGAGATGATGGAAGGGGTGCAATAATTTAAAAAGTTACTGTGATGATCGCTCAACTACAAGACTACGGAATCATGTGGGGCAACACGTATAGTGTACAACCTCTGCAGAGTTTAAACTGTTTAAACAACCGTGCCTACGGTCAAAGGCAGACATAGGAACTTACTAGAGTTAGTTCTATTTCAAAAACTTTTGTGGGTGGTAGGAAAACCAGGTCGGCTCATCTAGCCTGAGGTTGGATTTTTCATGAGCTGTCAAGCTCAGTGGTGTGGAGGAGCGGAGGTAGCTCCAATCAAATGAAGCATTTGTAGAGTTTTCGATGGAGGGAATCTCTACTGTTATTTAATATTGCAATTACTCTCTTTAACAAAATGCAATTTGGTTAAAATGTTAAGTCATATGAATTTGTTATTATGATAATGAAAAATATACTTTAGCAAATAAAAGAACCCGAGGCACCCTTGTTAAGCCATGCATGTATATTATTGCATCTTGTGTGTTGGCTAGCGAGCACAGAAGTTGTGCTCATTCTAGATCTCCCCCTCCAAACCCTCCAGATGATGTGGATCAAGGGGACTACACGTACTATGAAGACCCAAAAGTCGACAGACAAGGAAACAGAAGAGTAGTCTCGTCTATAGTCTAGATCTCTGTAACATCCCAATTCTAAGTCTTTGCTTCAAATGTAAGAAAATGAGTAGAAATTAAAACTTTTCTTGCATCTTGAAGTAATTGCACTATTCTGTAATTCTTGTAAAAGAATTATGGAAATCAAAAATCAAATCTCCAAATAACTCTAGTCAAAAACCTCCTTGGCAAAGATCTTGTGCCAAACCCATGTAAATATTTTTCTTGAGCTCTAGGGATGGTATGTGACATCTCGGAATTATTTCATAATTTTTAGAAATTATTTGATAATTTTTTGGAGGCAAGTCAAACCTAGTCAAAGCTTGGTCAAACCCTAACCTAAACCTTCTGGAATTTCTTGAGAAGAATGCAGTGCATGAAAATCTCTGGAAATTTTATGTAAGGTTAATCCTAAGGTCGGGAACCTCCAGTTAAAATCTCATGATATTTGGAGCTGGTTTGCTACCTCTAAAAATTCCCCAAAGTTCTATCGCAAAAATCAAAACCTAATCTGTGGCACTGTTCCTAGGGTTCGAGTCAGACTCGGGCTCGAGCCACTTGGCTCGGCCCAGTCAACTAGCTGCACTGCCGCGGTCGATCGAGCGCGAGCGATGTGGGCCGTCGGATCGTCATCGCATGGTCCACGTTGGCGCGAAGCGTTGCCGATGCGATCGCAGGGGAGCCGTCCGATTGGGAAATCACGGCCTAGATTGAGTGGGCGATCCGACCAGCCGATCATCCCCCATTCACCTGAGCCGTCCGATTTGGAGATAACAGCCCGGATTGAGTGGCCGATCGGACCGGCCAATCGTCCCATTCACTGAAACCGTCCGATTTTGATCCAACGGTGGCCGCGTCGTCTCCTTCCTCGAGCTCGCGTGAACGTTGCGGTTAATTCAAAGCCATGGCGTGCGCAGGACATGGAGCAGCGCCCTGTCCACTCCGTGTCATGGCCAACAGCTCTTTGCATTTAATGCCCGTCGTGCACCGCCCTCAAACGTCCATAGCTCAACTGCTCCCATCGCTCTCAGTGCTCCCATGGTAGGTTTGACCCGAGGGGGATTATTGTCGTTGCTCTCTGCCATCTCCGCTACTTAAGCAACCGACTTTCCTCTCTTGGCTTCCTTTAGCATTTCCGCAACTCTAGCTAGCACCCACGGGTTTTTGTGAGCTGCATTCACCTGAAACCATTTCGGCCGCCATTGCCGAGCTTCAAGCTCACGGTGAAGGCGGTACCACAGTGGCTTTCCCTCTCCATTTCTTGGTCCAGTTGCTCCTCTGCACTTCGCTGATCCTTAACCCTCGCTCAATTTCACTTATCTTCCCCAGGGCTAGGCTGAATTGGAGATCCCCAATTTTCGGTCGAAAGCACCATCGCGGAAGTAGCTCCAACCTCCTCTGTGCCTCTCCAGTGCTCAGGTAGCTCCGCATTAGTCCCTAGATTCTTGGCACTTGCTTACTTGGACCGCAGCGGAGCTTTCCTTCTTTCTCGTCATTGCCGTGGCTTGTGCCGCCGCACCTCGCCGTCGCGCCGCCGCTCTGGTCCACCACCGGAGGTGTGAGTGGTACCAGCAGGTGCGCGTCACTATCACGCACCTGTAGGTGCCCTCGGTTTGCACTGCAGTGGCGTGAATCGCCGGCGGTGAGCCTCCTTTCGCCGTCGGGTTTTGTCGGACAAACTGTGCACGAGCATTTAACGTAGTTGTCTATGGACCATCGATCTCTAGATCAACGACCCAGGTTCGCGTGAACGTTCGGACCGTTCGAAAGCTCTTTCGTTGTGAGCCGTCCATCTTTAGATCAACGGCCTACATTCGTTCGAACGTTCGGTCGTCGTGAGCCGCGGGGTTTGTGGGCCGCGTGAGCCGCGTGCGCACGCGCATGATCCCTGGGACTTGGGCCGTTGGATCCAAGATCAACAGTCCAAGTTCGTCCACGTCGTTTTAATTTCGGATTTTCCCGAGGAGGATTATTTGTTAACAGAAAAATGCAATTAACTTGTAAAATGCCTAACTATTTCTCTGTAAACTATTTTTGAGTGAATCCAATTTTGTTGGATTCCTCTATTAATGATCTTACTGTGAAAGTTAGTTTTGAACATGTTACTTTTCCCAAAAAGTTTACTTATGCATTTTACTTTTGCTCATTTTATGGTTTTGGAAAATTGTAGAAACTGCATCATAGCTCCAAACGAGATGAATCCAATCGGGTTGTTCATCTCATGAGGTGCTTGATCCACTGTAAAATTTGCAGCTACACCACCTTTCTAGAAAATGTTGCCAAATAATTTAATTGCAATGAATAGTACCATTTGTGATTTATAAGGCTGAGCAGAATTGTTTTGCTCATATCTTTTGCATTAAGAATCCAAATCTATTGTTTCTTGTTGATAAATTCCCTATAAATCATGCTCTTTCTGCTGTAAAATTAGCAAAGCATTCGGATAAAGTTTGCTGTTGAGTCTTTTTCGTATTCGTCGTTCTTATCGATTCTTTTTCGCTCTTTCGTTAGGTTCCAACGATTGTGCTAGCCACGAGAGTGACCCTCAGCAACATATTGAATAGCAGCAACCAGGTTAATCCCAGTATTTTTCAAGTCTAATATATTGATTTCAACTTGTATGTATGCATTGCTATTTTGTTGTTAAATTATGGTTAGTTGATCCTATAGTTGCATACTGTGTAGGTAAATGACTATCCTCTACTACCATGAGCCAAGGTTAATTGCTGTGATTTGAGTTCTTTGGATGAGCTCTTGTCACTTAGTAGATTGCGATTTGAAATTGCTTAGAAATGCTAGTTTCGGTAGTTATGGGCGATCATCGATTCAGTCGATGATCTTGATCACACAAATCTAATTATTATTCCATTATGTCTAGCCCTTGTGCTTTGTTAATTTGTAAAGTCAAAAACTGAAAATAAAAAATTGTTTTAGACTTGGGCATATTGGTTGGATGGTGTGGTTGTTTGGATTGTGCTGGTATGCCTAAGTCAACAAGGACCGAATTACTTGCGCCACCGTACTGAGCAATTTGTGTGCTAACCACAGGAGAGGGATATGGGACCTCTCTTGACTTAGTTCTTTGGATTGCGTTAGCTCCGAGTCGTAGGAGGTGGGTTGTGTGTGTTCTGTGAAAAAGAAATTGTGTTGTTGTTGGGTGTGCGGTGGTGGAGTTCCGGGTTGGTTCTCCACCTCGAGGGGCCTCGTAGTTGTCCAAGGCTTTACCCGTAAGGGGTAGTTGACCGAGGCTTTACGATGACTCCGACACAACGTATGGGTTTCTATCCATGCGGGCGACTCGTAGTTAAAGCATAATATTGGAAAGGTCTCTTAGGACTTAGCTGTGCCGGCATACCAAAGGAAGTGTGCTAATCATGTGGCAAAAAGGCGGTCTGACGTGTGGGTACATTGGTACACCCCTGCAGGGTTCAAACTATTCGAATAGCCTCGTCCTAGGTTATGGACACGCTCGGATACGCCCCGTGAGAATTAGACTACAACCTTTTAATTAAAATTTGACATGATTGGTATGAATGGGTAATTCATGCTATTATTGTGGTGACTATTGGTGTAGTCACTTCCAGGATTGTTGTTGTCCTCTATTTATTGTTATTATGTTGTTATTTACGGTTATTTGAACATTAAAAATAGATTTGCCAACTTGCTTTTAAATGTACTACATTATTGCAAATAAAGATTGCTTTGTGCTGAAAATGAAACATACAGCCTCCACTTAAATAAGCTTGCATGTAGCATATGTATAGGTCTGTTATTCTACACGTAAGTCTTGCGGAGTACAATTTTTGTACTCATTTGCTTTGCTTAACTATTTGTTGCAGAGGAGGAAGGTGAGCCCCAAGGGCCTCACTTTTGTGAGATGTGCTGTGGGTTTGACGGCCTAGCTTGGCGGTCGGTCGGTTGCCTTGTGGGTAAAGGCACACTGATTGGCTCTTTTGTTTATCGCCATCTTATGGCATTTCGCTTCCGCTGTCTAATTAGTTATTTGTATGATTTTGGCTGGTCAGCCTCTCTTTTGTAATAACTATCCTTTATTTATATTAACTTCTGGTTTGTCGCTTTTGCTTGTTCTATGTGTTTGAATGGAATTGATACATACTTGTTGTAAAGGGATGTGCATACTGCATTCCTGGTAAGTATACATATCTCGAGTCTCGGTTTATTTGATTTGTGATGCTAGGACCGAGTGGATGGTTAAGCATTACAAGCCTGATAAACCGGGGTCTGACAATCTCGCCTCAGTCTAGTGGACTCGTTCGGTACTTGCGTACAATAGATATTATCCAACCCCTCCTTGGGTAATATCTGTCGTACACAGGTTACACTAGTCGCTTGCCTGTGTAGAGATGAGCTCTACCCCTTTTGCTTCCACTGTAGTTACGTTGATTTCTCTGTAGTATAATCAATTTGGCCTATCTGGCCCTTTTATAAAACTTGGCCCGACATGGTCTATGTTACTCTGAAGTTGTAATATATTGAATGTCTTAATTTACACCTTATACGAATTGATTCAGCAATTTGTGTCTGAGTGCTATCTACTAATCCAAGGAATAGCACAGTGATTTCACAGAGGATTTGGATTTGCAAAATCCGGGTCCGACAGAGCTAGTATCAGAGCATGCGACTCTAGAATCCTTAGTTAGATTGGTCGTTGCCTTAGGACTTGGGTCTTATTTTTGAAAATTAAAGAAAAATATTGACAAAAATATAGAGTACTTATTGCTTCTAGTCATCACTCCTAGTTCTGTATTTATCCCTGCTTTCATTAAGTTTTTACTGACTTTTCTCCTATTTCAAAAATTATAGATGTCAACCCCGTCGTCTGATGGCCTGTGGGACCATTATTCTCATGAAGAGAACGAAGGAGGTTTTGCAGACATCCTGCGCCAGGTGATGCAGTACCTTGGCTACACCTACCCTCCTATCTTCAGGGGCCGAATGGTGAGGATCATGAACCGCGAGTCCTGGACAATCGAGGTTTTCCTCTATGCTAGGTATGGCGAGTTCACCTCCCACACTTTCGAGGCTGAGGCACCCCGTCGCAGCTGTCTTCACGCCATTCAGGATGCAGCCCGAGTTGCCTCCACCTGCTTGTGCTGGATGCACGAGGATCTCTTACTGAGATCATCGTTCTGCTACTACACATATCTCCCCGACAAAGAGCGAGTCCTGGAGGTCTTCGACGCCAGAGACGACGATCCCCGCCTGACCCACCAGGTGCAGCTCACGCAGGCGATGAACGCCAACATCCGCACCGCCATGGACGAGATCCGATAGCTTCAGATGCTTCTCACCGGCACCCTCCGCAACAACTTGATCAGGAGCGACGAGGCTCGCCATGCTGCAGTTGAAGAGAGAGACGTCGCCGTCGCAGAGTTGGCTCACCTCAGAACCGCCACTGCAATCACCGCTCCAGCTCCAGTTCCTCCTCCACCAGCCATCGCCTCCAGCGACAGGACTCTTGACCGACCCCGAGGAGCCTGCACCCAGATGACTGCGCGCAAGAGCATGCGACGCCCCAGTCCGCAGCCCTTCATCGACATTGGTGAGTCCAGCCATGGACACAGTCTCAGTTGTTCTCACTCCTGCTCCCGATTGCCTAGCATCAGCAGCGATCATTCCCACTCAAGTGCGTCGGCCTTCAGTCAGAGTCGTTCTCGTTCTTGCTCCCAGGGTAACTGCACCACCTGTGGCAGCGAGTACCCAATGCAGGAGTAGTCAAGCTAGTCTAGGTTAGCTAGCGTGCTTGTGGGGCAGTATTTTGGTTGCAAGCACTTTCCATCTTTTGTAGGTGTTGTGTTTGTATTATGTGTCGTGACTTAGCTTAGCCTATGTGCTATGTGTCAGGCGTCATGTAACACCTAACCTCCTTTAATATAATGTAGCCACTCTGGACTTTGTATTATATGCTTTCGATCTTCTTGTTGGTTTAATGTTCTTCTGTGCATGCCTTAGAGGGCTACTAAACCCTCATATACTCCCTCTAGTTCTAAGCCTCAGTTTTTCTTCAGATGCCGCCTAGAAGAGCCGCTGCCCCAGCCTGTGGAGCCTTTGCAACTGGCTGACGAAGAGGCCATGGAAATGGTCGTGGTAGTGGCCAAGGACAAGATCTACCTCCCCCGCCACCAGCAAACCCATTGATGGCTCAGGTCATGTTCCAGCAGATTGGAATAGCTGGCCATAACTCCAAGTTGGTATAATTCCTCCGGACAAGACCCCTCACATTTACTGCGCCAATGATCCCCTAGAAGCGGAAGACTGGCTCAGAGACACTGAGAAGAAACTCCGCCTTGCCCGCTGTTTAGATGAAGATAGGGTGGACTTTGCCACCCATTAGCTGAAAGGAGCCGACGCTGCATGGTGGAAAAACTACCTTGCTGCTCGAGGTGGTGACAGCTTAGTGTCAGAAGAAGAAGCAACAGCATCTGCAGCTAGCAACCAACCAGACCCCGCCGCTGTAGAAGAAATGGCCGAACTACCAGTATATGAAGCTGAGCCCACCTGGCAGCCAATTCCCTGGGTTGAAATCAAAGCCACTTTCAGGACCAACTTCGTACCAGCTGGTACCATGAGGATGAAGAAGACTGAGTTCAGAGCTTTGAAGCAGGGTAAGATGTCAATGAATGAATATCTGACAAAGTTTAATCAGGTTGCCTGCTATGCTCCCAATGACATAGCTGACGAATAAGAAAAGATCAATCGATTCGTGGAAGGTATGCGTGAGGACATGCGAGTCCATCTTATCCTCCATCATTACCCCAGATTCCATCACTTGGTCAACAAAGCTATATTGCTAGAAAATAAGAGAAAGGCTGTTGAAGTCAATCACAAAAGAAAGATGGCATTTCAAAGGCCACGAGGCAGTTTTCCGCAGAGATCAACTTTCCAGGGCAGCTCATCCTTCAGACCGCATACAGCCTTGCTGCCCAGAGGTCCAGCTCTAGCCCCATGTCCCCAAGGAAGTGGTTTTTGTAATCTTCACCCCGCCGAGCAACCTGCAACTGTCAACCCAGCAGCCCACCTTCATTGTTTCCATTGTGGAGAAAAAAGGCACTTTACTAACAGGTGCCCTCACCGTCAGAATCCTACCATGAAGTTCAACGCAGGAGCCGCTCCAACTCAAGGCCATGCTTCAAATCAAAGCAAGAGTCATCAGATATCGCAAGCCTTAAGGTCTAACCTGACACCAAGCCGTGGCCGTGTGAATCATGTCATAGCCGAGGAGGCCCAAGATGCAACTGGAGTGCATATGGGTACGTTCCCTGTTAATTCAGTACCCGCGCACGTTTTGTTTGATTCTGGAGCTTCACACTCTTTTGTTTCAAGAAAGTTTGTTGAAAGGCTTAAGTTGCCAACCTATAAGTTAAAGAAACCCGTGGTACTTAGTTCACCCGGTGGACCTCTATTTTCTACCTCAGTCAGTCCTAGAGTAGAGATTGCTTTGGGAAATTATGGATTCCTAGAAAACCTTCTTGTGCTAGAATCCCAAACTCTGGATGTCATCCTAGGGATGGATTGGTTGGCCGAATACCAAGGATTAATATATTGTGGCAACAGAGAAGTGGTGCTCACCAAGAATCCATGAACCCTAATAAAGGTTAGTGTGGATTGTTCCTCTCCTTTGGATCGAGCAATCCACCACCTTCAAGAGTTATCCCTACAGACAGCGCCTGTAGTCCAAGCTTACCCCGTTGTCTTCCCTGAAGATTTGCCAGGCATGCCGTCAGACAAAGATGTGGAGTTTGTAATTAACTTGAAACTAGGGACAACCTCAATTGCCAAGAGACAATACAGAATGGCCATCGACGAACTTGAAGAGCTCAAGACGCAGATTGAAGATTTATAAGAAAAATATTTTATTCGACCTAGTTCGTCTCCCTGGGGCTCGCCAGTACTTTTTGTAAAGAAGAAGGATGGAACCGCAAGATTGTGTGTGGATTACAGAGCACTCAATGAGGTAACCATCAAGAACAAGTATCCCTTGTCTCGCAATGATGACCTGTTCTATCAATTGTCAGGAGCAGCAGTTTTCTCCAAGATAGACCTAAGGTCAGGTTACCATCAACTCAAGATCAGGAATGAGGATATTCCTAAAACGGCTTTTACCACCCGGTATGGCCTCTATGAGTTCACAGTCATGACGTTTGGCTTGACCAATGCACCAGCCTACTTCATGAACCTCATGAACAAAGTATTCATGGAATATCTAGACAAGTTCGTAGTCGTATTCATAGACGACATCTTAATCTATTCAAAGACCAATGAAGAGCATGCTGAACATCTGCAATTGGTCCTAGAAAAGCTTAAAGAGCACCGACTTTATGCCAAGTACAGTAAATGTGAATTTTAGCTTCAAGAGATTAGTTTCCTCAAACATATTGTATCTGCTGGAGGAATTGTAGTTGATCTGTCCAATGTAGAGAGCGTACTGGAATGGAAGCAGCCTACCTCAGTAATAGAAGTGCGTAGTTTTCCCGGTTTGGCTGGATACTACAAACGCTTCATAGAAGGATTCTCCAAGCTTTCCAAACCAATGACCCATCTGCTTAAAAAGGAATAGAAGTATGAAGGGACCGAAGCTTGTTAAAAGAGTTTCCATGAATTGAAGAAGAGGTTAACCTCTGCACCAGTGTTAATCCTGCCGGACATTCATCAGGACTTTGAAGTCTATTGTGATGCTTCGAGCCAAGGTCTTGGTTGCGTACTCATGCAAGGAGGAAAAGCTGTAGCTTATGCATCCAGACAACTCCACCCTCACAAAGACAACTATCGAACTCATGCTTTGGAGTTAGCAGCTGAAGTGCATGCCTTAAAAATTTGGCAGCATTACTTGATTGGAAATCATTGTGATATCTTCACATACCACATGAGTCTTAAGTACATTTTCACACAAGCAGGTCTCAACCTTCGATAGAGAAGATGGTTAGAACTGATAAAGGATTACAACTTGCATGTCCATTACCATCCTGGAAAGGCTAATGTAGTTGCTGATGCATTATGTAACATCCCAAAAGTGGATTTGTGTTTCAAATGTAAGAAAATCAGGAGAAATTAAAACTTTTCTTGCATCTTGAAGCCATTGATCATTTCTGTAATTCGTGATTAAGGAATTATGGAAATCACAATCAGAATCCTCAATTGACTACTATCAAAAGCCCCCTTGGCATAGATCTCATGCCAAACCCTTGGAGATATTTCTCCTGAGTTCTAGGGAGGCTTGGCAATACCTCTGAATTATCTCATGATTTTTAGAAATTATTTGATAATTTTGGAGGCGAGTCAAAGCTTGGTCAAACCATAGCTTTCACCTTCTGGAATTTCTGGAAGAAAATTAGTACATTAGAATCTCTGGAAACTTCATATGAGATTCCTCCGGTTGTCAGCAAACTCCAGTTAAAATTTCATAATTTTTGGAGCTTGCTTGCTACCTTAAATAATTCCTCAAAAATCAGTTATTCAAATTCAAACCCTAACTGGTTTTCACTGTTCCTTGGGTTTGAGTCGGACTCGGGCTCGAGCCACGGGACTCGGTCCAGTAAACTAAGCGCACCGGCACGGTCGATCGGGTGTGCTGGTCGTTAGCCGTTGGATCAGCATCGAACGGCCCCCGACTAGCCAAACGTTGGAATCGTTTAATCCACCCGGTCAAACTCGGCCGTTGGATCGATATCGAACGGTCTTCGACCAGCCGAACGCTGGGATCGTTTCAATCCGCTCGATCTAGCTCAGCCGTTCGATTTCAATCCGACGACCGACGAGTCGTCTCCTTCCTCTGTCCGCGCGCGCGTGCACCCTGCCATGGCGTGCGCAGAGGAGAAAAGCAGTGGCGTGCAGTCCACTCTATGGCCACCTTTAAACGGCTAGCTCTGCGCGCATTAAATGCCTGTCGCGCTCATCCCGCAGAAGGCCATGATTCAACTGCTCCCATCGCTCTCAAGTGCTCTCATGACAGTGTTGACCCGACTGGAAAACCCGGCCGTTGCTCACTGCCATTGCTCTATTTAAACTCCATTGCTTCACCCTTAGCTTCCTTTAGCACTTCCGCAACTCCAGCTAGCACTCACCAGCTTGCTTGAGCTGCAGTTCCCCGCATTCCCCTCGACCGCCATTGTTGAGTTGGGAGTTCCGGTGGAGGCGGTGCAGCAGGGGTTTTCTTCTTCGAGTCTTTGCCCCGTTGCTCCCCCTTTACTCTCTGGAGCTTAACCCTCGCTCGATTTGGTTCTCTCTTGACCCAGGTCGCTGTGGCCTAGTGAAGACCTTACCACCGTCGTTCGGTTACTCGTCACCGGAGCCACTCCGTGGGTCTCTGGTCGTTCTTCAGCGCAGGTAAGTTCGCATTACTCTTTGGAGCTTAGGTGTGTTTTCGTTGTTCTGTTGGGTATCATCCGTTCGGGAGTTCTCCCGAGCCGTACCTTCTCGGCCGCACTCCGTGGTCATACCGCCGTCGCTGCCATACTCCGACTAGTACTGGCCGCCGGTAGGACTATTGAACTTTTAGACACTCACCCCTGCCCTTGGCTGGCGCCGCTGTGGTCGGAAAAGCCGCCGATCCACTGGCAAAGCGTGCGGGAGGCGCTGCCTCATGGTCAGATTTCCGACCAGTCACCCTAGCTTAGTCGTAAGTTCTACTACGACTTGTACCTAGTCGTAAGTCTTACTACGACTATGCCATGGGCATAAGTCCTTCTACGACTAGTACCCAGTCGTAAGTTCCATTACGACTCGTATCTAGTCGTAAGTTCTCCTACGACCCTTAACTGGTCGTAAGTTCCTCTACGACTTGAACGCAGTCGTAAGACTTGCTACGACTATGTCATAGTCGTAAGTTCTATTACGACTTGTACCAGTCGTAAGTTCTTCTACGACCACTACCTGATCGTAGGTCTTTCTTTCGGTCGTATCTTTGGCATTAAGAATCCAAATCAATTGGTTCTTGTTGCTAAATTCTTTATAAATTATGCTCTTGCTTCTGCGAAATTTTTAGAATTTTTGGAGGAAGTTTGCTGTTGAGTCTTTGCATTTTTATTCGTTCTTATCTGTTGCTTTTGGCCTTCTCGTTAGGATCCGAAGAGCACATTGACAACATAAGTGATCCCCAGCTACATCTTGACCCACAGCAAACAGGCAAGCAGTTTGATCATGTTAATCCCACTATTTTTCAAGTCTAATATATTGTTTTCAACTCGTATGTATGCATTGCTATTTTGTTGTCAAATTATGGTTAGTATCCTATAGTTGCATGATCTGTAGGACTTGTTTATCCTCTACTACCATGAGCTTAGGTTATTTGCTGTGGTCGGAGTTCGATGGATGGACTCTGGTCACTTAGTAGCTTTCGATTTGAAATTGCTTAGAAATGCTTAGCTTCGGTAGTACTGGGCGATCATCGATTTTAGTCGATGATCTTGATCACACATTTATGAATTATGTCATTACGACCAGCACTTGTGCTTTGTTATTTTGTAAAGTCAGAATCTGAAAATGGAAAGCTGATTTGGACTTGGGCAAGTGGTCGGAAGGTGGGTTATTGGGTTTGTGGATGTCTTGCCTAAGTCAACAAGGACCGAACATCTTGTTACACTAAAACAAGCATTTTTGCGTGCTAACCACGCGAGAGGGATATGGGACCTCTCTTGACTTAGTACTTTGGTGTGTGTTATCTTCGAGTCGCAGGAGGGGGTTGTGTGTGTTGTGTGAAACATGATATGTGGTCGTGTTCTTGTGTTGGGTGTGCGGTGGTGGAGATTCAGGGTAGGCTCTCCACCTCGAGGAGCGTCGTAGTTGTCCAAGGCTTTACAGGGAAGGGTAGTTGACCGAGGCTTCTGGCGACTCGACACAACGTATGGGTTTCTATCCATACGGGCGGCTCGAGGGGTAATACACAATATTGGAAATATCTCGTAAGACTTAGCCGTGCCGGCATACCTTCGGAAGTGTGCTTAATAGCTTGGCAAAAGGCGTCTCAGCGTGTGGAGTGCAGTGGTACACCTGCAGGATAAAACTATTCGAATAGCCTCGTCCTAGGTTATGGACACGCTTGGGGAGGTCTTCCAAGAGTTAGACTACAACCTTTTAAACTAAAATTTGACATGGGTGGTATGAATGGGTAATTCATGCTATTGTTGTGGTGACTAAGGGTTAGTCACTTCCAGGACTGTTGTTGTCTTCTATCTACTGTTATATTGTTGTCTTTTGCGATTATTTGAACATTAAAAACTGATTTGTTAACCTGCTTTTAAATATACTACATTATTGCAAATAAAGTTTGCTTTGTGCTGAAAATGAAACATACAGCCTCCACTCAAAAAGCTTGCATATAGTTATATACAGGTCTGTTACTCTACACGTAAGTCTTGCGAGTACATTCAAAGTACTCACCCGGCTTTCTTTGGGCTCTTTTGTTGAGGGAGGAAGGTGAGCCCCAAGGGCCTCACTTTTGTGAAATGTGCTGTGGGTTCGACGACTAGCTTGGCGGTCCGGTCGGTTGCCTTGTGGGTTAAGGGCACACTGATCGGCTCTTTTGTTTATGGCCATCTTATGGCACTTTTGCTTCCGCTGTCTATTTCTTTTGTCTATGCATATGTATTTGTCCGGTCGGCCTCTCTTTTGTAATATCTATCTTTTATTTATGTTATCTTCGGGTTGTTGTTTTGCTTCTGTTCTATGTGAATGAATGGAATTGATGCATGAACTTTGTAAAGAGGTGTGTATACTGCATTTCTGGGAAGTATACATGTCTCGAGCCTCGGATTATCTGATTTATGATGCTAGGACCAAGTGGATGGTTAAGCATTACAAGCCGGATAAACCGGGGTCTCACACATTAAGTCGTAAGTGCTACTGTACTAACATTATGATCCAAGATCATCAACCTAAGCTCTATAAGGAATTTGAGGCACTCAACCTTTGTTTAATAGAACAAGGCACCCTAGACGCTGTGGAAGCGCATCCAACTCTAGAAGAGCAGATCAAGGCCACTCAAGGGGGACATCCCGGAGTCCAGAAGTTCAAGCACCTGATGGCCAAAGGGAAAACCCTAAGATGATTGAAGATCAGCAAGGAATCCTATGGTATGGGAAATGCCTCTTTGCTCCCCACCAGAAGGAACTCAAGGATTTGATTCTGAAAGAAGCTAATAGCTCAGCATATACCCTGCATCCAGGCAGCACCAAGATGTATCAAGACATAAATATTCTATATTGGTAGCTGCAAATGAAAAGAGACATCACCGGGTTTGTAGCTTGTTGTGATGTGTGCCAGCGAATCAAAGCCGAACATTAGAGACCAACAGGATTGCTTCAACCGCTACAGATCCCTCAGTGGAAATGGGAAGAAATTGGAATGGATTTTATTACAGGTCTTCCTCGAACCAAGTCTAGTCGTGACTCAGTTTGGGTTATAGTGGATAGATTAACTAAAGTCGTCCATTTCATCCTAGTGAAGACAACTTACAAGGGAGAGAAGTTAGCAGAGTTGTATATGGCTCGTATTGTATGTCTACATGGAGTACCCAAGAGGATATTCTCGGATCGAGGTTCTCAGTTCACCTCACACTTCTGAGCTAGTATGCATGATTCCCTTGAGACACACCTTGCTTTCAGCACAGCATATCATCCATAGACTGATGGTCAAACAGAAAGAACAAACCAGATTTTAGAAGACATGTGTCGAGCTTGTGCTTTGGAATTCACCATAAACTGGAAGAAATGTCTAATGTATGCTAAGTTTGCATACAACAACAGTTTTCAGTTAGGTCTGAAAATTTCCCCGTTTGAAGCGTTATATGGAAGAAAATGCAGAACTCCTCTGCATTGGTCAGAACCAGGTGAAGGGTATATCTCGGACTAGATACTCTCAAGCAAATAGAAGAGAAAGTTCGGTTAATCAGAGATCGCCTTCAAGAAGCTCAGTCTAGACAAAAGAGTTATGCCGACAACCGTCAAAGGGAATTAACCTTTGAAGTTGGAGAAAATGTGTATCTCAAAGTATCACCGCTTCGTGGAACTGGAAGATTTAAAGTGAAAGGCAAGCTCGCACCAAGATAAATAGGCCCATTCCCGATCACCGCCAAGCGTGGAGAAGTCGCCTATTAGCTGGAGCTACCGGAAAGTCTGTCGGATGTTCACAACGTGTTTCATGTCTCTCAGTTCAAGGAATATCTCAGAGTACCTGAAGAGCAGACTCTAGTTGAAGCCATCACCCTTCAGAAGGACCAGACCTATCCAGAGCATCCGATCAAGATCCTCGATGTCATCGAGAAGCAAACAAGACGTCAGATCATCTGCCTTTGCAAAGTCCAGTGGAGCAATCACTCAGCAAGAGAAGCCACCTGGGAGCGCGAAGACCAGTTAAACCTGGATTTCCCGTCCTTGTTCTAGGAGCAGCTTGAATCTCGGGGTTGAGATTCCATTTAAGGAGGGTAGGTTTGTTACATTCCCATTTTAAAAATTCAATTAGCATTTGGTTTTCAATTTTCAAAATGAAATTCTTTTGAATTTCAACTTTACCTTCGATTTCGGCCACCCCAGCAAAGCTGGCCTGCTCCTCCCCCTCCGTGCTCCCTCCCGACGCCGCCTCCGCCTGCACCTGCGCGTGTGCGCACGTCGCCACACCCCTGCGTCTGCTGCTCTCAGACGACTCCTCCCCCACTGCGACCGTGCTCCCAGCCTTGGTCGCCGCCCGGTTCCCCCACTCTTCTCTCCTCGGCACGCCCGCTGCATCCGGCCGACCGCTCTCCACCGCGCCTGGCTGACCCACGCTCGCCGTATCCGCCGCTCCACCCGGCCCGGCCGCCTTCCCGCCGCCGATCGCGCCGATCCCGCCGCCCGTGTCGTGTGCCCTCCAGCGATGCGCTCTTCCTTCTTCACAGCCGCATCTGCTGGCCCCTCGCTTCCCTCTCCTTCGGCTATAAAGCCCGATGCCTCTTCTTCTTCTCCTCCCCCACCTCGCCTCCTTCTCTCCCGCCAGGTCGAAGCCGAGCCGCCATCGCCTCCACCTCCATCTTGCCCCACCTCCCAGCGTCACCTGAGCTCCACCCCTTCTCCCCGTGCCGCCGTCCCCACTCCTGTGGCCCCCCGTCTCCTCCCCCACTCTATCTCTCTCTACGGGCGGACGACGCGAAGCGTCGGTCGCACCCGCATGCATCGTTTTAACCCCCCTGCGCGCCATCACAGATAGGTGGGCCCAGCTACTATAGTCGTGTGTCAGTGCGCGTGGACTCGGTCCACGCACTGTGCGGTGGACCGAGCACTGTTTATGGGCCACGTGTCAGCACGAGGATTTTTCTGGTTTTCTGGCTTCAAAAATTCATATCTCCTTCGTTATAACTCCAAAAATTATGAAACTTGTTCCTAAAATTTTCTAAATTAAAGATATTGCTAATGGCACTAGTCTTGTTTAATTTGGAGTTTATTTGTTATGGGTTTTGTATTTATTTGCTCTCTTTGCTGTTATGCCTTTTTCCATTACATTCGTCTGATTAGGGTTCGAAGACGCGAGAGACCACCACTTCGATCAAGCTCAAGAATACCAAGACCCTACTGCCTTTAACCAAGGCAGTCAATACTTTGATCATTTTGAGCCTACATTTTATGCAAAATTATATTTATTTAGAAATTCAAAATTGCATGCTTAATTCTGTAATCAAATGTATGTTAAAGCTTAAGGTAGTCGAACACCCATTTGATAATTAATTAATTATTAATCCATCCTGTGTTAAATTGAATCCATCATTCCTTGTCACCCTAGTAAGATGTGGTAAATACTAGTACAGGTTGTACATAAGCGACATACTGGTCTTGCTTAAGTACCGGGACAATAAATATCCTAATCATCATTGTAATACCCTGGAATCGAATTGGGTATTTAGAAAAGAAGCCGGGGAGAGAAAGTCAACTAAAGAATTAGAATTTTCACTTTGGACGGGGGGTTTTCTACTTTTCAACTAAAGAATTAGAATTTTCAGTTTGGACGGGGGGTTTTCTACTTTTCCTCGTCAACCTGGGCCGCGAGCCGCGACCCAGGAGGCCCAAGAGGGCAACCAGCCATGGGGGGCGCCTTTCCTCTCCATTCCTAGCCATCCCACCTCCCTCCTTCTCCCTCCCAAGCCGCCACCTCCTCCCTGCGGTGGTGCCTCCCCTTCTACTCCCTGGTGCTGCTCCTCCCCGCCATTTGGTGTTGCTCCTCCTTGCCTTGTTGCTACACACCTGTTGCTGGCCGTCGCGAGGACGAGAGGAGGAGGACAGCACCTGTTCGGCCAATAGAAGGGAAGAAGAGGGTGAGGAGAAGAGATGTCGTCTTCCCCAAGTGCCTGTTCATCACATCCCTGGGTTCATCAAGGGTAACAATCGTTGTTCTTTGTTGTTTGCCGGTTTGGTAGAGGTGAATACGATTAAATTTGGTTGGATCGAAATCTGTCAGTAATAGATATGCTCTGTCCAGTAGATTGCGTGGCCATTTTCGGGGCCTTAGAAGCCAAATCTGAGGTTTTTGTCTGCTACAGTTTTGTACAATATGTTCTTAGCTTTTTATAGCCACCAATATTACCAGATTCCGATCTACGGTTCAAAAGTTATGCTATAATCTTTCCACACTGTCCTGACTGCCTGTCGAGAATGAACTATATAGTTGTTTTTCAAAATATGAATAAGTTAATCTTAGATTCACTATTTTCAACCAACTGGGTTATTGTATAAAAATTTATAATATTTCCAGGTTGATAAAGATCACTTTAATCGGAGTTGTGGATCAAAAGTTATGTTATGTTCTTTACTGCTGTTCTGTTCGTCTAGACAGATTTCTGTCAGGCATATTCACCTACTGTTTAGTTAATTATTTTGGTAGAATCAAGAAACCTTATCAATTAGAATTTTGTAGGTTTGCTCGTTAAGTTTCGTTGGGCACTGGACTCATCTCGTTCCGAGTCCCAGATCATTAGATATGAATTTTTCATGCCGCTGTGCAGAGTCGTTTCAGGTGGATGAATTGTCTGATTTCAGTTTTGGGTCTATTTGTTGTATTGGATAGTCAGGGGGTATTGTAGATCATCAGTAGCTTTGTTCGATATCATGTTATTCTTATTTTGAGTACATAACTATGTAGGCGGCGAGTGTAGGAGCGCCTTCGTTGCCTCCTAGAGCGTCACAACGCGGAAGGCAAGTACAATGCATTACCACATATTGATTTCTGAGAAATGAATGTTCTTTTACTGTTAATCTTGTGATCCATGTTCATATTCAATACTACTTATTACGTTCTTAATTGGTAATCTATGTGAAAGAAAGTGGTGATGTTCTTTGCATATGTTTCATTCCATTCATGTGTTATTCATGTTCCATCCACGGGAGCGGATTTGTAAAGACCCATCAACTCTAGTATGGGCACGTAAGACCCACCATTCCAATGTGGGTAATTTCGTACACCCGTATGAAACATTCTTCATACGGTAATTGGGTCCCCGTACTTTGTTAAGTACGGGCTTAAATGAACACCGACGCGTTTGTCACTAGCTATACCGGTATGAGCATGTGTGCAGTCCATCCCTTTCAATGCATCCATTCATTCCATACATCCACATAAGTTTCAGTGATATGTTCATAATTCGTATTGTGGTTGACTTGTTCATAATTTTGTATGACCAATTAATTACTGTACTTGCTGAGTTTCGACACATTCTTGTTTTGTTTATTTATTTAGGTGATCATTGACGATGGCCATGTTGGGAGGGAGTAGACAAGTAGTATTCACTCAGATCACTATATTCTATTTTCAATAATAAGTTTTGATTATGTCTCCCATTCGTCCATTGATAAACTGTAATAAATAAAGTTAGAAATGGTTGATATTTCTCTCCATGATATGTTTATTTAAGTACTGCTTCTGGTCTTAGATCACCCCCATATTATACTCAATTGGATTGGTTTTATTCCTGTATTGATTCTATTGTATGATGTTCCCTTTATACCTTTAGATGAGTTAGTGTTTAAAGTATGTCTGAATTATGGTCGTATGTTAAGTCTTTTAGTTAACATTTTGACTTCCGAATAGCCAGGGTGTTACAATCATCTTTTAATCATGAAAGTGGTTTTGGGCAGTCATTGTGGGTAAATGACTGGCGTGATGTGATGTTTGGTTTTTCTCCCCAAAACACTAAACAACTTGCTAGTACCACACCTGGGCAGATGGAAATAGTGGTGGGTGCTGTTGTGCACGAGAGTGGTTGGTAGGTGGTATGAACCGCCCGGATGGATTAAGGACTTAATCTTGTCATGACCTCCCATGTAAAACAAATACAACCGTAAGTCTGCAAAGTGCAACTCGGTTTAGTAAAGTTATTAAACCCTGGATGGCATCCCACTGGTTGGTTAGCTGGAACGTGCAAGCCTATGATGTGGTCCGGCTTGAAGGGGACACCAGTGTAAGGTGAAGTTGCCAGTCGCACTAGACGTTGTGGGTAATCCAGCTGCGCTAGTTGCTGAGGTGAACATCCCGCACAACTTATGGGCGAGGCCGATACGGGTGAGATGATGGAAAGGGTGTAATAATTTGAAAAGTTACTGTGACGATCACTCAACTTCATGACTACTGAATCATGTGGGGCCATGAGTATGATTATCTCTTGTGGGTACAGTGTACAACCTTTGCACAGTCTACACTGTTTAAACAGCTGTTCCAACGATCAAAGGCGGACATGAGAACTCACTAGAGTTAGTTCTATTTCAAAAACCTTTGTGAGTGGTATGAAAACCAGGTCGGCTCATCTAGCCCAAGGTTGGATTTTTCCTGAGCCGTCGAGCTCAGTGGTGTGGAGGAGCAGAGGTAGCTCCAATCAAATGAAGCATTTGTAGAGTTTCCGATGGAGGGAATCTCTACTGTTATTTAATATTGCAATTACTCTCTTTAAAAAAATGCATTTTGGTTAAAATGCTAAGTCATAGGAATTTGTTATTATGATAATGAAAAATGTTTCTTTAGAAAATAGAAGAACCTGAGCCACCCTTGTTAAGCCATGCATGTATATTATTGCATCTTGTGTGTTGGCTCGCGAGCACGGAAGTTGTGCTCATTCTCGCTCTCCCTCCCTCAAACCCTCCAGATGATGTGGATGAAGGGGTCTACGCATACTATGAAGACTCAGAAGTCGACGGACAAGGAAACGATGAAGAGTAGTCTAGTATGTAGTCTAGATCTCGCTTGAGTCTAGTGGACTCTTTCGATACTTGCGTACAATAGATATTATCCAACCCCCCTTAGGTAATATCCATCTTACATAGGTTACCCCAATCGCTTGTCTATGGAGAGATGAGCTCTACCCCTTTTGCTTCCTCTGTAGTTACGTTGCTTTCTTTGTAATGTAATCAATTTGGCATGTCCGTCCCTTTTATAAAACTTGGCCCGACGTGGTCTATGTTACTCTGAAGTTGTAATATATTGAATGTCTTAAGTTACGCTTTTTACGAGTTGATTCAACAATGTGCCTGATTTAGAGAATAGCACAGTGATTTCACAGAGGATTTGGATTTGCAAAATCCGGATCCAACAACCAACCAGACGAGCTTTGTTTTCTCTATTGAAGCATGTCTCTATCCTTCTATTTTCTTAGTTCTATTCGTTTGTTCCTCTAGAATTTCCCTCTTGCTTGTTCTCTCTCACTGATGAATATTCCCCATATGTCAGTACAAGAAAGTATGTTTTCTCTAACTTACATGTGGGTCCCGCATGTCAGTCAACCTTTGTCAACCCTAGCCATGAGCTTAGTCCATCGTGGACTATCATATCATCGTGGACCTGGTCCATAGACCAATGGCCCACTTATCATTTCCTTTAACCTTTCTTGGAATTATTCTAATTCTAGAAATTCTTAAATCTCAATAGGTCCCACCTGTCATTCACTCAGTCATTTTCTAATATTTGAGGAATAGAATATTATGAGAATATTATGTAGACCCCACTTGTCAGTTTTTCTCTCCCTTTTCCTTTTCAGCAATTTCCTTTCCAGTCAAACTTCTGAGAGTTCATTCTTTCTTATACGAACTCCGATTTAACTCATTCAAGTTTGTAAATTCATCTAAATTCATTATCTGCCTTCGAGTACCATTCAATTTCAATTAGGAGTTTATTTGATTTGTCTTTTTGAATTTAGTTTATTTTTATGTTTTCTTTCTTGTTAGACGTTGAAGTTCCAGAATAGTCTGAAGGTGCTGAAGTTCAAGGAAGTGAAAGATCAAAGATAAATAAGACCATCATTACTATAATAAGGCAAGTTGTACCTTTGACCATATTGAACCCAGTTTTCAAAATTACTTTGAATCAAAGTACTGCATTCTACTTTAAGTATTTATTTAAATGCTTTGGGGTTAGTTATATACCATTTGATTATGTCCACCTTATATATTGTATTATCATGATCTTTTGTCATCAGTTTGGTTAATTATTAATTAGTATTAACATAGTACCAACGTGGGAGTTAATTATTAGTTAGTATTATCATAGTACCAACGTGGTTTGGTTAGATACGCATAGATTGCTTAGCCATGCAATGAGTCAATCACTGTAATCTGATTTGCAAATATGAATTTGACTAAGTGATTATGGAACTTTGTGTAAAACTGTGTATTGTGTGTCATTACTTGTTGATGGCATGTGTTACAGTTAACCAACAGGGTGAAAAAAGATTTAGACTAAGGCGACTGTTGAAAACTGTGTGATATGGTGGAGCTTTGTGATTGAGAATGGTAATCTTCGTCTCATAGTTTGAAAATGGAAGTCTCGCCTTTGTCAATTATGGACTAAACTTTGTGTGCCATTGAACTGGGCTTATTGTATAATCGGATGCTTGATGGGACGGGCCATAACTTAGTAAGTTATGGATTCTCGACATTGACTACTCAGGTTGTAGGTCAGGAGCTCAGTGATGGGAGGAGGTGTGGACTACTCTAAAAGTCACATCAATAGTCGGTTCGCCGTTTCTAGGTCCAACGATGTGGGTTGTACCAAAGCGCTGTGTTAGGATTGGCATGACGGTAAACCACATCGAGAGTGTCAATTGTTGAGATAAAGTTTCTGAAAGGCTTTTATTGTGATCATCTCTGATCCAGTTGATTGCATCTTGTGTAGGGCTGGAAACGAGCCGAGCCGAGCCGGCTTGAGCCGAGCTCGCCCAGGCTCGGTCTGAGGCTCGGCTCGGCTCGGCTCGGCTCGTTTGGAAAACGAGCTCGAGAGCCGGCTCGGCTCGGCTCGAAAAAAGCTCGAGCCGGCTCGAAAAAGCTCGTTCGAGCCAGGGTTTCCTAATCCCAAAAATAAAGGTAGAATAAAATAATTATATGAGTCATTTATCATCAATTCAAAAACCAATCATCTTAATTATATGGGGTTGCGCGCGGCTCGTTTGGCTCGCGAGCCGGCTCGAGCTCGGCTCGAATCTTCACCGAGCTCGAAGCCCGGCTCGGCTCGGCTCAAAAAAAACCGAGCTCGAGCCGAGCCGGCTCGGCTCTGAAAAAGCTCGAGCCGGCTCGCGAGCCGCAAGCTTTTTGGCCACCCCTAATCTTGTGGATAAAGTGCACAACCTCTACAGAGTGTTAAATAATCCATTCGAATAGCCGCATCCGTGGTCATGGACATGCTTGTGGATTTCACATGAGAGGTAGATTTTCATGAAACAATTGGGAAGTGTCAGCTGTGTGATATAACTTATGCAGCTGAGTGAAAGAATTTGATTAGGCTTCATATTCTTTGTAAAAATAATTGTTAAACTATTATTATTTATTTGTTTTGAATTATGCTTACTGAGAGACCATGTGAGTAGCGTCCCCTTTCGAGTGATGAGTATTTGACGCTGTGTTGAAAAGTTTGTGATTGGATTCATTGTGTTTGCGCTGCTGCCAAGTTGGTTCTGTACTGTGCGGAAGTTCCGATAATCGGAACTTCCGGTTCTGGAATGTGGAAGTTCCGATAATCGAAACTTCCGCCCTGGTAAAACGGAACTACCGATTATCCTGACGATTGTGTTCTGTTGCGATAATCGGAACTTCCGCCCCTGGGAACGTGGAACTTCCGATAATACTAACAAGTGTGCTCTGCTTTGACAATAATCGGAACTTCCAACCTGGGAGTGCGTACGTTCCGATAATCGGAACTTCTGCCATGGTAAGTGCGGAACTTCCGATTGTGCGCAGAACTGTGCAGAGAGGGCATAGTTTTGATTTTGAGTTGTGAATGGATTTGAGTTAAATGCAAATGATGATTCTATTATATTGAGCAATGCTATGTGATGTGTTTCTTGTCTGTGCTGGTTGCAGGGCATCGAGGTGGAGTCGTGGCGAGACACGTGGAGACCGGACTAGACGCAGGCGGTGTTGAGGTCAGAACGGTAAAGATGTGTGAAAGACGACGTGCACTCGAGGCGGTTGCGAGTCGTAAACAACAAGGAATGCGGGAGCTTCCAGAAGGTGTGCGAGGGGCGAAAGGGTAATTTCGCAAGGTGGCACAAGTGGAAGCGGGCTCCGTTAGGGTTTAGCCGGCATAACATCCAAGGGCTATAAATAGAGGTGAACCCCTAGCTGTTTTGGGGTGACTTTTGGTGAGAGAAAATTAGGGTTAGCTTTAGCTAAAGACCCTTTGGAGAGTTTGTTTTGCTTTTTGGAGAGGTTGTTGAGTTGGAGAGGATGAACTGAAATTCGTGTAATCATTCCTCTGTGTTTGCCTCTGTAATCTTTTGATTCCTATCAATGAAATTCTGAGGTTTTGGTTCTTTGTTTATGCCTCTTTTGTTCTCTCTGTTCACATTGAATATATAGGGTTTTGGTGAAATTTTTGATTCCTCTTATGAGATGGCATGAAACTTGATATCTAGAGTCTTATTGATATTGCTAATATATCCTTAAAGTTTCATGAGCCAAGAATCTAAGAATCTTGCTAATTGTGGTTTTTGGTCGTTCTTGCCAAATATTCAAGAAATCCGATTTTGCTTTGATTAATGGATCTTTGTCTGCGATTCTTCTCCACGAGGTCAAGATGTTGTTTAGGATGATGTCCTGTGAGACTTGACCTGAGAAGAACATTAACGAGTTAGTATTTTGGATTTTTGGCAAAACCCCGAGCGTACTTGTGGATATCATGGGGATATGCTCCAGATCTTAGGATGATGTGACAATTCGCAATAGCATTAATGGTTTGTCGTTTCACAGGGTTTTCGACAAAGTTAAGGCATTCTGGACAGGGGCGGTCCTACCGGCCATAGCATGGCGGTCCAACCGGTCCCAAATCGGTCCGACCGGCCATGTGCGGCGGTCGGACCGGCGGTGACCAAAATTGGTCAGAATAGGCTGGGCCAAAAATAGGTGTTGTAGGCAAGTGAGGGGATCCCAATGCACTTGGTCTCATTATTTTTGGAGCTTCCAAGCAAAAGTTCTATTCGTTTGAAATTTCCAGAAGGTTTCGGAATGTCAGGGCTTGTATTTTGGTTAAGTCCATACTGGCGGTCTGATCGGCCTTGAGGTGGCGGTCAGACCGGCAGGCTGGGCAATCAGACCGGCCCTGAGGGGCGGTCTGACCGGTTTTGACTTGTTCATCGGCCAACTTCGTGGCGATGTTGATTTGTTAGGTCAAAGTCATGGGTATCATGGCATATGTGTTGCATGATGCATGTTTTGACTAACATGGGTCAAGTTGTGAAGAACTTGTTCCCGAATTCTTGTTTTCTTGTCTATGGTTGTGCAGGTTGCTTGGTGGTCAACGACGGTCAATGGCGAGGAGAATCGGGACTAGACTTGGAGAGTTGAGGTTCAGAACGATCGACGATGCCGGGTAAGGTCAATGACTCAAGCGTGACACAAGATGGACAAGGGTGACCTATTAGCAAACCTGAGGCGCAAGATGGCGCTAGGTGAAGCTGTTTAGGTCAAAAGGTTAAAGACGGCGCTTTGCGAAGCGTGCGTGTGTGACCCGTTTGTTAGTGGGCCTTAACGGGAGCCCAATGGAGTCAAACCCTAGGAGTTCTAGGCCTCCACTATAAATAGGAGGAGGTGGTGGCTGCACCACCCAGCTCTTTTCTCTCTCGCCTCTTTATGTTTCAAAACCCTAATTGGCTTAGGGGGAGTTGAGGTGGAGGCTAGCGCTCTTTATGGTTTGAGGTGATTTTTGTGCTCTTGGATTGGGCATTGGCATCCTTGATGGAGTGCATGTAATCCAGCAACAATCACGAATTTAATCTATGCAAGGTGTGCTTGAGATAAGTCTCTTTTCGTTCTTGCTTTCAATTTCGTGATTTTAGGGCTTTCATTGATCCACGAGTTTTTGATTGATTCTTTCACGTGGATTAGCTTGCTGTGATGTGTGGGAACCCATCTAGGATCAATTTGATCATCAATCACCCACGAGCAAGCGATTGGATCTAGTTTTCATTTTTGCCCGGTTTTGAACCCTTCTTCAATCAGATCATAAAAGATCTTTGTTCGTCCAAGAATTATCATAATTTTTGATTGGAATAGGTCCTTAATATCATAGAGAAGGTGTGTGCAAAGTTTCGTGAAGTTTGGAGTTGAGAACCAAAAGTTAGAACTATTTGCAACTTCGTCATCGAAATTTTTTTATCGCTCGAGTCCACGGTCCGATCGCCCCACACCAGAGGTCAGACCGATTTGGTACCGGTCAGACCGCCCCACACCAGAGGTCAGACCGATTTGGTACCGGTCAGACCGCCAGTATAACAGCGGTCAGACTGGCCAGCCTCTGTTAGATTTGATTCTTGCTGATTTTTGTCGCATTGCTTAGGGGTTTAATTGGATTCAATACTAGTCTTCCGCTGTACTGGTATATTGATCTTCATAGCTTCATCATATCTATTGGAGTGAAATTGTGTTGAATTCATATTTTGTGAAAAAGTGAGCGTGCTCCTATTCACCCCCCTCTAGTCGCCTTTTCGGTCCAACAAGTGGTATCAGAGCCCGGTTAGTTCAATCTTGATCTTAACCGGTCACTGAACTTTGGCGATGGATAGGTTCTCTACAAAATCGCATATCTTCAATGGGCACGACTATGCCTATTGGAAGAATCGTATGCGAGTATTCCTTGGGAGTGAGGGACAAGCTATATGGGACGTTGTTCGATCCCCGCTCATTATTCCTGAGGTTGAAACTCCTGCTTCTGCAATTCTTTTGGCTAACAACAACCAGGCCAAGAACCTTTTATATGGTGCGCTTGGTAGACAAGAATATGATAGGATTTGTAATTTTGCGACTGCGCACGAGATTTGGAACACCCTCGAAACCTATCATGAGGGTTCGTCCCAAATTAAGAAAGTACGCCAAACAATCTATAAGCGTGATTATAACAAATTTGAGATGCGTCCTGGAGAGAGCATCGATGACATTTTCAGTCGCTTTAATAAAGTGATTAATCAGATGAAAGCTGTTGATATTGAATACTCTCAATCTGAAAATGCCACCCATCTCTTGGCTGCAATCAACACCAAGGAGTGGGAGATGAAGGCTACTGCTATAGAGGAAAATGTTGATCTTTCGAGCCTTACTTTGGAGTTGCTTTATAGCAAACTCAAGACTCATGAAATTAAAAGAGTTGATCATCCCAAGAAAGACAATTTAGCTTTGGTAGCAGATCCTCTCAAAAAGGCTTCTGATGATTCTTTTGAATCTTCTTCTGGATTTTCATTTGCTTGTTTATCTGCTATTCATGAAGAGGAGCTTGAGAATATCCCTGAGGTTGAGTTAGCCCTTTTAGCTAAAAAATTCACACGGGCTTACAACAATGTGAGAAATAAAAAGAGAGGTGGTCCTGTTACTTGCTATGAGTGTGGAGAGCTCTACCACATCCGGGCCAATTGCCCCAAGCTAAAAGGTATGGGCAAGCACAGGGAGGAGAAGATAGCCTGGAAGAAGCCTCATGAGAACAACTCTGAGTATGATGCTGTCAAGCTCATAAAGGCCACTCACCGGGTCCTTGCCGCTTTTGAAGAGCAATCCGTTAGCGATGTGGACTCCGGGAGCGAAGAGGACAAGAAGGGGAAGGCCAAGGACTTCACTGGCATGTGCTTCATGGCTGACACTGACGACATTGATGATGATGAGGTATCTCTCTCTTATGATGAGCTTTCTGCTAAATATGATTCCATATATGAGCAATTGCTTAGTCAAGATGAAGCGCTAGAATTTGTCATGACTAAAAATAAGAAACTAGAGTCAAAAATTGGTAAACTGAAACTAGAACTTGCAAATGTTAAGACTCTTGAACCTGATGAATGTTTATCTTGTCATGATATGCACTCAGAATTGGCTAAACCACAATCTGCTTACAATATTGCTTTGCAACAACTTGAAAATGCTAGAACCGAGCTAATTGAAATTAAATCTGCTCCTTGTGAAAAATGCTTAGAGTTTAGCAAGTTGATTGCTTCTTATATGATTGATTCTAGCCCTTGCACTTCATGCTTAGAAAAAGAACGTGAAATCAAAGATATCTTAGAAGCTGCTAGAGTCAAATATGCTAAGCTTAAGGACAATATTGAAACTACTATTTGTGCTTCTTGTTCCGCTCTTAAGCTTGAAATTGCTTTATATAAGGAGAAATCTATGGATAAAACTTGTGATGCTTGTGTTAATTTGAGAAAAGAAAATGCTTACCTTCATGACACATTAGAGAAATTTTCTAAAGGTGTGGATTTCATGGGGATATGTTCCAGATCTTAGGATGATGTGACAATAGGCAATGGCGTTTACGGTTTGTCGTTTCACGTGTTTTCGACAAAGTTACAGGCTTACTGGACAGGGGCGGTCCGACCGGTCCTTGCACGGCGGTCCGACCGGTCCCAAATCGGTCGGACCGGCCATGTGGGGCGGTTGGACCGGCAATGACCAAAGTGTTCAAAACGAGCTGGGCCAAAAATAGGTGTTGTAGGCAAGTGAGGGGATCTCAATGCACTTGGTCTCATGATTTTTGGAGTCTCCAGTAAGAAGTTCTATTCGTTTTTAATTTCCAGAAGGTTTTGGATTTTAAGGGTATGAAATCCGGCTAAGTCCCAAGGGGCGGTCCGACCGGCTCACAGGGAGCGGTCCGACCGGCCAAGGGGCGGTCCGACCGGCTCACCTGGAGCGGTCGGACCGGTATCCACTTGATCATCGGCCAACTTCGTGGCGATGTTGTTTTGTTAGGTCAAAGTCATTGGTTTCATGGCATATGTTTTGCATGATGCATGTTTTGACTAACATGGGTCAAGTTGTGAAGAACTTGTTCCCGAATTCTTGTTTGCTTGTGCGTGGTTGTGCAGTTGCTTGGTGGTCAACGACGGTCAACGGCGAGGAGAATCGGACTAGACTTGAAGAGTTGAGGTCCAGAACGATCGACGATGCCGGGTGAGGTCAACGACTCAAGCGTGACACAAGATGGACAATGGTGACCTGTTGGCAAATCCATGGTGCATGGTGAAGCGGTTTAGGTCAAAAGGTTAAAGACGGCACTTTGCGAAGCGTGCGTGGGTGACCCGTTTGTTAGTGGGCCTTAACGGGAGCCCAAGAGAGTCAAACCCTAAGAGTTTTAGGCCTCCACTATAAATAGGAGGAGATGGTGGCTGCACCTCTCTCTCTCTCGCCTTTTTATGTTTCAAAACCCTAATTGTCTTTAGGGGAGTTGAGGTGGAGGCTAGGGCTCTTGATGGTTTGTGGTGAATTTCGTGATCTTTGATTGTCCACTGATCCATGATGGTGTGGATGTAATCTAGCATCAATCACGAAATCAATCTATGCAAGGTTTGCTTGAGATAAGTCTCTTTTCGTTCTTGCTTTCAAGTTCGTATTTTTAGGGCTTTCTTTGATCCGCGAGTTTGTGATTGATTCTTTCACGTGAATTAGCTTGCTGTGATATGTGTGAATCTATCTAGCATCATCTTGATCATCAATCTCTCACGAACAAGCTTTAGGATCAAGTTTTCGTTCTTGCCCGGTTTTAGACCTTCTGTTAATCAATTGGCAATTGCTCAAGATCGTTCCAAGAATTATCATAATATTCGATTGCAATAGGTCCTCAATAGCATATAGAAGGTGTGTGCAAAGTTTCATAAAGATTGGAGTTGAGAATCAAAAGTTTCACCTAATTGCAACTTCGTCATCGGGCTGATTTTACTCTTTCAGATCGGTTCTGTAGACGGCCGGTCCGACCGCCCCTCACCACCGGTCCGACCGATTTCGGAGCGGTCCGACCGCCAGTATAACAGCGGTCCGACCAGTTCAGTACAGAGGTCAGACCGCCAGTACTTGTGTTGCTTTGATTCTTGCTGATATTTGTCGCATTGCTTAGGGTTTTAATTGGATTCAATTCTAGTCTTCCGCTGTATTGGTATATTGATCTTCATAGCTTTCTAATAGCTACTGGAGTGAAATTGTATTGAGTTCATAATTTGTGAAAAAGTGAGCGTGCTCCTATTCACCCCCCCCCTCTAGTCGCCTTTACGGTCCAACAAGTGGTATCAGAGCCCGGTTAGTTCAATCTTGATCTTAACCGGTCACTGAACTTTGGCGATGGATAAGTTTTCTACTAAACCGCATATCTTCGATGGGCACGACTATGCCTATTGGAAGAATCGTATGCGAGTCTTTCTTGAGAGCGAGGACAAGCTATTTGGGATGTTGTTAGAGCCCATTGGTTATTCTGAAATTGCTACACCGCTTCGCAATTCTTTTGGCTAACAACAATAAGGCTAAGAATCTTTTATATGGTGCACTTGGTAGACAAGAATATGATCGAATTTGTAATCTTTCAAGCAAGATGAAATTTGGAACACTCTCGAAACATATCATGAGGGTTCGTCCCAAATCAAAAAGGTGCGCCAAAGCTGTTTACAAGCGTGAATACAATAAATTCGAGATGCGTCCCGAGAGAGCATCGATGACATTTTCATCGCTTTAATAAAGTAATTAATCAAATGAAAGTCGTTGATATTGAATATTCTCAATCTGAAAATGCCACCCATCTCTTGGCCGCAATCAACACCAAGGAGTGGGAGATGAAGGCTACCGCTATAGAAGAAAATGTTGATCTTTCAAGTCTTACTTTAGAATTGCTTTATAGTAAACTCAAGACTCATGAAATTAAAAGAGTTGATCATCCCAAGAAAGATAATTTAGCTTTGGTAGCGATCCTCTCAAAAGGCTTTTGATGACTCTTTGAATCTTCTTCGGATTTTCATTTGCTTGTTTATCCGCTATTCATGAAGAGGAGCTTGAAAGTATCCTCAAGCGAGTTAGCTCTTCTAGCTAAAAATTCACACGGGCCTACAATAATGTGAGAAACAAAAGAGAGATGGTCGGTGACATACTATGAATGGGGTGAGCTCAATCATATCCGGGCAAATTGCCCCAAGCTGAAAGGTAAGAGCAATCATAAGGAAGGAAAGCCGACTTGGAAGAAGCCTCCTTTCAACAAATCAAGGTATGAGGCTAATAAGCTTGTGAAGGTCGCCACAGGGTCCTTACCGCTTTTGAGGATCAATCCTTGAGCGATGTGGATACCGGGAGTGAGGAAGACAAGGAGGAGGAGATCCCTCAAGGCAAAAAGAAAGGGAAGGCCAAAGACTTCACTGGCATGTGCTTCATGGCTGACACGGATGACATTGATGATAATGAGGTATCTTTTTCTTATGATGAGCTTTACGCTAAATATGATTCTATAGTTGAGCAATTGCTTAGTCAAGATGAAGCGCTAGAATTTGTTATGACAAAAATAAGAAATTAGAGTCAAAGATTAGCAAACCTGAAAGTAGAGCTTAAAGCTGCTAAGACTCTTGAACTCGATGAATGTTTATCTTGTCATGCTATGCATTCGAAATTACCAAGTTACAATCTGCTCATAACATTTACGTACAACAACTTGAGAATGCTAGATCTGAACTAAATGAAATTAAAAGTTCTCCTTGTGAAAAATGTTTAGAATCTAGTAAATTGATTGCTTTTGATGTATTTGATTCTAGCCCTTGCACTTCATGTTTAGAAAAGAACGTGAAATCAAAGATATCTTAGAAGTCGCTAGAGTCAAATATGCTAAGCTTAAGGACAATATTGAAAATACTACTTGTGCTTCTTGTTCCACTCTTAAGCTTGAAATTGCTTTGTATAAGGAAAAATCTATGAATAAAACTTGTGATGCTTGTGTTAACTTGAGAAAAGAAAATGCTTACCTTCATGATACATTAGAGAAATTTTCTAAAGGTAAGAAACAATTAAACATGATTCTTGACAAGTCTAAAACTCCTTATAAGAAGCAAGGTTTAGGATTCAATTCTTTTCAAGACAATTCAAACCCAAAAGTCATTCAAGTCTTGGAAAAGGTTTAATTGAATTCAAAACCCAACTCGCAAAAACATCTTTTAAATCTGCAGTTTTGCCCAACGATGTATTAATTCAAATGGTGCTTCTTCTAGTGGTACCAAGTACCATTGCACTTATTGCAAAAAGGTGGACATTTGATTGAATTCATTGGCGAGGTTGAAAAATGATAGGAAAAATTTTGATAGAATTTCATTCATGCAACCTAGAGCTTCTATGAGACATGGTAACATTGAAAAGAATAAACACGGATTAGGATTTTCTCTCATGCAAATCATTATGTTTCTAAATATCCTAATTCTAATGTTTATCGATGGTGGTCCGATCATTGGTGGTCACCGGTCCGACCGCTTTGGTCGCGGCTCGACCGCCACCAACGCCGGTCGACCGCCCATGGACGATTCAAGTCTCATTTTAATTTAAACATTGCTCATAACCGAATGTTAGATGAAATCAAGGATAGTACTTACGGTTTGTATACTCCTGCAGACGTGTGTCTCGAAGATCGATTCCTAAATCATGTTTATCTAACCTGAGATTGAGACACATCGTTCTTTTGTTCCTTGATTTTCGGGATTATCGCGGAAAGGGAAGAACACGTGGTTCGTTGACTCGGATGTTCACGCCACATGACCGGGAACTCAAAATGGTTCACCTCTTTCAAGCGAGCAACGGTGATGACTTCATCACTTTGGAGATGATACACAAGGGCGAATTGAAGGAACAGGATCAATTAGGGTGAACAACAAATTCATTCTAAAGGATGTCGCTCTTGTGGACAAGCTTAGGTATAATCTCCTTTCTGCTTCTCGACTTCTTGATGATGGCTATGAGACGGTTTTTAAGAAAAATGCTTGTCGTGTGCTTGATTCTCTTGGTGAGCTTGTGTTTGGAATCTCTAGAGTTGGTAGAATTTTTGAGCCGATTTTTCGTAATCTCTTCTTCGGATCTCTTAAATGTTTGCTTACATCTTCTTGATTTACGGCTTTGGCATCGACGTTTGGGGCACATTGGTTTTGATCATCGACACGAGTTAGCAACCTTGATCTCATGAGAGGTTTGCCTAAGCTCAAAGTCATCAAAGATGTCAGATGTGCGCTTGTAGGCATGGCAAACAAGTTGCCGCCACACCCTTCTCGTGACTATGGTTATGACCGACGGACCGTGACGGTTGCTTCATATGGATCTTGTTGGTCCCGCTAGAGTCCGTCGATCGGTAGAAAATGGTATATTCTTGTCATAGTTGATGATCTTTCTAGATATACTTGGGTGTTCTTTCTTACTTCAAAAGATGAAGCTTTTGGTTATTTTCAAGACCTAGTTCTTCGTTTGGCTTCTGAGCTTCCTGGTGCTTTGAGAGCGATTCGCAGTGATAACGGTACGGAGTTCAAAAATGCTTCTTTTGCTTCTTTTTGTGCTGAGCGTGGTATTGAGCATCAGTTCTCTTCTCCACACGTCCCTCAACAAAATGGCGTGGTGGAAAGGAAGAATAGGACCTTGGTCGAAATGGCTAGGACGATGCTAGATGAGTATAGCACACCGAGGAGATTTTGGGCCGAAGCTATTGCTACTGCTTGCCATATTGCCAATCGTGTCTTTTTGAGACCTTCTTTAGGAAAGACTCCTTATGAGCTTCGTTTTGGTAGAAAACCCTCTATTTCGCATTTTCGAGTTTTTGGATCAAAATGTTTTATTCTTAAGACAGCAACTTAGATAAATTTGAATCAAGAACTTTTGATGGGTTATTTCAGGTTATCCCGCTCATTCGAGGGGTTTTCGGGTTTTTAATATCGAGACTAACATTATTCAGAGACTTGTAATGTCACTTTTGATGAGACTAGCCTCGAGCTAGATCTATTGCTACTGATGATTTACAGTGTGAGAGAGCATTTTTGTGGAGGAAGATGAGGACGGTTAATATCATTCCTTCATCTCGCTCATCAAGCGCCCATATCGATACAAGAACTCACCACGCCTACTTCACCTTGATTGAGGCTCTGCTGCATCTTCATCATCGCAGATACTGCGGAGGTCGAAGAAACAGATCTCACCCGGCGCCCACCGCGATTCAGAGACAAAGATCCTCCGGAATGTAAAATAGGTAATCTACATGAGCGAGTCACTCGCCTGTATAATGACCCAAATCTCTACTCTCATTCGGCTTTTGTTGCTTCTTTTGAACCCCGCGATATATCACATGCTTTATCTGATTCTAGCTGGGTAAATGCCATGCATGAGGAGTTAGAAAATTTTGAAAGAAACAAAGTTTGGAACCTAGTAGAACCACCTAGTGGTCATAATGTTATAGGAACCCGTTGGGTGTTTAAGAATAAACAAGGTGAGGATGGTTCTGTGGTTAGAAACAAGGCCAGATTGGTAGCTCAGGGTTTCAGCCAAGTTGAGGGGTTAGATTTTGATGAGACATTTGCTCCTATTGCTAGACTAGAAGCCATTCGCATTCTGCTTGCATTTGCTGCATCAAAAGGTTTAAAATTATATCAGATGGATGTTAAAAGTGCCTTTTTAAATGGTTTCATAGATGAGGAAGTGTATGTTAAGCAACCCCCTGGCTTTGAGGATCCCAAATATCCAAATCGTGTTTTCAAGCTATCTAAAGCATTGTATGGTCTTAAACAAGCCCGTAGAGCCTGGTATGATAGACTTAAGACCTGCTTGCTTAAAAATAATTTTGAGATGGGTAAAGTGGATAAAACTCTATTCATTCTTAGGCGTGGCAATGACTTCCTGCTTGCTCAAATTTACGTAGATGATATTATTTTTGGTGGTTCCTCTAATGCTCTTGTTTCGACTTTTCCGACACTATGTCCGAGGAATTTGAGATGAGTATGATGGGAGAGCTTAATTACTTTTTGGGACTTCAAATCAAGCAATGCAAGGAAGGAACTTTCATCCATCAGACGAAGTACACTAAAGATCTACTCAAACGCTTCAACATGGGTGACTGCAAGCCAATTTCCACTCCCATGGCAACTTCGATCGCTTTGGATCCGGATGAGGAAGGAGAAGTCGTGGATCAACGCGAGTACCACAGCATGATCGGCTCTCTTCTATATCTGACGGCCTCGAGACCAGACATTCACTTCACGGTATGCCTTTGTGCAAGATTTCAGGCGTCTCCGAGAACTTCCCATCGCCAAGCCGTTAAGCGCATATTCGTATTTACACTCTACCCTCTTATATGGCATTTGGTATTCTGCTCTTCACTTTGTCCATTAGAGGTTTTTCGGATTCTGATTTTGCGGGCTGTCGGTTAGATAGGAAGAGTACCTCAGGCACCTGTCAATTCCTAGGCACTTCTCTTGTATCTTGGTCTTCTAGGAAGCAGTCTTCTGTTGCACAATCCACTGCTGAAGCGGAGTATGTAGCTGCTGCTAGTTGCTATAGCCAGATTTTGTGGATGACGTCCACTTTGAAAGATTATGGGTTAAACTTTGCTAGTGTTCCTCTTTTACGTGATAACACTTCGCTATTAATATTGCTAAAAACCCAATTGCAACATTCTAGGACTAAACACATAGATATTCGCTTTCACTTCCTTAAAGATCATGTTGAAAAAGGTGATATTGTGATGCACTTCGTAGAGTCCGAAGCTCAATTGGCATATATTTTTACCAAGCCTTTAGATCAAACCAGATTTTCCTCCTTAAGAAGCGAGTTAGGGGTAATTTATCCTTATGGGTTGGTTTGAGGGGAGTTTGATCTTTTCTTATCTTTCCTTGTTCTTTTGATCTTTTATTGTTCTTTTTCCGAACTTAGTAATCTTTTGAACTTTTTAGGTTTTAGGCTTTTAATTGCATCTCATTGTGTCATATTGCATTCATATGAAAACTCCAACAAGTGTTACAACAAATGGTATGAAAAATCCAAAAGATGCATTGTAATATAAGATTTTCTGCTTATTTTAAAAAATTGATGAAGCTTTGCCTATTACCCTTTAGAGCTTTTGTATTTCAATTCTTGCTCAATGTCATGTCTAGTTCTTTGACTTGCTAGAATTATCATGCTTTTACATGTGTAGCTAAGTCTTTGCTATATGAGCTAGAACCTTTTAAACAACTCAAACTAAGAAATTGCAATTTGTGGATGTTTTAGCGAGTTGCGCAATTAGTGCTCCTCTTGTGACATTGGCCTGTCGAATTGCTTTGTTAGCTCTTTGATCTAAAATTGACCATTACTTGAGCTTTTGTGTTCTTGAGATTCTAAAGCGCTCATGTGAAAAATGAAAAACAAGATTGTCTTATGCTTAAATTGTGCCAAACTATTCTTACGAGACTGCTTGTCAAATGACATGAACTTGGAGATAGTTTGATGAACCAGACGATCTCATGGGGACTGCTTGTCAGAAATGACATGAACCTCAAGATTTGTCGCCCCGGTAGAAGCTTAGAAAGAGCTTGTGGATGGCTCCTAGTCCAGGATCTTCTTTACTAAGATATACCTTTAATCAACTTTTGGTGAAGCTTAGGATGAGTTTTGGATGGCTCCTAGTCCAGGATCTTGTCACTAAGTTAGATCATTAGTCAACTTCAATATTCAATGCAAATGAGAAAAATGTTGACAAATGGGTGTTTACAAAATATTGAGCAAAATGATTCAATACGGGACTTGATTGACTCTTAATGTGGTCTTTGTTAGATTTTTGATCTCACTTTGACATTTTGACATGGCCAATTTCACTTTAGGATCCCTGTTGATGAACTTGCTGAATTTGAAGCGTTGCTTAAATTGATCAAATCTACTACTTTACTTTTGAGCCTTTGTGCTTAGCTTTGATATATATGTCTTACCATGATCTTGCTAGTATTTGTCGGGCTTGATATGTTTGTTTGTGCAATATTAGAGATACTAGCTTGTTCTTTTGGGTAATCTCCAAAGCTTCTTGTAATCAAAAATTGAAAAATACAAAAATTGAAGCCACTCCATTGCACTTCATGCATATTCCTTTTTATGCTTCTTTTGTTTATGCTTCTTCCTTTATTCTATATTTATTATCTCTGGATGAGAGGAAGGCGTGATTCCTTGATGAATCCATTGTCAAAGGGGGAGAAGATGTGTTAAATGAGAAGAGAAGATCTGTTAATAAGAAGATATTTCTTTATTGGGGGAGAAGTTTATACAAAAGGGGAGAAACTGAAAATTTGAAAATTGAGGATCATAGTGAGGGGGAGTTCTTGAGTTGCATTCTTATTGTCTTATTGAATATTCTGAACTTGAATTGCATTCTTTTATACTCTCAGTGATCATAGGTCAATTGAACAATTGTTCTTTCATATGGACCTCATGTGAGAATTTTGACCCTTTTCTGTAAATCAAAGTTTTTATGCTTATTTTTGCCTTGTCTCACATGCCTATACTATTCTGATGCCAGCTTGGTCATTTACATTGCTTTTTCTTGCTTATGGACCAAGTTGTGCCTTTGTGCGAAAACTGCGAGTAAACTCGTTTTCAAACCTCTTACTTACATTTTCTGGATAATTGCCAATGTGTTCATCAAGGAGGAGATTGTGGATTTCATGGGGATATGTTCCAGATCTTAGGATGATGTGACAATAGGCAATGGCGTTTACGGTTTGTCGTTTCACGTGTTTTCGACAAAGTTCTGAGCTTCTCGGGCGAGGCGGTCCGACCGGTCCTTGCACGGCGGTCCGACCGGTCCCAAATCGGTCGGACCGGCCATGTGGGGCGGTCGGACCGGCAATGACCAAAGTGTTCAAAACGAGCTGGGCCAAAAATAGGTGTTGTAGGCAAGTGAGGGGATCCCAATGCACTTGGTCTCATGATTTTTGGAGTCTCCAGTAAGAAGTTCTATTCGTTTTTAATTTCCAGAAGGTTTCGGATTTTAAGGGTATGAAATTCGGCTAAGTCCCATAGGCGGTCCGACCGCTCACGAGGAGCGGTCCGACCGCCAGGCGGTCCGACCGCTCACTGGAGCGGTCGGACGGTATTCACTTGATCATCGGCCAACTTCGTGGCGATGTTGTTTTGTTAGGTCAAAGTCATTGGTTTCATGGCATATGTTTTGCATGATGCATGTTTTGACTAACATGGGTCAAGTTGTGAAGAACTTGTTCCCGAATTCTTGTTTGCTTGTCTGTGGTTGTGCAGGTTGCTTGGTGGTCAACAACGGTCAACGGCGAGGAGAATCGGGACTAGACTTGAAGAGTTGAGGTCCAGAACGATCGACGATGCCGGGTGAGGTCAACGACTCAAGCGTGACACAAGATGGACAATGGTGACCTATTGGCAAATCCATGGTGCATGGTGAAGCGGTTTAGGTCAAAAGGTTAAAGACGGCGCTTATGGCGCGTGCGTGGGTGACCCGCTTGTTAGTGGGCCTTAACGGAGCCCAAGAGAGTCAAACCCTAAGAGTTTTAGGCCTCCACTATAAATAGGAGGAGATGGTGGCTGCTCTCTCTCTCTCGCCTTTTATGTTTCAAAACCCTAATTGTCTTTAGGGAGTTGAGGTGGAGGCTAGGGCTCTTGATGGTTTGTGGTGAATTTCGTGATCTTTGATTGTCCACTGATCCATGATGGTGTGGATGTAATCTAGCATCAATCACAAAATCAATCTATGCAAGGTTTGCTTGAGATAAGTCTCTTTTCGTTCTTGCTTTCAATTTCGTGTTTTTAGGGCTTTCTTTGATCCGCGAGTTTGTGATTGATTCTTTCACGTGAATTAGCTTGCTGTGATATGTGTGAATCTATCTAGCATCATCTTGATCATCAATCTCTCACGAACAAGCTTTAGGATCAAGTTTTCGTTCTTGCGGTTTTAGACCTTACGTTAATCAATTGGCAATTGCTCAAGATCGCTCCATGAATTATCATAATATTCGATTGGAATAGGTCCTCAATAGCATATAGAAGGTGTGTGCAAAGTTTCATAAAGATTGGAGTTGAGAATCAAAAGTTTCACCTAATTGCAACTTCGTCATCGGGCTGATTTTACTGTTTCAGATCGGTTCTGTAGACGGCCGGTCCGACCGCCCCTCACCACCGGTCCGACCGATTTCGGAGCGGTCCGACCGCCAGTATAACAGCGGTCCAACCGGTTCAGTACAGAGGTCAGACCGCCAGTACTTGTGTTGCTTTGATTCTTGCTGATATTTGTCGCATTGCTTAGGGGTTTAATTGGATTCAATTCTAGTCTTCCACAGATCGTATATTGATCTTCATAGCTTTCTAATAGCTACTGGAGTGAAATTGTATTGAGTTCATAATTTGTGAAAAAGTGAGCGTGCTCCTATTCACCCCCTCTAGTCGCCTTTACGGTCCAACAAAAGGTAAGAAACAGTTAAACATGATTCTTGACAAGTCTAAAACTCCTTATAAGAAGCAAGGTTTAGGATTCAATTCTTTTCAAGACAATTCAAAGCCAAAAGTCATTCAAGTCTTGGAAAAAGGTTTAATTGAATTCAAAACCCAACCTGCAAAAACATCTTTTAAATCTGCAGGTTTTGCCCAACCGTGTGTTAATTCAAAGGGTGCTTCTTCTAGTGATACCAAGTACCATTGCACTTATTGCAAGAAAAGTGGACATTTGATTGAGTTTTGTTGGTGTAGGTTGAAAAATGATAAGAAAAATTTTGCTAGTATTGCATCCACTCAACCTAAAGCTTTTATGAGACATGGTCATTTTGAAAAGAATAAACCTGGGTTAGGATTTGTTTCACATGCTTATCATCATGCTCCTAGACAGGATAATTCTCATGTTCGTGTGACCATTACTCATGATAGGAATGCAAATAGAATCAAGGATAACACTTTTGCATTGCATACTACTCGCAGACGTGTGTCTCAGTACTGGGTTCCCAAGGCTTGTTTAACTAACGCCAGTATCGAGACACATCGTTCTTCTGTGCCTTGATTTTCAGGATTACCGCGGAAAGAGGAAGGGCATGTGCTTTGTCGACTCCGACTGTTCACGTCATATTACCGGAGACTCAAGATGGTTCACCTCCTTCACGCGGTCGACGGGTTTCAAGCATCTCCGAGAACTTCTCATCGCCAGGCCTTTAAGCTCATATTCAGGTATTCATATTCTACTATCTTTGTATGGCATTTGATATTCATGTTCTTTATCTTTGTCCATTCGGGGGTTTTTCTTATCCTGATTGTGCGGGCTGTCGGCTAAATAGGAAGAGTACTTCAGGCGCTTGTCATCCACTAGGCACTTCTCTTGTCGTTTGATTTTATCCTCACCAAATGTTTAGACCCAACTAGGTTTGCCACCTTGAGAAGCGAGTTAGGGGTAATTTATCCCTATGGGTTGGTTTGAGGGGGAGTTTGATCCTTTCTGATCTTACCTTGTTCTTTTGATCTTTTCTTGTTCTTTTATGAACTTTTTGATCTTTTCGAACTTTTTAGGTTTTTAGGCTTTTTATTGCATCTCATTGTATCATATTGCATTCATATGAAAAATACATCAAGTGGTATGAAAAATCCAAAAGGATGCATTGTAATATAAGTCTTTCTGCTTATCTTTCAAGATTGATGAAGCTTTGCCTATTACCCTTTGGAGCTTTAGTATTTCAATTCTTGCTCAATGTCATGTATAGTTCTTTGACTTGCTAGAATTATCATGCTTTTACATGTGTAGCTAAGTCTTTGCTATATGAGCTAGAACCTTAAAACAACTCGAACTAAGAATTGCAATTTATGGATGTTTTAGCGAGTTGCCCAATTAGTGCTCCTTTTGTGACATTGACCCTGTCAGAATTGCTTTGTTAGCTCTTTAATCTAAAATTGACCATTACTTGAGCTTCTAGTGTTCTTGAGTTTCTAAAAATTGCTCTAGTGTAAACATGAAAAATCAAAAGATTGTCTTATGCTTAAATTGTGCCAAACTACTCTTACGAGACTGCTTGTCAATGACATGAACTTGGAGATAGTTTGATGAACCAGACGATCTCATGGGGACTGCTTGTCAGAAATGACATGAACCTCAAGATTTGTCGCCCTGGTAGAAGCTTAGAAAGAGTTTGTGGATGGCTCCTAGTCCAGGATCTTCTTTACTAAGATATACCTTTAATCAACTTCTGGTCGAAGCTTAGGATGAGTTTGTGGATGGCTCCTAGTCCAGGATCTTGTCACTAAGTTAGATCATTAGTCAACTTCAATATTCAGTGCAAATGAAAATTTATTGAAAAATGGGCATTTGAGAAAATTTGAGCAAAATGATTCAATACAGGACCTAATTGTCTATTAATGTGGTCTTTGTTAGCTTTTTGATCTTACATTGACATTTTGACATGGCCAGTTTCACTTTAGGATCCCTGTTGATGAACATGCTAAATTTGAAGCGTTGCTTAAATTGATCCAATCTATTGCTTTACTTGTAATCAAAAATTGAAAAATACAAAAATGAAGCCACTCCATTGCACTTCATGCATACTCCTTCTTATCCATCTTTTGTTTTTGCTTCTTTCTTTATTCTCTACTTGTTATCTCTGGATAAGAGGAAGGCATGATTCCTTGATGAATCCATTGTCAAAGGGGGGAGAAGATGTGTTAATGAGAAGATATTTCATTGTTGGGGAGAAGATTATACAAAGGGGAGAAAGTTGGAGATATATATATATATCATTGTTTTACAAAGGGGGAGAAACTGAAAATTTGAAAGTTTCTGAAATTTGAGGATCATAGTGAGGGGGAGTTCTTGAGTTGCATTCTTATTGTCTTATTGAATATTCTGAACTTGAATTGCATTCTTTTATCCTCACAATGATCATAGGTCAATTGAACAATTGTTCTTTCATATGGAGCTCATGTGAGAATTTTGACCCTTTTCTGGAAATCAAAGTTTTTATTCTTTCTTTTGCCTTATCTCACATGCCTATACTATTATGATGCCAGCTTGGTCATTTACATTGCTTTTCTTGCTTATGGACCAAGTTGTGCCTTTGTGCGAAAACTGCGAGTAAAATCGTTTTCAAACCTTTTACTTACATTTTCTGGATAATTGCCAATGTGTTCATCAAGGGGGAGATTGTGGATATCATGGGGATATGCTCCAGATCTTAGGATGATGTGACAATTGGCAATGGCATTAATGGTTTGTCGTTTCACAGGGGTTTTGACAAAGTTCAGGCATTCTGAACAGGGGCGGTCCGACCGGCCATAGAATGGCGGTCCGACCGGTACCAAATCGGTCCGACCGGCCATGTGCGGCGGTCGGACCGGCGGTGACCAAAATTGGTCAGAATAGGCTGGGCCAAAAATAGGTGTTGTAGGCAAGTGAGGGGATCCCAATGCACTTGGTCTCATTATTTTTGGAGCCTCCAAGCAAAAGTTCTATTCGTTTGAAATTTCCAGAAGGTTTCATAATGTCAGGGCTTGTATTTTGGTTAAGTCCCTACTGGCGGTCTGACCGGCCTTGAGGTGGCGGCCGACCAAGAAAGTTGGCAATGATCACCTCGAGGGGCGGTCTGACCGGTTTAGACTTGTTCATCGGCCAACTTCGTGGCGATGTTGATTTGTTAGGTCAAAGTCATGGGTATCATGGCATATGTGTTGCATGATGCATGTTTTGACTAACATGGGTCAAGTTGTGAAGAACTTGTTCCCGAATTCGTGTTTGCTTGTCTATGGTTATGCAGGTTGCTTGGTGGTCAACGACGGTCAACGGCGAGGAGGATCGGGACTAGACTTGGAGAGTTGAGGTTCAGAACGATCGACGATGCCGGGTGTGGTTAATGACTCAAGCGTGACACAAGATAGACAAGGGTGACCTATTAGCAAATCTGAGGCGCAAGATGGCGCTAGGTGATGCTGTTTAGGTCAAAAGGTTAAAGACGGCGCTTTGCGAAGCGTGCGTGTGTGACCCGTTTGTTAGTGGGACTTAACGGGAGCCCAATGAAGTCAAACCCTAGGAGTTTTAGGCCTCACTATAAATAGAAGGAGGTGGTGGCTGCACCACCCAGCTCTTTTCACTCTCGCCTCTTTATGTTTCAAAACCCTAATTGGCTTAGAGGGAGTTGAGGTGGAGGCTAGCGCTCTTTATGGTTTGAGGTGATTTTCGTGCTCTTGGATTGGGCATTGGCATCCTTGATGGAGTGCATGTAATCCAGCAACAATCACGAATTTAATCTATGCAAGGTGTGCTTGAGATAAGTCTCTTTTCGTTCTTGCTTTCAATTTCGTGATTTTAGGGTTTTCATTGATCCATGAGTTTTTGATTGATTCTTTCACGTGGATTAGCTTGTTGTGATGTGTGGGAACCCATCTAGGATCAATTTGATCATCAATCACCCACGAGCAAGCGATTGGATCTAGTTTTCACTTTTGCCCGGTTTTGCACCCTTCTTCAATCAGATCGTAAAAGATCTTTGTTCGTCCAAGAATTATCATAATTGTTGATTGGAATAGGTCCTTAATATCATAGAGAAGGTGTGTGCAAAGTTTCGTAAAGTTTGGTGTTGAGAATCAAAAGTTAGATCTATTTGCAACTTCGTCATCGGGCTGTTTTTACTGTTCTGGAGTCTGCCGGTCCGACCACCCCACACCAGAGGTCAGACTGATTTGGTACCGGTCAGACCGCCCCACACCAGAGGTCAGACCGATTTGGTACCGTCCGACCGCCAAGATATATCAATGATCGATCGGCCACCACCGTTAGATTTGATTCTTGCTGATTTTTGTCGCATTGCTTAGGGGTTTAATTGGATTCAATACTAGTCTTCCGCTGTACTGGTATATTGATCTTCATAGCTTCATCATAGCTATTGGAGTGAAATTGTGTTGAATTCATATTTTGTGAAAAAGTGAGCGTGCTCCTATTCACCCACCCCCTCTAGTCGCCTTTTCGGTCCAACAGTACTGTTCTTCGGTCAGGACAATCGGAACTTCCGATTTGTACAAGGCGGAACTTCCGCACTGGAAGAACGGAACTACCGCAGTGCGGAACTACCACTGGGTAGAATCGGAACTTCCGATATCCGACGTAAACACCCGATTTTGTTTAACTCTTTGGATTTGATTCACATCACGTCTTGTGTTTAACAGAAAGTTTTTGGATTGCTGTGTGGACACTTGAGAGGGGAGGATCTTAATTTTTTAAGGCACCATTCACCCCCCCCCCCTCTGTTGCCATTTCGGTCCTTCAATTGGTATCAGAGCCGGTTGGCTCTTTTCGATAGATCTTTAATCGGTCTGTGAGCCATGGCAGCAGACAAGTATTCCACCAAGCCTCCCGTCTTTGATGGCCTGGATTACCCCTTCTGGAAGAGTCGAATGGAAACATACATCCAGGTTCAAGGGTATGCCATCTTTCGGAAGGTGAAGGTCAGATTCGCTGTTCCTGCCGATGAAAACATCAATATGGGAAACATGCCCGATGTTGAGGCCAATGCAAAGGCAAGGAACATTATAATCCAAGGTTTGAGCCGAAGCGAGTTTGATCGCATCTCTCATCTGACGTCGGCTTTCGACATCTGGGTGACCCTCGACGCTTACCATGAGGGTACCACCCAGATCAAGACAGTTCGACAGGACCAATTCAAGCGAGAGTACAACAAGTTTGAGATGCTCGCTAGCGAGTCTCTTGATGAGTGCTTTGGGCATTTTCACAAGATTTTGAGTAACCTCCGAGCGGTCGGTCTTATGAAGGTGACTACCATCAAGGATACCACGGACCTCTCGACCTTGACTCTTGACGCACTTTACTTGCACCTTAAGACTCACGAGATTGACATAGTCTCTCGAAGGTCGAAGTCACAGTCGATGGCCTTAGTCACCGATCCCACTTCTGGATCTTCTTCTGATTCTCTTTGCGGTTTCTCCCTGGCTGCTCTCTATGACATAACTGATGATCAGTTAGAGCAGCTTGCTGATGAGCAACTAGCCCTCCTAGCTTGGAAGTTTTCCCATGCTTTCAAGAGAAGGAGGGATGGAAGAAGAGGAGGACCCGTGATCTGTTTCGAGTGTGGTGGCCCCAACCACATCCGAGCAAACTGTCCCAAGCTGGGGAAGGGCAAAGGCGACTACGGCGGTTCGGGCAAGAACGACTACATCGACAAGAATCGCAACATGAAACCCTCCGCACCTGCTCCAGATAAGAAGAAGTTCCGTAACTTTGGGAAGGCCAAGAAGCTCTTCCATCGCGTCCTCACCGCTTTCGACGACCTCAACTTCAGCGACGTGGAGGGATGGAGCGGCGACGAGGGCAAGGATGATCAAGATCCCAAGGACGGTGACGACTTCATCGGTATGTGCTTCATGGCCAACGGCACCGACGTCAGCGACAGCGAGCTCTACAGCGACTCCGATGAGGTAGGTCCCTCCTACGACCAGCTCAATGATGCATTTCTTAAGCTAGGAAAATTTTATGCTAGATCTAGAGCTAGGGTTGGAGATCTTGAGAAGGAAGTAGATAGACAATCACGGGAGCTTACTTCACTTAGATCTGCTTCCTCCCGTGAAGATTGTGATACATGCTGTGTTTTGATTTGTGACATAGAGAAATTAAGGACCTCGCATGATAGTCTGACTTCTGAGCTTGATAAGCTTAAGGTGAAGAATGCTAGTATGCTTACTGAACTAGAAATGAGTAGGGTAGCACCTAGTTCATCGACTAGTGTAGAAATTACTTCTTGCACCTCATGTGAGGATAAGGATAATGCTTTTAAAGGTCTTTATACTATGTTGCTTGATCTGCCCGAGATTTGTGAAAGCTGTAATAATCTAAAGATGAATCTAAAATGGGCAGACCATAAAATCACTGAACTACAAGCTTTCCTTCTTGAGCCTATTGCTTCATGTGTGAACTGTCCCAAACTTACTGCTGAACTTGAATCTGTCTCCAAACAGTTTCAAGAATTAGTTGATGACACTAACAAATTGGCCAAATTTGCTTCTAAGGACCCTGTTAGCTCACCATGCAGTAACTGTGAAAAACTCAAATATGAATTGATTATTTTGGATGAAAAATGTGTGAAGCTAACTAAGGACCTTCTAGAGAAGCAACCATCTGCTTGTAATGTGTGTGTTGGGAAGAAACATGAGGGTTTAGTAGAGACGCCTAGCGACGTAAACCAACTGGCTAGTAGTAGAACTGTTCCCCCAGAGTCGGCTGTGCATGCACAAGCCAATATTTCCTCTGCTGTTGGTTCTTCTTCTGCTCCCTTATCCTCTACTGTTCTTTCTTCCCCCCTGCTCTTCTTGCACCTCTCTCTTTCGGGAGTGTCAGTATCTTATGAACACTCTCGAGAGGTTTGTAGGAGGCAAGAAGAAGCTCAACCTCATTCTAGACCAATCTAAGATTTGTAGATTTAATCAGGGTCTAGGATATGATTTCCATGAGGATATGAGGAAGCATCCACCTGTCGTGCTCAGAACCATAGCACCAGGTGTGATCAAAACTAAGCCCAGGACTGAGAAAGTCAATTTTAAATCAGCGGGTTTTGTTCAAAGGATCTCTGACAGCAAGGTGATTCCACCTGCAGCTTCGGCCTCTCAGAAGGCGAAGTATCATTGCACCTTCTGTCAGAAGGATGGACACTTGTTTGATCATGGCTTCAGGCATGCCAAGATCGCGCGTAGAGATCATGTTGAGTCTTTTAGGCAAATTCAGGGTCAGCCCCAGACCATGAGTGCACCTAAGACTAACATGAGGTCTAGGTTTGCTACAGCTGATGATTTAGGGCAGCATCGAGGACTTGGTTTTTCTGAGTTTTCTGATTTTCATCCTCATGCTCCCTTTGGTCGTGACTTCCATCGTTTTGAGGGTAGATCTCGATTTCCCTTTCGAGATGGCTACCCGCGGCGAGATCTGCATGTTGCCAGAATTCCGACTCGCTCTTCCATAGCAGTCGGATTCAGCAACAGCTTCAGGTCTGCACACAGACCTTCTGACTTGTTGAGTGAAAGAGAGCGTAGGGTAGATAGAGGTCAGTCTTGCTTGACTACTTCATCTGGTCGACGTGTTATTCAGTATTGGGTGCCAAATCATCGCTGATTCACCCAAGATCGAGACTTTACTCTCTGTTTGACTCAGGTTCGCCGGGCAGGGAAGGGAAAGGTTTGGCTTGTAGACTCTGGTTGTTCTCGCCATATGACCGGAGATTCTCGTTGGTTTTCTTCCCTAGCCCGTGCTCCAGGTGATGAGACGATCACCTTTGGAGATGCTTCGTTTGGGCGTGTCATTGCTATATGTACTGTGCGCATTAATGATTCATTTATTCTGAAAGATGTTGCCTTAGTAAGTAAGCTGCAGTATAATCTGCTTTCAGTCTCTCAGCTCACCGATGACAATTTCGAGGTGAGTTTTAAGAAAAACAATTGCAAAATTTTTTATTCTTTGGGTAGTCTGGTTTGCGGGATTTCTCGTTATGGGAGGATCTTTCGTCCTGATTTTTCTGAGTCTTCTGGTGATCCTCTCCGGTGTTTAATTTCTTCTGAATCCCGTGATTTGACCTTCTGGCATAGGAGACTTGGTCATATAGGATTTGATCATTTGACCCGAGTTAGCGGCCACGATCTCATTCGTGGTTTGCCGAAACTCAAGATGGTCAAGGATCTAGTTTGCTCTCCATGCTGGCACGGCAAGATGGTTGCCGCTTCTCACTCTCCAGTCACAGTGACAATGACCGATGCACCAGGACAACTGCTCCATATGGATCTGATTGGCCCGGCTAGATCTTGATCGGCAGGAGGGAAGTGGTATGTTCTTGTTGTGGTCGATGACTTCTCGAGGTACTCTTAGGTGTTTTTCTTAGCCTCGAAGGATGAGACGTTTACTCATTTTCGTGGTCTTTTTAGTAGGCTTTCTGTTGAGCTTCCAGGTGCATTACGAGCAATTCGTAGTGATAATGGCACCGAGTTCAAGAATTCCTACTTTGAGAGTTTCTGTAGTGAGACAGGTGTAGAGCACCAGTTCTCCTCTCCGCACGTTCCTCAGCAGAATGGCGTTGTGGAGAGGAAGAATCGTACCTTGGTCGAGATGGCCAGGACAATGCTGAATGAATATTCTACACCTAGGAAGTTTTGGGCTGAGGCAATTGCCACTGCATGCCATGTTTCAAACAGAGTTTTTCTTAGGGCACTCTTGCATCGCACCTCTTATGAGTTGAGATATGGGCGAAAGCCCAGTGTCTCGCATTTTCGTGTGTTTGGTTGCAAGTGTTTTATTCTGAAGTCTGGGAACCTAAATAAGTTCGAGTCACGATCTTGTGATGGGATCTTTCTGGGTTACTCGATTTCTTCTCGTGCCTATAGAGTCTGGAACTGCGAGTCTAGCAAAATGGTAGAAACATGTGAGGTGACCTTCGATGAGGCCAGTCCAGGGACTAGGCCTGATATCTCAGGTTCTCTAGAGCAGTCTGAGTCCATCTTTGTGGACGATGAGGAGGACGGAGATGAGGGGTGTCTACCTGATCCAGCTCTTTCTCCTACTCTTGAGGTGCCTTCTTCCACCGCACCTCGAGGAGACTAGCCTCTGCCTTCTGCTTCTTCTGAAGCTAGTGGCTCTGTCCCTATCTCATCTGCTCATGAGATAGATGCCACTTCTTCATCTCACCCTGGACCTCCTAGACACATTCAAAAGGACCATCCTTCAGAGTAGATCATTGGAGATCTTTTTGAGCGAGTCACTCGTTCAAAAACTGGCATGTCTCTCTTCTGTCTCCATTCTGCCTTTGTTGCCTCATTTGAGCCTAAAGACGTTTGTCATGCTCTTTCTGATGAGTCATAGATTAATGCCATGCATGAGGAATTGGAAAACTTTGAAAGAAACAAGGTCTGGACGCTTGTTGAGCCCCCTCGAGGTCACAATATCATTGGGACCAAGTGGGTTTTCAAGAACAAGCAAAGCGAAGATGGGGTAGTCATTCGAAACAAGGCTAGACTGGTAGCTCAGGGTTACTCCCAGGTTGAGGGTCTCGATTTTGAGGAGACTTTTGCCCCTGTAGCCAGACTTGAAGCTATTAGAATCTTGCTTGCCTTTGTAGCTTCTAAGGGCTTCAAGCTTTACCAGATGGACGTCAAGAGTGCCTTTCTCAATGGACTTATTGAGGAAGAAGTCTATGTCAGACAGCCCCCAGGTTTCAAAAACCCCAAGTACCCCAATCATGCCTTCAAGCTTTCAAAAGCTCTGTATGGACTTAAGCAAGCTCCTAGAGCCTGGTTTGAAAGGCTTAAGTCCTATCTGTTGAGTCATGATTTTGATATGGGTAAAATTGACAAGACCTTGTTCATCCGCCGTCTTGGCACTGATCTTCTGCTCGTCCAGATTTATGTCGATGACATTATCTTTGGCGGCTCCTCGCATGCTCTTGTTTCCCAGTTTTCGGATGTCATGAGCTCGGAGTTTGGGATGAGCATGATGGGTGAGTTGAGTTTCTTCCTTGGCTTCCAAATCAAACAGACTCGGGAAGGTACTTTTCTGCACCAAGGCAAGTACACTCGTGATCTCCTGAGACGCTTTGACATGAGTGATGGCAAGCCAGTGTCAACTCCGATGGCTTCTACAGCCTCACTTGACCCAGATGAAGACAGCGAACCAGTTGATCAAAAGGAGTTCAGAAGCATGATAGGCTCTCTCTTGTACCTCACAGCCTCGAGACCAGACATACATTTCTCCGTGTGTCTTTGTGCTCGTTTTCAGGCCTCTCCTCGCGTATCTCACCGCCAGGCGGTGAAGCGCATCTTTCGGTACTTTCGAGCTACCATTGACTATGGTATCTGGTACTCTTCCTCTTCTTGTCTATCTCTTAGAGCCTTCTCCGATGCCGATTTATTTGGTCAGAGGATAGATAGGAAGAGCACCTCCGCACTTGCCAATTCATTGGCACTTCTCTTGTCTCTGGTCTTCAAAGAAGCGATCCGGTGTTGCTGACCCACCGCAGAGACCGAGTACGTTGTCGCGACCGATTGTTTGTAGCCAAGTGCTTTGGATGGTCTCGACCCTGCAGGACTTTGGGTTAGTAATCGACCGTGTTCCACTCTTTTGTGATAACACGTCTGCGATTAGCATTGCCAAGAACCCAGTGCAACATTCTCGGACCAAGCATATTGATATCAGATATCACTTTCTTCGAGACCATGTAGAGAAGGGTGACATTGTGCTCCAGTTTGTGGAGAGTGAACATCAGTTGGCTGATATCTTCACTAAGCCTTTGGACAGCTCTCGGTTTTCAGCTCTGCAGGGAGAGCTTGGGGTGGTTTGTCCGTATGGACTGTTGTGAGGGGGAGCTTGTGCTTTTACTACTGTATTATATTTTATTTATGCTAATTCTCCTTTCTGGTTGCATTACATTTGGGTGCTTTGGGTCTAAGTCCTTCCAGCATAGATTAGAGTGGTTCTCTTGCCTAGTTGCTTTGACTACTTGTTCTTATCTTGTGCTTCTAGGATGCTACTTATTAGCTGTTTCTCCTCTCTCTAAGTTGAGCTCACTCACTTCTTATAGGTTCTAGCGAGGGTCGGGCCACCCTTAGGTAGACAGGGACAGTGTTTGCTCCTTAGTGTGTTAGTTGATCAGCTGATAGTCCTGGAATCACATGGGGTAGATAAGAATCAGTCTGAGCTATAGTATTCTCTTTATCTTATCTATGCTCTAAGGACTGCCTTTTCTGTTTCTCTTATCAGTTTCTCGTTTTTGTTCCTTTGGTTCAGGGGGAGTTCATCTTGGTTCTTCTAGTTCTTAAATTTGTCATAACTCAACCTGGATTAAAAAGTGCATCTCTTTCTGAAGGGAATCTGGCTTTTCATCTTGCATTTCATCCTGCATTGTAATATAATTACATGGAGCCTTGTTTATTATCCCTTATGATCTGTTTTCACTGTTTTACATCTTGCCATGATCTATGCTAATCTGCTAGATTTATCATGACTTTTTATGTGTAGTTTAGTCTTTGCCATGATAAGGTGACTAAAATTGCTCAACTTGAACTAAAATCTTGTCATAAAAACTCTTGAGACTAGTCTGTTGAAGTTATCCTTTTATGATTCTCGCCATGTCAAGTAGGCTGAGTTGAGTCCTGAATCTCTATTGAGCTTTAGAGTAAGCTGTGTCAGTTCTGTAAGAAACATGACTTATCTTTAAATCTTTGGTCTATAACTTCAAAAGCAAAAATGATCTCTTTTGTGCGAAAAAACTGATCTCACCAGCTCTTTCTCATGAGACTGCTTGCCATTGCACTAGGCATGAACTCAGGGGGAGTCTTGGATGACCTAAGATCACTTTCTTAAATCTATTGCTTGGAGTGGTCGCATAAGGCTTGGGATCTAGCACATGGTTAAGATTTGAAAAATGGTTGAAGCTTAGGAAGCAGTTGTGGATGGCATCTAGTCCAGGACTTGCCTTACTAAGATAAAGCCTTAAAGAATTTTCAGAAAGAGAAAAATGTGCTAAATTTTCTTATCTTCGAAACAGACCAAGTACTTGTTGAATTGAGTCGTTCTTAAAACTGGTAGCACTCTGAACTGTTCAATATTATGCTTCTTGGTTCATCTTAGAGTATTTGGCATGGCTTGTATCATCCTTGGATACCTTTAGCTAGACTGCAATCTTGGTTTATTTGACATGCTAAATAATTGGACCAATTCTCATATTATGGATTTCTTGTCTTAGCTATTCTATACATCAATTGTCATGATCTTGATAGCATTCTTATGTGTTATGGCCTGGTGTAATACTCTAATATTCATTTTGGATAATCTTCATGGCTCCTAATGCTTAAAATAAATATCATATAGTCATTTCCTCTCTGTAATACTTGTTGATGTGTTTATTGCCAAAAGGGGGAGAAGTTAGTTTGGAGAGAAAAAGTCTTCTGAAGCGTTGCAGAAAAATTTGCTCTTTCATTTCAAGCTTCAGTCGTTCTCTTTTGACAAACATGGTCTTGAGCCTTCTTGTCTCCTAGATTAGACCGTGTTTTGTCTTTTTCACAAACTCATCTATATGCTTTTTCGTGTTTGTCAATATACTCATCAAGGGGGAGATTGAGAGACCATGTGAGTAGGGTTCCCTTTCGAGTGATGAGGATTTGACGCTGTGTTCAAAAGTTTGTGATTGGATTCATTGTGTTTGCGCTGCTGCCAAGTTGGTTCTGTACTGTGCGGAACTTCCGGTTCTGGAATGCGGAAGTTCCGATAATCGGAACTTCTGCCCTGGTAAAACGGAACTACCGATTATCCTGACGATTGTGTTCTGTTGCGATAAACGGAACTTCCGCCCCTGGGAACGCGGAACTTCCGATAATACTGACAAGTGTGCTCTGCTTTGACAATAATCGGAACTTCCATCCTGGGAGTGCGGACGTTCCGATAATCGGAACTTCCGCCATGGTAAGTGCGGAACTTCCGATTGTGCGCAGAACTGTGCAGAGAGGGCATAGTTTTGATTTTGAGTTGTGAATGGATTTGAGTTAAATGCAAATGATGATTCTATTATCTTGAGCAATGATGTGTGATGTGTTTCTTGTCTGTGCTGGTTGCAGGGCATCGAGGTGGAGTCGTGGCGAGACACGTGGAGACCGGACTAGACGCAGGCGGCGTTGAGGTCAAAACGGTAAAGATGTGTCAAAGACGGCGTGCACTCGAGGCGGTTGCGAGTCGTGAACAACAAGGAATGTGGGAGCTTCCAGAAGGTGTGCGAGGGGCGAAAGGGTAATTTCGCAAGGCGGCACAAGTGGAAGCGGGCTTCGTTAGGGTTTAGCCGGCATAACGGGTTGGAGACCCGTTAGCCAAGGGCTATATATAGAGGTGAACCCCTGGCTGTTTTGGGTGACTTTTGGTGAGAGAAAATTAGGGTTAGCTTTAGCTAAAGACCCTTTGCAGAGTTTGTTTTGATTTTTGGAGAGGTTGTTGAGTTGGAGAGGATGAACTAAAATTCGTGTAATCATTCCTCTCTGTTTGCCTCTATAATCTTTTGATTCCTATCAATGAAATTCTGAGGTTTTGGTTCTTTGTTTATGCCTCTTTTGTTCTCTCTGTTCACGTTGAATATCTAGGGTTTTGGTGAAACTTTTGATTCCTCTTATGAGATGGCATGAAACTTGATATCTAGAGTCTTATTGATATTGCTAATATATCCTCAAAGTTTCATGAGCCAAGAATCTAAGAATCTTGCTAATTGTGGTTTTTGGTCGTTCTTGCCAAATATTCAAGAAATCCGATTTCGCTTTGATTAATGGATCTTTGTCTGCGATTCTTCTCCATGAGGTCAAGATGTTGTTTAGGATGATGTCCTGTGAGACTTGACCTGAGAAGAACATTAACGAGTTAGTATTTCGGATTTTTGGCAAAACCCCGAGCGTACTGTTCTTCGGTCAGGACAATCGGAACTTCCGATTTGTACAAGGCGGAACTACCGCAGGCGGAACTTTCGCACTGGAAGAACGGAACTACCGCAGTGCGGAACTACCGCTGGGTAGAATCGGAACTTCCGATATCTGACAGAACAGTCCAGCTTTGTTTAACTCTTTGGATTTGATTCACAGCACGTCTTGTGTTTAACAGAAAGTTTTTGGATTGCTGTGTGGACACTTGAGAGGGGAGGATCTTAATTTTTTAAGGCACCATTCACCCCCCCACCCTCTGTTGCCATTTCGGTCCTTCACTTATAATCTATTATTTGTATTCAATTGCAAATGTAATTTTATGTAAATAACCATAGAAGACATTTCCTATGGAATAAGCCACCATCTATAAATTGCATTATGTGGTATGACTTGCGAGTACGATTGTGTACTCATACTTGCTATAATCATTCAAACAAAGTGGAGGAATCGTCGGTCAACATGGTCTACTTCAAGGTCATGGAGAACTAGGTCATGCTACCCCAGTCGATTGCCTCTAGGCATATGGATGGGCTTCACTGAAGTTATTCTCTTACGTTCCGATGTAGCTTAATTGAGCTATTTTCCTTCTAAGGCATTAACTATAAGCTTTGATCTTAAGGTCTTTACTCTGATAATTGTTGTTATTTGTCTATTTATTAGTCGTCTTTGCTTGTGGAATGATATTTCATCGATGTTGCCACCGTGTGCACTAGCTTGATCCTAGACTAGTGCATTTTTAGGTCCCGACAAAGATAGTCCTGTGGGTGGTGGTGGAGCGGCTTGAAGTAGTCGGTGGCGGCTAGGCGGCGAGGCGCGGCGGCCGGAGCTTGGGGAGGAAAATAGGCGGTGATGCTAGAGGGAAAGAGGGGATAGAACAGGGCATGCATGAGTAGGGAGGAGCATGTGGACCTCACCGGTGTGGTCAAAGGGGGCCAAGAGTGGCTGAGTTGGACTAGTAGCGTGATCCAAGGTGGTGCAGCCGAGTTCAAGCGGCGGCGGTGCTGCAGGGAGGAAGAGAGGAATTGAGCAGTGGGGGAGGATAGAGGGTGCTCCAGGAGGGAGGGATTTGGGGAAGGCTTACCAGAGAAGGAATGACGGCGGCAAAGGCACTTTCGGCCAGCTGTGGTTAAGAAGGGTGGAGCAAAGCTCTCAGTTGGATACAACTTGAAATTGTTTTGGGGGAAATGAAGAGGGGGTCCGGGAACGCGACGTGACACAGTTGGCTTGGGGAAGAGGTCATCGAGTTGGCCAGAACGACGAGGTGCGTGTGGTGGCTGGTGTGGGCAAGGCGACGTCTTGGTTCAATGCGAGCTCGGGAAGGAGGATGTTGTCACGGGGAGTGAATGGAGGTGCAAGAGGAAGAAGATGAGACCGAGCATAGCCTAAGTAGGGGAGGCAACCGCTCGGGGGCTTGGCATGGCGTCAGGCCTTGTGATGCCAACTACAGTGGTGACAACGCGATGGGGCACAAGAAGGGAGCTGGTGGCCATACGACGTCGGCGAAGCAGAGAGAACAGGGATGAAGGGAAAAGGGAGGTTGGCCCGTGGGCCTGGGGGAAAGGAGAAGCTGGCGCTTACGGCAGTTGGCGGCGTTGGTGCTACCTAGCGACACAGATCTAGTGGTGGCGACAGGATGATGGTTAGGCAGCTTGGACGTGACGCAGAGTGAGGCTAAGGGACAGGGGGAGTTGGCGCCCAACTCCTGTGATATTATGGTGATGTGTGTGTGGATATCATGGGGATATGCTCCGGATCTTATGATGATGTGACAATTGGCAATGGCATTTACGGTTTGTCGTTTCACGTGTTTTCGGCAAAGTTAGCATGCTGTCAGTTATAATCGGTCCGCCGGCCAGGTGGCTGGATCGACCGATTCTCGACGGTCCGACATTCCGAGGGGGCAGTCTGACCGGCTAGTTACCAAAGTGAGGATTTGAGCTGGACCAAAAATAGAGGGTGTAGGCAAGAAAGGGGATTCTATTGCACTTGGTTCCAAAATTTTTGGAGTCTCCAGTCAAAAGTTCTATTTGTTTGAAATTTTCAGTAGGTTTCGGTTTTCAGAGGTTGAAAATCGGCTAAGTCGCATCGGCGGCCGACCGCCGATGGTCGTGGTCGACCGCCAGGTGGGTGGTCAAACCGGCCCTGGGGGGCGGGCTGACCAGTTTCCACTTGGTTCGTCGCCCGTCGTGGCGGCGATATTCGGTTGTTAGGTCAAAGTCATGAGTTTCAGGGCATATATGTTGCATCATTCATCTTTTGACTAACATGGGTCAAGTTGTGAATAACTTATTCCCAAATTTAGTTTACTTGTCTATTGTTGTGCAGGTTGCTTGGTGGTCAATGACAGTCAACGGCGATGACGATGAGGACTAGGCTTGGAGAGCTGAGGTCCAGAACGATCGACGATGCCGGGTGAGGTCAATGTACTCAAGCGTGGTGCAAGATGGACAAGGGTGACCTATTAGCTAATCCGAGGCGCGAGATGGCGCAAGGTGTAGCTAGTTAGGTCAAGGGGTGTTAAAGACGGCGCATTAAAATGCGTACGTAAGTGTCCCGTTTGTTTTGGCCCTTAACGGGAGCCCAATAGAGTCAAACTTCTAGAAGGTCTATGCCTCCACTATAAATAGGAGAAGGAGGTGGCTGCACCTCTTCTTCTTCCTTTTTGCAATTCTTGTAAACCCTAATTTTCTTAGGGAGAGCTTTTGTGGTGGCTAGGGTTCTTGATAGTTTGATGTGATTTTCGTGCTCTTGGATTGAGCATTGTCCTCCATTGATGGAGTGGCTGTAAGACCAGATCATATCAATCAATCAAAGGAAATTTGATCAATGTTTTGTCTCATTGCGTTCTTTCTCTCTATTTGATGATTTTGGGTCCGTCTTTGATCCGTGAGTTTTTGATTGAATTCTTCATGTGATCTAGCTTGCTGTGACGTGTGGGAACCCATCTACGATCATCTTGATCATCATTCACCCACGAGCAAGATCTTGGATCAAGTTTTCGTTTTGACCCGGTTTTGAACACATCTTCAATCAAATCGAAAAGGATCGCTATTCTTCTAAGAATTATCATAATCTTTGATTGGAATAGGTCTCTGTTATCATAGAGAAGGTGTGTTCCAAGTTTCATCAAGTTTGGATTAGTAGATCAAAAGTTTCATCTATTTTCATCTTCGTCATCGGGGCTGATCTGTTCTGTTCTTCAGGCCAGCGGTTAGACCGCCCGTGGTCACCGGTCAGACCGGTAGGAAATCGGTCCGACCACCCTTGAGCCAGCGGTCTGACCGGCAGTGCATTGGTTTGCTTTAATCTTTGTTGATTTTATCTTATTGCTTAGGGGTTTAAATTAGATTCAATATTAGTATTCCGCTGTACTGATATACTAATCTTCATAGCTTCTATAGCTACTGTAGTAAAGTTTTATTGAATCAATTATTTGTGAAAAAGTTAGTGTGCTCCTATTCACCCCCCCCCCCCTCTAGTCGCCTTTTCGGTCCAACAGTGTGATGCCAGCACCGTGGGAACAATGCGTGTGCCAGGCGAAATGGGACGATGCACTAGGGAAGATGGGGCAAGAAAGGCTAGGGGCTGGGCCAGAAAGGCAATCCAGCCCGACACAGAAGGAAAACGAAGAGAAAGGAAAAAAGGAGAAGCAGGTTGGGTGGGATGGTTTTCGGCCCAAACCGGATTTTAGTGTTTCATTTCATTTTATTTTCCTTTTTAACTCGGGTTCAAATTCAAATTCTCGATTTGCCGATTAGATTTAGATTTAAACTTTGTACTTATTTTCGTGTTTTATTGATCTAATTTAGGTTTGACTTTCACTAATTGATTTTTTAAAATTTATACCTCGACAAATATTCTCAAATCAAACTTGAAAAAATTCGGATCTCAACAGGACGCATTAAAAAGTTTTTAAAAAATCAATTTTTTAGTCATTTGAACTAAAAGCCAATTTTGGGGTGTTACATATTTGAAGGCATTGTCTTATGATAATGACTTTGTAGCTAAGAACAAATATTGCAAAAGAAATTAACTTTCAAAGTTCAACTTTGGAGACCACACCAAGTCAAACCACGCCTTATAAAAATGAAGGGATGCTGTATTGGCTGATTGTTGGATTAATTTGCAAATAACCCACTCATCCACTACTGAAGATGTGTTACTCTTAGAATTATGGAGTCAAAGTGGGGCTGCAATTGTTTTTTTCCTTAAATTGTGACTATAAATCCTTGAACTTGGGACCTTTAGCTCTAATACTTTGTAAATGGAGCCTAAAAATAATCCGATTGCCATTTTCTTTTGCTATTAGCGTATATATATATGGCCTACCACATAGAGGGTCATCACAAACAGTTCTCAACCCTCATTACAGACGGTTTCTGAATTGTCTGAATTATTGCCTCTATGATAACATGTGATTATCATAGACGGTTTTTGCACCGTCTGTGATAAGTCACAACACAGACGGTTTATATAAATAACCGTCTATGAACGTCAACTATCACCGACGGCTTCGACCATGAAACTATTTGTGTTATGTCAGCCACCACAGACGGTTGTGTTTAGCAACCGTCTGTGACAGTCTAGATATCACAGACGGTTAGTGCACAAAACCATTTGTGATAGTAGGCGTTCATATACGGTTTATACCACAAAACTGTCTGTGATAGTTCGCTCTATATATAGAATTTTTTTGTTTTTTGGTTAGCCTTGGGAATTGCTAGCCATGCCCTTTAAAAATAATATGCAGATAACATATACAAGAAAATACACAAATACATAGATATATCACAAATACACATATATCGATCACAGATACACATATATATAACGGATAAAACAAATATACAGATTGATTATAGATGAATTGTCATAATGTTTTACAACATGTTTACAGATACAGCAAGAAAACATTGTTTGTCACTAAAAATTTTATTTAGTCTCCGCTACGTGAAACTCTCCTTTTGGGTCAATGACCTCCGTCCTTAATAAGGCGATGAGCCATCCTTGAATTTCAAAGAGTTCATTCATTTTGACTGTACTTAAACGTATGTCGATACCCTGTCGCTATGAAGAGTAAAGTCATAAGCACTTATATAGATTAATTGGTAAGTTGGAAATAATTATTGTGAGATTGACAAACCTCTGGATTCTTAGGCCCACCACCCATGATTTCTTGCATATAGCGACAAACACAGAATCCACATACATTGCCCTGTAGGTGCTGGTGGCACTACAAAAATAGAATTACATACATAGGTTTGTTCAGCTAGAGAGGCATGATTACGAAGTGTGATATAGGATTATTGTGTACTAGCGGGTGCTGGAAATTGAGTCACATGCCGTAGTGTGGTGTTCCCTTCCATGTGTCTTCCTCTTTTGGCAATGTACGAGGTGAACGACCTACGTGATTCGAAAAAGTTAGTCTCAGTCATAGCAAATGAAGGGTACATAGAGTTTTTTATGAATGAAATGAGTTTACCTTTCGATTAATTGTTGCGCAAGTTTGAAGTCGTTTTAGCTCTTGATTAGGGAATCAATGTATATTAACTTGTTTCACTTTGGTACAATGACAATTAGAATGACAATTAGAATCCAGTGCCACCTACACATGTATGCCGCCATAGTCCTTAAAACTAAGTTCGTGTCCTCCTACTACCCATCTCAAAATTGTACTTAGAATCTAGCTTGTCTCTCATAAAAAAATATCACTTGATTAAATCTGCCCATTACTTGTCCCCAGAAAAGGAAAACTCCAATCAGGCATTCTGGGACCACTCAAACTATTATTCGTGTGAAAACGGCACAAAAGATGACAAACACCAAGACATGTTTTCTTCAGGTGTACCAAGAGATGATAGTTGAATCTAAAAGTCCAACTTGCATTAAAATATTATCAATGTTTTTCATCTGATTGTTGATTGAGTTCTGATAGCTAAGGAAAATATAGTATGTAATATGGGAGAGAGCCTCTTCAATTTGCTATTCGTTAAGGACAACCTCAATACAAGTATACCCAGAGATCTATAAAAGGAACAATTGCTTCTTGAACCATAGAGTCATATATTGTTAGAGACCAACACTATCAAAAGGTTTGGGGGATGAAAACTCACCCAAGGTGAAGCCTGGGAGGTCGGGGGCGGCGGCGTGGAGGACGGGGGTCGACGGTGTCGAGGTCGGGGGGCTCGGGTGTTGTAATCTGCGGTATGCTTTCATCAACAGAGTATATATCATAGACACTTCCAACCACGAACCGTCTGTAATACAAAATTATCATAGACGGTTCTTGTTAAGAACCATTTGTGAATTATAACAGATAGTTCGGATTAAAAATCGTCTGTGATGTCTCCAATTATCATAGATACGGTAATTTTGTATTACAGATGGTTTATGGTTGGAAGTGTCTGTGATATGTACTCTGCTATCGGAAGTGTCTGTGATATATACTCTTGAATTATCACAGACAATTTGAATTAAAAACTATCTGTGACATTTGCAATTATCACAAACGGTTTTTAACAAGAACCGCGTGTGAATTATGATAGACGGTTCTTAAAAAAAACTGTCTATGATAATTATATGTCATAGACGGTTCTAATCATCCACTACTACACAAAATCTCATCACAGATGGTTCTAAATCGTCATCACATACGGTTTTTTGAACTGTCTGGATTTATGTGTCTATGATACCAGACGGTCATCAAGATGGTTTTCAAACCGTCTGTGAAAATAGACTATCACAGACGGTTCTGAACAAGAACTATCTGTGATAGTAATTATCAGAGATGGTTCTTGTTCAGAACCGTCTGTGATAGTTTTTTCTATTGCAAAAAAAGAAAATTAGATTTTCAATGTTTCATAGTTGGTACCATCGCAGTTTATGTGAGATTTTCATCTCCAAAGACTCTTGAAAATATATGAAAAGGCATCACTCCCATACAAAAACCTTCCTGACCTCCCCCTTGCGGCCTGTGAGTACCCCGATGCTGCCCGTCTTGACCATGGCGTCGGCAAAGAGGGTGCTGAGGAGGTCTGAGTAGGAGTCAACGACGTCGACGGTGAAGGTGTCGTTGTAGAGCACAACGTCGAAGGCGATGACGGCGAAGCCATTGTGGATGTGAGCTACTACACCCATTTACCATTTACGTACGTGCACCCATAGGGTAGCTACCATGATCGATCGAGTCATCGAGGAAGAAGAAGTTTGTTTGCTTACAGCTGAGGAGGATGAGGTCCTTGTCGGCGAGGCCTACGGCGGCGAACTTGGACCGGAGCACGTCGACGGAGACGAAGTCAAGTAGCACGTCGGTATCCCGCAGGTTTGACACCCTCCCCAACACATCCCGCCTCGACTCGGCTATTATTTATAAGGACAGCGCCAAAATATGTTGGCTCCCGCGTACGCGTTCAAAAAATTTTGAACTCCCGCGCTGCGAATCACAGACGATTTCATACAAAAATCGTCTATGATGACATATCATAAACAGTTCGTATTATGAACCATCTATGATAAGCATCTCATCACAGACGGTTCTTACAGTTTGTATTAAGAACCGTCTATGGTTACCATGGCAGCCAATCCTTTGCCGCGGGAGGATTTGGACAGACAATCCTCTGCCACGGTAGCCAATCCTCTGTCGCAGCACATAATCCACTGCCATGGCACTGCCGTGCCACACAATCCTCTACCGTCGTGTGGCCCATCAATTGTCTACCACGGTAGAGGATTGTGTGCCGCGGCAGAGGATTGGTTGCCATGGCAGACGATTGTGTGCCGCGGCAGAGGATTGTGTGTCATGGCCGAGGATTGTCTGCCCAAATCCTACCGCGGCAGAGGATTTGTTGCGCAAATCCTACCACGGTAGAGGATTGGCTGCTATGGTAGGATTGTGTGCCACGGTTGAGGATTGGTTGCCATGGCAGAGGATTGTGTACCGCGGCTGAGGATTGTCTGCCCAAATCCTATCGCGGTAGAGGATTGGTTGCGCAAATCCTACCACGGCAGAGCATTGCCTGGCATGGTAAAATCCAAGCCATAGTAAAATCACAGACGATTCTTAATACAAACCGTCTATGATGAGATACTTATTACAGACGGTTCTTGTTAAGAACCGTCTGTGAAGTATCACATACAGTTCTATTTACAATCCGTCTATGATAATCTAAGTTAGCACAGACAGTTCTTGTTAAGAACCGTTTGTGAAGTATCACAGACGGTTCTGTGCTGACTTAGATTATCACAGACGGTTCTTCTTAAGAACCATCTGTGAATTATCACAGACAGTTGTATTTAGAAACTGTTTGTGATTATTTTATCACAACGGTTCCTTTGGAGCCGTCTGTGATAATGAGTCTTCTATAGCATGTTTTGTAGTGGTGATCGCGCTTGTAAAACTGTCTATGATAATTACAACACTAACAGATTTTGAAAAACCATTTGTGATAAGGTGTACAATATAGCCTTATTTGTAGTAACTCCATCATACATAATGAAAAAAAACATCAATTTGCCGTGATTCTGATTCTACGTACGAGTGTCTGTACTTTTCAAAGCGTAAACTCAAGATATTCCCTTGAATTGCAATATAGCAAACCATATATATTCCACATTCCAATCAATGCTTATTATACTCGTGGATGTCATAATGTCGAGTCGTCATTCTACAAAGGTTTGCATTTAATGTGGACTACATATACAGATATTCTAGTGATGCCATATGTACTGTTTAATCTGATTAAATACCCACTGGACATAACTAACTTGGTTATACTTACGACTTCCTTGTTAACAAGAAGTTTCAGAATCTACCCCCAATTGCAAAAGGCCATTAGCATCGATCCCTGCAAAACATAAATATACTAGTAGATATGGGCCGAATGGCATATAATGTGCTTTTGAACGTTGACTCCCAAATAATCAAAATTCAGGGCTCTAAAAAACACGGTCTGTCAGCTTAACAAGTACTCTATTAAGACACGTCCGATCAAAGAATGGTTGAGGGGTAATGTGATGATATAAACATCACATTCTTGATCATGGAAAAGTTGTGGCCTACGTACGTGTACTAGCTACTAGTCAAAACTATACCACGCACGCAACACTACCCTTTCTTCCATCTGAAGTGACACATCCTGCGGCTTGAATTCCAGATGGTCGAGATGAGTACAAACAAGAACCGTGTTCCATGTCCATTCATGGAAATCATGGTTTCTTGTCCAAATTCTGGGATGATATATATCATAATGATTTCTTCCAGAGAAATCCGATTCAACACAACTTGTTGCTTTTTAATCCTCATTATTTCTTAACCAAGAGCAGGAGCTCCGGTATTCATTCATTCGAGAATACAACACCAACCCCGGGAGGGAAAACACAGACACCACGGAGGCAGGGAAGGAGCCCAAAACCTAGAGATCCTACCAAGACACCAATTGCAGCAACAAGGCCAGCACCTTCTGGAGCAATGACGGAACACGATCCTCACCCAACTTGCAGACAGCAAAGCCTAGAGCTAGCAATCAACAAGAAGCTGCTCAAAACTGATCATAAAGATTTGGTTTGCTAACTAGCCTAGTCGGATAAGTAATTAAGTTCAAATATATATATGCAAGGTCACTTAGAGGGATATTTTGCAAATATCTCTGGCACAAATCAACAAATCATTTATGAGGGATTCTACCACATTTTGTCCTTGTATGACCAGTGATACGGGGTGCCCGGTCTTCATGACTTAGAATCTTGGATACACTATGAAACTCAATGAATTGACGAGGCCAATCAATGCCAATGCAACGACCTACGACGCATGATCTCGCTGAACCACACGCTATGATAGCTCCACTTGACCACAACCAAAGTGGTGATGAACCCCTTTGTAATTCAATCAAGAACAAGCAAGAAATTCAAAGCGGGGATCACAGGTTTCCAAGGCGGTAGCTAGCGGCTTACACAAACCCTATAATGATGCAATATGCAATCTGATAATTTCTTCAAAATTCATGGTGAACAGTGTGGCACAACTCCCTAGGGTATTATGGATGTGTGGGACACCCCCCACACACATTGGTTAAGCCCAACAAACCTCTAGTTGTCCCAAGTGGCCAATTTGGCTTCTAAGCCTAATTTGAAGCTAAATTGTTTTGAAATAAGTAAAAGAGTTCTAAAATAGGTACAAGGCCCAAATAGGACCTCTAGGACTCATGGCACACAGGCCCATCATCCAAATCCATGTGGATCACTCAAACGGCCTAGAAATCACAATTCAACATTTTAAGCTCTTTCGACCCAATTTGAGGAGTTGGACTTGGATTTTTGTTCTCTAGCCGCATGAGCTTCGTGTGGGACTCCATTTGGCCCATGCGAGGTGGAGGTGAGCTTGAGGAACTACATGGGCCTTCCCTTCTTGCGCTTGAGATGGCCGCATGGGTTTGAGTTTCCCTTGTGCTCCTTCCCTTGTTGGCGCATGGAGCACCTCCTCTTTGTCTTGGACTTGCATTCTTCTTTTGGTGGCCGAATGGAAATAACCTCCTTCTTGGCTTCCCTTGGCTTGAGCATGATTTTATCCCATGTGGTTCATTCTATAGCATCCCTACAATTATAATTGAAACCATAAGGCAACATCAGAGTTCTTACATCAAGTAACGAGCTTCCATTCAATGGATTAACCTTGTCATTGCTCAAGTCAAGTGTAGATGATGTTATGCTTGTGTATTCCCAAGGGATGTTCTCATCATCTCCCCTCCCTTCAAGAAAAGCCGTCCTCGTCTTTGGCTCATTGCAAACCTTGAGCTTCTATTGAACTGGTTGCATACACGGCTTGGATAAAAAAATTTGTCGTGCCTTCTCTTCATGTGTAACCTGCATGTGATCACAAACAACACTAAAAAAGATGGTGAAGTGTTAGTTTCCTCACACCTATCATCTACTTCTCCCAAATCAAGCAAGTTAACAAAATTTCGTTCATGCCACGGAAAATATGTGCAATATCGGTTCTGCCACTGGAAATTTGACAATTTCATTTATGCCACTGAATTTTTTTGGATCCATGTTGCTTTTGCCACTTCATCTAATTTTCCATCAATTCAATGTGTTTGATCGTTAAGAAAAATGCAAAAATATCATAAAATACCAGAAAATCAAAAGAAAAAATGGCAGAAAAAAAAGAAAACTACCAAAAAAAATATAGAAACTTTTGGAACCACTTTTGTAAAAAAAATAAAATCGCACAAAAGTTTTACACTGGGAATTCGAAAATTTTAGCAATGTTCTATAAAACTTGAGGAAGATTAAAATATTTTCCATATTGCAATTTTTTTGAGAAAAGTTGCTAGTGTTTTTTTTCGAATATTTGTTAGTATTCAAAAGTTATCCTGAAAATTAAAAATAATTTATTTACAAAATTAAAAGACAACTTAAAGTTGTAAATAATTTTATTGATTTCAAATTAATTCAAGGAATTTCTGTGTATTTTTCTAGAATTTGTGGACTTTATTTACTATTTTGTAAAAACCTATTTCCTTTTTCTTGATTTCTGTAAATCAAAAATCTTTGAAAATTCACTTTCACTGTTTGGGTCAAATTCCCGTTGGCCTGTTCCCTGCGCGGCGGCTCACTCCGCTCCGCACCGCGACTCTTTCTGCCCGGCGGGCTGTCACAGCCCAAAATTAATAAGTTGGATTAGTTAAGCATCTACTGTACAATTATGAAATTTTCGACTTTTTAAAAACATTTCGTTGCAGCAAATAAGTTCTAGTGTGGGAAATATTTCAAATGGATTCGATGTTCTTTGATATGCTTGATTGGATTTTCTGGAAATTATTGGAGTTTATTCAGTTTCCATTTTGTTTGCATGCTTAAATTGAAGTTGAATCTAAATTTTCAAACAAATAAAGTGAACAATGCCTGGAAATATTTTTCATAGGGTCTGGAACATATTATAGACTCACTCTAAGAATTCTACAATTTTTAGAAATTATTTGCTAGGTTAAAACAACCAGTCAAACTCAGGAAATCAAAAGTCAAATGCCACATCAGAAACTTAAAATAATTATAGGGGAAAATATACGACATGAAAAATCATACAAAAATTACACAATAATATAATCTATGTCAGAGCCCGTTCCTAAAAATTTTATAATTTTCGGAGCCATTTTACTCTGTCTGATAATCACCTAACCACATCAGCTTTTTCTGAAAAATCAGAAAATCCTTTTCTCTCTCCTCTCTCTCACCTCCCGGCCGAAGCCCTCACCTCTCCCTCCTTATCCGCTCGGCCGATCCCTTCTCCCTCCCCTCTCTCCCTTTCCTCTCCCCCGCCTCTCCCCAGATCTCTCTCCCTCTCGGTCTCTCTCTCCCTCCACGGCGCCGGCGGCCACAGCCCTCCTCCAGTAGCAGACTCGCCCCCTCTCTTCCTCCCTCCGTCTCCGGCCCTGCTGCTGCTCCCCATCGCGCGCGGCCGCCACGCCCTTCTGGCCGGATCCGCCGCTCAGACTCCACCTCGCCCTCCAGCAGCCTGCACTCCCCTACTCCTCCCATTTGCTCCCCATGCCGCCGCTCACGAAGTTGTCCTCGGCCTCTCCCTCATCCAGCCATTCCTCCCCCTCCATTTTCTTTCTTCACCAAGGGCCGCCCGAGCTCGCCTCCTCCCTCCGGTGTCGCCATGCGCGCCGCCTCTGGCGTCGCCTCCGTGCGCCGCCTCCGGCTCCTGCTGCTGCCGCTCTCGGCCCTGCTCCTCGGCGCCTCGCTACCGGGCCCCCTGCCCGCCCGACCCTCCGGCCTCCAGCGCACCCGGCGTCAACTCCACCGCCTCGGCTCCTCCAGATCCGGCCAGGCCTACGGCCCATGGCCGCTGCGGTGCTCCCTCCGGCTCCTCCTGGCTCTCCTGCGGCCCCAGGCGCCGCCGCTCCCGAGTGCTCCCCGCGGCTCCCTCCCGGCCGCCGACCGCCCTGGCGTCCCCAGATCCGATCCGCTGCTCGGCCACCTCCACTCGGTTTGCTACTGAGGTAAACCCTCACCTGATCTTCCTCCTCTACTCCTCTCCCTACTGCTCTGTGATGCGATGAACTGAGCTTGCTACTGTGGGATGAACAATGTGCATTTGTATGGATGAATGGATGAATGACAAACTCGTTGTGTGAGAAATGGTGGTTTACCTGAGATTTGGGGTTGCGTCTGTTTGGTCTATGGCTGATGTGGTGGCCGGTGGTGTCAAGATGGTGATGCCAGCTGTGGGGGTGGAGGTCGTCCTGCTGCTGGTTTCGGTGTGGCCTTTGGTGGTCGCTTGCGGTTCACAAAGCCATGGCCCAGCCAGCGCACACCGAGGCCCACACACGCTGCCTCGACACCCCGGTCGCATTTTGGGCATCGGTGGCTGCTGCCCTCTGTGTTGCATGTAAGGTCCTTTGATGAAGTAAATGGAAAGATAGGGGGGTGGTTAGGAAAAACTCCGCAAATGTTAAGGGGAACCCTTTTTGCAAACTCATTTCTTTTAGGCTTATAAATGTGGTGTGCGAAAATTAGGTCACTATAGTGGATCAACAAAATTGAAAGTGAATCTGTAGTAGGATAATTATCTGGTTGATAAATATTCAATTAGTCCAAATACTCTTTTATATAAAGTTGCCCTCATAATAGAATGTTATTACATCATTAAGTAACTTAGTAATATTTCTAGTTGAGGCTAGTCTCTGTAGTGTTTTGGTATCTTGGTATTAGAATATAAAAGAAGAAAGATATATGAGGATTGATTTTGACTGTATGATCATCGTGGATGTATACATAGAATGCATGGAGAGAGAGTCTTGTGAGTACTAGGTGTCCTGTTAAGTTTATTAAACATCATAAATTCCTAACTAATTGAAATGAACTCCAATTTCGATAAAAAATTATCACCTAATCGCACCTAAAATCATTCTTCTATCTTCGGTATTACTTTCTTGAGTTTTGGACTCTTGGAGTTCTTGGTGTTTATTCGGTGTTTTCATTTGGCGCTTCTTACCGATAGAGCGATTTACGATTCAAAGTGTGATTGAGAATGTTCGTATGAATGTCCAGAGTTCCAGCAAGTAAAGGCAAGTAGTTTGATCATGTTAATCCCATTATTTTTCAAGTCTAATATATTGATTTCAACTTGTATGTATGCATTGCTATTTTGTTGTTAAATTATGGTTAGTATCCTATAGTTGCATAATCTGTAGGAATTGGTTATCCTCTACTACCATGAGCCTAGGTTATTTGTTGTGATTTGAGTTCGATGGATGAGCTCTTGTCACTTAGTAGATTACGAATTGAAATTGCTTAGAAATACTTAGTTTCGGTAGTAATGGGCGATCATCGATTTTAGTCGATGATCTTGATCACACATTTATTTATTATTCCATTATGTCCAGCACTTGTGCTTTGTTACTTTGTAAAGTCAAAAACTGAAAATAAAATTGTTTTAGACTTGGGCACAATGGTATGTTGGTGTGATCTGTTGGTGTGAATGGAATGGTGCCTAGGTCATCAAGGACCGAGTTACTTGTGTCACTAATCCAAGCGCTTATGCGTGCTAACCACGCGAGAGGGATATGGGACCTCTCTTGACTTAGTACTTTGGCGTGTGTTATCTCCGAGTCGCAGGAGGGGGTTGTGTGTGTTGTATGAAACATGATATGTGTTCTTGTGTTGGGTGTGCGGTGGTGGAGATTCCGGGTAGGCTCTCCACCTCGAGGAGCATTGTAGTTGTCCAAGGCTTTACCTGCGACGGGTAGTTGACCGAGGCTTTACAATGACTCCGACACAACGTATGGGTTTCTATCCATACGGGCGGCTCGTGGGGTAATACACAATATTGGAAATGTCTCGTAGGACTTAGCCGTGCCGGTATACCTAAGGAAGTGTGCTTAATAGCTTGGCAAAAATGCGGTCTGGCGTGTGGGTACATTGGTACACCCCTGCAGGGTACAAAACTATTCGAATAGCCTCGTCCTAGGTTATGGACATGCTTGGTAAGGTCGTGCAAGAACTAGACTACAACCTTTTAAATTAAAATTTTGACATGGTTGGCATGAATGGGTAATTCATGCTATTGTTGTGGTGGCTAATGGTTTAGTCACTTCCAGGACTGTTGTTGTCTTCTATCTACTGTTATATTGTTGTCTTTTCGGTTATTTGAACATTAAAAATAGATTTGTCAACTTGCTTTTAAATGTACTATATTATTGCAAATGAAAACTTGCTTTTTGCTAAAAGTAAAACATACAGCCTCCACTCAAAAAGCTTGCATATAGTTATGTATGCAGTCTCATTACTCTACATGTAAGTCTTGCAGTACATTCAAAGTACTCACCGGCTTTTGCCTTTGCTTTTGTTTGCAGGGGAAGAAGGTGAGCCCCAAGGGCCTCACTTTTGTGAAATGTGCTGTGGATTCGACGACTAGCTTGGCGGTCCGGTCGGTTGCCTTGTGGGTTAAAGGCACACTGATTGGCTCTTTTTGGTTTGTAGCCATCTTATGGCACTTTTGCTTCCGCTGTTAAATTTCTTTATGTATATGTCGTTTTGGCCGGTCGGCCTCTCTTGTGTAATAATTATCTTTTATTTATGTTACCTTCTTGTTGTTGTTTTGCTTCGGTTCTATGTGAATGAATGGAATTGATACATAAATTTTGTAAAGAGGTGTGTATACTGCATTTCTGGGAAGTATACATGTCTCGAGTCTCGGTTTATTCGATTTGTGATGCTAGGACCAAATGGATGGTTAAGCATTACAAGCCCGATAAACCGGGGTCTCACAACGTTTGGTATCAGAGCCATACTGACCGTAGTAACCCAAGCTTGGTCGTCTTTTAGGATATTTTGGAAAACCCTAATTTCAAAGTATCAAATGATTTATGAAAGCTTAAGGAATTCTCAGATTTTACTCCTTACCTATTTTAGCTTTCTCCTCTCATCTTACTCTAATTTGAGTTTGAAAATTGATTTCCTCTCCTTCCTTCAAAGATAGTTGTTATCGTTTAAATGGGTTTTGGGAACCACTGAGTTTGGCAAATTGAAGTGCTTAGGGTTTTGAAGTTCCGGGACTGAAGATTTCGGCTAGTGGCTTGGATGCGAATCTGGACAGACGCCTCAATTTCCAGACAGCGAGCTCAATGGTTTCTGATCGGACCACTGAGCTTGGCAAATTGAAGTGTGCCAGATTTTGATGCTTCTAGAATGGAAGACTTCGACTGGGAGCTTGGATGCAAAATCGCTACAGCAACTTCAATTTCCGGACAGCAAGCTCGATGGTTTCTAATGGGGTAGAAAATGAGAGTTTAATCAACTAAAACTTGTGGGAATAGAAGGGTAAGATGTGATACTAGTTAGCTAAGTATCTAACACTTATATTGCTAAGTTTCACCTTGCTCTTTAGAAGTATTAGAGCTAGACTAGTGTTCTGAAATTTTGTCTTCTCAACCGATGACTCATTCATTCAATACGGGTTAGTCGTATCTGGAAGTGGAGCATTAATTTTGGGTTTCTGTGGATATCGTGAGGATATGTGCACGATCTCAGGATGATGAGTCAATTGGCAATGGCGTCATTGGTTTGCAAATTCTCGCGTTTTCGGGTTTGCTCCAAGGCTGTCAGGCCACTGGCGGTCTGACCGGTTGTGCAGGGCGGTCGGACCGCCCGTGGAGCAGTCCGACCGGCCATGTTGGCCGGTCCGACCGCCAAAACAATTTTGGGATTTTGGAGCTGGGCCAAAAATAGGTTGTGTAGGCAAGTGAGGGGAGTCTCCTGGATGTGGTCCCATCATTTTTGGAGCTCCCAGTCAAAAGTTCTATTCGATTGAAATTTCCAGAAGGTTTCGGAATTTCTCGCTTGAATTTTGGCTAAGTCTTTTGGACCGGTCCGACCGCCGTTGTGGGAGCGGTCCGACCGGCATGAAATCGGTCGGACCGCCACGTGGGGCGATCGACCGCGATACTGGAGGTGAGCCAAGTGTTGCATTGAGTTTGTTACGAGTGTGTTTTTCTATGGACTTCAATGCTTTATTGATGTATATTGCATTCTAAACCGGCGTGGGTCAAGTTGTGAAGAACTTGTTCCGAAGCGGTTTGTTTGTCTATTGTCGCGGTGGCTTGCGTGTCAACGGCGTCAGCGGTGAGTGGATCGGGACTACGCTTGGAGAGCCGAGGTCGAGCGATCGGGGATACCGTGAGGTCGTGTGACTCAAGCATGGTGCGAATGGACAAGATGGATCGAACGGTGGTTGATGCATTTGGTTGGATCAGGCGGTGAGGATATCGATGCGAGTCTCTGGGAGGTTCCGATGGGATTCGGACAAGAGAGGCTTGGCGTCGATGAGAACCGCTGATCAACCTACACGTGGTGAAGCAGGCGATTGCTTCAAGAGTTATTTGTATGTGGGTCCCATGTGTAAGAGACCCAAAAAGGGAAACCCTAGCTCTCTAGTATAAATAGGAAGGGGAGAGGTGGAAAACCTAAGCAAGCATTCATTTAGCCCCCTTGTTCCTTTTTCTAGGGTTTGGAGGAGAGGAGAGGAAAACTAGGGTTTGGAGTGTGCTCCTTGTTGAGCTCTTGCCCTCCTTGGTGGAGAGGCTTTGTAAGCATCTATTGTGGATGAACAATCTTGTGATGCTTAATTGAAAGATCAATTGCTCCCTTGTGTTCTTCTCTCTTTTGGATGTTTTGGTGCTTCCTTGATTCAAAGGTTCATGCTTGGTCTCTTGGCCTACTTTACCTTGCTTTGATGTGTGGGATTACTACTAGAGTCATCTAGATCATCAAACCCCCACAAGCAAGTCTTGAATCAAGATTTCCTCATTTCTAGGGTTTGTGCACCTCTTTGGTAAAATCTCAAGAGATCGATTTTGCGAAGTGGATCTGACCGATCGTCGCTAGAAATAGGTCTCCAATATCTTTAGGAAGGTGTGCTAGAAATTTGGTCAAGTTTTATTGGTTGAATCAAAAGTTGGATCAAATTTCGTTTTGGATTTGGGTGGAGTTTTTCATGGTACTGGACTCTACCGGTCCGACCGGCCCTTCAACGGCGGTTCGACCGCCCGTGTTTTCAGACCGCTGGTTTGCCGGGTCGAACCGCTGTCCACCGGTCCGACCGCTGGATAGTTGCCGGTCAGACCGCTTCTTGACCGTCGGTCCGACCGCCCGTGGTAGCCGGTCAGACCGCCCGTGCCCAGTGAAGAACATTGAGTTCTTTTCTCCTTTTGTGTCGTGTGCTTGACGGGCTTATCAAATTCAACACAAGGCTTCCGTTGTGTGCTCACTAAACTTCTTAGCTTTCATAGCTAAAGGAGTAAAGTACGTGTTGGTTTTGATTTAGGTGAGAAAGTTTTGAAAGCGCCTATTCACCCCCCCTAGTCGCCTTTCCGGTCCTACAAGTGGTATCAGAGCCGGTTAGCTCTTTTCTATAGATCTTAACCGGTCTTTGGAGCCATGGCGACTGACAAGTATTCAACCAAGCCACACATTTTTGAGGAGTTGACTTTGCATCTTTGGAAGGCTCGTATGCAAGCGTATATCGAGGCTTAAGGGCACGCTATTTGGCTAAAGGTGAAAAACCCTTATGTCGTACACCGATGACGATACGATCACTCGGATGTGGAGGCCAACAAGCAAGGCTCGGAATTATTTGATCCAAGGCCTTAGTCGATCCGAGTTTGAGCGTGTTGCTCACTTGCGGTTCGCTCACGAGATCGGCGGACACTTTGTGATTATCACGAAGGGTCCATCTGCGATCAAGGAAGTGAGACGAGAACCAGCTCAAGAAGGTTTACTCGAAGATCGAACAAAGGCCGGTGAGTCTTTGGATGAGTGTGGGAAGATTCTCTAAAATTCTTCATGATCTCCGCTATTTGTTGACTTGGTATTTTTCGAGTGCGAAAATGCACGCCCGACTTACGGGTGCTCTTGATGTGAAGGTCTGGGGTATGAAGATCACTTCCATCAATGACAACACTGTCATGAGTGAGCTTACCATGGATAAGCTCTACTCGAGGTTGAAGACGCATGAGATTGACTTTATCTCGCGTCTCCCAAGACAGTCGATGGCTTTAGTGGTCGACAAATCCAAGGGTTGCTCTTCTGATTCTCTTGATTTTAGCTCATCTGGCTTTTCATTATCTGCTTTACATTCTTTGAGTGATGAGCAACTTGAGAAATTGCCCGAGGATGACTTAGCCCTCCTTTCCACCAAATTCACAAGAGCGTACAACAAGGTGAGAAACAGGAGGAGGAGTGGACCTATCACGTGCTTCGAATGTGGTGAGCCAAACCACATTCGCTCCAAGTGCCCCAAGCTAAAGGGCAAGGAGGAGAAGGAGACACGAAGACATCCCCAGGAGAGGGATGCAAAACCCAAGAAGACAAACTATCGAAGTTTGTCACCGGTCCTGCCGCTCTTGAGAATGTAAATATGAGCGATGTGGACTCGGAAACGGAGGACGACGAGAGTGATTCTCGTGGCAAGAAGAAGGCGCATGACTTCACCGGCATGTGTTTCATGGCCAAGAACAGCCACGATAGCGACTCCTCCAACAATGAGGATCCCTTCAGTGATCCTGATGAGGTCCGTCGTGCGAGGAAGGAGGACAAGTGGCTTGTTGACTCCGGGTGTTCTCGACACATGACCGGAGATTCTAGATGGTTCTCCTCCCTCACACGTGCATCCGGCAATGAATTGATTACATTCGGGATGCTTCTACGGGACCGTGGATCGCAAAGGGCACTTGTCTTGGCGTCAACGACAAGTTCATGCTAAAAGACGTCGCTCTGGTAAGTAAGCTGAGGTACAATCTTCTATCTGTTTCTCAGCTGCTTGATGAGGGTCTAGAAGTGAGGTTTAAGAGAGGTGAGTGCAGAGTTCTAGATTCCTCAGGTGAGCTTGTTTTTGAGATCTCCAGATTTGAGAAGATCTTCTGTGCAAATTTCAGTATTTCTTATGTTTCCAGTCCTAGGTGTCTGGTAGCCTCTGATTCTCATGACCTTGTTTTGTGGCATCGTAGACTTGGGCATATAGGTTTTGATCATTTGTCTAGAGTCAGTTGCAAGGACTTGATTAGAGGTTTGCCTAGGCTGAAGGCTGTCAGAGATCTTGTGTGCTCACCCTGTAGACATGGTAAGATGGTGTCTGCTTCCCACCCACCTCTTACTTTGGTAATGGTGATGGACTGGATGACTTCTTCACTTAGATCTGATTGGTCCTTCTAGAGTTGATCGGTGGTGGGAAATGGTATGTCTTTGGTGGTTGTGGATGATTACTCCGGTATTCATGGGTTTATTTTCTTGCTTCTAAGGACGAAGCATTTGGATTCTTTAAAGATTTGGTCCTTAGAATTCTTTGTTGATATACCCGAGCTTTGAGAGCCATTAGGAGTGATAATGGGATGAGTTCAAGAATTCTTCTTTTCTACCTTCATACGATAGGGAATTGAGCATCGTTTTCTTCTCCTAGAGTTCCTCGTGAGAATGGTGTTGTAGAAAGGAAGAACAGAACCCTTGTAGAGATGGCTCGGACCATGCTAGATGAGCATTCTACTCCTAGGAGATTTTAATGAGGCGATCTCCACCGCTTGTTATATTTCCAACAGGGTTTTCTTGAGATCTGTGGTTGGGAAGACTTCTTATGAGCTTAGATTTGGTCATTCTCCCAAAGTCTCTCATTTCAAGATTTTTGGTTGCAAGTGCTTCATTCTTAAACATGGCAATCTTGATAAATTTGAGTCTAGATGTTTTGATGGCATATTTCTTGGTTATCCCTGCTCATTCTCGTGGCTATCGTGTTTTTAATGTTGATACTAACAAAATTGTTGAGACTTGAAGTCACTTTTGATGAGGCTAGTCACAGTACTAGACCCGATGCTTGGTACAGTGTTTCGAGACTCAAGAAAGCATCTTCGTCGATGATGATTACGAGGATGAAGACTCAAACCATCCTCCTGCTACCTCTCGAGAGGGTGGAGAGCTGCTACTACTACTTGATGTCACCGAGCACCGCCTCCTATCCCCACCGACGATCCGAGTGGCTCTGTTCCTACCTCCACAACTCATGGGGTAGAGGCCATACGCACCAGAGCACCTCTTCGCATTCAATGACAACATCCTCCCGAGCAGATGATTGGGGATCTTCAAGAGCGAGTCACTCGCTCCAGGTTTATTTCTCCTGATTCCCATGCACATTCTGCTTTTGTCGCTTCTTTTGAACCCCGAGATATCACCCATGCTTTATCTGATGCCTCTTGGGTCAATGCCATGCATGAAGAGCTTGAAAATTTTGAAAGGAACAAAGTCCGGTTTTTGGTTGAGCGACCTTCCGATTCTCATGTTATTGGAACAAAATGGGTTTTAAAAATAAGCAAAGTGAGGATGGATTGGTTGTTCGCAATAAGGCTAGACTTGTTGCTCAAGGCTATTCCCAGGTAGAGGGCTTAGACTTTGAGGAGACCTTTGCTCCAGTAGCTAGATTAGAGGCCATTCGCATTCTTTTAGCATTTGCAACATCCAAGGGTTTCAAGCTTTTCAAATGGATGTTAAAAGTGCTTTCTTGAATGGCTTCATAGAAGAAGAGGTCTTTGTCAAGCAACCTCCGGGTTTGAAAATCAAAATTCCCAAACCATGTTTTTAAACTCTCTAAAGCTCAGATGGATTGAAACAAGCTCCTAGAGCTTGGTATGACAGGCTTAAGAGTTTCTTGCTTGAAAATGATTTCAAAATGGGAATGGTTGATAAAATCTTGTTCACTCTCAGGCATGGCAGTGATTTCTTGTTGGTTCAAATATATGTGGATGATATTATTTTCGGTGGTTCCTCTCATGCTTTGGTGTCTAGATTTTCAGATTCTATGAGCAGTGAATTTGAGATGAGCATGATGGGAGAGCGATATTCTTCCTTGGTCTTCAAATCAAGCAAGCTGAAAGAAGGCACCTTCGTCCACGAGTAAGTATACAAAGGACCTTCTTGGCGCTTCAACATGGGAAGCGAGAGGCCAATGTCTACTCCCATTGCTACAACCACCGTCTTTGGACCACGATGAGGATGGAGAGTCCGTGGACCGGAAGGAGTACCGCAGATATGATTGGCTCCTCCTCTATCTTACAAATACGAGGCCGGACATACAATTCGCCGTATGTCGTGCGCTCGATTCGAGCTTCCTCGTGCTTCTCATCGTCAAGCAAGATACCGCATCTTGGTATCTTCAAGATACGCTTGACTTTGGACTCTGGTATTCTTCTTCTTCGGCTCTTTCAATTCGAGCATTTTCTGATGCTGATTTCGCCGGGTGTAGAGTTGATAGGAAGAGTACTTCTGGCACTTGTCATTTCTTAGGCACATCTCTTGTTTCTTGGTCTTCTAGAAAACAGTCTTACATTGCCTGATCCACACCGAGGCCGAGTATGTAGCTGCCGCCAGTGGCTGCTCTCAGGTCCTCTGGATTTTGTCCACGCTGCGAGACTATGGGTTATCTTTAGGAAGTGTTCCTCTTTTCTGTGACAACACTTCTGCAATTAATATTGCTAAAAACCCAGTGCAACATTCCAGGACTAAACACATTGACATTCGATTTCATTTTCGAGAGACCACGTTGAGAAAGGTGATGTTGTGCTTCACTTTGTAGAGTCCGAGCAACGACTTGCGATATTTTCACTAAGGCTCTTGACTCTTGGCGTTTTTTTCGCTTATGGGAGAGTTAGGGTTATTAGTCCTATTGGGCTGTTTTGAGGGGAAGTTGCTCTTTTGCATTCATTGTATCATAATGCATGTTTCATTTCATTTGTCTTGCATTGTGTAATAAAATCGGTGGAGCTTTGATTATTATCCTTGTATGACTTGTTCTTATATTCTATACCTTGTCATATCGAGTGATAGTCGCTAGACCTCTTTTATGGCTCTTCGTGTGTGGCTTAGCTTTTGACTTGCTAGCTTTATATCTGTGAGAAACTTGAATCAAATCATGTCTTGTTGGATCTTGTGACTAGTTTTGCTCTAGTGATCCGCTTATGATTCTCGCCATGTCTTACAAGTTGAATTGAGTCTTGAACTTATTCTGAGTTGAAAAATGAGCTTTTATCTTATTAAGTCAAGCAAATGAAAAATGAGATTTTACATGCGAAAAAGCGATCTCACCAATCCTTTCTCATGAGACGGCTTGCCATTGCACTAGGCATGAACTCAGGGGGAGTTTTGGATAACCTAGATCATTCTTTTAAGCTTATCGCTTGAGATGGTCGCGGCAAGGCTTGAGATCTAGCACAGCAAAAAAAAAGGAGAAAGAAAAAGAGAAATTGCCCAAAGAGGGCTAAGTGCTTGAGCTTTGCTTCAAAAGAATTTTCTTAATGCTCAAAATGCCTCAATTCTTGTTTTGAGTCTCTTTTTACTTATAGACATGGCTTGACTCATTTTTGGTTGCTTTGAGTGAATCTATGATTTTGAACAACCTTTCATGATTTTAATTCTGTAAATCTCAGATTGCTGCTATCTTGGTTTTAGCTTTGCAGTACACGTTTTGCCATGATTGAATATAGCGTCTACTCTTTATATGGCTTGGTATAATTCTTGTACTGTCTTCATGTATAATGGTCATGGCTCCTTCTCACTAAAGTTTAAAAATAAAGTCATTCCTTCATACTCTTTCTTTTTCATGCATCTTGATGAATTCATTGTCAAAGGGGGAGAAAGATTGTGAAGAAAATGTTTGATGTTGGAGCTTTTGGTTTCATACTCAAGGTTTAATAGAAAAGAACTTCATAAAATAAAAAAAAATTTAACCTTTTGAAAATCTGTGATCATGGTGAGTTGAGTTTCTGGGTTTCATTGTCTTATCTTATCTGATTTGCAATTGAAGAATACTCACAATGATCAAAGGTCTAATAGAACAATGTGTCTTTCATTTGGACCTAAGTGAGATTTTTGGCTACTTTGAAATTGAATCCTTTTGTGCCTTCAATGCCTTATCTCACTGCTTACACTATTTCAAGCCACTTGGGTGGTTCCTAGGCTTTTTGTTGCTTATGGACCAAGTTGTGCCTTTATGCTAAAAGCGGCGAGTTTTACTTTTCATTTTGAAAAACCACATTTTCTTGAAAATTGCCAATGTGTTCATCAAGGGGGAGATTGTGGATATCGTGAGGATATGTGCACGATCTCAGGATGATGAGTCAATTGGCAATGGCGTCATTGGTTTGCAAATTCTCGCGTTTTCGGGTTTGCTCCAAGGCTGTCATGCCACTGGCGGTCTGACCGGTTGTGCAGGGCGGTCGGACCGCCCGTGGAGCAGTCCGACCGGCCATGTTGGCCGGTCCGACCGCCAAAACAATTTTGGGATTTTGGAGCTGGGCCAAAAATAGGTTGTGTAGGCAAGTGAGGGGAGTCTCCTGGATGTGGTCCCATCATTTTTGGAGCTCCCAGTCAAAAGTTCTATTCGATTGAAATTTCCAGAAGGTTTCGGAATTTCTCGCTTGAATTTTGGCTAAGTCTTTTGGACCGGTCCGACCGCCGTTGTGGGAGCGGTCCGATCAAGCATGAATCGGTCGGACCGGTACGTGGGATCGGACCGGCGATCACTGGAGGTGAGCCAAGTGTTGCATTGAGTTTGTTACGAGTGTGTTTTTCTATGGACTTCAATGCTTTATTGATGTATATTGCATTGCGAACCGGCGTGGGTCAAGTTGTGAAGAACTTGTTCGGAAGCGGTTTGTTTGTCTATTCTTTGTGCGGTGGCTTGCGTGTCAACGGCGTCAGCGGTGAGTGGATCGGGACTACGCTTGGAGAGCCGAGGTCCGAGCGATCGGGGATACGGGTGAGGTCGTGTGACTCAAGCATGGTGCGAATGGACAAGATGGATCGAACGGTGGTTGATGCAATTTGGTTGGATCGGCGGTGAGGATATCGATGCGAGTCTCGGGAGGTTCGATGGGATTCGGACAAGAGAGGCTTGGCGTCGATGAGAACCGCTGATCAACCTACACGTGGTGAAGCAGGCGATTGCTTCAAGAGTTATTTGTATGTGGGTCCCATGTGTAAGAGACCCAAAAAGGGAAACCCTAGCTCTCTAGTATAAATAGGAAGGGGAGAGGTGGAAAACCTAAGCAAGCATTCATTTAGCCCCTTCTTCCTTTTCTAGGGTTTGGAGGAGAGGAGAGGAAAACTAGGGTTTGGAGTGTGCTCCTTGTTGAGCTCTTGCCCTCCTTGGTGGAGAGGCTTTGTAAGCATCTATTGTGGATGAACAATCTTATGATGCTTAATTGAAAGATCAATTGCTCCCTTGTGTTCTTCTATCTTTTGGATGTTTTTGGTGCTTCCTTGATTCAAAGGTTCATGCTTGGTCTCTTGGCCTACTTTACCTTGCTTTGATGTGTGGGATTACTACTAGAGTCATCTAGATCATCAAACCCCCACAAGCAAGTCTTGAATCAAGATTTCCTCATTTCTAGGGTTTGTGCACCTCTTTGGTAAAATCTCAAGAGATCGATTTTGCGAAGTGGATCTGACCGATCGTCGCTAGAAATAGGTCTCCAATATCTTTAGGAAGGTGTGCTAGAAATTTGGTCAAGTTTTATTGGTTGAATCAAAAGTTGGATCAAATTTCGTTTTGGATTTGGGTGGAGTTTTTCAGTACTGGACTCTACCGGTCCGACCGGCCCTTCAACGGCGGTTCGACCGCCCGTGTTTTCAGACCGCTGGTTTGCCGGGTCGAACCGCTGTCCACCGGTCCGACCGCTGGATAGTTGCCGGTCAGACCGCTTCTTGACCATCGGTCCGACCGCCCGTGGTAGCCGGTCAGACCGCCCGTGCCCAGTGAAGAACATTGAGTTCTTTTCTCCTTTTGTGTCGTGTGCTTGAGGGGCTTATCAAATTCAACACAAGGCTTCCGTTGTGTGCTCACTAAACTTCTTAGCTTTCATAGCTAAAGGAGTAAAGTACGTGTTGGTTTTGATTTAGGTGAGAAAGTTTTGAAAGCGCCTATTCACCCCCCCTAGTCGCCTTTCCGGTCCTACAGTTTCATTGCTGGTCCTTAAGTCTTCTAGTAAGCTTTTAAAGTTCGTTCCTTGTTGTTTGTTTAGCTTTTGGTTAGGGTGATGTCCCATTCCCCTAATCAATGGTTTTTCTCCGTTGCTCACCTCTCCTTTCCAATACTAGATACGTTAAATAGTCACTGATGAAAATCATTGGCGAAAGGACAAAGAGAGGATGCTTTGCTAGGATATTAGGATTACATCCGAGTTATTCCTAGAAAATATACACCCTAGAGATATTACTTAGTTTCTAGACGCTGGATTTTCTAATATGATCATTTGCTCTCCTTTATTCCAAGTAGTTGCGCATCGCTTACGGGCAGTATGTGTAGCACCTATATCGGAACACTAACCAAGGGTTGAATGAATCTTATACTGGTCTTTGGACCTTAGTACACCCATTTGGATTTTGAGTCTCAATGTTCGGGATTGTGCATTCATGATAGGAATTATTACATAAACGTTGCTCGTTTACTCACCTTCTGCTCATTCTTTACTCACCCCATCCTTTATGCATTAAAATGTTTAAGGGGGGGGGGGTATAAGATACCTCCAAGATTATGTTAGGCATCATCCTTTCTATACTTTGATCATGCATATAGTTTTAAGTTAACTTAAGTATAACTGGTTACTTAGGTTGTTAGTAAGAAATCATAACTAAAAATGATTATAAAAATCAAGATGCATTACTAGTAATTCGTTTTGATGATTGAAGCACGAAAGAGACTAGTCTATAGGAATATAAATTGAGAGTTGCTTTAGCTTAAAATTGTGAATTAAAATGGAATCTAACCTCTTGCTATGATCACATAAACTCCTTTCGTAAACCTGAAAATTTTAGAGGTCTTGGGTAAGTAGCTTGATATGCTAGATTGTGGTAAAAGAGCATGTTTGTCTTTTGAATGTTAATAAACGAACTTATCATAACATGAACTAAGAGTAGCTCATTTTAATTATGTTCAGCTAAAAGCAATTAAACCTGATTAGGTTGTACCTTTAGTTATATGCTCGTTGTTAAAATGAAACACATTCCTTGCTATTGTACAATTTTTGACCTAGATAGATGGGAAGGTATTCCAGTGTCAAAAAAAAATAGAATTTTCACTTGCGCAACTTGTCAAAATTTATTGTTGATGATTATGCTAAGGACCAACTCATGGTAGTGTGAAATTCATGTTGTTTATTAAATCTTATGCTTACCTAACATCAATAAAATTGTTTGGTTATGGTTGATAGAATCATGTTAGTATGCGTGTAAGTCCTTGCACTCACTAGCTAACACTAAATCGTTCATGAAGTTGATTGCATTTCTACATCTGTGCATGCATTCAGCCAATGCATTCTTCTCCCTAAGCCGGGCGACTAGGACTACAACAGCGAGGGTGTTACGAGACCACTTCAAACCTTACTCTGACTTCTCTTCTCTACGCCGAACCCCACGGTTGATGCTAAATTACCTGCTAGCCAACCTTTCTTTTCTATCATTTCAGTCGACTGAATGAAGCCGGGTCTTTCGTCCTACTGGAAGAAGCTGTGAAGTTCGCTACAATTGAAGTGCCTTCGAATCAAGAAAGAAAAGGTTAAACAAAGCAATGGAAAGGAAAATGTGTTAGCAACATCATGTTACTTCACTAGGATCTTCTAGCGCTACCTCCGAAGGAAATCAAGACCACAGATGGTGCATTTCGTTTAGAGTTGAAAGAACTGTCTAGGGAACACTTGCCAGAAGAATCGTATAAATAAATCCTCCAACAAAGCTTCCCACTTTAGAAACTAAACTTTTGAAGGACCTCTCTCAATTCGGGTTAAATTTGGTTAGCGGCAAAATTCGAATAGTGAGCTCTTGACCAAACCCGACTAGGTTCGCTGTAGTGTTTCGTTCCGCTTTCTGAACTACCGAAATCTCGGGACGAGATTCTGTTTAAGGGGGGTAGATTTGTCACAGCCCAAAATTAATAAGTTGGATTAGTTAAGCATCTACTGTACAATTATGAAATTTTGGACTTTTTAAAAACATTTCGTTGCAGCAAATAAGTTCTAGTGTGGGAAATATTTCAAATGGATTCGATGTTCTTTGATATGCTTGATTGGATTTTCTGGAAATTATTGGAGTTTATTCAGTTTCCATTTTGTTTGCATGCTTAAATTGAAGTTGAATCTAAATTTTCAAACAAATAAAGTGAACAATGCCTGGAAATATTTTTCATAGGGTCTGGAACATATTATAGACTCACTCTAAGAATTCTACAATTTTTAGAAATTATTTGCTAGGTTAAAACAACCAGTCAAACTCAGGAAATCAAAAGTCAAATGCCACATCAGAAACTTAAAATAATTATAAGGGAAAATATACGACATGAAAAATCATACAAAAATTACACAATAATATAATCTATGTCAGAGCCCGTTCCTAAAAATTTTATAATTTTCGGAGCCATTTTACTCTGTCTGATAATCACCTAACCACATCACTTTTTCGAAAAATCGAAAATCCTTTTTCTCTCTCTCTCTCACCTCCCTACCAAGCCCTCACCTCTCCCTCCTTATCCGCTCGGCCGATGCCTTCTCCCTCCCCTCTCTCCCTTTCCTCTCCCCCGCCTCTCCCCAGATCTCTCTCCCTCTCGGTCTCTCTCTCCCTCCACGGCGCCGCCGGCCACAGCCCTCCTCCAGCGCAGCTCGCCGCCCCCTCTCTTCCTCCCTCCGTCTCCCGGCCCCTGCGCTGCTCCCCCATCGCGCCGTGCTGCCGCGCCTTCCCGGCCGGATCCGGCCGCTCAGGCTCCACCTCCGCCTCCCAGTAGCAGCCAGCACTCCCCTACTCCTCCCATTTGCTCCCCATGCCGCCGCTCACGAGTTGTCCCTCGGCCTCTCCCCTCATCCAGCCATTCCTCCCCCCTCCATTTTCTTTCTTCACCAAGGGCCGCCCGAGCTCGCCTCCTCCCTCCCGGTGTCGCCATGCGCCGCCGCCTCCTGGCGTCGCCTCCTGCGCCGCCTCCGGCTCCCTGCTGCCGCTCTCCGGCCCCTGCTCCCTCAGCGCCTCGCTACCCGGGCCCCCTCGGCCCGACCTTCGACCCTCCGGCCTCCAGCGCACCCGGCGTCAACTCCACCGCCTCGGCCTCCAGATCCGGCCAGTTTACGGCCCATGGCCGCTGCGGTGCTCCCTCCGGCTCCTCCTGGCTCTCCTGCGGCCCCAGGCGCCGCCGCTCCCGAGTGCTCCCCACGGCTCCCTCCCGTCCGCCGACCGCCCTGGCGTCCCTAGATCCGGCCCGCTACTCGGTCACCTCCACTCGGTTTGCTACTGAGGTAAACCCTCACCTGATCTTCCTCCTCTACTCCTCTCCCTACTGCTCTGTGATGCGATGAACTGAGCTTGCTACTGTGGGATGAACAATGTGCATGTGTATGGATGAATGGATGAATGACAAACTCGTTGTGTGAGAAATGGTGGTTTACCTGAGATTTGGGGTTGCGTCTGTTTGGTCTATGGCTGATGTGGTGGCCGGTGGTGTCAAGATGGTGATGCCACCGTGGGGTGGAGGTAGATCCCTTCTTGGTTTCGGTGTGGCCTTCGGTGGTCGCTTGCGGTTCACAGGCCGCCGCCGGCTTCGCGTGCACACCGAGGCCCACACCGCTGCCTCGACACCCCGGTCGCATTTTGGGCATCGGTGGCTGCTGCCCTCTGTGTTGCATGTAAGGTCCTTTGATGAAGTAAATGGAAAGATAGGGGTGTGGTTAGGAAAAACTCCGCAAATGTTAAGGGGAACCCTTTTTGCAAACTCATTTCTTTTAGGCTTATAAATGTGGTGTGCGAAAATTAGGTCACTATAGTGGATCAACAAAATTGAAAGTGAATCTGTAGTAGGATAATTATCTGGTTGATAAATATTCAATTAGTCCAAATACTCTTTTATATAAAGTTGCCCTCATAATAGAATGTTATTACATCATTAAGTAACTTCCGTAATATTTCTAGTTGAGGCTAGTCTACTGTAGTGTTTTGGTATCTTGGTATTAGAATATAAAAGAAGAAAGATATATGAGGATTGATTTTGACTGTATGATCATCGTGGATGTATACATAGAATGCATGGAGAGAGAGTCTTGTGAGTACTAGGTGTCCTGTTAAGTTTATTAAACATCATAAATTCCTAACTAATTGAAATGAACTCCAATTTCGATAAAAAATTATCACCTAATCGCACCTAAAATCATTCTTCTATCTTCGGTATTACTTTCTTGAGTTTTGGACTCTTGGAGTTCTTGGTGTTTATTCGGTGTTTTCATTTGGCAGTTCTTACCGATAGACGACGACGATTCAAAGTGTGATTGAGAATGTTCGTATGAATGTCCAGAGTTCCAGCAAGTAAAGGCAAGCAGTTTGATCATGTTAATCCCATTATTTTTCAAGTCTAATATATTGATTTCAACTTGTATGTATGCATTGCTATTTTGTTGTTAAATTATGGTTAGTATCCTATAGTTGCATAATCTGTAGGAATTGGTTATCCTCTACTACCATGAGCCTAGGTTATTTGTTGTGATTTGAGTTCGATGGATGAGCTCTTGTCACTTAGTAGATTACGAATTGAAATTGCTTAGAAATACTTAGTTTCGGTAGTAATGGGCGATCATCGATTTTAGTCGATGATCTTGATCACACATTTATTTATTATTCCATTATGTCCAGCACTTGTGCTTTGTTACTTTGTAAAGTCAAAAACTGAAAATAAAATTGTTTTAGACTTGGGCACAATGGTATGTTGGTGTGATCTGTTGGTGTGAATGGAATGGTGCCTAGGTCATCAAGGACCGAGTTACTTGTGTCACTAAGCCAGCGCTTATGCGTGCTAACCACGCGAGAGGGATATGGGACCTCTCTTGACTTAGTACTTTGGCGTGTGTTATCTCCGAGTCGCAGGAGGGGGTTGTGTGTGTTGTATGAAACATGATATGTGTTCTTGTGTTGGGTGTGCGGTGGTGGAGATTCCGGGTAGGCTCTCCACCTCGAGGAGCATTGTAGTTGTCCAAGGCTTTACCTGCGACGGGTAGTTGACCGAGGCTTTACAATGACTCCGACACAACGTATGGGTTTCTATCCATACGGGCGGCTCGTGGGGTAATACACAATATTGGAAATGTCTCGTAGGACTTAGCCGTGCCGGCATACCTAAGGAAGTGTGCTTAATAGCTTGGTAAAAGGCGATGCAGGCGTGTGGGTACATTGGTACACCCCTGCAGGGTACAAAACTATTCGAATAGCCTCGTCCTAGGTTATGGACATGCTTGGTAAGGTCGTGCAAGAACTAGACTACAACCTTTTGAATTAAAATTTTGACATGGTTGGCATGAATTGGTAATTCATGCTATTGTTGTGGTGGCTAATGGTTTAGTCACTTCCAGGACTGTTGTTGTCTTCTATCTACTGTTATATTGTTGTCTTTTCGGTTATTTGAACATTAAAAACAGATTTGTCAACTTGCTTTTAAATGTACTATATTATTGCAAATGAAAACTTGCTTTATGCTAAAAGTAAAACATACAGCCTCCACTCAAAAAGCTTGCATATAGTTATGTACAGGTCTGTTACTCTACATGTAAGTCTTGCGAGTACATTCAAAGTACTCACCGGCTTTTGCCGGCTGCTTTTGTTTGCAGGGGAAGAAGGTGAGCCCCAAGGGCCTCACTTTTGTGAAATGTGTTGTGGATTCGACGACTAGCTTGGCGGTCCGGTCGGTTGCCTTGTGGGTTAAAGGCACACTGATTGGCTCTTTTTGGTTTGTAGCCATCTTATGGCACTTTTGCTTCCGCTGTTAAATTTCTTTATGTATATGTCGTTTTGGCCGGTCGGCCTCTCTTGTGTAATAATTATCTTTTATTTATGTTACCTTCTGGTTGTTGTTTTGCTTCGGTTCTATGTGAATGAATGGAATTGATACATAAATTTTGTAAAGAGGTGTGTATACTGCATTTCTGGGAAGTATACATGTCTCGAGTCTCGGTTTATTCAATTTGTGATGCTAGGACCAAATGGATGGTTAAGCATTACAAGCCCGATAAACCGGGGTCTCACACGGGCCCACATGTCGGTATCTCCCTCGCCTGGTCACCGTCTTCTTTGCCGCGCCCGCGTGCTTCACCACCGCCGCAAAAGTCTTCCTCCCTGGCGTGAATCCCTCCCATGTTTTCCTCAGCAGCATGCACATTTAATTGCATGTCTTTCACCGCACCCACCCCCTTTGTTCTTTCTCCTCCCCACCAACTCTCGTCTCGTCCACGTCGCGTCACATCTGTCCTGGCCAAACCGTTCGGAGCTCCGCCCATGCCGTGAAGCTTCCCCGCTATGCCTCCTTGTATCCTATAAAGAGGAGCAGTAGGACCCCTCTCATTCCCCTATCTCTTTTTCCACCATCTCCCTCTCTCTCTCTTCCTCATTTCGCTGTGTTACGAGCTTGAAGCCGCTCAGCCGAGCTCCTCTCCACCGCCTTTTGCGCCGCTGTTGAAGCCTCTCTGGTGTCCACACATTCGTCGTTGGCTTCACAAGCCCGCATTCGACCCCAGGCGCACCTCCTCGCTGTTGAAGCGTCGCCAGAGCTCTAGCGCCGCTGCAAGCCGGATCTTGCCACCACTCTTCCTCTCGTTGCTAGTCCCTCCGTCGAGGCTTGCCGCTGAAACTGTGTGCCTTGGGGTTGCCTCGCTCCCATCTCCCCGTTACTACCTTCACCGTCGCTCGCTGTGGCGTGTAGCGCCGGAGAGCCATCGCGCCCAAAGAACCCTGCCGCTAGACTTTGCCGCACTACCGAATCAGGATGTGGTCGAAATCTTCTTCCGACCGTGTGGTCGAAACCTCCTTTCGACCAAATGGTCGAAGCCTCTTTTCGACCGTGTAGTGGAAACCTCCTTCCAATCAGGTGGTCGAAGCTTTCTTCCGATCGTGTGGTCAAAGCCTCCTTCGGACGAGGTGGTCGAGGGCTCCTTCCGACCACGTGTAGTTGAAACTCCTTCCAACCAGTCGAACCTCCCTTTGACCATGTGTTTTCAAACTTCTGAGAGTATGTTCTCCTTCGTCCGAGCTTCGATTCAAGTGATTCAAATTTCTAAATTCATCTAAATTCAGTGCCTTTCTTTTGGTTCTAGTTTGGTAATTTTTGTATTTTATTTGTAATATTTTTATTTATTTGGCTCTTTTCGCATGTATAGATTCTAGCGTTTCTGAAGAGCTATTGGACCCGACAACCGAAGCAATTGAAACCTTCAACGAAGTTAAGTCGTAGACCTTTGAATATGTCGTGCCCAATTTATAAAATTATGTTGCTTTATATCAATATGCATTGCTAGTTTTGTAATAATGGTCTCGAGAATAGTTAATTACCTAATTGTCATTATACTTCCTTAGAAAATTGTGAATGATATGTACCCTTAGACACCATAGGTTGGATTAATGTTAGTTGTGCTACTTAAGTACCAACTTGGGTATCATATATGCTTAGCCATGCTTTAGCTATCTGTTGGGATTCATGATCACATATTCATAAATGAGTAATCTTGACTTAATGATGTATATGGGATTGTGGCGCGGCCACTTTCTTTAAATTTGTTGTGCCATGCCAAGGGTTGTCATTTGGTCTGGTTGAATAAAAAATAATTTATACTCTGGCGAGTGATTATGCAGTAAAGGGGGTGATTTGGGATGTGGTTGCCTCGCTTGAGTAGTCTCTAAGGACCTAACTTTGTGAACTATTGATCTGAGCCTTACCGTGCAATCACAAGTCCATTTATGGGGCGGACCTATCCAACTAATTAGTAATGTTTTGTTTCGGTTTTGTTTGGGTTGATAAGCGGTGCAAGAGGGGCCGGTGTGGCGAATCCTTAGTGAGCAGAATCGGGGCAAAACAGAGCTTTGTAAAAACCTTGTGATAATCACTTAGTCGCATACCTTCGGTAGCGTGAAATGCATGACAGTATAAGATGATTATCTCTTATGGATCAAGCTGTACGACCTTTGCAAAGTGTTAAAAACTATTCGAATAACCGTGTCCCCCGTTATGGACAATGCCTGGTGATTTCACACGAGGGTTAGATTTTCATAAAAATATTAGGATGGTTTGGTTGGGAAGCGATCTGGATGTGGTTGATGGTTGGAAAGTGAATGGGGTGTTCACTGGTTGTTTCAAAAGGACTTGTTTACTTATGTATTAATCTTTAAAACTGTGCTTTGCAATCTACTTACTTTATTTATTGTCGATACTGCTTCCTGCAAAATAACTATAAAGCTATCCTTGTTCAAGCATTGCATGAATACTATTTGCATATATTTTTCTACGACTTGTTGAGTACATTATGTATTCACGGCTATACACCACTTGTTGATCAGTCGCCGAAGAAGAACCAGGGAGCACCGAGTTCTACAAGAAAGATTATTTCGAAGACTACACGAACTAGGTCGCGTCCTCCGCTCGATTGCCTCTGGGCATGTCGGATGGCTACCACAAGATGTTTTATTTTCCACTACAAGTTTATCTTTTGTTGTTTAGCACTGTGTGGCAATATCTGTAAAACTTGACCATAAGGTCCTTTTGCTACTAGGGTTTAGTAGTTTGAGTAATCTGTTTAGTAGGGGTAGAGGATGACAGAATCTGAGGATCTTGATAACTAGGTTATTGTGGGGAATTTAATAAGATTTTCAAAGGATCAAAGATCACCATTTTTGATAAACCTATGAAAAGTTATGATTTTTAGAAGGTGACTGTCTTGTTCTGGAACCGACCGATGTTCATAGGAGTTGGCTTTTTGGGTTGCGCTTGGGAGCATAGTTGTCGTATATTTGTTTCTAGCAATTATTTGTTCAGAAATATTCTCTTAGTATGATTGTTAAAATTCTTAAGTGGTAGTGTGGTTCCGGGGGCAACGCCCTCTTCACGTCATCAAGCTTCGCACAATTGAGGCAAGTGCATTTAGTCGGTAGAATTATTGTAGTGAATGCTTGGACATTTATGTTGTGATTATATCTTTACTCATGAATATCACCGTTGAATTGCTACATATTTATGTTGGATAATTGAATGATTAATATGCATCATATTGTTATCCTTGAGACTTGGCCATGTGGAGGCCAAGTATTTATTTGAGGTCCCCATCATGATTGGACAGGCTTACGGTCTCTGTGCTAGAAGGCATATGCATGGGTATGCATCGACGGATGCATACTCCGCATGTCGATGCATACTCCGCATTACCGGTAAATGCAAAGAGAAAAGAAAAGTGCGTCTGCTGGCATTTGCATTGCATGTAGCACACGAGCTGTTCTTGATATGGATACGGTGATTGGTTGACTGTGACAAAGTTGTAAGTTGGTTTACCGTTTTATTTGGACTTGCTGAGTCATGGACTCACCCTTATTGTTTGATTGTATATTAGGTACCTCTTGCGCGGACGTCATGCATGAGAGGGGCTAGTGTTACGATCTGTTGCACACTTCTACGCACGCTTCATGACTGAATAATTTTGGACTACACATTAATAATTGAGAAAACTATTATGATGATTTGAATTGGTTATATCTCCATACATCTGTTATTTTGTAATAGAGTTGATTAGCTTATCTTGGTAATTTACTTGCGATTATGAATTAAATTGTATGATTGAATTATTTGATTATGTTATTGAATTTCGTAAGCATCCCTTGTATGCATAACCATACAAAGGAGGCTCTGTCAAAATTTAGTGGACAGACTTAGAATTTAAATTGTTATCTTGTTATTTTAGTAGCATTCCAGGCTCATGTTGGGATGGGGTGTTACACCGATGATGTTGACGACGACATCATGAGAAAGAGTGACATCAATCGCCTTGACGTACGGTCTGTGAGTTTGCAATACCGTAGTGATCAAGTTTTTTTAACTCCACTGGTTGTTGATGGATGGTGCGAAAAACATCACAGAGATGAATCGTAATGTCGGCGCGCGAGACGAAGAGATGCATCATAACGTTGGTACGCAAGACAAAGAGACGCCATCAGTGCGCAAGATGAAGAGACACATGTGCGGGAAACAAAAGGCTTAAACATCACAGACGATTCCAATTACAAACTGTCTGTGATAAATACACATCATAGACTGTTCTTGTTAATAATTATTTGTGATAAATATATATCACCGACAGTGTTTATTAAGAACCGTCTGTGAAGTTTCCACTTTCACAAACGATTATTGTTGAGACCCATTTGTGAAGTTTTCACTATCACAGATAGTTATTGTTGAGAACCGTCGGTGATAATATACATACGATTTTATTTAATAATCGTCTGTGAAGTATGTGATTTTCACAGATGGCTATGAATAAGAACCGTCTGTGGTAATATCACAAACGGTTCTATTTACAGACCATCTGATACGTACGGTTCCAAAGAAATTATCACAGATGGTTCCAAATGAACCGTCTCTGGTGAAGCGTCCAGGATAGCCTGTTTTGTACTAGTGTCATCAACCTTGGCTTTGAACCTAAGAGCTTGGAACCGTCTGTGATAATTACGTATCACAGACGATTCCAAATGAACCGTCTGTGGTGAAGCATCCAGGATAGCCTGTTTTGTACTAGTGTCATCAACCTTGGCTTTGAACATAAGCTAAACTCTTGTACATGCTACCACCACCAAGCAAGTGCATGCACTAATCCTTCTAGACAAAGTTAAATACGGCACGCTAATTCATCTCATTGGTTTTTTTCCTTCTAAATAAAGTGCAAAAGCGAACACATTAAGTTGATTGAACTTTTGTCGCTGCTCTTTCATGCTGCAATTAAACTCCTTTATATCCCTAACTACAAGGATGCTTCCTTGGCTCCCTCTTTTTATTTATCTATTTCTCTTAGGTGCATTCTCTTTAGTTCACTAGATTCCCCACTAACTTAATTAGGTTCATTATCTCTGTGGTTCACACTTGATGAGCTCGGTGGTTCCACACTACCTGCTTCAGACATTGGCTATATCTATAACAACAATTTCATGATTAGGTGATCGACTATATCTATAACAACAATTTCATGTACGGTTTACGACTAGCACATTAGCATTGTATTGCTCTGCTTTCTGCAATAATGTAGTATATATTTTTGCTCTTTTGTAACAGTAAAAGTACCGTGGGATCGATGTTTAGTTTTGAATGCACAAATTGAAGTTCATTCAAATATTATTTTCTTTACAAAAAAAATTATGTGATCCATCCCTTTAGTAAATGTTGTACGTATACGTGGATGGTGTAGGGCCTTTGGATGTATTGTTCAAGAAAACAATGCTATCTCTACGGATGGACCAAATGTACCTTTTGTTTCATACATTTCTGACTAAGGACTTTTTGGCTTCATGGTAGTTTTACCTCAACTTTAACCTTTGCTCTAATGGTGTATTAACATTAAGAAGAGCAAGAGAGAAGAACCTGAAGAGGTGATCCACCCATGCATGTGTTGAGCTTTCTTGGAAGAATATATGCTGACATTATCAAACTATAGATATGATTGTGATAAGAATTTTAATGTTCCTTTTGTTGTAGGGAGGGCAGAAAGTCATTGTATCATTGTCCACTATGCAGCATGAAGCAGATGTACTTTTCGTTTAAGCTTTTAAGTTGCGAACCTTGAACTGGGAACTCACTAGATACCTCCCAAAACTTAATTATAAGATGCTATGAAAGGGGATCTAGATTACTCCTTCGTTTCTTTTTTATGTGACGTTTTGGACTTTTTATGGTCTACGAGATGTAACTTTGATCGTTACTTATTGTAACTTTATTTTATTATATACTAATAAAATTATAATTTTATAAAAGTATTTTTAACGACAAATCTAATGATATAGTTTTCAAGTAGCTAATCCAAATATTTGTAAACATATTAGTGATCAAACTTTAGAAAGTTTGACGGCATGAATTCTAGATTGTCACTTGAAAAAGAACGGATGGAGTAGGTATCCAACCGCCGAATCTCTACTACTTCAAAATTAGAGTTGGTGGTCGTCCTTTCTACCTTCCCACTCTCACTCACATGTAATTGGCGCCGACATGTGGGCCATTGCAATCCGCTCCTCTCGCAGCCATGACCTCGACAACCCCAATCGCCCACCACCACTTCCCCTCCCCATCAGCCATCGCCGCCCATCCTCGCGTCCTACCTCCTCATAACGGTTGCCCTCCGCGTGCCGCCCCCGCCAGCCCTAACGCATCCGCTGCCGGGTCAAGCTAGACAGGGGCCTCCCGTTGCTCCCTCCTCACCTCGTGCTCCCCCCGCCCCACCCGCCTCCTTGCCTCACCATAGTAGTTATGTAGTAAAGTGATTTGCTGAAGTTGGACATTTACATTTATTTTGCAGATTTGCTACTTTCTGCAGTTCGATCAGTTACTGATTTTCAACCTAGCAGAAGGTGTTCGTTCCAATAGTTGCACTCATGTACAATCTTTCGGTTATATCAAATTTCCAGGAAGTGCAATGCAGTGGATAATTTGTTAGCACCAGCCAAGATGGATGTGATAGCGTACCATTTGGTGTGGGGCTGTTAGCATCAAGGATTTGGTTATCGGTAGGAAAAAAATACCCGAGGTCACCGAGGCGGTAACTGGAAATCTCAGCTGAGATTTCCAAACAAATTTTGAATTCAAATTTGGTTACCTGCCGACATCTCAGTAAAATCTAAAAAATTTCGGAAATCTTAGCTAAAATTTTTTGAATTAAAAAATACCCAAATATTTTTTGGTCGGTTCAAAAAAATACCCGACCTACTGGTATGCTTGATAAACTCTGGTTCATATGGATTTCTGAGAAGCATCACTACTAGAATTGCTAACCGAGTACCGTAGCCCTACATGGTGGCTGGACGTAACATCCCGTTTTTCAGATAGCAATATCGCCGATTTTTTTTCAATTTTGATTTTCGTTGATTTTCGGTTGCCGCTTAAACTTCCAAAATTCTCGAGCTCTCTTTAAGCTCGGGTTTGTGTTTCAAACCCCTCGAAATTTCAAATTCCAAATTCAAATTTGAATTCATCTTTTTCGGATTTTAGACCCCTCTCAAAATCTTGCCCCTTATTTGTGGGCCACCCTTTTAAATTCGGCCCACTTATTTTTCTTCCCACTCTTTCTTTTCTTTCCCCTTCCCGGGCCGACTTCATCCGGCCGGCCCACCAAAACTCCCGATCCGGCCGGCCCACCATCTCTTTCTCCGCCCGACCTTTCGCTGCTTCGTTTTCCGGCCACGGCCCGCTCGGCCGCTCTCTTCCTTTTCTCGCCCGAGCCAGCGCCGTCCCTCGCTCGCCGCCGTTCCTCTCACTCCCCTTATCCTCTTCTCGCGCCACGGCCGACCGCCGTCGCGCCGCGCATCACCTTCGCCCCTCCGCAGCTCCGCTCGGTCGCGCGCCGTCTTCCTCCTCCTTCCCTCGCGCCACGGCCGCCGCCGAAGCGCCGCCTCCGCCAGATCCGCCGGTTTCTCCTTCGGCCCCACCAGCGTTGCCCCCACCGCAGCGTCGCCTCCAATCGCTCCACCGCGGCGCTTCGCCCCACCTCGGGTCAAGACGCCACACCTCCACCTCCACCGGCTCTGCAACACCGCGTCGTCGCCCACTCCGCAGCGCCATACCGCGTCCCATCGGCGCCATGGCCACCCATGCCGCCTCCGTCAACCCCGGTTCCGTTTCTCCCCCTCCAGCGGCTATAAAGAGGACCCGGTGCCCTCCACCTCCTCCCCGCGTTGCTCCTCCCTCTCCCCATGTAAGTCCCCCAAACGAGAAAGCCTCGCTTCGGCTTCTTCCTCCGGCCAAGCCCCGCCTTGGCACGCCCCGTCACCGCCTCGAGGCCCAGCCCGGCCGCGCGGCTGAGCACCACGGCGACGCCTGTGCCACCACATCGGCCAGTGCGGCGCCTGCCTCCTCGGGACCGCCGCCGCCAGCTCCTCCCGCACCGCCTCAACTCCGACCCTTCTCCGGTGCTTCCCCGGCCCGTCAAAACCCTCGGTGAGCTTCCCACCTCCACCCTCCACTCCTCCTCCCTCCGGCCCTAGTCGCCGGCCTCCGCCCTTGATCCCGAGCCCCTCGCTTGGCCCAGTCAAACCGGTGCCACCCGGTTGGACCGCCCACACACCCCTTTCTCCTCGGCTCTCTGTGCTCTCCCCCTCAGTACCCTCTCTGCCTTGTCCGAACCTCCCCTTTGCTCTGCCTCCCTCCTCTGCCCCCCCTCTGTCGGTCCAAGGACCGAGACAATGACATCGATGCCAATTGTGCTGCCATTTGTGCTGCTGAATCCTTGTTCAAGCCTTATATTGTTTCATCAGCTGGACTGCTATCTGTGTTGCTCCTCCAGAGTTGATTGATGATTGTGGTTTAGTGAATTTTCAATGTTCATTAGCATTGGCTCTAATAGTGTTTGGTGTAATCTGTCATTTGTAGAAGATCGCATATATATTGAATCACCTGTGTTTGTCTCCAATTGTTGATTATTGAACAATGGTTGTTGTCAGTGAATAAGATGAATTGCAGTGATTGTTGAATGTAATGACTAGTCATTGGTTTGAGCCGTGGATTGAATTATTACATGTGATTGTCTTTGATTGTTGTTAGAAATGCTTGATTTTCAGTATCTGTAAATTGAATTGTCGAATTCTGTTTAGCACTTCGTCAGAGCATGATTATCAGGTGGAAATAATCTTTAGTGATTCAGAAAGGATAGTAGTGGTAGCAATTTGTATAAGAGCTTTTGAAGTATATAATTAGTATTATCATTTTGAAATTGTGTGTAAACCGGCTATAGAATCATTTATGGGATATTATGTCATTCAGCAGACTAAATTGATTGATTTGGCAATTATGTATTGTTGCATTAGGTCCATAGTTAGTTATGCTTGCAAATGGAAAGTCTGCGATCAATCGATAGTTGAGGTTGTGTTAATCCGTCAATCGAGTTGTTGAGTTGTAGAATTTGTTATTTATATATTTTGATTGTCAGCATTTGATTCGTAGTTGTTTCCCCTGTTGGTAGCAGTGGCATTGAGGTTACAATCGATCCAACGATTAAGAAATATTGCAATGGATTAATAGAATATTTTGTTGATAGTAAGTTGATTATTGATTAATTGTCTAAGATTACTGATCCTCAGTATAAGTGTTTTGGCAGTAAATTGAATTGTTGATTGTGATCTTGATTATTAGGAATAGTTTTAATCTTCAGTGCATTATTGTCTATTGGATTTGTTAATCAATTGTTAGCTGTTGGTTAGCGTTTCGTCAGTAGCTCAATGGTTGTTGGAAGTAATGATATTTAGTGAAAGCTGGAAGTATTGATTTGATTACTTTATCAATTCGTATTGTTTGGAAATGATTTGTGGTTTGGCAATAGAATTTGTGTCTTGATTTAGCAATAGTAGTAGTAAGTTGAGTAGCTAGCTTGTGAATCGATGAGTATCATCTGACAGCTGCGTTTGGTATTAAATTGCCATTGGATTTTGTGTCGATCGAGTATTCTAGATTGGTATAGAACCGGTAGTCGAGTTGCTTTGTTGCCTTGTCGCCTGTATTGGTAGTCTTGCAGTCTTCCGAATCCGCAGTAGAGCATTCCGGCAAAGCTACTTTGACCATACCCTCTTTGTATCCTCCCTCATGGCAGAAATTCCCTGTCATTCCTCCTTTTCGCCCAACTGGACGTTTGACTCCGTCAAACATTCCAGTGTCGCTCAAACCATTCTCTCAAACCGTCCTTCGCAATCTTTTCGAGGCTCTTGTGTTTTATTTGGTCTCTTGGATTCTTTGTATTTATTTGGTTTTCAATCGTTATTGCGTAAATAGAAATCGAAGTCCAGAAGAATCGACGACTCAAGCAGATCCAAGATTCAAGCAAAGACGCCGACCAAGACTTCGAACCTCTGTCTAATCGGGCTTTGAGTAAGATCAAGGCCACGGTAAAATAGCCCAAAGTAGTCAACACTTTGATCATATTGATTCCACATTTTATGCAAATTATATCCTTTCGAAATATCAAATTGCATGCTTTAATTTTTATGCAAATGTATGTCAAATTTTCTAAGGTAGTTAAATGCCTACTTGTTTATTAATAAATTATTATTCCATTCCTTTGAAAGTTGAACTCCCAAGATCCTTGTCACCCTAGTAAATATCCGTAACCTACTAGTTATAAGTCGTACTTAAATGCCATGCTAGACTTGTTTAAGTACGGGTATTACTACCCCAAATCATCATCCTTTATCATCATCACTTGTTTTGGGCGGTCATTGGGAGAATGACTAAATTGGTTGTGGTAATTTGTTTTATACCTCTCCAAAACTCTAAAATTTGCTAATACCCATCAGGCGGATGGTAGTCGGAGGGTAAATGGTTGGGTGCTAATGTAGCCAGTGATATTTTTGTGAATGGCATGTGGTAAGAACCGCCAGATAATCTTAAGGACTTAATCTGTGATGACCTCTTATTGTAAAACAAGATGACCACAAGTCTATAATGGTGTCGACTGCTAACTAATTGGTGTCCACCGCACGAGCCGCACCATTGAGGGGCTCCCAATGCCGTGAGCCCAAGAGGCTACGTGTTGGGAATGTAACTTGCGGGACCCTAGGCGTAAGTTGCATGGCGCAAGAGGGTCCAGGCGTAGTGGTTGTCGGGTCCCACGGACGAAACCCGCTCAGTGAAACCTTAGCGGGTGTGGCAAATATCGAGGGATGCCTTGTAAAGGCCTTGTGATAATCTCCCTTTGATTCACATGTCTACGTAAACGTGTGTACATATCAAACTGATTATCTCTTGTGGGTAAAGATGTACAATCTCTGCAGAGAATAAAAACTGTTCAAGCAGTGTGCCTTACGGTCAAGGGCGGCAAAAGAACTTACAAGATATAGTTCTATTTCAAAAACTTTTGTGGGTGGGTTGAAAATGTGCGGGCTCACCTAGCCCTTGATTTGGATTTTCCCGGTATTCTTACCCAGCGTTGGTATTAGGTGGGTATGACCACCGTTGAAAAGAAGCATGAGACGAGTTTAGATGGAGGAACCTCTGCTGTTATCACTTATTGCATAATTAATCTCTTTAAAAATGCAATTTGGTCCAAATGCTAAGTGATAGGATTTTCTAATATCTGTATCTACAAATGCTGCTTTACGCAAATAAAAGAACCCGAGCCATCCTTGTTACACCTTGCATGTATATTATTGCATCTGTGTGTGTTGGCTCGCGAGCACGGTAGTTGTGCTCATCCTCGCTCTTTCCCCAAACCCTCAGAAACAGGAACCCTGGAGCTGGCAACTGCATCAAGGATCCAGAAGTCTGAAGACCCGGGAAACGATGAAGCGTAGTTTAGTCCTTAGTTGTTCTAGTCTCACCCCAGTCTAGCTGACTCCGTTGGTTCTTGTGTACCTCCTATATTGTTCGAAGTTTCGGATAATATCGGGCGTACACGGGTTCCCCAGTCACTTGCCTGCGGTAAGATGTGCCCTCACCCCTTTGCTTCCGTTGTTGCTTCCGCTATCTTTTGTAATGTATTCATTTGGCCTGTCCGGCCCTTGTTGTAAAAATTGGCCCGAAGTGGTCTATGTAAACTCTGATGTGTAAATTAATGAATGAAATAATTTTGCGCCATGTATGGTTTGATTCAGCAATGTACCTGTGGAGTGCTAACTACTGATCCAGGGAATAGCACAGTGATTTCACAGAGGATCCAGATGCAGAAATCTAGGGTCCGACAGAGCTGGTATCAGAGCATATGACTGTAGGAATCTTAGTTAGACTGGTCGAGCCTAAGGACTTGAGTGCTATTTTCAAAACCTAAGAAAAGCTTTGGCAAAATATAACGTATTAATTGCTATGACTTACCCTTCTTAGTTCTTCACTTTCCTTGATTTCACTTGAGTTTTTACTCAGTCTGACTCTCCACTTGTTTCAAAAATTGTAGATGGCGACCCCTTCGTCCGATGGTCCGTGGGACTTGTTTTCTCACGAAGAAAATGGAGATGAGTGTGTGGAATTCCTTCGCCAACTCATGTACCACCTGGACTACTACCGCAAGCCTATCTTCAGAGGCCGAAAGACTCAAACCCTGTGACTGTGGAGTCATGGACCATGGAGGTTTTCCTCTATGCTAGAGAGGGTGAGTTCATCGCTCACACCTTCAGCTCCGGGACCACTCACAGCAGCTGTGACGATGCAGTTCAAGACGCAGCGTGCTTCGCCTGCAAACGCCTGACCCAGATGCACCTAGGCCTTCTGCGGGAATCGCCTTTCTACTACCATCTGCCTCTCCTGGAAGGACAATCCAACCCCGAAGTCTGCGTCTTCGTGTGGGAATAGTTAGGCTAGTCTAGGTTGGCTAGCAGTACTTGCATTAGCAGTCCCTTGGTTGCAAGTGCTTTTGTTCTCTTCCTATGTAGACGTTGTGTCTGTATCCTGTGTCATGGCTTAGTGTGGCCTATATGCTGTACTCTAGAAGTCGTGGAACACTTAAACCCCTTTAATATAATGCAGCCATTCCAGGCTTTGTATTGTATTTGATTATTCTCCTCGTTCGGTTTTGAGTTTCTTCTGTGTGCCTTAGAGGGCCAGTGAACCCTCATATAAATCCTCCTAACCTAGGTTGTTCTCCCAGATGGCACCAAAGAGACCAGCAGCCAAAGGAAGTAGTGTCAGTTGTAAAAGAAAGAAGTCAGCGCCAAAATTACAAGATAGCATCCCTCAGCAGCCAGTAAAGCTTGACAGCTCATCATCTCCTCAGTCAGTAGCCCAGCTACCAAAGGCTCCAACTTCAACTCCAACTCCGCTTTCCAATGGGAGTAGTCCCGCCGGACAGCCTGCAACGGTCAAACCCGCGGCTAGCTCTCCCTGCTTCATCTGCGGAGAAAAAGGGCACTATGCTAGTAGATGTCCCCAGAAAAAGCTTCGTCGTGCCAGTGGTGCAGAAGACGACAAAGCAGACCCTGCCACCCGTCAACATCAAGAAATACCCAAGGACGATGGTACCGTTACACCAGGAAGACCCCTGAAGGACAACATCTGCTTCCATTGCAAGAATCTGGGACACTTCGCCAACAGATGCCCCCAAAGAAAGCAAGATCAAGGAATCAAGTGTCATTATTGCGGCAACCCAGGACACCGCAAGAACAGATGTCCCAAACGGAAACATGAAGAGTCAGCAAAGAACATCATCATCACCAACCTCAGCCTTGACAATGAAGAGTTTCTCAAAGGTCCCAGCGAAAAGCAAGTTGTACCTGCTGAAGTTCTACCAGAAGACCCGGAAGCCCCGCCAACTGTTTGTCTTGAATGTGGCAAGTCAGGACATGCTGCCCAATTATGTCCTCCATTAAGACAGGATGCAAGAGGAGCATGCTTCACATGCGGGCAATATGGACACCATTGCTACTCATGCCCAGTGCCCTACTATCCCCGTTGTGAGAAACACCATCAATCAGAAGATTGCCCTGTGAATCAGATAGCCTGCACGCATTGTGGAGAAAAAGGACATCAGGCAGATCAATGTTTCAACTGCCCCAACTGTGGTAAGGATCACCAGCCAGGTGAATACCCGATGAGTAAAGTCACGTGCTTCCTCTGTGAAGGACAAGACCATTGCCCCAAGGATTGCTTCTTGCGTCCGATTCTGACCAAAGCAATTGAGTTGCAAAGAACAAGTCTTCAAGTTGCTGCGAGACTCATCGTAAGTAAGGATGGTAAGGACAACCACCATCTGACCTTGAAAGAGGAAAATCAGGTTGTGCCAAAGTGTCAGAGTACCTCAGAAGAGATGGAAAGAAGTGAGGATCTTCCCCGCCTTCCCCAGCCTGCAGTGCGAAACCGAATCGCTCATCTTCGTTGTTTCAACTGTGGAGAAAAAGGTCATTTTATCAATAAATGCCCTCAACCAGTCACCCCAGTGAGATTCAACTTCAGAACTACACCAGCTCGAGGACAGATTTCAGCTTCAAGCAACAATCATCAGATTTCGCAAGCCCCAGAGCCGCTTCCATGCCAAGTCAAAACCAAACCAGCTGTGTTGTAAAGGACAAGTTTCCTGACCGCCGTGAAGCTCATGAATGAAGTTAGCAAAGACAGCTAGTATTGAGCACCCTTCATTTTAAGGTGGGTAGCTGATCCACTCAGAAGCACCAATGATAGAATGTGTATGCAAAATCTGTACCAGCACATGTTATGCTGGAGCTTTGCCCTCTTTTGTGTCAAAAGAAGCTTGTTGTAAGGCTATTTTGCCAACCCCTTAAGTTAAAGGAAATTGTGGTACCTGGTTTACCCGAAAAAGATTGCCAGATGTCAACGACATGCTCCATGTCTTTCAGCTCAAGAAAAGCCTTAGAGTGCTTGAAGAAGCAAGCCAGACACCTCGGATCAAGAAGCCGCTTGAGAGCCGAAGACCAGTTAAAGACCAACCTCCTTTGTCTGTTTTCTGAGCCACCCGAATCTCGGGGACGAGATTCATTTTAAGGTGGGTAGGTTTGTAACATCCCGTTTTTCAGATAGCAATATCGCCGATTTTTTTTCAATTTCGATTTTCGTTGATTTTCGGTTGCCGCTTAAACTTCCAAAATTCTCGAGCTCTCTTTAAGCTCGGGTTTGTGTTTCAAACCCCTCGAAATTTCAAATTCCAAATTCAAATTTGAATTCATCTTTTTCGGATTTTAGACCCCTCTCAAAATCTTGCCCCTTATTTGTGGGCCACCCTTTTAAATTCGGCCCACTTATTTTTCTTCCCCCTCTTTCTTTTCTTTCCCCTTCCCGGGCCGACTTCATCCGGCCGGCCCACCAAAACTCCCGATCCGGCCGGCCCACCATCTCTTTCTCCGGCCCGACCTACTCGCCGCTCGTTTTTCGCGGCCCACGGCCCGCTCGGCCGCTCTCTTCCTTTTCTCGCCCGACCTATCGCCGTCCCCTCGCTCTCGTCGCCCGTTCCTCTCACTCCCCCTTATCCTCTTCCCCACCGCCACGGCCGAATCGCCGTCGCCTTCGCCCGCATCACCTCCGCCCCCTCCGCAGCTCCGCTCAGTGCGCCGCTTCGTCTTCCTCCCTCCTTCCCTCGCGCCGCCGGCTCTTCGCCCCGAGCGCCGCCTCCGCCCAGATCCGCCCGGTTTCTCCTTTCGGCCCGGCCCACCGCAGCGTTGCCCCCACCGCAGCGTCGCCTCCAACTGCTCCACCGCAGCGCTCGCCCCCACCTCGGGTCAGCATCGCCCACACCTCCACCTCCACCGGCTCCGCAACACCGCGTCGTCGCCCACTCCGCAGCGCCATACCGCGTCCCATCGGCGCCATGGCCACCCATGCCGCCTCCGTCAACCCCGGTTCCGTTTCTCCCCCTCCAGCGGCTATAAAGAGGACCCGGTGCCCTCCACCTCCTCCCCGCGTTGCTCCTCCCTCTCCCCAGGTAAGTCCCCCAAACGAGAAAGCCTCGCTTCGGCTTCTTCCCCTCCGACCGAAGCCCCTGCCTTCGGCACGCCCCCGTCACCGCCTCAGGCCCAGGCCCAGTCGCCGGCGCTGGAGCACCACGGCGACGCCCCTGTGCCACCACATCAGCCAGCTGCAGCGCCCTGCCTCCTCGGGACCGCCGTCGCCAGGCTCCTCCCCGCACCGCCCTCAACTCCGACCCTTCTCCGGTGCTTCCCCGCCCCGTAAAAACCCTCGGTGAGCTTCCCACCTCCACCCCTCCACTCCCCTCCCTCCGGCCCTAGTCGCCCGGCGGCTGCGCCTGGGCCACCCGAGCCCCGCCGCCTGGGTCAAACCGGCTGCCACCCCGGTTGGACCGGCCCACACACCCCCTTTCTCCCTCAGCTCTCTGTGCTCTCCCCCTCAGTACCCTCTCTGCCTTGGCCGAACCTCCCCTTTGCTCTGCCTCCCTCCTCTGCCCCCCCCCCTCTGTCGGTCCAAGGACCAGACAGCAGCATCAGTGCCAATTGTGCTGCCATTTGTGCTGCTGAATCCTTGTTCAAGCCTTATATTGTTTCATCAGCTGGACTGCTATCTGTGTTGCTCCTCCAGAGTTGATTGATGATTGTGGTTTAGTGAATTTTCAATGTTCATTAGCATTGGCTCTAATAGTGTTTGGTGTAATCTGTCATTTGTAGAAGATCGCATATATATTGAATCACCTGTGTTTGTCTCCAATTGTTGATTATTGAACAATGGTTGTTGTCAGTGAATAAGATGAATTGCAGTGATTATTGAATGTAATGACTAGTCATTGGTTTGGGCCGTGGATTGAATTATTACATGTGATTGTCTTTGATTGTTGTTAGAAATGCTTGATTTTCAGTATCTGTAAATTGAATTGTCGAATTCTGTTTAGCACTCCGTCAGAGCATGATTATCAGGTGGAAATAATCTTTAGTGATTCAGAAAGGATAGTAGTGGTAGCAATTTGTATAAGAGCTTTTGAAGTATATGATTAGTATTATCATTTTGAAATTGTGTGTAAACCGGCTATAGAAACATTTCTGGGATATTATGTCATTCAGCAGACTAAATTGATTGATTTGGCAATTATGTATTGTTGCATTAGGTCCATAGTTAGTTATGCTTGCAAATGGAAAGTCTGCGATCAATCGATAGTTGAGGTTGTGTTAATCCGTCAATCGAGTTGTTGAGTTGTAGAATTTGTTATTTATATATTTCGATTGTCAGCATTTGATTCGTAGTTGTTTCCCCTGTTGGTAGCAGTGGCATTGAGGTTACAATCGATCCAACGATTAAGAAATATTGCAATGGATTAATAGAATATTTTGTTGATAGTAAGTTGATTATTGATTAATTGTCTAAGATTACTGATCCTCAGTATAAGTGTTTTGGCAGTAAATTGAATTGTTGATTGTGATCTTGATTATTAGGAATAGTTTTAATCTTCAGTGCATTATTGTCTATTGGATTTGTTAATCAATTGTTAGCTGTTGGTTAGCGTTTCGTCAGTAGCTCAATGGTTGTTGGAAGTAATGATATTTAGTGAAAGCTGGAAGTATTGATTTGATTACTTTATCAATTCGTATTGTTTGGAAATGATTTGTGGTTTGGCAATAGAATCTGTGTCTTGATTTAGCAATAGTAGTAGTAAGTTGAGTAGCTAGCTTTTGAATCGATGAGTATCATCTGACAGCTGCGTTTGGTATTAAATTGCCATTGGATTTTGTGTCGATCGAGTATTCTAGATTGGTATAGAACCGGTAGTCGAGTTGCTTTGTTGCCTTGTCGCCTGTATTGGTAGTCTTGCAGTCTTCCGAATCCGCAGTAGAGCATTCCGGCAAAGCTACTTTGACCATACCCTCTTTGTATCCTCCCTCATGGCAGAAATTCCCTGTCATTCCTCCTTTTCGCCCAACTGGACGTTTGACTCCGTCAAACATTCCAGTGTCGCTCAAACCATTCTCTCAAACCGTCCTTCGCAATCTTTTCGAGGCTCTTGTGTTTTATTTGGTCTCTTGGATTCTTTGTATTTATTTGGTTTTCAATCGTTATTGCGTAAATAGAAATCGAAGTCCAGAAGAATCGACGACTCAAGCAGATCCAAGATTCAAGCAAAGACGCCGACCAAGACTTCGAACCTCTGTCTAATCAGGCTTTGAGTAAGATCAAGGCCACGGTAAAAATAGCCCAGGCGAGTCAACACTTTGATCATATTGATTCCACATTTTATGCAAATTATATCCTTTCGAAATATCAAATTGCATGCTTTAATTTTTATGCAAATGTATGTCAAATTTTCTAAGGTAGTTAAATGCCTACTTGTTTATTAATAAATTATTATTCCATTCCTTTGAAAGTTGAACTCCCAGTATCCTTGTCACCCTAGTAAATATCTGGTAACCTACTAGTTATAAGTCGTACTTAAATGCCATGCTAGACTTGTTTAAGTACCGGGGTATTACTACCCCAAATCATCATCCTTTTATCATCATCACTTGTTTTGGACAGTCATTGGGGAGAATGACTAAATTGGTTGTGGTAATTTGTTTTATACCTCTCCAAAACTCTAAAAATTTGCTAATACCCATCTGGGCGGATGGTAAGCTGGAGGGTAAATGGTTGGGTGCTAATGTAGCCCAGGATATTTTTGTGAATGGCATGTGGTAAGAACCGCTCAGATAATCTTAAGGACTTAATCCTGTGATGACCTCTTATTGTAAAACAGTACAGCCACAAGTCTATAATGGTGTCGACCTGGCTAACTAATTGGTGTCCACCGGTACGAGCTGCACCATTGGAGGGGCTCCCCAATGCCGTGAGCCCAAGAGGCTACGTATTGGGGAATGTAACTTGCGGGACCCTAGGCGTAAGTTGCATGGCGCAAGAGGGGGTCTGGGCGTAGTGGTTGTCGGGTCCCACGGGAACGAAACCCCGCTCAGGTGAAACCTTAGCGGGTGTGGCAAATATCGAGGGATGCCTTGTAAAGGCCTTGTGATAATCTCCCTTTGATTCACATGTCTACGGAAACGTGTGTACATATCAAACTGATTATCTCTTGTGGGTAAAGATGTACAATCTCTGCAGAGAATAAAAACTGTTCGAACAGCCGTGCCCACGGTCAAGGGCGGGCAAAAGAACTTACAAGATATAGTTCTATTTCAAAAACTTTTGTGGGTGGGTTGAAAAATGTGCGGGGCTCACCTAGCCCTTGATTTGGATTTTCCTGGGTATTCTTACCCAGCGTTGGTATTAGGTGGGTATGACCACCGTTGAAAAGAAGCATGAGACAGAGTTTCCGATGGAGGGAACCTCTGCTGTTATCACTTATTGCATAATTAATCTCTTTAAAAATGCAATTTGGTCCAAATGCTAAGTGATAGGATTTTCTAATATCTGTATCTACAAATGCTGCTTTACGCAAATAAAAGAACCCGAGCCATCCTTGTTACACCTTGCATGTATATTATTGCATCTGTGTGTGTTGGCTCGCGAGCACGGTAGTTGTGCTCATCCTCGCTCTTTCCCCAAACCCTCAGAAACAGGAACCCTGGAGCTGGCAACTGCATCAAGGATCCAGAAGTCTGAAGACCCGGAAAACGATGAAGCGTAGTTTAGTCCTTAGTTGTTCTAGTCTCACCCCAGTCTAGCTGACTCCGTTGGTTCTTGTGTACCTCCTATATTGTTGAAGTTTGGATAATATCGGGCGATACAGGTTCCCGATCACTTACTGCGGTAAGATGTGCCTCACCCTTTGCTACATTGTTGCTTCCGCTATCTTTTGTAATGTATTCATTTGGCCTGTCCGGCCCTTGTTGTAAAAATTGGCCCGAAGTGGTCTATGTAAACTCTGATGTGTAAATTAATGAATGAAATAATTTTACGCCATGTATGGTTTGATTCAGCAATGTACCTGTGGAGTGCTAACTACTGATCCAGGGAATAGCACAGTGATTTCACAGAGGATCCAGATGCAGAAATCTGGGGTCCGACACTGGAATATTAAATAACAGCCGGTAACCAAAATCCTGGTTAGCATTAGGGGTGAAAACAGATCGAATACGGACGGATAATGACTCTGCTATATTTGTTTTTTATTTTTTTCGGATCCGGATACGAATATGGATACTCCAAATACGAATACGGATACAAATAATATCAAATACGAATACGGAGTGAATACGAATTCAAACGAATACGGTCGTGGAAATGTTTCGGAACATGAAAACCCTTTAAATTGTATGCCAAAAATTATCAAAAACTTATAATTAGTTTATTTGATGCAAACATTCATGAATTGTTCATATTTTTAGCAACTATACATAACATTGGCACTAGCAAGCTGCATTAACTAGTTCATCATAAATATAACACTTAGTTTACTATATTTAGCTCATAAGTCATAGCTCACAAAGTCACAAGTCATCACACATTCACACCTAGTTCGTCACATACATAAAACTTAGTTCACACTAACATTGATCAGGCTGGATGGTTAATCTATATACAAATGATTGTAACATCACAAAGTATGTTACCAAAAATAAAATTAATAAAATTAATAAAGTTATTATTTTATTGGATTTTTTGATATTTAAAATAGTTTTCTTGGTTAAAAAGAAAAATAATAATTAAATAAAGTCAATTATTTAATTTCCTAGTTTTCAATGTCAAAAATAAAATTTATTGAGATTTCTGGGATTTTATTGGATTTAAAGTGAAAATGGAAAAAAAAAATCTTTAATTTTCTGGATTTTAAAAAGGTTTTTCCTATTTTTCAAAAATTAAAAATAATTTATGTGCAAAAATAAAACCAACTTTAACTTGGAATTAATTTTATTAAGTTCAAAATAATTCAAAGAATTTTTTTATTTTTGCTAGAATTTTTTAACTCTATTTGCTATTTTCTAAAAGGCTATTTGATTTGTTGCCTTTTCTAAAATTCAGAAATCAATTAAAATATCATTTTCTCTTTTGGGCTGAAATCCTCTTCTTTTGCGCCGAAATCCAGATATCCGAACTTGGTCTTATCCGGATAATCCGTATTCGTATCCGTATCCGCCGGATAGCATGCCTACCGTATTCGTTTCCATTTCCGAAAAAAAAAATCCGAATTCGTTTCTGATCCGAAAATTATCCGAGAAAAATCCGATCTGAGACAATCCGAATCCGTTTCCGTCCGGATCGATCGGAAACTGTCCGATCCGCTTTCATCCGTAGTTAGCATATAGCACTCAATACACATCTCTACTGCTATATTAGTTTGTCTGATCATGTTTAATGAGGTTTGCCTCTTATCTTTTCAATGGTCATCGTGTACACCGAAAATATAAAGAGGATGTAGAGAGAAAAAAAAAGGTATAGCTTTTGAATTTTGGTAGTGGACAGAAGGATGAAAGATGTTGCACCATATCTTCCACCAATTCATGACCCTCGTTGTATGCATGGCTGTTGTTAATACTGTTATAGATAAGATCTCCTTGTAGATTACTTCTCACATCTCCAAATGGTTTAGGTGCACATCTATCAATTAAAGTTGATTGATCTAGACCTTTGTCTGCTAGGTAGGTCATACAAATGAATTTCAGCATCTGTAATTCCAGATGAATTTCATTGATTACACTTTGCACACTCTCCTGTTCTGTGATGGTTTAAGTGTTATGGCTAAATGGTTAGATATTGCGTATAGTCAAAATGATGGTTGAATGTTGTGTAACTTCCAGAGTGGCTTTTATATAACTCCAAGCTTTCCTTTGTAGTGAGGTTTCCTTGTGTGTTCTATTCCCTGCATTATGGGCTCTTATATCCTCTTTTACAGGTTAGTGATGAGCTCTCAGGACGAACTCATCGCTGCAGCCATTTTAGTCTTCATCAAATTACATAGTGTTTTTTCTTCTATTGGATCTGAAAAGCCTATGTAGGTAAAATTCAGTGTTAACTTTTTTATGCCATTTATGTCTATCAAGTGTTGTCAATCTCAAATTTATGAATAGCTTGGATAAGTACCGAGTGCAAGTTGTTTATGGATTCAATAGAAAGACCTAAACTTTCATATTCTATCTTTTATAAAATACATGAACCTTTAGTGCAAGTTGTTTATGGATTAAGTATGAGGGCAAGTTCTTACCTGAAATTTGGTCGGTTTGCCGCTATGTTGTGTTCAGCATGGTGGGCAATCGGCTTAGCTTTCTTTGGCTTGTGTTAGTCTAATGTGATTATTTAGTTTACGTGGTTGCAGATTAATTTGTGCGATGGGAAAATCATCTTGTGGAAGAACGAGGACTGCAATGAACCCGTGCTCACCAGCAACAAGGTGAGGCCTTTGGCTACCGATCATGGTTCAATTTTGTTGCAATGCCGTTTTTTTATAAGATCAGTCTTATGTTGTTGACACCGATTTATGGAAATAATTTGTTGAAATATACTTGCCTAATCGTTGCACTAATGAACATTCTCTATCCTTTGATCTTGAATTTGATTTTTTTTCCTTTTTTGTTGCTTTTAGTGGAACGAGGATTCATATACTGAAATGGGAACATCATTTTGAATTCAAATTTCGTTACCAGCCAAGATCTCGATAAAATATCAGAAAATCTCATAAATCTTCGCTAAAATTTCCAGAGGTAAATGTCTAAAAGAAACTACTTATCTGACTGGCTATTTTTGTTGCATAAATTTTATGTGAAGATTCCTCATAATAAATGTGTTGGTTGTAATTCACACTTTCAAGTTGGTCACCTGTTCATTTTCCTATATTAATTGTTTTAACCCAGAACCTTCATTGGAACCAAATTTAAAAGGCCCTTCTCATATTCCGGTGATAGAAAAAAAATGCAGTCCTATTGTGTGTATCACTGTTGGAAAATTTTCTTTGTTCTTATCAAAAATTTCTTAGCTTGCAAAAAATAAGAAATGCAATAGGATGTTTTCTTTGTATTCATGTTTGACAAGAAACGACATCAACTACTAAATGTGTACATATATGTTTTGCTTGATATATGTGTAAGAGAATTTTAATATTCATTCTAAAATCTGGACCACGTTAGATGATATGTATCACCCGCTTTTGGGACTGCAACATTACTCCATCATCACACTATCATTGAAAAAGATTAGTTGTAGCTCTTCTAGTTAGGCTACACTAACTTCAATTTTGCATTGAAGCTTCTTTTTCCTCACAGATTGATTTGCTTTCATCTTTTCTCCAGTGCTCCTGCGTGATTTTAATGCGGTTTTTTTTCTTAAAAAAAAGTTGACATTTTCTATACAAAGATCTTGCAAGAACCACCTGTGAGCACCGTACAAAGTTAACTTGATGATTTATTGAATGATCCATCAGTTCTGGAATGTAGTTTCCTTGGTTTTGAGTTTTTGGCTACTTCTTGAATTAGTATCCCTCTTGAATATTTGTTTCTGTAGTTCAATCAAACTAAAGTAAGATTTTGCTCTGTTTTAATTTTATCCATTCTTGAAAATGTAATGCTTTGACTAACAAATCATAGTAATTTATAACACCAGTTGCTGCATAGTAGTTACAGTGTAACACCCCAGCCCAAGAACCAGGAATATCACTAAACTACCCTATCAATTTCAACATCAACTAACGTATAATTACAACAAGCATATTAACGATAAAACCTATCCACATGTCACAATAACACAAGCATAAAGATATAACAATCATAAGCAATTTATTTCTAGGAGCAGAGCAAGGTATTAAACCAAGATTACCATAAACCAATAGATTAAGTCTATTGAATGAATAATCAACTCTAGCTTATCATCTAAGGTTATTCAACACCATCATGTCCTAAATATAAGTCATCATGCTATAATAAGAAAAAATATCATGTCCAATGAATCAAATGGTTCGGTGTAGGTTGTGATTCCAAGTGCGCTAGACCTTCCCGAGTGAAACGTCATCAATGGTCACCTAAAAGCCACAATAGAGCAAGAGTGAGTCCAAAACTTAGTAAATACATAATAAAGTCATAAACAACAGTTTATCAACCATAATCAAGGTTAAACAACAGTTTATCAACCATAATCAAGGTTATCATCATCATCTATCTATTTAATGCCATTCTCATACTCAAATAAATAAACTATATTCCAATTTAACAATTTACTCATATATGTGAATGCATCATTATGCTCATGTTCATATGCATCTCATCAGCTGATACCGATATAGCAGAGTGTTCACCCGCCAATGACATACTCTATCCTTCACTCCCGTAATGTGCCCACCAAAGTAGAATTTTATCTCGAGCACTCTGGACTAGTCATGTATCTTTCTCACCGACCTTACCAGAATAGTTATATGACTTTCTCACCGACCTGGCTCGTGCAACTTCTGTCTCGATGAATGTAAATGATGTAACATCTGTAATTATTCATCAACATAATTCATCTCATTAACTCAATATCTCATTCTCATTAACTCAATATCATAATCTCATTCACCCAATGTCATCAATATCATGTATAAGAATAAGTTTAACGAAAGTATAATAAATAGCATGATAAGTAATATCAATGACAATGGTGAACAACCCGTTGTTCACTACTCTACCATGTACTTGCCTCTTAGCCCTTCGAAGTCAGATGATAAAATTGTGGCACGACGCATGAACAAGCAAGTAAAACACACACTCAAAAATATCATCAAAATCACATCATCACAGCACCAACCCGACACACTAATCGACCTCGCATGTTTACGCCAAACCTACCAAATTAACCCAAATCTACCAGACGCACTACCCGCTATCCCAGTAGTAAAATGGCTCTAACTTATTCATACGAACTCCAAATTCAACCAACTAAGACTTTCTGGAATCCTCAAGAAACAACCTACATTTTTCAAGTTATAACGAAACTCTGATTCTACCGTTTTATACCCCATTTATTTACCCAAAGACTGTTCCAGATTTTGTCAGAACAACCTTTTCTCAATTTTATAACTTTAATTCTAAAACTTGAAAATATATGAATAATGTAAGTTATCGAAAGAACACTATATTTCCTACAATATTCAAGTTGATACTAATATTTAATTTTACCAATTTCTACACGAAATCGACCAAACTACATGAAGTCTGCCAACTACATCCAGAATCTGGACAGCAGCCTTCCGGAGGTCATAACATTTCGCTCACTACTCCAATTTTATCTAAGTGAGAATAAAAACTTTAGGGAGGAGGATCAATTAGAGATAATGGATTTAACATATGTTTCAGGGGGGGTTTGCATATCTAAGACAACCTGGGATGTGGACTCTTGGCCCACAGCATTTCAGCCCAAAGGGGGAAGGGGGCAGTCAGCCACCTAAGGGGGGGACAACCCTAGGGTGCCTCCTCCCTCCCCACTTGGCCGCCACCCCCTCCCCTCCCTGCGCCTCCTCCCCCCCCCCTGTCCAGCATCATTGCAGCTCCTCCTCTGTAACATCCCAAAATTGGTTTGTGTTTCAAATGTAATAAAAATGAGGAGAAATTAAAACTTTTTCTTTGATCTTGATTTTTGTAATCAGTTCCATAATTTTTGTAAAGGAAATTATGTGAAATCAAAAATCAAATTATCATTTGGACACCAACACAAATATCCTTCATAAAGATCTGGTGCCCAACTTTTGGAAATAATTTTTCTTGGGTCTAGGGTTGATGTTCAACACCTCTGAATTATCTCATGGTTTTTAGGAATTATTTGAAAATTTTTGGAGGCAAGTCAAACTGGTCAAACCATATTTTCCCCTCTTCTGGAATTTCTGGAGAATATTTCAGTGCATAAAAATCTCTGAAAATTTTATGGGAGGTTCCTACTGCTGTCAGCAAGCTCCAGTTAAAATTTCATAAATTTTGGAGTTTGTTTGCTACCTCAAATAATTCCTCAAAAATCAGATGTTTAAAATTCAAATTCTAAAGGGTTTGCACTGTTCCTCGGGTTCGAACCGGACTCGGGCTCGAGCCACTTGACTCGGTCGAACCAACTAACCGCACTGGCGCGACGCAGTCGGGCTCGGGAGTTGTCAGCCGTTGGATCAGCATCGCACGGTCCAGGATTGAACGAGCGTTCGAATCGTTTAAATCGAACCGATCTATTGCAGCCGTCCGATTAAATCCAACGGCCGTCGTTCGTCGTCTTCCTCCGCTCGCGCGAGTTCGGCCGAAGTCAGCGATCTTTGGCGTGCGATGCAGCCGGCAGAGCCAGTCGCGTCTCCCTTTGGCCAACGGCTCTGCGCATTATTGCTCCGTCCGGCCGCCCCCACAGTCGCCGTCTCCCCTGCGGTTACCTGCCCCCGTCGCCCTCGGCCAACCTCAGCACAGTGCGCCACCATTTTTCCTTCCCGTTGCTTCTTCCTTGCTCTTCGGCCTATAAGACTCCTCCAGTGGCTTCCTTATCCTCCTTTAAACACCCTCGAGCTCCAGTGTTGCTTCTAGTACACTAAGTGAGCTCCATTTCAATTTTTTCCCTCGGCCGCCATTGTTGAAGCTTCGGATCCTTCGGTGGAAGTGGTGCTCCGGGCCTTCTCTCTCCAAACCCTTGCTTCCTCGGTTACTTGGCATCTCGTAGAGTATTAACCCTCTGTCAATTTGGCTTTTGACAGAAAGGAGCAGATCAATTTCGGACTTCCCCCAATTCGACCGAAACAGCTACTCTTCTTCACCCGAGCCGGTTCAACTCTCTCCTGTGCGTTCTCTGGGCTCAGGTAACCTCTCTTTAGTCCCTAGTTGTTTGGCACTCGCTCCCGTGGACCGCAGCTGAGCTTATCGCCGTTTTCGTTTTGGTCATTTTTCGGCCCTCTCGGTTCCTTCCGGCTTGCCGGCGATCTGGTCCACCGCAGCCAACGCCATTGGTACCATTAGGTGCGCAATGAAGTTTGGGACCCATTTTGGGCGTTCGCTCGCACCGCCGCGGCCAGAGCCGCCGGCGGCGAGCCGATCTTCCCCGTCAAATTTTGTCGGACGAAAATCTGGGGTGAAGTTGAACTTGAGTCATTGCGGACCGTCGATCCTAAGATCTACGGCCCGAGATTGCGCTGAAAATTGAACTGAACGCACGCCTTGATCCGCGAACCGTCGGATCCCAGATCAACGGCTCGCGTGCGTGGGCGCGTTCGGACCACCGGACGCTCGGGTCAGTGAACCGTCGGATCCGGATCCACGGCTCGTCGCGCGTGAGCGTTCGGACCACCGAACGTTACGGGCCACGTGAACCGTTGGATCGAGATCCAACGGTTGGCGCTTAAGGCCGCAGCGCTGCGTCAGTACTGGGACGCGGACCGTTTGATCCAAGATCGACGCTCCTCGTTCGGCCACGTCGATTCTCATTTCTGACATTCCCGAGAGGATTTATTTATCAACTGAAAAATGTGATAACTTGTAAAATGCATAACTAATTCATTTCAAATCCTTTTCGGTTGATTCAAATTTTGTTGGTTATGTTTTTAACTCATCTTTAAGTTAAAAATGTTTCCAACCTCAGTATAGCTCCAGAAAATTTTGCTAATGAATAGTAGTATTTTTGATTTATAAAAGCTGAGCAAAATGGTTTTGGTCATATCTTTGGCATTGAGAATCCAAAGCAATTGGTTCTTGTTGCTAAATTCATTATAAATCAAGACCTTGCTACTGTAAAAATTTTAGAATTTTTGGAGGGAGTTTACTGTTGGGTCTTTGTATTTTATTCGTTCTTATCGATTGCTTTTGCTTTCTCGTTAGGATCCGAAGAGCACATTCATAATATTGTTGATCCTCAGCAGCACCTTGACCCACAGCAAGCAGGCAAGATATTTGATCATAAATGTCCCATTACTTTCAAAGTCTAATATCTTGTTTACAAATTATATGTATGCATTGCTTTTGTGTCCAATTATTTTTGCCCTGTTTAGAGGTAGCTATTCCTAATGCATTGTTGCCATTAAAATGTTATCCCCTGCCACAACCATAAGTTATTATCATCGCTGGTGAATTAGAGCCCGGTGATTTAATTATGCTCTTTTACTGTCTTTGCGATGTCATGCTTAGAAATGCTTAGCTACTAGGTAGAATTGGCGGTTATCGACTTAGTCGATGACCTTGATCACACAAATCATTTTGTTTATTTTTGGTTCAGCACATTATGCTTTTGTTTTGTAAAAACCGAAAATGAAACAAAATGATTTGACTTGGGCACAATGGCATGTTGGTGTGATTGTTGGGTGTGACAAGGAAAGGTGCCCAGGTCCCTAAGGACCGAAAATGTTGCTTGCGCCATTGATCCAAGTACTTTTGCGTACTAACCACATGAGGGTTATATGGGACCCCTCTTGACTTAGTACTTTGGCGTGTGTTATCTCCGAGTCGCAGGAGGGGGTTGTGTGTGTTGTGTGAAACATGATATGTGTTCTCGGTGTTCTTGTGTTGGGTGTGCGGTGGTGGAGATTCCGGGTAGGCTCTCCACCTCGAGGAGCATTGTAGTTGTCCAAGGCTTTACCTGCGACGGGTAGTTGACCGAGGCTTTACATTGACTCCGACACAACGTATGGGTTTCTATCCATACGGGCGGCTCGTAGTTAATACACAATATTGGAAATGTCTCGTAGGACTTAGCTGTGCCGGCATACCAAAGGAAGTGTGCTTAATCTTGTGGCAAAAAGGCGGTCTGACATGTGGGTAAGTTGGTACACCCTGCAGGGATAAAACTATTCGAATAGCCTCGTCCTAGGTTATGGACACGCTTGGGGATTTCCCGCAAGATCTAGATTTCAACAACTATTTTTGTTTTAAAAATTAAAACTTGACATGGTTGGCGTGAATGGGTAATTCATGCTATTGTTGTGGTGGCTAATGGTTTAGTCACTTCCAGGACTATTTTACTGTTGTTGCTACATGTTTACTACTGTTTTTATCAAATAAAATCAGATTGCAAAAATTGCCTTTGATCTATTACATTATTGCAAATAAAACTTGCATTATGCTTAAAAATTTGAGTCCTAACCTGCTCCACTTAAATAAGCTTACATGTAGTTATTGTATAGATCTGTTATCATTCTTATATATCTTGCGAGTACATTCAAAGTACTCACCCAGTTTTTGCTGGGCTGCTTTTGTTTGCAGAGGAAGAAGGTGAGCCCCTAGGGCCTCACTTTTGTGAGTTGTGCTGTGGATTCGACGACTAGCCTGGCGGTCCGGTCGGTTGCCTTGTGGGTTAAAGGCACACTGATTGGCTCTTTTGTTTTATGGCCATCTTATGGCACTTTTGCTTCCGCTGTTAATTTCCCTTATGTATTTGTCATTTGGCCGGTCGGCCCCTCTTTTGTAATGACTATCATTTATTTATGTTATCTTCTGGATTGTTGTTTATGTTTCGGTTCTATGTGGATGAATGGAATTGATGCATGAACTTTGTAAAGAGGTGTGTATACTGCACTCTGGGAAGTATACATGTCTCGAGTCTCGGATTATCTGATTTGTGATGCTAGGACCAAGTGGATGGTTAAGCATTACAAGCCGGATAAACCGGGGTCTCACATCCTCCCCCTTATAAGCCTCCCTGCTACCGGTCAAGAAGAAGAAGGGGGGGAAAACCCCATAGGTGGTGGCCGGCCAAGAGAAAGGAAGGGGGAGAAGGGGGGGATCGCATGGTTGATCTTGCAACTTTTAGCATGTTCTTCAAGGGGTAACTCTCAGTTCCCGTTCTCTTAATCTTTTAGTGTTGCGTTTTGGCGATATCGGGTAATAGATTGAGTTCTGGAAATCTGTAGTTTTAGGGTTGCTAACTGCAAAATTTGATCTGGCCATCTCCTGTAGATTTGTGGGTAACGTCGTTAGCTTTCCATAGAGTCTTTGATCATATCATTAGGATGAACAAATTATTAGTTATGAATTTTTCATCGCTGGTGTCCCGAGGTTCTGTGAGGATTCGGGTAGATTGTATTAACTGGATAATAGAAATTAGTTAACAAATTATTTAGAGGATACCACCAACATTAAAGTTTTATACAATCTAATAAGGTTTTCATAAAGCTAACAAGCATAATTTTTGGATGTTCATACTGAAATTTATGAATGTTTTAGTTGTGCTGTCCAGAACATCTATCAGGTTCTGGTGGTTTTAATATATGTTTAGTAGAGATAGAGAATGTCAGAATCTGGGTATCTCACCAACTAGTTTAATGTGAGTAATTTAGTAAGATTTTCATATAATCAAAGAACACCATTTTTTGATAATCATACGAAAAGTTATGATTTTTAGAAGAGGACTGTCCTGTTTTGGGACAGATCGATGTTTCTTGGGAAGTGATGTTTGGGTTGCGCTAAGGAGTGTAGATAATTATATAATTATTTTTTTATACCGTATGCTCGAGAATGTCCTCTTAGTGTGGTTATTAAAATGTTCAGGTGGTGGTTTGAATCTGGGGGCAGCGGCCTCTTTGCATTATCAAGCTCCACACGGTTGAGGCAAGTGCAATTAGTGGGTAGAAAAATTAAAAATATTGTTCATGAATGTTTGTATTATGATTATGCTCTCTATTCGTGATTATCACTACTAGTCGTTGCATTCTCATGATGAATAAATGAATAGACTCATATGCATCATGTTGTTGTCTTTGAGACTTGGCTATGCGGTGGCTAAGTATTGCTTTTGAGGTCCCGGTCATGTATTAGACGGGCATGAGCTCCACACACTCATAGAGTGTGAGCTTATGGTCCCTGTGTTAGAAGGCACATGCATGGGTATGCATCGATGGATGCATACCCCGCATTACCGGTAAATGCAAAGAGTAAAGAAAAGGTGCATTTGTGGCATTTGCAACGCATAAGCATGAGCTGAATGTTATGGAATATTGTGAATTGTTAATTGTGGCAAAGATGAATCTTGGATTATTATTTTACTTGTACTTTGCTGAGTTGCGAACTCACGCTTGTTGTTTTGTTTATCTTTTAGGTGCCATTAACACGAGCGACATGCATGGGAAGGGCTAGTAATAAGGATTGATGCACTCGTCCACGAACAATTTCTTGAATGCTAAATTTTGAAAGTAGGATATTATAATTGAGAAAATTGCTATGATGATATTATTTGGTTATGACTTTATGTCTCTATTACTTTGTAATAGAGCCGACTAGTGTTTTCATGGAGGTTTCTATGATTATGATTTAAGTTGGATATTTGATATAATTGTTATATGTTAGAATCCCTTATTTGGTTAACAAAACAAAGGAGATTCTGCCAAAATTTAGGGTAATGACTTAGATTTTGTCTTTGTTATCTTATTGTTTTAGTAACCTTCCACGCTCGAGTTGGGCTGGGGTGTTACATTTGGTATCAAAGCGGGATGTAAGTCCGTGGATCCACTGCTGCTCCTCTAGCAAAAATTACATGCCCCAAGAAAGCAACTTCCTTTAACCAGTCATCTGCTTCAAGAGGATCAACTGAGCCAGCAAAGGTTGGTGGTCTGGTTCTCATAAATTCCCCCAGTCTAGACGGAGGTGGTAAAACTGGAGTAGGGGATGGTTCAGGTTGATTGACTTGATTATGAGCAAGCGCCTATAGTAACTGCAGTTGCATTGACCTCATCTTCTCCATATTCAACATCAGACGCTGACCAGGAGTTGGTGGTGGTAAAGGTTATTCCTCAAATAATTACTCTGTTTGAACTTGAGGTCCTTGTGGTGCTTGAGGCAAAACTGGCTCCTCGGAAAATGGTTGACCGTGACCCCTTCCAAGACCACAGCCTCAGCCAGCTGCACAGCCTCCTCCATGAGCTCCTCCACGACCTGCTGCACGACCTCTTCCACGTCCTCTTCCAATGTTCTCCATCTAAGCGATCCAAGGTTAGCAAGGAGAAAATAGGGAAAAGCAAAGATAAGAGAACAGGGGTAAAACTAGCATCCCAAACAACAACCAACACAGGCTCAACAGGAAAGAACTCCAACTGAAATTAAAATGGAAAATAGTTTTTAGAATGGTTGTATCACACGTGCTTGAGGCTTGATACAGTCCAATCTACAAAGGCAAACAAAAATAATCGTTTAATTTCGCAAGACCTTTATTGGACACTGCAGACTCACGACCAAAGACTACTCCTCAAACTAAACCTCGTCAGGGTCCTCCTCATAATCATTCTCAGCGTCATCCTCGGTGTCATCCTCAACGTCGACCTTGATGTCACACTCCACAGGCTAGGGATCCTCAGGCTGGTCCACCGAGTCAATAGCACCTCCAGCGATGAGAGCATTAGAGGGGGCAGCAGTGACAGCTGTACCAGAAGACTCTCCTCGAGTGGCAGGGGTGAACAAGCTGCGATACACCGCTGTAGTCATGCGGTCATCGGGACGGTGCACTCTCTTGCGTGCAGTAGTGCGGATGCAGGAAGGACGGGATGGCTTCTTCAACTGGGCGAGCTCTCTCTCAGCCCCATCTAGCCTCTCATAGACACGCTCCAACTCGTTTACCAAAAACACATAGGCCTCATCTTGCGCCTTGATCAATAACACCATGTGTGAGATGGTGGTGTCCTCCTCCCTCTCGGCGGCTCTGAACCTGCTGAAGACTTCCCCCTTCTTGTGATAGGGAAAGTAACAAAAAGCAGTGTGTCCCAGGGCAATGCGGTAGTGGAACCCCAGATGGATGATCGCTTCTCTGGCAGCATCTTGCATTCCAACTTGTTGGTCTCTCTCTACCGTGAAGCGGTAGGGTCGATCTCCTAGTAGGTGACTCTTGGCGTAGATGGTGACCTTGACACACCACATCTCCTTGTTGTACTTGTTGATGGTGAAACCGTGGTACTCTGGGCGATGGATGTAACCCAATCCTTGAAGAATGAACCACAGCTCAGCGCAAAATCCTCCTTCCTTCTCAGCGCAAGAGTTGATGAACCGCATCTACAAAATTTTGAAAAACAAGATAAGATCAGTAATCAGTTTTTAAATAGTTAATACTAAGACAAGAAAAGAATACTAAGACAGAAAATAAAGTAGCAAAGAGACTTAAAAGTTTATAAATTAATTTTTAGGAAAATATAAATCCTTAAGGCTTGCCATTTCTAACTAGGTCATGTCCTACAGTCGACTCGGCTCTGATACCAACTCTGTCGAGACTGGATTTCTAAATCCGAGCCCTCTGTGTATTTCTACACAGTCCCAGATTAGTAGCTAGTGAACACAGTCGAAACATTGTTGATAACCAGCTTGAATCACAAAATAACATTAATAAACAACTGAGTACTTGCTTTATGGCCACTTATTACAAAAGAGGTTCAAAGACCTTGAGTCTCACAGCAGCAGAAATAGAATAAACTCTGTAGTTGACCCATCAAATCGCCCACTGGCATTCAACTGGGGAAACACAGCCTAGTACTCCGGGAAGCCTTCTTCGAAGCCGCATGCGAAATAGTCATAGTCGTTCTCGGCATCTTCGTAGACTTCTGAGATTTGTTGAGTGTAGCATATGAGTACATAAAGTACTGCATGAGTCTTGGGAAATGATGCATATGCATAGCTTTAACAATTGGGCATAAAGGGTTTGTTTGCACAAAGCAATATTTTAAGTTTAAACATCTTTTATAAAGCTCATTTGACAAAAGATGATTAAATAGATAAAATAATTTAAATCCAACTCAAGTGCAGGTTCCAACTACCATACACTAGTAAAGAAGCTCTAACCGCCAAGTTTTCAAGAATTGAGCTCTAACTGCCCAACTGGCCCTAACTGCCAGAACAACAATCCAAGAGTTCCAACAACTCCTGGATTTCTAAAATATTTCTTTTAAAACCAAAACTGAAATCTACCATATGTATACGCACCTTGCCCGCCCTTGACCGTGAGCACGGCTATTCGAATAGTTTTTAACACTCTGCAGAGGTTGTGTAGCTTAACCCACACGAGACAATCAGCTTATATTGTCCGCTCACACACTTCCAATGGTGTGCGACTAAGCGATTATCACAGGGCTTTTACAATACTTTATCCTACCATTAGCCTGCCTGACGAGCTTAACCCCAAGTCATGGATGTCATTTACCATCGACTCGGAGCTCACTGTTGTGGGGGATAACCTGTCCGGACTTGGATGCCTTTTACCAACGTCCGGCGCAAGCCCCGACAGACATGGACGTCATTTACCATCATCTGCACTAACCAGGTAACACCTACCATCTACAGTTTGCGAGCGTAATGCTAGAACATAGTAAATTATTCAGCCAGGTCCTTCCCATTTAGGACATGTGGTTGTATGATATTGCTTGGTTTGAATAAACACAAGAGTCGTTCCTTAATCAACCAGGGTGAGACAAACCAGACTCATGCCACTCACCCTAGTCTAAAATATTTTCCACTATTTTTATTTTATTTCCAAATATTGACATTACCTAATGTCAAATATTTTTCAAAATTTAAAGCATAACAATATTAAATGTTTTTCTCCCCCCAAAGGTTAAACAGGAACATAAAGCACGTCTAAGCAATTCTACTGTATCATACTATTCTGCAAATTTGTATTCAATAAAGTGGACTTTCCTACGCTAGGGTTACAAAGGTGCAGGATATCAAATATCAAGGATGGTAATAGCAAACTTTAGGTTTTTAACTAACAAACTACAGTTTAACTTATCATTTAAATAAAATAGCAATGCATAACTTTAAAAACTGAAAACATAATTTACAAATCATAGGTTCAAAGTGGTCAAAGGAGACTTGCCTTCGGTGACATTGGAGGTAAGCATTTCCTGTTGATCCAAACTTGCGTCGGCGACGCCTGACTCTACACGCGTGAATCAGACCAAATAAATAGCAGAAAATAAATAAAATCTAAAAATTATAAAATTATAAAATAAATACTAAAAATTAGAGGAAGAATTTAGGAGGAAGAATCAACGCATTTGGAGTTTGTATGAGAGAGAACGAATTTTTGGAATGAATAACATGGACATGTACAAACTAATGAACAACTAGATAATATATTTTACTGTTCATGGTCTTCCCAGAGAACAGAACGCCCAGCGCAAGATGAGGAAATGGGCGGCGCTGGTGAAGGAAAAGGGAGGGGTGGCCGGCAAATTAGCAAAATGGGACCTCGGCGAGGTACTCTACCTGATGGTGGTGGCGGCTCGGCCGGAGGTGAAGCGATGCCACAGCGGTGCAACGAGTAGCGCACGGGCGACGGTGGCGCACGGGGTGGCGACGCTCCGGTGATGCTCCGACGAAGGCGGGAGAAGCATGATATAGAACGCGACGATGTGAACTTTTTGGTGGTGGTGGCTCAGAGAGAGGACCTTTGATGGCGATGCATACTGATCTCAGATCTAAGGATTATATATCATCATTACTTGAGACCAACTGATGATACATAAAATTATAACAATCTCAATAGTGTTTCAAGGTGGGTCAATCTAACACCATATTCTCTAACATGTGCTTACATTTTTTATTCGATATCCACATATCTATGACTAGTCAAATATGGTCACCAATTAATACATATGCTGGTCGATAAGTCAATAGTGTCCGACCATTGACATCCAACCAGGGATACTTTTAGAATGACATCATACAACTATTAAAGAGCTTCACCAACAAGTCAAATATTTGTTAATCTTTATAAATGATAATTCATCTAAGGAACATAATGACATTTATTATGTAACTCATAAACATAGATATGATATAACCATCTCCATGATTGCCTCAAGGATCACCAACATGAAATTCAATGATGTGTTGAATTCTTCGGTGCAACCCCTTAGGAAACCTCACCATGGTTGGGTTCATACAATCTAGCTCGAATCATGGATTTCTCCATCACCTTGTAGTAGTCCTCAACGGTCATGCCACCTTGAGTTAGGCTTTGAATCTTGTTAAATTGAGCCCTCTTGTAATGCTTAGGAACAAAGCGTGCCGTCATCTCATTCCAGCTAGCAATTTGATATAGCCCTCGTCTGTGCCTGTCTATACGCAATAATCAATGAATTCAAGAGAGGCTACCTCAACTTTATGTGGCTTGGTGTAGTTGTAGACACGGAAGTAGCGCTCAACCTTGATCTCCCAATCAAGATACTCATCTGGATATGAACTTCCCGAGAAAGGCGGTTTGGATAATTTGAGCTTGCCCATTGCACCTTCCCGCTGGCCGGCATGATGGTTGCTTCCACCATGCTGAATAGGGTAGAAACCGTCATTGTCGACGAAGTCATCTTGGAAGTGGGCAGCATGGTATATACCTCCACCACGCCTACCAAAACCTCATTGGCCTCCTCGACCACTATGGGCAGCTTGAAACAGTGGTCACTGCCGGTTAGGAACAAACTGGACATCAGGGGCAGCCAATCGCTCCCATCCAATATGTTCAGCTAGCTTCAAGTCTCTGCTGCACAGTCGATGGTGTTTCTTCTCCGCCACCGTTGTTGTCGGCGTTTGAGAGATCACCAAGTTGAACAGCGCCAGCGAGCGTGGGTTGCGATGCACCAGCACCGACGTTACCATTGCTGTGTAGCAGCCGCGCCATCTGTGCTTGTAGATTAGCGGTGCTTCCCATCATATCGTTCACATTAGCATTCATCTCTTGCAAATCTTGTCTTGTCGCCATCTGATCAAGGCGACCATCAATGGGCTCAACAGCGTTCCAGATCTCAAGTCTTAGATGATCCCTCAATGCATTGTAGTACAAACGGGTCATCGGCTCTAGAGGATTCCCTCATTCTTCAATGCCATAATCTCCATCGTTTCCTTACTGTGTAACACCCAGCCCAAAATAGAGTCCAGAATTTCACCTATATATTTTTTCACTCCAAATTTAAATCATAATTACTTATAATTCCAGTAGCCTATGCATAGATAGAAATCCACAAAGGGTTTCCTTTCAACAAGCGTAACAACATAAATGCAATAAGGATGAAGTTCACACAACATGGGACCTCGCACCTAAGAACGCTCGAGGCCACGTGCTCAAGAACGCCCGTAACCATGCTTCTGGGAACACTGATTAGCAACAATACCAATACATAAACTATTACTATAGCATAGCCATAAATCATCTATAAGGTAATCAATGTTCACTAAACAAACTCTAGATAAATGCATCAAGTTTATAGGTTTAATTGTAGCAACTAAATAATGATACCTTCGCGATTGATAGTGTGTGATGTGTATATGCTACTCACATCCCATGCATGTCGCCTTCAACGTTCACCTAAAAATAAAAAGGCAAGGGTGGGTCCAAGACTCAGCAAGTACATAATAGAACAATAAACTTGCAGTTTATCATTCCTGTAGATTATTATCATCATCATTCATGTATTCAATGTAACACCCCGGCCCAACTCTGAGCCTAGAATGTCACCTAAATTTTTCTCACTTCTAATTTAAATCATAATTACCAAGAATTCCAGCAAGCAATGCATTTAATAAAACTCACAACGGGTCACTTTTCAACAATCATAACAATATAAATACATAGAGTATTAACTTTCACACAGCTTGAGACCAAGCGTCCAAGAACACCTGGGACCACGCGCCCAAGAACACCCGAGAACCAGATGTCCGAGAACATTGATTGGCAATAACTAAATAAACAAACCATAATTAAAGCAATCAAGTTCCAAAGCCACTAAGCTAATGATAACCATGCCTACTACTTAACTCTATATGAAAGTATTAGTCTCTAGATTTAGTGAAAACAACTAGGTAAGATGTCTATGTGATTGATATCATGTGATGTACATGTGCTACTTCCATCACATGCATGTCGTCTTCAATGATTACATAAAATAATAATAAAGCAAGAGTGAATCCAAGACTCAGGAAGTACATAATAGAATAATAAACAAACAGCTTAACATTCAAGTAGATCATTGTCATCATCAACCATATACTCAATTAATATCAACATCTTTCATGTAATCATTTAACATCATCCTCTTTTCGTGTGTGTAATGCTTGGCTATGCTGCGTGTCTATGTGCATCTTTTTCAGCTTATACTAGTATAGCGGAGTGATCACTTGTCGATAAACCACTCTATCCACCATCCTGTGGATTCCCTACCGAAGTATAATTTTATCTAGAGCTCTCCGGACTAGTCATATAACTTTCTCACCGACCTCACCGAAATAGTTACACGACTTTCTCACCAACCTAGTGCATGCAATCCTATCATAATGAATGCAATTGATGCAACATTTTCCATTATCCATTAACATGATCTATTATCATCATTATCATGGAATTTAAATAAGCATAAATAAAGATCATGGCAATTTAATTTGTATGTCAATACAAATATTTCAAATCCCTAATCTACAATTGCAAATTGACATCTCCCTTATATGTCACTACATTTCCAAAATGTTACCCTTATTTGTTACTACCATCAGCTCCATTAGATTTTGCTCGTCAAAATTTTCCAAAATGCCCAAATTACCCTCATCTTTTTCCTTCTTCACCCCCTTTTGCTGCCCTTTCTTTTTTCACACATTCTTCCCCAACTGATCTCCTCCTTCCCTCCCCCTTTGTCGTGACCACACAAATCCAGCAGCTCTATGACGGACTAGATACAAAGCAGCCTCAATGAGGCAACAGTAGTGGCGCCATGGGAGGAGCAGGAGGAATTGGGTGGCAGCGCCATAGGAGGAGGAGCGGGAGGAACCAAGGGGGAGATGAGACCGATGGCGCGAGGTCGCGGTGGAAGTCGGCGCTGGCAAGCGCGGTGGAGACGGCAAAGAGACTAGGACAGTGGGGCCATAACGGCGCTGTGGGAGGAGCGGGAGGAATCGGGCAACAGAGGCGGCGGCGGCGCCATGGCAGGAGGAGCAAGAGGAACCAAGAAGGAGGTGGCGGTGTTGAGGATGATGACAGGGAGATTGCAAGGAGATTGCAAGGAGGCTAGGGCGGTGGCAGGGCCATGGGAAGCGGAGCAGGAGGAACCAGGGGGAGGGGCCAAGACTAACTATGCAAGGTTGCATGCGAGGTCGTGCTAGCGAGCGCGGCAAAGACAGCAAGGTCGACGTGGAGGTTTGGGCAGCAGCAACACTATGGGAGGAGTAAGAGGAAACGGGGGGCGAGGCCGGCCGTGCGAGGTGCGGGCGAAGCTGACATTGGCAAGCATGGCAGAGACGGCGAGGAATATCCTAACAGCGACGTAAGTGGCCTCGTGGAGTAGCTTGGCGACAGCCACCGCCACTCTCTGTGTGTGCACATGTGTGTTGTATGCATGCAACAGAAGAAGGAACAAGACAACAAGGGCAAAAACAGTATTTTTCACAACTACTCTATGGCTTGACCAGTCAACGATATCATAAAAGGGTATGATTTCGAGTTTACAGTGACATGTAAAAAAGATATCACTTTACAATGGCAAATCAAGGATTTAGAAACTTTGCAATGGCATATAAAAAATTGCCCGTCTTATTTCTCCAGCAGGTTCGTTTTCTTGCCTCTTGCAAACAAGTTCAGGTCGCATTAGGATCCCTATTGACTTTCGTGCGACCAGTTGAATATCAATACCCACGACATGGTGTGTGGATTGTCATTCCAGACCAATGTATCCATCCCAGCGACGTGTATGTGTAGATGTGTAAAACAAGGAACATAGCTGACGAGTACCCACTCCCAAGAACCTTAAACCTTCCATAGGTAGCTATCCCCAAGAACACCGCCGTGGTGACCGACGGCTTGATCCGGCTTCACATGGCAGCGAACAGCCAAACACAAACAAATGACAGAAAGGATGCCGATTTCGTCCAAGAAAATCAATTCAAGACGCCGTCGCCATCCACGAACGGATACGAGAAACGCGACAGTTAACAAGAATCAAATCATACAAATACATTCAGGCAGTCAGAAAATTCCTTCTTAAAGGCAGAGGCAAATCAGAACAGCAGGCCAAGCAAGCCAGAGGGATCCCACTTACGGGCTGTTTATAAACCTACTGACTACCTGTAACGTAAGGTAACCTAACCACCGTAGCAGAGCAAGAAAGCTCTAAGATTGGACCTGCTCCTGCTCTGTATTATCGAGTTACATGCATCAATCAATTCGCCTAAAGGCTTAAGCTGATGAAGAAAAACAGACAATTCGCTTATACTAACACTCCAACGTGACTCCAACTCACGTGTAGACTTCCTTGAGCCTAAGAGGTGGAATAGAAGTAGACTGTAATTATTATTTTTAATTACGTCAGCCGGGTCTTGAACCAAAACCTCCTAACTCTGATACCATATTGAGTTGCATACACCAACCAGTCCACCCAAAAGCTTAAGTTGACGAGGAAAGTCAGCCGGGTCTTGAACCAAAACCTCCTAACTCTGATACCATATTGAGTTGCATACACCAACCAGTCCACCCAAAAGCTTAAGTTGACGAGGAAAGACAATTCATGATAATCAAGGGATACAAACAGGTCCATGATACATGGAAACCATGATCCGGACACTATTAAGGCTCAGTCAAACGCGACACGGAATGAAACACAAGGGTTGCATTGACAATCAAGGGATAAAACAGAGCAAAATCGCTGTGTAGAGACAGGGAACTCAGAGCTATAGTTGAAGATTTTGATAGCATAAAAGTTACAGACGAAATAGATGCTATTGCAGAATTCGCGTTGTACAAAATTCAGAATTGTGTACCACGCAATATTGAGAATAGTAGAGTTGATCTTCTACTAAGATGGAAATGATAGAGGAAACCTGTGCCACAGAATTTTGAAAACCAGAATAGCAGATATGCAAGATACAAAGGACAGATAAAGGCATGTGCTTGCTATTAGTTCAAAGGTGATAGTATTTATAAAGTAATCATCAATCTATCTTGGATATAGTAACAATAAAAGGATAGCAGGATATTTGTGCATGTCCCATATATGTGAATGCAAATATGACACCTGCGAATTTAGCACACTGCAGCATAATAGCCCTGAATGAAACAGATCCTTTTGAATCCCGTTTTCTTTGGCTTTACCAAACTTGCATGTTTAGAAGCGATGGTAGTAGGTGACATCAACTAAAATTATGGGTGCATATAATAGCATAAGAGCATATATAACTTATACTGAGCAAAGCATAATGTGGAAACAAGCAAGCATGTTTAATACATTTTGAGAAGAACATGTCAGATAAGAAATGTAATCATCCAAGTAGGCAACTGCTAAGAAAATCTATCGAAAGTTTCCACCAGATTCAGAACAGAACACAAGGTCTGTTGAAAAATAATAACATTCAGGAGAAACGGAACATCTTAAACTAACACTGATGTAACTATGTAAGTAGGATAGGGCAGAGAAGAACTTCATAGCAAGCAATGATATCATTGCAATGTTTTTTCCCGCAATATTTTGCTTTTTCTTTCAGATCCATTATGTGATAATCCAATAGCACGGAAGCAAAAAAAAAAATGGTAGAAGGCCTCACAACCATTTATATGCCACTTGGTCTACATGCTACTTATGCTTTAAAACCCTTTAAGCAGAACGAACAAATGCCATTCTGTGGGCTACTACTGTTTCCTAGCTGCATCTACATTGTTTGATGTGGATGATTCTGATCCAGAACAAGCCCTTATAACTGCTTCATTCTGCAAGAAAACAAAGCAAGAATTAAACAAAGCAAGAATTTACAGGAATGCTACTTAAGAAGATAGCGTTCAAGCCAATTAGCAGATAAGATGGGGATACTTTCACCATTCAAGATAATACTATGATAGATTAAAAAACAATCCACATGGCCAATAGAATGCTAGAAAATAGAAAATAAAGTGCAAGAAGGCAGCAGGATAGTCATTGTAATCTGAACCCTGGAATGCTTTGCCAAGTAATTTGCTATGTGATCTCATAGGCCATGATACCAAGAGCTACACTTGAATATGCAGCCATATGAGTTTGATAAAGAAAAGTACATTCTGTCTACAATCAAGAAGATTTCATGGACAAATTGGTTGGAAGAAAATTTCAGAAACTGTATATTCTCAGCATTTGTAGTCCTTGTGGTGGACTCCGTAAAGTTTGCACGGTTGTTAAAGGTATAATTGTTTGAATTTTACTGCCAACATGATATTGTTTTCAGACTTTAGATAATGCCAATTAGTGGTGAGAAGTGAGAACAGAGCAGTTGCTTCTATGGCCCAAGCATGAGTGCATGACAGTAGTGTTCTTTAAATCGACCCTCATAGAAAGGGAGAAAATCATGTAACTGACAGAAGTTATTCAAATTGTAAATTGAAAAACATTGCACTCCTATAAATGCAATTAAACTTGCCAACCAAAATTTTTGTTAAAAAGAAAGCATCTGAACTCTGAAGTTAGCAAGCAACCAGTGCAATAAGCTAAATGTCAGTTGCCTGTTAAGTGCAGGTGCATGAAAACATTGCACTCCTATAAATGAAATTAAACTTGCCAACCAAAATTCTTGTTAAAAAGAAAGAATCTGAACTCTGAAGTTAGCAAGCAACCAGTGCAATAAGCTAAATGTCAGTTGCCTGTTATGTGCAGGTGCATGAAAACATTGCACTCCTATAAATGAAATTAAACTTGCCAACCAAAATTCTTTTTAAAAAGAAAGCATCTGAACTCTGAAGTTAGCAAGCAACCAGTGCAATAAGCTAAATGTCAGTTGCCTGTTAAGTGCAGGTGCATGAAAACATTGCACTCTTATAAATGAAATTAAACTTGCCAACCAAAATTCTTGTTAAAAAGAAAGCATCTGAACTCTGAAGTTAGCAAACAACCAGTGCAATAAGCTAAATGTCAGTTGCCTGTTAAGTGCAGGTGCATGCACGTGGCCGCGGCAGTGTACAACTTGGTATAGAACATGTATAATTTTGAGATGTCAAATATCATACAAGTCGGGCATTTTGAACATAACCAATGAAATTGGTATGACTTAAATTGCGAAGTGGATAATCGTGGCTCACGGGTGGGCTTCGGCCGGTAGCTCCAGCGACCGGGCGCCGTGATGGCAGCTGGCGCCGGAGGCAAGAGGGATTCGGGAAACAGAGAAGGGAGACCGGGATTTGGGAATTTTCTTATTTCTTTGCCTCAAAATAGATGCGGCTGCCTCTTATTTAAAGAGAGACATCCTCCCTAACAATCATATCTAAATTAGGAACGAATACATATCGAAGGACACTACTAATCTGAACGTAACTAGCTCAATCTCTTAATATCTAACTAAATCTCTTTAATTGACTCAAACTCTTATTGCGCCAAGAATCTATGGCGTCACGCCATCCGCCTTTCAGATCGCACGCCGGTGGTAGGGGATGCCCCCACAACATCTCTCCCTGCCTCGATAATTAGCTCGCCCTTGAGCTGAAATGTAGGATAAGATTTCTTGAAATCTTCGACTGGTTCCCAAGACGTGTCGGATGCATCATGAACAACCCACTGGACGAGAACATGCCAAACATCATGACGAAGACACGCTTTCAAGACTTTGGCGGAAACAGGAAGTGCATGTCCATGCTCAATGGGCGGTAATGCTGGAGGTTCGGCCGAAGTTGGTAGGATGCCGTGATATTTCTTCAGAAGGCCAACATGAAACACATTGTGGAGACGAGTGCCTTCCGGAAGGTGAAGACGTACCGCTAATATCGGGGACCGAATTTCCCTGTACTGTGGCCAGGAAGGGAAGCAGCCTGCCGATGAAGGCGGCACAACCACACCCAATCACCAATCTCAAAAGCAATGGCATGATGGTATTGGTCATAGTAGTATTTGGTGTATTGCTGAGCCTGAAGGAGACGATCACATATGTCACTAAGAAACTGATCACGATCGCGAAGATGAGCATCCACGGCTACCACCTTAGTCGCGCCCGTGTCATAGGTCACCAAAGATGGAGGGTTGCGACCATAGACCACTTAGAAGGGTGCATCGCGAAGGGCCATATGGTAAGAGGTGTTATAGCAATATTCAGCCCACAACAACCACTCAAGCCATTGTCGTGGACACTCCCTAGCGAGGCAACGCAGATACATTGCAATAGCCTTATTGACTGCCTCTGTATGGCCATCTGACTGAGGATGCAAAGCAGAGCTCATGTGAAGGTGAACACCATTGAGATGGAATAATTCTTGCTAAAAACTGCTTATGAAAACTAGGTTGCGGTCACTGACAATTGATTGAGGAATCGCGTGGAGGCATACAATGTCGTAGAAGAAGGCACGTGCGACAGAGACAGCAGTGTACGGGTGTCCCAAGGGAACAAAGTGTGCATATTTGGAGAAACAGTCAATAACAGAAAGGATGACGGACTTTCTGTGTACGCTGGGTAGCTCTTCGATGAAGTCCATAGAAATATCAGCCTAAACTGTCATAGGAACGTCCAGAGGTTAAAGCAAGCCAGCTGGATGAAGGTGCTCAGTCTTGTTACGCTAACATATCACACAAGCATGCACAAAGTCCTGGACCTCCTGTCGAGCGTAAGGGATATAAAAATCTGTGCACAGCCGATGGAGTGTCTTCTGGATGACCTCATGACCGACATGTGCCACGGCAAGGACGGCGAAGAGGTCGGCACAAAGATGCGACCATTGTGCGGCAAGAACCCATCGGCTAGAGACCACGGAACACCCAATGTGCCTGACTGAACTTGGGTGCAGATCGCTTGCAATTCAAACAAGAAGGAAGGCCCTGTCAGTACACATGTCGCTGCCTGTTCTGCGTCGCGTCGAGAAAGAGCATCGAACACAGTGTTGAGACGAGAGGGACGGTACTCAACGGTGAAGTTGTAGCCGAACAACTTGCTCACCCATTGGTGCTACGAAATAGTGGAAAGTCGTTGGTCCAAAAGAAACTTCAAACTGTAGTGATCTGTACGCACTATGAATGAACGACCCCAAAGATATGGTCGCCAGTGGCAGACGACATGGACCAAGCCGATGAGCGCCCTTTCATATGCCGCCAATTTAGCATGACGGGCTGCAATCGGTTTGCTGAAGAATGTCAGAGGACCAGCGCCCTGATGGAGCACGGCGCTAAACTCCGTACCGGAGGCGTCGCACTCGATAATGAATCCCGCCTTAAAGTCAGACAGTTCTAGAACTGGTGCAGTAGAGAAAGCTCCTTTGAGAGCCTGAAAGGCCTAGTCGACCTCCGGGGCCAGTGAAAGGACTCCTTGAGGAGCTTGGTGCGCGGTGTGGCGATAATGCCGAAATCACGGATAAATTTGCGGTAGTAGCCCGTAAGTCCGAGAAAGCCGCGTAACCCCCGAGAGAAGGGTGCGGGCCAAGTCTTTGACCACGGCCATCTTGTCCTCGTCCATGGCGACACCGGCCGCGGAGATCACGTGGCCGAGGTATGCCACTGTCGGTGCGCCAAAAATGCATTTGGCGTGCTCAAGGTAGAGTTGGTGATGACGCATGAGTAGCAGGACCATCTGTAAATGACGTAGATGCTCGGAGCATAAAGGGCTATAGATCAAAATATGGTCAAAGAAAACAAGCACAAACCAACAGCGATACGGTCGTCAGATGTCATTCATCAAGGCCTGAAAAATCGCTGGCGCATTGGTGAGACCAAAAGGCATCACTAGGAACTCGAAGTGGCCATGATGCGTCCGAAAAGCAATCTTATCCACATCGGCTGGGTGTATGTGCATCTAGTGGTAACCTGAGCGGAGATCAAGATTGGTAAAGAATCAGGCGCCACGCAATCCGTCAATGAGCTCGTCGACGACCGGGATCGGAAAGTTGTCTTTTACCGTCAGCTCATTGAGAGCTCGATAATCAACACAAAAGCGCCACAAACCGTCGTTTTTCTTGACAAGGAGAACCGGTGAGGCGAATGCCGAGCTACTGGTACGGATCGTGCCTTGTTGGAGCATCACCGAACACTGTTGCTCCAATTCATCTTTCTGGAGGTGCGGATAGCGATACGGACAGACCGTTACAGGGACTGCACTTGGTAGGAGATGAATCCGGTGATCCAGAGTGCGCACCGAGGTAACACTGACGGGCTGCACAAAGAGACCTTCGAATTCACGCAACAGGGTGTCGGGGAGGTCTTCATTAGTGCAAGTGGCCATCCGAGAGGCAGCTGTCACGCCAGAATGTCATGCGGAGATTATCAGTCCCACGAGATGGGCTCCAATGTGCGGAGCCACTGGATGCCTAAAACGATGTTGAAGCCCCCAAGGGGAATAGCAAGGCCGTCCATCTTGAAGTGTTCGTTGTCAACTTGCAAAGCTGTGGATTTCATGGGGATATGTTCCAGATCTTAGGATGATGTGACAATTGGCAATGGCGTTTACGGTTTGTCGTTTCACGTGTTTTCGACAAAGTTCTGAGCTTATTGGGCGAGGCGGTCCGACCGGTCCTTGCACGCGGTCCGACCGGTCCCAAATCGGTCGGGACCGGCCATATGGGGCTGATCGGACCGCAATGACCTAAAAGTTTCGAAGGTTTGAATTTGAGGGTTTGAATTTGGCTAAGTCCCAAGGCGGTCCGACGGCTCATTGAGGAGCGGTCCGACCGCCAAGATGGTCCGACCGGCTCGCCGAGCGGTCGGCCGGTTTTTCTTGAACGTCACCAACCGTGGCAATGTTGATTTGTTAGGTCAAAGTCATTGGTATCGTGACATATGGTTTGCATGATGCATGTTTTGACTAACATGGGTCAAGTTGTGAAGAACTTGTTCCCGAATTCGTGTTTGCTTATGCGTGGTTGTGCGAGGTTGCTTGGTGGTCAACGACGGTCAACGGCGAGGAAGATCGGGACTAGGCTTGGAGAGTTGAGGTCGAGCGATTGACGATGCGGGTGAGGTCAACGACTCAAGCGTGACACAAGATGGACAAGGGTGACCTATTGGCGAATCCATGGCGCATGGTGAAGCGGTTTAGGTCAAAAGGTTAAAGACGGCGCTTTGCGAGCGTGCGTGTGTGACCCGCTTGTTAGTGGGCCTTAACGGAGCCCAATTAAGTCAAACCCTAAGAGTTTTAGGCCTCCACTATAAATAGGAGGAGATGGTGGTGCACCTCTTGCTCTCTCGCCTTTTATGTTTCAAAACCCTAATTGTCTTTAGGGGAGTTGAGGTGGAGGCTAGGGCTCTTGATGGTTTGTGGTGAATTTCGTGATCCTTGATTGTCTACTGATCCATGATGGTGTGGATGTAATCCAGCATCAATCACGAAATCAATCTATGCAAGGTTTGCTTGAGATAAGTCTCTTTTCGTTCTTGCTTTCAATTTCGTGTGTTTAGGGCTTTCTTTGATCCGCGAGTTTGTGATTGATTCTTTCACGTGAATTAGCTTGTTGTGATATGTGTGAATCTATCTAGCATCATCTTGATCATCAATCACTCACGAACAAGCATTAGGATCAAGTTTTCGTTCTTGCCCGGTTTTAGACCTTCTGTTAATCAATTGACAATTGCTCAAGATCGTTCCAAGAATTATCATAACATTCGATTGGAATAGGTCCTCAATAGCATAGAGAAGGTGTGTGCAAAGTTTCGTAAAGTTTGGAGTTGAGAATCAAAAGTTAGACCTAATTGCAACCGTCGTCGGGCTGATTTTCTTGTTTGATTGGTTACGAGATCGCCGGTCCGATCGCCCATCACCACCGGTCCGACCGATTCGGAGCGATCCGACCGCTTGAAACAATCGGTCCGATAGGTTCGAAGACAGAGGTCGACCGCCAAGATGCTTGTGTTGCTTTGATTCTTGCGATTATTGTCACATTGCTTAGGGGTTTAATTGGATTCAATACTAGTCTTCCATTTGATCTTGGTATATTGATCTTCATAGCTTTCTAATAGCTCTTGGAGTGAAATTGTATTGAGTTCATAATTTGTGAAAAAGTGGCGTGCTCCTATTCACCCCCCTCTAGTCGCCTTTACGGTCCAACAAGTGGTATCGAGCCGGTTAGTTCAATCTTGATCTTAAGCAGGTCCTTTGAACTTTGGCGATGGATAAGTTTTCTACTAAACCGCATATCTTCGATGGGCACGACTATGCCTATTGGAAGAATCGTATGCGCGTCTTTCTTGAGAGCGAGGACAAGCTATTTGGGATGTTGTTAGAGCCCATTGGTTATTCCTGAAATTGCTACACCTGCTTCTGCAATTCTTTTGGCTAACAACAATAAGGCTAAGAATCTTTTATATGGTGGACTTGGTAGACAAGAATATGATAGAATTTGCAATCTTTCAACTGCGCATGAAATTTGGAACACTCTCGAAACATATCATGAGGGTTCGTCCCAAATCAAAAGGTGCGCCAAGCAGTTTACAAGCGTGAATACAATAAATTCGAGATGCGTCCTGGAGAGAGCATCGATGACATTTTTAGTCGCTTTAATAAAGTAATTAATCAAATGAAAGCTGTTGATATTGAATATTCTCAATCTGAAAATGCCACCCATCTCTTGGCTGCAATCAACACCAAGGAGTGGGAGATGAAGGCTCTTGCTATAGAGGAAAATGTTGATCTTTCAAGTCTTACTTTAGAATTGCTTTATAGTAAGCGAAGACTCATGAAATTAAAAGAGTTGATCATCCCAAGAAAGATAATTTAGCTTTGGTAGCAGATCCTCTCAAAAGGCTTTTGATGACTCTTTTGAATCTTCTTTTGGATTTTCATTTGCTTGTTTATCCGCTATTCATGAAGAGGAGCTTGAAAGTATTCTCAAAGCAGAGTTAGCTCTTCTAGCTAAAAAATTCACACGGGCCTACAATAATGTGAGAAACAAAAGAGAGGTGGTCCGGTGACATGCTATGAATGTGGTGAGCTCAATCATATCAAGCAAATTGCCCCAAGTGAAAGGTAAGAGCAATCATAAGGAAGGAAAGCCGACTTGGAAGAAGCCTCCTTTCAACAAATCAAGGTATGAGGCTAATAAGCTTGTGAAGGTCGCTCACCGGTCCTTGCCGCTTTGAGGATCAATCCTTGAGCGATGTGGATACCGGGAGTGAGGAGGACAAGGAGGAGGAGATCCTCAAGGCAAAAAGAAAGGAAGGCCAAAGACTTCACGGCATGTGCTTCATGGTCGACAAGCGACATTGATGATGATGAGGTATCTTTTTCTTATGATGAGCTTTACGCTAAATATGATTCTATAGTTGAGCAATTGCTTAGTCAAGATGAAGCGCTAGAATTTGTTATGACAAAAATAAGAAATTAGAGTCAAAGATTAACAAACCGAAAGTAGAGCTTAAAAATGCTAAGACTCTTGAACTGATGAATGTTTATCTTGTCATGCTATGCACTCGAAATTACTAAGTTACAAACCGCTCATAATATTTACGTACAACAACTTGAGAATGCTAGATCTGAACTAAATGAAATTAAAAGTGCTCCTTGTGAAAAATGTTTAGAATCTAGTAAATTGATTGCTTTTGATGTGTTTGATTCTAGCCCTTGCACTTCATGTTTAGAAAAGGAACGTGAAATCAAAGATATCTTAGAAGTCGCTAGAGTCAAATATGCTAAGCTTAAGGACAATATTGAAAATACTACTTGTGCTTCTTGTTCCGCTCTTAAGCTTGAAATTGCTTTGTATAAGGAGAAATCTATGGATAAAACTTGTGATGCTTGTGTTAACTTGAGAAAAGAAAATGCTTACCTTCATGATACATTAGAGAAATTTTCTAAAGGTAAGAAACAATTAAACATGATTCTTGACAAGTCTAAAACTCCTTATAAGAAGCAAGGTTTAGGATTCAATTCTTTTCAAGACAATTCAAACCCAAAAGTCATTCAAGTCTTGGAAAAGGTTTAATTGAATTCAAAACTCAACTGCAAAAACATCTTTTAAATCTCTGTGTTTTGCCCAACCTTGTATTAATTCAAATGGTGCTTCTTCTAGTGGTACCAAATACCATTGCACTTATTGCAAGAAAGGTGGGCACTTGATTGAATTCTGTTGGCGTAGGTTGAAAAATGATAGAAAAAATTTTGATAGAATTTCATTCATGCAACCTAAAGCTTCTATGAGACATGGTAACACCGAAAAGAATAAACACGGATTAGGATTTTCTCTCATGCAAATCATTATGTTTCTAGATATCCTAATTCTAATGTTTATCGATGGCGAGGTCCGATCACGTGGTCACCGATCGACCGTTTTGGTCGCCGGATCGATCCACAAGACAACGCCAATGATCGACCGCCCATGGACGATTTAAGTCTCATGTTAATTTAAACATTGCTCATAACCGAATGTTAGATGAAATCAAGGATAGTACTTACGGTTTGTATACTCCTTGTAGACGTGTGTCTCGATCTTTGGATTCCTAAATCTTGTTTATCTAACTTGAGATTGAGACACATCGTTCTTTTGTTCCTTGATTTTCGTGATTACCGCGGAAAGGAGAAGAACACGTGGTTCGTTGACTCGGATGTTCACGCCACATGACCAGGAAACTCAAAATGGTTCACCTCTTTCACGCGGCAACGGTGATGACTTCATCACCTTTGGAGATGATACACAAGGGCGAATTGATGGAACAGGATCAATTAGGGTGAACAACAAATTCATTCTAAAGGATGTCGCTCTTGTGGACAAGCTTAGGTATAATCTCCTTTACGTGTCTCGACTTTTGATGATGGCTATGAGGTATTTTTAAGAAAAATGCTTATCGTGTGCTTGATTCTCTTGGTGAGCTTGTGTTTGGAATCTCTAGAGTTGGTAGAATTTTTGAGGTGATTTTTCGTAATCTCTTCTTGGATCTCTTAAATGTTTGCTTACATCTTCTTGATTTACGGCTTTGGCACCGACGTTTGGGGCACATTGGTTTTGATCATCGACACGAGTTAGCAACCTTGATCTCATGAGAGGTTTGCCCAAACTCAAAGTCATCAAGGATCTTTGTATGTGCGCCACTGTAGGCATGGCAAACAAGTTGCCGCCACACCCTTCTCGTGACTATGGTTATGACCGACGGACGGGACGGTTGCTTCATATGGATCTTGTTGGTCTGCCAGAGTCCGATCGATCGGTGGAAAATGGTATATTCTTGTCATAGTCGATGATCTTTCTAGATATACTTGGGTGTTCTTTCTTACTTCAAAAGATGAAGCTTTTGGTTATTTTCATGACCTTGTTCTTCGTTTGGCTTCGAGCTTCACGGTGCTTTGAGAGCGATTCGCAGTGATAATGGCACGGAGTTCAAAAATGCTTCTTTTGCTTCTTTTTGTCTTTGGCGTGGTATTGAGCATCAGTTCTCCTCTCCACACGTACCTCAACAAAATGGCGTGGTGGAAAGGAAGAATAGGACCTTGGTCGAAATGGCTAGAACGATGCTAGATGAGTATAGCACACCGAGGAGATTTTGGGCGAAGCTATTACTCTTCGCTTGCCATATTGCAAATCGTGTCTTTTGAGACCTTCTTTAGGCAAGACTCCTTATGAGCTTCGTTTTGGTAGAAAACCCTCTATTTCGCATTTTGAGTTTTTGGATCAAAATGTTTTATTCTTAAGACAGCAATTTAGATAAATTTGAATCAAGAACTTTTGATGGGATATTTCAGGTTATCCTGCTCATTCGAGGGTTTTCGGGTTTTAATCTGAGACTAACATTATTCAGAGACTTGTAATGTCACTTTTGATGAGACTAGCCACGAGCTAGATCTATTACTCTGAGATGATTTCTGGTGTGAGAGCATTTTTGTGGAGGAAGATGAGGACGAAGCTAATATAATTCCTTCATCTGCGCTCTTGAAGCGCCCATATCGATACAAGAACACCCACGTCTACTTCACCTTCATTGAGGCTCTGCTGCATCTTCATCATCAATGATACTGCGGAGGTCGAAGAAAGCAGATATCACCCTGGCGCCCACTTCGCATTCAAAGACGGCATCCTCCGGAATGATAATAGGTAATCTACATGAGCGAGTCACTTGCTCCGGTATAATGATCCAAATCTCTACTCATTCGACTTTTGTTGCTTCTTTTGAACCCGCGATATATCACATGCTTTATCGATTCTAGTTGGGTAAATGCCATGCATGAGGAGTTAGAGAATTTTGAAAGAAACAAAGTTTGGAACCTAGTAGAACCTCCTAGTGGTCATAATGTTATAGGAACCGTTGGGTGTTTAAGAATAAACAAGGTGAGGATGGTTACGTGGTTAGAAATAAGGCCGATTGGTAGCTCGGGGTTTGACCAAGTTGAGGGGTTAGATTTTGATGAGACATTTGCTCTGTTGCTAGACTAGAAGCCATTCGCATTACCTCGCTTGCATTTGCATCAAAAGGTTTTAAATTATATCGGATGGATGTTAAAAGTGCCTTTTAAATGGTTTCATAGATGAGGAAGTGTATGTTAAGCAACCCCTGGTTTTGAGGATCCTAAATATTCAAATCGTGTTTTCAAGCTATCTAAAGCATTGTATGGTCTTAAACAAGCCCCTAGAGCACGGTATGATAGACTTAAGACCTTCTTGCTTAAAAATAATTTTGAAATGGGTAAAGTGGATAAAACTCTATTCATTCTTAGACGTGACAATGACTTCTGCTTGATCAAATTTATGTGGATGATATTATTTTTGGTGGTTCCTCTAATGCTCTTGTTTCAAATTTTTCCGACACTATGTCCAGGAATTTGAGATGAGTATGATGGGAGAGCTTAATTACTTTTGGGACTTCAAATCAAGCAATGCAAGGAAGGAACTTTCATCCATCGACGAAGTACACTAAAGATCTACTCAAACGCTTCAACATAGGTATTTGCAAGCCAATTTCCACTCCCATGACAACTTTGTTTTGGATCCGGATAAGGAAGGAGAAGTCGTGGATCAACGCGAGTCTGCATGAGATGATCGGCTCCATCTCAGATTTGACTACCTCGAGACCGGACATTCACTTCACGGTATGCCTTTGTGCAAGATTTCAGCGTCTCCGAGAACTTCCCATCGCCAAGCCGTTAAGCGCATATTCGGTATTTACACTCTACCCTTTTATATGGCATTTGGTATTCTGCTCTTGACTTTGTCCATTAGAGGTTTTTGATTCGATTTTGCGGTCGTCGGTTAGATAGGAAGAGTACCTCGTGCACTGTCACTTCCTAGGCACTTCTCTTGTATCTTGGTCTTCTAGGAAGCGGTCTTACATTGCACAATCTCTCTTTGAAGCGGAGTATGTAGTCACTTGCTAGTTGTTTGAGCTTGATTTTGTGGATGACGTCCACTTTGAAAGATTATGGGTTAAACTTTGCTAGTGTTCCTCTTTTCTCGTGATAACACTACGCTATTAATATTGCTAAAAACCCGATTGCAACATTCTAGGACTAAGCACATAGACATTCGCTTTCACTTCCTTAAAGATCATGTTGAAAAAGGTGATATTGTGATGCACTTCGAGAGTCCAAGCTCAATTGGCGGATATTCTTACCAAGCCTTTAGATCAAACCAGCATTTTCCTCCTTAAGAAGCGAGTTAGGGTAATTTATCCTTATGGGTTGGTTTGAGGGGAGTTTGATCTTTTCTTATCTTTCCTTCTTCTTTTGATCTTTTATTGTTCTTTTTCTGATCTTAGTGATCTTTTCGAACTTTTTAGGTTTTTAGGCTTTTTAATTGCATCTCATTGTGTCATATTGCATTCATATGAAAACTCCAACAAGTGGTTACAACAAATGGTATGAAAAAAAATGCATTGTAATATAAGTTTTTCTGCTTATCTTTAAAAATTGATGAAGCTTTGCCTATTACCCTTTAGAGCTTTTGTATTTCAATTCTTGCTCAATGTCATGTCTAGTTCCTTGACTTGCTAGAATTATCATGCTTTTACATGTGTAGCTAAGTCTTTGCTATATGAGCTAGAACCTTTTAAACAACTCAAACTAAGAAATTGCAATTTGTGGATGTTTTAGCGAGTTGCGCAATTAGTGCTCCTCTTGTGACATTGGCCCTGTCAGAATTGCTTTGTTAGCTCTTTGATCTAAAATTGACCATTACTTGAGCTTTTGTGTTCTTGAGATTCTAAAACTGCTCATGTGAAAAATGAAAATCAAGATTGTCTTATGCTTAAATTGTGCCAAACTATTCTTACGAGGCGCTTGTCAAATGACATGAACTTGGAGATAGTTTGATGAACCGAACGATCTCATGGGGACCGCTTGTCGAAATGACATGAACCTCAAGATTTGTCGCCGGTAGAAGCTTAGAAAGAGTTTGTGGATGGCTCCTAGTCCGGGATCTTCTTTACTAAGATATACCTTTAATCAACTTTTGGTCAAGCTTAGGATGAGTTTGTGGATGGCTCCTAGTCCAGGATCTTGTCACTAAGTTAGATCATTAGTCAACTTCAATATTCAATGCAAATGAGAAAAATGTTGACAAATGGGCGTTTACAAAATATTGAGCAAAATGATTCAATACGGGACTTGATTGACTCTTAATGTGGTCTTTGTTAGATTTTTGATCTCACTTTGACATTTTGACATGGCCAATTTCACTTTAGGATCCCTGTTGATGAACTTGCTGAATTTGAAGCGTTGCTTAAATTGATCAAATCTACTACTTTACTTTTGAGCCTTTGTGCTTAGCTTTGATATATATGTCTTACCATGATCTTGCTAGCTATTTGTCGGGCTTGATATCTTTGTTTATGCAATATTAGAGATACTAGCTTGTTCTTTTGGGTAATCTCCAAGGCTTCTTGTAATCAAAAATTGAAAAATACAAAAATTGAAGCCACTCCATTGCATTTCATGCATATTCCTCTTTATGCTTCTTTTGTTTCTGCTTCTTCCTTTATTCTATATTTATTATCTCTGGATGAGAGGAAGGTGTGATTCCTTGATGAATCCATTGTCAAAGGGGGAGAAGATGTGTTAAATGAGACGAGAAGATGTGTTAATGAGAATATATTTCTTTCTTTGGGGAGAAGTTGTTGGAGCGAAAATTTGAAATTTGAGGATCATAGTGAGGGGAGTTCTTGAGTTGCATTCTTATTGTCTTATTGAATATTACGAACTTGAATTGCATTCTTTTATACTCACAATGATCATAGGTCAATTGAACAATTGTTCTTTCATATGGACCTCATGTGAGAATTTTGACCCTTTTCGAAATCAAAGTTTTTATGCTTTCTTTTGCCTTGTCTCACATACCTATACTATTTCGATGCCACTTGGTCATTTTCATTGCTTTTTCTTGCTTATGGACCAAGTTGTGCCTTTGTGCTGCTGCGCGAGTAAACTCGTTTTCAAACCTCTTACTTACATTTACGGATAATTGCCAATGTGTTCATCAAGGGAGATTGTGGATTTCATGGGGATATGTTCCGGATCTTAGGATGATGTGACAATTGGCAATGGCGTTTACGGTTTGTCGTTTCACGTGTTTTCGACAAAGTTCTGAGCTTATTGGACGAGGCGGTCCGACCGGTCCTTACACGCGGTCCGCCGGTCCCAAATCGGTCGGGCCGCCATACGGGGCGATCGGACCGCAATGACCTAAAAGTTCTCGAATGGGTTGGGCCAAAAATAGGTGTTGTAGGCAAGTGAGGGATCTCAATGCACTTGGTCTCATAATTTTGGAGTCTCCGATAAGTTCTATTGGTTTAAAGTTTCGAAGGTTTGAATTTGAGGTTTGAATTTGGCTAAGTCCCAGGCGGTCCGGCCCGGCTCACAGGAGGCGGTCCGACCGCCCAAGAGCGGTCCGGCCGGCTCACTGGAGCGGTCAGACCGGTTTCTACTTGAACGTCAGCCAACTTCGTGGCAATGTTGATTTGTTAGGTCAAAGTCATTGGTATCGTGACATATGGTTTGCATGATGCATGTTTTGACTAACATGGGTCAAGTTGTGAAGAACTTGTTCCCGAATTGGTGTTTGCTTGTCTGTGGTTGTGCAGGTTGCTTGGTGGTCAACGACGGTCAACGGCGAGGAAGATCGGGACTAGGCTTGGAGAGTTGAGGTCCAGAACGATTGACGATGCCGGGTGAGGTCAACGACTCAAGCGTGACACAAGATGGACAAGGGTGACCTATTGGCGAATCCATGGCGCATGGTGAAGCGGTTTAGGTCAAAAGGTTAAAGACGGCGCTTTGCGAAGCGTGCGTGTGTGACCCGTTTGTTAGTGGGCCTTAACGGGAGCCCAATTAAGTCAAACCCTAAGAGTTTTAGGCCTCCACTATAAATAGGAGGAGATGGTGGCTGCACCTCTTGCTCTCTCGCCTTTTTATGTTTCAAAACCCTAATTGTCTTTAGGGGAGTTGAGGTGGAGGCTAGGGCTCTTGATGGTTTGTGGTGAATTTCGTGATCCTTGATTGTCTCTCGATCCATGATGGTGTGGATGTAATCCAGCATCAATCACGAAATCAATCTATGCAAGGTTTGCTTGAGATAAGTCTCTTTTCGTTCTTGCTTTCAATTTCGTGTGTTTAGGGCTTTCTTTGATCCGCGAGTTTGTGATTGATTCTTTCACGTGAATTAGCTTGTCGTGATATGTGTGAATCTATCTAGCATCATCTTGATCATCAATCACTCACGAACAAGCATTAGGATCAAGTTTTCGTTCTTGCGGTTTTAGACCTTACGTTAATCAATTGACAATTGCTCAAGATCGTTCCAAGAATTATCATAACATTCGATTGGAATAGGTCCTCAATAGCATAGAGAAGGTGTGTGCAAAGTTTCGTGAAGTTTGGAGTTGAGAATCAAAAGTTAGACCTAATTGCAACTTCGCCATCGGTGATTTCTTGTTTGATTGGTTACGTAGATCGCCGGTCCGATAGCCCATCACCACCGGTCCGAGCCGATTTGGAGCGATCCGACCGCCTTGATATAATGGTCCGACCCGCCGACAATCGGTCCGACCGGTTCGATCTGAGGTCGACCGCCAAGATGCTTGTGTTGCTTTGATTCTTGCCGATTATTGTCACATTGCTTAGGGTTTAATTGGATTCAATACTAGTCTTCCATTTGATCTTGGTATATTGATCTTCATAGCTTTCTAATAGCTACCGGAGTGAAATTGTATTGAGTTCATAATTTGTGAAAAGTGGCGTGCTCTATTCACCCCCTCTAGTCGCCTTTACGGTCCAACAAAAGCCATGTCGCGGCAAAGCCCACCGCTGGTGACATGATTGTCGTTCGCTACCTCAACGTTAAGTCATGGGCGCGGCTCCAGTGTTAAGCCTGCATGGGCAACCGTGTTGTCGCTAATGAAGTTATGTTTGGAGCCTGAGTCGAGGAGTGCGATGAAGTACGTCGTGCCGATGGTGACACGGAGCTGCATGGTTTCATTGGCGCGGATGCTTCCAGGGCCCGTGATCACGTGAAGAGACACCTTGGGTGTGTGGATCGCGTCGTCTGTGGTGTCGTTAGTTGGACCGTCGTCCTTGTAGTCAACCTCAATGAAAACAAGGTGCTGACAACGATGTCCCCGACCATATTGCTTATCGCAATTGAAGCAGAGCCCCTGCTTGCGCCATTCGGCCATCTCGGGTGGAGACGATGGAGGGGGCGACTTGGCGGTGTCAGTGCGGGCGCCAATGCAGTTGGGGCTCCTGAACTGAGCGAGCGTGGCGCGATCAGCACTGGCAGAGATGACCGCGGCCATCCCGAGGGCCGTGGCCCCTAGTGGCTACCGCCGAGTGGTGGCACGGGTGGCGCTACCTATGTACGCAGCTCATAGGTGCCGGCGAGACTCACGGCCACTTGCAGATCGACCGGATTCTAGAGCTTGACATCAATCCGCAGTTGATAAGGGAGGCCTAAGGTGAGGAGCTGCGTATGGTGTCGGTGTGAGGGCTTCGGTGCGACACGGAAGCGTCAAAAACTTGTTGATGTAATCTTGAACCGAGTTGACGAAGGGCAAACGTGCGAGGGCACCCAATGGGTTGCTGCGGATTGGAGAGCCATACCGTAGGTGACAAAGCTCTTTAAGTCGCAACCATGAAGGCACGCCTATATCGCACTCCAACTGGAAATAATAGTGTTGAGCGATGCCGGTGAGATGATACGATGCCAACCAAATCTTGTCGGTCTCATCCGTGTGTTGACCACGAAAGAATTGCTCACACCGGTTGATCCATGCCAATGGATCATCTTTGCCATCATAGGTAGGAAATTCTAGTTTGTGGTAACGCGGAACACCTAAGGCATGGCTGCGTTCAGATTGCGTGGGTGGGAGGGATGGGATATGCGAGTGGAGCATGCGTTGATCTTGTGGGAAGGGAGGGAATTGGGCAGCGGTATATGGTAGGGTGGTGGTGAACGGCATATGCGGCGCAATAGATGGCATGGTGGTGGCGTTGGGCGTGGGTGGCATATGGATGTAGGCGGCGGCAGGCAGCTAGTACTGCGCGGCGGAAATTGGTGGAGTGCGGTTGGCCGTCGGGTGCGGCAATTGCTGGGACAGCTGGCGGTTGCGACAAAAGCCCTGGCAGCTCCACTGACGAACACCTCAACATGGCCACTAGGCAATTGATGACGCCGCCCATCTTTTGTTGCACGACGTCGATGCGGGTATGCGAATCGTCAACGCCTAGATAGCCTGAAGGAGTTGCGCCATGGGGACTTCTTCTCTAGCTTCAGAACCGGACATGGTGGCGGTGGTGGGTGGGGGTGGCTTTGGTAACAAGTTGGTATGACCTAAATTGCGAAGGGGTAACGTGGCTCATGGATGGCTTCGGCCGGTAGCTCCAACGACCGAGCGCCGTGATGGCAGCCGGCACGCATGGTAAGAGATGGGGGATTCGGGAAACAAAGAAGGGAGGCCGGGATTTGGGAATTTTCTTATTTCATTGCCTCAAAATAGATGCAGCTGCCTCTTATTTAAAGAGACATCCTCCCTAACAATCATATCTAAATTAGGAACGAATACGTATCAAAGGACACTACTAATCTGAACGTAACTAGCTCAATCTCTTAATATCTAACTAACTCAATCTCTTTAATTGACTCTAACTCTTATTACGCGCAAGAAATCTATGCTGGCATTGCCATCACGGCCTCTTGCAGACACGCCGTGATGAGGATGCCCAACATAACAGAAATGCTAGAATATACTGCAGGCAAAATAAGGTAAAAAAATTGTATGTACCCTTGCAAAGGGAAATTTAAAAGAAAAAATGATACATCTGATTGAGGAACATAAAGAAAGAGGGCATACCAGTTAAATGCTAAGTACCTATGAGGACAATTTAAGTTAGTGCTATCTAATGTTGCCTAAGGTGAGGCCTTCAAAACACATAAATGCCATGAACATACAAAAGATAATATACAAGAGTAAATTAAGGGAAAAATAGTAATAGAAAGGAATCCAGACAATTTTTATAATGTATGGTAGTTTCAATACTATCTGAAGATGATTTTGGCTACAGGGTTACAGGCTATGGTGGAAACAGTGGTTTGATTGGATGTGATTGGATGTGAAACATATCGCAGAGCCATGGCAGAAAGAGACAAACTTTATTAGGTTAGAAGGAAAATAGAGTGTCAGTTTTGTACAAGGTTGCCACGGCGCTCCGACAAGTCGCAGCGAGCCTGGGGCGCCAGGATGCCAAGGCGCCTAGGCGGGTGCCAAGGTGAGAGCTAGACGGTGTGTTTTATCCAGTGAAAAACCATGGAATACATGTATTATGCAATACATGCTAGTACCAATGTTAAAATATAGTACCAATCCTTCGACATTGGTATGGCTGCCCACCAGCCTCCTTTACTCTGCCTTGACTTTTCTTTCCAAGTTCCAACTTCCCTTCCCGAGATGCTCTTCTTCCTCACCACACAGGCTTCTCAGTTCTGACTCCTGCTTTGCTCTTCTTCGTATCTTCTTCCTCCTCACCGGCGTTACTCCTACACTCGTCACTCTTCCCCTCCAGATCTGTACAGCGAAGAAGAAATAAAGGAGAGAAGAGGGAAGAGAGGATGAGGATGTGAATCCAGAGGAGCTGGGAACAGTGGAAGGCTTGCCGGAGTGCAGGGAGGCGGCAGTGGTGGCTGAACGGAGGTGTAGAGAGCCAATAGTGACTTGGATATGCCCACCTAACCCGAGTCATCTAGGCGAAGACACCTGTCGTCTGCCTCCGACAGACGGGACACCTTGGCGTCGACTAGGCGACGCCGTGACAACCTTAGTTTTGTATTACATGAATATAGAATCAGGATGTTTCCCTCAATGTATAAGCATCTCCACCATACCCCTAGAAAAACAGTATAGCTTATGAATACCCCCAAAAAACATGTGAAATTTATTTTAATTTTAGCTCCCCCTAATTTCCTTGATGAAAATAGTATAGCTTTACGAATACCAAAAGAAACCAATACAATCATGTTTATAATTTTAGCTCCTAATTTTGTTGCAATTATTCTACTTAACGTTATTCAACCATGTCTAGTGGCAAGGAAACCACAACAAGAAACGGAAATTCTTCTATCACGTAAAGCAAAGATGGTACTCTGTGTTTTATTAACATGTCCTAAGAGTAAAGCTGAACTAAGTAAAAACATATAACCGTTATCCATATTGGCATATTGTATTGATTTACTTTGTAGAGTAGATGATTCGCCTCTATCAAATCCTCATTTTACTAACACTCAGGCAGTCAGTACTCACTAGTGATAATCATATTGCACATATATAAAACTAGGATGAATTATAAAAAATAGTATAAATTTCCAGATCTAATGGGTTAAGATTTCTTACACATAGCAGCGTAGGTACAACCATACAAGTATCACTGTAAGCTGTGATAGAAAAAAAAAATGAATGCTTTTTAGAACCTAATGAATGTAATAGTTGGTATTGCACACTGCTAAGAGATACAAAGTTAAGCAAAATGCTAGTTTTCCCATTGTGGAACAGTCAAATAGGCTATATGCCATGCCCCATACCCTACCCTGGAACCTGATATGTGTCAACCGCCACATATTCGCAAGGTTCACCCCATGAATATGCAAGGAAACACTGTATAGTAATAACTGGACATTGAAAATGAAGTGAATATAATCTCACTGATATAATTAAAATGCAGCCTCCCAATGTTGACACAAGTAGATTCTAGGCATTAAATCAATCAAAATAAAAGGCATGCATGCTCTCTCCATGTTCAGCTAAATCATAGCTTGATTAAACAAACACGTGGGATAGCAATAAACCCAACTCGGGAAGACTGACAAACTAACAAACTAATTTTGCTCTGCATATAAATCATCAGTTGATCAAAGAGAACAGTGAACAATATGAACAAGAATGATAACGGCAATGATAACAATATGAAAACTGAATCCATTTTTAGGAATCCTACAGAAAGAATATGATATATGAATAAACATTTAAGTCACATGATATGAGGAATGACTGAATGAGCATGATACATTGAGAATAGATCTAGGAAGGTAGGTACACAATTGCTCTTAAGAAAATACTCAACAGTCAAATACTATACAAATCATGAACACACCACATTTGAACATCTAAAACGCAATCGCTATGGAGAGCGACAAGCTTTCAATCTATGATGCACGGACACAGACACACGTGTCGGACACGGGATTCATATTTTCTAAAAAATGGCGACACAGGGACACGGTGTATTATATATAAATAATAATAATATATGCATATGTATTATTTTATATTTTTCTACGCGTTTTTCAAATTGAAATAGAGAGAAAAATTTCAGATCTAGGAAGAAGCATGAAGAGTGGAGAGGAAGGAGCATGAGACGATTGACTCACTGGGCTCACCGCCGGTCGCCGGAGGATGCAGTCGCCACCATTCGTCAGTCGCCAGGGCAGCGTTGTGCAGAAGGAAGGAGAAGGGGGCGCCGGGGCGGCGTCGTGCAGAAGGGAGGAGAAGGGGGTAGCGTCGAGCAGCACAGGAGGGAGGGGATGGATTCAGTGGCTACTGCTGCTAGGGTTAAGACTTACAGATGGGTTGGGCTTTCTAAGTTTGGGCTAAATGGGCTAGGCCAGATCTACTCATATGTGTCGAATACGTGTCCGACTTTCAATTTCTTTTTTCACAGGCCTAATTTCGGACACTCCGTAAATACGTATCCGAGCCATGTTGGAGCCGTGTCCGTGTCCGACACGGTGTCTGACATGGACTCGAATGTTTCCTGCCGTGTCCGTGCATAAGAGCTTTCAAGTACAATGGAGCACAACCTATCATAGCAAGCAAAATAACAGACGCACATATAGTTGCTAGTTGTGATCAAAGAAAGCAGTGCCATGTATAGTTACTATGATAAGTCATCTAAACCTGTTTTAGCGTATGCCGCACCCAATAATAAGCAGGACAAGCATCTCTAGCGCACTAACGCATTACATCTCTGCATGCATCTGGGAAAGATGAGCAGACCATAAATGCTAAATGTAACATATGCTCTTTGAACAGCCCCAGCACCACGCTTTCGTCTGATTTCACATAGGATCTGATGTATCTGAAGAAAATTCACAAGGAGTCGATCCCATGAACATTCTTACATTTGAGGATATACTTCACTTCACAGGTTAACTCATCCCCTTGACGATTCCTCTCCGCACAGGTTCAACTGCCGCAGCACCACCTCAAAGGAGAGCAAACGGGCAGACAGATTCGCCAGCACACACGGAAGCTCACGCGGAATTGGCGATTGCATATGAGAAATCCATGTCACGGGGTTGGCGAGCCTACCTGCCAGAGGCGCTTGAGGCGTTTCTTGGCGTTGTTCTTGCGAGTGGTGGTGAGCTTGATGCGCTTCCATAGGAGCCCCGGGGAGTCGTTCCGCTTGACCACCTCCAGCACCCGCGTGGCCCACAGCGCTCCGCCCGCCATAGCCGGCCCGGCTGGACGCTGGTTCTTGATTCTTGCTCCGACTCGGGAACTGGCGGCGGCGCTCCAAGCCCTGGGGAGAAGGGTTTTTGTTCTTTGGGGTGGGCTGGGTTTCCGCTGCTCTGCTTTGCGGTTCGGTTTGGGAGGCGGGCGGAATCGCACGTGCGCTGCTCTGTGAGACTGTGAGAGACTGAAACGTAGGGCCCAGCCCGTTTCGTTCGTGAATTGGGACCATAATTTCTGCCAAAATTTGGGTATTTTTCCTTACACGAAAGTTGGGCATCTCTTTACTCTGTGCATTTTTGCCGAGAGAATAACTAGAAAATGCAGTAACGTTCCGATGGTTTGTCTCCCTGTTTCTTCCTCCCGCAAACACTTCTCCATCTCTCTCTATCTCTCTCTCTCTCTCGTAAGCAACAATGGTAGGACGGAGGGCTAGCAAATCTGGTGGTAGCTGGATTCATGAGCCAACAAATTTACTGTACCCGGATGTAGTGGGAGTGCGGGGAGGCGGTGGCCCGGCAGTGGGTGACGGAGGAGGGCGGTGGGGGCGCTGGAGGGTGGCATGATGAATATTAGGGAGGGCGGTGTGGGGGAGGCGAAGGTGGCGGTGCGACGAGGCAACGAGGTCATTGCCGGCCACCGAGGGGGGGGGGGAGGAATAGAGGAGGAGCACAGAACTGCAGTCGGCGCCGAAGAAGAAGACGAGGAGGGCAGCGAGCGCGAAGAAGAGAGAGGAAGGGGAGGGAAGCGGCGGCACCGGAGGATGGTAGAGGCCAGCGTGGTGGAGCTATCCTATTGCAACGGATAGCGCTCTCTAGCAGCTTCCTTTTACCAAATACCACTGAGAAACTATGTGCTTAGGAAAATATAAATCAAAGCAGAAGGTTTTTTAATCCCAAATTACTTTCCTCCTTATCCCACTCTCGCTAAGAAATTGTAACCCGACAGCACAGCCCAAACTACCACCTTATCAATCGCATTTATGTGATGCCGCCTCGTAGTCTCCTCGTGCACTCCCACATCAGCACATCATCGAATCCCTCCTCTAATGTTGTTGAACCGCGACCTTCTCCCTCTAGTCAAGCTGATAGATGATGACGACGACACTATAGGTTTGTACTTGGCTCAAAGACCTCGACGGTACGTAGAGACAAGGAACGAATCCTCTGTCACAAAGCTCCCTGGTCTGAGCCTTCCATTCCTTAAGAATTTGTTGAAGGAGCTTCCATGGACGTTTGGTACTAGGGGCAAGGCTGAACCGTTGGCAGCCCTAGATCTAGGGTCCGGCAAATAATCACCAACATAGATACTTCCCCATGATGGAGAAGATGCCAACAGGAAGTGAATCTTAATTATGGACTGGATAAATGTGTATTTTGCCAAATCCAACAAGGAGGAGAGTGGAGGAGAGGAAGGGAGAAAGCGGTCACGGAGGGGAGGACGTCGGGTGAGGGAGGTGGGAGGATGGTGCTATAACTGTAAGGAGGGAAGAGGTGTTGTGCAAGAAAAAGCAGAGGTTAAAAAAAATGTCAAAGAGTGGTAAAAATGCGAATGAAGTGAACTAATGGCGAATCCAGGATGAAAATAGAGGGAGAGCTCTACTGTTGAGACTATAGCACAATATAAGCATACTGAAACTACATACACTGATCTTTTACCATTGGAATATCAAATTCATACATAAATAGGAAGAGAAAGAACAAATTGAAAATGTACAATACAATAAATTTAATACCTCGCTAATGGATATGTGCCCATCTAAGAATACAATAAATTTAGTTCGCTTCTCCATTTTTGCAAATCTCAAAATAATTAAATAATAACCAGTTATCAGTCAATCACTAATTAAACAAATTGGCTAATCGAATAATTACCAGTACCTCACCTCAGGCCTCACGCCTCAGTTTCCCTCGAGTGCTCAGGCAGTCAGTGAGTCAGGCGTTTACGGTTCACGGTATCACGGACCTCCTTATCCCACTCTCGCTAAGAAACTGTAACCCGACAGCACAGCCCAAACTACCACCTTATAGGTTTGTACTTGGCTCAAAGACCTCGACGGTACGTAGAGACAAGGAACGAATCCTCTGTCACAAAGCTCCCTGGTCTGAGCCTTCCATTCCTTAAGAATTTGTCGAAGGAGCTTCCATGGACGTTTGGTACTAGGGGCAAGGCTGAACCGTTGGCAGCCCTAGATCTAGGGTCCGGCAAATAATCACCAACATAGATACTTCCCCATGATGGAGAAGATGCCAACAGGAAGTGAATTTTAATTATGGACTGGATAAATGTGTATTTTGCCAAATCCAACAAGGAGGAGAGTGGAGGAGAGGAAGGGAGAAAGCGGTCACGGAGGGGAGGACGTCGGGTGAGGGAGGTGGGAGGATGGTGCTGTAACTGTAAGGAGGGAAGAGGTGTTGTGCAAGAAAACGCAGAGGTTAAAAAAAATGTCAAACAGTGGTAAAAATGCGAATGAAGTGAACCAGTGGCGAATCCAGAATGAAAATAGATGGAGAGCTCTACTGTTGAGACTATAACACAATATAAGCATACTGAAACTACATACACTGATCTTTTACCATTGGAATATCAAATTCATACATAAAAGGAAGAGAACAAATTGAAAATGTACAATACAATAAATTTAATACCTCGCTAATGGATATGTGCCCATCTAAGAATACAATAAATTTAGTTCGCTTCTCCATTTTTGCAAATCTCAAAATAATTAAATAATAACCAGTTATCAGTCAATCACTAATTAAACAAATTGGCTAATCGAATAATTACCAGTACCTCACCTCAGGCCTCACGCCTCAGCTTCCCTCGAGTGCTCAGGCAGTCAGTGAGTTAGGCGTTCACGGTTCACAGTTCACGGTATCACGGACGGCAGGGCAGACGGCCGCCTCAACCAGTGCGCCACGGCCGCCTCAGCTTCCCTCATGACTCACGCCCTCACGTCGTCAGCCTGTCATGCATCTCGGCGTCCGCCCGTCCGTCAATAATCACAGATTCACAGCTGTGCTCCTGCGCAGTCGAGTCACAACACAAGCGTGTGAAGCAGTGAAGGCGTGAAGGCAGCGGATTAGCAGTAGGCAGGGGCGAACCGGCGAAGCCACCGAAATCAAATTGGATTAGTTCAGTTCACCACTTCACCTCACCTCGTTTGGCGTCGCCGACGGCGTTCCGTGTTCCTCTCCGATGCGGCGACGCGCCGATGCCGTCGCGCCGCCAGCCTCCACCTCCGTGGCCCCGTGCGGCCTCACCGAGTCGCCAACCGCCTGGCCGGAGATGCGTCTTGGCGATCGCCGATGCCGCCGCCCGCCGCCAGCGCCGACCTCCGCTGCCCCGCGCGGCCTCGCTCATGGCCTCCCCCTCCCCTGCGCCGCTGCGCGCCGAGTAACCGACCGCCTCTCAGCCTCTGGGCTCCGGCCTCGTCCTCCGCGCTGAGTGGTCGACCGCCTCCCCCTCTGCCGCACCGGGTTCTCTTCTTCAACCTCGGCCGGCCGGCCGGGTGTTCCTCCGTCGGATACTAGGGGAGTAGTAGGGGTACAGTGGTGGAAGGAGGGGGTGATTGAGCACCCACAAGCATCTACGGTGGATTCGCCCCTGAAGTGAACTACGACTCTACGAGTGTTATTAAAGTGAACCGTGTAGGTTTAGCATTAAAAGCGATGATCTTCGAATGCTTTATAGGTAAATGTTGTCCTAATTTTAGTATCATACCCGTTCGTCCCAATGTAGTACATCTCATGCGTGGCAGAATCAGAGGAGCCATAGAAATGGTTACAATTCAGCCGTTGTCTGTACTTTTCAGCCGTTTTACCATTACGGTCATGTCTTTACTATAGCGCATGTCAAATTATGAAGCCATTGTCTGTACTTTTCATCTGTTTTACCACTACGGTCACATCTTTATTACATCGTATGTCAAATTATGAATGTAGTGATGCTCTGCCCATATGCTAAAAATAAGGATTTGTGTAGGGATCTTCATGTCAATTATTTAGCGCACTGCTTATCATCGAGGATCTACTTGAGTCCTCGAAACAATATGGAGCTTATTTTGGTACATCATTAGGTACATGAACGCCAGGCAATATGTTGTTACATTAGGTGTTTGTAACACCCGGCCGAATAAAGAGCTCAGAATGTCACTAATTTATGCTAATTACCAATTTAAACATAAATTATAATAAATTTCAGCAAACATATCAAGATTTAAACCCGTCCACGAGTTACAAGATAAATGTTTAAAGTAATACTGATCAACTAATGAATTTACTAACTAGTCTCCAGAAATTTAGATACGAATTTAGAAATTTACTAACCCGTCCATTGGGGTTGAAATGAAAGCCAAGATAGATGCGAATTTAGAAATTTGGTATGCTCCAGAAAATAGATGAGATTTTAATTTTGACTAGTTGAGTTTGGTAAAGTCTAACATAACACAATCAAAACAATTATATACAATAAACAATAACGCATGCTAAATGATGTTAAGCTAATCTAGAAATATACAAGAGGACAGGTCGTAAGTAGATCTCGGGCACCATTCATGGCTTACAAGATACTTCAGAAGTCTGGCAACCAGTTTATACTACCCAACCTGAATCAATTTTGACTTTTTTTTCCCCTTTCGTTTACCTTTCTGTACTTTTTTATTCTTTTTTTTTTTTGGTAAGTAGCTCTTTGTTAGGGTCGAGAAACAGTGTCACCGCAATTATTACGAAAGATTTATTATTTGGGAATCTATCTATTAGATGTTTAGTATTATCTATTAGTTGGGTAAGTTATTATTAAATTGAATTGTTAGAGATATATTTCCATATAGATTATTTCTTAACGTCAAGTAAGATCGTTCATATAAAAAGGATATCATGTATCTATTATCAATCAAGCAAACAATAAACAAAGTTTGTAGTCTCTCTCCCTCTTCTTCAACTAAGCGTCAGAGTCTCGCCACCTCGCCAGAAAAGAGTCCTACCGGCGGTTAGATGAGGGCGAGTGACATACCTTCAGTCCCTGGACCCGTACCCCAGCATCTACCACAACACTCTTACATAACTAAATATGTCAAAATCAAGGAATGAACCAAACAGCCAAAAGATTCAACTAATTCAATCTGTCTTTTTACTCACTTCACTTTACAATTTCGGGAAATCAAATGTCAAAATCTGTCTAACTATGGTAATGATCGTTAAGCATTTACTCATATTTTATCTGGATACTAGCTGAATGTCCGTGCATCGCTATGGATAAAAATAAAGGGTTTGTCTATAGCACATTTGATTGTTTCCTTCCCCAAAATCAGTCGATTCTTAAGATGCTCGATGATTGCCCTTCTCCCCCATCTATAACACTACTTCATCCCCAACGCTGAATCATCCCCCCCTCACTCTATTCGATACCGATCGAACCCTACCACCACTGCCTCCTTGCCTTGTGCATTGACAGTCAGCCACCGACGTTGGTCAGGCCAGCTGAAGTTCCACTACGTCGTTCTCCTCCTCCACATCCACCGCGCCTCCTCCTCCCTACGAGTCACCGCCTCGCAGGAGTCCTCTTGGCCACATCCTTCTCTTCCCTATGTGTCGTTGCCTCGCCGGAGTCCTCCCTGCTGCCTTCAGCGCATCACATTAATTATAAGGAAAAGAAGGGCGCATCGTGGGGGTGTTCGGCGGGGCAGTGGCACGAGCCGGCTTCGCCGGTGTTAGTGGCAACGCTCGCCCTTGCGCTCGGTTTTGCCAACCGCGGACGCGGCTCTCACTCGCGGGCTTAGCTTCGCCGGAGCAGAGCTGGAGGAGGTGGGGCCGCACGAATTTAGGAACACATCAAAAAAATAGTCGATGACAGTCGTATATAGAAATCATATTACAAGCCCTAAAACCCCTAACATTGCCCATTTCACCCCAACTTGGATTCGTGTGTTTGATTCGGCAAACCGGAAAAAAATTGGATTCAAGGATTCGTTTAGTATACATTAATTTTATATCTAAAAACATTTCAAGTATACTTTTTAACAAATAATATAAGGAATCATCTAATACGAACACACATAATCATTGAGTAGAGCACATAAAGTATATAATTGAAAGTACATATACCCCTAAAAATGTGTTTTGGTAATTAATGATAATATGTGAATATAGGACTAACATGTTTGTTGAAGTGCTTACAAGACTTAGTCCTAAAGACGATGCCAATAACATGAAGATGCATGCTAAAGGATGGACTTGGTTCAAGGATAAAGGTATAAGTAGTCTAGAACCCTTTTTAATTTTACCGGTCTTAGGAGAAATGGTGGAAGATCGGGTTTTAGGTTAAATGTCGTACTATTAAGAGGGATCATGACTAGTAGCTCGAAAGCACATCTTTATGCCTATGGATCAAACTAGGATCATGCATGCATTCAAAATCTGTTTTAAAGCTCAAATCAACAGTCTGTGCAAAATCGGTAGTTCCGGCATTACATGGGCGGAACTACCGCATGTCGGTTGTACCGAAAAACCAGCGGTACGTTTTTTCCAGAGAGACACCTCGTGCGATTTTATTTGCTTCTCTGGAAGAGCGGTAGTACCAGTTGTACATGGGCGAAACTACCGCACATCGGTGATTTTCGATTTTTGTACGGTACGTTTTTCACAGAGCGACACCCTTCTGATTTTATTTCGTATTGTGCTAGAACGGTAGTACCGCTGTAGTTTTGGCAGAACTACCGCACATCGGTGATTCTGAAAAAGTGTGCGGTACGTTTTTTTCCAGTAAGGGGTGTTTTGTGCTTCAACGAAAAACGGTAGTACCGCCAGTGTTTTGCGGAACTACCGCGTGTTCAATGACGGTAGTACCGTACCAAGCTTCCAACGGCTATGTCAGATGCATTTAATACCTTTGTTATAGCTGTTACTGTGCTGACCGTGGAGGTGCGGTTGTACCGGCCAATTCATGGCGGTACTACCGATTGTCCTGAATTTTTCTGATTTCTTCCTCCAACGGTCGTATTTGGATATGGGGGGGGGTATAAATACACCCCCACCAGCTCTAGGACAGGTTGTTGAGCACTCATTGAACACTCTTGAGCTTAAAGCATTCATTTCACACCTCATTCTCTCTTGTTGTATCTTTTGTGAGGTTGTTGAGCAAAATCAAATGCATTCATTTTAGTTTGATCCATGGCACCTGAGTGCCATTAAGCGAAGGTCAAGATCTATTACTCTTCGTGTTTGTCGATACCTAGACGGCTTGGCGAGTGTTTGCGCGGTGATCTTTTCAAAAAGATTGTGAAAAGGCCCGGCACCGATTGTGATTGGTTCGGTGTTCACCAACTCCGGAGGGGAAGAAGAATAATCACAAGTGAAATCGAGGGAATGCTTAATTCATGGAGCCGACTTGATTTGGTCAAGCTTCCTCAACGTGGACTAGTGAAGATCGACAAATCTTCTATACCACGGGAAAAACTTTCTTGTCTTCATTGTGGTTATTTATTATCCTTACTTATTGCATTTAATTTCGTAGCATTTATCTTGTGATAGGTTGTCTTGTTATAGTTTATCTTGCCTAGTTGTATAAATTGGTTAAGAATTTTAAAACCTCCTATTCACCCCCCTCTAGTCGGTTATCCTTGATCTTACAATAATATCACTAAGTACTACGCACCAAGGGTAGTACTTTTATTGCTTCCAGTTGTAAGGGTTCACAAAGACTGTCTACTCCTTTATTCCTCGAGAGAATAAAAGGAAAAAAAATAAACAAATAGAAAAGCTGCATACCACAATGCCTCTCTCTTCCCTCGTCTCTTACTCACTTAGTCTTCCCGACGGGTGGCGGCCACGGTGGACTGACGAGTAAGCTGCTGCAACGTGGTGACTTGGGAAGGCAACAGCTAGATCCAGGTGTCCTCGCCGCCGCAGACAGATATGCACCTCGTCGTAGTCACATAGACATATCTTCACCTTGGCATAGTCACCACCATGTACATTCATCTCGCATCGCAACCCACTCCATCTCCGCTGCCGCCGCCGGTACATCCACCTCGCTACTAGTGCCAGTCGATCAGATTTGATTCCCCATTCTCTCTCCATCCCTGTGTCGCTGCTCACCTAGTTTGATTTGTGGGAGAAGTTGTTGCTCGCCTTGCCGGATTTAGGGAAGAATCCCTCGTGGCCCCCGTCAATGGGATGGTGGAGATCCTATTTATACATAAATACTATATTTATCGAAGTTGATACGAATCGAGAACATACTCTTTTGTATGGTTCAGAATACGTTCGATGGATAGAATTAATCTGCTGCAGAGGCAAAATCTAATCTTGATACTGCCCGTCCGACCGGGCTAGCTAATAGCTAGTAGCTAGCACGCACAACATCGATCGAAAGCCAGCGCCATTCATCATGCGCCACCACCAACATTGCCACTCGATTGCGTCACATTGTCGATCTCCTTTATTTTTCCGGTTTGTGCGTCGTAGCACTACTGCTTATTCGCTAAGTACTGGGCTGGTGGAGCGGCCCATCAGGGGAGGGCTGGGCTAGTGGTGGAGCGGTAGTACTACTATAGCAACAAAATGTAACATCTTAATTTTTCGCCTCCTGTAAAAAATTTAAATTAAAATAATCAATTCGAAGATTTGAATTTTAAATTAGAATGTTTGCTAAATCAATCCAGATTCCGAACCCCAAATCAAATCTAAATACTCATATCTCAAATTCAAATCCTGAATCCCAATTCAACTTCAAATCAAAATTCCATTCCCAATTCAAATCTTGTCTCCAAATTCAAATTTTGGAAATTAGAATTTAATTTCCTGCTAATTCTTTCCTGGGCCAAAGCCCAGTTTTCCTTGCTCTATTCCTAAGCCGGCGCTTGCCGCGCCCATGCGCCGTGTGCACCGTTCATCACCGCCGCCTTGATTGTGCAATGAAATTCTGCCATTGTCGCGTCTTCAATTCGGTGTCGTTTCATCAGTTTCCAAAGCCGAACCATAACGTCGCCGACGATCGCGCTCGCGGCCGTGTGCGTTCAAACTCCGTCTAAGCCTATAAATGGGAGCATCAGTGCCTCCTTCACCCCCTTCGCACCCCCAACTCCCATCACCTCTGGAGTTCCGTCGCCGTCGCAAGCTTCATCTTCCCGACCGCCGGCCGCCACGTAGCATCGTCATTTTTGTCGCACCGGTGAGTGTTTGGAACTCCCAACCGTGTCACATCGTGTTCCCAAGGTCATTGATCATTCCCCTTAATCAATTTCACGTTTGTCGCAGCACATCGCAGGAATTCATCGTCTTCATCGTCGCTGGCCGCCGCACCTTCCTCACCCGATCTCCCTCTCTGCTAGGTTTTCTACCATTTTAATTGCGTCACCTCGTGTTTTCCGACCTCCTTCTATCCAACCCCGTCTTATTTCGGCCGATTCACCGCTGAGGAGATCTCCCACCGCCGCCACCATCTTCACCGCCGCCGGCCCAGTCGCCATGCCGCCTCGGCCGCCCCTCTGGTCAACCGATCCACCCAGCGTGTTCCCCATGGCTGCGTCGTGCTCGTGAGCGCTCCACTTCCCCCGCTGAGCCATCGGCAACACCACGCGCCCATGCCTCTCTGGGACATCGTCACCGCCACCGTGTCACTCCGCTCGCGCCGCCACCTCCCATCTCCTCCCCGGTGCCGGTGCTGCCGTCGTTGAAGTCCCAGGTGCAGCACACGTTGAGCCCTGCGTCGGTGGCCTCGGCGATGGCGGCGGTCCCTCGCGGGCGGGTGGCCTTGTTGGCGGTGAAGGACATGAGCCAGTTGGTGTTGTAGCCGTGGATAATGAAGGGCTGCCCTGTCGCCATCAGGTGGGCACCTTGGCGGTCCACTATTGCCCACTCGTCAGCGTCTAGCGCCATGACAGAGGCGAGGCCGAGGATGAAGTAGTGGAGGATCTCGCCCTGCCCCTTCCTCGTATTCCCTTCTCAGGCCGAGGATGAAGTAGTGGAGGATCTCGCCCTGCCCCTTCCTCATATTCCCTTCTCAAGCGTACGACGGTGACGAGTTCAAATCAGATCGGATCCGGTGTACCGGGGTGGGTAGGTCGAGAGGGGAAGGGGATCTCGTTCTCTGGCTCGCTCGCGCCACGGTATGGGTGTGTTGTTGGCCACATGGCGGAACTAAAAATATTGGTGATGGAAGAGAGGTAGAGAACACATCATTCACCATCTGTAGAGTATTTTTAAGTAGTAAAGATAAAAATTAACATTTTTTCGTGTTGAGTGATTTCATCTTTGACTAAACACATTTTGGTTTGATGCATTACATAGTACATAGAATTTTCACCGTAGATTACATGTCTCTTCTTTAGATGGACATATCAGATTTTTTTTCCTTTTTGCCAATTAATCTTAGAATTTTTAACTATTTTTTCGATTAACGTGGGAATTTCTAGCCCCCCCCTAAAATTAATGTGGAGGTTTTGGGAGAGACCTCCAATTAGTATAGATATAGATAAATAGATAGATATATTGTAATAGATATATTATGTATATATCAATAATATGCACCGTTATAATCTGGTCTCATTGAAATAAGTGGTGTAGATTTTATTTCTTTTTCTCTCGATTAGTGAGAGAATTTCTACGAATTCTATTTTTTCTCTGATTTAAAGATTATTATGGGATCTTCTAGACCTCGAAATCGAAGGAGGGACCTTGAATATCGTTAATTGTTTGTAGATGTATAGATGTGTGTAGTTCAAGTTTTAAAATTTTGACCACTAATATAAACCAAAATATTTGGATTAATTTGTCACATAGAAATGATATTAATAGATTTGTGATATAAACAAAAGCTTGATTTTGATAGGTTGTTAGTGACACTTTGGTGTATCTTTATTATAACCTTGGAAAGGGGCAGGGAGGACGTGTTCTAGGACCTTTAGAACAGCTTTGGAATCTAAGAACGACTTATGCTTGCTTTGTAATCGGGATAAAAAGAAAGGAAAAGCAAATCTTATCGACCAAACAAAGTCTTCTTCGGTATTCCACTAGCTACTTCCGTTAAAGCTTTACTAACAACTTCACATAATCACCTTGCAGCATGCAAGATATCCTCTACTTCAGGGAACAAGTGAAGATTCTTCGCCTTCAGCAAGAACATGTCTTGCCCAGGTAGCAAGAACCGAAGGGGAGGGAACGCTGCCGGTGGTGCAAGCTGGAGGCCCATTTGCCCAAACTGCAACGTCGAGGCCAATGTTTTCACCTCGCACACCGCCGCCAATCCATCCAGAGACTTCTTCAAGTGCCCCCACTACTCGGTCAGTACCGAACCAAGCTTCTTCTCATCATCCTTCTCTTGAATTCAGTAGCGCGATTAATCAAGCTTAATGGACTCCAATTGCGCGCAGAAAGAAGGGTGCCAGTTTTGGCGGTGGGCCGATTCATGGGAGCCCAAGGAAGAGCACGCGCATGGCGAGGAGGACCAGAGGCAGCACTGTAACCGGAGAGTGACGGAGCAGAAGATGGAGGGGGTGGGGGAACTGCTGCAGCGCCACTGGAAAGCGACGGATCAAAGGATGGAAGAGTTCGAGTCGTCGCTGCAGCGCCACTGGAGAGCGATGGACCAGAGGATGGAGGGGTTTGAACTGTCGCTGCAGTGCGGCTGCCAAGGGATGGAGGAGATGATTGGGACGGTGAAGGAATCGCTGCAGCGCAACTGTGCGGAGATTGAGCGGAGGATGGACGCCGTTCAGGTGCTGCTCTCGAGGTTCATCAAGGTGGCGGCAGTCGCTGTGCTGCTTCTGCTCTATTTGGTGCTGTCCAACCGGACAGAGGCCAACGTGACGCTTGGTGGCAATAAAAATGGAGGAATAGGTGGCGGATGGGACTCCATTACATGGGGGGATCGAACCCAAGGGCCTGGAACTTACGGCCAATGTCCTAATTACTGAGATTAATCTTTCCAGTATGTCCTAATTACTGAGATTAATCTTTCCAGTGAGTTTTTGTAGTAGCGTGTAATATAACTTAACTTGCATACAGAATATGTTGAAATGGGATCGTGATGTTACCCTGAAGCTAGTTTAGCACAGTTCAATTATTCGTAGCAGAGTGTCAGTTTAATGTTTCCAAACACATGGCAAGAGCAATTCATGATTGATTTTGCATAATTTATTTTGCTTTGCACCCACTAGTGAAGGTTGCCAGCGCAATTGCGCGGCTAGCACAGTCGAAATACCCTCGTTTGTTTGGGAGTTTCTTTTCTTTACTTTCTTTTTCCATTGTTTGGGAAAGAAAAACATCCTCACATTGATCAGATGGTTTGCGATTAAGTTTGTATTTTACACAAAAATCTATAGTAAGCGGCTCTATGGATATCATAGGGATATGCTCATAATCTTAGGATGATAATACAATTGACAATGACATTGAGGGTTTCTCGAAAAATACTTTTTCGGCCACATTTAGATGCTGTCAGGCAAAAGGCGGTCAGACCTGCCTATGTGGCGGTCAGACCGACCACCACTAGCCGTCAGACCGGCCAAGCCTCGGGTCTAGTGGGTGGCGAGTTTGGAGCTGGACTAAAAATAGAGGGTGTAGGCAACAGAAGGGTTTCTTCTACACTTAGTCTCAAAAATTTTGGAGCTTCGAGTCAAAAGTTCTATTTGTTTGAAATTTCCATAGAGGTCTAGGATTTTCAAGGTGGAATTTTGGCTAAGTTCCTTTACTGGGCGGTCAGACTGGCCAGGGGGCGGTCAGACCGGTTTTGCCTTGTTCGCGGCCAGTTTAGCGGCGATGTTTGTTGGTTAGGTTAAATTCATGTATTTCAGTGCATATGTGTTGCATGATGCATGTTTTGACTAACGTGAGTCAAGTTGCGAAGAGCTTATTCTCAAAATCAATTTCTTGGTTATTGTTGTGTAGGAGGCTTGAAGGTCAACGACGATCAACAGCGAAGATGATTGGGTCTAGGCTGGAAGAGCTGAGGTTCAGAACGATTAAGGATGCCGAGTGAATCAGATGACTCAAGCATGACGCAAAATGAACAAAGAATGATCGAATGAGAAGTTCGGTGCGACGGGTTACATCAAGCGGTGTGGGGGTCGGTGCAAGTGTCATGGTGGTTTCAGTGGGAGCTGGATGAGAGAGACTTACTAATATGAAGAGAGCCATTAGCAACCTATACGTGGTGAAGCATGGAAATACTTCATGAAGATTGTACTCGGTCTTTGGAGAAAGATCAAGAAGAGGTATTTTGGTAACTTCACCAAAACAATGCCTTGATTGCTTTTGGCTAAACCACGGCGCAAGACGGTGCAAGGAGAAGTGGTTTAGGTCAAGAGTAGATAAAGACAGTGCTTTAAAATGCATGCGTGAGTGAAACCCGTTTGTGTGTGGACTTAACGGGTGCCCGTTTGGGATGTCTTTCTAGAAACAGCATCCACTATAAAAGGGGAGGGTGCTGGTTGTGAACCTTCTAACTCTTGTATTAGAAAAACCCTAGTTTGTGTTTAAACAGAGGAGAAGGAAGTGGAGATGTTAGAGTTCTAGAGAGTTGAATTGATTGTGTTCTCAAGTGTTGAGTTTTTATCCATCAAGATGGACTGGCTGTAAACCAACATCAATCTCAAATCAATCCAAGTAAGATTCTTCAAGATGAGTCACTTCTTATTCTTACTCTCTTTTTTGTGATTTTGGAGATTTTTTTTTATCCTTTGGTTTTTCTTTGGTTTCTGGCCTAGATCTTGCTTGTTGTGACATGCGGGAATGCATCTAGGTTCATCCTGATCATCTTTTACCCATGAGTAAGTTTTTGGATCATATTTTGGTTACCTCGGTTTTGAAGCAACCATTCACTTTAATGGAAAAAGGTCAGAACTTTGTCAATGATCTTCACGATCCTTGATTGGACTAGGTTCCTGACATCCTAGAGAAAGTATATTTTAAGTTTCATAAAGTTTGGAGTTGTGGATCTAAAGTTAGACCAATTTGCGATTTTGAGTTCGGGTTGATTTTATTGTTCATCGTGCTAGAGGTCAGACCGCCCCTGGTGAGAGGTCTGACCGCTAGGCTAAAGGTTAGACACCCATTTGAGAGGTTTGACCGCCTAACTCATTTAGAATTGAGTTTTTTTTTTTGTGATTTTGGTCTATTTTCTTCGGGGTTTTGATTGGATTCAATAAAAGTCTTCCGCTATGCCTGTATATTGATCTTCATAGATATTGGAGTGAAAATCATGTTAAATCCGATCAATATGAAAAAGAGACAATGCTTTTATTCACCCCCTCTAGTCACCTTTTTTGTCCAACAAGTGGTATTAGAGCCCGGTTAGTTCACTCTTGATCTTAACCGGGCACTGAACTTGGCGATGGAGAAGTAATCCAAAAAGTTGTATATCTTCAATGGGCTCGACTATGTCTATTGGAAGAATCGCATACATGTCTACCTTCAGAGCGAAGATCAAATTGTGTGGGAGGTTGTTCGAGCCCCGCTCGTCTTGCCTGAGATTGCTACACCGGCTTCAATAGCCCTCTTGGCTAACAACCACAAGGTAAACAACCTCATGTATGCTGGGCTTGGTAAACAGGAGTATGACAAGATTTGTCACCTTGAGACCGCACACGAGATTTGGAACACTCTCGAAACTTACCATAAGGGTTCGTCCCAAATTAAGAAAGTACGACAAATGGTCTTCAAGCAAGAATACAATAAGTTCGAGATGCGTCCTGGAGAGAGCATCGATGATGTATTCAATCGCTTCAACAAGGTGCTTAAGTAGTTGAGAGCGTTCGACATCAAGTATTCTCAGTCTGAGAATACTACCCATCTTTTGGCTGCAATCAACACCAAGGAGTGGGAGATGAAGCCTATTGCCATCGAGGATAATATCGATCTCTCTTATCTTACTTTGGAGTTGCTCTATAGCAAGCTCAAGAGCCATGAAATCAAGAGAATTGATCATCCTAAGAAAGAGAGCATGGCTTTGGTCACTGACCTTCTCAAGTGAACCTCTGATAGCTCTTCTGAATCTTCCTTTGGATTTTCACTTGCTTATTTATCTGCAATCCTTGAAAAGGAACTTGAGAGTATTCCTGAGCCCGAGTTAGCCCTATTAGCCAAAAAATTCACACTGACTTATAACAATGTGATAAACAAGAAGAGAGGTGTCCTTGTGATATGCTATGAGTGTGGAGAGCTCTGCCACATCCGGGCGAACTGCCTTAAGCTGAAAGGGAAGAACAACCACAAGAAAGAGAAGATAGCTTGGAGGAAGACTCAAGGGAACAAGTTCAAGTTTGATGCTACGAAGCCATGAAGGCTGCTCACCGGGTCTTACTGCTTCTGGAGAGCAATCCATGAGCGATGTGGACTCTAGAAGCGAGGAACACAAGGGGGAGGAGCTTCCTCAAGAGAACAAAAAGCGAAGGTAAAAGACTTCACCGCCATACGCTTCATGGCCGACTCCGTCAATGTCGATTACATCGATGAGGTACCTCCATTCTATGAAGTTCTCTCTGCTAGATGTGATACCATCTATGAGTTACTTCTTAGCCAGGATAAGGCATTAGAGTTCACCATTACTAGGAATAAGGATTAAAAATCACAAGTTGATAATCTGATGCTAGAACTTATGAATGCTAAGAACCTTGATGCTGATGAATGTTCATCCTGCCTGCTTTATACTCTGAACTTGCTAAATTACAAAATGCTCATGATGTGGCCGTCTGCACGCATGGCTGCTATCAACGAACTCTGCCTGCGCCAATACAGGTGATTGGTGGATGCACGGATAGGCAGCGGGGGCCTTTTTAGTTTTCATAGGGAGATTAGAGACTTAGTACACAGGGAAGAAGAATCAAATCCAAGCATGAAAGAAAAGAGGATAGACAGGAAGGAACGATCATATTTAATCCAAAATTAACTAAAAAATAAGTTGCTAGTCAAAATGGCAACTTTTGCACATCTGACATCAAAATTTGCTTAAGAAATTATTTATGTGTTGCATCCTTGTGAGTTTCCAAATAACTACTGATGAAAAAAGGACATGGGAGAGAGAGAGAGAGAGAGCATACGTACAACATCATATACAATAACAGAAAATGAAGAGTCTCGATGTAGCTTGGAATTAAACTCCTGAATCTTTCCTGGCCAGCTATATACCTGAAAACCAAAGAACAAAAATGCATATGATGAATGTCAGCACTTATCAGTACTATGGATAAACCGACTTGTTAGTAATGTAGTAAAAGCTGTCACCATACCAGAGATGGAGTCTCACAGTCCTGTCTTCAAGTTACATTGTCTTCGACAGAAAGTCAAAACCAATTGTATTCCTTTCTTCGGCGTATGATGGATCTAAAGGGCAGTGTGGCTCGTTAATCAGCTCCCAGGCAAAAATAGTAGGATCATCTTTGTACGCCTCATTTGTGATTGTCTTTATTCTTGTCAAAACAGCCTAAGCATATAAAACAAACATATAATATTCAAACTCTGAGATATGATAGAAGGAGAGCAAATTTTAAAGGCAGGGAGCCAAAAATTTACAGTGTTAATAATTAGCTATTATTGCCAACTTATTTCATGTAGCTACGATGAGTTACATTTCTCCTGATCACGACAACAAGTATCAAGAACAAATTTTGCGAGTGCCATTTGAGTTAGCAAACCAGAATTTTTACCTTAACAAAAGCTTTGTATTAGCTCTTAATTGTTGGATCAGAGAATAAGTCATCGTCGAAAGTAAGATCTAGGCCAGCCTCCATGGCCCATCTCACATATTGTGCCTTCCCTCCATAAAATCTTCCCAGTTCTCATTTCATGTAGCTACAATGAGTTACATTTCTCCTAATCACGACAACAAGTACCAGGAACCAATTTTGTGAGTGTCATTTGAGCCAGCAAACCCGAATTTTTACCTTAACAAATGCTTTGTAGTAGCTCTTAATTGTTGGATCAGAGAAGAAGTCCTAGTCAGAAGTAAGATCTAGGCCAGCCTCCTTGCCCCTTTTCACATATTGTGCCTTCTCTCCATAATCTTCCCAGTTGCTACACAGTGACAGTATCAACCTCATCTTATGCATTCTTGCCTCACTGACCACGAAATCTAATGCCTGACAAAATGAGAAGACAAACACAACTATCAGTAGCCCAAAGAAACACTATGCTATGTCAAGATTTGTGGATATCGTGGGGATATGTGCATGATCTTAGAGTGATGAGTCAATTGGCAATGGCGTTGTTGGTTTAACGAATCTCACGTTTTCGAAAAACTTCAGTGCTGTCAGGTCATTGGCGGTCCGACCGGCCAAGCCGCCGGTCAGACCGGCCAGGTGGCAGTCCGACCGGCAATGCTTGCCGGTCCAACCGGCCATAGTTCAAAGTGGAGTTTGGGGCTAGGCCAAAAATAGGTTGTGTAGGCATGAGAGGGGAGTCTCCTGGATGTGTTCACATAATTTTTGGAGCTCCCAGTCAAAAGTTCTATCCATTGGAAAATTCCAGAGAGCTTGCGGATTTTCAAGTTGAAATTTGGCTAAGTCTTTTGGGGCGGTCCGACCGCCGTTATGGAATCGGTCCGACCGCTGGGAAATCGGTCCGACCGGCATGGTAGGGCGGTCCGACCAGCTTCCACTTGGACTTCGGCCATTTTGGCATTGTTGTGTTTTCGTTGTGTTTAATGCATGAGTTTCAATGCTTTATTGTTGCATATTGCATTGTTGAGCTAACGTGGGTCAAGTTGTGAAGAATTTATTCCCAAAAACGATTTCTTTGTCTATTGCTGTGCAGGTGGCTTGCAGGTCAATGACGTCAACGGCGAGGTGGATCGGGACTACGCTTGGAGAGCTGAGGTCCAGAACGATCATGGATGCCGAGTGAGGTCGTGTGACTCAAGCATGGTGCAGAATGGACAAGATGGATCGAACGGGCAGTTCGTTGTAGCTGGTTGGATCAAGCGGCGCGGGGGTCGGCGCAAGTGCCTTGGAGGTTCCGATGGGATTCAGACGGGAGAGACTTGCCGACATGATGAGAGCCGCTGATCAACCTATACGTGGTGAAGCAGGCGATTGCTTCAACAGATTTGTGTGTGTGCTCTTGGATTGAGATCTTGTCCTCCTTGAGGGAGTGGCTTTGTAAGCAACATCTTGAATCAATTAATCTATGGATGTTTGTTCAAGGATGAAGTCTCATTTGTTTTCTTCTCTCTTTTGATGATTTTGGTGCTTCCTTGATCCGGGTGTTTATGCTTGGTCTCTTGACCAATTTTACCTTGCTATGATGTGTGGGAATACTCCTAGAATCCTCTAGATCATCAATCCCCCACAAGCAAGTTTTGGATCAAGATTTTTATATTTCTAGGTTTTGAACACTTCTTTGGTAAAACCTAAAGATTTCAATTCTTTTAAGTGGATCTGGACGATCGTCGCTAGAAATAGGTCTCTGATATCCTTAGGGAGGTGTGCTCCAAATTTGGTCAAGTTTCATTGGTTGAATCAAAAGTTGAACCAATTTTCGTTTTGGATTTGGGCATTGTGCATTGCCTTGGGACCAAATTGGTCTGACCGATTTTTTACCGCCGGTCCGACCGCCCAACAGTCAGACCGCCAATTGATCATCGGTCCGACCGCCAGGCAGTCAGACCGCCAACTCTACACCGGTCCGACAGGCCAAGTGAGATCAATTCTCCATTATTGAGTCTTGTGGTTAAGGGGGTAATCGAATTCAACACAAGGCTTCCTCTGTGCATTTACTGATCTTCTTAGCTTTCATAGCTAAAGGAGAAAAGTGTTGTTGAATTTGATTAAGGTGAAAAATTAAGAAAGCGCTTATTCACCCCCCTCTAGTCGCCTTTACGGTCCTACAAGATTTAACTTTTTTAGCGATACAGAAAAATTCCCAAGAAATGTATGATAGACATTTAGTTTCAACAAGAAATTTTGGTAAGCACGACGTGATAGCTGGGTGTTAAACCATGTGGCAAGGTCTAATATAATTTAGCTGATGAATAATTGACAATGTTATTTACTGATATTATTTGAGGCGTGTCGTGTTGTGTGGCCTTATGTCGGTCAAGTTGGGAAGAACTTGTACCAGAACATTATGTTGCTTTGGTCTTTGCATATGCAGGGTAACTCGAATGCGATCGTGGTCTACAGCGGTGACTGGGAGATGGCTTGGTGTGAAGTTATAGTCTAGATGGTCGAGGATGCTGGAGGAGATGGTCAAGCTCAAGTTAGGGTGCGCATAGATCAAAGATGGATGATGCGTGTTGGAGCTACGGAGGTGCAGTCCGGAGGCTACGACACATGATAATTTGGGGGTGTCCAAAATTGGTTTTGTAATATAATGTAAAAGGACACATATTGGTTCCTAGGACTATTGGGCCGTATATGGGTAGTTTGGTGCCAACGTTGGAAGGTATAAAGCACCGACTGTTAGGGTTTAAAAGAGATCAGGGGATTTTTGCGTGCACTGTGGCGGCGTGACATGCATGATGTTTTGGCTGGGCGATGAGCGAATACAAAAAAGCGCTGATCGATTTTTGTTTCTATCGGCGACTCATTTTTCTAGCTGAGCGAGACGAGGTGCAGTTGATGGCTGTTGTATCATCAAGTGCTTCCAGTGACGTGAGGTGATCACATCCAACAACAAATCTTAATTGCCCTGTGAGGTGCTTGGCATCTCGTGTGCTAGCTGAGAGACCTCAAGAGATTCCTTGTCTTGGCATTAGTAGTGGCGCGCTGTGGCATCTGGGCTCCTAGGACAACGAGAAGCCAAGCCAGGCGTTGCTTTTGGGCGTGAACTCTAGAAAACAGCGCGTTGTTGGTTTCAGCAGTGTAGGGTGCGAAAAATCTTATACAATCATTCACCCCCTCTGATTGTCATTAACGATCCTACAAGTGGTATCAGAGCAAGGTTACTATAGTGTCAGAGAGGTATGTGAATCGTCCCCCATGCTAGATGATACTGATTTTGCTTTTTGGAAGTGTCATAACAAGCATATATTGAGGCTCAAGGTAGTGATGTGTGCTATAAGGTTTCTAGCCCTTATGAGGTTCTGGTTACTGTTACTAATATAAATAAAACTAATGTTGATTTAAATGCTCAAGCTCATAACTTGCTATTTCAAGGGATCTCTCACAAAGAATTTGATCGCATGGCTCATATTAATTCTGCTAACTTAATATGGAAAACTCTTTGCGATTATCATGAAGGAACCACTAAAATTAAGAAAGTGTGTAAAAATCTTTATCAAAGATAATATTCTGATTTTGCTATGAAGCCTGGTGAAGCTATTGATGATCTTTTTGCTCGTTTTGAAAAAAATATTGTGCAATTTGCAAGGTGTTAATGTTATTCCTTCTGATGAAGATAACGCAACTAAAATTTTGAGATTTTTAGGTTCTGAGTGGTTGATGGTTGTCACAACTATCAATCAAACTATCGATCTAGATACTTTAACCATGGATGATCTTTTCTTTAGATTGAAAACCTATGAGATGGAAGCTTTGCCATCTAAGACTGATAAATCTTCATCTTTAGCACTTGTGACTAACCCAATGCAGGCTAATTTGTCGAGTTCTTTTATTGTGTCTGCTTTGTCTTCTTTTTCAGAAGAACAGTTTGAACAGCTCCCTGAAGAGGATTTAGTGTTGATCTCCTCACGGGCATACAAGACACTCAACAACATAAGAATGAGGAAGCGAGGTGGCGTGTCAAGTTCGATAAAATGTTATGAGTGTGGTGAGCCAGGCAACATTAAGGTGAGGTATCTCAAGCTCAAGGGGAACGTGACCAAGGAAGACAAGAATTACCATTGTCGGCTGTAATACCCCGGAAACGAATCAGGTAATTTGAATGGAAGCTGGGGGAGAAAAGACAAATAAAGAACTAGAAATTCCTATTTAAAGAGGGGTTTTTATGTATTTTCTCACCAACCTGGGCCACGGGCCGCGACCCAGGAGGCCCAAGAGGGGGAGCCGGCCTAGGCGGGCCGGCCAAAGGGGGGAGGCGCCCCAAACCCTAGCCGCCTCCCCCTCTCCCCACCCCAAGCCTCCACTCCTCCCCATCTTGGCGCCTTCCCTGCTGCCGCCCCTCTCTGGTCGTGGTGCTCCTCCTCCCCCGAAGACGAGTGCCCCTGCTGATCCCTCCTCCTGCTGTCCCCGGGTGTCAGGTGTTGCGTGTGGTGGCCGGCCAAGGGAAGGAGAGGGTGAGAAGAAGGGGGATCGTCTTCACCAAGTGCTCGTCCATCGCCTCTCTGGGATCATCAAGGGTAACAATCGTCGTTCTTGGTTGTTTGTCAAATTGGTAGATGTGAATTCTATTAAAATTGACTAGATCGAAATCTGTCAGTATTAGATATGTTCTATCCAGTAGGTTGCGCGGCCGTTTTCAGTTGCTTAGTTGTCGAACTGTAGGTTTTTATCTCCTAGATTTTTGTAGATTATGTTCTTGGATTTCCATAGCCGCCAAGATCACCAGATTCTGATCTACGGTTCAAAAGTTATGCTATAATCTTTCCACGCTGTCTTGACTGCTTGTCGAGAATGAACTGTCTAGCTGTTTTTCAACATATGAATAAGTTTATTGCCGATTCACTGTTTTCACCCAACTAGGTTATTATAGAAAATTTTATAATCTTTCCATATTGATAAAGATCACTTTAATCGGAGTTGTAGATAAAAATTTATGATCCGTTCTTTACTGCTGTTATGTTCGTCTGGACAGGTTTCTGTCAGGCATATTCACCTACCATTTAGTTAATTATTTTTGCTGAATCAGGAAATCTTGTCAACTAGAATTTTGTAGGTTTGCTCGTTAAGTTTCGTTGGGCACTGGACTCATCTCGTTCTGAGTCCCAGATCAATAGATATGAATTTTTCCATGCCGCTGTCCAGAGTCGTTTCAGGTGAATGAATTGTCTGATTTCAGTTGTGGGTCTATTCATTGTATTGGTTAGTCAGGGAGTTATTGTAGATCATCGGTAGCTTTGTACAGTATCATGTTGTTCTTATTTCGAGTACATAATTGTGTAGGCGGTGATGCAGCGAGTGTAGGAGCGCCTTCGTTGCCTCCTAGCGCGTCACAACGCGGAAGGTAAGTACGATGCATTACCATATATTGATTCCTGATGAATGACTGTTGTTGTACTGTTAATCTTGCGATCCTTGTTCATATTCAATGTTACCTATTCCGTTCTTAATTGGCAATCCATGTGGAAGAAAGTGGTGACGTTCATTGCATATGTTTCATTCTATTCATGTGTTGTTCATGTTCCATCCACGGGAGTGGATTTGTAAAGACCCATCAACTCCAGTAGAGGCATGTAAGACCCCATCATTCCAATGTGGGCAATTTCGGACACCCGTATGAAACGTTCTTTATACGGTGATTGGGTCCTCGGACTTTGTTAAATACGGGCTTAAGTGAGCACCGACGGGTGTGTCACTAGCTATACCGGTATGAGCATGTGTACAGTCCATCCCTTTCAATGCATCCATTCATTCCATACACCACATATGTTTTCAGTGATATGTTCATAATTCGTATTGTGGTTGACTTGTTTATAACTTTGTATAACCAATTAATTATTGTACTTGCTGAGTCTCAGCTCATTCTTGCTTTGTTATTTATTTAGGTGATCGTTGATGATGGCTATGTTGGGAGGGAGTAGACAAGCACATTTCACTCAGTTCACCATATTTTATCTTCAACAATAAGTTTCGATTATGCCTTTCATTTGTCAATTGAGGAACTGTAATAAATAAAGTTAGAAATAGTTGATATTTATCTCCATGATATGTTTACTTAAGTGCTGCTTGTGGTCCTTAGTCGCCCCCTGATTATGCTCAATTAGATATAATTTTTTTAGTCCTGCATTGGTTCTATTTTATGATGATCCCTTTCTGTCATTATATGAGTTATTGTTTAAAATACTTCTGAATTATGGTTATATGTTAGGTCCTTTAGGTAACATTTTGGCTTCTAAATTGCCAAGGTGTTACAAGGTGATCAAGGAAGACAAGAATTACAATCGTCGGCCATCCAAGAAGAACAACATCAAGGGTAGCAATTTTCGTTGAAAATTTGCTGAAAAGGTTCTTTCAGCTATCAAGTATCTAGATTTGAGTGATGTGGAGAATGAGAGTTGCGATAATGACAACTACGACAATGATGATGCTAAAAGTAAGAAGAAGAACAACGACGACTTCATAGGCATGTGCTTCATGGCAAGAAACGACAACGACGACAGTGATCCCTATGAGGTAAGACCATCATATGATGAGCTTGAAGATGGTTTGATTAAACTTGCTATTGAATTGAAAAAGACAAAAAAGAAAATAATTGTCTTGTTGAAAGCTTAATTTCTAAGATCGATAGACTTAGAACTGTTACTCATGATAAAGAATCATGTGAGTCTTGTCAAGTTTTACATTCTGAGTTGGAGACTGCTAGATCTATGAATGCATCAAACTTGATTCAACTTAGGAATGCAAATGCTAAATTTGATGAATTAATGTTGGCACATGACTCTTGTGATGAAAAGTAAAAACTTGCAAATAATGAAATTGAAAAGTTAAAGTTTAGTTCTCCTACATGTTTAGAGTCAAGTATTTCAAATGCTTAAACTAAAACTTGCTCTAATTGTGGATTGCTAGAAGCTAGAGTTAATTCATCTAAGGAAACAATTCAACAGATGTTTTATCATGAGATATCTTCTCACTCTAACTGTCCTAAACTCACCATAGAAATAGAAGCTTTGACTAGACAACTTAATGATTTTGCTGAGAAAGAAAAATTAGCTCAGTCTAGTACTTCTAAGAGACTTGTGAATGAATCTGTAAAATGCACTACTTGTCTCACTCTAGCTAAAGACAACTATCTCAAGGACACTTTAGAGAGATTTTCTTTTGGTAAGAAAATTTTGAATATGATCCTAGACAAGTCAAAAGTGAATGTTAAATATCAGGGTCTAGGATTTAATTTTGTTGACCATACTAAGAATAATCCTCCTAAGGTTGTCAAGCTTCTTGAACCTGAAAAATTTGAAGTAGAATATGAACCAAAACAAATTATTTTTAAATCAGTTGGTATTACAAAGGACCCATCTACCAAAGTGGGTGTTGTAAAGGCAATAGAGACAACTTCTTATCAAGATAAGTATAAATGCACTCATTGTGGTAGAGAGGGTCATTTGATTCAATTTTATTTTCGAAAAGCAAAGAAACAAAAAAAGATAGGTTAAGAAAGATTTCTCATACTGTAGTGGAGTTTGCTCATGCTCCTCATCATCACCTTGCTCCCTCTAAACTATTTTATGCAGGTTTGAGAGTTTCCTCGACTGGACTGGTTGAATGGTGTTTGTTACGCAGTCATATCGGCCAACGGTCAACCGGCACGTAAACTGTAGTCTGACCAGCAGCACACAGAATGCCAAAATTCTTTTTCTATGCCTGTTGTTGCTTTTTTTCATCGCGTATCTCGGTACTGGTTACCTAAAGTTTTATTCTCTAACCCCAGTACTAAGATACCGATGATTGTTCGTGTTTTGTAGGCTCGTCGCAATCAAAAGGAGAACATATGGTTCATTGACTCCGGTTGTTCTCGCCACATGACCGGAGATTCTCGATGGTTATCCTCCCTCACTCATGTTACCGGTGATGAAATGATTACTTTTGGGGACAATGCTCAAGGATGAGTTCTTGTAAAAGGTACTGTGCGTGTCAACGATAAATTCATTTTAAATGATGTTACTCTTGTCAGTAAGTTGAGCTGTAATTTGCTTTCAGTTTCACAGTTGATAGATGATAATCTTGAAGTTAGCTTTAAAAAGCTTTCATGTTGCATATTAGATTCATCTGGCGATCTAGTATGCAAAATTATTCGAGTTGGTCGTTTGTTTAAGGGTGACTTCTCATATTCATCATCCTCTGATCTTAGGTGTCTTGTTTCATCTATTTCTAATCATTTACTTCACTGGCACCGTAGACTAGGTCATATTGGTTTTGATCATTGAAGGACCGAAATGGCAACAGAGGGGGGGGTGAATGGTGCCTAAAAATTAATACTCCCCTTTACTGTATTTAAAACCAGCCTACAAAGATCTCTGAAGATCTAAAGAAAGTAAATGAAGCAAGATCAAATAACAAAACCAAGTTGCAGGCTGTTCTTCTGGACATCGGAAGTTCCGGGAAGTACACTGCGGTAGTTCCGCTTGCGGTAGTTCCGCAGTGTGTAGCGCGGAAGTTCCGCGTGCGGTACTTCCGCTGCCTAAAATCGGAAGTTCCGATTATCCTGAGCTAAGAACAGAACGTTCGGGTTTTTGCTCAAAAATCCAAACTACTTAATCTTGAATGCTCTTCTCAGGTCAAGTTTTACAGGACATCATCCTAAACACCATCTTGACCTTATGGAGAAGAATCGCAACCAAAGATTCAATAATCGAACCAAAACCGGATTTCTTGAAGAAGGGGCAAGAAAGACCAAAACCCAAAATAGACACGATTCTCAGATTCTTAGTTCATGAGACTTTGGGAATCCATTAGCAATAGCAAAACGACTCTAGATATCAAGTTTCATGCTATTTCATACGACGAATCAAAAGATACATCAAAACCTTAACTATTCAACATGAACGAGAAAGAGAATAGAGAAGGGCATAGGCAAGTAATCAAAACCTCAGAGATTCATTAATAGAAATCAAAAGATTACAAGGAACCACAGAGGAATGATTACAAGATTTTCAGTTCATTCTCTCTCAACAAACTCTCAAAGCAAAACAAACCTTTTTGCTAAGGCTAACCCTAATTTTCTTTCTCCCAAAAGTCTAACCCTAACTCGTGGTTCTCCCTATTTATAGTCTTTGCTAATGGGCCTCCAACCCATTAAGCCCGCTACACCGAACGGAACCGCCTCCACTTTTGCCGCTTGCGAAAAGACCCTTCGCCTTTCGCACCTTCCGAAGCCTCCGTACACCTTGTTGTGCACGACTCGCAACCGCTTCAAGATTCGCGCCGTCTTCGACACATCCCAACCGTTCTGACCTCAACGCCTCCTGCGCCTAGTCCGGTCCACGTGTCTCGCCACGACTCCATCTTGATGCCTGCATCAACACAGACAAAAACACATCACATAGCATTGCACAATATCATAGCATCAATATTTGTATAAGACTCAAACTCATACAAAATCAAAATCACAATTTAACCTTCTACGCACGATTCGGACACAATCGGAAGTTCAAGATTTACCACAATGAAGTTCCGATTTCGAACATCCAAGATTTGTCAGAATATCGGAAGTTCGCGCTCAACATCTGCGGTACTTCGATATCCGAACAACCGACTTTCGGATATTTAATTCGATTTAAATTCTCGAGAACACTCAATGTCGGATTATCGGACACTCCGCTACCCCTTGTGCGGAAGTTCGATTTCCTTGGTAGAGAGCAAAACCGGATAAATCGGAAGTTCCTATTTCAACACGGTAGTTCCGATTAATCGGAAGTTCCGCTCCATACAGTGTAGTTCCGATTTCCGACTCGACTTTAAACACCCAAACCGAAAACCTCAACTCTCAATCTAATCAACACACTTGTCAAATACTCATCACTCAGAGTGGAGGACCTCTCACATGGTCTCTCAATCTCCCCCTTGATGAGTATATTGACAATTACCGAAAAAGCATAAGATGAGTTTGAGATTACAGTCAACCAAGGTCTAAACAGGAGTAATTAAGCTCAAGACCAATGTTGACAAAAAAGAGAAAGACTTGAGATGATATGAAAGAGCAATTTTCGCACAAAAACTCAAGGCTTTTCTTCAGAAGGCTTTTTCTCACAAATATTCTCCCCCTTTGGCAATAAAATCATCAATATGTAGAAAAGGGAGGAAAAGACTATATGATGTTCATTTTAAGCATTAGGAGCCATGTAGATTATCCAAAATGACTATTAGAGTATTACACCAAGCCATAACACAGAAGAATGCTATCAAGATCATGACAATCGATGTATAGAAGAGCTAAGACAGAAAGTCCATAATCTGATTAAAGATCCAATTCTTTAGCAGGTCAAATAAGTCAAGATGGAAGTCTAGCTAAAGATATCCAAAGATGATGCAAGCCATGTCAAATAATCTAAGTTGAACCAAGAAGACTCATAATGAACAGTGTAGAGTGCTACCAGTTGAAGAGGGACTCATTTTATCCAGGACTTGGTCTCTTTTAGAGATAAGCATTTTTAGCACATTTTTCTTTTTCTGAAGACATTTTATGGTTTTATCTCAGTAAGGCAAGCTCTGGACTAGGTGCCATCCACAACTGCCTCCTAAGCTTCAACCATTTTTTTATTTATTTTAAACCATGTGCTTGATCTCAAGCCTTATGCGACCACTCCAAGCAACAGACTTAAGGAGGTGATCTTAGGTCATCCAAGACTCCCCCTGAGTTCATGCCTAGTGCAATGGCAAGCCGTCTCATGAGAAAGATTTGGTGAGATCAGTTTTTTCGCACAAAAGAGATCATTTTTGCTTTTGAAGTTTTTAGACCAGTGATTAGAGATAAGTCATGTTTCTTACCAAACTGAGCTTACTCAAAAGTTCAAAAGACATTCAGGACTCAACTCAGCCTACTTGACATGGCAAAAATCATAAAAGGATAGTTTCAACCAGACTAGTCTCAAGAGCTATCATGACAAGATTTTAATTCAAGTTTAGCATTTTTAAACACCTTAGCATGGCAAAGACTAAACTACACATAAAAAGTCATGATAGATCTAGCAGTTTAGCATAAATCATGGCAAGATGTAAAACAGTGAAAACATATCATAAGGGATAATAAACAAGGCTCCATTTGATTATAATGCAATGCTTGATGAGATACGCAAAAATCCAGATTCCCTTGAATGAGATGCATCTTTTAATTGAGTTGAGTTAAGACACAATTAAGAATATGGAGTAACCAAGAATAACTCCCCAACCAAAGGAACAAAAGCGAGAATCGATAAGTAAACCGGAAAAGGCGATCCTTTAGAGCATAGAAAGATATAGAGATAACTATCGCTCGATGATTCTTATCTACCCCATATGATTCTAGGACTATTAGCCGATCTACACAAACACTAAGGAGCAAACATCGTCCTGTCTACCCAAGGGTGGCCCGACCCTGCTAGAACCTATAAGAAGTGAGTAAGCTCTACTTAGAGAGGGAAGAGACGACTAATAAACAAAGATCCTAGAAGCACAAGACAAGAAGTAGCATCAAAGCAATGTGGCAAGAGAAACACTCTAACCTATTTGGAAGGACTTGACCGAAATATTAAAAGAAATGAAACCGAGAAAGGAGTAAGCGTATAATATAATATAATATAATACTGAGAGTAGCACAACGCTCCCCTCACAAAGATCCGTAAGGACAAACCACCCCAAGCTCTCCCGCAGAGCCGAAACCGAGAGTCGCCGGAGGCTTAGTGAAGATATCATCGCCAAGCGGTGCTCACTCTCCACAAACCGGAGCACAATGTCGCCCTTCTCTACATGGTCTCAAGAAAGTGATATCGATATCAATATGCTTGGTCCGAGAATGTTGCATCGGGTTCTTGGCAATGCAAATCGCAGACGTGTTATCACGTAAGAGTGGGACGCGATCGATAGATAGCCGAAATCCTGCAGGTCGAGACCATCCAAAGCACTTGACTACAAAGAATCGGCTGCGACAGCGTACTCGGCCTCTGCAGTGGACTGCGCAACACCGGATTGCTTCCTCGACGACCAGGAGACGAGAGAAGTGCCAATGAATTGGCAAGTGCCAGAAGTGCTCTTCCTATCTATCCTACACCCAAATAAATCGATCGGAGAAGGCTCTAAGAGATAGACAAGAAGAGGAAGAGTACCAGATACCATAGTCAATAGTAGCTCGAAGGTACCGAAAGATGCGCTTCACCGCCTGACGGTGAGATACACGAGGAGAAGCCTGAAACCGAGCACAAAGACACACAGAGAAGTGTATGTCTGGTCTCGAGGCTGTGAGGTACAAGAGAGAGCCAATCATGCTCCTGAACTCCTTTTGGTCAACAGGTTCGCCGTCTTCATCTGGATCCAGAGCAGCTGTAGATGCCATCGGAGTTGATACTGGCTTTCCATCATTCATGTCGAAGCGCTTCAGGAGGTCTCGAGTGTATTTGCCTTGATGAAGAAAGGTACCCTCCCGAGTCTGTTTGATTTGGAAGCCAAGGAAGAAGCTCAACTCGCCCATCATGCTCATTTCAAACTCCGAGCTCATGACATCGGAAAACTGGGAAACGAGAGCACGCGAGGAGCCGCCAAAGATAATGTCATCCACATAGATCTGGACGAGCAGAAGATCAGTGCCTAGACGGCGGATGAACAAGGTCTTGTCAATTTTACCCATCTCAAAACCATGGCTCAGCAGATAGGACTTAAGCCTTTCATACCAAGCTCTGGGAGCCTGCTTGAGTCCATACAAAGCTTTGGAAAGCTTGTAGACATGGTTAGGGTATTTGGGGTTCTCGAAACCGGAGGTCAGTTCGACATAGACTTCTTCCTCAATAAGGCCATTGAGAAAGGCACTCTTGACATCCATCTGGTAAAGCTTGAAACCCTTAGAAGCTGCAAAGGCAAGCAGGATTCTAATAGCTTCAAGTCTAGCTACAGGGGCAAAGGTCTCTTCGAAATCTAGACCCTCAACTTGAGAGTACCCCTGAGCTACCAGCCTAGCCTTGTTTCGAATGACTAACCCATCTTCACTTTGTTTGTTTTTGAACACCCATTTGGTCCCAATGATATTGTGACCTTGAGGGGGCTCAACAAGGGACCAGACCTTGTTCCTTTCAAAGTTTTCCAACTCCTCATGCATAGCATTTGTCCAAGACTCGTCAGATAGAGCATGACAAACATCTTTAGGCTCAAATGAAGCGACGAAGGCAGAATGGAGACAGAAGAGAGATAAGCCAGCTTTTGATCGTGTGACACGCTCGAAGAGGTCTCCAATGATCTGCTCTGAAGGATGGTCCTTATGAATGTGTCTTGGAGGTCCAGGGTGAGATGAAGAAGTGGCCTCTACCTCATGATCAGATGAGATAGGAACAGAGCCACTAGCTTGGAAGAAGCGAAGGTAAGGGTGATCTCCTCGAGGTGCAAGTGGAAGAAGGCACCTCAAGAGGAGGAGGAAGAAGCTGGTCGTAGACAACCTTCATCACCGTCTTCCTCTTCGTCCACAAAGATGGACTCGCATCGCTCTAAAGAACACGAGATATCGAGGCCTAGTCCCGGTGGCCTCATCGAAGGTCACCTCACGAGTCTCTAACAATTTACTAGACTCGCGATTCTGGACTCTATAGGCACGAGAAGAAGTCGAGTAACCGAAAGATCCCATCACATGATCGTGACTCGAACTTATCTAGGTTCCGGACTTGAGAATAAAACACTTGCAACCAAACACACGAAGATGCGAGACACTGGATTTTCGCCCATATCTCAACTCATAAGAAGTGCGATGCAAGAGTGCCCGAAGAAAAACTCTGTTAGAAACATGACAAGCAGTAGCAATTGCCTCAGCCCAAAACTTCCTAGGTGTAGAGTACTCATCAAGCATCGTCCTGGCCATCTCGACCAAGGTACGGTTCTTCCTCTCCACTACGCCATTTTGTTGGGGGACGTATGGAGAGCAGCGGTGCTCTACACTGCCTCACCACAAAACTCTCAAAGTAGGAATTCTTGAACTCGGTGCCATTATCGGTCGAATTGCTCGTTATGCACCGGGAGCTCAACAGAAAGCCTACTAAAAGACCACGAAAAGAGTAAACGTCTCATCCTTGAGGCTAAGAAGAACACCCAAGAATACCTCGAGAAGTCATCGACCACAACAAGTACGTACCACTTCCCTCCTACTGACTGCACTCTAGCTGGTCCTACTGTGTCCATATGGAGCAGTTGACCTGGTGCATCTGTCATAGTCACTGTAACTGGAGGATGTGAAGCGGCAACCATTTTGCCGTGTCGGCAAGGAGCACAAACAAGATCCTTGACCATTTTGAGTTTCGGCAAACCACGAATGAGATCGTGGCGCTAACTCGGTCGATGATCAAATCCTATATGACCAAGTCTCCTATGCCAGAAAGTCAAATCACGGGATTCAGAAGCAATTAAACATCGGAGAGGATCACCAGAAGATCCAGAAAAATCAGCACGAAAGATCCTCCCATATCGAGAAATCCCGCAAACTAGACTACCCGAAGAATCAAGAATTTTGCAATTGTTTTTCTTAAAACTCACCTCGAAACCGTCATCGGTAAGCTGAGAGACTGAAAGTAGATTATACTGCAGCTTACTTACTAAGGCAACATCTTTTAAAATAAAAGAATCATTAATGCTCACAGTACCTTTAGCGATGACGCGCCCAAATGAAGCATCTCCGAAGGTGATCGTCTCATCACCCGGCGCGGGCTAGGAAGAAAACCAACGAGACTCACCGGTCATATGGCGTGAACAACCGAGTCTACAATCCGGACTTTTCCTTCCCCGCCGGCGACCACGAGTCAAACAGAGTAAAGTCTCGATCGGGTGAATCAACGGTGATTTTGGCACCCAATCTTGAGTAACACGGCGACAGATGAAGTAGTCAAGCAAGGCCGACCTCTATCTACCCTACGCTCTCGTCACTCAACAAGTCAAAGATCTCACTGTTCTTTGGATCCGATCGCTATGGAAGAGCGAGTCGAAGTACCGATAATATCTTGATCTCGCCCATGGTAGCTATCTCGAAAGGAAAACGAGATCTACCCTCGGGACGGCGGAGTTACGACCAAAGGGAGCATGAGAACGAAACTCGTAAAACTTCGGAAAAACCAAGTCCTCGATCTTGCCCAAAATCATCGGATGGAACAAACCTAGACCTCGTGTTGGTCTTAGGTGCACTCAAGATCCGGGTCGACCACGAATGTGCCTAAGAGACTCAACATGGTCTCTACGCGCGATCTTGGCGCGCTGAAGCAATGATCAACTAAATGTCCATCTTTACGTGAAGGTGCAATGATACTTCGCCTTACGAGGGCGAAGGCTGCGCAGTGGGATCACCTTGTCGTCGAAATCCTTTGAACAAAACCCCGACTTAAAATTGACTTTCTCGGCCCTGGGCTTAGTTTTGATCACACAGTGCTATGGTTTTGAGCACGACGGTGGATGCTTCCTCATATCCTCCTCGGATATCATATCCTAGACCACGATTAAATCTGCAAATTTTAGATTTGTCTAGAATGAGATTGAGCTTCTTCTTGCCTCCTACAAACCTCTCAAGAGTGTTCATAAGATACCGACACTCCAGAAAGAGAGGTGCAAGAAGAAGCGAGGGGAAGAAGGGACAAAGACAGAAGGTAAGGGAGCGGATGTAAGTAAAGTAAGCTCCGTGATAGTCTAGCTACTTCCTTCTCCAACACAGAACACTTAGCCCTAGACTTAGCATGAAATCTACCTAGCTTAAGAAAAGCATCATTAAGTGGTCGTAAGTGGGACTAACCTCGTCGGAGTCGAGTACACTCATTGTCGCTCGATTCGCCCCGAGGGCCATGAAGCACATCTTGGGAGAAGTTGCCGTCGTCCTTGGGATCATGATCGTCCTTCCCATCATCGTCGCTCCACCCCTCCACCTCATTTGGTGTCCGGTTAAATCGAGGCGGTGAGGACGCGATGGAATGACTTCTTTGCCTTCCCAAAGTTGCGGAACTTCTTCTTGCCTTGATCAGTCTTGAGGGCTTCGTGTTGCGGTTCTTGTCGATGTAGTCGTTCTTGCTTGGACCGCCATAGTCACCTTTGCCCTTCCCAAGCTTGGGACAGTTTGCTCGGATGTGGTTGGGGCCACCACACTCGAAACAAATCACAGGACCTCCTCTTTTACCATCCCTCCTCCTCTTGTAAGCATGGGAAAACTTCCGAGCTAGGAGGGCTAGTTGTTCATCCTCAAGTCGCTCTAGCGATCATCGTTATGTCACAGAGCGACTAGGAGAACCCACGTGTCGACTCGAGAAGAAGATCCGAAGTGGGATCGGTGACTAAAGCCATCATTGTGACTTCGACCTTGAGAGACAATGTCAATCTCGTGAGTCTTGAGACGCGAGTAAAGCGCATCAAGAGTCGTGGTCGAGGTCCGTGCTATCTTTGATGGTAGTCACTTTCATCTCCCAAACACGAAGATCAAGTGCGAAAGCATCATCGGCGTTATCCGAGTCGGGTATGTAAGACCGACCACTCGGAGGTTGCTCAAAATCTTATGAAAAGCAAAAGCACTCGTCTAAAGATTCACCAGCAAGCATTTCAAATTTACTGTATTCACGCTTGAACTGGTCTTGTCGGACCGTCTTAATCTGAGTGGTGCCCTCATGGTATGCATCGAGAGTCACCCAGATGTCATAAGCTGAAATCAAATGAGAAATACGATCAAACTCACTTCTGCTCAAACCCTGAATGATTATGTTCCTTGCCTTAGCATTTGCCTCAACATCGCCATGTTTCCGGCATTGATGTTCTCATCGGCGAGAGCAACAAATCTAACCTTCACCTTTCTCCGGATGGCATACCCCGAGCACGGATGTAAGTTTCCATTCGGCTCTTCGGAAGGGTAATCGGACCATCAAAAACTGGAGGCTTGGTGGAATACTTGTCCGTTGCCATGGCTCAACCGACCGGTTAAGATCTATCAAGAAGAGCTAACCGGCTCTGATACCAATTGAAGGACCGAAATGGCAACAGAGGGGGGGTGAATGGTGCCTAAAAATTAATACTCCCCTTTACTGTATTTAAAACCGACCTACAAAGATCTTCAAGATCTAAAGAAAGTAAATGAAGCAAGATCAAATAACAAAACCAAGTTTCAGGCTGTTCTTCTGGACATCGGAAGTTCCAGGAAGTACACTGCGGTAGTTCCGCTTGCGGTAGTTCCATGAGTGTGTAGTATGAAGTTCGCGTCTTGATACTTCATTGCCTAAAATCGGAAGTTCCGATTATCCTGAGCTAAGAACAGAACGTTCGGGTTTTTGCTCAAAAATCCAAACTACTTAATCTTGAATGCTCTTCTCAGGTCAAGTTTTACAGGACATCATCCTAAACACCATCTTGACCTTATGGAGAAGAATCGCAACCAAAGATTCAATAATCGAACCAAAACCGGATTTCTTGAAGAAGGGGCAAGAAAGACCAAAACCCAAAATAGACACGATTCTCAGATTCTTAGTTCATGAGACTTTGGGAATCCATTAGCAATAGCAAAACGACTCTAGATATCAAGTTTCATGCTATTTCATACGACGAATCAAAAGATACATCAAAACCTTAACTATTCAACATGAACGAGAAAGAGAATAGAGAAGGGCATAGGCAAGTAATCAAAACCTCAGAGATTCATTAATAGAAATCAAAAGATTACAAGGAACCACAGAGGAATGATTACAAGATTTTCAGTTCATTCTCTCTCAACAAACTCTCAAAGCAAAACAAACCTTTTTGCTAAGGCTAACCCTAATTTTCTTTCTCCCAAAAGTCTAACCCTAACTCCAGGGTTCTCCCCTATTTATAGTCTTTGCTAATGGGCCTCCAACCCATTAAGCCCGCTACACCCGAACGGAACCGCCTCCACTTTTGCCGCTTTGCGAAAAGACCCTTTCGCCCCTTTCGCACCTTCTGGAAGCCTCCCGTACACCTTGTTGTGCACGACTCGCAACCGCTTCAAGATTCGCGCCGTCTTCGACACATCCCAACCGTTCTGACCTCAACGCCTCCTGCGCCTAGTCCGGTCCACGTGTCTCGCCACGACTCCATCTTGATGCCCTGCAGTCAACACAGACAAAAACACATCACATAGCATTGCACAATATCATAGCATCAATATTTGTATAAGACTCAAACTCATACAAAATCAAAATCACAATTTAACCTTCTCTCGCGATTACGGACACAATCGGAAGTTCCGATTTACCTACAAATGAAGTTCCGATTTCGAACATCCAAGATTTGGGAATATCGGAAGTTCCGCGCTCAACACTGCGGTACTTCCGATATCCGGAACAACCGACTTTCCAGATATTTAATTCCGATTTAAATTCTCAGAGAACACTCAATGTTAGTATTATCGGACACTCCGCTACCCCTTGTGCGGAAGTTCCGATTTCCTTCAGCCGAGAGCAAAACCCAGATAAATCGGAAGGTCCTATTTCAACACCGGTAGTTCCGATTAATCGGAAGTTCCGCTCCATACACAGCGGTAGTTCCGATTTCCCTGACTCAGCCCAGAAACAGTCCAAACCGAAAACCTCAACTCTCAATCTAATCAACACACTTGTCAAATACTCATCACTCAGAGTGGAGGACCTCTCACATGGTCTCTCAATCATCTTGCTCGTATCAGTAATATGGATCTTGTGAGAGGATTGCCTAATCTTAAAATTGAAAAGTCAGTGTATTTTGTTTTTTCACCCTGCCGTCATGGTAAGATGATATCTGTATCACATCCTACTCTCACATTTGTTATGACTGATGCGTCTGGTCAATTATTGCTCATGGACACTGTAGGTCCTACTAGAGTTCAGTCAGCTGGAGGTAAATAGTATATTCTTGTTATTGTTGATGATTTCTCTAGATTCTCTTGGGTCTTTTTCATGGTATCTAAAGACGAAGCTTTTGTTCACTTTAGAGAACTTACCCTTAGACTTGCCACTGAACTCCCAGGGGCACTTAGAGCAATAAGAAGTGATAATGGAACTGAATTCAAGAACTCATCATTTTATTCTTTTTGTACTAAAAAGGGTTTAGATCATCAATTCTCTTCAACTCGTGTGCCTCAACAAAAGGCTAGAACGATGTTAAATGAACATGCTACTCCTAGGAAGTTTTGGGCTGAAGCTATTTATACTGCTTGCTATATTTCTAATAGAGTATTTTGTGAGCTAAATTGCATAAGACTTCGTATGAACTTCATTTTGGTCATTCTTCTAAAATTTATCACTTGAGCGTGTTTGGATGTCAATGTTTTATTCTTAAACATGATAATCTTAATAAATTTGAATCTAGATCCTCAAATGGTATTTTGCTTGGATATGCAGCTAACACTCGAGCTTATTGTGTATTCAACTTAGAAACTAACAAAATTGTTGAGACCTGCGAGGCCACTTTTGATGAGGCTCGTCCTGGTACTAGACCCGACAATACAGGTATACAAGCAAATGACGCACCCAAAGACATCTTCTATGACTCTGACGACGATGAAATGGTAACCCCGATTCACACTTTGACACACTTATCTACACCAATGGAGTCTACAATTAGTGACTCTGATCCTATCTCCAATGAGGTAGAGGCCACTACTGCTACTCCTCTGTCATCAACGACACCTTAGCCTCCTTTGCATATTCAACGACGTCATCCTGTTGAACAAATGATTGGTGAGTTAGATGAGAGAGTTCTTCGTAACAGGTATAACTTTGATACCTCATATGCTCATGATGCTTTTGTTTTCTCTTTTGAACCCCAAGATGTAAATCACGCTTTATCTAATGAGTCTTGGATTAATGCCATGCATGAGGAATTAGAAAATTTTGAGCATAATAAAGTCTGGACTTTAGTTTCACCTCCTCATGGTCTTAATGTTATTGGAACTAAATAGGTTTTTAAGAATAAACAAAGTGAGGATGGTGTTGTTGTTCGGAATAAAACTAGACTTGTGGCTCAGGGTTTTACCCAGGTAGAAGGTCTTGATTTGGCAAAACTTTTGCTCCTGTTGCTCGATTAGAAGCCATTAGAATTATTTTAGCACTTGCTGCATCTAAGGTTTTCAGGTTGTATCAAATGGATGTTAAGACCGCTTTTCTTAATGGCTATATTGAGGAAGAAGTGTGTGTAAGACAACCACCTGGTTTTAAAAATCTTAAATTTTCTGATCATGTCTACAAACTGTCCAAAGCTTTATATGGTTTAAAACAAACATCTAGAGCATTGTATTATAAGCTTAAATCATATTTTCTTAAAAATAACTTTCAAATGGGCAAGGTAGATAAAACATTGTTTACTCTCAAGCATGGCAATGATCTTTTACTCATTCAGATTTATGTGGATGATATCATCTTTGGTTGTTCCTTTCATACTCTTGTTTCTAAGTTTTCAGATACTATGAGTAAGGAATTTGAGATGAGTATGATTGGAGAACTCACGTTCTTCCTAGGCTTTCATATCAAGCAATCAATGCTGTGTATTTTATTCATCAAACAAAGTACACTAAGGATCTCCTTCAACGCTTCGACATGGGGACAAGCAAACCAGTCTCCACACCAATTGGATCCACCGCAGTATTAGACCTTGACGAGGATGGAGAGCCTGTTGATCAAAAAGAATACAGAAGCATGATTGATTCACTTCTAAATCTCACTACTTCAAGGCCAGACATTCACTTAGTTGTATGTCTTTGTGCTCTCTTTCAAGCTTCCCTACGTGCTTCACATCGTCGGGCAGTTAAGCGCATTTACAGGTATCTTCAGTCAACTTTAGAATTTGGTCTATGGTATTCTTCTTCATCATGCCTTACCCTTAAAGCATATTCAGATGCGAATTTGGGGGTTGTAGTATTGATAGGAAGTATACTTCTAGCACATATCATTTTTTATGCAAATCTCTTGTTGCTTGGTCTTCTAGGAAACAACTGCCAATTGCACTTTCCACTACTAAGGCTGAATATGTAGCTGCTGCTTTTTGTTGCTCACAATTACTGTGGATGACAGCTACACTTAAAGATTTTGGCTTAGAATTGGATAGTGTACCACTTTTCTGTGATAACACAAGTGCTATTTGTATTGCTAAAAATTCTGTGCAACATTCAAGAGCTAAACATATCGATATTCGATATCATTTTCTTAGAGACAATGTGAAAAAGGGAGATGTTGTTTTATATTTTATTGATACATATTCTCAAGTTGATGATATTATCACAAAACTGCTTGATTCTGCATGATTTGCTCTTTTGTGAAGTCAGTTCGGTGTGTTGCATCCTATGGCATTATTCTGTGGGGGAGCTTGTCATTTAAAATATTAGAAGCTTTGTTTATTATACTTATCAAACAAATAATTAAGTCCAAGCCATTGAAATCAAATGAGGTGTAGAGCTCTCTTTATCATATTTAGTCATGTGTTGTGTAGCTTTGCTTATTACTAGTTATAATTATTGTGCCACATTTGAACTAAAGTATGACATGGCGGTATACTTTGACTAGATTGATTATAGTTAGTACTTTGCGATGTTCATAGAAAAGGATTAGCTTGATTGTGAGTTTTATTTTAAATCTTGACTATGAAGCTCGTATGTTTCTTACTGTAATCTTTTTATGTTCACTCAATTTGGCAAGTTATCAAAAGAAAAAAAAAATGAGAAAGAGAATTGAAAAGTTGTATGCTTCAAGCATGCCATACATATCTATGTATACAAATAATAATAAAAAAGAGTATAACATGTGCTCACATGACAAGAAGTGTGCTTCAAGCATGCCACAATTGAAAAGAAGTATGCTATAAGCATACCACCATTTAAAAGAAGTATGCTACAAGTATGCCACAAGCTTAAGAATTGAGTGTGGAGCAATAGGTTGTTATACGAGATGACTAGTTCGTCTAGATTTAAAGTTTGCTTCACCTTTAGGCTTTAACTTTTCATTGTGATATCTCATTGTGCTCTTTATAATCGGTTTTGCTCATTGTTGAGCTGCCTGTCATTAATTTAAATTGTTTAATCGTTCCAAAGACTTATTTTGACACTGCTATATGGTATATGTCTTTATATGATCTAGATAGCTCTACTAAAAAGGTTGGCTTGGTTAATTTAATAAATCAATGCGAAGTGACTTGGATAATCTACAAAGCTTCTTGATTTTTACTCCTCTTTTCCTTTCACTGAAATTGTTGGTGTTTACATTGTCAAAGGGGGAGAAAAATGAGAGAAATTTGTTTCCCTTGTGTTGAGGAAGAGTTTTTCAGCTGTGAATTTGAAGTGTTTGCTTTGCAGCTTTGAAACCTTGTTTTCGTAATTTTTTCTTTTCTTTCAAAAATTCAACTGCTCACTCATTTTTGAAGGGTAGTCAATGTATTCATCAAGGGGGAGATTGTTAGACCATGTGGCTAGGTCTAATATAATTTAGCTGATGAATAATTGACAATGTTATTACTAATAATATTTGAGGCGTGTCGTGTTGTGTGGACTTATGTCGGTCAAGTTGAGAAGAACTTGTATCGGGAAAATATGTTGCTTTGGTATTTGCATGTGCAGGTTAACTTAGATGTGTTCGTGGTCTACGGCGGTGACTGGGAGATGGCTTGGTGCAAAGTCATGGTCCAGAGGGTCGAGTATGCTGGAGGAGACGGTCGAGCTCGATTTAGGGCGCGTAGAGATCAAAGATGGCTGATGTGTGTTGGAGCTACGGAGGTGCGGTATGGAGGCTACGACACATGATAATTTTGGGGTGTACAAAATTGATTTTGTAATTTGGTGTATGTAACACCCTGACTATAAGGAAGCCAAGATGTCATGCAAAACTATCAAACTACTAAGAATAGCATGAAAGCTGGATTATACAGATTCAATCAACAATAATTTGTAAAGAATGACAATAAAATATCACCAGATTCATGGAAAAGAATGGATAAACAGTTATAATACCACGAACAGTCAAGCAGTACCAAAGTTGGATTATTACAAATCTGGAAATTTATTTAACAAGTTGGCTTGACTGAAAGGTAATAATAATTATTTCGTTGGATAAAAGTGAAGTGCGAGCAGCGAACTACCCCACCAAATCATCTTATCTTCTCCTCAATTACCTAATTAAAACATACAAAGCAAGGGTGAGTCGAAGACTCAGCAAGTACATACAAGAATAATCAAACATAGAGTGGACAACACAATCCAGTTGAATTACGAACAAATCTTGGAACACATATATGATTGAATGGAATGAATACATGAATGGATGGAATGAAAGAATGCATTGAAGGAATGGACTTATCATTGCATATACTCGGTATAGCGAGTGATACACCCGTCGGTGTTCACTTAAGCCCGTGCCATGAAAGCACGGGAGCCAATCACCGTATGAAGAATGTTTCATACGGGTGTCCAAGTTGCCACATTGGAATGGTGGTCAACACTACCCACATTGGAATGGTGGGTTTTCAAATGCCCATACTGGAATTGATGGGTCTTTCAAATGCCCATACTGGAATTGATCGGACTTACCAAAAAGAATCCACTTCCGTGGTCATAATGAATTTTATGAGTGAACATGATGATTTCTCATGGTATGAATGAATATCACACATTAGTGGAAAAGACACATGGCATTCAACAACATATGTAAACAAGTATAAGTATGTATTCACACACAACATAATGTACCAATAAGGCCATACTAGTCACTTGCAGAATATCAACATCATAAACAAAGCACAAGAACATTCATGTAAACAACATATCATTATGCATTCTTTTGAATTCAACACCAGTTAACATACAGTACTTGCCTTTCGCGTTGTGACTCGTTAGTAGGCAACGGAGGTGTTCCCACACATGATGCCTCGCCGCCTACACAAGCATATTTCCAAAATAAGAACAACGATATAACACTGCTACCGGTGTTCTACAATAACCCCTGACTATCCAATATACCGCATAGACCCAAAATAAAAAATAAACTATTCAGCCAGATTTCAGCCCTTCTGAGCAGCGGTACGAGAAAATTCACCTTTAATTATCTGTAACTCTAAAAGACCTGAAACCAGTGCTCACTGAATCTTAACATATCAGGCTACAAAACACTAGTTGGCGGAATCCCCTGATTCGGCCAAAACAGAGGGCTAATTATCAGCTAAACAAAACACATCTACGTCTGTCCAGAATACAGAACAGAGATAAAGAAAACGGCGTAACTTTCAACCTATTGATCCAATGAGAATGATTCTTATCAGCTTGGAAAGATACTTTTAAGGGCTAAAATAACTTAGTTGGGTGAAGGTTCTGATTCGGCCCCTAATTTGAACAAAACCGATGGACAAACCTACTGACCTCAGTTTTCAGACAGACCGGACTGTTTGTAATCAAAAATTCATATCTCCTAAACTACAGATCGTATTTTCCTGATCTTGGTGCCAAAAGAAAGCTAACGTTCCCAGGAATAAAACTCTAGAAGGGCAAAACCCCAGATTCGGCCTCTACAGTAGTATAAATAATAGATGCAAACACTAACAATTATCTGCCCAAAATTCAGAATAGTGGTAAAGAAAATATCATAACTTTCATTATACAGATCCAATGGATATGATCTTTATCAGCTTTGAAAGATAATTTAAAGGTCTACAATAATTTATTTGGGTGGAGGTTCTGGAAATACCTCTAACTAAATCAAAACCTAGGATCAAGCCGACAGATCTTTCTCGTCAGACAGACAGAACAACGCGCACTAAAAAAATCATATCTCCTAAACCGTAAGGCGGCATCACGTGATCTTGGTTCCTATGGAAAGCTAAGAACAATACCTACAACTTTCTAAGAGATGGAGAGGACAGAAAACGAACGCATCTTACCCAAAATCGACGTACAAGGCGGTGCACAGCAAGGGGGAAGGGGGCGGCGGCTCCAAAGGGGGGGGGGAGAGAAATGTGGAGTTTAGGGTTTGGGGGGTGGGAACCCCCCCTCTTATGACCAGCCACCACATGGGCCCCTCTGGGCCGTGGCCGAGCCCAGTTGCCGTGAAATCACGAAAACCCCGGTGAAAAGATGATTCGGTTTTTCGATTAGCTCCTCTTGAAACTTTTTCTAATAAGCGAATCACCTTGGGTATTACATTCTACCCCTTAACGAATTCGACCTCGAATTCTAACCGAACAATTTCAAGGAGTTGAATTCAACGGATTTAACATGTACCGAAACAAACGGTGCGATATCGCCGCGCATGCGAGACTCTATCTCCCAAGTAGCCTCTCTCGGAATAGAGAAACCACAAAGCAAAGATGTGAAGCGGCGTCGACCTAACAATCAACTTGAACTTTCTAGGTACACTCATCAGAAGAGGATCGAAGGTAAGACCTTACTCGATGGTCAACGTGTTTAACTTAATCTCAAACTTTGAATGGTCCTGCTGCTCACTCAGCACCAGCACGCACCTTACGTTGCGTACTTCGCGTATGTACCCGTGACGGCCAAATCCATAAGCCAGCTTCCTAATTTCTTCTACTGCCGGAAATGAAGAGAATCCAACTGAAAAATAGAGAGTTCTCATCGCAACCACGCAATCTTAACTCTTCACCAAAAAGGTTAAATCCCAAATGTGACAATTCATCAGTAAAGCGATTCCACTTCCAATGAATCAATTTGCGAAAGAACACCACGGAAACCAAAAGAGAAATTTGCTTGAATACTCAAATCAAATATTTCTTTTACTCCGACTGAACTGGAAAGATTCAGTCATGCCAACACGGCCCCAACTCAAAGTGCAGAAAACACTTATCAACAGCACAAAACCCAAACGAGAAGCAAGGAAATGCATCATTTTCCAAGAAAACATCATTTCTTCCGCTTCTCTCTTCGAGGAGTAAAACTTCTCTCCAATATTGGAATTCGAATTCATCGCATACCTCAAGAGATTAAACCTCTTAATTGAACATTATCAAATTATGCTCAAACTGAAATACATCATCCACACCATGGTGGAGAGACTCCATTGAATTTTTTTTTGATTGCTCTAGACATCTCGTTCTACTATTCAACCTTAATTTGATTAAAGGCACCCAAAGCGCCACAGGATAGATACCACACAATCATATTACCTCAAATTTTCAAGAACAACTCAGAATCGTCAGTACACATGCTAATGTACTACTTCAAAAGGGTCCTAGCATAAACATGCTCGAGAAACTCATTTATTCCACCCTCTATACACACAATCAGTAGGTGACCAAATGTCTAGCATAAACAAATGCAAAGCCCAGATTTAACTTCCAAAACCTCTACAACGGATTGCCCTTAACTGATAGTTAAATCATCGAATTAAATCTCTAACATTCCCACAATTCTAACATACTCACTCATTGACATCATCAGAAATCACCCACACCATCTCGCAATGCTATCCAATTGCGTTACTCTATAAATTCAATCAAGGTTTCCATACCTCCGATAATCACCAACCTTTCAATCCTGAATTGAAGTTCTGGAATTTCACTATACCAGGTGTTAATCAGCCATAACACTTTTCAGACTTACTTCGAAGCCAAACATTCCATGTGAATCAATATATTTTTTTCCTCAAGAGATACAGATCAAATCAATTTCACATTCTTCTACTCCTCCAATAACATGGTAGCAAAATATCACCACTACCAAAACTTAACCACCACCAAACAGTTGCCAAAAACGCTTTGTAAAACCCTGCAACAAAACTTTTGGGTCTTTCTCAAAAGAAAGAGGCGAATAAGGACAAGCTTCGTCACACAGAAAAACGTTGTTCATCACGGCGAGCAAGAAACCATAAGAAATATTCTGATAAAAGGTGACTTTAGAAAACGGAAATTGAGTTCACAGTTGAGGGAACACATTCCTCAGAAGATAATAGCAAATAACAACCGATAAGAAAACGGCATTAAGATTGAAACTCGAAATCTTTTGAGTGAAAAGGGCAGAAAATTTAGGCAATGAACTCATTGAACCTAGGTGGAGTCCACAATTGAAAACATGAGCCTCACAAGAAGAGAAGGTCGGATCTTTACAGATAAGAACAACGAGCATTCAAGATCAAAACGCTCGCATCACTGAAGAACCATTATAACTCTGCAACAAATCGTTTTACGTGGCAAATTTCGTTTATCATAATTAACTGGGACCTCCAATAGGTCATGAACACAAAACTCGAAATTGAATCATTTTGGAAACATCAAGAAAGGTGGTCAAACTTCTTTCTCTATAAAAGAATCAACCTTACTCTCACATTACTGATCGTGTCAATAAACCTTCTAACGGGAACATGACAAATCGGGTCATAAAAATTTTCAGCATCAAATGGAATTGTAATAACTTATTCTAGAAAAGAATTCTGGTACGAAAACCACAAAGTTGAACAAACGTCACACCCAGCACTACAAAACTCTAGAGAGAGGGGGGTTTCGACACTTTTCTTTTCAAAGGGAGGTTCTAAACTCCAACACTCCAAATATTCCAAAGAAATGAACATAGTCGAAATTTTCTTCAATGAACTTTGTGAAAGGAAATTTTCATTCTCCGAACTGTCAAACGGATAACCGAGCTACCCTTATCAACAAGAGAGATAGGGCTAACATAAAGAGAATGATCTTGTCAAGAATAACGTTCACAAACAGCAATGAGAGCTCCGCAGCCAGACAGGCAAGAAACTATTTTAAAAAACAAATAGGGTCTAATAGAAACCCGTAGCCCACAATCTTTGTTTGGGTGCAACCCCCGACTTAAGCATAACCAAGCACTCCAAAAGGGTTTTAACGCTTTTCTTCAGAAAAGAGATGCATCAAATTTCAACAAGCAGAGGGTTCCAAAAGGAATACATTGAGCCAATGCTTTCTCGTGTTAACGATCTTGCAACAAGAATTCTCATTAGGCAAACCATCAAACGAGTAAATGAGTCGCTCTTTTCCAAGGAGAAAGAAAGAACAACTATGAAAATATCAATGTTGCCAATTTACAAAGATCATTCGTAGTAAAAACAATTCGACAATCGAAAAACAATAATATTTTCGGAGTACCATTAAAGGCCTATTTAAACTCGTCTACCAAAATCATGAACCCAAGAGAAATTCATCAATCGCCACCGGACAATAATTTGTCAAATTCGAAAATCAAGGAAGAGAACGACTTACTAAAGCAGCCCAAAAGAAATATGCAAGATCAATACACACTTGATAAAGAACTTGCAAAAGAAGTCTTCCAATACCGAGATTCCAAACGAACGAATGAGTTAAATTTCCCCAACAGGGGTAAAACAAGTCTTTTGTGAAAAGAGGAATCTTGCATTTGAACTATGCTCACGTGGAGCAGAAATATCACAATAGTCGAAAGGGCAATATTTGTTTCAAAGAACGAATCAGAGAACTGCTGGAGCTTGCCTTCTTCATTAAAACCTCAATTTCAAAAGAATTCACGAACTGCCAGGAACCACAACCAGGAAACCAGATATCAGTTCGAGAAAGGCAACAAGTTCATCAATGAGCTCATGCTCAATACAGAGCTTATGGAACAGAGGTAAGAAGTTCTCTAATATCATACTACAAACAGTGGTGTAGCCTAGCAAAACCCAGGACATCAACCACGAACTCAACTGATCAACGCCCGCTAGCGAAACGCATAACTAATGCAATCAATTATGAATATATATATTTATATCAGATCATCTCATGACGATCATAGAATAATTTCATAAATAGAGGTTATCCCATCATATCATGGATTAACACATCATAGCATAACACAATTTAACAACGACTCAATACTCGAGTCACCACAATTGAAATGCGGAAGCAACAGTTTACCCAATCCCTCCTAATGTGCACAGTGTGTCAATTTAATATGTTTGAATGAACCACGGACCTAAAGCCCGCTCTGATACCAACTGTAACACCCTGACTATAAGGAAGCCAAGATGTCATGCAAAACTATCAAACTACTAAGAATAGCATGAAAGCTGGATTATACAGATTCAATCAACAATAATTTCTAAAGAATGACAATAAACGATCACCAGATTCATGGAAAAGAATGGATAAATAGTTATAATATCACGAACAGTCAAGCAGTACCAAAGTTGGATTATTACAAATCTGGAAATTTATTTAACAAGTTGGCTTGACTGAAAGGTAATAATAATTATTCGTTGGATAAAAGTGAAGTGCGAAGCAGCCGAACTACCCCACCAAATCATCTTGTCTTCTCCTCAATTACCTAATTAAAACATACAAAGCAAGGGTGAGTCGAAGACTCAGCAAGTACATACAAGAATAATCAAACATAGAGTGGACAACACAATCCAGTTGAATTACGAACAAATCTTGGAACACATATATGATTGAATGGAATGAATACATGAATGGATGGAATGAAAGAATGCATTGAAGGAATGGACTTATCGACTGCATATACCCGGTATACGGGGTGAAACACCGTCGGTGTTCACTTAAGCCCGTGCCATCAAAGTACGGAGCCAATCACCGTATGAAGAACGTTTCATACGGGTGTCCAAGTTGCCACATTGGAATGGTGGTCAACACTACCCACATTGGAATGGTGGGTTTTCAAATGCCCATACTGGAATTGATGGGTCTTTCAAATGCCCATACTGGAATTGATCGGACTTACCAAAAAAAATCCACTTCCGTGGTCATAATGAATTTTATGAGTGAACATGATGATTTCTCATGGTATGAATGAATATCACACATTAGTGGAAAAGACACGTGGCATTCAACAACATATGTAAACAAGTATAAGTATGTATTCACACACAACATAATGTACCAATAAGGCCACACTAGTCATTTGCAGAATATCAACATCATGAACAAAGCACAAGAACATTCATGTAAACAACATATCATTATGCATTCTTTTGAATTCAACACCAGTTAACATACAGTACTTGCCTTTCGCGTTGTGACTCGTTAGTAGGCAACGGAGGTGTTCCCACACATGATGCCTCGCCGCCTACACAAGCATGTTTCCAAAATAAGAACAACGATATAACACTGCTACCGGTGTTCTACAATAACCCCTGACTATCCAATATACCGCATAGACGCAAAATGAAAAATAAACTATTCAGCGAAATTTCAGCCCTTCTGAGCAGCGGTACGAGAAAATTCACCATTAATTATCTGTAACTCTAAAAGAGCTGAAACTAGTGCTCACTGAATCTTAACAGATCAGGCTACAAAACACTAGTTGGCGGAATCCCCTGATTTGGCCAAAACAGAGGGCTAATTATCAGCTAAACAAAACACATCTACGTCTGTCCAGAATACAGATCATAGATAAAGAAAACGGCGTAACTTTCAACCTATTGATCCAATGAGAATGATTCTTATCAGCTTGGAAATATAATTTTAAGGTCTAAAATAACTTAGTTGGGTGAAGGTTCTGATTCGGCCCCTAATTTGAACAAAACCGAGGGACAAACCTACTGACCTCAGTTTTCAGACAGACCGGACTGTTTGTAATCAAAAATTCATATCTCCCAAAGTACAGATCGGATTTTCCTGATCTCAGTGCCAAAAGAAAGCTAACGTTCCCAGGAATAAAACTCTAGAAGGGCAAAACCCCAGATGCGGCCTCTACAGTAGTATAAATAATAGATGAAAACACTAACAATTATCTGCCCAAAATTCAGAATAGTGGTAAAGAAAATATCATAACTTTCATTATACAGATCCAATGGATATGATCTTTATCAGCTTTGAAAGATAATTTAAAGGGCTACAATAACTTATTTGGGTGGAGGTTCTGGAAATGCCTCTAACTAAATCAAAACCTAGGATCAAGCCGACAGATCTTTCTCGTCAGACAGACAGAACAGCTCGCACTAAAAAAATCATATCTCCTAAACCGTAAGGCGGAATCACGTGATCTTGGTGGCTATGGAAAACTAAGAACAATACCTACAACTTTCTAAGAGATGGACAGGATAGAAAATGAACGCATCTTACCCAAAATCGACGTACAAGGCGGTGCACAGCAAGGGGGAAGGGGGCGGCGGCTCCAAAGGGGGGGAGGGGGAGAGAAATGTGGAGTTTAGGGTTTGGGGGGTGGGAACCCCCCCCTCTTATGACCAGCCACCACATGGGCCCCTCCTGGGCCGTGGCCCAGACCCAGGTTGCCGTGAAATCACAGAAAACCCCCCGGTGAAAAGATGATTCTGGTTTTTCGATTAGCTCCCTCTTCCGAAACTTTTTCTAATAAGCCGAATCACCTTCGGGATATTACAGTGTAAAACCCACGTATTGAGCCCTAGGACTATTGGGCCGTATATGGGTGGTTAGGTGCCAACGCTGGACGGGATAAAGCACCGGCTGTTAGGGTTTAAAAGAGATCTGGGGATTTTTGCGAGCGCTGTGGCGGCGTGACATGCATGATGTTTTGGCTAGGCGATGAGCGAATACAGAAAAGCACCAAGCGATTTTTGTTTCTATCGGTGGCTCATTTTTCTGGCTGAGCGAGATGAGGTGCAGTTGATGGCTGTTGTATTATCAAGTGCTTCCAGCGACGTGAGGTGATCACATCCAATAACAAATCTCAATTGCCCTGTGAGGTGCTTGGTGGCTCGTGTGCTGGCTGAGCGACCTCAAGAGATTCCTTGTCTTGGCATTAGTAGTGGCGCGCTGTGGCATCCGGGCTCCTAGGACAATGAGAAGCCAAGCCAGGCGTTGCTTTCGGGCGTGAACTTTAGAAAACAGCATGTGGTAGGTTTCAACAGTGCAGGGTGCAAAAAATCTTATACAATCATTCACCCCCCTCTGATTGTCAATAACAATCCTACAAGTGGTATCAGAGCAAGGTTGCTATAGCATCAGAGAGGTATGTGAATCATCCCCCCATACTAGATGGTACTAATTTTGCTTTTTGGAAGTGTCGTGCGCAAGCATATATTGAGGCGCTCTAGAACATAGCTGTAACATCCCAATTTTCAGAGCTTTAAAAATCTTTTAAATATTGGTAGTAAGAAAATTCACCATTTGGATTTATTTGAATATTAATTTAAAAAGCTTAATATGGACTTTAAGGACAAATTGATTTAATGTGCTTAATCCCAACATCATCAATTGCCAAAATTATTTTATTTAGATTCTATATGCTTGGATATATTTTATAGAATTTTCTAGAATTTTTCCAAAGTCATTTGCTATTTTCTAATTTCTATTTGTATTTTCTGGATTTACTTAAAAGAAAAATCAAAAGAAATTCCTTCGGAACAGTGCTGGGCCGAAGCCCAACACTATTCCAGCCCGCTCACTCCCAGCCGTTGGATCAGCATCGCCCGGCTGCCACTCGCCCGCGATCTCGCCGCCTTGACCCGTTGGATTGTCGCCGCGTGGCTTCGTCCGCTGATCTCGCTCGCTCGCTCGCCCACGCTCGCCTCCAGCCGTTGGATTTTCATCGCACGGCGCTGCACCCGCTCGTCCTCGCTCTCTCTGACAGGTGGGACCACCGCCGAGTTGTCGTCTCCGCGGAGCTTCTTCTTCCTCGCGCCGCGCCCGAGTCCGCCATTGCCGAAGCTCGGAGCTTCGTCCGAAAATCACGTATCCGTTGCGGATTCTTCGCGCCAACCCCGTCAAATCGTGTCTACGGTGAATTGCGCCGCCGTCATCGTCGCCCTTGCCTCGCCGACTACACCATCGTGACCAGCAAGTCCCATGCTACCTCGTGCGCACCTCCTCGTCGCCGGAGCATCGCCGAAGCTTCCGTCCGACAAACCCGAGCCTTCGCCGCCGCCTCTTCCTCGCCGCCGGCCATCCCCGACAACCCCAGGTGTTCAAACCGGTGCCATCAGGTGCGCAATAATCCCCTCTACACGTTGGCACCACTCACCGCCGGTGAGGAGCCGCCGTTCGCCGTTGCCATTGGTTCCCGAGCCATCGCCGCCGATCGATGTGGCGGCCGCGTCGGCGTCCATCTCGACCACAATGCGTGCGTGTCAGCCTCGTTGGCGCCGCGTCAGTGCCACCCACACGCGGGTGCACCACCTCAGCCCCGACCCAGATCCAAAGGCTCGGTGGATTTGGTCCACCGTGAGCCGTGCCACTGACAGTGGGTCCCACATGTCAGATTCTATTTTAATTTTAATTCTTTTTTCAGAAATTCTCGGCTGATGCAAGCATTGCGCAATAATCCGATTTTCCTTTATAAAAATAATTCGGGAAATTCAATAAAATCCAAATTAGGGTTTATTTGATTTTCCAATCTTCCAAAGCCCATATCTTTTGCATCCGAACTCCGATTGAGCCCATTCAAATTTGTAAATTCATATAAAATTAAGATCTATTTAATGGTGAATTTTATTTTGAATTTTTGGAGTTGTTTTGCCTCTGTTATTTATTTATTTTTGTTTCTTTTGTCTCGTTTGCGAGTAGACGTCGATACTTCGGAGAATTTTGCAGAAGAAGGAGCACCTCAAGACCAAGACCAATATCTAGATCTATTCCAAGGCAAGTTATACCTTTGATCATTTTGAACCCAGTTTTCAAAATACTTTGTTTCAATGTATTGCATTCTATTTCAAGTATTTATTTAAATGCTTTTGGGATAGTTATTAATCCAAATTGTTATACCACCTTGTCTATTTTATGTCATGATCTTTTGTCACCCTAGGTTGGTTAATTATTAGTTGGTATTATTGTAGCACCAACGTGGGTTGGTTAGATACGATTAGACTGCTTAGCCATGCCACGAGTCATCATTTCATGTGAGTTGTAATTATAAACTTGACTAAGTGATTATGGAACTGTGTGAGGAAACTGTGTGTGCTGTGTGCTATTACTCGTTGATGGCATGTGTTGCACTTAATCAACAGGGTGGGAAAAGATTTGGACTGAGGCAAGTGGTGGATTCTGTGTGAATGGTGAAGCTGTGTGCTTATTAAACTTTGTGATTTGGGTAAAACTGGAAGTCTTACCTTAGTCAATTAAGGACTTAACTTTGTGCGCCATTGAACTGGGCCTTACTGTACGACCACATGCCTAGTATGGGTCGGGCCCGACTTAGTAAGTTATGTAGTCTTGACATTGACAACTCAGTTGTATTTAAGGCGTGTGATGGGTGGAGGTGTGATATGTCACATCGCGGAATGTTCATTGCATCCTCGTCCAATGGTGTGTGTCGTTCCAAGGGCTGTGTGTACAAATTGGACGGCGGTAAAGCACATCAGGAGTGTCATTGTTTGAGATGAAGTCTCTGAAAGGTTTTGTTATGGTCAGTGATCGCTACACTGATTGTATCATGTGGGTAAAGTGTACAACCTCTGCAGAGTGTTAAACCAATCTATTCGAATAGCCGCGTCCTCGGTTATGGACATGCTCGGGAATTTCACACGAGGGGTAGATTTTCATAAAACCATTGGGAAGGGTCAGCTGTGTGAGATAACTTGTGCAGCTGTGTGAATAACTTGATTAGACTGTGTGTCCTTTGTGAAATCAATTGTTAACTTATTATTGTCTAGTTGTTTTGAATTATGTTTTTAATCTATTATTTGTATTCAATTGCAAATGTTGCATTTCTGCAAAATAACCACATAAGCCATTCCTTTGGAATAAGCCATCATGTATAAATGCATTCTGTGGTATGACTTGCGAGTACGGTGTGTACTCGCTCTTGCTAAACAAATCAACAGAACTGGAGGAGTTATCGCTTGCTTTTGAAGAAGAGTTCTACGAAGGTTGAACGTTAGGGTCTTGATCCCAGTCAGTTGCCTGTGGTAAATTGATGGGAGCCCACCGGAGTTTATTTCGTTTCCGCTGCAGCTTCTTTCTTTATTGTCAGCCTTGCATGGCTTAATAAATGTAAAACTCGACCGTAAGGTCCCAACAGTTATTTGTTATTTAAAGGTACTCGTTTATTCTTATATTAGTTGTATGGATGTGATATTTCATCGATGTTGACACTGTGTGCACTAGCGTGATCCTGGACTAGTGCAGAATACACAGAGGGTCCAGATTTGCATATTTGGGTCCCGACAGAGGTGGTATCAGAGCCATACTGACTGTAGGTCTTGACCTTAGTTAGATTGGCCGTTCTTAGTGAGTCCAAACTATTTTTTAAACCAAAAATTAACTTGCAAGATTAATTGAACTCCTTAACTCATCTCGTGTCTCTCTTGACTCAACTATTGCTGAAATTCTTTCTCTCCCCGCTGTTTTAAAATTGTTTTCATCTTGACAGATGCCTCGCCTTCAGAGTTATGGAGAGCGCAAGGGAGGACTTGCTGCCGAGCTTTGGAAGTTGCTACAAGTACTTGGAGGGTTCGATCGTCCATTGTACCGTGGCAGTGCTTGGATAGTGAACGGCCGAGATCGTGGAGTGATCTGCCATTTGACCGTCTACGCCAGGTAGAACACCAAGGCAAGCAAACATTTGAACATCTCAGCTCGAAGGAGTATTTGGATTGAAGCAATCCAGGAGTCTTCGCGCCTTGCCATCCTAAGGATCTGCAATATCTACTCTCGAGAGCTTCGTGACACAGTTTTCCGTTACCATCCCCGCACATCCGACGTGGATCTTGCTACACGTTTTCCGTCTACGGAAGGAGAAGACAACGGCACAGTGGTGCATCTTGCCCAGTTCGCTGCTGCTCAGGAGGAATCATTGGAGTTAGCCGCTACAGAGCTGGAGTGTGCCTACGAGACTCTTCAGAGAGCTGAAGAAAGGATCGCCATATTGGAAGAAACTCTTTATGGACGGCACGATCACGAAGAAGACACTAAAGAGGAAGACCCAGAAGAAGCTGATGAACCGGCTGAACCAGAAGAGCCAGCAGAGGCAGCAGAGCCAGAAGCACTAGCAGCACCTGCTCCTATTGCACCAGCCCCGGGACATCAGGATCAGTTTGCTAGGATGCCAGCTCACTTTCAGGTCTACAGTAGGCGGGAGCACCGTCAAGGCTGCGGAGGCTATTTAATCGAGTAGTCCGATTAAGTTTGTTTCAGGCTTAGCCAGTATTAAGTCTTGAGTCGCCCTTTAGGCGGTAGTTTTGTGTGCTTAAGTTCGTCCTTATTTTTGTGTGCAAGTATGAGCTGCAAAGGCCCTTAGGCATTTGTTGCAAGCCATACTATTATCTTAATCAATATAAGAGTTTCAGTTGAGCTTTCTTAAAATATGGTGTTGGGTTTTACCTACCCCGATTAGTTCTACAACTCATCTTGTGCTTGCTACCTTATCTAACCCCTGGAGATTCACCAGATAGTTCAGACTCGTCAAGCTGCTGCAAGTGGTTCCGATACTCTCGAAGATCGAAGGACAGAATGCAGACCCGGAGAAGCGGCTCGCCACAAGCACCTTCATCGATCTGCAGAATTTTGGAGCATTCATGACAGCTCAGACCCAGTTGATGTACACCATGATGAATCAGATGCAAGCTATGAATAACCAGAGCAACAACAATCAGCATCACAATGGAACCCCAGTTAATGGAACCCCAGTTGCTCATGGTCACAATGGATCATCCAAGTTGGCCGAGTTTATGAGAACCCGTCCACCAACTTTTTCTGGATATGTCTCACCAGTAGAGGCTGATGATTGGCTTCGTGTTATTGAGAGAAAACTGCTGATCACTCAATGCAGCGATCATGAAAAAGTTCTGTACGCCACTCACCAGATGGAAGGCATTGCTGCCGAATGGTGGGAAAACTTTTGTGCAGCGCATGGAACGCCGCAAGATATTATGAATTTCTAGTCATGTCGTTTGGTCTGACTAATGCCCCTGCCTATTTCATGAACATGATGAACAAAGTATTCATGGAATATTTGGATAAGTTCGTGGTAGTATTCATTGATGATATTTTGGTATACTCAAAGTCAGAAGAAGAGCATGCTGAACACCTAAGACTTATCCTAGAGAAGCTCAGGAGACATCAGTTGTATGCCAAGTTCAGCAAGTGTGACTTTTTGAAGAAGAAAGTTGATTTCCTCGGCCATGTGATGACAAATAGAAGGAGTAGCGATTGACCCGTAAAGGTTAAAGTCAGAATGAATTGGGAGCAGCCCAAGACGGCTACCCAAATTCGTAGTTTCTTGGGAATGGCAGAATACTATCGTCGTTTCATTGAAGGATTCTCAACGATTGCTAAGCCTCTTACGCAATTATTGAAGAAAGAGAAGAAGTACATTTGGACCCCAGCTTGTGAAGAGAGTTTTCAAGAATTGAAGAAATGTTTGACTTATTGCATTGCTAGTTTTGCTTGGATATATCGAAGGATTTTGATATCTATTGTGATGCTTCGCGTCAAGGATTAGGATGTGTTCTTATGCAAGAAGCAAGAGCTGTCGCTTATGCGTCAAGGCAATTAAGGCCTCATGAGGAAAATTATCCTACCCATGATTTGGAATTAGCTGCCGTAGTGCATGCCTTGAAGATTTGGCGACATTATCTCATCGGTAATTGCTGTGAAGTCTACACAGATCATAAGAGCCTGAAGTACATATTCACTCAGTCTGACCTGAATATGAGACAGAGAAGATGGCTGGAATTAATAAAGGATTATAATCTTGGAATCCATTACCATCCTGGTAAGGCCAATGTAGTTGCAGATGCACTGAGTCGCAAGAGCTACTGCAATGCTCTGGAAGCAAAAGAGATTTGCCCGGAACTTCAGGAGGAATTCCAGAAGCTACAGTTAGAACTTGTTTCTGAGGGATTTGTGGCCAGTCTGGAAGTGCAGTCTACTCTAGAGAAACAGATTCGTGAAGCGCAACCCAAGGATTCTGAGTTTGCTGATCTCAAGAAGAAGATGGCAGAAGGAAAATTTAAAGATTTCACCATGGATGATCAAGATATACTATGGATCAATGGACGTATCTGTGTACCGGATATTGATGGATTAAGACAGCTGATACTGAAGGAAGCCCATGACTCAAAGTATTCGATTCACCCTGGAAGTACTAAGATGTATCAGGATGTTAAGAATAAGTTTTGGTGGCCAAACTTAAAGCGAGACGTCGCAGAATTCGTTGCCTTATGCGACGTGTGTCAGAAAGTAAAAGCAGAGCATCAGAGACCAGCAGGTTTGCTACAACCGCTGAAGATACCAGAATAGAAGTGGGAAGAAATCGGTATGGATTTTATTACCGGTCTACCCAAGACTCAATCGGGTTATAATTCGATTTGGGTAATAGTGGATCGTTTGACCAAAGTTGCCCATTTCTTGCCAGTCAAAACCACTTATTCAGGAGACCGCTTGGCGGAATTGTATATGTCAAAAATAGTCACTCTGCATGGGGTGCCTAAGAGGATAGTGTCAGATCGAGGATCTCAATTCACCTCTCGTTTCTGGCAGAGTCTCCATGAAGCCCCCGAACTCATCCGAATTTGAGATCGCTTATCATCCACGCAGACGGATGGGCGATCAAAGAGTCAACCATATATTAGAAGATATGTTGAGAGCCTGTGCCTTAGCTAATGCTACCAGTTGGGATAAGAGTTTGCCGTATACAGAATTCTCGTACAACAACAGTTATCAAGCCAGTTTGCAGATGTCACCATTTGAAGCTTTGTATGGTCGTGCCTGCAGAACTCCATTAAATTGGTCAAAGACAGCTGAACGTGTAGTGTCGGACCAGATATTATTCAGGAAGCCGAAGAACAAGTTGCTATGATCAGGGAGAGGTTAAAGATAGCCCAGTCCAGGCAAAAGAGTTATGCCGATAATCGTCGTCGTGACCTCAGCTTTAAACCAGAGGATTTTGTGTATCTTCGAGTTACTCCGCTCAGAGGTGTTAAGAGATTCCACACCAAAGGGAAGCTTGCTCCAAGGTATGTGGGTCCATTCAAGATTTTGGAATGCCGAGGAGAAGTTGCGTACCAGTTGGAGCTACCGCAGTCGTTAGCAGGAGTGCATGATGTCTTTCATGTCTCTCAGCTGAAGAAGTGTCTTCGTGTACCAGAAGAGCAGACCCCGTTGGAGTCAATTGAACTGAAGGAAGATCTCACGTACAAAGAACAGCCTGTCAGAATTTTGGATGTCGCAGAGCGCCGCACCAGAAGCAAGACCGTTCATTTTTGCAAAGTCCAGTGGAGTAACCACTCAGAAGGAGAAGCAACGTGGGAACGCGAAGAAGAGTTGAAAGCCGAGTTCCCGAGCCTTTTCTCTAGCTAGCCGGAATCTCGGGGTCGAGATTCGTTTAAGGGGGGAGGTTTGTAACATCCCAATTTTCAGAGCTTTAAAAATCTTTTAAATATTGGTAGTAAGAAAATTCACCATTTGGATTTATTTGAATATTAATTTAAAAAGCTTAATATGGACTTTAAGGACAAATTGATTTAATGTGCTTAATCCCAACATCATCAATTGCCAAAATTATTTTATTTAGATTCTATATGCTTGGATATATTTTATAGAATTTTCTGGAATTTTTCCAAAGTCATTTGCTATTTTCTAATTTCTATTTGTATTTTCTGGATTTATTTAAAAGAAAAATCAAAAGAAATTCCTTCGGAACAGTGCTGGGCCGAAGCCCAACACTATTCCAGCCCGCTCACTCCCAGCCGTTGGATCAGCATCGCCGGCTGCCACTCGCCCGCGATCTCGCCGCCTTGACCCGTTGGATTGTCGCCGCGTGGCTTCGTCCGCTGATCTCCCTCGCTCGCTCGCCCGCGCTCGCCTCCAGCCGTTGGATTTTCATCGCACGGCGCTGCACCCGCTCGTCCTCGCTCTCTCTGACAGGTGGGACCACCGCCGAGTCGTCGTCTCCGCGGAGCTTCTTCTTCCTCGCGCCGCGCCCGAGTCCGCCATTGCCGAAGCTCGGAGCTTCGTCCGAAAATCACGTATCCGTTGCGGATTCTTCGCACCAACCCCGTCAAATCGTGTCTCCGGTTATTTCTTATCCGTTCCAAACCAAATCAAATCCCGAATCGGTTTCAATCTCCGAGAATCATGGAATTCAAAAACCCGGCTGTTTCGGACCCGAATTGGGGATTTCCAAATCCGGCGTCCCCCGGGCCTATAAATACCTCCCTTAGGATCGCCTGGACCTCCGCAACCCAAAGCCGCCACTCTCGTCGCCCCGATCGCCCTAGCGCCGCCGCATTTCGAGTTTTAGGGTTTTCGGTCGAGCTTCTTCTCCGGTGAATTGCGCCGCCGTCGTCGTCGCCCTTGCCTCGCCGACTACACCATCGTGACCAGCAAGTCCCAGGCTACCTCGTGCGCACCTCCTCGTCGCCGGAGCATCGCCGGAGCTTTCGTCCGACAAACCCGAGCCTTCGCCGCCGGCCATCCCCGACAACCCCAGGTGCTCAAACCGGTGCCATCAGGTGCGCAATAATCCCCTCTACACGTTGGCACCACTCACCGCCGGTGAGGATCCGCCGTTCGCCGTTGCCATTGGTTCCCGAGCCATCGCCGCCGTCGATCTGATGTGGCGGCCGCGTCGCCGCCATCTCACCCACGTGCGTGCGTGTCGACCTCGTTGGCGCCGCGTCGTGCCACCGCACGCGGGTGCACCACCTCGACCGACCGGATCCAAAGGCTCGGTGGATTTGGTCTACCGTGAGCCGTGCCACTGACAGTGGGTCCCACATGTCAGATTCTATTTTAATTTTAATTATTTTTTCAGAAATTCTCGGCTGACGCAAGCATTGCGCAATAATCCGATTTTCCTTTATAAAAATAATTCGGGAAATTCAATAAAATCTAAATTATGGTTTATTTCATTTTCCAATCTTCCAAAGCCCATATCTTTTGCATCCGAACTCCGATTGAGCCCATTCAAATTTGTAAATTCATATAAAATTAAGATCTATTTAATGGTGAATTTTATTTGAATTTTTGTAGTTGTTTTGCCTCTGTTATTTATTTGTTTTTATTTCTTTTGTCTCGTTTGCGAGTAGACGTCGATACTTCAGAGAATTTTGCAGAAGAAGGAGCACCTCAAGACCAAGACCAATATCTAGATCTATTCCAAGGCAAGTTATACCTTTGATCATTTTGAACCCAGTTTTCAAAATACTTTGTTTCAATGTATTGCATTCTATTTCAAGTATTTATTTAAATGCTTTTGGGATAGTTATTAATCCAAATTGTTATACCACCTTGTCTATTTTATGTCATGATCTTTTGTCACCTTAGGTTGGTTAATTATTAGTTGGTATTATTGTAGCACCAACGTGGGTTGGTTAGATACGATTAGACTGCTTAGCCATGCCACGAGTCATCATTTCATGTGAGTTGCAATTATAAACTTGACTAAGTGATTATGGAACTGTGTGAGGAAACTGTGTGTGCTGTGTGCTATTACTCGTTGATGGCATATGTTGCACTTAATCAACAGGGTGGGAAAAGATTTGGACTGAGGCAAGTGGTGGATTCTGTGTGAATGGTGGAGCTGTGTGCTTATTAAACTTTGTGATTTGGGTAAAACTGGAAGTCTTGCCTTAGTCAATTAAGGACTTAACTTTGTGCGCCATTGAACTGGGCCTTACTGTACGACCACATGCCTAGTATGGGTGGGCGACTTAGTAAGTTATGCGATCTTGACATTGACAACTCAGTTGTATTTAAAGCGTGTGATGGGTGGAGGTGTGATATGTCACATCGCGGGACGGTTCATCACGCATCCCGTCCAATGGTGTGTGTCGCCCAAGGGTGTGTACAAATTGACGGCGGTAAAGCACATCAGGAGTGTCATTGTTTGAGATGAAGTCTCTGAAAGGTTTTGTTATGGTCAGTGATCGCTACACTGATTGTATCATGTGGGTAAAGTGTACAACCTCTGCAGAGTGTTAAACCAATCTATTCGAATAGCCGCGTCCTCGGTTATGGACATGCTCGGGAATTTCACACGAGGGGTAGATTTTCATAAAACCATTGGGAAGGGTCAGCTGTGTGAGATAACTTGTGCAGCTGTGTGAATAACTTGATTAGACTGTGTGTCCTTTGTGAAATCAATTGTTAACTTATTATTGTCTAGTTGTTTTGAATTATGTTTTTAATCTATTATTTGTATTCAATTGCAAATGTTGTATTTCTGCAAAATAACCACAGAAGCCATTCCTTTGGAATAAGCCATCATGTATAAATGCATTCTGTGGTATGACTTGCGAGTACGATGTGTACTCACTCTTGCTAAACAAATCAACAGAACTGGAGGAGTCATCGCCTGCTTTTGAAGAAGAGTTCTACGAAGGTTGAACGTTAGGGTCTTGATCCCAGTCAGTTGCCTGTGGTAAATTGATGGGAGCCCACCGGAGTTTATTTCGTTTCCGCTGCAGCTTCTTTCTTTATTGTCAGCCTTGCATGGCTTAATAAATGTAAAACTCGACCGTAAGGTCCCAACAGTTATTTGTTATTTAAAGGTACTCGTTTATTCTTATATTCGTTGTATGGATGTGATATTTCATCGATGTTGACACTGTGTGCACTAGCGTGATCCTGGACTAGTGCAGAATACACAGAGGGTCCAGATTTGCATATTTGGGTCCCGACAATAGCTTCCTTACCTCGCTTTGATACCAAATGTTGGCACACCTCCCGGAGAGAACTCGCACATTGCTTCTTCTCTAGAACGAACGCACACTAGAAGATGAAATCAGCAGACAAGAATTTGGTGCTGCACAACCACACAAATTTTCTCATATATTCTTCTCCTCTTATACTGAACAAAAAACTCACTAATTTACATACAACTAATAGCTCTAATGCGTTACTAGTAACTCCACGCACAGAACGTGCCACCAGTGTCATCCTGTTACTAGCACATAACTCAGTCATAACCGAAGCACTCAATGCTCATGGCACTAATGTGAAACAAGCAACTGAAGCAACGAACTAATGCACATGATTGCCATGCAAACAAACCAATTAAGTCAAGATTATAGCTAACAAACCCGAACACGCATTTCATTAGGCAGGTGTCGTGCTGCCCATGCACACAGAAAGAGAAAACTCTGGTCATGATAGCTCACTTGGAACACCTCCTCGTCGTAGCAGAAGGGTGCTATCAGCAGCGCACGATAGCCGCCGTTGTTGAAGGCCCAGGTGGGGAACACGTTGAGCCCTGTGTTAGTGGCCTCAGCAATGGCGGTGGTCACTCGTGGGCGCGTGGCCTCGTTGGCGGTGAAGGACATGAGCTAGTAGGTGTTGTAGTCGTGGATAATGAAGGGCTACCCTGCCGCCATCAGGTGGGCACCTTGGCACTCCTTTATTGTCCACTCATCGACGTCCGACTCCATGACGGAGGTGAGGTCGAGGATGAAGTAGTGGAGGATCTCTCCCTACCCCTTCCTCGCATTCCCTTCTCCGACGTACGATGGCGGCGAGATCGGATCGGATCTAGAGTGCGGGGGTACACTACTACAGAACATGCTATACTAGACACCCCATCACAGACGGTTCAAAAGGAACCGTCTGTGATAAAATTATCACAGACAGTTCTTCGTTAACCGTCTGTGATATATAAGTATCACAGACGGTTATTTACACGAACCGTCTGTGATACTCTTTAAACGAACCGTCTGTGATGATATCACAGACGGTTCGTTTAAACAAGCATATGACAGACGGTTCTTTAAAAGAACCGTCTGTGATATCCCCATATGTTAATTTACTCCATTGTAATTAACTAATTTATTGCATTGTCATGTGTTAATGTGTTATGGACTTATGATCTTTAAATTGATGACAATTGTCAAGTATTTAATTCCACTTGTACGAACTCGATACCACTTATGAGAAAAACACTTGATACCAAGAATAATTGATTCCATCTTGTTTGCTGCAAAAGCATACCATCTTTATTTAGGATGGTATGCATGTCTGTGAGACCCCGGTTTATCGGGCTTGTAATGCTTAGCCATCCATTCGGCCCTAGCATCACCAATCAGATAAGCCGAGACTCGAGACATGTTTACTTCCCAGAATGCAGTATACACACCTCTTTACAAAGCTCATGCATCAATTCCATTCATCCACATAGAACCGAAGCAAAGCAACAACCAGAAGATAGCATAAATAAAAGATAGTTATTACAAAAGAGAGGCCGACCGGCCAAACGACATATACATAGAAAAGTTTAACAGCGGAAGCAAAAGTGCCATAAGATGACCATAAACAAAAGAGCCAATCAGTGTGCCTTTAACCCACAAGGCAACCGACCGGACCGCCAAGCTAGACGTCGAATCCACAGCACATCTCACAAAAGTGAGGCCCTTGGGGCTCACCTTCCTCCCCTGCAAACAAGAGCAGCCGGCAAAAGCCGGTGAGTACTTTGAATGTACTCGCAAGACTTACATGTGGAGTAACAAACCTGTACATATACTACATGCAAGCTTAATCAAAAGTAGGCAAGACGTTCACAAACCCAATAACCCACCATACAACCACTTGCCCAAGTCCAAAATAATATTTTTCCATTTTCCGATTTTGACTTTACAAAATAACAAAGCACAAGTGCTAGACATAATGGAATAATATTTAGATGTGTGATCAAGATCATCGACTAAAATCGATGATCGCCCATTACTACCGAAACTAAGCATTTCTAAGCAATTTCAATTCGTAATCTACTAAGTGACAAGAGCTCATCCATCGAACTCAAATCACAGCAAATAACCTAGGCTCAAGGTAGTAGAGGGTAAACAATTCCTACAGATTATGCAACTATAGGATACTAACCATAATTTAACACAAAATAGCAATGCATACATACAAGTTGAAATCAATATATTAGACTTGAAAAATAATGGGATTAACATGATCAAACTGCTTGCCTGATTGAAGTTGCTCTGTTTGCTGGGGATCACTCTCGGTGTTAATGTGCTCTTCGGATCCTATCGAAAGAACCAAAAAGAACCAATAAGGCAAAAGAAACCGAAAAGGTCCAACAGTCAACTTCAACAAAAAGCTCTCAAATTTTTACAATAGGAAGAGCATGATTTTTATGAACTAATGCAACAAGAACCAATTGATTTTTACGTAGGTGGGTCGAGAGGGGAAGGGGATCTTGCTTTTTGGCTCGCTCATGCCCACAGTAAGCTGGCCAAACGGGCAGCACGGCACATGCCCGTGCCCCAGCACGCCCATTTAAGTACGATCCATTCTGACCTGCAAACTAAACGGGTTGTGTCGTGCCAACGAGGTAACCCAAGCACAGCTCAACGGTCTTTTCGGTTGTACCAGCCCAAACCCGTTTTGCCCGATGGGCCAATGTCGACCCACTTAGCTTGTTAGACCCAAAAATTAAAAAAAATCCAAAAAAACATAAAAATATGTAGAATTCAGAAGTACATATAAAAATGTAAAAAATGATACAAGCATATTGAAAATGTAATAAAGAATATTATTAATATTCAAATGACTGCTCGTTAAAACATTTGCCATTACGCTATTGTTGAGAAAGAAAACTATCTGAACTGCTTCAGTGCAGTTCAATTAAATTCCTTTATCTACTAAGGCTTAGACTGGGGGATCATATGATTTTGAACCTCAATATACATGCTACTTTATGAAAAACATGGACTGTGGACATATGTTCTGCCTAAATTCTATAACAAACAATTGAATTCAATTATTAGCTTGATTTATTGTTGCCTATTTCATGAGATCCATGTGAGCTTGTCTTTGGGATTTCTAGAGTTGGTAGGATCTTTGGAGCTGATTTTTCTAAATATTTTGCCGGATCTCTCAAGTGTTTGATTGCATCTTCTTTTGAGTTCTGGCTTCGGCACCGTCGTTTAGGGCACATTGGTTTTGAGAGGTTTACCCAAACTCAAAGTCGACAAAGATGTTGTATGTGCGCCATGTAGGCATGGAAAGTAAGTTATCGCCTCACACCCTTCATTGACTATGGTCATGACTGACGGACCGGGACAATTTCTTCAAATGGATACTCTTGGTCATGCTAGGGTTCGGTTAGCCGGTGGCAAATGATATATTCCTGTCATAGTCGATGATTTTCAAGATACTCTCAGGTGTTCTTTATTATTTCGAAGGATGAAGCTTTTGATCATTTTCATGATCTTGTTCTTCGCTTGGCTTTTGAACTTCCTGGTGCCTTGAGAGCAATCGACAGTGACAATGGTACGGAGTTTAAGAATGCCTTATTTGCCTCTTTCTGTGCTGAGCGTGGTATTGAGCATCAATTCTCTTCTCCACACGTTCCTCAACAAAATGACGTGGTGGAAAGGAAGAACAGAACCTTAGTCGAGATGGCTAGGACGATACTAGATGAGTATAGCACTCTGAGGAGGTTTTGAGCCGAAGTTATTGCTACAACATGCCATATTTTCAATCGTGTGTTCTTGAGACCATCTATGGGCAATACATCATATGAGCTTCGATTTGGTAGAAAACCCTCTGATGAGGACATCCCGTCGATTGGACCAATTACACGGGCACGAGCTAAAAAGATTAATCAAGAGGTGAACTCACTCCTAGTTAAATTTGGTGTAAATTTACATGAGAACTGGTTACTACCTAATACTAGTATTTTAATTGTTCACAGGTTTGTGTGTGAGGAGACTTTGGGACCATAAGGAGACATGGATGCATGAAAGCTCCCTCTGCATGTGCCACAAGGAAGGAAAGAAATAAAGTATTCGCAAGATAAAGAAAAAATATACAAGGATACATGTATGATACATGTATATGTGCTGCGTGACCATCAGCATGCATGGAAAAGCATTAGAGAGAATTAGCATTCATGCATGGACACATGAAGACGAAAGAGATGGCACACATGCATGGCTACCCATTAAACAAAAGGAGTTGTTGCGTGCATGTGTTTGTATGGCGTGCATGGCTGCCCCCATAAAACTGAAGGTGCTGGGTTTCTCTCTGCTTCGCTCGTGCGTGAGTTGGCAACCGAATCAATTTATTGGGCCGAAGCACACAGCGTGACATGTATTTGTTTAGGAGTTCCGTTTGGTTTCTAAACACCGAACAAGATATGAGTCGGACCGAGTGCCTTTAAATACTTGATGTACCGTGACTTGCTGGGGGGACGACATATTTTTTTTTTCCAGAAATCAATCTACTCTTAATTATAGGATTTGAGCAATATTACCCCCACTAGAATAGAGAGTTCCAACCTATTGTGTCGTTCCGTTGTTCTTGTGATTCCTTGTGTTTTGCAGGAGTAGCGACACGTCTACTTGGTGTGATCGGGTAGACGGGATCACGAGCGCGTGGTTGGGCGAATTCTTTTGTCGTAGGTTGCTGTTTTGACAGTGGTTGGCACCATCAGTTCGTCAGGTTGCACGGATCCAATGTTATCATCGATCCTACGTCGTGAAGATCGGGCATTCCCCCGCATCATCTGGTATCAGAGCATCGGTTGCCATGGTAGGATCAACTTACCCGTAGTTAGATTTATTTTTTTATCCTATACACAAAAAGCCACAAAAAAACCCCTTTAGCCCGTTGTTCAATCTGTTAATTCTTGTGAATTTCGTTAGGTTTTAATCCATTAGAAATTGTGTGTAGTCGTTGGTCTGTGTTTCCTTTGCGTAGCTTTAATTTCACGTTTCCAATCTGTTAGTTGGTTTTTGTCATAAAAAATGTACTATAGTAGTATGCTACAGTACACACAACAACAGTGCTTCGGTTTGCAACGACCCGGCAACAGTACGCCGCCATCAAACGCGGGGAAAATTTTTTGACTGTACTGTAGAGCTGTGCTACAGTGATCAGTAAAACTGTGCTACAGTACCAGTATGAAAAAAAGATCGCGGGCTGTTCCCATCGATGATTTTTTTGCGCGCAGCTACAGTGTGCTTGCTACAGTGTACATTTTGCACTATTCATTGCTACAGTGTGTGAAAAAAACCTCAGCGTGTATCTTTGGTGAGCCATCCCAATTCTTTGTGAATACTCTGCTCCTATTGATACTAGCTTGTTGATATTGCTCTAGGGCTGCTCGTTTTATCTCATTGCACAATCTAGCTTGTGTTTTTTTTTGCTGTACCTAATAGGCTTGTGCTGCCTGTTGTGAACCTTTTTTGTTGGCCCAGTACAAAAAAAAAAGAGAAGAAAAAAGAAACAAAGGAGAAAAAAAGAAACCAAAAAAAAAATTTAAAAAAAAGTGCTATGCCGACATTGTTTGAGAGCACACCTAGCTGGTATCTATTTTCAGATTGTGCTATGTCATTGTTTTGAGCAATCTTGTACCCTATTTTATATCTTTGAGCAATTAGCTAGCGTCTCTCCATAACTTGTACAATACGAGCTAGTTATTCATCACATTTTTTTATTATTAGCTCATTCCTTTGATTGCACTAAGTTCCATCATCTTTGCGTGTGAGTTGCTTCGTTCTTCGCTTATATCATAAGATCAGTAACTAGGCATTGAATTCTAGTTTGGATTGTTACCTAGCTTTACAATATCGAGGAATTTCATATTGCATAGGTAAACACTTTTCCCTCCAAGCTCCACAAATAAGCTATTGTCTAACAATGCTTGTGCAATTGAATTCGCTTAATCTATCACCTTGTGTTGTCTACCGTCACCAAAGTGCGTGCAGCTCTTCAATTCCATCAAGGACGCATAAGAACTTTGGACGGTAAGAGAAGGTGAGGTTGAGTGATTTCCACAAATAAAAATTTCCACATCCACATATATAGTTTTTCTTTGTTTTCATTAACCATGTTAGGGAAAGAAGGAGAACCAGCATATGTTACACAAGCTGACCTTGAGAAGCTCACAAATGATTTCAACACTCAATTGAATGACAACATGAGCGTCTTGAGGAGGGAGATACTAGACGAGCTTCGCAAAGAGCAGGGCCAAGTTGGAGTACATGAAGAAGGCGTTGAGCTTGATGAGGCTAATGAGGAGAGGGTTGCACGCTTCGCTAGAGAAGCTCAAGCGGGTCGAGTTGCTGTCAATGTGGTTCGTCCACCCCTTCCCGGGCGTGGGGGAGGTGTTTTGGGCGCTGACCATGGCCAAGGGAGAGGCTGTGGCCGTGGACGCGGTGGTGCTGCCCACATTGAGGACTTTGGCGACGACGTTTGGTTACACCGCAATGATAACTATCAACGCCATGGCCGTCGTCATGATGAGCAGCACGTGGAGGAAAAATTTGGGAAACTCAAGTTCAATATTCCAAAATTTGAAGGTGCCTCCGATCCAGATGCATATCTCACATGGGAGCTCAAGGTAGAGAAGATATTACGGATGCACAATTATTCGGAAGAGAAAAAGCTACACATGGCGTCACTTGTGTTTGATGGGTATGCGTTGATTTGGTGTGAGCAAGTGTTGAACCAAATAGAAGATATTGGGGAACTTTCAATTGCATCATGGGTTGAAATGAAGCAAGAGCTGAGAGCACGTTTTGTTCCTAACACCTATAAACGTGATCTTTTTGATAAATTACAGAATTTGAGGCAGGGAGGTCGTTCGGTGGAGGAATATTACAAGGAGATGGAGCAAGCTATGATTAGGGAAGATGTGCACGAAGACGAAGAGCAAACACTTGCGCGTTTTCTGTTTGGCATGAATAAAAACATTAAACGCATAGTGCAATATCAGCCCTACAATACTGTTGTTGATTTGGTGCATCAAGCGACAAAGGCAGAGAAGCAGTTACTAGAAGATAGGAAACCAGCACCAAGGACATCATCGTTCAACTTGAAAGCTCCATCATCCTAATCTAATGCCACCAAAGCACACTTCAGTTTAGGACGAGGTACATCTTCAGCTAGTACTAGTTCAAATACTAATGCTCGTTCTTTCTCGATTGCAAAATCAGCACCTACATCAAGTGAGAAGAAGGTGGCTCCATCCCCTACATCTTCAATTAATGCTACAGCAAAGAGTAGAGAAATCCAATGCTTCAAGTGTTTGGGGCGTGGGCACATAGTTAGGGAGTGTCCCAATAATCGAATTATGCTTGTGACGGAAGATGGAGAGTATGAATCCGCAAGTGAAGATGAGGTTGAACTCAGTCATGAAAAGGAGATATATGAAAATGCATCGGATGACAGTGATGGGATTGATGTGTTGAGTTATGAAACAGGAGAGGCACTACTAGTCACTAAAAATTTGAGCATTCTTGCACAAGAAGGAGATGCACATCCACAGCGATTCAACTTGTTTCAAACACAAGCCAAGGTAAACAACAAGGTAATCAAACTTATTATTGATGGAGGTAGTTGTCATAACTTGGCTAGCGTTGAATTGTGTGAGAAGCTTGGTTTAAAGAAGCTGAAACATCCACGTCCATATCATGTGCAATGGTTTAGCGAATGTGGGGATGTGAAGGTTCAGTATGTGGTGCATGTTACTTTCAAAATTGGTGATTATGAGGACACTGTTGAGTGTGATGTGGTGCCTATGACCGTGTGCCATCTGCTGTTGGGAAGGCCATGGCAATATGATAGAAGTGTGCAACATGATGGCGTTCCAATAGATATGCTTTTAGTGGAAGGGGAAGACCAAGGAGCTTAATCCAATGACTCCTAGCCAAATACATCCTGAATTTCAGCAAAAGAAGCTTGCTGAAAATGAGAGTAAAAAAAAAGAAAAGAGTGATTTACACACATCGGTGAGTGAGAGCCACAAGCCAAATATGAGAGGAAAAGGTAAGAGTGAGGGAGGGTTGGTTATGTTAGCCACAGAATCAGATTTGAGAGATGTGAGCAATGACCCATCAAAGATGCACTTTGTGCTTGTGTACAAAGATGCAACTGTTTTGCTTTCTACTAACGACTTAACCTATCTTCCTAGTAGTGTTTCCTCTCTTTTGCAGGCATTTGAGGATGTGTTTCCGGAGGAGATACCAGCGAGACTTCCACCATTGCGCGGGATAGAGCATCAAATTGATCTAGTTCCCGGCGCATCACTTCCAAATCGTCCACCATACCGTACCAATCCGGAGGAGACCAAAGAAATTCAGCGTCAAGTGCAAAGGCTACTTGAGAAAGGGTATGTACGTGAAAGTATTAGTCCTTGTGCTGTTCCTATAATTCTTGTTCCTAAGAAAGATGGAACATGGAGAATGTGTGTTGATTGTCGTGCCATTAACAATATCACTGTTAGGTATCGTCATCCTATACCTAGGTTAGATGATATGCTAGATAAGGTTAATGGTGCTATTATATTCTCCAAAATTGATTTGAGAAGTGGTTACCATCAAATTAGGATGAAACTTGGTGATGAATGGAAGACTGCTTTTAAGACTAAATTTGGATTGTATGAATGGTTAGTCATGCCTTTTGGTTTATCTAATGCACCTAGTACATTCATGCGATTGATGAATCATGTTTTACGAGCATTCATTGGTAAATTTGTTGTGGTATACTTTGATGATATTTTGATCTATAGCAAAACGATGGATGAACACATTGATCATACTAGAGAAGTACTAGAAGTGCTTAGAAATGAGAAACTGTATGCTAATATGGACAAATGCACTTTTTGTACTGATAAAGTTGTGTTCTTAGGCTATATTGTTTCTGGACAAGGAATTGAGGTAGATGAATCTAAAACTGATGCAATTAAGAATTGGCCTAACCCTATGAATGTTAGTAAAATCATAAGCTTTCATGGTCTTGCTAGTTTTTATCGTCGTTGTGTTAAAGACTTTAGCACCATTGCTGCCCCATTAACTGAGTTAACTAAAAAGGGTGTTGTGTTTGAATGGGGTGCACCACAAGAACAAGCTTTTCAAGAACTAAAGAAACGTTTGATTGAAACACCATTGCTTGTTTTGCCTGATTTCACTAAGACATTTGAAATTGGATGTGATGCTAGTGGGATAGGTATTGGTTGTGTTTTGGTGCAAGAAGGAAAACCTGTAGCATACTTTAGTGAAAAACTAGGAGGTGCTCAATTGAATTATCCTGTGTATGATAAAGAATTGTATGCTTTGGTACGTGTGCTTGAAACTTGGCAACATTATCTTTGGCCTAGAGAATTTGTTATTCACTCTGATCATGAAGCTTTGACATATTTGAAAAGCTAAGCTAAACTGAACAGCAGACATGCTAAGTGGGTAGAATTCATCGAAACTTTCCCATATGTTGTTAAGTACAAGAAAGGATAAGAGAATGTGGTAGCTGACACTTTATCTAAGAAAATATGTGTTTTTAACTCAATTGGAAGTAAAGGTACCCGGATTAGAGAGTTTGAAAGATTTATATGCTTCCAACCATGAATTTTTAGGACCATATTCTAAATGTAAAGATGGGAAAGGATGGGACAAGTTCTATGTTCATGATGGGTTCTTATTTCGTGCTAACAAATTATGTGTTCCAGATTCATCCGTGCGTTTGCTTTTATTGCAGGAATCTCATGCAGGTGGATTGATGGGACACTTTGGAAGAGAAAAGACCTTCATGATGTTGAGCGATCACTTTTATTGGCCTAAAATGAGGCGTGATGTCGAAAGGTTTGTACAACGATGTGTCACATGCCACAAAGCGAAATCTAAATTTAATCCACATGGTTTATATACCCCACTTCCAGTTCCTAGTGTACCTTGGGAGGATATTAGTATGAACTTTGTTTTAGGATTGCCTAGGACTAAGAGGGGAATGGATTCAGTTTTTGTAGTTGTGGATAGGTTCTCTAAAATGGCACATTTTATTCCCTGTCACAAAAGCGACGATGCGTCGCATGTAGTTGACTTGTTTTTCAGAGAAATTGTAAGATTGCATGGCATGCCAAAGACGATTGTTTCAGATCGTGACGTCAAGTTCATGAGATACTTTTGGAAGACTTTGTGGGCAAAGCTTGGGACAAAGTTGTTATTCTCAACAACTTGTCACCCACAAACGGATGGACAAACGGAGGTGGTGAATAGAACACTTTCAATGCTACTACGAATGATGATCAAGAAGAATCTCAAAGAGCGGGAAGATTGTTTGCCACATGTGGAGTTTGCATACAATCGGGCGGTACATTCTACTACTCAATTGTGCCCGTTCGAGGTGGTGTATGGTTTTAAACTAGTTACGCCACTTGATTTGCTGCCATTGCCGCTACATGAACATGCTAATATGGAGGCGTCAAAGCGTGCTGAATATGTGAGGCAAATTCATGTCCAGACTAAAGAAGAAATTGAAAAGAAGGCACGTTACTATGCTGAGAAGGCGAACAAGTCAAGAAAGAAGATGCTATTTGAACCGGGTGACTTAGTTTGGGTGCATTTACGTAAAGAACGCTTTCCGGACAAGCGTAAGTCCAAGTTGATGCCTCGAGGAGATGGTCCATTCAAAGTCCTTAAGAAGATCAACGACAATGCATATAAGATAGAGCTTCCGGGTGATGATTATGCTGTGAGTTCTACATTCAATGTTGCTGATTTTGGACCGGAAGAATCAGAGTTGAGGACGACTCCTTTTCAAGAGGGGGAGGATGATGAGGAAATCCCGTCGATTGGACCAATTACATGGGCACGAGCTAAAAAGATTAATCAACAGGTGAACTCGCTCCTAGTTAAATTTGGTGTAAATTTACATGAGAACTGGTTACTACCTAATGCTAATATTTTAATTGTTCACAGGTTTGTGTGTGAGGAGACTTTGGGACCACAAGGAGACATGGATGCATGAAAGCTCCCTGTGCATGCGCCACAAGGAAGGAAAGAAATAAAGTATTCGCAAGATAAAGAAAAAAAATATACAAGGAAACATGTATGATGCATGTATATGTGCTGCGTGACCATCAGCATGCATGGAAAAGCATTAGAGAGAATTAGCATTCATGCATGCACACGTGAAGACAAAAGAGATGGCACACATGCATGGCTGCCCATTAAACAAAAGGAGTTGTTGCGTGCATGTGTTTGTATGGCGTGCATGGCTGCCCCATAAAACTGAAGGTGCGTGTTGCACGCCGGGTTTCTCTCTGCTTCGCTCGTGCGTGAGTTGGCAACCGAATCAAGTTATTTATTGGGCCGAAGCACACAGCGTGACATGTATTTGTTTAGGACTTCCGTTCGGTTTCTAAACACCGAACAAGATATGAGTCGGACCGAGTGCCTTTAAATACTTGATGTACCGTGACTTGCTGGGGGGACGACATTTTTTTTTTCCAGAAATCAATCTACTCTTAATTCTAGAGTTTGAGTAATATTACCCCACTAGAATAGGGAGTTCCAACCTATTGTGTCGTTCCGTTGTTCTTGTGATTCCTTGTGTTTTGCAGGAGCAGCGACACGTCTACTTGATGTGATCGGGTAGACGGGATCACGAGCGCGTGGTTGGACGAATTTTTTTGTCGCAGGTTGCTGTTTTGACAGTGGTTGGCGCCATCGGTTCGTCAGGTTGCACGGATCCAAAGTTATCATCAATCCTACGTCGTGAAGATCGGGCATTCCCCCGCATCATCTGGTATCAGAGCATCGGTTGCTATGGTAGGATCAACTTACCCGTAGTTAGATTTATTTTTTTATCCTATACACAAAAACCAACAAAAAAAACCCCTTTAGCCCGTAGTTCAATCTGTTAATTCTTATGAGTTTCGTTAGGTTTTAATCCATTAGAAATTGTGTGTAGTCGTTGGCCTGTGTTTCCTTTGCGTAGCTTTAATTTCGCGTTTCCAATCTGTTGGTTTTTGTTATAAAAAAATGTACTATAGTGTATGCTACAGTACGCACACCAACACTGCTTCGGTTTGCAACGACCCGGCAACAGTACGCCGCCATCAAATGCGGGGGAAAATTTTTTTGACTGTACTGTAGCACTGTGCTACAGTGATCAGTAAAACTGTGCTACAGTACCAGTATGAAAAACGATCGCGGGCTGTTCCCATCGACGATTTTTTTTGCGCGCAGCTACAGTGTGCTTGCTACAGTATACATTTGTACTATTCATTGCTACAGTGTGTGAAAAAAACATCATCATGTATCTTTTGTGAGCCATCCCAATTCTTTGCGAATACTCTGCTCCTATTGAGACTAGCTTGTTGATATTGCTCTAGGGCTACTCGTTTTATCTCATTGCACAATCTAGCTTGTGTTTTTTTTGCTGTACCTAATAGGCTTGTGCTGCCTGTTGTGAACCTTTTTTGTTGGCCGAGTAAAAAAAAAGAGAAGAAAAAAAGAAACAAAGGAGAAAAAAAGAGACCAAAAAAAATTTAAAAAAAATGCTTGGCCGACATTGTTTGAGAGCACACCTAGCTGGTATCTATTTTCAGATTGTGCTATGTCATTGTTTTGAGCAATCTTGTACCCTATTTTATATCTTTGAGCAATTAGCTAGCGTCTCTCCATAACTTATGCAATTTGAGCTAGTTATTCATCACATTTTTTTATTATTAGCTCATTCCTTTGATTGCACTAAGTTCCATCATGTTTGCGTGTGAGTTGCTTCGTTCTTCGCTTATATCATAAGATCAGTAACTAGGCATTGAATTCTAGTTTGGATTGTTACCTAGCTTTACAATATCGAGGAATTTCATATTGCATAGGTAAACACTTTTCCCTCCAAGCTCCACAAATAAGCTATTGTCTAACAATGCTTGTGCAATTGAATTCGCTTAATCTATCACCTTGTGTTGTCTACCGTCACCAAAGTGCGTGCAGCTCTTCAATTCCATCAAGGACGCATAAGAACTTCGGACGGTAAGAGAAGGTGAGGTTGAGTGATTTCCACAAATAAAAATTTCCACATCCACATATATAGTTTTTCTTTGTTTTCATTAACCATGTCAGGGAAAGAAGGAGAACCAGCATATGTTACACAAGCTGACCTTGAGAAGTTCACAAATGATTTCAACACTCAATTGAATGACAACATGAGCGTCTTGAGGAGGGAGATACTAGAGGAGCTTCGTAAAGAGCAGGGCCAAGTTGGAGTACATGAAGAAGGCCTTGAGCTTGATGAGGCTAATGAGGAGAGGGTTGCACGCTTCGCTAGAGAAGCTCAACCGCGTCGAGTTGCTGTCAATGCGGTTCGTCCACCCCTTCCCGGGCGTGGGGGAGGTGTTTTGGGCGCTGACCATGGCCAAGGGAGAGGCCGTGGCTGTGGACGCGGTGGTGCTGCCCACATTGAGGACTTTGGCGATGACGTTTGGTTACACCGCAATGATAACTATCAACGCCATGGCCTTTGTTTCCTTTGCGTAGCTTTAATTTCTCGTTTCCAATATGTTAGTTGGTTTTTGTTATAAAAAATGTAATGTAGAGTATGCTACAGTACGCACGCCAACAGTGCTTGATTTGCTACGACCCGGAAACAGTACGCCGCCATCAAACGGGAAAAAAATTGATCGCATTGTAGCATTGTGCTACGTTGATCGGTAAAGCGTACTCTGATGCAAGAAAAAAAACGATCGCGGGTCGTTCCCATCGACGAATTTTTTTTGTGTGACTACTGATATGCATTTTGTACTATTCATTGCTATAGTGTGTGAAAAAAAACCTCAGCGTGTATCTTTTGTGAGCCATCCCAATTCTTTCTGAATACTCTGCTCCTATTGAGACTAGCTTGTTGATATTGCTCTAGGGCTGCTCGTTTTATCTCATTGCACAATCTAGCTTGTGTTTTTTTTGCTGTACCTAATAGGCTTGTGATGCCTGTTGTGAACCTTTTTTTTTGGCCGAGTAAAAAATAAGAGAAGAAAAAAGAAACAAAGGAGAAAAAAATAGACAAAAAAAATTAAAAAAAGTGCTTGGCCGACATTGTTTGAGAGCACACCTAGCTGGTATCTATTTTCAGATTGTGCTATGTCATTGTTTTGAGCAATCTTGTACCCTATTTTATATCTTTGAGCAATTAGCAAGCGTCTCTCCATAACTTGTGCAATACGAGCTAGTTATTCATCACATTTTTTTATTAACTCATTCCTTTTACTGCACTAAGTTCCATCATCTTTGCGTGTGAGTTGCTTCGTTCTTCACTTATATCATAAGATCAGTAACTAGGCATTGAATTCTAGTTTGGATTGTTACCTAGCTTTACAATATCTAAAAATTTCAGATTACATAGGGAAACACTTTTCCCTCCAAGCTCCACAAATAAGCTATTGTCTAACAGTGCTTGTGCAATTGAATTCGCTTAATCTATCACCTTGTGTTGTCTACCATCACCAAAGTGTGTGCAGCTCTTCAATTCCATCAAGGACGCATAAGAACTTCGGACAGTAAGAGAAGGTGAGGTTGAGTGATTTCTACAAATAAAAATTTTCACATCCACATATATAGTTTTTCTTTGTTTGCATTAACCATGTCAGGGAAAGAAGGAGAACCAGCATATGTTACACAAGCTGATCTTGAGAAGCTCACAAATGATTTCAACACTCAATTGAATGACAACATGAGCGTCTTGAGAAGGGAGATACTAGAGGAGCTTCGCAAAGAGCGGGGCCAAGTTGGAGTACATGAAGAAGGCGTTGAGTTTGATGAGGCTAATGAGGAGAGGGTTGCACGCTTCGCTGGAGAAGCTCAAGCGGGTCGACTTGCTGTCAATGCGGTTCGTCCACCCCTTCCCGGGCGTGGGGGAGGTGTTTTGGGCACTGACCATGGCCAAGGGAGAGGCCGTGGCCATGGGCGTGGCCGTGGACGCGGCGGTGCTGCCCACATTGAGGACTTTGGCGACGACGTTTGGTTATACCGCAATGATAACTATCAACGCCATGGCCGTCGTCATGAAGAGCAGCACGTGGAGGAAAAATTTGGGAAACTCCAGTTCAATATTCCAAAATTTGAAGTGCCTCCGATCCAGATGCATATCTCACATGGGAGCTCAAGGTAGAGAAGATATTACGGATGCACAATTATTCGAAAGAGAAGAAGCTACACATGGCGTCACTTGAGTTTGATGGGTATGCGTTGATTTGGTGTGAGCAAGTGTTGAACCAAAGAGAAGATAATGGGGAACTTCCAATTGCATCATGGGCTGAAATGAAGCAAGAGCTGAGAGCACATTTTATTCTTAACACCTATAAACTTGATCTTTGTGATAAATTACAGAATTTGAGGCAGGGAGGTCGTTCGATGGAGGAATATTACAAGGAGATGGAGCAAGCTATGATTAGGGCAGATGGGCACGAAGATGAAGAGCAAACACTTGCGCGTTTTCTGTTTGGCATGGATAAAAATATTAAACGCATAGTGCAATATCAGCCCTACAATACTGTTGTTGATTTTGTGCATCAAGCGACAAAGGCAGAGAAGCAGTTACTAGAAGATATGAAACCAACACCAAGGACAGCATCGTTCAACTTGAAAGCTCCATCATCCTCATCTAATGCCACCAAAGCATGCTTCAGTTTAGGACGAGGTACATCTTCAGCTAGTACTAGTTTAAATACTAATGCTCGTTCTTTCTCGATTGCAAAATCAGCACCTACATTAAGTGAGAAGACGGTGGCTCCATCCCCTACATCTCCAATTAATGCCAGAGCAAAGAGTAGAGAAATCCAATGCTTCAAGTGTTTAGGGCGTGGGCACATAGCTAGGGAGTGTCCCAACAACCGAATTATGCTTGTGACGGAAGATGGAGAGTATGAATCCGCAAGTGAAGATGAGGTTGAATTCAGTCATGAAAAGGAGAAATATGAAAATGCATCGGATGACAGTGATGGGATTGATGTGTTGAGTTATGAAACAGGAGAGGCACTAGTAGTCACTAAAAATTTGAGCATGCTTGCACAAGAAGGAGATGCACATCCACAGCGATTCAACTTGTTTCAAAGACATGCCAAGGTAAACAACAAGGTAATCAAACTTATTATTGATGGAGGTAGTTGTCATAACTTGGCTAGCGTTGAATTGTGTGAGAAGCTTGGTTTAAAGAAGCTGAAACATCCACGTCCATATCATGTGCAATGGTTTAGCGAATGTGGGGATGTGAAGGTTCAGTATGTGGTGCATGTTACTTTCAAAATTGGTGATTATGAGGACACTGTTGAGTGTGATGTGGTGCCTATGACCATGTGCCATCTGCTGTTGGGAAGGCCATGGCAATATGATAGAAGTATGCAACATGATGGCCGTTCCAATAGATATTCTTTTAAGTGGAAGGGGAAGACCAAGGAGCTTAATCCAATGACTCCTAGCCAAATACATGCTGAATTTCAGCAAAAGAAGCTTGCTGAAAATGAGAGTAAAAAGAAAGAAAAGAGTGATTTCCACACATTGGTGAGTGAGAGCCACAAGCCAAATATGAGAGGAAAAGGTAAGAGTGAGGGAGGGTTGGTTATGTTAGCCACAAAATCAAATTTGAGAGATGTGAGCCATGACCCATCAAAGATGCACTTTGTGCTTGTGTACAAATATGCAACTGTTTTGCTTTCTACTAACGACTTAACCTCTGTTCCTAGTAGTGTTTCCTCTCTTTTGCAGGCATTTGAGGATGTGTTTTCGGAGGAGATACCAGCGGGACTTCCACCATTGCGCGGGATAGAGCATCAAATTGATCTAGTTCCCGACGCATCACTTCCAAATCGTCCACCATACCGTACCAATCCGGAGGAGACCAAAGAAATTCAGCGCCAAGTGCAAGGGCTACTTGAGAAAGGGTATGTACGCGAAAGTCTTAGTCCTTGTGTTGTTCCTGTAATTCTTGTTCCTAAGAAAGATGGTACATGGAGAATGTGTGTTGATTGTCGTGCCATTAACAATATCACTGTTAGGTATCGTCATCCTATACCTAGGTTAGATGATATGCTAGATGAGCTTAATGGTGCTATTATATTCTCCAAAATTGGTTTGAGAAGTGGTTACCATCAAATTAGGATGAAACTTGGTGATGAATGGAAGACTGCTTTTAAGACTAAATTTGGATTGTATGAATGGTTAGTCATGCCTTTTGGTTTATCTAATGCACCTAGTACTTTCATGCGATTGATAAATCATGTTTTACGAGCATTCATTGGTAAATTTGTTGTGGTATACTTTGATGATATTTTGATCTATAGCAAAACGATGGATGAACACATTGATCATACTAGAGAAGTACTAGAAGTGCTTAGAAATGAGAAACTGTATGCTAATCTTGACAAATGCACTTTTTGTACTGATAAAGTTGTGTTCTTAGGCTATGTTGTTTCTGGACAAGGAATTGAGGTAGATGAATCTAAAACTGATGCAATTAAGAATTGGCCTAACCCTGTGAATGTTAGTCAAATCAGAAGCTTTCATGGTCTTGCTAGTTTTTATCGTCGTTTTTTTAAAGACTTTAGCACCATTGCTGCCCCATTAAATGAGTTAACTAAAAAGGGTGTTGTGTTTGAATGGGGTGCACCACAAGAAAAAGCTTTTCAAGAACTAAAGAAACGTTTGATTGAAGCACCATTGCTTGTTTTGCCTGATTTCACTAAGACATTTGAAATTGAATGTGATGCTAGTGGGATAGGTATTGGTGGTGTTTTGATGCAAGAAGGAAAACCTGTAGCATACTTTAGTGAAAAACTAGGTGCTCAATTGAATTATCCTGTGTATGATAAAGAATTGTATGCTTTGGTATGTGTGCTTGAAACTTGGCAACATTATCTTTAGCCTATAGAATTTGTTATTCACTCTGATCATGAAGCTTTGAAATATTTGAAAAGCCAAGCTAAACTGAACCGCAGACATGCTAAGTGGGTAGAATTCATTAAAACTTTCCCATATGTTGTTAAGTACAAGAAAGGAAAAGAGAATGTGGTAGCTGATGCTTTATCTAGAAAACATGTGTTTTTAATTCAATTGGAAGTAAAGGTACCCAGATTAGAGAGTTTGAAAGATTTATATGCTTCCAACCATGAATTTTCAGAACCATATTCTAAATATAAAGATGGGAAAGGATGGGACAAGTTCTATGTTCATGATGGGTTCTTATTTCGTGCTAACAAATTATGTGTTCCAGATTCGTTCGTGCGTTTGCTTTTATTGCAGGAATCTCATGCAGGTGGATTGATGGGACACTTTGGAAGAGAAAAGACCTTCATGATGTTGAGCGTTCACTTTTATTGGCCTAAAATGAGGCGTGATGTCGAAAGGTTTGTACAACGATGTGTGACATGCCACAAAGCAAAATCTAAACTTAATCCACATGGTTTATATACCCCACTTCCAGTTCCTAGTGTACCTTGGAGGATATTAGTATGGATTTTGTTTTAGGATTGCCTAGGACTAAGAGGGGAAGGGATTCAGTTTTTGTAGTTGTGGATAGGTTCTCTAAAATGGCACATTTTATTCCCTGTCATAAAAGTGATTATGTGTCGCATGTAGCTGACTTGTTTTTCAGGTAAATTGTAAGATTGCATGGCATGCCAAAGACGATTGTTTCAAATCGTGACGTCAAGTTCATGAGCTACTTTTGGAAGACTTTGTGGGCAAAGCTTGGGACAAAGTTGTTATTCTCAACAACTTGTCACCCACAAACGGATGGACAAATGGAGGTGGTGAATAGAACACTTTCAATGCTACTACGAACGATAATCAAGAAGAATCTCAAAGAGTGGGAAGATTGTTTGCCACATGTGGAGTTTGCCTACAACCGGGCGGTACATTCTACTACTCAATTGTGCCCATTCGAGGTGGTGTATGGTTTTAAACCAGTTACGCCACTTGATTTGCTGCCATTGCCGCTACATGAACATGCTAATATGGAGGCGTCAAAGCATGCTGAATATGTGAGGCAAATTCATGTCAAGACTAAAGAAGAAATTGAAAAGAAGGCACGTTACTATGCTGAGAAGGCGAACAAGTCAAGAAAGAAGATGCTATTTGAACCGGGTGACTTAGTTTGGGTGCATTTACGTAAAGAACGCTTTCCGGACAAGCGTAAGTCCAAGTTGATGCCTCGAGGAGATGGTCCATTCAAAGTCCTTAAGAAGATCAATGACAATGCATATAAGATAGAACTTTCGGGTGATGATTATGCTGTGAGTTCTACTTTCAATGTTGCTGATTTGTCACCATTCTTTGGACCGGAAGAATCAGAGTCGAGGACAACTCCTTTTCAAGAGGGGAGGATGATGAGGAAATCCCGTCGATTGGATCAATTACACGGGCACGAGCTAAAAATATTAATCAACAGGTGAACTCGCTCCTAGTTAAATTTGGTGTAAATTTACATGAGAACTGGTTACTTCCTAATGCTAGAATTTTAATTGTTCACAGGTTTGTGTGTGAGGAGACTTTGGGACCACAAGGAGACATGGATGCATGAAAGCTCCCTCTGCATGCACCACAAGGAAGGAAAGAAATAAAGTATTCGCAAGATAAAGAAAAAAATATACAAGGATACATGTATGATACATGTATATGTGCTGCATGTGTTTGTATGGCGTGCATGGCTGCCCCATAAAACTGAAGGTGTGTGTTGCACGCCGGGTTTCTCTCTGCTTCGCTCGTGCGTGAGTTGGCAACCGAATCAAGTTATTTATTGGGCCGAAGCACACAGCGTGACATGTATTTGTTTAGGAGTTCCGTTCGGTTTCCAAACACCGAACAAGATATGAGTCAGACCGAGTGCCTTTAAATACTTGATGTACCGTGACTTGCTGGGGGGACGACATATTTTTTTCACAAATCAATCTACTCTTGATCCCAGGGTTTAAGCAATATTGCCCCCACTAGAATAGGGAGTTCCAACCTATTATGCCGTTCCGTTGTTCTTGTGATTCTTTGTATTTTGCAGGAGCAGCGACACGTCTACTTGGTGTGATCGGGTAGACGGGATCACGAGCGTGTGGTTGGGCGAATTCTTTTGTCGCAGATTGCTGTTTTGGCAGTGGTTGGCGCCATCGGTTCGTCAGGTTGCACGGATCCAAAGTTATCATCTATCCTACGTCGTGAAGATAGGGCATTCCCTCGCATCACCCTCTGTTTCTCATTTTTGAATTTTTGGAGCCAAATGTTTCGTTCTCAACACAGTAAATCTAGATAAATTTGAGTCAATGACTTATGATGGTTTATTTCTAGGTTGTCCTACACATTCGAGGGGTTTTCGGGTTCCTAATGTTAAGACTAACGTTATTCAAGAAACATGTAATGTCACATTTGATGAGACTAACCTTGGAGCTAGATCAAATATTTCAGGTGTTACACAGGCAACAAAGAGCATCTTTGTGGAGGAGAATGAGGACGAAGCTGACGACTGTCTTCCGCCTGCAGCTGCTACACCTCCTGGTCAAATTGAAGAACCTACTTCCACTACTCCACCTTTAGTTGAGGCTCATCTTCATCATCAATAGTACCTGTGGAGGTCAAAGAGATACTATCCCCCCGGACGCTCCACTTCACATTCAGAGGTGTTATCCTCCGGATCAGAAGATTTGTCATCTTCATAAGCAAGTCACTCGCTCCAGGTATCACGATCCGAGTCGCTACTCTCATTCTACATTTGTTGCTTCTTTCGAACCCCGTGATATATCACATGCTTTATTTGATTCGAGCTAGGTCAATGTCATGCATGGGGAGTTAGAGAACTTTGAGATAAACAAGGTTTAGAACCTAGTAGAACCTCTTAGTAGTCACAATGTAATAGGAACCCATTGGGTGTTCAAAAATAAACAAAACGAGGATGGTTCTGTTGTTAGAAACAAGGATAGATTGGTAGCTCAGGGTTTTTGCCAAGTTGAAGGGTTGGACTTTGATGAGACCTTTACCCCTGTTGCTAGATTAGAAGCTATTCGTATTCTGCTTGCATTTGCTGCATCTAAGGACTTTATGCTGCATCAGATGGATGTCAAGAGTGCATTTCGGAATGGTTACACAGAGTAGGAAGTGTATGTTAGGCAACCCCTAGGTTTTGAGAATCGCAAACATCCACATCATGTCTTCAAGCAATCCAAAGTCTTGTATAGTCTTAAGCAAGTCCCTAGAGCCTAGTAAGATGGACTTAAGACCTTCTTACTTAAGAATAACTTTGAGATGGGTAAATGTAACATCCCATTTTTCAGATAGAAAATAGCGCCGATTATTTCAATTTTGAGTTTCATTGATTTTCGTTTGCCGCTTAAATTTTCAAAATTCTCGAGCCCTCTTTAAGCTCGGGTTTGTGTTTCAAACCCATCCTCAAAATTTCAAATTCCAAATTCAAATTGAATTCATCTTTTTCGGATTTTAGAACCCTCTCAAAATCTTTCCCTTATTTGGGCCACCCTTTAATTCGGCCCGGCCCAATTTTTCTGGCCCGGCCCACCTCTCCCGCCAGCCCGGCCTTTCCCTAACTCCCGGCCTGGCCCAGCCGCGGCGCTCTTTTCCTCCGTCCCGGCCCGCTCGTCCGACTCTCTCTCCCTCACTCTCTTTCTTCTCCGAATCGGCCCGGCCGTCTCTCTCTCTCTCCCTTATCCCCTCGCTCCCGTCGCCCCGTCCGCTCGCCTTCTCGGTCGCTCCGCCCGACGCTTCGTCTCCCCGTCTCCTCCGCTGCGCCGCCTCCACCGCCCCTTCTCCTCCATCTCCCTCCCGCTCAGTTGCGCCGCTCGACCCGACCTCGCCTCCTCTGGTTCGGCCCGGCCCACTGAAGCGCTCGCCCCCACCTCCACCTGCCTCCACCCCACCCGCACGTCGCCCCAACTGCTCCCCTGCGCTCGCCACCGGCTCCACCTGCCCGGTCAGCGCCTTCCCCTCCATCCGTGCGCACGCAGCTCCGACCGATCCAAGGACGAGGCACCCCGGTCCAAAACCTGCGCCGCCCGGTCCACCGCCTGCTCCGTCGTCCCGTCGTCCTCACAAGCATGGGCCGCCACTCCGCAGCGCCATACCGCGCCCACGCCGTCGCCCATGTCGCCTCCGTCATCACCTCCAGCGGCTCCCCTCTCCACCGACTATAAAGAGGCCCGGTGGCCCTCTGCCTCTCCCCGCTCCTCTCCTTCTCCCCCTCTGGTAAATCCTCTCCCGAGCCACTCTTGCTCTCCCCCCCCCTCGGCCGAGGCGCCTCTCCACCGTCGGCCACCCCGTCGGCTCTAGTCGCCGGCGCTTGGAGCACCGCGGCGACGCCCCCAAGCCTCCCCCAGCAACTGGCTGCAGCACCTGGCCACCAAGGACCGCTGCCATCGTACGTCCTCCTCGCGCCGCCCTCGACTCCATCACCGGCCGGCTCCGCCTCTTCTCCGCCCCCACCAGTAGTCCGGTGAGCTTCCCTTTCTCACCCCAGTACTCGTGCTCACACCATCTCTTCTCCCCTCTCTCCGATTGCCGTCGCCACTGTGGCCGCCAAGACTGTCCACCCCGGCCGCCGCCAGCTCCCTTTCACTGCCGCCCCGGCCCCAGCGCCACCTCCCTTAGCATCCCCTCGGCCGCCGCCCAGCCGCCCTCGAGCCCCTGCCGCCACAGTTGGACCGGCCCACACACCCCCCCCCCTTCTCCCTCAGTTCTCTGTGCTCTCTCCCTCAGTGCATGGCCGAGCTTCCCCTTGCCCTGTCCCTCTCTGCCGATTGCTCCCCTGAGGATCCAAAGCAGAAAGCGATAGCGATGCTCAAATGTGGCTGCCAGTATTCCCATCCTTGTTGAGCTTGTATTTCGAATGTTGATTGTGGTATTGATCGGTTACTTGTGTATGGCTGTTGCCGACTGTGTTTCCAGTGCAGTATTGTGGTTAGTAGTGATTGGCGTAATCTGTCTTGTATAATGAATCTTATGTGATTGTCTTTGATAGTCGATTATTGAACAATGGTTGTTGTATATAATGACTAATCTTTGGTTTGGGCAGTAGATTGAATTATTACCTGTGATTGTTTTGTTGGCTGATATTTTGGTTAAATGACATAAGTATACTTGTTGATGACAGTAGTAGGGAATTGTGTCAATTTGTGCTCTCCAGTTCAGTGGGTAGCTTAATTGGTGATAGTCGTGCTTTGCTTCCCAATATTGAGTGTTGTCGATAATTATTGTTCATCAGTATCAGTATTTGTGAACTGGAATTTGAGATTGGTGCAGCTGGCAAATGAAGAGCTTCTATTTTGATATTGCTAATAATGCCCTGTTAGTGATCTGTCAACTGAAGGAACATGTATGTGTTGATCTTGCATTTTGAAGTGTTGCTTTTGGTCCATAGTTAGTTTTGCTTGCAATTGGAAAGTCTGTGATCAATCGATAGTTGAGGTTGTGTTAATCCGTCAATCGAGTTGTTGAGTTGTAGAATTTGTTATTTATATATTTCGATTGTCAACATTTGATTCGTAGTTGTTTCCCCTGTTCGTAGCAGTAGCATTGAGGTTACAATCGATCCAACGGTTAAGAAATGTTGCACTAGATTAGTAGAATGTTTTGTTGAGTATTGATTAATCGTTTGAGATTACTGATCCTCAGTATAAGTGTTTTGGCACTAAGTTGAATTGTTGATTGTGATCCTGATTATTAGGGATAGTTTTAATCTTTAGTGCAGCATTGTCTATTGGATTTGTTAATCAATTGTTAATTGTTGGTTAGTGTTTCGTCAGTAGATCAATGATTGTTGGAAGTAATGATATTTAGTGAAAGCAGGAAGTATTGATTTGATTGCTTTATCAATTTGTATTGTTTGGAAAGGATTTGTGGTTTGGCGATGACTGGTAATCTGGCAATTGTATAATTGGTAGTTGGATTTGTGTCTTGATTTGGTAGTAGGTTGTAGTAGTAAGTTGAGTAGCTAGCTTTTGAATCAATGAGTATTATCTGGCAGCGGAGTTTGTTATTAAATTGCCATTGGATTTTGTGTCGATCGAGTATTCTAGATTGGTATAGAATCGGTAGTCAAGTTGCTTTGTTGCCTTGTCGCCTGTATTGGTAGTCTTGCTGTCTTTCAAATCCGCAGTAGAGTATTCCGGCAAAGCTCCTTCGACCATACCCTCCTTGTATCCTCCCTTCGGGCAGAAATCTTCTGTTATTCCTCCTTTCGCCCAACTGGACGTTTGACTCTGACAAACATTCCAGTGTCGTCCAAACCTTTCTCTCAAGCCCATCCTCCGTAATCTTTCTGAGGCTCTTGTGTTTTATTTGGTCTCTTGAATTTTTTGGATTTATTTGGTGTTTCAATCGTTATTGCGTAATTAGAAATCGAAGTCCAGAAGAATCGACGACTCCAGCAGATCCAAGATTCAAGCAAAGACGCTGACCAAGAGTTCCAACCTCTGTCTAATCAAGCTTTGAGTAAGATCAAGGCCACGGTAAAATAGCCCAAGCGAGTCAACACTTTGATCATATTGATCCCACATTGTATGCAAATTATATTCTTTTAAAGTACCAAATTGCATGCTTTAATTTCTATGCAAATATATGTCAAACCCCCTAAGGTAGTTAAATGCCTACTTGTTGATTAAATAAGTTATTATCCCATTTCCTTGATAATTGAACTTCCCATATCCTTGTCACCCTAGTAAATATCTGGTAACTCACTAGTTATAGGTCGTACTTAAACGCCATGCTAGACTTGTTTAAGTACCGGGGTACTACCAACCCCAAATCATCATCCTTTAATCATCATCAATTGTTTTGGGCAGTCATTGGGGAGAATGACTGAACTGGTTGGATAATTTGTTTTATACCTCTCCAAAACTCTAAAAACTTGCTAATACCCACCTGGGCGGATGGTAAGCTGGAGGGTAAATGGTTGGGTGCTAATGTAGCCCAGGATATTTTTGTGGATGGTATGAGGTAAGAACCGCCCAGATGATCTTAAGGACTTAATCCTGTGATGACCTCCTATTGTAAAACAGTACAGCCACAAGTCTATAATGGTGTCGACCTGGCTAACTAATTGGTGTCCACCGGTACGAGCTGCACCATTGGAGGGGCTCCCCAATGCCGTGAGCCCAAGAGGCTACGTGTTGGGGAATGTAACTTGCGGGACCCTAGGCGTAAGTTGCATGGCGCAAGAGGGGGCCTGGGCGTAGTGGTTGTCGGGTCCCACGGGAACGAAACCCCGCTCCGGTGAAACCTTAGCGGGTGCAGCAAATATCGAGGGATGCCTTGTAAAGGCCTTGTGATAGTCTCCCCTTGATTCACATGTCTACGGAAACGTGTGTACATATCAAGCTGATTATCTCTTGTGGGTAAAGATGTACAATCTCGGCAGAGAATAAAAACTGTTCGAACAGCCGTGCCCACGGTTAAGGGCGGGCAAAGGAACTTACAAGATATAGATCTATTTCAAAAACTTTTGTGGGTGGGATGAAAAATGTGCGGGGCTCACCTAGCCCTTGAATTGGATTTTCCTGGGTATTCTTACCCAGTGTTGGTAATAGGTGGGTATGACCACCACAAGAAAAAGAAGCATGAGACAGAGTTTTCGATGGAGGGAACCTCTGCTGTTATCACTTATTGCATAATTAATCTCTTTAAAAATGCAATTTGGTCCAAATGCTAAGTGATAGGATTTTTTCTAATATCTGTATTTACAAATGCTGCTTTACGCAAATAAAAGAACCCGAGCCATCCTTGTTACACCTTGCATGTATATTATTGCATCTGTGTGTGTTGGCTCGCGAGCACGGTAGTTGTGCTCATCCTCGCTCTTTCCCCAAACCCTCAGAAACAGGAACCCTGGAGCTGCCTACTACAATGAAGATCCAGAAGTCTGAAGACCCGGGAAACGTTGAAGCGTAGTTTAGTCCTTAGTTGTTCTAGTCTCACCCCAGTCTAGCTGACTCCGTCGGTTCTTGTGTACCTCCTATATTGTTCGAAGTTTCGGATAATATCGGGCGTAACACGGGTTCCCCAGTCACTTGCCTGCGGTAAGATGTGCCCTCACCCCTTGCTTCCGTTGTTGCTTCTGCTATCTTTTGTAATGTATTCATTTGGCCTGTTTGGCCCTTATTGTAAAAATTGACCCCAAAACGGTCTATGTAAACTCTGATATGTAAATTAATGAATGAAATAATTTTGCGCCATGTATGGTTTGATTCAGCAATGTACCTGTGGAGTGCTAGCTACTGATCCAGGGAATAGCACAGTGATTTCACAGAGGATCCAGATGCAGAAATCTGGGGTCCGACAGTAAAGTAGATAATATCATGTTCATTCTTAGGCATGACAATGATTTCTTGCTTGTTCAGATTTATGTAGATGATATTATCTTCGGTGATTCTTCTCATGCTCTTGTTTTCAGTTTTCTGAGACCATGTCCAGGGAATTTGAGATGAGTATGATGGGAGAGCTCAACTACTTTCTGGGGCTTCAAATCAAGCAATGTAAAGAAGGGATCTTCATCCATCTGACGAAGTACACCAAGGATCTGCTCAAATGCTTCGAGATGGATGACTGCAAGTCGATCGCCACTCCCATGGTGACTTTGACAGCTTTGGATCAAGACGAGGAAGGAGAAGCCATGGATCAACGCGAGTATGGTAGCATGATTGGCTCCCTCCTTTACCTGACAGTCTCAAGACTGGACATCCACTTTGCGGTCTGCCTCTCTACGAGGTTTCAGGTGTCTCCGAGGACTTCCCATCGCCAAGCCGTTAAGCGCATCTTCAGGTACCTTCACTCTACCCTCCAGTATAGCATTAGGTATTCCTGTTCATCTTCCTTGTTCATTCGAGGGTTTCTTGATTCTAATTTTGTGTGTTGTCGGTTAGATAGGAAGAGTATCCCAGGCACTTGTCACTTCTTAAGCACTTCTCTTGTGTCCTAGTCTTCTATGAAGTAGTCCTCTATTGCACAATCCACTGCAGAAACTGAATATTTAGTTGCCGCTAGTTGCTGTAGTCAGATTCTGTGGATAGTGTCAACTCTTAAGGACTATGGGTTAGCTTTTGATAGTGTTCCTCTTCTCTGTGACAACACTTCTGCCATTAATATTTCTAAGAACCATGTGCAACATTCTAGGACCAAGCACATTGACATTCGTTATCACTTCCTTAGAGATCATGTAGAGAAGGGTGATATTGTGCTAGAATTTGTGGAGTCCGATGCTCAGTTAGTTGATATCCTCACAAAGCCTTTAGACCTAACTAGGTTTGCCACCTTGAGGAGTGAGTTAGGGGTAATTTACCTCTATGGGTTAGTTTGAGGGGGAGTTGGTTCTCTTCTGAGTTTTCCTTATTCATCTGATCTTTTCTTGATCTTCTTCTGAACTTTCTAATCTTTTTAACCTTATTAGGATTTTGAGTTTTTCTTGTATCTCATTGTATCATGTTGCATTCATATGAAAATCACAAAAAGATGCATTTAATAAAAGCTTTACTACTTGTCATTTAAATTAATGAAGCTTTGCTTATTACCCTTTTAAGATTTAGTATTTCAATTCTTGCTATGTTTCATGTCTAGTTCTTTGACTTACTAGAATTATCATGCTTTCATATGTGTAACTTAGTCTTTGCTTAATGAGTTAGAACTTTAAGACAACTTGAACTAAAAATTGTAATTTGTGGATCTCTTAGCTAGTTGCACAATTAGTGATCTTTTTGTGATACTGACTTTGTTAAAATTGCTTTGTTAGCTCTTGAATCTAGAATGGAAAATTTCTTGAGCTTCTTGTTCCTTTGTGAATCTAAAATTGCCATTGTGCAAAATGAAAAATCGAATTTCAAGATTCTCATGTGGTTAAAAATATGCCAAACTATTATCACGAGACTGCATGTCAAAGATATGAACTTGGAGATAGTTTGATGATCCAGACGATCTCATGGGGACTGCTTGTCAAAATTGACACGAACCTTAAAGATTTGTCGCATTGGTTGAAGTTTAGAAAGCGTTTGTGGATGACTCCTAGTCCAAGATCTTCTTCACAAAGATAGATCTTTAATCAACATCAATATTCATTGCAAATGAAAAACTATTGTAAAAATTAGGTGATTGAGGTACTTTGAGCAAAATGATTCAATTTAGGACCTTTTGTCTCTAAGATGGTCGTTATTAGTTTCTTGATCTCACATTGACATCCTGACATGGCCATTATCACTTTAGAATCCCTGTTGATGAACTTGCTAATTTTGAAGCTCTTCTTAAATTGTTACAATTCATTGCTTTATCTAGAGTCTTCTAGCGTAACTTTGATATATATGTCTTAATATGATCTTACTAACGCTTTCAGGCTTGATGTGTATTGAGTAATAATAGCAATGCTAGCTTGTTCATTTGGGTAATCTCCAAAGCTTCTTGTACTTTTTTTGAAAAATACAAAAATAAATCCACTCTATTGCATTTCATGCATGCTCTTTCTTATGCTTCTTCCTTATTTCTGTATTTGTCATCTCTAGATGAGGGGAAAACGTGATTCCTTGATAACTTCATTGTCAAAGGGGGAGAAGATATAAAAAATGTTAAAAGGGAGAGCTTTTTGGACAAAAAGGAAGAAAATGAAATCTTTTAAAAAATGATGATCATAGTGAGGGAGAGTTTGTATAATTTGTATTCTTATGATCTTATCGCCATTTCTGATCTTGAATTGCAATTCTAGGAACCTCACAATGGTCAAAGGTTAAATTGAACAATTGTTCTTTCATATGGACTTTAAGTGAGATTTTTTACTATTCTCTAGAAATTAGAGCTTTCTTCTTTTCTTTTATCTTATCTCACTTGTCTATGCTAATTTGATGCCAACTTGGTCATTTTCATTGTGATCTCTTGGTTTTGGATCAAGTTGTGTCTTTGCGCGAAAACGTTGAATATTTTTATTTTCAAACCTCATACTGTCATTTTTGGGAAATTGCCAATGTGTTCATTAAGGGGGAGATTGTGGATATCATGGGGATATGCTCATGATCTTAGGATGATGATACAATTGGCAATGGCGTTGAGGGTTTGTCGAAACACGCATTTTCAGCCATGTTTAGATGCCGTCAGGCAATAGGCGGTCAGACCTGCTAGGGTGGTGGTCAGACCGGCCACCACTGGCGGTCAGACCGGCCAAGCATCAGGTCTAGTGGGTGGCTGTCAGACCGGCTATGGGAGGTGGTCTGACCGGCCGTAAAGGTTATTCGAGTTTAGAGTTAGGCCAAAAAATAGAGGGTGTAGGCAAGAGATGAGTTTTTTCTACACTTGGTCTCATAATTTTTGAAGCTTCGAGTCAAAAGTTCTATTGGTTTGAAATTTCCAAGGATGTCTTGGATTTCCATGGCGGAATTTTTCCTAAGTCCCTTTGATGGTTGGTCAAACCGGTCATGGGTGGCGGTTTGACCGGTTTTACCTTGTTCGTCAGCCAATTTGGTGGCGATGTTTGTTGGTTAGGTTAAATTTATGGATTTCAGTGCATATGTGTTGAATGATGCATGTTGCATGTTTTGACTAACGTGGGTCAAGTTACAAAGAACTTATTTCCGGAATCGATTTCTTGATCTATTGTTGTGTAGGTGGCTTGGAGGTCAACGACTGTCAACGGCGAGGATGATCGAGACTAGGTTTGGAGAGCTGATGTTCAGAACGATCGAGGATGCTGGGTGAAGTCAGTGGACTCAAGCATTACGCAAAATGGACAAGGATGACCGAATGGGAAGTTCGGTGCGATGGGTTGCATCAAGCAGCGCAGGGGTCGGTGTAAAATGCCATGGTGGTTTCGGTGGGAGCCAGATGGGTGATACTTGCAGACATGAAGAAAGCCGTTGATCAACCTACACGTGGCGAAGCATGGGATTGCTTCATGAAGATTGGATTCGGTCTTTGGAGAAGGATCGAGAAGGGGAGTTTTGGTAACTTCACTAAAATACCGCCTTGATTGCTTTTGGCTAAACCACGGCGCAAGACGACGCAAGGAGAAGTGGTTTAGGTCAAGAATAGATGAAGATAGTGCTTTGAAATGCATGCATTAGTGAAACCCGTTTGTGTGTGGGCTTAACAGGTGCCTGTTTGGGATGTCTTTCTAGAAGCTAGCTTCAACTATAAAAGGGGAGGGTGCTGGTTGTGCACCTTCCAACCTTTGTATTAGGAAAACCCTAGTTTGTGTTTAAGGAGAGAAGGAAGTGGAGAGGTTTGGATTCTAGAGAGTTGCATTGATTGTGTGCTGAAATGTTGAGCTTTTGTCCTCCAGGATGGAGTGGCTGTAAACCAACATCAATCTAAAATCAATCCAAGCAAAATTTCTCAAGATGAGTCTTTTTTTGTTCTTGCTCTTTTTTTTATGATTTTAGGGCTTTTTTATCCTTTGGTTTTCTTTTAGTTTCTAGCATGGATCTTGTTTGCTGTGATATGTGGGAATGCATATAAGATCATCTTGATTATCTTTTACCCACGAGTAAGTTTTTGGATCATATTTTATTTTTAACTCGGTTTTGAAGCAACCTTCACTCAAACGGAAAAAGTTCATAACTTTGGCAATAATATTCACGATCCTTGATTGGAATAGGTTCCTGACATCTTAGAGAAGTTATGTTTAAAGTTTCGTGAAGTTTGGAGTTGTGGATCAATAGTTATACCAATTTGTGATTTTGAGTTCGGGCTAATTTTACTATTCATCTGCTAGAGGTCAGACCGCCCCTAGTGAGAGGACTAACCGCTAGGCCGAAGGACAGACCGTCAATTTGAAAGGTTTGACCGCCTAACTCATTTGGAATTGAGTTTTTGGTGATTTTGGTCTATTTTCTTCGTGGTTTTGATTGAATTCAATACAAGTATTCCGCTATGCTTGTATATTGATCTTCATAGCTCTCATAGCTATTGGAGTGAAAATCGTGTTGAATCCGATCAACGTGAAAAATAAAATATGCTATTATTCACAAACCCACCCACCCCCTGTCACCTTTTCGGTCCAACAGACTCAAAGGAAGGTTTTTCGTTCCCATGTAATTTTTTCTTTTGTTGGGCCAAGTACACTAGATGAGGAGAAAAAAAGTTATCTACAAATTGATCTAAGAAAAGTTATCTACAAACACTGATAGGAAACGAAAGGTGGCAGAAAGAACGTTTCTACCGGTAAATAGCATAACAGAGGCAAGGCCAGGCCTCACAAATACGTAGAAAAAACACCGAGAAAAACATGTAGAAAATACCAGAGGGGCACGAAAATCAGACATTGCATATCCTAGTACATTAATTTTCAACCTCTGTATGCGAGTGATCAAGCTAGGCAGTACAGTCAGTATGCAAGATCCATGCAACATCCTGAAAGATTTGGGCAGGAGGCCAGCCATTTTTCATCTAGCAAGCAACCGCAACAAATTCACCAGCAATTGAACAAACTCTGTACCACTCATCACAAATACCACAAACTGACAGAAGATTAGCAATATTACTGTCAAGTGCGAGTCCCATTTCACTCATGATTAAACATACACAATTAAACACACACTGAAACAACAGGTGGATTCTGGTCCAGGAAACAACCCAAACAAGCAAAACAACAGTTTAACAATAACTGAAACATAACGGATCACAAGACGCATTCCAGATACAGCGCCAAGCTCCTCCTGGCCATCTGCAACCTACCAAGGGAACTCGTGTAAGTGGGGTTTCACTGCAATAACACCGAGGTGATACAACATATGAACAACCTGCTTGCGCACAAGGAAGTGAAAGAGCAAATTCCGTACACAGCTACCAGTTCTCGCTGCCATCTGTATACGGAGATTAGAGTTGGAGAGTAGCATCAGTAAGGTACGTGGTTATGTTGTTGTCGCAGAAAGGAAAAAATTTTAGAATCATAAAATTAAAAAGTTTAGTTAAAAATTTAGATGCATAAAATGATAGTTTAATTTGTCGGGCTCGGGCACATACCTGGCAATGCAGAATTCAGGAAATTTTCATCTTCAGTGAATAGCTGCAGATTCTTCGATTTCAGCAAGTATTCAACAGCGGCATCATGGAAGTCCACTAAGCTGCCAATTTTTATAAGTTCCGCGAGCGAAGGGATCTCATGTGCCATCTCAAAGAGCAGTCCTTTAGATATCTCGTCTGCGAAATTCGTCGCAAACTCGATCTTCTCCTTGTAACCGGCTGCACCATCACTTCTCTGCATGTATAGCTTGGAGTTCTCCCTCTCCCACCGGAACATTCGGCTGGCATGCACATCCAGAGCTCTTCCTGAAGACAACTTTATACTATAACCCACTGTGATTGGTTCATCAGTCTCTAGAACAGTCACATTCAGAAGCCAAGAAACCATCCTGTGTCTCTCTTCGGCAGAAATGTCAATAGCAGGATCAGCGAGGAAAGCAAGGACTATTCGGAGCAAACCAACTTTGATCACCTTATTCAGATCAACTGTTCTGAAACTGCCATTCCCCAAGGAGAAAGAATCATTCTTCTCGACAGCTTTGGATATTGTCCGAACACCGATACTACCATATATGCTGTTAAGCGTTGCTCGACACACAGAAGGTAGGCTCGAAGAAGGGTACCAAACGAATAATGATTGCTGAGGAAGCTTGTCGAACAAATCCTTGAGCAATAGATCATCAGGAATGAACACATCCTCCTTCTTCGATAACATGATCTTTCCATCAGTACATGATGGAACCTTGGCACAACCAGAAAGAAATTTCTCCGTTTCTTTGCTCCGGTTCTTTGCAATGAACTGCCAGAAAGCAGAGCAATCAGCTATAGATAGTTCACCAACCGAGCTCTCCCATGTGCTCCATAGTTTGCAATAGTGTTCAGCACAAGGGCCATGCCTCACACCAAGAACAGCTGAAAAGAAACCAATCAACTTCCTGTCATAGTATCTGTCCAAAACATGTAGCTGAAAGCCGAAAAGATTGTTCTGATCATGAAGAACACAGCTTAGTGAGCTCACCCATTCTCCGTTGTCCCATTCATTTGGTATCCAAACCCAATTGCTAGTGTTGTTTTCAGGCTTCCAGTTGCAATCCATCAGGTACGTGTAGATCCGGGAAATAGTAGCACTATCTTTGTGGCTCCTCAGATGCTGAGCAACAAGGTCATGTCCACATCTAACATCCACAGTAACTCCAATTATCGCAAGAGCATCTTTGAATGAGGCTAGCCCTGAACCATAGAATGCTTCGTCGATGAAAGGGCCATCTTCCATGAAGATGGAAGACTGCTTTGGATCAAAAAGAATACACTCATCAGGATATTGGTACCCCATAGTTGTCTTCAACCACTTCTTGCAAATCTTGTCCTGAAAGTCCTTAGGAAGTTGAGTTGTAGAAAGCAAATAGCTTTGGATGCATTTAAGCAATGACAAGACGGTAGCTTTGGACATGACTGAAGGGTCCTTGGGAATGTTGAGACCTGTGACAACAAATCTAGCACCACCTTCATCTTCTACAGTAACACCCAACTCCTTGAGTTCATCTTTATAACCATAGATCTCCTTGCCTAAACCATAACAAGAGTCACCATCATCTATGAATGGTAAGTTCGCTATGGGGGAAAGGGACTGCCATTCTTCATCATATAGGATTGCATCTGAGGGAGATTTGAATCCCTGTGATGTGTGTAGCCACTTCTCATTTCGCATGCAGTTGAAAATCTCAACAGGAAGTGGGCTGTGTGTTCTCAGCTGCCGATAGCATGCTAGTAGAGCTAGGATACTCGTCTTTGTAAGTGATGACTTCAATACCATCTGCTTGAAAATATGAGCTACAGCCTTCGATGCCTCCTCGAATCCTGTGATCAACCCAGCCTTCTTCAACTCTTCTTTGTATGAAGTGATTTCAATCCCATAAAATCCAAAATCAATTACAGGAATTCCGTCGAAGACCTTTAGAAGACACTCCCATTCTGGATCCACAAGAAAAGATTCTTTAGGAGCACAGAATCCCACATTGGTTTTCAACCATCTCAAATCTTTGAGCTTCCTGATGAAGCCATCGCATGAGCTCACATAACGAATACACTTGAGGATTAGTACAGTAGCCTCAGAAGTAATAGCATTAGAACTGAACTTGAAGTTATTAATTACAAGCATGTAATTGTCTTTAAACCCAATAAGAACATCAAGCAACTGGAGTTCTGGTTTGTATGTAAGGATAGCTTCACCGTAGAACTTGACATCAAGGAATGGTTGGTTGCTGATTAATGATGCCACTTCCCAGTCTGAATCATAGATGATACAACCAGCCGGAGACATGTAGCCGAGAGTACTCTTCATCCATTGTCCATCTTTGACACTGTCGATCAGTTCCCTTGGAGATAGAACCTTCTCTCGAAGAAACCGAATCAGCCGAAGCAGTGAGTACACGTTCTCTCTGGTCAGAGTATTGCTTGCAGCCATAGACATGAGGCGGTCGCCAATGTAAGCTGATGCCTCCCGAAATTCAAATCTTACCCCAATATCCTTGAGTTCCTCCTTGTACACATGCAATTTGTTTTGATAGAATTGTTGGTCAATCATTGGTATGTCAACAAAGGAAGATCCATTTTGCAAAAGACTTCCCCACTCGTCGCTGGTCAGAAATGATTCATTTGGTGGCTTGTACCCAACTGATGTCCTGAGCCAGTTTCCTTCTTTTACACAAGCCAAGAATCGAGCTGGTAATTGTACACTGTTTGACTTCAGATTGTGTATCCATTGCAATAGCAAGATTGCATTGTCCACAGTTAGAGGTGATGAGACAGTAGGGAAACTTGCATTTGGGGGGTGTATGAATGGCACATCCGAGACCTGCAGTTGTGTCTTGAGGAATGCCAAGAGCTGGTCTTCGGGTGTGTAGTTCCCAGCGAAACAGCCAGCTGACTTGTAATCTGCTGACAATTCAATGTAGTTTTCTTTCCTCCACGGGTTCGTGCCCATCAATCCAACCCATTTGCTTCCCTTGGCAGGAACTAGAATGTTGCTTCCTGTCTTAACTACATCGCCATAGCTGTCAATTACTGGCATAACACGACACAGTTCTGATAAGCACCAGCCCTCCAGCTCTATGTGATGCATCTTGGATGAGTGGTAAAGAAAGTGAGCAAAAGAAATGACAGGCCTCCGATCAGAACTCAAGAGCTTAACAACAGTCATTCCATAACTGTAGACAGATACAACCTCCACTTTTGCATGGCTCTGAAGCCAATTTGTCACTGTTGTCTTCTTTGAGAAATCTTCTAGAGCTGTCTGTGTACTGGGAGGCACAAAAAACCGGTTAGAAGATGGAAACTCCCGGTTCCAGCCGATAAGCCATGATATGTGGTTCTTCTCAGATGCAATGCACAATCTATCACTGCATTGACTAGCCCTGGATGTACTACAGAAAGAGAGAACGTCATTCCTGTCAACATACTTCAGTAGGGGAATGTACATCATGTTCGTACCGGAAAAACAGTTTTGCCAATTGTCCGCAACAAAAGATATGATTTCCAGGTAAAGCTGTTCCTGTACCTCCTTGACAAGATTGGACCCCTCAATGCATTTCGCATACCATTCAGGGCTCACGCTTTTGACACCCAGAAATGCAAGCACACTTTCGTGTGCACTGTTGTCAAAATGAGAGCTAAGAATGTAGGTTCCATGAGTCGACAGATTCTTCAGATCCACTCCAGATTCCTGTGCTTTCTTCAGGATAGAACAGAACGCTGGTTTGAGCCGCCCAACCTCACCAGGCTTGCAAAATATCTTCTGTGAAGTGTGAGATTCACATGGCACTATATCCTCGACAAGAACCTTGTCTTTGATGCCAGACCTGACTGGTTCAAGCAATGGGATTAGTGAAGAATTGACCGGCAGGAAGTTGAAGTAATATGGCAGCGACATTGCTGGTGCATCAGCACTCGACTTCACAAGTGCTACAAAAGCATTCAGGAAAGCACTTGGGACACACTCCAGAATTCCCTTGTTCCACGGACTGTCGAACAGTATTGCCTCTCTTGATGATGCAAGGAGGAAGTCTGCCTGAATGATGAAGGGGAAGTCTGTTACCATCTCAGTGGGAAGGAAAGCATAGACACCAGGTGATAGCTGCTTCCCACGGGATAGACGCTGGCCATGTGGGAAGGCCAGGGTGATGACCCACTCATCAATTTCAGCACGCTTGTCCACTCTGTTCTCTGGCTTGACTGGGAACTTCTGCCTCCACATATAGTAGCCGCACTCGTCTTCTCCTTTCCCATTCTCTTGAGCTGATAAATGCAGTGTGAAAGACTCTGCGTGCATGTTCTTCCTCTCTTCGTAGTTCTTTTCACTGGATATTGAAATCTCACTAACACTGCTTTCCTTGGGATTGCAATTATCTTCCTGGACAGAAAGTCGCCTGATCTTTGACAGAAACAGTAGCATTTCAGGATGCAAGCTTGACAGCTGCTGCTTCACCGCATCAACCTTCTCATTCTTCAGAGGCAAGATGACAGCGGTTGTTGGAAGGACTTTGGAACACCCATATATCTCTTTGATGTCTGAAAGGCTAGGCCTGGATTCAACCCATTCAGGGACAATGTATCCAATATTGCATTCTGGACAAGGTTTCTCATTGAACTTGATCTGATAGCCGTTACTGAATATATGGGGCTGGCTCGATATCAGGAACACGCTCTTGAACCCAATACCTAAATCAAGAGCAACATGATATTACAAATTTGAGGTACTATTGTTAAATGGTAAGCAGGTATGTAACCACGTGTTGCACTCTTAAAATGAAATGGGTACTATTGTTAAACTGGATGAGCAATAATGACAGCTAAAACAAATCTTGGCATGTGATCTTTTGCTTAACTTGTCTTGCTAGACATTGATAAACTAGCCCATCCAAGCAATAGAACGAACAGAGAGGGTTAAACTAAGGAAAAAATTCATTTGACCCCACTGAACTCTTATGAAAGTCTGAAAATCAACCAACTATGAAACCAGACACACGACAACTTCCAACTCTTAAAACCGTACAGTTTACCCCCTGATACCAAAACCACCCCGATTTTGCTTACTTGGCATCAACGTTAGCATCCATGTCACCATATTTTGCCACCTTATCAGCCAAATAACCTCCTCTCTTTCTCTATCTCTCCCTCTTCACACTTTAGTCTCATTTCTTGTAATATACCGAAACGCTTTAAAAGTTTTAAAAAGGGAGAAATCAAAAAATTAGGACAACCTGGGCCTGAGCTCATGGTCCACGGCAACCTAGCCCAAAGGGGGGCCGACCAAGGGGGTTTAGGAAGGGGGAGCCCTAGGCCGCTGCGCCACCCTGCTGCCTTGCTGCCGGCTAGCTGCTGCCAAAGGGGAAGAAGGAGGACAGCAGGGAAGAGAGGAGCAAGGAGAAGAAGATAAGGAAGGAAAAGAGAAGGTTTTCGCGGATTCCCGTGATTCGTCGTGATCGTCAAGGGTAAACCCTTTTAATCCCTAGGTTTTTCCATGGATTAGTCTCTATTAAGTTTGTATCGCTGTTAAGTTTGTAGATCGTTTTTCATTAGGGGACAGTTAGTTCTCAATCTGTACTTGTTCGTCAAGGTTAGGTGCAGAACCTTGCAGGGGTGATTTGGAGTATTTAGGATCGGATTCAGAGGTCGACCCAATTAGATAAAAGTTATATAGTCTCATTGGCTTTCCAGGAATTCTAGATCATTAAAATCGGAGTAGCGAGCGAAATGATACGGCCTTAGGAAGGTCGCTGTCCAAAATCTGGATGTAGCTGGCAACATTGTGAAGATGGGTCGGTTTCATATAATAGATGGTGAAATTAAAATGTGGTGGGAACTTGAATAATGTAATAAATTTGGTGTAGTTACTAGAACTGGTATCGTTCAAATATTTTCAAGTTTTAGAATTAAAGATATAAAATTGTGAAGCGGAATGTCCTGACAGATTTTAGGAAGGTCTTCGGGGAAAGAAACGGGATAGAGAACGGTAGAATCAGAGGTTCGTTATAACTAGGGAATTGTAGGTTTTGTCTCGAGGATTCCAAAAAATCTTGGATGGTTGAATTTCGAGTTTGGATGAATAAGTTAGAGCCATTTTACTACTGGAACAGTAGGTATGTAGATTGGTGGAATCAAGTTATTTTGATCGTTTTTGCGTAATCATGCTAGGACGGATTATGTGATATTTTGGTACCATGTTTGGCATATTTTTGAATGTATGTCAATTCGTTGTTCAGGGAGTGTTGTCTCAAGCGACATGCCGCCTTTGCATCATCCAACTCCTAAAAGCTAAAGAGGCAAGTGCTTGGTATAATGGTGAACAACGGGTGGTTGTCGTTGTCATGTTATTTTATTTGCCATGAGATTTATATATATTGTGTTAAGTTAAATATTTTCCATGGTAATATTGATGAAAAGAGATATTGTGATATTGATGCAACTACCATGGGGATGACATGGTGAGATTATTGTTGTTTAACATATTGTCGCATCATTCACTTGCGTAAGGGTCAGGGCTGTGAGTACTACCATATTTATGGCTAATCTGGTGTGCCCCATGTTAAAATCTTACAGAGGTAGGGACCCTACACTCAAGGTGAGGGAGAAAAATGTAAGGGTCCAATGCTCTCTGCGCCGTCAACGACCCACGTGGGGCCAATTTGCGCGAGCGTGTCAGCCAAGGCGAGCAGTGCATGTGCCGAGTCGTGGGGCAAGGCGACAAGTGGGTGGAGGCGAACAAGGAGGCTGGTGGAGCAAACGCACACGTAGGAGAGCTTCTTGGGCTGCGCAGTCGAGCAAGAATGACGGCGCAACTGCCTTGGGCGAGGTGAGCATGGAGAGTGTTTGACAAAATTCCACTACCATTACTCTGTTCTCCTTCCGGTGCTTTCTCGCGGAACTCTATTTCTCATGCCTCTTGGGCGTTTGATGTGGTGGTGGGTGACTCCTTAGCACCAAACCCCCTCCCCCAATGAGCTTCGTCCTCCTCCCTTCTTGGTTCCTCTATGAGCGCCCCACCACCATCACCTCTACACCTCACCGCCACAGAGCACTACCGCTGCTCCATGGTCGGCCACCGTCGTCGGTCTCACTTGCATTGCCTTAGACCAAGACACCCCAACAGGATGGGTCGCATGTGTCACTCCGTGGTCATGCACCCGTCAGCTGTGCCGGGGGCTATCGGAATTCCTCACCAGCAAGCTTATTTCATTCGCGCCCGTCGGCCCATCGCCACCCCGCTCCGGCCGTTCCAAACCTCCTAAGCACCGAGCAAACACACCCCTAGCTTCTCCTTGCCTCACAGCATCCTGTGAGTACTCTGAACAATGGAGGGTACCGTCAAAGCTCACCGCCGAGTGGAATCAGATGTCATATGAAAGGAAGCACCAGAGTCAAGAATCCAAAGTGATATACTTGAGGAAGAAGAAGAAGGTGGTCTCTCACTAGAGGACTAAGAAGCAGAACCGAACGGTGCAAAGGCAGTCTTGCGACGCAACAGTTTGATAAGCTCCTAAGTATTAGAGGCACCAGAGCTCCTCTCAGAGGAGGAACTGATAGTGCCCTTTGGAGGACAGTCACCACGACAAAACTCCTTTATGTAGCAGAACTGCTCCACATGCCCATCCTTGTTGTAATAGGTGCAGTAGAGTCCCTTATCAACAGCAGCTATCACTGGTGAAGACAAAACTAGTGAAGGAGTAGTCGGAGACGTAGCAGGTGTAGAAGCTGGAGGAGCTGCAAGAACTGAAGGAAACGGCTGGGACGACAGCACACCCGCACAACAAAAGAGAACCTCCTCAGAACGAACAACTACAAGGGAGTCTAATAGAATCACACGAGGGTGGCGTGCCAGCAACTGCGCATGAGTCTGCTCATACTCAGCCCGAAGATGTGTCAAGAAGTTGTAGATATGACGAAGCTCTAGATGAGACTACTGACACTGACAACACTGACAAGTGTGGCAAACATCTGGTCCCAAAGACTGAATCTGACGGCATACCGTAGACAACCGGGCATAGAACTCGTCCACAGTGGCATCCCACATCAGTTGTGTTGAAGCCAAGTCAGATGGCTCGTAGCAATTGTGCAAATGCTCCCACATCAGCTGTGTTGAAGCCAAGTCAACCACATCACCAGTCAGATGAATTCCATGCTAGCAACCAGAATATCAGATGCACGGGCATCCTCATCAATCCATGTCTTGTACGCAACATACCGAATCTGAAAAATCTCTATGACATCCTCAAAAACATCGGATGCCTTTTTACGAGTGTTTTTAGAAGCATCCTTTGGGAGCACGAGCGCAACAGGTGGAACAAGTCGAGGCGCACAAGGCAGCTTTCCAGTGAGAAAATCCCAAAAGACGCTGACCACGCATGTGGAGGCGCATGTGCTGAAACCAGTCCTGATAATTGAGACCATCAAAAATCACCGAGCAACGAGACACAGAAATAGTGCCTGAAGAGGACTGCATGTTTTTTTCCTTTTTTTATTGGGGCCGGGCCGCTCACACTAAAACAAAAAAGTCATGCCTCTTGCGAAGGAAAAAAGAGGGCACACATGGGGGGAAATAGGGTTCCCCCTGGCAGCGGCAGCTACGGCGGCCCAAGCGGCAAAGGCCCGAGCAATAGCAGCGGTAGATGAACCAGGTGGTGAAAAACTCTAGGTTTGCTCTGATACCATGTTATGAATAGCATTTGTATTCATCATGAGGCTAATGGGTATCTCTCTCTCTCTATATATATATATACATGTATGGCATATATGCAGATAACCCCTTATACAATAGAAAAAATACACAAGTAATAATACACATCTAACGTGACACTAAAGCTTGCCTATGTGGGAGAGTTTGCCTGGCAAAGGAAGCTTCTTGGGAGCCTACCAAAAACATAAACCCTACCCAACAAGGTTATGTGGGAAATAGATCCAAACATACCCAACACACAACAGTATAAGCAAGAAGCTAAACGTTAACATTTACTAAGAATCAAGATGATTACCATATGGTGCTCCACTATATCGTATAAGATATCAAGAAGATTTAAAGTAGCAGTACGTGATAAATGATTTATATTATGCTACAAAGAATGCAGCATGAAAAGCTGGGTCTAAAAATCATATCATGTGACCTAGTAGCAGTTGATCAATTTTATAGAAGCATCCAAAAACTATTTGAGATTTATTCACTGCTGAATACTCCATGTGCACGAGTTTAGACCTTAGGAAAAAGGGTGAACAATTCATTCACTTCCAAATAATCGTCAAACCACTTGGTCCATTTTCACAAATTCAACATGGCCGAATAATGAATACTCATTTTCAACACTAGTAATTTTTTAATATGGAAATACTGAAAACTCTAGGAAATCTTTTTTGAGAATATGCAGGACCAGCACATATTTATTTCTGAGTATGGGTATTTGAACGCATGACCCTCTTGCACCACACCCAACTTCACTACCAATACGGCACATGGCCACCCCGTAAAAAACTTTACAAAATACGTATATGTTCCAAGAATACTGAGTTCAAATAGTGTCTAATGCAGTGTTCCCCGAGACGCCTACGTAGGTGCTAGGCGCAGCCCTCTCGCCTAGGTGGGCACCTAAGCCCGCCTAGGCGACGATTAGACGCTAGACGCTGGTCTGCTGCCCTACTAGTGCCTAGCACCTAGGAGAACATTGATCTACTGTCTGTACTTCATCACCATTATAACAAAGTATTGAAAAAAAAAGCCCAGCCATTTTACATGACATTTAAGCTATAGCAGCTATAATAATGCTTGACAAGAATGGTTCCAACTAATGTTGTCTTAAATGAAGTTAAAGGAATAACATTCAAAAAGTAAATTATTTCTCATTGGCCAAAAAAGAACACAAAAGGATTTAGTGAGCTGCAAAGATTTACCTTTCTCTCCAATGTAACCCTTGTGTCTGTGTCCTTTTTTCGTTGACTTCCCCACACGACAGATAGACTCTATATTGTCCGGAGAGAAGCCCCTCTCATTGTTGAAGATGAGCAAAGTAGATGATGCACCAGATCCAGTAATATCATTCGATGTAATCAGAAACTCCAAAGAAGGTTCTACTTCAGAAGGGTACTCATTATCTTCGGCGTTCTAGTTTTTTAGAAAGAAAATTAACATGAGATGTTGTACTAACATTTATATACTAAGTGCAAATACAAGCAAAGCAGGCTCGCTAGTCTACACAGCAAAGAATGGCTCCTTAAAATTATTTGTTGGATTAATGAGATTTGAGAAAAACAAGCATATTTAGTGACACAAATTTAGCATATTATTACAGCATTTCAACATAGACTTGATAGCAAACTATTGCGTCAAAATTACAGGCATGGAAAACGTAAGTATTATGACATATATATGTCTTCCACTATTAGCTATATATATATGCTACTATCACAGCAATTATGCGAAAAAATAACACATACTTATAGCATTTGGGCATAGCCATCGTATCAAATTGGTGCATTACAAAATAGCCGCAGGGAACACCTGTCTAGTTCAATACCAAGTACTGTATTGAAAACATAAAGAATACATTCGAGTATTATCAAGAACTTTCAGAAATATGTAGCCCTTGAAAGGTTGACTCATTCTAAGAAAGGGCATCTATAATTTTTAATATTTGTATGCTATACGAAAATGGTCTAATGTTGCGAAGCAATAATTCAGCACAGCGAGCTATATACCTATAACATGGAGTAGGAACTGCAACAAGAAAAGCATTTGTGTTGCACACCAAGTGGCAAGAGATGTGGTTTGCTTGTACAGACAAGAAAGTTTTAGAGGGAAATCAAGAAGAAAAATAGCATTGTTCCCTAGTTTTTGTATAATTCAGATTTGCCAAACATTTCTATGAATATTATCAAGACCATATTGCTTGCTTGCACAAACCATAACAATTATCTCACACACAAGCTCATGTATGCCATTTATTTTGAAAATCTGCACACTAAATCGAGCATCAATGAGACAAATTTGTTCACTTCACATGGGAGAGAGGAAAAATAATAAAAACGAAGGCAGAAAGAAAGAGGGCCATATAGCAAGTTGATCAAATACCAGAAAATTACAGAAAATAAAATATTATCACTTGGAGCGACAAATATGTAGAATTAACGAATGGAGTGCCGAGGAAATAAAAAAAACAAATCATATCAAGAAAGCAAATATTTCACCTGGACGAGCTCCATGAGGAAGTGCACGTCTTTGGAGTAGAGCTCCTGGCTGAGGTAGTTCACCGCCTGGTGCATGTCCTCCGCCAATGGGTTCTGCTCACCTCGGCCGATGTAGTAGCGCACGCGCCGGATCCTCTCCACGTGCTCCCGGGCCGCGGCCGGCGTCGAGGACGACGACATTTGGAGATGATCGGACGCGGGGAGATGATGGGGGTTTTTGTAGATGGAAAGTGGAGAAGCCGAGGTGGTGTCTCTTGGGCTTCTTCACCGCTTTTATTGGGTGCCTGCCGGGTGTCCCTTGTTGCGAAGAACACCTCTGGTTCCTTTGATATCATGTAGAACTAGTTTGGGTGACCGGTTGCCTGTGCAAAACGTTTTGTTTCCTGTGTCGTTTGTAACGTTCCACATTTCGGCCTTTCAAAAAAAAAATGTGTAGTTTAGGTCTTCGAAAATTTTCATCAATTTTTTAAAAATTAATAAATTTTAATTAGAAATTTTTGAAATTAAAAAATTTTAATATGTTTAATGTAAACTTCAACTAAATCAACCTAACACCAGGACTCCTCCGCGCCACCCCCGGTATCCGAGCCACTGAGGCTATAAAAACCCCGGCCAACCTCGTGTTTCGCGCCCCGTAACCGGTTGCCTCCGTGCCCTAGTCGTTGTCGCCCAGATCGCCCCCAATCACTATCGCCCCCGTCATCTTCTTCAAGCTCGACGCCAAGCTTGCTGAACCCGATCTCCACCGTCGAAGCTCCTCAAGCTGTCACAACCGCGCCACCGGTTTCGCCTCGCCCTCCTCCGTCGATTGCGCCCACCCATTGGAGCCCCCGTGCATTGCATCGCCGTCGCCAACTCCGTCTTCCTTGCCTCCTGCCATGTCCCACCACCCCGAAACCTTCCGTCGCGTTCCTCATTACATCAGTGAGTCCTTTGCGAATCCTCTCACGTCATATCACATTCCACCTCCCGATCTATCTTTTTCGTCTCTCAATTCCGAGTTTTGTTCTTCGTGCGCATAGTTTGGCTTCATCTCTTCCAAGTCCAGCTACTACACCTTCGTAGTCCAATTCTGTCGCCTCCGTTGAGTTCTCGTTGGTACCATCCACCCCGTTGGGTTCATCGTTCGATGTTCTACCCCGTGCTCACCCTCCTATCGCTGGTGCATCCTTCCATGTCATCACCACCTTGCAACCCATCGTCGCAGCCACCGCTTTCCTCTTCGTTGCCCATCATCACCGCGTCATCATGTTCGCCTCATCGCCCTCTCTGCTGTGCACTGATCCACCGCATCCGCTGTGACCCTTAGCGTTAACGACTTTCAGGCTAAGTGCGCTGACGACTTTCGGGCTAAGTGCGCCGCTATAGACGCCGAAGCCACATCAGCGTCACGTCACCACTCGACTTTGCCACCTGAGTGCCATGTCACCACCACATCCCTGACGCGTCAGCGTCGTCTGCCTCGTCATCGCCTACATGGCATAAGCTGAGACCCAAACCCGCATAGACCTAATCCACCGTGAGCTGAACCACTTAAACTCATATTTGACTAAGTCATTATGGAACATCTTTGTGAAAAAATGTGTGTTGTATGTTGTCACCTATTGCTGGCATATGTTGCATTTAATCGCAAGGTGGAAAAATGATTTAGACTGAGGCGAGTGAAAAGGTCTTTGTGACATGGTGGGTTTTGTGCTTGGGAACTGTATGAATCGTTGTGAATTAGTGTAGTATTGGTAGTCTTGTCTTGGTCAATTAAGGACTTACTTTGTATGTCATTGAATTGAGACATATCGTACTACCACAAGCCTGGTACGAGACACGTCTAGCTTAGTAAGTTACAAAGTCTCAACATTGGCTACTCAGGTAGTAGGTTAAGCTTTGTGTATGGTGGCGGTGTGGACTTTCTTTGTGATGAGTCACATCTATGGGCGGTTTACGGTCTTCAGGTCCAATGGTGTGCTTCGGGCTAATGAGCTGAGTGCAGTTTGGTGCCAGCTGTATGCACATCGGGAGGGTCGATTGTTGAGATGAAGTTTTCGAAAGGTTTTGTTAATATTTACTCTGATCAAGTTATCGTATCTGTAGGGATACGGGTAGGCTACGATAACAACAATTCAAAATTTCTACTACGTAAATCAGGAAGCCAAAAAAAGTAGATGATCACAGATCGGTACCACCAGACGCGTAGTGCAGTGGAAGAAGAGTTAGAGTAGACCGATCCAACGAAGAGCATGTCGGTGAAGTTGTCGTAGTCGATCGTCCACACCAGCAACCTCTGCAGTTTCTCGTGAAGATCGCAGATCGTCCTCAAGGCAACAGCAGCCGTAGTAGCACCTCTACGGTTTCCACACGTCCAGGGAAGGAACAACCGAATGCCAGTGTGCTAGCACCAAGTCGCACGACGAGGCTATCAGGAAGATGATGGCTAGGGTTTTCGTGGAGCAACTCACATCAACTCGTATATCGTCTCACTCCCAATGGCCTCAAGCATCTCCTTATAAAGAGCTCATGACGGATCCTACCCTTTCCAATCATGAGTCATCAACGGTTCCTAGTAGCACATAACGATTCCCGAACACACACAAATTATATCGGACGAACTTTAATGCAATATGATCTACGACCGGGTCCTCATCACTTACGACCAGGTCCTATCTCTATACGACCAGTTCGTATTTGGTCACGACCAGTTCATAACTCCTTACGATCAGGTTTTGACCACTCTGTGATTACGTTCGACTAGTCTACAACCAACTCGTATCTCCATACGACTAGTCCGTAACTGATCGAACTAAGTGACCTACTCATGCATTCTCCCTTTGCCTCATGATATCTAGTTGAACTCCAGGTGTGATATTATATCATCCATGGGCTGCTCAATACTTTCTCGATCGAGTGTTGGATAACCTTATGTGGTCGAACTCTTCGACAACCAGTGGCATGGCCATGCACTTTCTTTATCTCATCACTTCGAGGGGCCCAGAGATATCTCTCTTGTTATGTTATGAGGGACAAATCTCATATCCAACCAGTCACATCTCTTCGCATGTTTCATAGCAAACCCTTAAGTTACCTTTATAACTACCCATTTACGAGTAGCATTTGGCAACCCCTAAGAGTGCTATTACGCATGTAGGGAACCATGCTAATCTCAGGTCTAAGGATTATACATCATCATTGCTTGAGACCAAATAACGACCCATAGAATCATAACAATCTCAATAGTATCTCAAGGTGGTTCTATCCAACACCATGTTCTCTAACATGTGTTCACATTATCGATTTGATATCTCTATGTCCATGACTGGTGAAACATGATCATCAATCCATGCATGTGCTGGTCGTAGAGTCACTACTGTTCCGATCAGTAACATCCAACCAGGGATACATTTAGAACGACATCTTGTAAGTTTAAAGAGCTTCACTAACAGGTCACACACTCGTTGATCTATATAACTGATGATTCATTGATGGAACAGAATAACATTTATTCAATAGATCACAAACATACACATGATACAATCATCTCTATGGTTGCCTCTAGGGCATATTACCAATAGTCTCCCACTTGCACTAGAGTCAATCATACAGGTATCAAATACCCATAATTCTTGTGTGCACCTCATAATTAGGTTGCGGGAGAGGCTTTGTCAATGGATCAATGTAGGACCGTAAAGGCGACTAGGGAACAAGTTCTTCACAACTTGACCCACGTTAGTTCCACAATGCAATATGCAACAATAAAGCATTGAACTCCATACATTAATCACAATCAAAACACATCATGCAAACTTGGCTACCCTCCAAGTCATCGGCGGTCTGACCACCCCACAAGAACGGTCTGACCGATGTCAGGCCGGTCGGACCGATCCCACAACGGCGGTCGGACCGCCCGAAAAGACTTAGCCAAAATTTCAGCTTGAAATTCCGAAACCTTCTGGAAATTTCAACTGAATAGAACTTTTGACTGGGATCTCCAAAAATGATACGACCACATCCAGGAGACTCCCCTCACTTGCCTACACAACCTATTTTTGGCTTAGCTCCAAAAACCACTTTTCAAAATATCGGTCGGACCGGCCACCACGGCGGTCGGACTTTCCTGGCGATCGACCGCCCACACAACCGGTCGACCACTGTGGTCCAGCGACCTTGAAGCAAACCCGAAAATGTGAGATTTTGCAAACCAACAAAGCCATTGCCAATTGACTGATCATCTTGAGATCGTGCACATATCCTCACGATATCCACAATCAATAATATTCAAATACACGTGCACTTTGCATATCTTCACGTCACCTTTTTCTACAATCTCACGAATGATGTGGTATCATCGAAGTATGTGTTTGGAATTTTTATGTGATCTAGGCTCCTTAACTTGTGCAATGGCTCCACTATTATCACAATAGAGATCCATTAGACTGGAAGCACTGGAAACCACACACAGTTCATTAATGAACTTTCTAATCCACATGTCCTCTTTTGCAGCTTCTGAAGCTGCAATGCACTCAGCCTCTGTTGTAGAATCATCAACCGTTATTTGCTTGGAACTTTTACAGCTCACTACTCCTCTATTAAAGACAAAACACAAACCCAGACTGCGATCTGAAATCATCCTTGTCGGTTTGGAAGCTAGCATCGGTGTAACCATTTACGACCAGTTCTTCCTCGCCACCATATACAAGGAATGCATTCTTAATCCTTCTCAAGTACTTAAGGATATTCTTGACTGCTATCCAGTGACCTTCACCTGGATCTGATTGATATGTGCCCGTAACACTTTGAGCATACGACACATCTGGTCGTGTACACAACATGACATACATGATAGAACCTATAGCCGGAGCATATGAGATTCTACTCATTTTGTCTCGCTCATCAGTGGTCGTAGGACACTAAGTCTTGCTAAGATTAATGCTATGTGACATGGGTAAGAAACCTTTCTTGGAATCTTACAAGTTGAACCGTTTCAACACTTTGTCAATGTACATATCTTAGTTTAATCCAATTAGCCTCTTAGATCTATCTATATAGATCCTTATACCAAGAATATATGCTGCATCTCCTAAATTTTTCATTGAGAAACTATTTCTTAATGAAGTTTTAACAGATTCAAGCATAGAAATACTATTTCTGACCAGTAGTATGTCATCCACATACAATATCAGAAACACAAGTTTGCTCCCACTGACCTTCTTGTAAACACAAGGTTCTTCTTCATTCTTGATGAAGTCAAGCCCTTTGACTACTTCATCAAAACGAATTTTCCAACTCCGAGATACTTGCTTCAATTCATAGATAGATTTCTTAAGCTTGCATACCTTTCTAGCTTCCTTTGGATCGACAAAACTCTCAGGCAATATCATGTACACATCCTCACTTAGGTTTCCAGTTAGAAAAACCGTTTTGACATCCATTTTCCATATCTTATAGTCGAAATATACAGCAATAGCAAGAATGATCCGGATAGACCTAAGCATAGCGACAGGTGAGAAGGTTTCATTATAATCAACACCTTGAATTTGTCTGAAACCTTCGCAACCAATCGTGCCTTATGAATACGAACATTTCCATCCATATCTATCTTTTTTTTAAAAATCCATTTGCATTCAATGGTTTTAACACCATCATGTGCATCACCCACGTTCCAAACTTGATTGTCATACATGGACTTTATCTCGGATCTCATGGCTTCAAGTCATGACTCATAGTCTGGGTCCACCATTGCTTTTGCATAAGTTTTAGGCTCATCATTATTCAATAATAAAACATTATGCCCATACCTTATATGAAATTGATGTGGTCTTTTTGATCTACATGGAGCTGATGCCTCATCTACAGGTTCAACAATATTTTGTTCATCGTGTAGAGGTTCAGTAGGAGTTGAAATATTTTCAGATGGTTCCCGAATTTTTTCGAGTTGCACCTTGCTCCCATTGACTCATTTGGAAAGAAACTATTTATCCAAGAAGACACCATTACATGCAACAAACACTTTGTTATCTTCCCGTTTATAAAAGTATTATCCTTTAGTTTCCTTGGGATACCCCACAAAGAAACACTTATCAGACTTGGATGTAAGTTTATTAGACATCAAATATTTTATATAAACCTCACAGTCCCATATCCTGGGAAAAGACAATTTAGGACTCTTCCTGGTCCATATTTCATATGGTGTTGTTTCCACAGTTTTTTACGGAACCCTATTTAAAGTGAAAACAGCCATTTCTAGAGCGTATCCCCAGAATTGCAATGAAAGATCAGATTGGCTCATCATTGACTAAATCATGGCCAACAATGTTCGGTTCCGTCGTTCCGACACCTCATTCCATTGAGGCGTTCTCGGCGGAGTGAGTTGTAGAATAATTCCATATTTCTTTAGATGATCACCAAACTCATGGCTCAAATATTCCCCTCCACGATCTGATCGTAGATATTTAATTATCCTGCCAAGTTGATTTTGTACCTCATTCTGAAATTCTTTGAATTTTTTTGAAAGGATTCAGACTTATACCTCATTAAGTAGATATAACTATATCTACTAAAGTCACCAGTAAAAGTTATAAAGTACTGGAAAGCACCTCTAGCCGAAGTGCTCATTGGTCCACATACATTTGTATGTACAAGAGCCAATAAGTCACTTACGCTCTCACCTTTGGTCGTGAAAGGCGTCTTTGTCATCTTACCAAGTAAACAAGATTCATATATTTCAAATGATTCAAAATCAAATGAGTTTAGAGATCATCTTTATGGAGCTTCATTATGTGCTTCTCATTTATATGACCTAAACGACAATACCAAACAAAAGTAGAATTCAATTCATTAGGTCGAAGTCTCTTAGCATTAATGTTATAGACAGACATATTCTCAAGATTCAAAACATACAATACATTTACCAATGGAGCATGTCATAAAGCATATCTTTAAAATAAAATAAACAACAATTATTCTTTATTCTGAATTCATAACCTTCTGCTCCTAAACATGAATCAGAAATAATGTTGCCACTAGCTAATTATTATTGTACCATTGCAAAGGTGGCAAATAGGGCTTATTTGCCAATCTGACAAGGGGCAACAGGTTTTACCTTGACCAAATGATCATTCTACCCCTCCCAAAACAATAAAAGAAATTTCCTCTATTTGTCATTGCTGCCACTAGCCAGAAGTACTCGACCTTTGTCTGTCGCCGCCATCGCTAACCGCTGCAGGTCCATGTAGGAGGAAAAGGAGAGAAAGGAGAGCTCGGGACAATTAGGGAATGAGATGGTTAAAGGCATTTGAGGCCTTTTCTGAAAATTGACTTCCGCAATGGCATAAAAAATCTCATTTCCCACCTTTTGCAATGGCACCACGGTAAAAATAGCTTATTTGCAATGGAAAAAAAAAATCCCAAATTGTACACCTTTGTAACGGCAAATATGCAACAGCAGTAGGCAATGGTTGGATGATTAATTGTAGCATTATAGCAATTAGTTACTCCCTCTATCCGCAAAAGATTAATGCTCTAGAATGCGTACAGACAAACTATACAAATTTTGACAAAATATATTGTTTAAAACATTTAGTTTGAATATATGAAATTGATATGAGTGAATTTGTTATGAAAATATTTTTATGATATTGCACTTGCACAACTATTTTTATTATACAATAAGTGAATTTAGGGGTCAATGGAGTATCCTGTTACATTTGAAAAGTAACAAACGTCACTTTTTTTTGACAGGAGAGAGTACAACAATTGTTAGCGTTATCTAATGCTCAGTATCAATCCAACTTAATGCCACTTCAAATTAACCACGATTGATTTAATGGTTTTGTTGCATTTCGTCTCTTTTTTTCCCCTCCACGAAACACTACTTCTAGTCCCTGATCTCTATCTGACAAAAAACCAAACATTTGTGTTCTTTTCTATTCGTCTGAAATTTCCTTGGTCTATTCGTAGTTCCAAGATAATGCAGGTGTTTTGTGCAACTTGTTGCATGGATGTCTTAGTGGGTAAGGAAGACTGGAACAGCAATTGCAAACCTTTGATCACCAATCAACTCATTACATGCCTTTCTGGTGGGGCTGCTACTGACAGAAATGCAGCCTCATGTTTACTTCAGCCAAAATTCCTATAAAAGCCCTCATTCCGTAGGAGCTTAGTAGAAACCACTGATTAAAGATCCCTCATTCATAAAGGAATTTTTTATTTAATTATTTTCCAATATTATTTTAAAGTTAACCCACGTGAACTTTATTTCGCCACCCCCTGGTGTGACTAAACCGTGCTATCATGCCACAAGTCTTGGCGTGGCTCATTCTGCCACGCAAGCCCTCCTAGGCACGTCGTGCCGGTGTGGAGGGCTGGTGTGGCAGCAGTCACTCCCAAACCCATGGCGTGGGAGTAGTCACGACCAAACCCATAGCGTGATAATCCCGCCTTGTCACGCCACTAGAGTTGGCGTGGCAGGGGCGAACATTATTTCCTTTGGATTTCTAAATTATGAATTGAGCACATGGTTGAATTTTAATTTGGACTTGAATTGAGGAATGGTTTACACTTTTATATTTAAATTATAGAATTTTGATTCTCGATTCATCTTTCCGGTCCAAATTAATTTCCTTTGATTGTAACTCATGTTTTGCTTGTAAAGACACAAGCTGTGGAATTGAATTTTAGCTTTGCTTTAGGTTTTCCTTGAATTGGTTTCAATGTAAATTCTCCCGTGTTACCTTTTGGACCATCTTTTCAGATTCGACGTTTTATTCAAATTGATTTTGTCAATTGTATTTCTTTTATTGAATCAATTATCATAACTCAATTCCAGAAAAAGCCCCAAACAAAACTTTGTTAATATCCAAGTGTCAACAAGATGCATCAAAAGTTTGTAAATTTTCACATTTTTCATGCAATGGAACTACCACACAAAATTCAGGATGTCACACATTGATAGATTACACTAGGGTCTGACTTACTTCAATCCGTCTTTCATGCACCATAATGCTAAAAAATTGTCCTGCTGAAACAAGTTAGATTCTTTATCGGATCATAAAAGCCTACTTTTCGAAGATCTCTTCCTTCTCTTAGAGATCGAGCATCAATTGCAACGATTCGATAGATAGCTTATTGGGATAGAAGTAGCTAAAATATGCCCCTCCTAGAAACGTATAGGAGGTTTTCCCCTCGTACGACTCGAGAAAATTATTTGAATGTATGTACACTTGTAGAATGTATTTTTGTAGAACTAATACATATTGCATCCTGGAAAAATTGACAAATATGTGGACTGTGTAGTACAACATGAGACAGAAGGATGGAGATATGGTAGACACCGCTGATGAAAGATGCATAGTTGTGAAAGGCGTGAAGGTTGCTGTCGAGCGTCGAACTTTTGAGGTAAGGTAACATACGTGTATCTGTGGAAATTTTTTTGTATGATTCATTTTCACATTGTTACATTTGGATCATTCATTTTCACATCGTCACGAAGTCCAATTTTTCTACGAGGCTTGGAGATTACAAATGTATTCGTGCTGATAAAATATTTCGACCGAAGGTAAAGTGCGAGGTACGAAACCAAAAATACAGTAGAGTTCGCAGACAGAAGCACGTTACACATGGTCGCATGGTATGATGATTTGGCTAATTGCTTTAGTCATCCTCGCTACTACTACGGTACACTGTGACACAAGCATCCGGACCATTTAAGTATATACGCCTTCAGGAGATAGGATTAACATGGTGGGTTAGACGGGGAGCTACTACGGAATGGCCTGACCTACTACGTGGGCATGGCAAGGTGTTTGGCAGCAGCCGTACCCTAACGCTCGTCGGCATTGTATGCATCCCTTGCACGTGTCCACCGATCGACAAAGTATGAGTTGGTCTTCCTAAATGAGTACTCCAAGATAGCCGAAACTGGCATAGCACGGTTGCCCTTAATAGCGTTGTTGAATACCTCGGAGATGTTTGTTGTCATCATACCATACATACATCCACCTTTGTCGTATGCCTGTACCCACTTCATCTTCTGCTACAAGACCTCGCCCAACCACTTCTTCCCTCTTTCGTTGGTCAGTCCCCTTAGCTCCATCAACTTGACCTTGAAGTCCCTCTTCTCCAAGCATCCGCACAACAGCTTGAACTTTCTTGTGAGATCTTCCCTACTACATTTCTTAAAGAAATTTACCGCTAAGTGACGCATTCACCACCTATGCAGCACATTTGGGTGTCAGTCAAGCTTGCTCTTCACAACATTCAGAATACCGCAGTGCCTGTCCGAGATGATGCAAACAACCCGTGCATGCCCAACGAGGCGTAGACAAACTATATCCATGAACCATTGCCAGCTTGCATTGTTCTCACCCTCTATCAGTGCTAATGCTAATGAAATCAGCTGGTCCTCCATATAAATACCCACGACGAGCATCAAGGCACTATAGTACTTCTCGGTTAGGAATGTGGCGTCAACTGACAAGACAGACATCCAATGCTTGAAAGCCTCTTTGCATTGCCAAAAGGACCAATACACCCGCTCGAGAACATGTTTCATAACCCCTCCGTCGGGTTCCATTCGGCTCCCATGCCAAAGATGAAACTCCATGCCCTGATTCTTGGCCTGCATAATGGTTAGAATTCGAGGAAGCAACCCGTAGGCCTCCTTCCAATTACCCTACAGTAACTGCATCGCTCTCTGCTTTGCTCTCCATGCTCTCCCGTACTTCACGCGATACTTAATGAACCTAAAGATAACCTCAATGAGGGTGGCGATGGTTACATCAGGATCGACGGCCACAACCCTGTCAATACGCCATGTAATAAAATTAGCGGTCGCTTGAAGGTGTTCCCCGGACACTCGTGCAATCCCACAAAAGTGAGGATACTTCACATTCGCTATTTTCCATTGCTTGTTCTTTGTTTTGCGCCTCCATACCTTCCATCCACACCCTCTTTCGCACCTCACGGTATACCTCTTGTTCACATCAGAGTGCTACACTACAAAAGGACAATGGTGCCACATTGAGTACTCTTGCAGTCAAACCTTCATATCTTCTATGCTTGGAAACAACATGTTCTTGCGTACTAGGTCATTCTCCGTGTTTGCAATGCTATTCCTGCTCTTCAACCCATTTGCACAGATAGCGTTATCAGCTATTCTGATACCATTGAATGCATGCACCGACGGGGCCTCACCCATTACACTGCGAGGATGATCGAGACTGGGCTTGGAGAGCTGAGGTTCAGAACGATCGAGGATGCTGGGTGAAGTCAGTGGACTCAAGCATTACACAAAATGGACAAGGATGACCGAATGGGAAGTTCGGTGCGATGGGTTGCATCAAGCAGCGCGTGGGTCGGTGTAAATGCCATGGTGGTTTCGGTGGGAGCCAGATGGGAGATACTTGCAGACATGAAGAGAGCCGTTGATCAACCTACACGTGGCGAAGTATGGGATTGCTTCATGAAAATTGGATTCGGTCTTTGGAGAAGGATCGAGAAGGGGTATTTTGGTAACTTCACCAAAATACCGCCTTGATTGCTTTTGGCTAAACCACAGCGCAAGACGACGCAAGGAGAAGTGGTTTAGGTCAAGAATAGATGAAGATAGTGCTTTGAAATGCATGCATGAGTGAAACCTGTTTGTGTGTGGGCTTAACAGGTGCCTGTTTGGGATGTATTTCTAGAAGCTAGCTTCAACTATAAAAGGAGAGGGTGCTGGTTGTGCACCTTCCAACCTTTGTATTAGGAAAACCCTAGTTTGTGTTTAAGGAGAGAAGGAAGTGGAGAGGTTTGGATTCTAGAGAGTTGCATTGATTGTGTGCTGAAATGTTGAGCTTTTGTCCTCCAGGATGGAGTGGCTGTAAACCAACATCAATCTAAAATCAATCCAAGCAAGATTTCTGAAGATGAGTCTTTTCTTGTTCTTGCTCTTTTTTTTTTGATTTTAGGGCTTTTTTTATCCTTTGGTTTTCTTTTGGTTTCTGGTATGGATCTTGTTTGCTGTGATATGTGGGAATGCATATAAGATCATCTTGATTATCTTTTACCCACGAGTAAGTTTTTGGATCATATTTTATTTTTGACTCGGTTTTGAAGCAACCTTCACTCAAACGGAAAAAGTTCATAACTTTGGCAATAATATTCACGATCCTTGATTGGAATAGGTTCCTGACATCTTAGAGAAGGTATGTTTAAAGTTTCGTGAAGTTTGGAGTTGTGGATCAATAGTTAGACCAATTTGTGATTTTGAGTTTGGGCTAATTTTACTATTCATCTACTAGAGGTCAGACCGCCCCTGGTGAGAGGACTAACCGCTAGGCCAAAGGCCAGACCGCCAATTTGAAAGGTTTGACCGCCTAACTCATTTGGAATTGACTTTTTTGGTGATTTTAGTCTATTTTCTTCAGGGTTTTGATTGAATTCAATACAAGTATTCCGCTGTACTTGTATATTGATCTTCGTAGCTCTCATATCTATTGGAGTGAAAATCGTGTTGAATCTGATCAACATGAAAAATAAAATATGCTATTATTCACAAACCCACCCACCCCCTCCTGTCCAACAGGCTCAAAGGGAGGTATTTCGTTCCCGTGTAATTTTTCTCTTGTTGGGCCAAGTACACTAGATGGGGAGAAAAAAGTTATCTGCAAGTTGATCTTAAAAAAAGTTATCTACAAACACTGATAGGAAACCAAAGGTGGCAGAAAGAAAGTTTCTACCGGTAAATAGCATAACAGAGGCAAGGCCAGGCCTCGCAAAAACGTAGAAAAAACACCGAGAAAAACAGGTAGAAAATACCAGAGGGGCACGAAAATCAGACATTGCATCTCCTACTACATTAATTTTCAACCTCTGTATGCGAGCGATCAAGCTAGGCAGTACTAAAATGTAATTGGTGGTCGGAAACAGTGCCCAGCTGCTGCACCAGTATTGGGTGCTCTAGCCAACCGCACTCCTGGTGGATCTGCCCCTGCTCCTAACATTTACACTTGTTTAGCTGAAAGATTTGGCAGGAGGCCAGCCAATTTTCATCTAGCAAGCAACCGCAACAAATTCACCAGCAATTGAACAAACTCTGTACCACTCATCACAAATACCACAAACTGACAGAAGATTAGCAATATTACTATCAAGTGCGAGTCCCATTCCACTCTTGATTAACACATACACAATTAAACACACACTGAAACAACAGGTGGATTCTGGTCCAGAAGGCGGAGGGAAACAACGCAAACAAGCAAAACAACAGTACGTAGCAATAACTGAAACATAAGGATCACAAGACGCATTCGGGGTCCTCCAGATACAACGCCAAGCTCCTCCTGGCCATCTGCAACCTACCAAGGGAACTCGTGTAAGTGGTTTCACTGCAATAACACCGAGGTGATACAACATATGAACAACCTGCTTGCGCACAAGGAAGTGAAAGAAAAAAACGGCGATCAATGTCCTCACCGCTATACTGACCATGATGACATGCGAAAGAGCAAATTCCGTACACAGCTATCAGTTCTCGCTGCCATCTGTATACGGAGATTAGAGTTGGAGAGTAGCATCAGTAAGGTACGTGGTTACGTTGTTGTCGCAGAAAGGAAAAAATTTAGATGCATAAAATTAGAAAGTTTAGTTAAAAATTTAGATGCATAAAATGAGAGTTTAGTTTGTCGGGCTCGGGCACATACCTGGCAATGCAGAATTCAGGAAATTTTCATCTTCAGTGAATAGCTGCAGATTCTTCGATTTCAGCAAGTATTCAACAGCGGCATCATGGAAGTCCACTAAGCTGCCAATTTTTATAAGTTCCGCGAGCGAAGGGATCTCATGTGCCATCTCAAAGAGCAATCCTTTAGATATCTCGTCTGCGAAATTCGTCGCAAACTCGATCTTCTCCTTGTAACCGGCTGCACCATCACTTCTCTGCATGTATAGCTTGGAGTTCTCCCTCTCCCACCGGAACATTCGGCTGGCATGCACATCCAGAGCTCTTCCTGAAGACAACTTTATACTATAACCCACTGTGATTGGTTCATCAGTCTCTAGAACAGTCACATTCAGAAGCCAAGAAACCATCCTGTGTCTCTCTTCGGCAGAAATGTCAATAGCAGGATCAGCGAGGAAAGCAAGGACTATTCGGAGCAAACCAACTTTGATCACCTTATTCAGATCAACTGTTCTGAAACTGCCATTCCCCAAGGAGAAAGAATCATTCTTCTCGACAGCTTTGGATATTGTCCGAACACCGATACTACCATATATGCTGTTAAGCGTTGCTCGACACACAGAAGGTAGGCTCGAAGAAGGGTACCAAACGAATAATGATTGCTGAGGAAGCTTGTTGAACAAATCCTTGAGCAATAGATCATCAGGAATGAACACATCCTCCTTCTTCGATAACATGATCTTTCCATCAGTACATGATGGAACCTTGGCACAACCAGAAAGAAATTTCTCCGTTTCTTTGCTCCGGTTCATTGCAATGAACTGCCAGAAAGCAGAGCAATCAGCTATAGATAGTTCACCGACCGAGCTCTCCCATGTGCTCCATAGTTTGCAATAGTGTTCAGCACAAGGGCCATGCCTCACACCAAGAACAACTGAAAAGAAACCAATCAACTTCTTCCTGTCATAGTATCTGTCCAAAACATGTAGCTGAAAGCCGAAAAGATTGTTCTGATCATGAAGAACACAGCTTAGTGAGCTCACCCATTCTCCATTTTCCCTTTCATTTGGTATCCAAACCCAATTGCTAGTGTTGTTTTCAGGCTTCCAGTTGCAATCCATCAGGTACGTGTAGATCCGGGAAATAGTAGCACTATCTTTGTGGCTCCTCAGATGCTGAGCAACAAGGTCATGTCCACATCTAACATCCACAGTAACTCCAATTATCGCAAGAGCATCTTTGAATGAGGCTAGCCCTGAACCATAGAATGCTTCGTCGATGAAAGGGCCATCTTCCATGAAGATGGAAGACTGCTTTGGATCAAAAAGAATACACTCATCAGGATATTGGTACCCCATAGTTGTCTTCAACCATTTCTTGCAAATCTTGTCCTGAAAGCCCTTAGGAAGTTGAGTTGTAGAAAGCAAATAGCTTTGGATGCATTTAAGCAATGACAAGACGGTAGCTTTGGACATGACTGAAGGGTCCTTGGGAATGTTGAGACCTGTGACAACAAATCTAGCACCACCTTCAGCTTCTACAGTAACACCCAACTCCTTGAGTTCATCTTTATAACCATAAATCTCCTTGCCTAAACCATAACAAGAGTCACCATCATCTATGAATGGTAAGTTCGCTATGGGGGAAAGGGACTGCCATTCTTCATCATATAGGATTGCATCTGAGGGAGATTTGAATCCCTGTGATGTGTGTAGCCACTTCTCATTTCGCATGCAGTTGAAAATCTCAACATGAAGTGGGCTGTGTGTTCTCAGCTGCCGATAGCATGCTAGTAGAGCTAGGACACTCGTCTTTGTAAGTGATGACTTCAATACCATCTGCTTGAAAATATGAGCTACAGCCTTCGATGCCTCCTCGAATCCTGTGATCAACCCAGCCTTCTTCAACTCTTCTTTGTATGAAGTGATTTCAATCCCATAAAATCCAAAATCAATTACAGGAATTCCGTCGAAGACCTTTAGAAGACACTCCCATTCAGGATCCACAAGAAAAGATTGGTTAGGAGCACAGAATCCCACATTGGTTTTCAACCATCTCAAATCTTTGAGCTTCCTGATGAAGCCATCGCATGAGCTCACATAACGAATACACTTGAGGATTAGTACAGTAGCCTCAGAAGTAATAGTAGCAGAACTGAACTTGAAGTTATTAATTACAAGCATGTAATTGTCTTTAAACCCAATAAGAACATCAAGCAACTCGAGTTCTGGTTTGTATGTAAGGATAGCCTCACCGTAGAACTTGACATCAAGGAATGGTTGGTTGCTGATTAATGATGCCACTTCCCAGTCTGAATCATAGATGATACAACCAGCCGGAGACATGTAGCCGAGAGTACTCTTCATCCATTGTCCATCTTTGACACTGTCGATCAGTTCCCTTGGAGATAGAACCTTCTCTCGAAGAAACCGAATCAGCCGAAGCAGTGAGTACACGTTCTCTCTGGTCAGAGTATTGCTTGCAGCCATAGACATGAGGCGGTCGCCAATGTAAGCTGATGCCTCCCGAAATTCAAATCTTACCCCAATATCCTTGAGTTCCTCCTTGTACACATGCAATTTGTTTTGATAGAATTGTTGGTCAATCATTGGTATGTCAACAAAGGAAGATCCATTTTGCAAAAGACTTCCCCACTCGTCGCTGGTCAGAAATGATTCATTTGGTGGCTTGTATCCAACTGATGTCCTGAGCCAGTTTCCTTCTTTTACACAAGCCAAGAATCGAGCTGGTAATTGTACACTGTTTGACTTCAGATTGTGTATCCATTGCAATAGCAAGATTGCATTGTCCACTGTTAGAGGTGATGAGACAGTAGGGAAACTTGCATTTGGGGGGTGTATGAATGGCACATCCGAGACCTGCAGTTGTGTCTTGAGGAATGCCAAGAGCTGGTCTTCGGGTGTGTAGTTCCCAGCGAAACAGCCAGCTGACTTGTAATCTGCTGACAATTCAATGTAGTTCTCTTTCCTCCACGGGTTCGTGCCCATCAATCCAACCCATTTGCTTCCCTTGGCAGGGACTAGAATGTTGCTTCCTGTCTTAACTACATCGCCATAGCTGTCAATTACTGGCATAACACGACACAGTTCTGATAAGCACCAGCCCTCCAGCTCTATGTGATGCATCTTGGATGAGTGGTACAGAAAGTGAGCAAAAGAAATGACAGGCCTCCGATCAGAACTCAAGAGCTTAACAACAGTCATTCCATAACTGTAGACAGATACAAACTCCACTTTTGCATGGCTCTGAAGCCAATTTTTCACTGTTGTCTTCTCTGAGAAATCTTCTAGAGCTGTCTGTGTACTGGGAGGCACAAAAAACCGGTTAGAAGATGGAAACTCCCGGTTCCAGCCGATAAGCCATGATATGTGGTTCTTCTCAGATGCAATGCACAATCTATCACTGCATTGACTAGCCCTGGATGTACTACAGAAAGAGAGAACATCATTCCTGTCAACATACTTCAGTAGGGGAATGTACATCATGTTCGTACCGGAAAAACAGTTTTGCCAATTGTCCGCAACAAAAGATATGATTTCCAGGTAAAGCTGTTCCTGTACCTCCTTGACAAGATTGGACCCCTCAATGCATTTCGCATACCATTCAGGGCTCACGCTTTTGACACCCAGAAATGCAAGCACACTTTTGTGTGCACTGTTGTCAAAATGAGAGCTAAGAATGTAGGTTCCATGAGTCGACAGATTCTTCAGATCCACTCCAGATTCCTGTGCTTTCTTCAGGATAGTCCAGAACGCTGGTTTGAGCCGCCCAACCTCACCAGGCTTGCAAAATATCTTTTGTGAAGTGTGAGATTCACATGGCACTATATCCTCGACAAGAACCTTGTCTTTGATGCCAGACCTGACTGGTTCAAGCAATGGGATTAGTGAAGAATTGACCGGCAGGAAGTTGAAGTAATATGGCAGCGACATTGCTGGTGCATCAGCACTCGACTTCAGAAGTGCTACAAAAGCATTCAGGAAAGCACTTGGGACACACTCCAGAATTCCCTTGTTCCACGGACTGTCGAAGAGTATTGCCTCTCTTGATGATGCAAGGAGGAAGTCTGCCTGAATGATGAAGGGGAAGTCTGTTACCATCTCAGTGGGAAGGAAAGCATAGACACCAGGTGATAGCTGCTTCCCACGGGATAGACGCTGGCCATGTGGGAAGGCCAGGGTGATGACCCACTCATCAATTTCAGCACGCTTGTCCACTCTGTTCTCTGGCTTGACTGGGAACTTCTGCCTCCACATATAGTAGCCGCACTCGTCTTCTCCTTTCCCATTCTCTTGAGCTGATAAATGCAGTGTGTAAGACTCTGCGTGCATGTTCTTCCTCACTTCGTAGTTCTTTTCACTGGATATTGAAATCTCACTAACACTGCTTTCCTTGGGATTGCAATTATCTTCCTGGACAGAAAGTCGCCTGATCTTTGACAGAAACAGTAGCATTTCAGGATGCAAGCTTGACAGCTGCTGCTTCACCGCATCAACCTTCTCATTCTTCAGAGGCAAGATGACAGCGGTTGTTGGAAGGACTTTGGAACACCCATATATCTCTTTGATGTCTGAAAGGCTAGGCCTGGATTCAACCCATTCAGGGACAATGTATCCAATATTGCATTCTGGACAAGGTTTCTCATTGAACTTGATCTGATAGCCGTTACTGAATATATGGGGCTGGCTCGATATCAGGAACACGCTCTTGAACCCAATACCTAAATCAAGAGCAACATGATATTACAAATTTGAGGTACTATTGTTAAATGGTAAGCAGGTATGTAACCACGTGTTGCCCTCTTAAAATGAAATGGGTACTATTGTTAAACTGGATGAGCAATAATGACAGCTAAAACAAATCTTGGCATGTGCGGATCTTTTGCTTAACTTGTCTTGCTAGAGATTGATAAACTAGCCCATCCATGGAATAGAACGAAGAGACAGGGTTAAACTAAGGAAAAAATTCATTTGACCCCACTGAACTCATGAAGAGACAGGGTTAAACTAAGTCTGAAAATCAACCATCAACTATGAAACCAGACACACGACAACTTCCAACTCTTAAAACCGTACAGTTTACCCCCTGATACCAAAACCACCCCGATTTTGCTTACTTGGCGTCAACGTTAGCATCCATGTCACCATATTTTGCCACCTTATCAGCCAAATCACCTCCTCTCTCTTTCTCTATCTCTCCCTCTTCACACTTTATTCTCATTTCTTGTAAAATCCCGAAACGCTTTAAAGGAGAAAAATGCATTAGAGAGGGTATTAAAAGTTTTAAAAAGGGAGAAATTAGAAAATTAGGACAACCTGGCCCTGAGCTCTTGGTCCACGGCAACCTAGCCCAAATGGGGGCCGACCAGGGGGGTTTAGGACGGGGGAGCCCCAGGCTGCCGCGCCACCCTGTTGCCTTGCTGCCGGCTAGCTGCTGCCAAAGGGGAAGAACGAGGACAGTAGGGAAGAGAGGAGCAAGGAGAAGAAAATAAGGAAGGAAAAGAGAAGGATTTCGCGGATTCCCGTGATTCGTCGTGATCGTCAAGGGTAAACCCTTTTAATCCCTAGGTTTTTCCATGGATTAGTCGCTGTTAAGTTTGTATCGCTGTTAAGTTTGTAGATCGTTTTCATTAGGGGACAGTTAGTTCTCAATCTGTCCTAGTTCGTCAAGGTTAGGTGCAGAACCTTGCATGGGTGATTTGGAGCATTTAGGATCGGATTCAGAGTTCGACCCAATTAGATAAAAGTTATATAGTCTCGTTGGCTTTCCAGAAATTCTAGATCATTAAAATCGGAGTAGCGAGCGAAGTGATACGGCCTCTAGAAGGTCGCTGTCCAAAATCTGGATGTAGCTGGCAGACATTGTGAAGATGGGTTGGTTTCATATAGTAGATGGTGAAATTAAAATGTGCTGGGAACTTGAATAATGTAATAAATTTGGTGTAGTTACTAGAACTGGTATCGTTAAAATATTTTCAAGTTTTAGAATTAAAGATATAAAATTGTGAAGCGGAATGTCCTGACAGATTTTAGGAAAGTCTTCGGGGAAAGAAACGGGGTACAGAACGGTAGAATCAGAGGTTCGTTATAACTAGGGATGTGTAGGTTTTGTCTTGAGGATTCCAAAAAATCTTGGATGGTTGAATTTCGAGTTTGGATAAATAAGTTAGAGCCATTTTACTACTGGAACATTGGAACAATATGTATGTAGATTGGTAGAATCAAGTTATTTTGATCGTTTTTGCGTAATCATGCTAGGACGGATTATGTGATATTTTGGTACCATGTTTGGCATGTTTTTGAATGTATGTCAATTCGTTGTTCAGGGAGTGTTGTCTCAAGCGACGTGCCGCCTTTGCATCATCCAACTCCTAAAAGCTAAAGAGGCAAGTGCTTGGTATAATGGTGAACAACGGGTGGTTGTCGTTGTCATGTTGTTTTATTTGCCATGAGATTTATATATATTGTGTTAAATTAAATATTTTCCATGGTAATATTGATGAAAAGAGATATTTTGTCATATTGATGCAACTACCATGGTGATGACATGGTGAGATTATTGTTGTTTAACATATTGTTGCATCATTCACTTGCGTAAGGGTCAGGGTTGTGAGTACTACCATATTTATGGCTAATCTGGCGTGCCCCATGTTAAAATCCTACAGAGGTAGGAACCCTACACTCAAGGTGAGGGGGAAAAATGTGTCACCGATGGGTGAACACTTCGCTATACTGGTATCAGCTGAAAGAGGTCTATCATGGTATTTGCATGCATGAGAATTATATTATTAAGAATGAGAATGATGTGGCTTTTGATTATATATCAATTGTTAATGAGCTTGTGTTCTTACTATTGTATCTAATACTTGCTGAGTCGTGAACTTACCCTTGCCCTATTGTTATTTTTAGATGATCGTTGACAACGTTGTACATGGGAAGGGCCAGCACACTTGGAACCACGTCATTCATTCAATTACATGAAACATTAGCCATGAGACATTCTGTTAGCGTGATGATTTATAATTATGATTTGATATTATTGCTTAGCCTTAGTTGATAAGTTGGAATTGATTATTCGTTTAATAGACTTGATTTGATTGGTTTTGCTTAGTTCTTGGTTATTATATTTCCATGCTTCCTATGAAATAAATATCCATGTTTGTCGTATCGTTATGCTTGCGTTATTGTGGCCTGTGGACGGGTTTTATCATTGATATGCTTGTTGTAATTTAGTGTTTATTGATGTTAAATTTGATAGTTAGTGTAGTTTAGTAGCATTCCGGACTCCGTATTGGGCCGGGGTGTTACATTTCTTGCACAGCAAGTGGCCATGGAAGCAGCTCGGCTAAGCTCGGCGCTAGCGAGGCCTACTTGCTTCCACGCCATGCTCGCTGAATCTACTTTTGTATCCGCCAGTGAGCTTCATCCTCCTCCCTTCGTTGTTGAGCCAAGGCAAGAAGTGGACATGCCGAGACAAGTACGCCAGCACCGGTCCAACGCTCTCTACGCCGTCAACGACCCACGTGGGGCCAATTTGCGCGAGCGTGTCAGCCAAGGCGAGCAGCGCATGTGCCGAGTCGTGGAGCCAGGCGACAAGTGGGTGGAGGCGAACAAGGAGGCTGGTGGAGCAAACGCACACGTAGGAGAGCTTCTTGGGCTACGCAGTCGAGGAAGAATGACGACGCAACTGCTTTGGGCGAGGTGAGCATGGAGAGTGTTCGACGAAATTCCACTACCATTACTCTGTTCTCCTTCCGGTGCTTTCTCACGGAACTCTATTTCTCATGCCTCTTGGGCGTTTGATGTGGTGATGAGTGACTCCTTAGCACCAAGCCCCCTCCCCCAATGAGCTTCATCCTCCTCCCTTCTTAGTTCCTCCATGAGAGCCCCACCACCATCGCCTCTACACCTCACCGCCACAGAGCTCTACCACTGCTCCATGGTGGCCCACCGTCGCCGGTCTCACTTGCATTGCCTTAGACCAAGACACCGCCTGAGGATGGGTTGCATGGGTCACTCCGTGGTCATGCGCCCGTCAGCTGTGCCGGGGGCTATCTGAATTCCTCACCAGCAAGCTTATCTCATTCTCGTCCGTCGGCTCGTCGCCACCCCGCTTCGGCTGTTCCCAACCCCCTAAGCACCGAGCAAACACACCACTAGCTTCGCCTTGCCTCATAGCATCCTGTGAGTACTCTCAACATTAGAGGGTACCGTCAAAGCTCACCGCCGAGTGGAATCAGATGTCATCCTTTGGGAGCATAAGCACAACAAGTGGAACAAGTCGAGGCGGACAAGGCAGATCTCCAGTGAGAAAATCCCAAAAGACGCATGTGCTGAAACCAGTCCCGATAATTGAGACCATCGAAAATCACCGAGCAACGAGACACAAAAATAGTGCCTGAAGAGGACTGCATGTTTTTTTCCTTTTTTTATTCGGGCCGAGCCGCTCACACTAAAACAATAAAGGCATGCCTCCAGCAAAGGAATAAAGAGGGCACACATGGGGGGGGAATACGGTCCCCCTGGCAGCGGCGGCTACGGCGGCCCAAGCGGCAAAGGCCCGAGCAACAGTAGTGGCAGATGAATCAGGTGGTGAAAAACTCTAGGTTTGCTCTGATACCATGTTATGAATAGCATTTGTATTCATCATGAGGCTAATGGGTCTCTCTCTCTATATATATATATACAGGTAGCCTACCAAAAACATAAACCCTACCCAACAAGGTTATGTGGGAAATAGATCCAAACATACCCAACACACAACAGTATAAGCAAGAAGCTAAACGTTAACATTTACTGAGAATCAAGATGATTACCATATGGTGCTCCACTATATCGTATAAGATATCAAGATTTAAAGTAGCAGTACGTGATAAATGATTTATATTATGCTACAAAGAATGCAGCATGAAAAGCTGGGTCTAAAATTCATATCATGTGACCTAGTAGCAGTTCAATTTTATAGAAGCATCCAAAAACTATTTGAGATTTATTCACTGCTGAATACTCCATGTGCACGAGTTTAGACCTTAGGAAAAAGGGTGAACAATTCATTCAGTTCCAAATAATCGTCAAACCACTTGGTCCATTTTCACAAATTCAACATGGCCGAATAATGAATACTCATTTTTAACACTAGTATTTTTTTAATATGGAAATACTGAAAACTCTAGGAAATCTTTTTTGAGAATATGCAGGACCAGCACATATTTATTTCTGAGTATGGGTATTTGAACGCATGACCCTCTTGCACCACACCCAACTTCACTACCAATACGGCACATCGCCACCCCGTAAAAAACTTTACAAAATACGTATATGTTCCAAGAATACTGAGTTCAAATAGTGTCTAATGCAGTGTTCCCCTAGGCGCCTACCTAGGTGCTAGGCGCAGCCCTCTCGCCTAGGTGGGCACCTAAGCCCGCCTAGGCGACGATTAGACGCTAGACGCTGGTCTGCTGCTCTACTAGTGCCTAGCACCTAGGAGAACATTGATCTACTGTCTGTACTTTATCACCGTTATAACAAAGTATTGAAAAAAAAGCCCAGCCATTTTACATGACATTTAAGCTATAGCAGCTATAATAATGCTTGACAAGAATGGTTCCAACTAATGTTGTCTTAAATGAAGTTAAAGGAATAACATTCAAAAAGTAAATTATTTCTCATTGGCCAAAAAAGAACATAAAAGGATTTAGTGAGCTTCAAAGATTTACCTTTCTCTCCAATGTAACCCTTGTGTCTGTGTCCTTTTTTCGTTGACTTCCCCACACGACAGATAGACTCTATATTGTCCGGAGAGAAGCCCCTCTCATTGTTGAAGATGAGCAAAGTAGATGATGCACCAGATCCAGTAATATCATTCGATGTAATCAGAAACTCCAAAGAAGGTTCTACTTCAGAAGGGTACTCATTATCTTCGGCGTTCTAGTTTTTTAGAAAGAAAATTAACATGAGATGTTGTACTAACATTTATATACTAAGTGCAAATACAAGCAAAGCAGGCTCGCTAGTCTACACAGCAAAGAATGGCTCCTTAAAATTATTTGTTGGCTTAATGAGATTTGAGAAAAACAAGCATATTTAGTGACACAAATTTGGCATATTATTACAGCATTTCAACATAGACTTGATAGCAAACTATTGCGTCAAAATTACAGGCATGGAAAACGTAAGTATTATATATGCCATATATATGTCTTCCACTATTAGCTATATATATATGCTACTATCACAGCAATTATGAGAAAAAATAACACATACTTATAGCATTTGGGCATAGCCATCGTATCAAATTGGTGCATTATAAAATAGCCGCAGGGAACACCTGTCTAGTTCAATACCAAGTACTGTATTGAAAACATAACGAATACATTCGAGTATTATCAAGAACTTTCAGAAATATGTAGCCCTTGAAAGGTTGACTCATTCTAAGAAAGGGCATCTATAATTTTTAATATTTGTATGCTATACGAAAATGGTCTAATGTTGCGAAGCAATAATTCAGCACAGCGAGCTATATACCTATAACATGGAATAGGAACTGCAACAAGAAAGTTTTAGAGGGAAAACAAGAAGAAAAATAGCATTGTTCCCTAGTTTTTGTATAATTCAGATTTGCCAACATTTGTATGAATATTATCAAGACCATATTGCTTGCTTCCACAAACCATAACAATTATCTCACACACAAGCTCATGTATGCCATTTATTTTGAAAATCTGCACACTAAATCGAGCATCAATGAGACAAATTTGTTCACTTCACATGGGAGAGAGGAAAAATAGTAAAAGCGAAGGCAGAAAGAAAGAGGCCATATAGCAAGTTGATCAAATACCAGAAAATTACAGAAAAAATAATATTATCACTTGGAGCGACAAATATGTGGAATTGACGAATGGAGTGCCGAGGAAATAAAAATAACAAATCGTATCAAGAAAGCAAATATTTCACCTGGACGAGCTCCATGAGGAAGTGCACGTCTTTGGAGTAGAGCTCCTGGCTGAGGTAGTTCACCGCCTGGTGCATGTCCTCCGCCAATGGGTTCTGCTCGCCTCGGCCGATGTAGTAGCGCACGCGCCGGATCCTCTCCACGTGCTCCCGGGCCGCGGCCGGCGTCGAGGACGACGACATTTGGAGATGATCGGACGCGGGGAGATGATGGGGGGTTTTGTAGATGGAAAGTGGAGAAGCCGAGGTGGTGGCTCTTGGGCTTCTTCACCGCTTTTATTGGGTGCCTGCCGGGTGTCCCTTGTTGCGAAGAACACCTCTGGTTCCTTTGATATCATGTAGAACTAGTTTGGGTGACCGGTTGCCTGTGCAAAAGGTTTTGTTTCCTGTGTCGTTTGTAACGTTCCACATTTCGGCCTTTCAAAAAAAAATTGTGTAGTTTAGGTCTTCGAAATTTTTCATCAATTTTTTAAAAATTAATAAAATTTAATTAGAAATTTTTGAAATTAAAATAATTTAATATGTTTAATGTAAACTTCAACTAAATCAACCTAACACCGGGACTCCTCCTCCGCGTGTCTGAGCCGCTGAGGCTATAAAAACCCCGGCCAACCTCGTGTTTCGCGCCCCGTAACCGGTTGCCTTCGTGCCCTAGTCGTTGTCGCCCAGATCGCCGCCAATCATTATCGCCCCCGTCATCTTCTTCAAGCTTGACGCCACCTTGCTGAACCCGATCTCCACCGTTGAAGCTCCTCAAGTTGTCACAACCACGCCACCAGTTTAGCCTCGCCCTCCTCCGTCGATTGCGCCCACCCATCGGAGCCCCCGTGCACTGCATCGCCGTCGCCAACTCCGTCTTCCTTGCCTCCTGCCACGTCCCACCACCCCGAAACCTTTCGTCGCGTTCCTCATTACATCAGTGAGTCCTTTGCGAATCCTCTCACGTCATATCACGTTCCACCTCCCGATCTATCTTTTCCGTCTCTCAATTCCGAGTTTTGTTCTTCGTGCGCAGAGTTTGGCTTCATCTCTTCCAAGTCCAGCTACTGCACCTTCGTAGTCCAATTCTGTCGCCTCTGTTGAGTTCTCGTTGGTACCATCCACCCCGTTGGGTTCATCGTTCGATGTTCTACCCCGTGCTCACCCTCCTATTGCCGGTGCATCCTTCCATGTCATCACCACCTTGCAACCCATCGTCGCCGCCACCGCTTTCCTCTTTGTTGCCCATCATCACTGCATCATCATGTTCGCCTCATCGCCCTCTCCGTGGTGCACTGATCCACCGCCTCCGCTGTGACCCTTAGCGCTAACGACTTTCAGGCTAAGTGCGCTGACGACTTTCGGGCTAAGTGCGCCGCTATAGACGCCGAAGCCACATCAGCGTCACGTCACCACTCGACTTTGCCACCTGAGTGCCATGTCACTACCACGTGCCTGACGCGTCAGCGTCGTCTGCCTCGTCATCGCCTACATGGCATAAGCTGAGACCCAAACCCGCATAGACCTAATCCACCGTGAGCTGAACCACTTAAACTCATATTTGACTAAGTCATTATGGAACATCTTTGTGAAAAAATGTGTGTTGTATGTTGTCACCTATTGCTAGCATATGTTGCATTTAATCAGCAAGGTGGAAAAAGGATTTAAACTGAGGCGAGTGAAAAGGTCTTTGTGACATGGTGGGTTTTGTGCTTGGGAGCTGTGTGAATCGTTGTGAATTAGTGTAGTATTGGTAGTCTTGCCTTGGTCAATTAAGGACTTACTTTGTATGTCATTGAATTGAGACATATCGTACTACCACAAGCCTGGTACGAGACACGTCTAGTTTAGTAAGTTACAAAGTCTCAACATTGGATACTCAGGTAGTAGGTTAAGCTTTGTGTATGGTGGCGGTGTGGACTTTCTTTGTGATGAGTCACATCTATGGGCGATTCACCATCTTCAGGTCCAATGGTGTGCTTCGGGCTAATGAGCGGAGTGCAGTTTGGTGCCAGCTGTATGCACATCGGGAGGGTCGATTGTTGAGATGAAGTTTTCGAAAGGTTTTATTAATATTTACTCTGATCAAGTTATCGTATCTGTAGGGATACGGGTAGGCTACGATAGCAACAATTCAAAATTTCTACTACGTAAATCAGGAAGCCAAAAAAAAGCAGATGATCACAGATCGGTACCACCAGACGCGTAGTGCAGTGGAAGAAGAGTTAGAATAGACCGATCCAACGAAGAGCATGTCGGTGAAGTTGTCGTAGTCGATCGTCCACACCAGCAACCTCTGCAGTTTCTCGTGAAGATCGCAGATCGTCCTCAAGGCAACAGCAATCGTAGTAGCACCTCTACGGTTTCCACACGTCCAGGGAAGGAACAACCGAATGCCAGTGTGCTAGCACCAAGTCGCACGACGAGGCTATCAGGAAGATGGTGGCTAGGGTTTTGGTGGAGCAACTCACATCAACTCGTATATCGTCTCACTCCCAATGGCCTCAAGCATCTCCTTATAAAGTGCTCATGACGGATCCTATCCGAATACATTTTGTTCCAACCCGTTAAGTGTGTGACCTGTTAGGTTTATGTGTAGTCGGTTGTGACTCGAAAACCCTTTCCAATCATGAGTCATCAACGGTTCCTAGTAGCACATAACGATTCTCGAACACACACAAATTATATCGGACGAACTTTAATGCAATATGATCTACGACCGGGTCCTCATCACTTACGAGCAGGTCCTATATCTATACGACCAGTTCGTATTTGGTCACGACCAGTTCATAACTCCTTACGATTAGGTTTTGACCACTCTGTAATTACGTTCGACTAGTCTACAACCAACTTGTATCTCCATACGACTAGTCCGTAACTAATCGAACTAAGTGACATACTCATGCATTCTCCCTTTGCCTCACGATATCTAGTTGAACTCCAGGTGAGATATTATATCATCCATGGGCTGCTCAATACTTTCTCGATCGAGTGTTGGATAACCTTATGTGGTCGAACTCTTCGACAACCAGTGGCATGGCCATGCACTTTCTTTATCTCATCACTTCGAGGGGCCTAGAGATATCTCTCCTGTTATGTTAGGATGGACAAATCTCATATCCGACCAGTCACATCTCTTCGCATGTTTCATAGCAAACCCTTAAGTTACCTTTATAACTACCCATTTACGAGTAGCATTTGGCAACCCCTAAAAGTGCTATTACTCATGTAGGGAACCATGCTGATCTCAGGTCTAAGGATTACACATCATCATTGCTTGAGACCAACTAACGACACATAGAATCATAACAATCTCAATAGTGTATCAAGGTGGTTCTATCCAACACCATGTTCTCTAACATGTGTTCACATTATCGATTTGATATCTCTATGTCCATGACTGGTGAAACATGATCATCAATCCGTGCATGTGCTGGTCGTAGAGTCACTACTGTTCCGATCAGTAACATCCGACCAGAGATACATTTAGAACGACATCTTGTAAGTTTAAAGAGCTTCACCAACAGGTCACACACTCGTTGATCTATATAACTGATGATTCATTGATGGAACAAAATAACATTTATTCAATAGATCATAAACATACACATGATACAATCATCTCTATGGTTGCCTCTAGGGTATATTACCAATAGTCTCCCACTTGCACTAGAGTCAATCATATAGGTATCAAATACCCATAATTCTTGTGTGCACCTCATACTTAGGTTGCGGGAGAGGCTTTGTCAACAGATCAATAATATTCAAATCCACGTGCACTTTGCATATCTTCACATCACCTCTTTCCACAATCTCACGAATGATGTGGTATCATCGAAGTATGTGTTTGGACTTTTTATGTGATCTAGGCTCCTTAGCTTGTGCAATGGCTCCACTATTATCACAATAGAGATCCATTAGAATGGAAGCACTTGAAACCATACACAGTTCATTAATGAACTTTATAATCCACACGTCCTCTTTTGCAGCTTCTGAAGCTGTAATGCACTCAGCCTCTGTTGTAGAATCAGCAATCATTCTTTGCTTGGAACTTTTACAGCTCACTACTCCTCTATTAAAGACAAAACACAAACCCAGACTGCGATCTGAAATCATCCTTGTCGGTTTGGAAGCTAGCATCGGTGTAACCATTTACGACCAGTTCTTTCTCGCCACCATATACAAGGAATGTATCCTTAGTCCTTCTCAAGTACTTAAGGATATTTTTGACTGCTATCCAGTGACCTTCACCTGGATCTGATTGATATCTGCCCGTAAAACTTTGAGCATACGACACATCTGGTCGTGTACACAACATGACATACATGATAGATCCTATAGCCGAAGCATATGAGATTCTACTCATTTTGTCTCGCTCATCAGTGGTCGTAGGACACTGAGTCTTTCTAAGATTAATGCCATGTGACATGGGCAAGAAACCTTTCTTGGAATCTTACAAGTTGAACCGTTTCAACATCTTGTCAATGTACATATCTTAGTTTAATCCAATTAGCCTCTTAGATCTATATATATAGATCCTTATCCCAAGAATATATGTTGCATCTCCTAAATTTTTCATTGAGAAACTATTTCTTAATGAAGTTTTAACAGATTCAAGCATAGAAATACCATTTCTAACCAGTAGTATGTCATCCACATACAATATCAGAAACACAAGTTTGTTCCACTGACCTTCTTGTAAACACAAGGTTCTTCTTTATTCTTGATGAAGTCAAACCCTTTGACTACTTCATCAAAACGAATTTTCCAACTCCGAGATACTTACTTCAATTCATAGATGGATTTCTTAAGTTTGCATACCTTTCTAGCTTCCTTTGGATCGACAAAACTCTCAGGCAATATCATGTACACATCCTCACTTAGGTTTCCAGTTAGAAAAACCGTTTTGACATCCATTTGACATATCTTATAGTCGAAATATGCAGCAATAGCTAGAATGATCCGGATAGACCTAAGCATAGCGATAGGTGAGAAGGTTTCATTATAATCAACACCTTGAATTTGTCTGAAACCTTCGCAACCAATCGTGCCTTATGAATACGAACATTTCCATCCATATCTATCTTTTTCTTAAAAATCCATTTGCATTCAATGGTTTTAACACCATCATGTGCATCAACCAAGTTCCAAACTTGATTGTCATACATGGACTTTATCTCGGATCTCATGGCTTCAAGTCATGACTCATAGTCTGGGTCCACCATTGCTTTCGCATAAGTTTTAGGCTCATCATTATTCAATAATAAAACGTTATGCCCATACCTTATATGCAATTGATGTGGTCTTTTTGATCTACATGGAGCTGATGCCTCATCTACAGGTTCAACAATATTTTGTTCATCATGTAGAGGTTCAGTAGGAGTTGAAATATTTTCAGATGGTTCCCGAATTTCTTTGAGTTGCACCTTGCTCCCATTGACTCATTTGGAAAGAAACTATTTCTCCAAGAAGACACCATTACAGGCAACAAACACTTTGTTATCTTCCCGTTTATAAAAGTAATATCCTTTAGTTTCCTTGGGATACCCCACAAAGAAACACTTATCAGACTTGGATGTAAGTTTATTAGACGTCAAACATTTTATATAAACCTCACAGTCCCATATCATGGGAAAAGACAATTTAGGACTCTTCCTGGTCCATATTTCATATGGTGTCGTTTCCACAGTTTTTTACGGAACCCTATTTAATGTGAAAACCACCGTTTCTAGAGCGTATCCCCGGAATTGCAATGAAAGATCAGATTGGCTCATCATTTACTAAATCATAGCCAACAATGTTCGGTTCCGTCGTTCCGACACCTCATTCCATTGAGGCGTTCTCGGCGGAGTGAGTTGTAGAATAATTCCACATTTCTTTAGATGATCACCAAACTTATGGCTCAAATATTCCCCTCCATGATCTGATCGTAGATATTTAATTGTCCTGTCAAGTTGATTTTGTACCTCATTCTGAAATTCTTTGATTTTTTTTTGAAAGGATTCAGACTTATACCTCATTAAGTAGATATAACTATATCTACTAAAGTCACCAGTAAAAGTTATGAAGTACTGGAAACCACCTCTAGCCGAAGTGCTCATTGGTCCACATACATTTGTATGTACAAGAGCCAATAAGTCACTTACGCTCTCACCTTTGGTCGCGAAAGGCGCTTTTGTCATCTTACCAAGTAAACAAGATTCACATATTTCAAATGATTCAAAATCAAATGAGTTTAGAAGATCGTCTTTATGGAGCTTCATTATGTGTTTCTCATTTATATGACCTAAACGACAATACCAAACAAAAGTAGAATTCAATTCATTAGGTCGAAGTCTCTTAGTATTAATGTTATAGACAGACATATTCTCAAGATTCAAAACATACAATACATTTACCAATGGAGCATGGTCATAAAGCATATCTTTAAAATAAATTAAACAATAATTATTCTTTATTTTGAATTCATAACCTTCTGCTCCTAAACATGAAGCAGAAATAATGTTGCCACTAGCTAATTATTATTGTACCATTGCAAAGGTGGAAAATAGGGCTTATTTGCCAATCTGACAAGGGGCAACAGGTTTTACCTTAACCAAATGATCATTCTACCCCTCCCAAAACAATAAAAGAAATTTCCTCTATTTGTCTTTGCTGCCACTAGCCAGAAGTACTCGACCTTTGTCTGTCGCCGCCATCGCTAACCGCTGCAGGTCCATGTAGGAGGAAAAGGAGAGAAAGGAGAGCTCGGGACAATTAGGGAATGAGATGGTTAAAGGCATTTTAGGCCTTTTCTGAAAATTGACTTCCGCAATGGCATAAAAATCTCATTTCCCACCTTTTGCAATGGCACCACGGTAAAATTAGCTTATTTGCAATGAAAAAAAAATCCCAAATTGTACACCTTTGTAACGGCAAATATGCAATTATTCCAGCAGTAGGCAATGGTTGGATGATTAATTGTAGCATTATAGCAATTAGTTACTCCCTCTATCCGCAAAAGATTAATGCTCTAGAATGCGTACAGACAAACTATATAAATTTTGACAAAATATATTGTTTAAAATATTTAGTTTGAATATATGAAATTGATATGAGTTAATTTGTTACGAAAATATTTTTATGATATTGCACTTGCACAACTATTTTTATTATACAATAAGTGAATTTAGGGGTCAATGGAGTACCCTGTTACATTTGAAAAGTAACAAACGTCACTTTTTTTGACAGGAGAGAGTACAACAATTGTTAGTGTTATCTAACGCTCAGTATCAATCCAACTTAATGCCACTTCAAATTAACCACGATTGATTTAATGGTTTTGTTGCATTTCGTCTCTTTTTTTCCCTCCACGAAACACTTCTAGTCCCTGATCTCTATCTGACAAAAAACCAAACGTTTGTGTTCTTTTCTATTCGTCTGAAATTTCCTTGGTCTATTCGTAGTTCCAAGATAATGCAGGTGTTTTGTGCAACTTGTTGCATGAATGTCTTAGTGCGTAAGGAAGACTGGAACAGCAATTGCAAACCTTTGATCACCAATCAACTCATTATGTGCCTTTTTGGTGGGCCTGCTACTGACAGAAATGCAGCCTCGTGTTTACTTCAGCCAAAATTCCTATAAAAGTCCTCATTCAGTAGGAGCTTAGTAGAAACCACTGATTAAAGATCCCTCATTCATAAAGGAATTTTTTATTTTATTATTTTTCAATATTATTTTAAAGTTAACCCTCGTGAACTTTATTTCGCCACCCCCTGGCGTGACTAAACCGTGCTATCATGCCACAAGTCTCGGCGTGGCTCATTCTGCCACGCAAGCCCTCCTGGGCACGTCGTGCCAGTGTGGAGGGCTGGTGTGGCAGTAGTCACGCCCAAACCCATGGCGTGGGAGTAGTCACGACCAAACCCATAGCGTCAAACTTTTGAGGTAAGGTAACATACGTGTATCTGTGGAATTTTTTTTTGTATCATTCATTTTCACATTGTTACATTTGGATCATTCATTTTCACATCGTCACGAAGTCCAATTTTTCTACGAGGCTTGGAGATTACAAATGTATTCGTGCTGATAAAATATTTCGACCGAAGGTAAAGTGCGAGGAACGAAACCAAAAATACAGTAGAGTTCGCAGACAGAAGCACGTTACACATGGTCGCATGGTATGATGGTTCAGCTAATTGCTTTAGTCATCCTCACTACTACTACGGTACACTGTGACACAAGCATCCGGACCATGTAAGTATATACGCCTTCAGGAGATAGGATTAACATGGTGGGTTAGACGGGGAGCTACTACGGAATGGTCTGACCTACTACGTGGGCATGGCAAGGTGTTTGGTAGTAGACGTACCCCAACGCTCGTCGGCATTGTATGCATCCCTTGCACGTGTCCACCGATCGACAAAGTATGAGTTGGTCTTCCTAAATGAGTACTCCAAGATAGCCGAAACTGGCATAGCACGGTTGCCCTTAATAGCGTTGTTGAATACCTCGGAGATGTTTGTTGTCATCATACCATACATACATCCACCTTTGTCGTATACCTGTACCCACTTCGTCTTCTGCTGCAAGACCTCGCCCAACCACTTCTTCCCTCTTTCGTTGGTCAGTCCCCTCAGCTCCATCAACTTGACCTTGAAGTCCCTCTTCTCCAAGCATCCGCACAACAGCTTGAACTTTCTTGTGAGATCTTCCCTACTACATTTCTTAAAAAAATTTGCCGCTAAGTGACGCATTCACCACCTATGCAGAACATTCGGGTGTCCGTCAAGCTTGCTCTTCACAACATTCAGAATACCGCAGTGCATGTCCGAGATGATGCAAACAACCCGTGCATGCCCAAGAGGTGTAGACGAACTATATCCATGAACCATTGCCAGCTTGCATTGTTCTCACCCTCTATCAATGCTAATGCTAATGAAATCAGCTGATCCTCCATATAAATACCCACGACGAGCATCAAGGCACTATAGTACTTCTCGGTTAGGAATGTGGCGTCAACTGATAAGACAGACATGCAATGCTTGAAGGCCTCTTTGCATTGCCAAAAGGACCAGTACACCCGCTCGAGAACATGTTTCATAACCCCTCCGTCGGGTTCCATTCGGCTCCCATGCCAAAGATGAAACTCCATGCCCTGATTCTTGGCCTGCATAACGGTTAGAATTCGAGGAAGCAACCCGTAGGCCTCCTTCCAATTACCCCACAGTAACTGCATCGCTCTCTGCTTTGCCCTCCATGCTCTCCCATACTTCACGCGATACTTAATGAACCTAAAGATAACCTCAATGAGGGTGGCGATGGTTATATTAGGATCAATGGCCACAACCCTGTCAATACGCCATGTAATAAAATTAGCGGTCGCTTGAAGGTGTTCCCCGGACACTCGTGCAGTCCCACAAAAGTGAGGATACTTCACATTCGCTATTTTCCATTCCTTGTTCTTAGTCTTGCGCCTCCATACCTTCCATCCACACCCTCTTTCGCACCTCACGGTATACCTCTTGTTCACATCAGAGTGCTACACTACAAAAGGACGATGGTGCCACACTGAGTACTCTTGCAGTCAAACCTTCATATCTTCTATGCTTGGAAACAACATGTTCTTGCGTACTAGGTCAATCTCCGGGTCTGCAATGCTATTCTTTCTCTTCAACCCATTTGCACAGATAGCGTTATCAGCTATTCTGATATCATTGAATGCATGCACCGACGGGGCCTCACCCATTTCACTGCGAACAACCCGGCCTTCCTCGGCGGAGAAAAGCGGAGCGAGAGCTTCGTTTTGAGTCAAGATCCAGCCTTTGTCTGACTCAAGGTCACCGGTTGTTCCATCTCGGAACACCTCCTCCTTAAGCTCGTTATTCATTACAATGCCATTGAAATCAGTCAGAGTCACTAACATGGCACGATGAAGAAACTGGCACATAGGACAGATCCACCAAGGGGGGGGGGGGTCGTTGTTAAGACCAACACCAATGAACTCTTGGGACAGTTGCTCCTCCATTGGGGGCTTTGCGAAAGATCAGCAACAGATTCTGGTTCCTCCATGTTGGAATTCACCACATCCAAATTCAGTCACAAATCCTCGCCAACAATTCTCCTCTCCACCACAACCTCCAAGGACTGACCCTGAGATGCGATCACAACCTCCTTGTACATGTTCCAATCATCGTCGGACGAGATTGGCATCAACAAGACGTGCACTTTAGAACTCAGTCCAGCGTCCATATCGCCCTTGCATCCCGACAACGACCCTGGGCTCATCCCATCCAAAGGTCGACTTAATCCTAGTCAGAAGAGTTTGAAAGGCCGATGATTTTCAAAACACTAGAACGGTTACTTCCATACCACCAAAGTTTGCACCACTACCCGTTTTCCTAACCAAACCATGAGTACAAACACGTACAACTTTATCCATCTACATCCAACAATGCGAACAAAACATTGCAAAGTCAGTATGGCATGCCATAGGTACGAACTACCACAAGTACTATAGAGAGTAGAGAGAAGAGACTGTATATTGCATTAATCGAACTATTTTGTTTGGATGAAGCTGAAACATTCATGCTTAAAATTAAATAGTGTGGTTGATTTTGCACTATTTTTAAAAAGTCTCTTTTATTTTTCACTATTAGGCCATGTTCATTCATTTCTTGGACTTATACTGAAACCAATAAAAGATATTTAACTAGATCCTATTCATTTATGATAGTGTTTCTAGCTCTTTTTCACTGAAAGATTACTGGAAGACAAAAGGTAAGGCTACCATGGTTCATGAGGGAAACTAGCTATCTTAGATATTTAGACATTTTTTTGTGATGTTAGAACTCATCGGCAACAACAACAACATGGTATTCTTACATCAAAGGATGTTTTAATCTGGTGGCATGGGTTTTTACGTGGTCCGCAAAGGTGAAAAACAGAAGGTAAGAAAAAAATAACTAGCAAAGGTGTGTAAAGCAATCTTGAATGATTAGCCATTTTTATTAGCATTTTTACCTAGGTGGCTTGCTACATATAAATTTTCAGTCCATCATCCTCAACAAAGAAAACTTTTTTCAAATCACATTATCAAATGAATAATACATAAGGAACATCAACAACTTGAATGACCCTATTGCACTCCCAACTAACGTAGACAAAGGGATATCTCACAGAACATACTACGTACAATTGGGGAAGCTTATTACCATTTCTAAATATTGTGTCAATATTCAACTAAAACACAAATACTGTTACGCAATTAGTAAAGGAAAGCAAAAGATTGCATACATGTAGTACCACTAGAAAATGCTAGTACAATGCTATGACAAACCAAACTAGTGTTGACAATAAGCAATAATAAAACATCATTTTAATTCTGCAATCTTAATGACAAGAGTTCACAGTTAACTTCCTTTAATGAAAATTGACTTGAGTTTACCCAAGCACCAACTACACTTTGAGATACGTCTAAGTCTTATTGGAACATTGAATGATCCAAATTGTACTAAAGTTTGGAATGTAAAAACTCATGCCACCAGATTAAAACATCCTGAAGTTCGGAGTTCATATACTACATTGTTACAAAACATCCTAAAGCCGGTAAATGATTTCAATTTAATTGAAGACCTTAGTATAGTATAAGCTGCAATGCCACCAGATTGCATCAAAGACATTCACGAAACACAAGGGTTGAAGTGTTTACACATCCATAACAACAAGATTATAATCACATTGGCATATGTAGCATATCAGTATCGTCCCACATGATATATTAGCAAAAAGAAAGAAAAAAACGAGGTAAGATAAAAAGCTGGACTCACCAGGAAAAAGCCAGAGGCAGGGGAGGAGATCCAGGGGACAGGGGCATGCGGAGTCCGGCGGTGGTGGAGGAGGCCGTCGATGGCGTCGCAGCGGGGATGGAACCCTAGCTCCTCACGGCCTCACCCCTCTCCAACCCACACTTGTCCTCATGGCGGGGGGAGGAGAGCCGGTGGGGGAGAAGAAGGCCCTCGGGGGAGGATGGGTGGCGGGAGGAGGACGTCTGGTGGAGGAATTAAGGCCGGCGGTGGGAGGAGAGCAGGCGGCGAGAGGAATGGGAGGAGAGAGGCTGCACGAGAGTGAGATGGGGACGATGGAGACAAATGAAGACCTACATAGGACGAGAGCCCTAAATCGTCACTGTCACGCCACGGAGTTGGTGTGACAACGGCCATGCAAGTCCCCACGCTGGCACGGCGCATGGGCGAGGGCTTGCGTGACACGTTGGGTCACGTCGCTACTGGTGACGTGACAAAACAGTTTTATCACGCCACATGAGGTGGTGTGACCAAAGTAGTCATAACTATAAATAAACTTAGCGAAAAGTTATGTTTAAAATAATATTTTAAAAAAAATTAAATAAAAAAATTATTCGTAAAGATATTATTGATCAAGAGTTCGAATTCTCCTAGATTGATTTACCTTTCCTCCACCCCTAGCACCAAGACTCAGTCAGGACTCACAAGTAGTACGAGTCACAAGTAGTATGAACACTAAGGCCCTGTTTGGCACAGCTGTGGCTTTCCTAAAAAGCGGCTTCCGGCTGTGCTGTAGGCTTTTCCGGCTGCGGGCTGAATGGCTGTGCTTTTCTGATTTGGTGTTTGGCTGTCTGGCTTTTAGGTAGGCTGGCTGCAGCTTCCGAGATATGAAATGTCTGAAATGCTCATGAGGACAGTAATGACTTATTTGATGTCGTTTAACTAAATTAACAACATTAAACGACATTTAACGACATTTAAGAACATTTAACAGTATTTAACAATAAAACTTCAGAAAGCATGTGAAAATAATCTGGACTAGAAGATCAGTCCCTTATACATAGTTTAAATTGGCAAGTACTACATACAAAATACTGCATATATCTTCCATCTATCCTATCGTCATGCTACCAAAGCTATTGCAATAGCGTCACGGAGGCCGTTCATATCAACATCATCCATAACAATTTGTATCATCATGTGCTACCGAGGTTAGTGGATATGTCCCCGTCTACATAATCATCATTCCTGTCTGCACGAGCAAAATCATTATCAATCAAAGCACTATCTCGAATAAAATTATGAAAAGCCATTGTTGCAATGATAATTTTCTTTTGCTTGTGCTCATTGTAACTTAGAATTTTAAGTAGACTCAATCGAATATGCCAGTGGGAAGGCGAACAGGCAAGATTGCTTTAAATACTAGGTATGAGGTGGGTAATTTCTGCGAAGTCTGGGGGTATTCTTGGAACACTGGAGGTGGGAAGCTGTGGGAAGCACCTCAACACTGGCTTTTCGCTTTTGGCTTCTATGACCCTGTTTGGCACAGCTGTGGCTTTCCTAAAAAGCGGCTTCCTTTGTCTTGTAGGCTTTTTATTTGCGGTTGAATGAGTGTGCTTTTTCGATTTGGTGTTTGGTCATCGGCTTTTAGGTAGGCTGGCTGCAGCTTCCGAGATATGAAATGTCTGAAATGCTCATGAGGACAGTAATGACTTATTTGATGTCGTTTAACTAAATTAACAACATTAAACGACATTTAACGATAGTTAAGAACATTTAACAGTATTTAACAATAAAACTTCAGAAAGCATGTGAAAATAATCTGGACTAGAAGATCAGTCCCTTATATATAGTTTAAATTAGCAAGTACTACATACAAAATACTGCATACATCTTCCATCTATCCTATCGTCATGCTACCAAAGCTATTGCAATAGCGTCACGGAGGCCGTTCATATCAACATCATCCATAACAGCTGTATCATCATGTGCGCTGAGGTTAGTGGACATGTCCCCGTCTACATAATTATCATTCCTGTCTGCACGAGCAAAATCATTATCAATCAAAGCACTATCTCGAATAAAATTATGCAAAGTCATTGTTGCAATGATAATTTTCTTTTGCTTGTGCTCATTGTAACTTAGAATTTTAAGTAGACTCAATCGAATATGCCAGTGGGAAGGCGAACAGGCAAGATTGCTTTAAATACTAGGTATGAGGTGGGTAATTTCTGCGAAGTCTGGGGGTATTCTTGGAACACTGGAGGTGGGAAGCTGTGGGAAGCACCTCAACACTGGCTTTTCGCTTTTGGCTTCCATATGTATTGACAGCTTTGAGCTTCCTGTGAAAGCCAGAAAAAAAGCCAACTGTTTGGCACAGCTTCTGGCTTTTCTCACCTAAAAGCCAAAGCAGAAGCTGTACCAAACAGGGCCTATATGTATTGACAGCTTTGAGCTTCCTGTGAAAGCCAGAAAAAAAGCCAACCGTTTGGCACAGCTTCTGGCTTTTCTCACCTAAAAGCCAAAGCAGAAGCTGTACCAAACAGGGCCTAATATTCCCAGGTGAGTACAAGAACGCTATCGAAATCGCTTATTTCCTCAGGTCACGCAAGAGTGACGTTTTGGAATTTTCACAGATAATAATATGCTTCTTTGAGCACTAAATTCTTTTATTGTATATTTGAAAAAAGTTGTAAAAATATGATATTATAAAATTAATTTTTATGATAAATTCACTCGTATCATTTTTATATATCCAAATCATATATTTTAAACCATATATTTAGTTAAAATTTATAGAGTTTGACTACACATATTTTAAAGCGTAACTCTTTTGTAACAAGAAGGAGTATCAAATTAAAGTAGGTCATTCATCGTCATACATCAAAGTCCAAAACGTGTCTTCAACTTCCAAGAGCATGAATGGCTTGAACAGATTTACACGAAGGAATGGCTTGGGACTGTGCAGAGAATTAATGCTTCCATATCCATTGCAAAATACTCTTCCGGTGACAAATAATTAAGTGGTGTTTTGCAAATTGACAAGGTCTCCAAAGCAGAACTTCAACTACCAGTTTTTCTATTGTAATTTAGTTGTAAAACATGATGAAATTATAATCCTAAGAAAGCAAATTTTTAGACAAAATATAGTTACATTATTTTCGTACTGCCGATCTGAATATATGTTTATAAAGACATTGTTCGTCAAAGTTAAAATACTTCCTCCAGTCACAAATACAAGTCATTTTGGGATACGTGCAATCAAACTTTCAAAACTTTGGCTATCGATGTCTTTTTAAATATTTAGATTTGATATATGAAAATCATACGTATAGATTTGTCTTGAAAAGTATTTTCATAATATTATAATTTTATTTGGTGTTATAACTATATCACAATATAAATTGGCGATCAAAGTTGCATTTTGGGACCATGGCAATGCCTAAAACATTATGCATTTGTTACCAGATAGACTGGTTTGATTGCACATACTGTAGAAGGGAGTATAAGAATTTGCATATACGATACTAAAGCATACTCAGATGCTATAAGTTGCCCGAGTAACAGGATGACAAGCTCTCAATTTCTCATTTTGCTGTGAAGCCTCTGCAAATTTTCTTTTCCGTGGAGCATAAAAGCATTTTTTTTATATGTACTTTTTTGTGTAGATAGTGGATTAATGTAGCTAAATTATGTAAAAAAAAAAAGAATGTTAAATTCCATATGGTGAGTACTATCTTGCCATCGGGTTTTTTGCACCTGCAAATTGAAACCTGCCCAGCTGACGAGTGTCTTACAGGCGAAGTAATCAAGATGCGTTGCTTCTTCCCACATCGTCACGTACGAAACGCCGGCATGGAATCTGTTTACAGTGACTGAACTGAACACACAAAAGGCACACTTCAGAGGTTGTGTGACCTTTTGGAACTGCTGCTGCTGCATCCAAACCATAAAGTCAGCATTGCAGCAGTAGCAGTATTTCTCGAAAAAAAAGTACAGCTCATATTTATGGTACAACGTTACAACATGCAGAAAAAAAAGGAGGAAAAAAAGGTTTGATTTTGACGGACCATTGGTGGAATTTCTGTGTAGCTTAGTAGCAAGTGCCTTGGAAAGGAGCATGGGGGACGTGGTTACCAGGCCTTTAAGTCCGCCCTTTGCGAACGGAGAAGGGGGTCATGCATGCATTGCGGAGACCAAGAAAAGTCTATAGGTCAAGTCTTCCACTACGGATTGCTGCCACTCGCGCCCTGTGCCTGCCGTTATGTATCTTCGTAGATGAAGTCCGATAATTTGAGTTACAATGTTGAATAAAGGGAGGCTAATCACGATCCAGTCGTGGTTAGTAAATCTCGTAATCGCTACACCGCTCCTGATTAATTACCAACCGTATTAAACATAATTGTATGTTTACGTAGAACTGCTCAAGCGAATCCAGAGAAACACAAGAGCAACAACGGAAGATGAAACACTCGAAATTAAATGATTTAGTTGAGACTTCAATTACGGCGAAAGACTTACAATAGCAATAGCTAAATCAATAATCAAAGTATGATCTATTGGTGGTGCAACGCCTAAATATTTATTGTAGCTTAGGTCGATGCCAAGACCCTAACTCGTACCTAACTAAAACTCTAATCCTATGCGGATCGCTATACATGTGAAATCATATATGAATAGAATCTTCGAACTGGACTCTTAAATCTTAATGGAATAGGACTCTGAGTTGTATCCAAGCAGAACTCCTTAAGTAATTCTGGTTGAAGAAAATGGTCACCACGTTGACTGGTGGACGGAGCTGGTCGTCATAGGGACTGATTGGAGGAGCTAGTCGGATTTGATCAACAATTTCTCTATCAATTCTCTCGTAAATAGAAACAAACAAACAACAATCATTTGGCAATATCATTTGGTCTGTAATTAAATAATTAATTTACCCAAGCAAAGAGTTCATCTGTTATCCAAGACGACGTGCACATGCTCGTGCCATTGGCCCTTTAGTAGAAACATCTGGTGCTGGTGTTATATGTTTAGAATCAATGTCCTCAGCTATATCCTCAGTGACGTCCTCGTTATACTTCCCCTCTTGAAGAGGTTTTCACCCTGACTCTAGCGTGTCTTCGTCACCGAGATACGAAGATAAATCAGCAACGTTGAATGTGTCACTTACTCCATATTCCTTTGGTAACTCCAATTTGAGGCTTTATTGTTGATCTTTGTAAGCAGTTTGAATGATCCATCCCCTCGTAGCATTAGTTTGGACTTGCGTTGTTCTGGAAAGCGATCCTTGCGCAAATATAACCAAACAAAATCACCTTCCTTAAACACCATCTCCTTCCCGCCTTTTGATGAGGATTATTGACCAGTCAATTATCTGGGTATATCATTATTTGTTTATTTATAAATAAGTCAGGTTTCTACTGGGTCCAAATTAGCTTTCTGAGTTCAAGATCAATTAAGTGGTTAGAAGGTAGGTCTGAAAATCTTTTCTTTGATCATTCTCAAGACCTCTTCTGGACGTTCAATTGGACCTCCTCTATAGGTTTCTTCAGACCTCTATAGGACCACTCCAAGACTACTCCAGGACCTCTCCCCCGCAGAGGAGGTCCTCGAAAGCGGTTACCAACGTGCAGTTAATGAAAACTACACGTAGAGAGAAGATATTAGTTGTTATATTCAGAGATATAACGGTCATCACGAAGGCACACAACGATTAACTTGAAGGGACACAACCATTGATGGGAAGAGGCACCACTATAACAAGCTGCCGACGTTTTGTAGACTATAAGAACCTGACCTAAATGCCTTTGTAATGCAGACCTTAATCCACGTTTATTCACAATCATTCTTTCTGTAATCATAGCATACTCTTTGCAATATACATCACCGTTTTGAGTTCTTTGACGAATAGGTAGCAATCTCTATTTTTTTTCTTTATATTCTTGTTTGTCCGTTCTATGATAAAAGCCTCAAACATCGACAGCTGGCATGGAATCTATTTACAGGGACTGAACACACAAAAGGCACACTTTAGACCAAAATGTACGTGGAGAGGTTGTGTGACCTTTCGGAACCGCTGCTGCATCCAAACCATAAATTTAGCATTGCAGCAGTAGCAGTATTTCTCGAAGAAAGTAGAGCTCATTTGTCGCGAAGGATAAATTTCCTACATTCCAAGTAGGCCTGAAATACAGAACAATGCACAAGGCAAGTAGAAGAGAACCGTGCAAACATCTCGTGAACAAATTACGATTAGTAATCCCACCACAATTCCATATTTTTATGGTACAACGTTACAACATACAGACCTCGATCTGGACAATTTTTAAAAACCGTGGCTTTTCCAAATGCTGTAAATAAAAAGTCTCCCAACAACAAAGCAGGAAAAAAAGGTTTGATTTTGATGGACCATTGGTGGAATTTCTGTGTAGCTTGGTAGCAAGTGCCTTGGAAAGGAGCACATGCAGGACGTGGTTACCTGGCCTTTAAGTACAATAGCTTTGGAACTGCAAATTGAAACTTGCCAAGCAGACGAGTGTCTTACAGGCGAAGTAATTAAGATGTGTTGCTTCTTTCCACAACGTCACGTACGAAACCTTTTCACTTCCTATGCAGAGCAGCCGGCATGGAATCTGCTTGCAGTGACTCTACACACAGAAGTAGAGGTGGGAGTCGGGTCGTGCTTTCCCGACTCCCACCTCTAAAGCCCGGTCGGCCCAGCACGGTCGAAGCACGGCCTGGTCCGACATGTGGCAGGCCGGGCTGGTCCGACTCGAATGGTGGGCCGTGCCGGGCTGCGCAAGTCGGCCCGTCGGGCGGTACGGCATGGCAAGCCGTGCCTGCGTGCCCGCGTGCGGCCGCGCAAGTCGGCCCGTCGGGCGGCGATAAAGACGGCACGGCACGGCAAGCCGTGTCGTGCTCGGGCCGCACGCTTCCGCCGCTCGCCGCTTGCGCGCGCCGTGGCGCGCCGCTCGCTCGCGCCGCCGCCGCCGCCGCGGCTCCGTGCCGCGTGACCGCCCGCGCCTCGCCGCCTCCGTCTTGCTGGGCCGCCGCGGAGGAGGCCGGGAAGGGCCGGGAGGTGATGGGAAGGGCCGAGGCCGCCGCGCCTCGCGCCCCGCCGCTCCGCCTGCCTCCTGCTGGGTGGCCGCCGCCGCGCTCCGTGGCCGTGCGGACGGGCCGCCTCCCCCGCCGCCTCCTTCCCTTCGTGAGGGGCGGAGCCGCGGAGGGGGCGACTGGGACGGGGTGGAGGCGACGGGGAGGCGAGGGGGCGACCGGGAAGGGGGATGGAGCCGAGGCGACGGGAAGGGAGGCGAAGGCCAAGGCCAAGGAGACGGAGATGAGGCGAGGGCGGCGACGTCGGCGAGGGCGGCGACCGGGGGACAGAGGGAGGCGACAGGGGGAGGGGGAGGCGAGGCGAGGCCGCGAGGGGACGGGAGCGGGCGAGCGCGGAGAGAGCGAGAGAGACGAGGGGGCGGGCGGGAGCCGAGGGCGGGGATTGGGGAAAAAGAGAGGGGGGCGGGGTCGCGTGGAAAAAGAGGGGAGGGGAGAAACCGAGAGAGGGAGAGAGAGAGAGAGAGAGGAGGGGGAGAAACCGAGAGAGGGAGAGAGAGAGAGAGAGAGAGAAACTGGGAGAGGGAGAGAGAGAGAGAAACCGGGAGAGGGAGAGAGGGAGAGAGAGAGAGGGGCAAAGGGAATCTGATCAAGACACAAGTCACACAACACAGCTTCGCTTTCTCTCAAATCAAGTCACTTTTGCTTTCAAATCAAGTCAGATAGAGAGCGTCAGAGCGGTAATGTTCGGATTTCGGAAGCGCAACATTCGAAAACTTTAACGTTCGGCAACTCACCGTGCCTATAAAATCACCAAGCATTCGTCAATCGTTTTGCTCACCAACGAAAATAAACTCACTGATCTCTTTTCTTCACCATACAAAAACAGCTTTCATTTCTTCATCATCCCATCTAATCTCCTCATGTAACACCCCAGCCCAACACTGAGCCTGGAATGCCACTAAACTACTCTCTAAACTAATAATTATCGACACACTATAAAATTACAGCAAGGAAAACAACCATAAACATATCCATGGACCACAAAAGAACATGCATATTTATGGATCAAGCGATAATAAATAAGCAAGGGGAAATATAACCAGGTAAACAATCCAGGATAGCACCAACTACTGAATCCAAATCATTGAAATAAATAATCTAGTCCAAAATGTGACCTAAACTTTATTCAGCTAACATGTCCAAGAGTAATCCAACATTGAATGAAAAGGTTCTTATGGCAAATGATCATGTGATTGAAGTATGGATCTAATCCATGTGCTCTACTCGCTCTCGATCCACGGCCCTCAAGATCACCTAAAAACAACAAAGAGCAAGGGTGAGTCCACGACTCAAGAAACACATCAATATACAACGAACAATAATAAATCAACAGCATTCAATAACTTCATTATCATCACAGGTACTTCTATTAATATTATCATGCTGTTATCTTCTCTTTGTTTCCACTCATTAATCTCATGTATCAATGCAACTCTAATCTATATGTCCACATGCACTTCTTTCGCGTATACCGGTATAGCATGAGTGAATACTCGCGACAACATTCACTCTCAAGCCCGTTCCTCCACAAGGATCGGGGACCTCCTCTACTCCCGTGGAGTTGTGATCATTCATGATCACCGTCAGATGCAAAGATGCTTATGAATGCAAACATGCATAATTTCATAATACTCATCATAACCAATTTTTCATCATGTCCATTAACAATATAAATCCATACCATTCCATTGCTTGCAATTAAATAAAATAAAAGCACAACAATAATGGTAATGGAAGATAAAGAAAACAGTGATCAATCATTGATCACTGTCTACCATGCACTTGCCTTTACTAGTTGCGACGCACGGTTTGGCTAGAAGATGGCAACAAGCACGACGCCTCTCCTACATTATATACACAAATTTCAATACAAGCTACCTCATCAAGAATAGCAATCAATAGACATCGCTCCTACCCGTCCCCAAATATACCACGCTTCTCCGGTACCGAATAGTTACCCATTGCTGTCTAGGTACTAAAACGAATGTAACTTTTGACTCAAAAGTCCAATCACAACAAACCACCCAGTTCTGGATTCTACACAAAATTCCCCTCATTTTCTTAGATTACAAAGTCTCCTAATTAAATCATCTAACCCTCCGTTTTTAGCCTAGAAAACCGATCTGTCAGCTTCGGAACAGCAGGTCTTACTAAATTCATAACTTTTGTTTTACCCAACCAAAATTCGATTTCTTAGATTCTACAGAACCCTTAGACAATTAGCTACATCTTTCATGAAGATCAAAAACTCTAATTAGTCTAATTACTATTTTTAATCCGCAGTCTACCAAAACAGCGCCGAAAGACGACAACCACAATGACAGCAGCCTTCCAAAATTCATATCTCGAATTATACTTGTCCGATTGACATGTTTAAATATTCTATAGAAAGATATCAAAATTATCTACAATTAACTAGTAGATGACACTTCCAAAATTTGCCATTAAGGTACCCGAATAAATCGTTCAACAGAACAGCAGGCTAAACAGATCTATTAATCGATATCTCCGACTACAAACATCTTATTAATCTCCCTTACTGTTCCGACAAATCATTCTAGTATGCATGCAAATAATGCTACGGCCAACTAGTTAACTACTACTTAGCAATAACTAATTCATCTATTTCTACCCACTGTACAGGAGGTACTTCTCTAATCACACACCAATTCGGCTCAAAGCAATTAGCTACCACTAATCACGTGCATGCATAACTAGTACCACTAATTACATGTTTGCATACGAGAGTGGCTCCTCCCAATGATTATCTAGACTTTGCAGTACACAAAAGAAGTAATCCCGATATTACTCATAGCAGTAAAGAATTAAAACACAACACCACACGCACCTACCTAAACGGACGGCAGAACCTCATGCGTGGGCAAGAAAACCAACGCCAACAGACGGCTTCCGCGCGCCTGCACGCAAATACAAGACTCGCTTCCATGCGCTGCAGCGGCCAAAGATCGAGCGGCAACGTGCATGCGGCCGTTCACGCGGGCAGACGCCGACGCACAGGCAGGTAGCGGCAAGAAAAAAATCACGCAGCAGCAGCACCCGCGCGGCAGGCGTCCGCAGCGCACGCACGGCAGGCTGATCGACGGCAGAGGCTCGACAGTGTGCATGCGGCGCAAAAAGGACGTGGGCGACGCGGAAAGATCCAGGCGGCGCAATAGAGCGCAGGCGACGGCTGGGTGGAAAAAGAAAAATACGGCTAGGGTTTCTAGAACTCCACTCCCCCGATTTATATAGCTCTTAAAAAAAACTCTGAAATATCCTATTTTTCACGTATTCTATTTGATTAATTACGCACTGGCCCTTAAGACGTTATTATTAATATTATTATTTTCAGAATATTACATTCTACCCCCCTTAACCGAATTCGACCCCGAATTCTACTCGTTGTTCTACTCAAAGAAAAACTACACTGCTGAAGTTAAACAACAAAATAACACGTACCCGACGTGAACAACTCCGGGTATTGCTCGCGCATGCGAGACTCCAACTCCCAAGTCGCTTCTCTCTCGGACTGATGCGTCCACAGCACCTTGACGTATACCAACATCTTGTGCCTCAGCACTCGCTCCGACCTCTCCAGAATGCGTGTCGGACGCGACTCAATTGTGAGATCTTGCTCAATAGTCAGCGGCTCTAATGAAATCTTATGCTCTGGGTCTCTCAAAAACTTTCTCAGCATCGAGACGTGAAACACATTGTGAACTCCACGCATGGACTCAGGAAGGTCCAGGCGGTAGGCTAACTTACCAATTCTTGCAATAATCGAGAACGGTCCAACGTACCTCGGGCTAAGCTTCCCTTTGGTACCGAATTGAACAATACCTTTAGTGGGAGACACTCTCAAGAGCACCTGGTCACCCATCGCAAACTCCAAGTCACGCCTCCTCACATCAGCATAGCTTTTCATGCGCTATGAGCGCCAATGATTTCGCCTCACCATGGCCACACGCTCAACGGTCTTCAATCCGGTCCGACCCAAAGCGCCTTCTCCCACTACATCCCAACAAAGTGGCGATCTGCACTTCCGCCCATAGAGAACCTCAAATGGCGCGGCTCTAATACTGGAATGGTAACTATTATTATAAGCAAACTCTGCAAGTGGCAACTGGTCCTCCCAACTACCCTTCCAAGACAAAACGCAAGACCGCAACATGTCCTCCAAAGTCTGAATAGTACGCTCGATCGCCCATCATGCAATGGGTGAAACTTCAGTACTAAGGCGGAGCTGTGTGCCTAATGCACTATGCGAGACTCTCCCAGAACTTGGAGACAAACTTCGCGTCCCTGTCAGAAATAATGGTCTTTGGCACACCATGCAGTCTTACTATTTCACGCACATAAATAGGAGCTAGATCACTCGTTGAATTTGTCGCATGCGAATAGGGATGAAGTGTCTTGACTTGTCAATCGATCCACCACTACCCAAATCGCATCCTTCCTCGCGCGAACGAGGTAAAGCCACCACAAAGTCCATAGAGATATCATCCCAAGGCCACTGGGAACCTCCAAAGGTCGCAACAACCTGCGGGACGCTTGTGCTCGGCTTTCACTTGGCGACAAACACCACAAGAAGCCACATAGTTAGCAATATCCACCTTCATTCTTTTCCACCAAAATTACATTTCAAATCTCGATACATCTTAGTCTCACCGGGATGAGCGATTATGGAGTGCGATGTGCCTCCCTCAAGATATCATCTTTGACCTCTGCCTTTTGTGGTACGCAAAGGCGGCCTTTAAATCTCAAAGCACCAGAATCGTCCATGCTAAAATCACTCTCTTTGCCCTCATCCAGACGCTTCCTAACCTCTTGTAGTAACCGGTCACTCTGTTGTGCTTTTCGCACACGGTCTGGAATAGCTGACTCAAGAATCAATTGTGTCTCAACATGCGATGTGCCCGCATAACAATAAGATATTCCCATGCGATCAAAATCAGCAATGAGGCAATCTAGAGTAGCGGGAGTCGCCTTGCGACTAAGAGCATCAGCAACTACATTGGCCTTGCCTGGATGATACTGAATAGTAAGATCATAGTCCTTGATCAACTCCAACCACCTCCTTTGCCTCAAATTCAGATCCTTCTGAGTGAAGATATATTTGAGACTCTTGTGATCTGTGAAAATATCACAAGACTCGCCGTATAGATAATGCCTCCAAATCTTGAGAGCAAAGACAACCGCAGCCAACTCCAAGTCATGAGTGGGATAATTCTGCTCGTGCTTCTTTAACTGCCTCGATGCATAAGCAATTACCTTACCGTCTTGCATAAGCACACAACCAAGACCCACTCGAGACGCATCTGAAAAGACTGTGAATCGCTTCCCTGGTTCGGGAAGAGTGAGAATAGGAGAGGTCACCAACCTCTCTTTCAAAGTGCAGAAACTGCGCTCACACTCATCAGTCCACTGGAATCTCACACCTTTCTGAGTAAGCTGAGACATCGGTTTGGCGATGATAGAGAAATCCTGCACAAAACGCCGATAATAACTAGCCAAGCCCAAGAAACTCCTCACCTCCTTCACATTAGTCGGCCTCTTCCAATCCACCACTGTAGAGACCTTGTTAGGATCAACAGCAATGCCTTGAGGATTTATCACATGACCCAGAAAACTCACTTCTGAAATCCATAACTCACACTTCTTCATCTTAGCATAGAACTTGTGGTCTCTCAAAGTATCTAAAACCAGCCTCAAATGACGCTCATGATCCTCATTGGTCTTAGAATATATAAGAATGTCATCAATGAACACCACCACGAAGTCATCTAGATACTCGTGTAACATGTTGTTCATGGTCTCCATAAAAATAGCAGGTGCATTAGTCAATCCGAAAGACATAACTTTATACTCATAATGCCCATACCTGGTGGAGAAAGCAGTCTTCTCTACATCCTGTTCACGCACACGGATTTGATTATACCACCGATCGAGATCGATCTTGGAGAATACTTGAGCTCCATTCAACCGATCAAACAAGTCCTCAATGCGGGGCAATGGATATTTGTTCTTGATTGTTACTGCATTAAGCGCACGATAATCAACACACATACGCCAACTCCCATCCTTCTTCTCAGTGAATAGAACAGGAGCTCCCCATGGCGATACACTACGTCTGATCAAACCTTTAGCCAACAAATCATCCAACTGCTTCTTCAACTCGTCCTGAAACGGACGTGCTAGTCGATATGGAGACATCGAGATGGGCGAAAGTACGGAACAAGATCAATGCGAAACTCCACGTCTCGCGCAGTGGCAAGCCCTAAGCTCACCGGAACACATCCAGGTAATCACTAACCTGGAATCTCCTCAATCTGCGAAGCCACACTCGGTTTCTCGGAAGAGCTAAAAGAAGCCCGATTTTCGCACGACCGGAAAGGAAGCAGATCCGGTATCGAAAGAGAGCGCGAGGCGCACTCCTGAAAGGTCAAAGTCTCCCAGACGGGAGTGCATGCAGACCATTCTACGAAAAGGATATCACGGCTCGATAAGAGTGCAACCAATCCATACCCAAGATAACGTCGAACGGCTCCATTTGAATAACTATCAAATTCGCCGTGAACTTCTCTCCATCAATGACAATAGAGCATCCAGGACAAACAGTGGAGCTAGCAATAATACCCCCAGGAGAACTAACCAACACTGATTGAGAAATCCACTACATACTCAAGTTCGCTCTCCTAGCAAACGCCGTCGAGACAAACGAAAAGGTAGCCCCGAATCAAAAGGACTAAAGCATCAAAGCGAATCCACAAGCAAAGTACTGTCACCACGTCGGGGCGACCCGCGGACTCACTGTGGGCATGGCGTACACTCGAGTGGCGCCATGGCGAAAGAAGACGATGGCGGGGCGGCGAGAGCCCCGACAATCTGCTGTGGCGGTGCAGGTAAAGCCGGTCGTGCAACCTAAAGCGGTGCCGAAGGTGGCGGCCGCCGATGAGTACCCACTTGGGCGCCCAAGTCAAGGAAGTGGCGGTGCAGAGGAGCGATCATCATCGGAAAGATCCTCGGCAGACCCATCAAGAAGAAGATGGCACGAGCTCCCACTTGATCACGCTTAGCGGGTTCTAGCGACACACCGCTCCTTGTGACCCGGTCGGCCACAGCGACGGCAATCTCCGCCCAAGAGCACTCAAGAAGACGGTGTCCATCACCGCACTTAAAGCAAAGCATGCCCCCGCCAGGACAGACGAAGAGCTGGAGTACCTGCAAAAGGACGAGGCGCCGAAGAAGGGAACGACCTCGATCGCTTAGACTTGAAGGATGCGGTCCTCCTTGAATTTCTTGGAAAGGTGTGTCGAATGACCCACTTCCTCACTAGAGCTCCTCTTCGGTCACCACCGAAGCAACGATCCACGAGGCTTGTCGCCTTTGCGAGCCGCATCTCCAACTCCATGCCCCTAGCTTGCTCCACAACAGGCTGTAGTCACGTGAGTGGAGTAGCTCCCAACACATGCTTGTGCAGCGAGGTGAGACCCGACGGAACCTCTTGGCTTTCTGAAGATCATCGTTCGCTACTGAAGGGACAAAGCGAACCAAGTTGTTGAACTCAGCCTCATACTCAGCAATAGACCTCTTCCCTTGAGCAAAGGTCGTCAAGGCAACCTCCATCTTTTCAACAAAAGAGTAGGGGTAGAACTTTCCCTTGAACTGATCAACAAAGTCCTCCCAAGTGACTGGCCCTTGAGTGGCGGTCCTCAAGACAACACGCCCTCCCACCAAATATCTCGCTGCCCTTTGGTGAAAGGCTACAAACGGACCCTCGATGTGAGGACATCTCTAAAGCTCCAAAGCGCCTCTCCATATAGCGCAACCATCCATTTGCTCGACGGTGTGCCCACCGTCAAACGGATCCAACCTCAACCCCATCCACTCGAAGTGTCATCCGCCTCGGGAACCGGTGGAGGTGCGGCAGAGCAACAACAGATGCCGCAGAAGAATAGCTGCGCGCTACCGCTGACGAAGAGCACGGATCTCTCCCACCAACTCTCAAGAAAGCGGGGTCTCATCTGGACCCCAACCGAGGCGGGTCAGCAAGCAACCCCTCGCCATCGACTCATCTCACTGGGAGGTGGCTCCACGGACCCTCGCCGCGGCCCCGACCTCCACGATCGCGCCACCACGACCACGCCCTCTACCCCTCGGCATAGCTATCAACCACAATCAACAATACACAATGAGTTCAAAGGTCAAAATAAAATCATGCATCAATAAACAACATAACGGAAGCGTAAAAACTATATTCGTACCTCTCCCTAACCTACTGTGCACTAGTGTGTCAAATTTTTAGGTTAGTTAACCATTAGTAAATTTTAGTTGATTTACTAAAACTAAAACAAATTTTAACAATTTTAATTTGCCTATGTTGTTAATCTATTCACCACGGACCTAAAGCCCGCTCTGATACCAACTGTAACACCCCAGCCCAACACTGAGCCTAGAATGCCACTAAACTACTCTCTAAACTAATAATTATAGACACACTATAAAATTACAGCAAGGAAAACAACCATAAACATATCCATGGACCACAAAAGAACATGCATATTTATGGATCAAGCGATAATAAATAAGCAAGGGGAAATATAACCAGGTAAACAATCCAGGATAGCACCAACTACTGAATCCAAATCATTGAAATAAATAATCTAGTCCAAAATGTGACCTAAACTTTATTCAGCTAACATGTCCAAGAGTAATCCAACATTGAATGAAAAGGTTCTTATGGCAAATGATCATGTGATTGAAGTATGGATCTAATCCATGTGCTCTACTCGCTCTCAGTCACGGCGTCCTCGAAGATCACCTAAAAACAACAAAAGAGCAAGGGTGAGACCACGACTCAGCAAACACATCAATATACAACGAACAATAATAAATCAACAGCATTCAATAACTTCATTATCATCACAGGTACTTCTATTAATATTATCATACTGTTATCTTCTCTTTGTTTCCACTCATTAATCTCATGTATCAATGCAACTCTAATCTATATGTCCACATGCACTTCTTTCGCGTATACCGGTATAGCATGAGTGAATGCTCGCGACAACATTCACTCTCAAGCCCGTTCCTCCACAAGGATCGGGGACCTCCTCCACTCCCGTGGAGTTGTGATCATTCATGATCACCTGCTCGTATGCAAAGATGCTTATGAATGCAAACATGCATAATTTCATAATACTCATCATAACCAATTTTTCATCATGTCCATTAACAATATAAATCCATACCATTCCATTGCTTGTAATTAAATAAAATAAAAGCACAACAATAATGGTAATGGAAGATAAAGAAAACAGTGATCAATCATTGATCGCTGTCTACCATGGACTTGCCTTTACTAGTTGCGACGCACGGTTTGGCTAGAAGATGGCAACAAGCACGACGCCTCTCCTACATTATATACACAAATTTCAATACAAGCTACCTCATCAAGAATAGCAATCAATAGACATCGTTCCTACCCGTCCCCAAATATACCACGCTTCTCCGGTACCGAATAGTTACCCATTGCTGTCTAGGTACTAAAACGAATGTAACTTTTGACTCAAAAGTCCAATCACAACAAACCACCCAGTTCTGGATTCTACACAAAATTCCCCTCATTTTCTTAGATTACAAAGTCTCCTAATTAAATCATCTAACCCTCCGTTTTTAGCCCAGAAAACCGATCTGTCAGCTTCGGAACAGCAGGTCTTACTAAATTCATAACTTCTGTTTTACCCAACCAAAATTCGATTTCTTAGATTCTACAGAACCCTTAGACAATTATCTACATCTTTAATGTAGACCAAAAACTCTAATTAGTCTAATTACTATTTTTAATCCGCAGTCTACCAAAACAGCGCCGAAAGACGACAACCACAATGACAGCAGCCTTCCAAAATTCATATCTCGAATTCTACTTGTCTGATTGACATGTTTAAATATTCTATAGAAAGATATCGAAATTATATACAATTAACTAGTAGATGACATTTCCAAAATTTGCCATTAAGGTACCCGAATAAATCGTTCAACAGTACAGCAGGCTAAACAGATCTATTAATCGATATCTCCGACTACTAACATCTTATTAATCTCCCTTACTGTTCCGACAAATCATTCTAGTATGCATGCAAATAATGCTACGGCCAACTAGTTAACTACTACTTAGCAATAGCTAATTCATCTATTTCTACCCACTGTACAGGAGGTACTTCTCTAATCACACACCAATTCGGCTCAAAGCAATTAGCTACCACTAATCACGTGCATGCATAATTAGTACCACTAATTACATGTTTGCATACGAGAGTGGCTCCTCCCAATGATTACCTAGACTTTGCAGTACACAAAAGAAGTAATCCCGATATTACTCATAGCAGTAAAGAATTAAAACACAACACCACACGCACCTACCTAAACGGACGGCAGAACCTCATGCGTGGGCAAGAAAACCAACGCCAAAGACTGCTTCCACGCCTGACACAGCGGCGCCAAAGACTGCTTCCATGCGCACGGCGCCAAAGACCGAAAACAAGGTGCATGCGGCCGTTCACGCGAGCGACGCACGACGCACGTGTGTAGCGGCAAGAAAAAAATCACGCAAAGAAGAAGACCGGCGGCGGCGCCCATGGCCTGACGCACGGCAGGCTAATCGACGGCAGAGGCTTGGCAGTGTGCATGCGGCGCAAAAAGGACGTGGGCGACGCGGAAAGATCCAGGTGGCACAATAGAGCGCAGGCGACGGCTGGGTGGAAAAAGAAAAATACGGCTAGGGTTTCTAGAACTCCACTCCCCCGATTTATATAGCTCTTAAAAAAAAACTCTGAAATATCCTATTTTCACGTATTCTATTTGATTAATTACGCACTGGCCCTTAAGATGTTATTATTAATATTATTATTTTCAGAATATTACACCTCATTTCTTCAACATCGATCTACTCTCCCCATTTATTCACCATCTATTCACCCATTATGCTGCCAAGGAGTCGGAGCACCAAGGAGTTCCCGAGCGGTATGCTACCGAGGAGTCGGAGCACAAAAAGGACAGGAGGACGACTTAGTGTAAGCTCTCGCCGTCGCTCCCCTAGTCCTCCTCCAGCTCCGACTCCCGTTGATGCTTGCCAGTTCTCGCCAAGCATGGGATACTACGGCATGGATGACCGTCATATGGACGGTACGGAGGGCTACGCGGAGTATCAGGGCGGTCCGGAGCCAATGGGGCCTCTAGAGTTCTCTCCCGCGACCACGGACGGCAACATTGGCGGGTCTGACCGAAGGGCGAATTGCTGGAAGCACATGACCTGGAGCCAGGAAATCCAAGACGGCCAAACGGTAGATATCGCAATATGTAATTATTGCCAAGCTAAATTATCTGCTCGTGCAGCTGCAGGGACAGGGCACTTGAACCGGCACTACAAAGCATGCTTGCGCAAGATCCGAGCGCAGAGCCGAGGGGGAGGAGTACAAACGCAGCTAAACTTCGAGGCAGATGGCTATGTAAGTACTTAGGTATACAACCCGCTTTCTGCTCGTGAGGAAATTGCTAGATATATTGTTGCAGAAGATCAACCGATTAGGATGGGTGAAAGTCACGCGTTCGAAAAAATGATCCAACGCGGCTTTTGCCCACAGTACCAACATGTTAGTAGGAGAACCACTACATCTGATATTTTACGGATGTATCGTAAGGAACTAGCAGAGCTAAAAGAACTATTCCTACAAGTTCAGTTCTCTTTTGCTATAACTTCAGACATTTGGACATCATCACACCAGAGAAGTGCCTACCTTAGTGTTGTAGCCCATTATTTAGACGATAATTACAAGCTAAACAAGAGAGTCATAGGGTTTAAGCTAATTAACTAATCACACACGGGAGAGGCCATTGCCGAGCGTATACTACACGTACTTGATGATTTTAAGATAGATAATAAGATTGCTTCTATAACTCTTGATAACGCATCAGCCAACACGACTGCTATGAACATCCTCACCCCAAGCTTGCAGACATATATTGGTGGTTATGTTCTCCACCAGAGATGCGTATGCCATATCTTGAATCTTGTTATTCAAGATGGTATGCAAGCGATTGGTGGATTTTTGAACAATGTACACGACGCCGTTCGCTACCTCACAAATTCCCCACAAGTGGCAGCTAGGTTCGCGGAGTACTACGCGGCCAATGGGAAGGAGCCAAGAAAATTCGGTCTTGACATGAAGGTGAGGTGGAACTCGACCTATATCATGTTAAAGAAGTTACAAGGGTACGAACATATCATATCCATTTTTGTCAACGCTAACTCTCAAGACAATGAACTAGTAGTTACTAATTCAGATTGACAGATTGCTAGTCATTTTTGAGAGTTTTTAAAACCTTTTTATAGTGCAACAAAGATGTTATTTGGTGTTTATTACCCTACCTCTCCCTTAGTTATAGAATATATTTGGTTAATTGCAGATAAGATTGCCAAATCTAGGAAGGATCCACTTTTAGTTCATGCTGTCGCACTAATGCAGGAAAAATTTATTAAATATTTTGGTTCTATTTCACACGTGTATTGCTTTGCTATCATTTTTGATCCTACGAAAAAGTTGCCAGGTTTGCAGCTCGGTCTGGAGGGAATATGTGAATGCCTCGGTCTTGATTACTCGGAAGCTTTCGCACATGTCAAAGATGAGCTTTTTCGTGTTTTTCGCATGTATCATGACAAATTTGGCAGCAGCGCGAGATCGGATGCCTCACAGCAGACGCGACAAGGAAAGAAAAGCTTGACATCCGACTTGTGGAAGAAGCTAAAGGGCAAGTCCAGTTCTTCGTCCTCTCAATCTCGAGCGACTCCGTGTGGAATCTGTCTCAGAGCTAAACCACTACCTGGAGCATGATTTTGCAAACATCGATCCTGATCTTTCCGGTGAAAAGATAGACTTGCTCGAGTGGTGGAAGAACAATAAGCGGACATTTCTGTCTTTGTCACATTTTGCAGGATGTTCTCACTGTGCCGTGTCACTGTCTCTTGAAGCAACATTGACATGGCAGGAGAATAATTGAAAAAGAAGATCATCCTCACGCCTAAGATGGTGGAGGCAATCACATGCGCAAAGGATGGGAATTGGCTAAAGAGCGAGAATAAAGATCAAGCGGAGGATCTTGACATCATCCAGGCGTATGCTGACCTCGAACGCATGAACGATCTCGACATTGATGAGTAGTTAGTATGTACACATGTTGTTACTGTACTCTTTTTCTTACTCGGGGAACCCCACTCTGGGGCGTAAGGTTTTTAACGAGGCAGTAACATTGTATCTGTAAAATATCAATAAAAATTCAATTTTCCCTCGAAATATTTATGTGCCCATGTTTTTACCAATTAATTCAATTTTAACTAGGTTCTTTATTAGGCGGGCACGAGAGGAATGAAGATGGTGGTCGCCACCACCATCGCCACCTCCGCCGTATATAGTAATTTTGAGCTGGGCTTGGGCTGGCACAGCACGACCCCAGCACGATGGGCTTTGGGTCGTGCCTAGGCCTGGCCGGAGGCGAAGTGGGCCGGCATAGCACGGTAGGGTGACCGGGCTGAGCCGGCACGACGCGGCCCGAAGCACGGTGGGCTCGGGCCGGGCCGGCACGGCACGACCCAACTACCACCTCTACACAGAAGGCACTCTTTGGACCAAAATGTACGTGGAGACGTTGTGTGACAATTTGGAACTGCTGCAGCCAAACCATAAATTTAGCATTGTAGCAAGTGCCTTGGAAAGGAGCATTGATGACGTGCTTACCTCTAGAGGTGGGAGTCGAGGCACAGTACCGCGGGGGCGGGCCATGGTGGCGGCGGCCGCCGACAAAGACGGCGAACTCCTCGGGCCAGGCTGCGCGTGCGGACGATAAGCCACCAGCGAGACTCAGTATGGCACGGTGGCACGCCGGACGGCTGTCGGGTCCTGCCAGCACGGGCACCAACACGTGGTCTGTGGCTCACCCAACTACGCCGCGCGCACGGTGGACTCCGCCCGCCTCGGCCGCCACAACTACCGCCCACATCTGCGGTGCAAGCACCCGCCTCGCCGTGTGCATCGGCTACGGCGCCGCGCGCTCCCGCCTCACCATAGCTGCGTGTGGGGAGGGAGGATGGAGGGGGCGGAGGGGGTGCTCAAGAGGGTGCCGAAGAGGGGGCATGTGGGGACTAGGGAGCGAAAGATTGGGAGAGTGGGAGAGGAAGAGAAGGGAGAAGAAGGAGCTGCGCCGCACTGCGTTGCGAAGGCGGAAGTGGAAAGTGGAAACTGGGAAAGGAAAATGGGAAGGAAAGGGAAAAAAGAAGGGAAAAGGGAGAGAAAAGGAAAGAAAAGTGGAGGGAAAAGGGGAAAAATAAGAAAAATAAAATATAGAACTTAACTAGAGATTAAGTTAAAAAATTATAGATTAATTAGAAAATAATCATTAGTTGATAATCAATGATGAGTAAGTCATTGTCATTAACAAAGCAAGGGCTAATTTAATTGGGAATTATACTAAAATAATTCATTTAATTAAGATCTTTAGTCATAATTTTAATTCAACTGGTTAAATTATGGACATTTAAAAACTTGGGGGGAAGTGAAATTTTTTTGATATTTTACGCTCACATTGTTACCACATCTTTAAAAACCTTACACCCCAGTGTGGAGTTCCCCCAGTAAGGAAAGAAGTACAGTAATTGCATTCATGCATACATATCGGCTACTCGACATTGAGTTCATCTAACGCTTCCATGATCCCGGGATCCTCCGGTTGATGTTGATATCGCTCTTTTACCAATTCCTAGTATCTGAGGCAAGTGATTGCCTCCACCATCTTGGGCGTGAGGGATGACCTCCTTTCTTAAATTATTCTTTCTACCATGCTGAATGTCTCTTTCGAAGAGATGGAGGACTCCGGAACCAATAGAACATCTCGTGTGAAATGACACAACATAGGGAATATCCGCTTGTTGTTCTTCCACCAGTCGAGTGTGAAAAGATCAGGATCGATGTTTGCAAAATCATGCTTCTGGTAGTAATTCAGCTCTGAGGTAGAATTACACTTAGGGAGCGTCTGAGACTGAGAGGGTGAAGAACTAGACTTACCCTTCAGCTTCTTCTACAAGTGTGCTGCCAAGCTTGTCTTGGCTGGATGCGTTTGCTGTGAGGCCTCCGATCTCGTGCTGTCGCCAAGCTTGTCATGATACAAGTGGAAAACACGAACAAACTCCTTTTTGATGTGTTCGAAAGCTTCGAAGAAATCAAGGCTAAGTCACTCACCTATTCCCTCCATAGCCATCTGTAAACCTGCTAACTTTTTTGTAGGATCCAAAATGATGGCAAAGCAATATAGGTGTGAAATATATCCAAAATATTTAATAAAATTTTCCTCCGTTGCTGCAACAACATGACCTAAAAGGGGATGCCCTCTAGATTTAGCAAACTTGTCTGCAATTAGCCAAATAAAACCTATAACAAAGTAAGAGGTAGGGTAGTAGAGCCTTTCGGAGCGCGCTCTGGAGCCGAAATGGACACTCACGTGTTCTGGGAGCTAGAAGCAAAGGTATGAGCTCGCATTAGCCAAAATGGAGATGGGGAGGAATGGTGAAGACAAGAGGTATTGTGGCTTCGAGCTTACCAGAGAGTAGAGCTCAAACGAGCACCTCCTTCCTCAGCCACCGAGAGGAAGAATGAGGGAGAAAGGAGGGGTGCGAGGGGGGTTATGCCCAGGGAGATGACAGAGCGAAGACGACGTCAAGTGGCAGAGCTCCAGGAGTGGTTGCATAGGGCGGCAGCTCACAGGATTGACAGAGCCAGGGCAGAGCCGTGCGGCCGTGTGGCGCGTGCTACCTGACACTCGCCTACCCGATGTAGAAGGAGGGCCTGAAGAGAAGGCCTGGAATGGCAGCCACTCAGGTGCGGTGCGGGTTGGACTCCAGTGTGGTTAGGTGGTTCAGCCAAGTCAGGTTGCTCGGGTCGGTCTGGTTAGGTGGTTGGGTCGGATCAGGTCAGAGGGTCTGGTAAAAAATGAGCAGGTGGTAGAATTCAAGTAGGTGGTCAAAATCGAGTACGCTGGTCGAATTCGAGTAGGATGGTTGAAATCGAGTAGGACAGTGAAAAGTTGACTGGTCTGATTTTATTTGAGTCTACATTGACCGAGCTACTAAAATTTGCAATTAAAATCCCAAAATTCTGAAATTAATCAAAGAGGTTACTGGGATGAACTAGTATCTATATAAATTTTTAAACCTCACTGTTTATGATTTATTTTCTTATTTTAAATTCAAACCAGCAAGGGCTATTAAGATAGGTTTTGAATTTTGACAAGGTTGATTTAGGTTCTAAAAATTTGGAAACAATTATATTTATCCTAGATAAATATCATAGTATTTGAATAAATTATTTACAGAGGTCTTTGTGAGGACTTATTTCTGTTTTTCTTTGGAGGAGTTGATTTAGGTTAAGGTTTAAGGTTTAATCTTTTATTAAGATTTTTCAAGTGCAATAAATAATGCAATGCTTAAAAAACAATATGCATGCTGATGAGATGCATACTGATTATCATTTATTAACTTGGGGCTGTGACAAACCTCCCTCCTTACAAAGAATCTTGCCCCAAGATTCCGGGAGTTCGGAAATTGGACCGAAAGGCTACAAGAGAAAGGTACAAGATCTGTTACCTTGATTTCCTTCAAAGATACTGCTAAGATATTCTAATCAAGTTTACAAAGCATTTCTAATACATTTTCCTTTCCATTGCTTTGTTTAACCTTTCATTCCTTGATTCGAAATCACTTCAAACAGAAGGAAAAAGATCGGGATATTCGGTTCGCATCCGGTCTTCACGTTCCCAAGTCGCTTCATCTTTAGTATGGTTGCTTCAATGAATTTTTAAGAACTTGATGGTGCGATTTCTCGTCTTGTGCTCTGTTTCTTCAAGAATGCGAATCGGATGCTCCCGATAAGAAAGATGGGGTTGTAAGTCGAGTTCTTCCAACTCAGTTGCTTTGGTTGGGACTCAAAGATACTTTTTCAGTTGAGAGACATGAAAAATATTATGCACCTCTGAAGGTCATGGTGGAAGTTTCAATTGATAGGCGACCGATCCTAGTTTCACTGGAATTCGATATGGCCCGATGTAGCGAGGTGCCAACTTGCCCTTGATTTGAAAACGATGCACTCCAATCATCGGGGTGACCTTAAGGTAAACATGCATGATCGTTCACCTCAAAACTCAACTCACGGTGACGACGGTCGGCATACAATTTCTGACAAGATTAAGCTGTCTGAAGTCGCTCACGGATCGCACGAACCTGCTCTTCGGCGTCCTGCCCCAAGTTCGGACCATACAATGGTCTCTCCCTGGTCTTGGACCAGTTCAAGGGTGTCCTACAAGCTCTCCCATACAACGCCTCAAAAGATGACATTTGTATACTCGATTGGAAGCTATTGTTGTTGGAGAACTCCGCAAACGGCAAGCACTTCTCTCAATTGTTGCTATAGGACAACACACATGCTCGGAGAAGGTCTTCTAAAATTTGGTTCGCCCTCTCGGTTTGCTCATCCGTTTGCGGGTGGTAAGCGGCGCTAAAAGATAAGTTGGTCCCCATTGCTTGATGTAGGCACTTCCAGAAGTGGGATGTGAACTGAGGGCCTCGATCAGAAACGATCACCTTTGGTACACCATAGAGACAGACGATCCTTGAGAGGTAAATCTCCGCTAACTTGTCCCCGGTGTAGGTGGTCTTGACATGAATGAAATGGGCAACCTTCGTCAAATGATCAACAATTACCCATATGGAATCAGACTCGGTTTGAGTCCTTGGAAGGCCGGTGATGAAGTCCGTCCTGACTTTCTCCCACTTCTACTTGGGAATGGGCAACGGTTGGAGAGTACCTAGTGGCTTCAAATGCTCAGTCTTGACTCTTTGGCATACATCGCACTCGGCAAAGTATCACGCGATTTGCTGCTTTATTCGGCTCCACCATAGCCACTTCTTCAGATCTTGGTACATCTTGGTACTCCCGGGGTGGATAGAGAATTGAGAGTTATGAGCTTCCAGGAGGATCAATTATCTCAATTTACGATCAAAAGGAACCACCAAATGGTTCCCAAACCATAGGGTGCCTTGCGCATCTTCGGTGAAGCATTTGGCCTTGCCTTGGTTCATTTCTTCCCGGATTTGGGCCACCTCCAAATCGGTCTTCTGGGCTTTTCTAACCTGGTCCTCTAATATGGATTTTACATTTAGGTTAGGAAGACACCCTTCTTCAATTATTTTCAGGTGTAGACGTTGGAACGCGGCGCACAAGCCTGCCGAAGTGGGTGTTACCGACAAACAGTTGTATTGAGATTTTCTACTCAATGCGTCGACCACTATGTTGGATTTCCATGGGTGATAATGGAGTCCCATATCATAGTCCTTGATCAACTCAAACCACCTTCTTTGCCTCAGGTTCAGGTCGGCTTGGGTGAAGATATGTTTGAGGCTCTTATGATCGGTGTAGATCTCGCTGAAGGATCACGGGAAGGCTACGATAGCACAAAATAAAATTTTACCGCGCAACCAAGGAACCTCCGCTTGTAATAGATAACGATATTACCACTAGACGCGCTGACTCGTAGCGGAAGTAGAGCCGATGTAGCGAGTTGATGCAGTCGTTGTCGTACTCACCACGTGTCTTCTCCTCCGAGTGGTTGTACTCGCCGCGTGTCTTCTCCTCCGAGTGGTCGTACTCGCTGTGCGTCTTCTCCTCCTGCTCTTGTGATTGTCACAAGTTGCGGATCGTCCTAGTGCTGATGCTTCACAACAATACCTCTAAGGTATCCACACGTACCGGGCACGAACACCACACACTGGAGTGCTAGCACCGGCGGCGTGGTTGAGTAAGGCATGGTTGTTAGGGTTACAGGAGTTCTTCGAAAGATCATCATCAACCCCATGCCACTGCTACTCTATATATAAGCATCCATGATGGGTCTCGAACTTGGGCCCATTAGGAACTCGTGGACTATATGAATTTGGATCACCATCCAAAACAAATCCTAGCCCTTTAAGTCTGTGACTGTATAGGTTCATGTGTAATCGGTCGTGATTCGAAAACTCTTTTTCGACCACGAAACATCAACAGTACCTAGCAGCACAACGATTCTCGAACACGCATAGAATATATTGAATGAACCTTAATGCAATATGATCTACGACCAGGTCCATATCACTAATGACCAGCTCGTATCTCTATACGACTAGTTCATATTTGGTCTCGACCAATTCGTAACTACTTATGACCAAGTTTTCACCACTTAGAGACCATGTTCGACCAGCCTACGACCAGCCCATATCTCCATACGGCTAATTCGTATCTGATCGAACTGAAAGACCTTCTCGTGTATTCTCCCTTTGCCTCACGATATCTGGTTGAACTCTTGGTGAGATGTTGTGTCATTCATGGACTGTTCAATACTTTCTCGATCGAGTGTCGGATAACTTCATGTGGTCGACACTTTGACCACTAGTGGCGTGGCCATACACTTTCTTTATCGGACCACAACGAGGGGCCCAGAGACATCTCTCCTGTTATGTTAGGAGGGGCAAATCCCATATCCGACTAGTCACATCCCTCCGCATGTTTCATAGCACACTCGAAAGCTACCTTTATAACTGTTGGACCGAAAAGGCGACTAGAGGGGGGGGGGTTGAATAGGAGCACGCTCACTTTTTCCCAAATAATGAATTCAACACAATTTCACTCCAATAGCTATTAGGAAGCTATGAAGATCAATATACCAGTACAGCGGAAGACTAGTATTGAATCCAATTAAAACCCGTAAGCAAAATACAAAATCAACTAAGATTACAGAATCTCAAAGCACGGGCGGTCTGACCTCTGGACCCAGCCGGTTGGACCGATTGCCGGGCGGTCTGACCGCTGTTGTATTGGTGATCGGACCGCTCCAAAATCGGTCTGACCGGTGCTGATGGGCGGTCTGACCGGCAGGCTCCAGAACCGATCTGAAATAGTCAAAACAGCCCGATGACGAAGTTGCAATTAGATCAAACTTTTGATTCTCAACTCCAAACTTTACGAAACTTTGCACAGACCTTCTCTATGCTATTGAGGACCTATTCCAATCGAATATTATGATAATTCTTGGATAGATCCTGAACAATTGCCAATTGATTAACAGAGGGTCTAAAACCGGGCAAGAACGAAAAACTTGATCCTAATGCTTGTTCGTGAGTGATTGATGATCAAGATGATTGTAGATAGATTCACACAAATCACAGCAAGCTAATTCACGTGAAAGAATCAATCACAAACTCGCGGATCAAAGAAAGCCCTAAAATCACGAAATTGAAAGCAAGAACGAAAAGAGACTTATCTCAAGCAAACCTTGCATAGATTAAGAACATGATCGTTGCTAGATTATACCCACACCATCATGGATCAGTGGTCAATCCAAGATCAAATAATTCACCTTAAACCATGAAAAGTCCTAGCCTCCACCTCAACTCCCCCTAAGCCAATTAGGGTTTGAAGACAACAAAAGAGGTGAAAAGAGAGAGAGAGAAGGTGCAGCCCCCACCTCCTCCTATTTATAGTGGAGGCCTAGAAATCTCTAGGGTTTGACTCAATTGGGCTCCCGTTAAGGCCCACTAACAAACGGGTCACACACGCACGCGCAAAGCGCCGTCTTTAACCTTTTGACCTAAACCGCTTCACCATGCGTCATGGATTTGCCAATAGGTCACACTTGTCTATCTTGTGTCACGCTTGAGTCATTGACCTCACCCGGCATCGTCGTTCGTCCTGGACCTCAACTCTCCAAGTCTAGTCCCGATCCTCCTCGCCGTTGACCGTCGTTGACCACCAAGCAACCTGCACAATCATAGACAAGCAAACACGAATTCGGGAACAAGTTCTTCACAACTTGACCCATGTTAGTCAAAACATGCATCATGCAAACCATATGCCACGATACCAATGACTTTGACCTAACAAATCAACATCGCCACGAAGTTGGCCGACGTTCAAGTAGAAACCGGTCTGGCCGCTCCATGAGAGCGGTCGGATCGCTTATGGCGGTCGGACCGCTCCTCGTGAGCGGTCGGATCGCCCCTAGGACTTAGCCGAAATTCATGCCCTGAAATTCCGAAACCTTCTGGAAACTTAAAACGAATAGAACTTCTTACTGGAGACTCCAAAAATTATGAGACCAAGTGCATTGAGATCCCCTCACTTGCCTACAACACCTATTTTTGGCCCAGCTCATTTTGACCACTTTTAGGTCACAGCCGGTCCGACCGCCTCACATGGCCGGTCCGACCGATTTGGGACCGGTCGAACCGCCGTGCTAGGACCGATCGGACCGCCCCTGTCCAGAATGCCTGACACTTTGTCGAAAACTCGAGAAACGACAAACCGTAAACACCATTGCCAATTGTCACATCATCCTAAGATCTGGAACATATCCCCATGATATCCACAATCTCCCCCTTGATGAACACATTGGCAATTATCCAGAAAATGTAAGTAAGAGGTTTGAAAAAGAGTTTACTCGCAGTTTTCGCACAAAGGCACAACTTGGTCCATAAGCAAGAAAAAACAATGTAAATGACCAAACTGGCATCATAATAGTATAGGCATGTGAGACAAGGCAAAAGAAGGCATAAAAACTTTGATTTTCAGAAAAGGGTCAAAATTCTCACATGAGGTCCATATGAAAGAACAATTGTTCAATTGACCTATGATCATTGTGAGGATAAAAGAATGCAATTCAAGTTCAGAATATTCAATAAGACAATAAGAAAGCAACTCAAGAACTCCCCCTCACTATGATCCTCAATTTTCAAAAACTTTCAAATTTTCAGTTTCTCCCCTTTTGTAAAACAAAGATATATATATATCTTCAAATTTCTCCCCTTTGTATAATCTTCTCCCCCAACAAAGAAATATCTTCTCATTAACACATCTTCTCCCCCTTTGACAATGGATTCATCAAGGAATCACGCCTTCCTCTCATCCAGAGATAACAAATAGATGATAAAGAAAGAAGCAAAAACAAAAGAAGCATAAACAGGAGTATGCATGAAGTGCAATGGAGTGGCTTCATTTTTGTATTTTTCAATTTTTGATTACACGAAGCTTTGGAGATTACCCAAAAGAACAAGCTAGTATCTCTAATATTGCACAAACAAAGATATCAAGCCCGACAAGCGCTTAGCAAGATCATGGTAAGACATATATATCAAAGCTAAGCACAAAGGCTCAAAAGTAAAGCAGTAGATTTGATCAATTTAAGCAACGCTTCAAATTCAGCAAGTTCATCAACAGGGATCCTAAAGTGAAATTGGCCATGTCAAAATGTCAAAGTGAGATCAAAAATCTAACAAAGACCACATTAAGAGTCAATCAGGTCTTGTATTGAATCATTTCGCTCAATCTTTTTGTAAAAGCCCATTTGTCAATATTTTTCTCATATGCATTGAATATTGAAGTTGACTAATGATCTAACTTAGTGACAAGATCCTGGACTAGGAGCCATCCACAAACTCATCCTAAGCTTCGACCAAAAGTTGATTAAAGGTATATCTTAGTAAAGAAGATCCTGGACTAGGAGCCATCCACAAACTCTTTCTAAGATTCTACCAGGGCGACAAATCTTGAGGTTCATGTCATTTCTGACAAGCAATCCCCATGAGATCGTCTGATTCATCAAACTATCTCCAAGTTCATGTCATTTGACAAACAGTCTCGTAAGAATAGTTTGGCACAATTTAAGCATAAGACATTCTTGATTTTCATTTTTCACATGAGCAGTTTTAGAATCTCAAGAACACACAAGCTCAAGTAATGGTCAATTTTAGATCAAAGAGCTAACAAAGTAATTCTGACAGGGCCAATGTCACAAGAGGAGCACTAATTGCGCAACTCGCTAAAACATCCACAAATTGCAATTTCTTAGTTCGAGTTGTTTTAAGGTTCTAGCTCATATAGCAAAGACTTAGCTACACATGTAAAAGCATGATAATTCTAGCAAGTCAAAGAACTAGACATGACATTGAGCAAGAATTGAAATACTAAAGCTCCAAAGAGTAATAGGCAAAGCTTCATCAATCTTGAAAGATAAGCAGGAAGACTTATATTACAATGCATCTTTTTGGATGCAATAAACAGCCTAAAAGCCTAAAAAGTTCGAAAAGATCACTAAGTTCAGAAAAAGAACAATAAAAGATCAAAAGAAGAAGGAAAGATCAGAAAAGATTAAACTCCCCCTCAAACCAACCCATAGGGATAAATTACCCCTAACTCACTTCTCAACGAGGCAAACCTGGTTTGATCTAAAGGCTTGGTAAGAATATCCGCCAATTGAGCTTCGGACTTCACAAAGTGCATCACAATATCACCTTTTTCGACATGATCTTTAAGGAAGTGAAAACGAATGTCTATGTGCTTAGTCCTAGAATGTTGCACTGGGTTTTTAGCAATATTAATAGCAGAAGTGTTATCACAGAAAAGAGGAACACTAGCAAAGTTTAACCCATAATATTTCAAAGTGGACGTCATCCACAAAATCTGGCTACAGCAACTAGTAGCAGCTACATACACCGCTTCAGCAGTGGATTGTGCAACAGAAGACTACTTCCTAGAAGACCAAGATACAAGAGAAGTGCCTAGGAAGTGACAGGTGCCTGAGGTACTCTTCCTATCTAACCGACAGCCCGCAAAATCGAATCGAAAAACCCTAATGGACAAAGTCAAGAGCAGAATACCAAATGCCATATAAGAGGGTAGAGTGTAAATACCTGAATATGCGCTTAACGGCTTGGCGATGGGAAGTTCTCGGAGACGCCTGAAATCTTGCACAAAGGCATACCGTGAAGTGAATGTCCGGTCTCGAGGCCGTCAAATACAGAAGGGAGCCGATCATGCCGCGGTACTCGCGTGGATCCATGACTTCTCCTTCCTCATCTGGATCCAAAACAGTCGAAGTTGCCATGGTAGTGGAAATTGGCTTGCAGTCACCCATGTTGAAGCGTTTGAGTAGATCTTTAGTGTACTTTGTCTGATGGATGAAAGTTCCTTCCTTGCATTGCTTGATTTGAAGCCCCAAAAAGTAATTAAGTTCTCCCATCATACTCATCTCAAATTCCCTGGACATAGTATCAGAAAAGCTGGAAACAAGAGCATTAGAAGAACCACCAAAAATAATATCATCTACGTAACTTTGAGCAAGCAGGAAGTCATTGCCATGCCTAAGAATGAATAGAGTTTTATCCACTTTACCCATCTCAAAATTATTCTTAAGCAAGAAAGTCTTAAGTCTATCATACCAGGCTCTAGGGGCTTGTTTAAGACCATACAAGACTTTGGATAACTTGAACACACGATTTGGATACTTGGGATCCTCAAAACCAGGGGGTTGCTTAACATACACTTCCTCCTCTATGAAATCATTTAAAAAAACACTTTTAACATCCATTTGATATAATTTAAAACCTTTTGATGCAGCAAATGCGAGCAAAATGCGAATGGCTTCTAGTCTAGCAACAGGAGCAAATGTCTCATCAAAATCTAACCCCTCAACTTGGCTGAAACCCTGAGCTACCAATCTGGCCTTATTTCTAACCACAGAACCGTCCTCACCTTGTTTATTCTTGAACACCCAACGGGTTCCTATAACATTATGACCACTAGGAGGTTCTACTAGGTTCCAAACCTTGTTTCTTTCAAAATTCTCTAACTCCTCATGCATGGCATTTACCCAGCTAGAATCAGATAAAGCATGTGATATATCGCGGGGTTCAAAAGAAGTAATAAAAGCCGAATGAGAGTAGAGATTTGGATCATTATACCTGGAGCGAGTGACTCGCTCATGTAGATTACCTATTATCTGATCCAGAGGATGCTGTCTCTGAATGCGAAGTGGGGCGCCCGGGTGAGATATCGTTTCTTGGCCTCATGCAGTATGCGATGATGATGATGCAGCAGGAGCCTCAACTGAAGGTGAAGTAGACGTAGCAGGTTCTTGTATCAATATGGGCGCCTCAGCAGCAGCAGCAGATGAGGGAATGATATCAGCTTCGTCCTCATCTTCCTTCACAAAAATACTCTCTGTCACCCGTGAATCATCTGTAACAATTGATCTAGCTCCAGGGCTAGTCTCATCAAAAGTGACATTACAGGTTTCCTGAATAAGGTTAGTCTCAGTATTAAAAACCCGAAAACCCCTCGAATGAGCAGGATAACCCAGAAATAACCCATCAAAAGTTCTTGATTCAAATTTATCTAAGTTGCCTGTCTTAAGAATAAAACAATTTGATCCAAAAACTCGAAAATGCGAAACAGAGGGTTTTCTACCAAAACGAAGCTCATAAGGAGTCTTGCCTAAAGATGGTCTCAAAAAGACACGATTTGCAATATGGCAAGCTGTAGCAATAGCTTCGGCCCAAAATCTTCTCGGTGTGCTATACTCATCTAGCATCGTCCTAGCCATTTCGACCAAGGTCCTATTCTTCCTTTCCACCACGCCATTTTATTGAGGGACGTGTGGAGAGGAGAACTGATGCTCAATACCGCGCTCAGCACAAAAAGAAGCAAAAGAAGCACTTTTGAACTCCGTGCCATTGTCACTGCGGATCGCTCTCAGGGCACCAGGAAGTTCAGAAGCCAAACGAAGAACAAGGTCATGAAAATAACCAAAAGCTTCATCTTTTGAGACAAGAAAGAACACCCAAGAATATCTTGAAAGATCGTCGACTATAACAAGAATATACCATTTTCCACCGACTGACCGGACTCTAGCAGGACCAACAGTATCCATGTGAAGCAACTGTCCTGGTCCGTCAGTCATAACCATTGTCACAGAAGGGTGTGAGGCAGCAACTTGTTTGCCATGCCTACTGTGGTGCACATCTGACATCTTTGGCGACTTTGAGTTTGGGCAAACCTCTCATGAGATCAAGGTTGCTAACTCACGTCAGATGATCAAAACCAATATGCCCCAGACGTCGATGCCAAATCCAGAAATCAGAAGAAGATGTAAGCAAACATTTAAGAGATCCAGCAAGAGATTCTGAAAAATCAGCTCCAAAAATTCTACCAACTCTAGATATTCCAAACACAAGCTCACCAGTAGAATCAAGCACACGACAAGCATTTTTCTTAAAAACAGTCTCATAGCCATCATCAAGAAGTTGAGAAACAGAAAGGAGATTATACCTAAGCTTGTCCACAAGAGCAACATCCTTTAGAATGAATTTGTTGTTTACCCTAATTGATCCTGTTCCTTCAATTCGCCCTTGTGTATCATCTCCAAAGGTGAAGAAGTCATCACCTGTTGCCCGCGTGAAAGAAGTGAACCATCTTGAGTTTCCGATCATGTGGCATGAACACCCGGAGTCAACGAACCACGTGTTCTTCCCCTTTCCGCGGTAATCCTGAAAATCAAGGAACAAAAGAACGATGTGTCTCAATACTGGGGTTAGATAAACAAGATTTAGGTATCCAGTACTGAGACACACGTCTAAAAGGAGTATACAAACCAGAAGTACTATCCTTGATTTCATCTAAAAATCTGTTATGAGCAATGTTTAAGTTAACATGAGAATTAAAGCGTCGGCGGTCGATCCGGCGTTGTCTTTGGGATCGACCGGCGATCAAATCGGTTAGACCTGTGACCACCAGAGGTCAGACCGCCAGCCTGATAGACATTAGAATTAGGATATTTAGAAACATAATGATTTGCATGTGAGAAAAATCCTAATCCAGGTTTATTCTTTTCAGTGTTACCATGTCTCATAAAAGCTCTAGGTTGCCTGAATGAAATTCTATCAAGATTTTTCCTATCATTTTTCAACCTACGCCAACAGAATTCAATCAAATGCCCACCTTTCTTGCAATAAGTGCAATGGTACTTGGTACCACTAGAAGAAGCACCATTTGAATTAATACAAGGTTGGGCAAAACCTGCAGATTTAAAAGATGTTTTTGCAGGTTGGGTTTTGAATTTAATTAAACCTTTCTCCAAGACTTGAATGACTTTTGGATTTGAATTGTCTTGAAAAGAATTGAATCCTAAACCTTGCTTCTTATAAGGAGTTTTAGACTTGTCAAGAATCATGTTTAATTGTTTCTTACCTTTAGAAAATTTCTCTAATGTATCATAAAGATAAGCATTTTCTTTTCTCAAGTTAAGACAAGCATCACAAGTTTTATCCATAGATTTCTCCTTATACAAAGCAATTTCAAGCTTAAGAGCGGAACAAGAAGCACAAGTAGTATTTTCAATATTGTCCTTAAGCTTAGCATATTTGACTCTAGCAGCTTCTAAGATATCTTTGATTTCACGTTCTTTTTCTAAACATGAAGTGCAAGGGCTAGAATCAAACACATCAAAAGCAATCAATTTACTAGATTCTAAACATTTTTCACAAGGAGCACTTTTAATTTCATTTAGTTCAGATCTAGCATTCTCAAGTTGTTGTACAGAAATATTATGAGCAGATTGTAACTTGGTAATTTCTGAATGCATAACATGACAAGATAAACATTCATCAGGTTCAAGAGTCTTAGCATTTTTAAGCTCTACTTTCAGTTTGTTAATCTTTTACTCTAATTTCTTATTTTTTGTCATGACAAATTCTAGCGCTTCATCTTGACTAAGCAATTGCTCAACTATAGAATCATATTTAGCAGAAAGCTCATCATAAGAAAAAGATACCTCATCATCATCAATGTCGTCGGTGTCAGCCATGAAGCATATGTCAGTGAAGTCTTTGGCCTTCCCTTTCTTTTTGCCTTGAGGGATCTCCTCCTCTTTGTCCTCCTCACTCCCGGAATCCACATCGCTCAAGGATTGATCCTCAAAAGCGGCAAGGACCCGGTGAGCGGCCTTCACAAGCTTATTAGCCTCATACCTTGTGTGGATATCGTGAGGATATGTGCACGATCTCAGGATGATGAGTCAATTGGCAATGGCTTTGTTGGTTTGCAAAATCTCGCGTTTTAGGGGTTTGCTCCATCTTTGTCGGACCACGGCGGTCGGCCGGTGGTGTCAGGGGTCGGACCGCCCGTGGAGAGGTCGGACCGGCCGTGGGTGCCGGTCGGACCGGCCTGACCTTAAAATGGATTTTGGGGCTAATCCAAAAATAGGTTGTGTAGGAAGGTGAGGGGAGTCTCCTGGATGTGGTTTCATCATTTTTGGAGCTCCTAGTCAAAAGTTCTATTGAGTTGAAAATTCTAGAAGGTTTCGGATTTTCAAGCTGGAATTTTGGCTAAGTCCTTTGGGGTGGTCCGACCGCCGTTGTGGGATCGATCCGACCGGCCTGATATCGGTCGGACCGGCCTTGTGGGGCGGTCAGACCGCCGATGACTTGGAGGTTTGCCAAGTTCGCATTGATGCGTGTTGATTGTGTTTAATGTTTACTTATCAATGCTTTATTGTTGCATATTGCATTGTGGAGCTAACGTGGGTCAAGTTGTGAAGAACTTGTTCCCGGAAATGGTTTGTTTGTCTATTGCTGTGCAGGTGGCTTGCAGGTCAACGACGTCAACGGTGAGTGGATCGGGACTACGCTTGGAGAGCTAAGGTCCAGAACGATCATGGATGTCGGGTGAGGTCGTGTGACTCAAGCATGGTGCAGAATGGGCAAGATGGATCGAACGGGTGGTTCGGTACAGCTGGTTGGATCAGGCGGTGCGGATATCGGTGCGAGTCTCTGGGAGGTTCCGATGGGATTCGGACAAGAGAGGCTTGGCGACGCGATGAGAACCGCTGATCAATCTACACGTGGTGAAGCAGGCGATTGCTTCAACAGTTGAGTGTGTGGTCCCATGTGTGAGTGGGTCCCAAAAGTGGAACCCTAGTCCTCTCCTATAAATAGAAGGGGGGAGATGTAAAACCCCCTTGAAGCTTCATTTGGTTTCCCTTTTGCCTTTTCTAGGGTTAGGGTTTGGAGAGGAAGAGAGGGAGAGATTGTGGTTGCTCCTTGGTGAGCTCTTGTCCTCCTTGAGGGAGTGGCTTTGTAAGCATCTTGTGAGATCAATCAATCTTGTGATGCTTGTTTGAGAGATCATTTGTCTCCCATTTGTGTTCTTCTCTCATTTGGATGAATTTGGTGCTTCCTTGATTCAAGGGTTTATGCTTGGTCTCTTGACCCATTTTGTCTTGCTTTGATGTGTGGGAATACTCCTAGAATCATCTAGACCATTAATCTCCACAAGCAAGTCTTGAATCAAAGATTTTCATATTTCTAGGGTTTGTGCACTTCTTTGTTAAATCCTTGAGAGATCTGACGAGGATCCAATAATCCTCATTTTATCTTTTATCTATAATTCTTATTATGGGTAAATATGATGTCACATAGTCCCCAGAAGTACCCCTTATATCTATAAGGGAGAGGCCTAACAAGTGATTGTAAGTTCTTCTACAATCACCCCCATAGTCGTAAGTCTTGCTACGACTATATCATGGTCGTAAGTCCTTCTACGACCACTACATGGTCGTAAGTCCTTCTACGACCACTACATAGTCGTAAGTCCTTCTACGACTGCTACCTGGTCGTAAGTCCTTCTACGACCAGGAAAACTACGACCACCTTATAATCAAACTTACAGACGAGTAGGTCCAATTGATTAAGGAATCAGAACGGTCTATACGCACTATTATTCCGCGTAATTAATGGTGTGTAAATACCCCATTATCTCTGGAAGATAATTGCCAGACGGCGTGAAGAAGCCAAGGCGCCGGTAATTACTGCCATCATGCGCCCGTTACTGCATTAATTAGGCGCATCTCCCGCATGACAAAATGGCTACTTCTTCACGACTATATAAAGGTATCAATCAGAGGAATAGAGGGGGGCGAACGACAGCAAACGAGAGCTAGTCAAGTAGAAACACAAGTGCTATTCTCTGTAATAGTCTTAGTCCTTTACTGGATCATCAAGAATACCATACACACAGGATTAGGGTTATTATTCTCTCCGGAGAAGGCCTGAACCTGTCTAAACATCCCGTGTCAATCCACTCTGCGTGATCTCATCCTTAGGAGACCCCCCGAATCAAATAATCTTTACGTAAGATCGGTTCTAATACACCGACAGTTGGCGCCGTCCGTGGGGTTCTTCCGGTAATCTCTTGTCAACATACTCTCTTTTTCCAATCTCATGCAAGCATGGCGGGAGGATGGAGCGAGGAGAAGCTGGTTCGACTTGGCGGTCACGCAAGCGTCGACATGGATGCGGTTTCGACTACGAGCCGAGTGATGCATCCGCCGATGGTGATGTTCCTCCGAGATTATTCTCCAGAAACCATCCCATCAATGGAGTTGAGGAGGATCCTTATCCCCACAACGTCGCCCAACAGAGGGCCAATTCCTCCAAGGACAAGGGTCAATCCGACGAACCGCACCTGGGAGGACTCACGACACAATGAGAGTTTTCCTCTAAGTGTCCAAGTTCCCTTAAGGCGGTCCGATTCAGTGAGACATGTCCCGAAGCCACCATTCCAGGACTCCACCAAAGCATCTTGTGATCCTATCTCTCAGGGTAACTCCAGAGAGGGTGGGATCAAGCATGCTTTCCCTACAAATACGACCGTCTCTCCGCAGATCTCATTTGCGGACGGAGCGATTATAACCGGAGTTCCCCTACGGAGGATTACTCCAAGTCGCCAGATGGTGTCTCTCGAGCACTCCTCAAGCGGGAGGCCTCAAGCGCAAGTGAGAATCATCAGCGGAGGTCTTCGTCCTTCCCTCAAATCGAGTCGACCTCATGGAGGTCGAAATGAGAACCCTCCCGAAGATCACGACCGCGCCTCCTCGTAGTAATGGCAAGGGAACCGCCGCGACAGAGAGAACCAACACTCGATGAGCGAGAGAAATCCTCGACATTCTCGCACTCCACCGAGAAGGCCTCAAAGATCGGCGAGGAGGATTTTGAGGTCATCAGAAGAAAGAAAATTGCAGCCCGTAAGAACACGCTGGCGCATTCAACATCGATCCACAGGAGGTACAAGAACTCCGGGACATCAACGACTTGCTTGAGAATCCCAATCAAGAGCTTGCTCGAACGCGAGATACGATCTCTTTCTTTGAGGAGATTGCGCAAAGGCTTGGATTGTGATGACAAGACCGAAGTACCTCGTCAACAACATTCGTGTAGTCGTAGCAATGCGACTTCCTCACTACGATCAATCGAATATTTCTGCGTAGGAATCGACACGGTCATAAGTCACATCGATCTCCTATTCGAGAAATACTTTTCGATCGGTGATGATCAAGTAGCCCCGAGGAGGTGATCAATCACTACTCGGCAAAGAAATTCTAGCGGGTGGATTACGAGGAGTATTCCCCTCGAAGAACCGAGACCTACAACAGAACAGGTCAGCCTGTTGCCGGGTATCGTCGTATACGATCACCTGGCGACATTAACCCTTCTTTCCTACAAAGAAGGCGTCAAGAAGTAATTACCGGATGCCGGGCATTTTCGCCTGACCTTCGAGCAGTTCGCTGGCCACCTCATTTTCGACCAGTGAACATGGAGAAATTTGATGGATCTCAAAATCCCATCGAGTTTCTTCAGATCTATACAACAGCTGTCCGAGCAGCAGGAGGAGGAGAGCACGTAATGGCGAATTACCTTCCAACTGTGCTCGAAGGATCCGCTCGATCGTGGTTATTAAACCAACCACTCGAGTCGATCTACTCTTGGCAACACCTCTGTGATCTTCTACAAGCAAATTTCCAAGGCACATACAACCGCCGGAAAGGAAGGCGACTTGCACGGATCAAGCAGAACAACAACGAGACTTTGCGTCAATTCATCAAACGCTTTAGTCAGGTTCGTAACTCAATTCCGGAAATTTCTGACTCCTCTGTGATTAGGGCTTTTAAGCAAGGAGTCCGTAGTAGAAGAATAACAGAGGATATTGCTTTAAATCCTCCCAACACCGTTCCGAGCTCTTCGAAATGGCCGATCGATATGCAACTGCTTCTGAGGCAGTCGAGTGGAATAACACTATCGATCGAGAAACACACGCTTCGAGAGCGGTGAGGTTGGTAAGGACAAAAAAGCAAAAAGTCCAAGAAGAAAATAAAAAGTCAAAAGCCACAAACTAGTGGTTTCAAGGAGGTCTTGGCCGTGAAAGATAGAGAGCCCCAAACCACCAAGTCGAACCCTGATCAAGGCAAAGGTAAGCGCCCTGATCGTAGGAACGACAAACCAAGGTGGTGTCCTTTTCATAAAAAGGAGGGACATGACCAAGAATCGCTGAAGTTTTCCAAAGAAAGCTCGAGGACTACTACAACGGCAAAGCACCGCTCCCTACTCTCGAGCAGGTAGGACATACGAGTGGCCAAAAGTCGTCAGATGATGAGGAGATGCCATTCCAAGATCCGCACCATACCGTTGAGCATATCTATGGAGGATCATCGGCATACGACTCCAAACGACAACTTAAAGCTGCCGGACGAGAGGTAAATTCCATACATACTCCTCTCGTCAATAAATTACCGAAGTGGTCGGAAGTTACCATCTCTTTTGAGAAGGACGACTGCCCGATCACTACGAGTCGATCAGGTCAATTTCCAATTGTGGTCGAACCTACCATCAACAACTGTCGGGTCAATCGAGTGTTGGTTGATGGTGGTAGTTCTTTGAACATATTATTTACTAAAGCCCTGGACGAGATGCAAGTACCCAGGACAAAGGTAAGGCCGGTACGATATTCCTTTCATGGAATCGTACCGGGGTCTTCAGCCAAACCCATTGGCCAAGTTTCTCTTCCTTTAACATTTGGCTCACCAAGTAATTTCAGGACAGAGAAAGTCTCCTTTGATGTGGTCGATTTCGATACGGCATATAACGCCATACTCGGACGACCAACTTTGGCAAAATTCTTAATGGCTACTCATTATGGGTATCAATGTCTTAAGATGCCAGGTCCCAAAGGAGTGATCACAATTCAATGTGACAAAAAGATGGCGTATAGCTGCGACCGTCGATCCCTCGAGATGGTTGGTCAAATACCAACTCGAGATGAAAGTCAGCCTTCGACTAGCAAGTCGAAGCCTAAAAGTCGCACCAAAGCCGAACGACCAAGTCAAAGAGGTTCCTCCGGGACGCAGAGAAACCCTCAAGACTGCTCGCATTGGGGAGACTTCCGATCCCAAATAGGAAGGCGCCTCATTACCTTCCTCCGAGCTAACGCAGATGTCTTGGCGTGGCAAGCATCCGACATGCCCGAGTCCTGTGGAGGTGATTGAGCACGAGGCTAGCTTTACTACCGATAAAGTACCGTAAAACAAAAATTACGAGATTTGCCCCGATCGACGAGATGCTATTAAATCAGAATTGGATAAGCTACTTAAGGCAGGCTTTATAAGAGAAGTCAACCACCCAGAGTGGTTGGCTAACCCTGTAATGGTCAAAAAGTCAAACGGCAAATGGCGTATGTGCGTAGACTTTACTGATCTTAATAAAGCTTGTCCAAAAGATGATTTCCCTTTACCTCGTATTGATCAGCTGGTTGATTCTACTGCGGGTTGTGAAATATTAAGTTTTTTAGATGCATATTCTGGATATCACCAGATCAATATGTGTCTAAACGATGAAGAAAATACCGCATTCATTACTCCATTTGGTACCTTTTGTTATATCAAAATGCCATTTGGTCTAAAGAATGCCGGTGCTTCTTTTCAACGCTTAATGCAATCGACTTTTTCATCTCAATTAGGCCGGAATTTGGAAGCCTATGTTGATGACCTAGTCGTAAAAAGCATTAAGAGACTTAATCATATCACTGACCTACAAGAAACATTCGACAACCTCAGAAAGCACCATTTAAAACTTAATCCAGAGAAGTGTGTGTTTGTAATTTCTTCAGGAAAATTGCTTGGATTCCTAGTATCTGAACGAGGAATCGAAGCAAATCCTGAAAAAATAAAGGCCATCCTCCAGATGCGACCTCCAAACACAAAAAAGGAAGTCCAGAAACTCACTGGGTGCATGGCGGCTTTAAGTCGTTTCATCGCACGACTAGGAGAAAAGGACTACCTTTCTTTAAACTTCTCAGGAGACATGAAGGTTTTGAGTGGTCGAACGAGGCAAACATTGCCTTTGAGGATGTCAAGAGGTATCTTCGAGTGCTCTGCTCGGTTTCTCCAAAGCGGAAGAGGCGCTCTTAATTTACCTAGGCGCCACGCCACAGCAAACAAGCGCAGATCTTGGTCGTAGAACGTGGCGTACAACGACCGGTTTACTCGTCGTGAAGTTTTACGGGCCTAAGGAGCGTTACCCTCGTGTCCAAAACTTCTATATGCCCTCCTCATGTCTTCGAGGAAATGCGGCATTATTTTCAGCGCACAAAATAGTTTGTGCTGCCCGAGTTTCCTTTGGGAGCAATCCTCCATAATAAGGAAACAGCGGGACGCATGGCAAAATGGTCAGTCGAACTTGGGGAGTTCGACCTCCATTTCGTGTCCCGAACGGCCATAAAATCCCAGATCTTGGCAGACTTTGTCGCCGAATGGACAAATCTGAAACATTGGGATCCCCAGACGATTCCCACGACCAGTGGATGATGTACTTTGACGGGTCACTTACTTTAAGTGGCTCTGGGTCGAGTGGTCTGGTATCTCCTAAGGAGAAACCTTAAAGTATGCCATACAATTAAACTTTCGGGCCACTAACAATGTGGCGTATCTGAAGGTTTGCTAGCTGGCATACGAGCTGCGAAAGCACTCTCAATTCGTCGACTACTCGTGAGAGGAGACTCTCAACTAGTCGTGAATCAAATCGGGAAAGAGTACCAGTGCTCTAACTCAACAATGGCTCGGTACTTATCAGAAGTACGTAAGCTAGAAAAACATTTTTTAGGTTTCGAGGTACAATTTATCCCTCGAAAGGATAATTTCCTCGCAGACCAACTTGCTCGGATGGCTTCTTCCCGATCCACAGTACCAAAAGGAGTTTTCTTGGAGCAACTCCAAAAACCGTCTCTAGTCGAAGAACCAGAGACACCTCCTCTTGAGATGGCCTCATTAGATTACGAGGATACCTGGATGACTCTCATCTACGAGTATCTTTACAAGGGTTCCGTACCCGAAGATGATCTTGAGGCAGATCGAGTATCCCGAAAAGCCAAAATGTATACTTTGGTTGAAGGAGTCCTCTATAAACGAGGAACCCAAGGGATACTCATGCGATGCATTCCGCAAAACGAAGGAATAACACTCCTTCACGATATACACAGTGGCATCTGTGGGACGCATGCTTCCTACAGAACATTGGTTGGTAAAGCCTTTCGACAAGGTTTTTACTGGCCTCTGCCTACATGCGATGCTAAGGAGGTAGTTAAAAGTGTGTCAGTGCCAATTCCATGGTAGATGATACACCAACCGGCTCAAGCATTACAAACAATACCTCTTTCTTGGCCTTTTTGCACTGGGGCTTGATATCCTAGGACCGTTTCCCAAAGCTCCGGGAGGTTTGAATTCCTTTTGTGGCTATTGACACGTTCACAAAATGGATCAAGTGAACTCAGAATGGGATAACAGCAGGCGACAAAAGGTTCATGATGAGAAGCGTAATTAGTCGATTTGGAGTACCAAGTCGGATAATTACGCACAATGGTAAACAATTCGCAAGTGCAAAATTTGTGAATTTTGCGACGATTTAGTACCAAGTTATGCTATGCTTCATTGCACATCCCCAAAGTAATGGGGCGGTCGAACGTGCAAACGGCCAAATAATGCGAGGAATTAAAACTCGAGTCATCGATCAGCTTGTTAAGCGCTCGGGGGCTTGGGTACAAGAATTACCTTCCATATTATGGGCAGTTCGTACAACCACCAGTCGAGCAACAGGAGAAACACCATTTTTTCTAGTGTTCGGAGCCGAAGCCATGCTTCCTCCGGAGCTAAAATTACGGTCGACACGAGTTGAAACCTTCAACAACTCAGACCAGGAACAACTTCGAGCAGATGACATTAACCTACTCGAAGAGAGGAGAAACCTAGCCTTAATCCGTTCGGCAGTCTACCAACAAGCCCTACGCAGATACTATGATCGTAAGGTCCAACCTCGCAGCCTTGCTGTAGGTGACTTGGTATTGAGACTCTGCCAATCCAAGTCTAATCGGAATAAACTTTCCCCCAAATGGGAAGGTCCTTACACAGTGGTCGAAGTAACTCGGCCAGGGTCAGTACGACTAGCAATGGAAGATGGACAGGTTCTCTCAAACTCTTGGAACATCGACCAATTACGCAAATTCTATGTGTGACCGATTTCTCAGGCAATAAAAGTCCAGGTTCCTTCTACCTCTCTTGCCTTATTTTTGAGTAATGCTTTTTTTTTTAATATTTCGACTATGATACAAAAATAAAACTCAGTTTTCTTTACACTGGTCGAAAAGCGAGTAACATCATCTAGTTGAAACTTCTCCTCTCTGCATGTGGTTCTGCCCACTAGAAGGAATTTCCTAGCATCGACTCGTTACTCATTTTTGCTGCCAATACAAAGAGCTCGGGTTCTATCCAGTCGAAATGTTATCAAAGCCAACTCTCTCAATCTTAGTCTATTTTTTCAGTCAATTCAAAAAATATTCTAAGTAGAGTGCACTTTCTTACATTTGTTCGACCACCTTTGGTGTACTCGATTTGTTTTAACTGGTCGAAGGAAGAGACACACCTAGTCGAAGTCTTTCCTCTCTGCATGTGGTCCTGCCCACTAGAAGGAAACTTCCTAGTGTCGCTCGATCTCCTACTTTTGCTCTTTGGAAAAGACTTATCAAGTCCACCAAAAAGGACGAGCGAATTACTAAAGTCCTCTAAGGCGTCTGTTTAACTCAAGTTCTTTGTTCTTGGTTCGATTAAACTAGTCGGAGATGAAAACATCACCTAGTCGAAGCCTTTCTCTCTCGCACGTGGTCCCGCCCACTAGAAGGAACTTCCTAGTGTCGAGTCGTTTCTACTCTTTCGACCAGTGCTTGACAACCGTAACAAAAGCTATAAGTTAAATAAACCTCTCTTTGTTTTCAGAAACCCCGTTTCAAACACTATTTATTTAGATTGTCTAAACAATCTAAACAAATAGTCGGGGGCTAGGATAAAGTTATTAATTTGACTTCAATTCTTAGTCTTTCATTCGTCTTTCATTCGTTTATTATCTTTTGAGTTACTAACTACTCGACAAGATGATTTTCAGGAAATGAGGCGGATCATATATTACTCATCAACAAAATTTGTCTGTCTTACAAGGTAGTTACAAGATTACTCTGAAGGGGGAGAGCCTAGCTGCATTTCCTCCGCCACCTTTTTGCCAACTGACTGCATTTCCACAATCAGACGACTTGCCTCGATTCGAGACGATCAAGTCGGCTTCGATTGGTTTAACATTAAAGGCGGGGTCTTGAGCTTTAAGTTTCGCTAAAGCGTAACTTCAGCCTTCGATTGCCTCCTTATTGATTCAAATTTTGATTAGCCTTCAGAGTGGTCACCATTTCTTGTAATTTTCCGACTTGTTCTCCAATAGTACTTGTGTGAGCAGCTATAGTATCTTCTCGAGGAGTTTTTCCCTCAGAATGTAGCTCACTAAGCACATTGTTCAGGAGAGTGATGTTGCCTTGAAGACTAGTCTTCATCGACTCCATCTCCTGTTGGGTACAAGTCGAAGCCTCATGAAGCTTTTGTTCTCGACCACTTGTTACAAAAGAATAATACCGGTCAAACAAAAATATACTTCTAGAGGAAGATAACACAAAGATAATTGTAGGTAAAAATATTTCTTACCTACTAATTGAGAATCCAATTTCTTGATCTCTTCTCGATGGGAGGCAACGGTTTCAGCATGCTTTTTCTCCCATGCTCTGATGTCCTCTGCATTCATCTTAGCAATGTGGACGGACTCATTGCAGATCAAGGTCTTTGCTTGGATTTCAGCTTCAAGGATTCTCAATTGGGCGCAATTTACGAGCAAGAAATTGGCATTAGAAAAGGAAAATACTCAAAAGGACAACAGGAAAAGAGTTACTTACCTGTTACTTGAGTTCTCAGAACCTCGAGTTCTTGATCCTTATTCTTGGTAATACGGAAAAACTCCTGAATGACCAAAGATTTGTCTCCAACTTCAGTCCGGAGCTTCCTCATCTCATTTTCTTTATCTGAAAAAGAAATGAGAGTTAGGTAAAGGTTAAAACTCAAAAACAGTCTTAAGTTCAGCACTTACTGTTTATTTTTTCCTGCAATTTCTTAGATGAAGAGACAACCTCTCGAAGTCTTTCCGACAGGGTTAATACTTCATTCCTTAGCCTCCTCGACTCCTCTTTTTCATAGTCGAGCGAGTCGGCTAAGGTCTTTGAATCACTGTTTAACCTACAAAGGACAGAGATGGAGATAAAAATCAGCCGAATGGTTGTAAATACTTCTACAACCACTGACCTAGTCGTAAGTTTTTCTGTGACTACGAATGGTTGTAAGTCTTTCTGCGACCACTATCTGGTCGTAAGTAGTCGTAAGTTTTTTACGACTAATACTTCGTCATGAGTTTTTTCCATGACTATTCTCGTAAAACATTATACGAGTATTTAAGTCAAAAATAACTATGAATGATAAGTGACTTACCACCTCTCGCCTCACAGCAGAGTAGTTCTTTCTCCTGTCTTAGCTCTAAAAGTTGTCGATGATACTCACCGACAACAGCAATTTGCTCCAGAGCTTTCTGCAAAAAGAGAACAGTGAGAAGGGAAGGAAAGCCACATATATAAGTATTCTGAAGATACTTACATTCATAGTCGTCCTAGCAAACGTTGAATATACAAAGTCCGGGTGCTGCAGCTTATCTATCCTCGCAACTTTGTCCCACCACACCTTCTCAAGGCGCTTGTTATCAAAAGTATTCTCCGTATTGGGAATATCTTTGGGATGGGGGACTCGGTCACGAGATTTGTAAGCAGAAGACCCTACGACGGAGGCAGGCCCAAAGAAGTCACCACAGAAGTTGAAATTTTCTCATACATTTTCAGAACTTCTCTTTGGGTAGGGGAAGGAACGCCTCCTACAATTTCCATCCCAGAGTGGTGCGCAGGCTGTTCACCACCTTGACCAGAGGCTTCCACAGCTACCTCTGATGTTTCTACGACCTCAGCAGTCGTAGCAGCCACCTCAACAGTAACGGCCGCTACCTCAAGAGTCGTAGCTACAATTTCAGCAGGTGTGGGAGTCACTCTGGGAGTCTCGACTTCATCGGCCACCTGGGCCAAGGGTGATGCTTCGACCACCTCCATTGCTACCTCCCCAGTAGCTGAAGGGATGGCAATGGACTTCTCTGCGGAAGCATTCCCGGGGGCTGAAGGAGTCGGACTGAAATAAAGAAAAGCAAATCAGGATGTGAAAAAGAAAAAGGTAAATGTCGTTCTTACACTTTAGTACATTTCACCTACCTCTGCACCCTGGTCCTAACCAGAAATTTTGGAGCAATCCTCCCAACGGAGGACCTCTTCTTCTCCACGACCACGTCTGGTCGAGGTTCAACAATTGGCTCAGCTACGACCACGTCTGGTCGTAGAGTTTGAACAGGGACCAGGGCTCTGGTTCCCTGATCCTCTGGATGGACGAGATCGGTCTCGACCATTCCGAATAAAGATCGCCTCATTGCGAGTTGTGCTAATCTGACATCCTCCTTCATAAAAGACATAAAATCTTTCCAGTTCTCCCTTTCCAGTTGCTTAATAAAACTAGGAGTGGCACCGACTGCGAAAGATTCCGTGTCATAATAGAAGGGTACCTTAGCCTTGCGAGGTTTGCGCTTAAGAGGTTCAGCTGCTTCAACCTTCTCGGCCGACGGTGCGACCTCGGCCGGATATGACTACGGTGCCGCAGTCTTGTAGAGCGTTTGGTCGAAAGACCAGAGCTCGAGCTTGCTCCCCCCTTGTCGGCAGATTTTACAAGTCGACGTCTCTTCAAGGGAGGAGCGAGCCTTTGTCTTCGACAACCCGGCGCCAATAGTCATCGAGCGATTTCTTCGTCGTCCGACGATTTTCCATGCCTACTTTACGTAAAGCAAAAGCGAGAAAAGAAGAATCACTAATTAGTCGTAAGTTTTTCTACGACTAGTGCCAAGTCGTAAGTTTTTCTCGACCCTTTCTTGATTGTAAGATATTCTATGATCACCATTAGTCGTAAGTATCTTCTACGACTATAAAGTCCTAAAGAAAGAATCGATTTTTGATTACCTTTAGGCGCTCCATCCTTTCATCTGCGGACAAAGCCGCAATGACTTGAGGAACCGCCCCTGGGTGGCGGAGACTTCTCACAGATGAGTCGACTGAGTCAACCTCGGCTGTGAAAGATCCGTAATAAGCAGATAAAAATATTAGACAAGGTTGAGAAAGACCAAGCGGAGAGCTAAGTCGACAATTGCTTACCCTCCTCGTAGTCTCGGTGGGGTCTCCTCTCCCGAGTACCTCCACATAGGAGATGCTCGTTTCTTCAGAGGATCGATTAGGCGTGTGATGAAATCCTTCACCACATGCCATCCGGTCACCCTTCTTCCTTCAAGTCCTTAATAGCTTGAATATAAGGGCTAATCCATTTGATATCTTGAGGTTGAGTCCCATGAAGATTTCTTTTCAGCGACCTTCCCGCAAAAGAAAGGTGTCTTCAGAGGTGACCTTCCAAGAGAACCACCTCTTCCTCCGGCCCGACCACGAAGACGGGTGAAGCTCTGAATGTACTCCTTCGACTTGAGTCGTGGAGCTTGAGATCGCGACTTCCGGCGATTCGGTTTGTCGAGCCATCCCATAATAATATTGGAACACTCGAGATCCATGGAATCCCTGGTATGCCTCGCATGCAGATACACGAACACACTCAACATGGTAATGGAATTGGGACCTAAGTTCACGGTTCCACCCCAAAGTGTTCGAGTACTCTTGTAAGAAAGGGGTGGGCAGTAATCGAAGGCCGCACTCACAATACGCTTGGAAGGCGGGATTTGCCCATTTTCCCCGATGGCGATCTTTGCCCGATGGCGGAATCCACTTCACGAGCCTTCTCAGGATCTTCCCATCGACCAAGATCTTGATCTTAGCGCATCCATCTCCGATTCCTCCCATTCGAAACTCTCTTGGCCATTTCGCCGAAGCAAGAAGTTTTTGATTGGGTTAGCGGAGAAGATGAAACCTAGTCGAGGACGGAGAAAGCAAGAGCTCAAGAACAATGGAGTGATTTGGGGAAAAGTAAAACCCAAGTCTACCTCTGGTAAGTTTTATAATCAAGACGATCTCCGCCGCCGGAAACCGTCTCGTCTATAGGTCTGTAGGAGTTGGTTGTACCGCTTCGGGAACCGCTTCATCGGACAAGTCTGTGAGAGCCGGTTGCAATTCCCCAGATGGTCCGTTCGAGAAAAACTAGGTGCGTATTGTCACCCCCAAGCGAAATTACATTCTTGACCAAGTATTTCTGGTCGAAGGAAGTATCAATCGGAAGGGCTTTTTCTCCGATTCCCCTATTACGACCACCAGACGGTCGTAGGGGTTTTTACGGTTTTTTGATAGTCGTAAGCAATCTTCACGATTGCAATCGCTTCGGGAACCGTCTCATCAACAGATCTGTAGAGATCGTTTGCAATTCCCCAGACGGTCTGTTCGGGAAAGTTAGGTTCGTTTTATCACCTCCAAGTAAAACTACTTTCTTGACCAAATCTTTCTGGTCAAAGGAAGTATCAATCGGAAGGGTTTTTTTTTCCAATCACCCTACTACGACTACCACACAGTTGTAGGGGTTCTTACGACTCTTAGATAGTTGTAAGCAACCTTCCTGACCAAGCAAATTCCTGGTCAAGACAGCACTCAAATGTCGAAGAATTTTTCCTTCGACTATCTTTCTACGACATGTTCATGGTCGTAATTCCATTTACGAAACCTTTACCAAGTAAGTTACTTTCACTTGAAGCTGGGGGGCTAGATGACGAGGATCTAATAATCCTCATTTTATCTTTTATCTATAATTCTTATTATGGGTAAATATGATGTCACATAGTCCCCAGAAGTACCCCTTATATCTATAAGGGAGAGGCCTAACAAGTGATTGTAAGTTCTTCTACAATCACCCCCATAGTCGTAAGTCCTTCTACGACCACTACATGGTCGTAAGTCCTTCTACGACCACTACATAGTCGTAAGTCCTTCTACGACTGCTACCTGGTCGTAAGTCCTTCTACGACCAGGAAAACTACGACCACCTTATAATCAAACTTACAGACGAGTAGGTCCAATTGATTAAGGAATCCGAACGGTCTATACGCACTATTATTCCGCGTAATTAATGGTGTGTAAATACCCCATTATCTCTGGAAGATAATTGCCAGACGGCGTGAAGAAGCCAAGGCGCCGGTAATTACTGCCATCATGCGCCCGTTACTGCATTAATTAGGCGCATCTCCCGCAGGACAAAATGGCTACTTCTTCACGACTATATAAAGGCATCAATCAGAGGAATAGAGGGGGGCGAACGACAGCAAACGAGAGCTAGTCAAGTAGAAACACAAGTGCTATTCTCTATAATAGTCTTAGTCCTTTGCTGGATCGTCAAGAATACCATACACACAGGATTAGGGTTATTATTCTCTCCGGAGAAGGCCTGAACCTGTCTAAACATCCCGTGTCAATCCACTCTGCGTGATCTCATCCTTAGGAGACCCCCCGAATCAAATAATCTTTACGTAAGATCGGTTCTAATACACCGACAAGATCGATTCTGCGAAGTGGATCTGAAGGATCGTCGCTAGAAATAGGTCTCCAATATCATTAGAGGGTGTGCTCGAAATTTGGTCAAGTTTCATTGGTTGAATCAAAAGTTGGATCAAATTTTGTTTTGGATTTGGGTTGGATTTTTCAGTACTGGACTGAACCGGTCTGACCGGTTTTGTAACGGCGGTCCGACCGCCCGTGTTTTCAGACCGCCAGTACTGCCGGGTCGAACCGATATCCACCGGTCCGACCGCTCGTTAGTTGCCGGTCCGACCGCTCGTCGAGTCGATCCCGACCGCTGATCATGGTGGTCGACCGCTGTGCCTGAATCAACCCTTTGAGATTAAATCTCCACATTTGTGTCGTGTGGTTGAGTGGTTTGTCGAATTCAGCACAAGGTTTCCGCTGTGTGCTTACTGATCTTCTTAGCTTTCATAGCTAAAGGAGTAAAGTTCGTATTGAATTTGATTTAGGCGAGAAAGTTGTGAAAGCGCCTATTCACCCCCCTAGTCGCCTTTCCGGTCCTACACCTTGATTTGTTGAAAGGAGGCTTCTTCCAAGCTGACTTTTCTTCCTTATGATTGCTCTTACCTTTCAACTTGGGGCAATTTGCCCGGATATGGTTTAGCTCACCACATTCATAGCATGTCACCGGACCACCTCTCTTTTTGTTTCTCATATTATTATAGGCCCGTGTGAATTTTTTAGCTAGAAGAGCTAACTCTGTCTCAGGAATACTTTCAAGTTCCTCCTCATGAATCGCAGATAAACAAGTAAATGAAAGATCAGAAAAAGATTCAAGAGTACCATCAGAAGACCTTTTGAGAGGATCAGCTATCAATGCCATGTTGTCTTTCTTAGGATGATCAACTCTTTTAATTTCATGAGTCTTGAGTTTACTATAAAGCAATTCTAAAGTAAGACTTGAAAGATCAACATTTTCCTCTATAGCAGTAGCCTTCATCTCCCACTCCTTGGTGTTGATTGCAGCCAAGAGATGGATGGCATTTTCAGATTGAGAATATTCAATATCAACAGCTTTCATTTGATTAATTACTTTATTAAAGCGACTGAAAATGTCATCGATGCTCTCTCCAAGACGCATCTCGAATTTATTGTATTCACGCTTGTAAATTGTTTGGCGCACTTTTTTGATTTGGGACGAACCCTCATGATATGTTTCGAGAGTGTTCCAAATTTCATGCGCAGTGGCAAGATTGCAAATGCGATCATATTCTTGTCTACCAAGCGCACCATATAAAAGATTTTTAGCTTTGTTGTTGTTTGCCACAAGAATTGCTGAAGCAGGTGTTGTAATTTCAGGAATAACAAGCGGGGCTCGAACAACATCCCAAATAGCTTGTCCCTCGCTCTCAAGAAAGACTCGCATACGATTCTTCCAATAGGCATAGTCGTGCCCATCGAAGATATGCGGTTTAGTAGAAAACTTATCCATCGCCTAAAGTTGGTGATCGGTTAAGATCAAGAGTGAACTAACAAGACTCGATACCACTTGTTGGACCGAAAAGGCGACTAGAGGGGGTGAATAGGAGCACGCTCACTTTTTCCCAAATAATGAATTCAACACAATTTCACTCCAATAGCTATTAGGAAGCTATGAAGATCAATATACCAGTACAGCGGAAGACTAGTATTGAATCCAATTAAAACCCCTAAGCAAAATACAAAATCAACTAAGATTACAAAATCTCAAAGCACGGGCGGTCTGACCTCTGGACCCAGCCGGTTGGACCGATTGTCGGCGGTCGATCATTGTTATCTTGGCGGTCGGACCGCTCAAAATCGATCGTCCGGTCTTGATGGGCGATCCGACCGCGAGCTCGAACCGATCTGAAATAGTAAAAACAGCCCGATGACGAAGTTGCAATTAGATCAAACTTTTGATTCTGAACTCCAAACTTTATGAAACTTTGCACACACCTTCTCTATGCTATTGAGGACCTATTCCAATCGAATATTATGATAATTCTTGGATAGATCCTGAACAATTGCCAATTGATTAACAGAGGGTCTAAAACCGGGCAAGAACGAAAAACTTGATCCTAATGCTTGTTCGTGAGTGATTGATGATCAAGATGATTGTAGATAGATTCACACATATCACAGAAAGCTAATTCACGTGAAAGAATTAATCACAAACTCGCGGATCAAAGAAAGCCCTAAAATCACGAAATTGAAAGTAAGAACGAAAATAGACTTATCTCAAGCAAACCTTGCATAGATTAAGAATGTGATCGTTGCTGGATTATACCCACACCATCATGGATCAGTGGTCAATCCAAGATCACGAAATTCACCTCAAACCAAGAAAAGTCCTATCCTCCACCTCAACTCCCCCTAAGCCAATTAGGGTTTGAAGACAACAAAAGAGGTGAAAAAAAAACGAGAGAGAAGGTGCAGCCCCCACCTCCTCCTATTTATAGTGGAGGCCTAGAACTCTCTAGGGTTCGACTCAATTGGGCTCCCGTTAAGGCCCACTAACAAACGGGTCACACACGCACGCTTCGCAAAGCGCCGTCTTTAACCTTTTGACCTAAACCGCTTCACCATGCGTCATGGATTTGCCAATAGGTCACACTTGTCCATCTTGTGTCACGCTTGAGTCATTGACCTCACCCGGTATCGTCGATCGTTCTAGACCTCAACTCTCCAAGTCTAGTCCCGATCCTCCTCGTCGTTGACCGTCGTTGACCACCAAGCAACCTGCACAATCATAGACAAGCAAACACGAATTCGGGAATAAGTTCTTCACAACTTGACCCATGTTAGTCAAAACATGCATCATGCAAACCATATGCCACGATACCAATGACTTTAACCTAACAAATCAACATCGCCACGAAGTTGGCCGACGTTCAAGTAGAAACCGGTCGGACCGCTCCCTGTGAGCCGGTCGGACTGCCCCTAGGGACTTAGCCGAAATTCATGCCCTGAAATTCCGAAACCTTCTGGAAACTTAAAACGAATAGAACTTCTTACTGGAGACTCCAAAAATTATGAGACCAAGTGCATTGAGATCCCCTCACTTGCCTACAACACCTATTTTTTGCCCAGCTCGTTTTGACCACTTTTAGGTCACAGCCGGTCCGACCGCCTCACATGGCCGGTCCGACCGATTTGGGACCGGTCGGACCGCCGTGCTAGGACTGGTCGGACCGCCCCTGTCCAGAATGCCTGACACTTTGTCGAAAACTCGAGAAACGACAAACCGTAAACACCATTGCCAATTGTCACATCATCCTAAGATCTGGAACATATCCCCATGATATCCACAATAACTACCCAGTTACGAGTAGCGTTTGGCAACCTCTAAGAGTGTTATTACACATGTAGAAAACCATGTTGATCTCAGGTCTAAGAATTTATACATCATCATTACTTGAGACCAACTAATGACACATAGAATCATAACAATCTCAATAGTATCTCAAGGTGGGTCTATCCAACCCCATGTTCTCTAACATGTTCTCACATTATTGATTTGATATCCCTATATCCAGGACCGGTGAAATATGGTCATCAATCAATACATGTGCCGGTTGTAGAGTCACTGGTGTTCCAACTAGTGACATCCGACCTGGGATACATTTAGAACGACATCATATAAGTTAAAGAGTTTCACCAACAAGTCACATACTCATTGATCTATATAACTGATGATTCATTCAAGGAACATGATAACACATTATCCAATATTATGAACATAACGAAATATAATTATCTTTGTGATTGCCTCTAGGGCATATTTTCAACACTTGCAATGATTACTGATGAGGTAGTGTCGCCAAATCTTCAGAGCATAGACTACAGCTATTAGCTCTAAGTCATGCATGTGATAATTTTCTTTGTGTGACCTCAATTGCCTCGATGCTTACGCCACAACTCAGCCCTCCTGCATAAGCACACAACTGAGTCCGTGGTGAGAAACATCGCAATAAATCTCAAAGCTCTTGTGAATATCTAGTAGGATGAGTATCGGAGTTTTGGTCAGACATTCTTTTAAGATCTGAAAGATTTCTCGCATTCCGCTAACCATTCAAACTTCTTCTCCTTCTTTAATAGCTGGGTCATCGACCTCAAAATTTTAGAGAAGTTCTTGATGAACCTACGATAGTAGCCCGCAAGTCAAGAAGCTAACTTCATGAAGCCAAAACTCGCACTTGCTAAATTTTTCATAGAGTTGATACTGACGAAGTTTCTCCAACACAAGCCGCAAGTGTTGCTCGTGTTCTTCATCGGGCTTTGAGTAGATGTCATCGATGAACACAACGACAAACTAGTTCAGGTACTCCATGAAAGCCGAATTAATGAGGTTCATGAAGTATGCTAGTGCATTTGTCAGGCCGAACGACATGATAGTGTACTCGTACAGACCGTAACGAGTAGAGAATGCTTTCTTCGGTATGTCTTCAGTTCGGACCTTAATCTGATGGTAGACTAGTCTCAAGTCAATCTTGGAAAATACTTGAGCTCCACTCAGTTGGTCAAACAAATCATCAATCCGCGTAAGCGAATACTTGTTCTTGACAGTGACTTTGTTTAATAGACGATATTCAACACACATCCGCAAACTCTTGTCTTTCTTCTTCACGAATATAGCCGGACATCCCCAAGGCGAGGAGCTCGGCCGAAGAAATCCCTTATCTTGAAGTTCCTAGAGTTGCTCTTTTAATTTTACCAACTCATTGGGAGGCATCCAATACGACCGTTTTGAAATTGGCGTAGTACCAGGTGCAAGTTCAATCACGAACTCAGCTTCACGATCCAGGGACATGCTTGGGAGTTCTTCGAGGAATACATATGGGTATTCACAAACCACTGGTATCCTCTCCAATTCAAGAGTGGTACTAACCTCCAAGGCATAGAGATGCGAACTGCTCACTAATGGTGCAAAATTGACTTGATCGCCGTCTTCGCTTGTGACCGAAATAGACCATTGGGCATAATCGATGTGCCCCTAGTTTTTGGAAAGCGAATCCATCCCTAATATAACATCAATTCCCACTGAATTTATTATTATTAGGTTTGCTAAAAATTCTAACCCTTGAATCTCCACTTTTACGTCCCGACAGATTTGATCGGTTTGCAAAACCGATCCCAGTGACTGAATGTGATATGGTGGCTAAAGTGTATTAATTTAAAAATGATGTTGTGCAGCTTATTCCTTTTTTATGAATGAATGTGATGCTCCCGAATCAAATAAAACAAAAGATGGACTTGAATTTACGAGAAGTGTACCCAGAACGACGTCCAGTGTGTCGCTTGCCTCCTCGGCGGTGATGTGGTTAACTCAACCCCGTGCTGGAACTTCGGGAGGTGTAGACGCTGCCCTCGGCGGTGGTAAGGGTCTCGCTGGAGCTGGTGCTGGAGTTGGAGTTGGAGCTTAATAGACTCGGGGCATCCCTCTTTGCCTTGCTAGGCATTGATGCGCATAATAGCAGGGGTGGCCACTATGGAAACAAGTGATATTAGGATTAAAGTTGCTGCTATTTTAGGACTGTTTGCCTGCATCTTTTGCTGTCCTGTTGGAGGAGGTCTTGGAATGAAGGTGGGTGGCCTCGGTGGTGCCGTTGCTTGAAATTGGGGCACTTGGGGCAGCCCAGTGTGTGGTCGAGGAAAACTGATGCTTGCTGAATTTTGAGCGGTTCTTTTCCTCTTCCTAGATTCATCCAAAGTTTGACTTTTGGTCTCCACCACTGTGGCATTATTGACCATATGCTGAAAATTCTAGAAGTCATGGACGACAAGGGCAAGTTGCATCTCCTCCGTTAAGCTGTTCATGAAGCGGCTTTGACGGCGTGCGTCGGTGGAGACGTCGTCTGGAGCATAACGAGCCAAAAAGTTGAACTCGTGTAGATACTCTGTGAATCTTCTTTCCTTGATTGAGAGTAAGGAATTGATGTTGCTTTATCATCCAAAATCCCTCGGAGATGTGAGCCTCCCGAAAAACTGCTTGGAATTTGTTCCAAGTTGGAACGTCTCCATTGGGTTGCATGGTGGACAAATTGTCTCACCAAACGCTCGTGGCTCCCTCCAGCTGATAGCTGGCGAATAAGACCCTCTCAATGCTAGCACATTGAGCAATCGCTAGCTTCTTCTCAATGGTCTGGAGTCAATCCTCTGCCTCCATCGGATCTTCAGTGCTCGAGAAGGTTGGGGGATTCGTTCGCTAGAAGTTAGCGAGTCCGCCATGTACCCTTTGTGCTCCCGATGGTCCTAGTGCCAGGGAGGTGTTGCTGACGATGATATCAAGGATCCAAGTTTGATCCATTTGGTTCCTTTCAATCGGTGCCATGACTTCTGCCATTATAGGTGGCGGAGGAAGTACTTCCTCTTGGCGACCGCCTTGCTACAAATGGCGGTCCGCGCGCTCCTGTTGCTCACCCCGAGCGTGGGGCTCTAGATCCGCAGCGGGAGACCTAGGGATGGAGATCCCTCCCCTTGATGGGATCTCGCACACATGGTGGCCCTTGCCATCTTGTTGCCACAAGGATGGTCAGCCACAGATGAAAGATACGCTCAACGAGCGCGAATGAATTTCTGGACAGCGAGCGCATACTACTTAATCTAGCTTGCATAATGACATAAAATGCACAAATACTTAACACAAAAGGGTGTACAAAGGCACTAGGGCCAGTACAAGATCCATTAAAGCAAATGATAGTTTTCCAGCATAAGTGCTACACATATTGTCCGTAGGCGATGCTCAATTATTTGGAACAAAAGAGAGCGAATGATCACACTACAAAATCTAACTTCTACAAGATAAGAAATATAATTAGGGTGGATATAATCCAAGAATAATCCCTAACTTAATCCTAATATCGCAGTACGGCAATGTCTTCTTGTCCCTTTGTCATTGCTCTTTCCGGTGACTATTAGCGTGTCTACTTTTGGAAAAGAGGGATGAGCAACGGAAAAATAGTTTGCACAAGTCCAATGAGTAGTGAGGTAAGAATTAGAGACTAGGATTGGTATGGAATAAAATAATTTAATAACTTAAATTTTCTAAAATTATTTTGATTAATTAAAATACTTTGATAAAAAATACTTGCTAACACAAACGCTAGTGCTATTTCTAACATACAATTAGTATGGCTCTAATACCAACGCTGTGAGCACCCCCGTGTTATTTTCGTAAGACCGAGGCCTTCCTGGTCTTATACAAATAACTATAGGCCTCAAGTAAATGAATTCTAAATTAACTCCATCTAAGTGAGAAGTCCTGACCGAAACGAAAGCGCCGATGATCATGCACACTGCTCCTCTGCTGCACTACATGATGACCGGTTCTCCAAACAATCCAAGTCCACACTTAAACAAGTTAAAAGGGAATACAAGAACAACGAGTATGTGACCGTGTTGGCTCCCAAGATCAGCGACCAACACGCCCATACCCTTAACAATGTCAAGCACAAGTCATATGAGGCATACATTGACAATACATAGTGGCATTCAACATAATAGTTAAAGTCTACAACTATTACAACAAGGTTGACCAGCCAAATTCAAATAATAATATTAAGTAGCAGCGTAAGTAAGCAAAATAACAAAAGGTCCAGCAATGGTGTGTCCCATAACCCATGGCAACCAACTGGGAGTTAGATAAAAGCACTACTTGTTAGTGTTGCCAAAATTTAGCTCTAATGAACTCACAGGCGTAGTATCATCTTCACCTGAATTTGCAGCAACCGGGTTAAGTACAAAATGTACTCGCAAGCCTTACAAAAAAAAATTATTTATGCTTAGAGGACAATCAAAGGGTGGCATTAGTGGCTTAGTTTTGCGGAAACACAATAATTTTTCATCCTACACATACTAGTTTTGCAATTGCCATTTAGAAAACAGATTTAAAACAAAAGTAAAACATGTGACAAAGATAATCATTGATATATAAGTAGAGCAAACAATACCAAATTAGTAGCCCACTTTGATAGACAAATATGCATGAATACCCATTCATGCCGAATACCGAGTTGTAACTATATCAATTTTAATTGAAAGTCTAACGATGACGTCTCCCAAACCAATTGTTGTCCATAACCGTGGACATGGCTATTCGAATAGTTTAGTCCCTGCAGGGGGTACTACTTTACCCACACGACTCGACTAGCCCGTAAGACGCCAGAATTAACACACTTTCTATGGTGTGTCGGCTGGGGAAATAGAGATGTGGTACTTTTTAGCAAGAAAATCCTATTGAGATAAAACCCCCTGTGAGATGAACCTCAAACTTAGTACAAACAACCGATAGCGTTTGCTAAGCAGGCTCACAAGTTGTGTTGGAGATACCGATACAATGTAAATAAAAAAATAGTGCTCCCATGCACATTATAGAAAATTGCATGGGTTCCTACGAACAAATGATCAACGCAAATGTCCCCACCCCACCTGGGACTTAACCCAATAAAACCCTCCCCTTACTTGACCAAGTGGCTCCCAACCCGCGTGTGGTAGTACGATAGTTAGTTGGAATGATAGCCTATGGCCCGGTCCTGAACGATCCGAACAAGTCCACCACATAGCCGAGTCTCGTGCACGAAGGCATCCTCACTAACAACCTCTTGTCCAGACCAATACCATTTGAAATAACAAAGTTCAAACTCAAATAACCAGATGCGACGATTTGGACAAAAATTATAAGTGATAAGTGTGAGGTGATTCCCATGATCGACAAGCTAATCCCGTCAACCGTACTAATGTACCTTCTAGGCTTGCAGGCTAAGCGCTCAACTAACAAAATAGAATATCAGCACATCCATCTATTCTTAAGAATATATGTACTATAATTTAACAAGGATAACATCAAGAGTAGGACATAACTAACTACACATCACAAAAAATATTGACATATCGAAATAACATGCAAGCAAATATCATTGCATTTCAAAACACTACTTATCAAAAACTGGGATCAACATGATGCAAAAATAAAGTTCAAATGATTCTTGCCTTCCTGGTATTCGAGTTGCTCACTCTCAGTAGCATAGGAGTCTATGTCGAGCACTTCACAATCTATATAAAAACGACATCGAATAAACATCGAGAAAAGCTGAAAAACTCAAAGTGCTAAAAAATGCATGAAATTTCAGAAGTAGCTAGATGATGATTTTAGATGATTTTAGGTGAAATAATTATTTTATTTGTATTTAGTATGTGAGAGTTATAGCAGTTTGACAATTAAATTTCTGGAAAATACTGAAACATACCCCTCGGGTACTGTTTATCCGAAATTATCTTTTCCACAAAAATTTGTAGAACAGTGGTAGATATACGGATTACATGGATGGATAGACAATAAAAAGTTATGACCAAAATAAATTGGTTCGTCCCATTAGGAGTATGAATTGGTTATGAATTTTCAAAGTTAATAGCATTCTCTAGTGTAAAAATAATTCAGTTTTGGATCAATTTCCAAGAACTATATTTTATGTTATACAGACATATTTTAAACCTATTTGAAAATAAAGTTCACTCAAAATGAAAATTATGAAAATTGGTTTCACAAGATTTGGTGTTAAAATGAATTAGTTGTGCATTTTTGAAGTTAAGTGATTTTTCAGTGCAATAATAAATCATTTTGGAATTTATAAATGCATTTAATACTTTTCTCACTCGAGCCTATGCTAGCCAAAGTCGCTGACTGTGGGGTCCACTGAATAGTATTATTTTTTATTTTAATTTTTTGATTTACTGTGCACTGACGGGTGGGGCCCATAGGTCATAGACATAGTCCACACAAGAGTGCATGGACCACGGGTCTACGAGTCCGGTCCATGAGTTCACCACTGTGCACTTAAGTCTCGGGTCCACATGTCAATCTCTCATCTAAACCGTTATTTAAACCTTGTTTTCTGTTCGCGGTCCCACGTGTAAGTCATTACTTCTTAAGACAGTCATTAAATGCCATAAGCAATCATTAGCAGTTAATGACGTAGATTACCCCTAATAACCCAGCTACAGAGGCTGGTCGGAGCATCCAACAACACAGCTCGCTTGACTGCAAGCTTGACCGGAGCCCCGTCGGCGACTCTGGCCACAACGGCGCGAACCAAGGCCATAGAGGGGTTCCTAATAGCTTTGTGCATCTCTCAGTACCGACCACGAGTACTGGGGTGGCCTGTAGAGGCGGCTCGCTGGAAAAGGGTGGCGCTAATGCTACGTCAAACGTGCAAGCAACAAACAAGCTCTACATTGTCCACTTTAGCGGGTGCCACAACATCAATGAGGTCTAGGGATGCTACCTGAGCACAGGAGAGGGTTGGAGATGGTCGGAGGTCGGCCGACAACATAGAAGGTGACGGCGGCAGCAAGCTTCACGAGGAGAGGACAACCTAGAGGAGGAAAGAGGCAAACGGCTATCGAAGATGCTTAAGGGAGGTATGAATATGGTGTGAATGAAGGGGATTAGGTAATGCCTTACCAGCCGGAGCTGGAGAAGAGGAATAGGGTTGGCGGCCAGAAAGAGGGAACTTCGAAATCTCGATGTTCCTGTGAAGCATTGAGAAAAAGGTTTGAGGGGAAACTAAATTGATGCCTAAGCACATGTTAAGACGCACAAGGTCGAGGACAATACCCACGGAGATGGAGAAGACACGGTGGGGGCTTTCGGAGCACGCTCTGGAGCCAAAATGGACACTCACGTGTTCCGACAGCTACAAGCAAAGGCATGAGCTCGCATTAGCCAAAATAGAGATAGGGAGGAATGGTGAAGAAAGAGGTGTTGTGGCTTCAAGCTGGCCAGAGAGTAGAGCTCAAACGAGCACCTTCTTCCTCGGCCATCGAGAGGAAGAATGAGAGAGAAAGGAGGGGTGCGAAGGGGGTTATGCTCGGGGAGATGACGGGGTGGAGGCGGCATCAAGTGGTAGATCTTCAGGAGTGGTTGCATGGGGGCGGCAGCTCACGGGGTTGACAGAGCCAGTGCAGAGCCGCACGACCACGTTGCGTGCGCGGCCTGACGCTCGCCTGCCCGAGGTAGGAGGGACTGATGAGTGGGCCCAGAATGGTAACCACTCAGGTGTGGCGCGAGTCGGACTCCATTGCAACGCGGTGCGGTTAGGCGGTTCAACCAAGTCAGGGTGCTCGGGTTGGTCTAGTTAGGTGGCTAGGTCGGACCAGGTCGGAGGGTCTAGTTGAAAACAAGTAGGTGCTTGAATTCGAGTAGGTGGTCGAAATCGAGTAGGCTGGTCAAATTCGAGTAGGTGGTTGAATTTGAGTAGGTGGTCGAAATCGAGGTGCTGGTCAAAATAGAGTAGGCTGGTCGAAATCGAGTAGGATAGTGAAAAGTTAACTGGTTTGATTTCATTTGATTCTACCTTGACCGAGCTACTAAAATTAGAAAATAAAATCCTAAAATTCTGAAATTAATTAGAGAGGTTACTAGGATGACCTAGTACCTATATAAAGTTTTAAACCTCACTTCTCATGATTTAATTTCTTATTTTAAATTCAAAAACGCAAGGGCTATTAAGATAGGTTTTGAATTTTGTCAAGGTTGATTCATGTTCAAAAAATTTAGGAAAAATTATATTTATCCAAGATAAATATTATAGTATTTGAAAAAAATTATTTTACAGAGGTCTTTTTAATAACTTATTTCTATTTTTCTTTGGAGGAGTTGATTTAGGTTAAGGTTTAATCTTTGATTAAGATTTTTCAAGTGCAATAAATGATACAATGCTTTAAAAACAATATGCATGCTGATGAGATGAATACTAATTACCATTAATTAACTTGGGGCTGTGACACGGCGAGAGCCCGAGGCGGCGCGGGTGGCTCGCCGTGGGGGTGGTGCCGGGGAAGGGGGAGCTCAAACTGGGGGTTGGGGAGGACGAGGGAGGCGAAGCAATGCTCCGAGTGAGAGCAATCAAGTCGAGAAGCACCGGGTGAATGTCGACATTGGCGGTGGTGGTTTCGGCCAGAGGTGAGGAAGATGGCGGCAACGCGAGCTCATGTGAATGGATTTCTGAACTTCTTGAGGGGTTTCGTAGAGGATGCCCAGGAACACCTTTTAACATGAATGGTTGGGAGAGGAGCGCACTGGAGCGACGTTGGGGGCTAGGCGAGAGGCAGCAGTTCTTGCGGTCATGGAGCCGTTGAGCTTGATTCAGGCACGGAGAAGCAGGGGGAGGCCAGGGCATGGCTAAGTAGAAGGGTGGTTGGGCTCGGACGGTGTGACACCAGTCGTGGTGCGAGGACGGCCGTGATGTGAGCACAGGGCAACACAAGGCGTGGCGTGAAGCTAGTGGTTGGTGCTGTTGCGAGGCGACATGAGAGATGGATAGCGATGCGACTAGAGTGGTTGGCGCACGTGATTGCGAGGTGATGGCCATGGCATGACACTAGTGATGGCAGTGTGGGATATAGGGTGTAGTGTGGGGGAAGGAGAAGGGAGACAAGAGGGGCTTGCGAGTAGGCCTTGAAAGGAAGGAAAAAAAAGGGGAAAGAGAAGGAAAAAGAGAAAGAGAGAAAGAAAAAAGGAAAAGAAGGAAAAATAAAGAAAAAGAAAACAGAGGTGGGCTAGACCGATGAGTTTTCGACCCACAATGATTTTGAAGAATTTCTTTTTAATTTCCTTTCTATTTTTTCCTAATTCAAAATTCTTAGTTTTAATTCAAATTCCTGCTTTGGCGATTTCATTTTAGAATTTGTAATTAAATTTCAATTCCTATTCCTGTTTTTTGGGTTGTGGTTTCCAATAACAATCCATAAATTCAAACATCATCGAAGTGTAATAAAAAGTTTTAAAATTTTCACATTTTTAAACAATTTCAATTGCGTTTGACTACCTTTGATTTCACATTGTTACAGATCGCCACTCCCATGGTGACTTCCACTGCCTTAGATCCAGACGAGGAAGGAGAAGTCATGGATCAACGCAAGTACCGTAGCACGATCGGATCCCTCCTATACCTGACGGTCTCAAGACCGGACATCCACTTCGTCGTCTGCCTCTGCGTGAGGTTTCAGGCGTCTCTGAGGTCTTCCCATCGCTAATCCGTCAAGCGCATCTTCAGGTACCTCCAGTCTATCCTCTAGCTATAATTGTCATGTTTTCTCATGTGTAGCTATGTCTTTGCTAGATAAGCTAGAACTTTAAGACAACTTGAACTAAAAATCATAATTTATGGATCTTTTAGTTAGTTGCAACACTAGTGATCCTTTTATGATATTTACCTTGTCAAAATTGCCCTGTTTGCTCTTGAATCTACAAATTGACTTTTAGTTGAGCTACTAGTCCTTTAGTGAATCTTAGGGCTACTCCAAATGGCGACACAATCTCCTTTATAAAAGGCCTATAAAACCCTAAAATTCGAGCAAAACTCACTTTTATTTAGAAAAAAGAGAAAGATGGGAGAGGAGTAGAGAGGATTAGAGGGGAGGAGAGGATCTAGCGAAGTGCTCCCGTTCGGCTGCCCGCCTTTGAGGTGATTTTTTTTAACTTAATGGATTACGTAGTTTTAGATCTATGGTTACGTAGTTTAGTATGTTGTAGATAGTCCTTTTTCGGTGGGTAGTTTAGTCTTAGATGTATTGTTAATCGTGGCAATCTTGTTCATGGTGCAGTACGTCAAATATATCAGATGAAACCAATTTTAAAATTTACTACGGTCAAGGGACTATTTGTGTTATTTCCAATCGGTGACAGTAACCCTAACAAGATCAGAGCAGCGCACATGGGGTGCTATGATGCAGTGGTTGTTCCACACATTCGACTTGAACCATGTTGTGTTTGATCTGAAATGGCGTTGCCTTGCCAACCGAGCACAATAGGACACATATTGGGAGTTAATGCAACTCAAGGGAACTAGGTCATGGCTGTCTTATGTACGCCTAGCGAGGGAGGAAGGGTGGGAGCATATGCCAAGGCCATTCCTGCATAGACGGCTAAACAAGCGAGTGGTGGTGATGCCGAAGAAGTTGGAGACTCCAACATAGCAAGGGTCGGGGAGTTGCTGATGTTGTCGATGAAGGCCGTGAGGAAGGAGCTCCTTTCGTCAAGCAAGTTAGTGGGATTGCTGGTGAAGGTGAGGAGATCGAAGACATAGTTGAAAGGATGAATCTTGAAGACTAGGATTACCAAGCATTGTCAGAAGATGAAGGATTTGATGAGGAAAATGCTATGGAACAGCAGAAGTTTTCATCCAAGCAGAACACATACCAGTTCTACAACCTCATCATTAACGAAGGCTCTCTCATACTGTGGGAGTACAACCAAAATGAGGTTAGGCAAGGATCCATGTACAAATGTAAGGAGGCCATGCAGGAGGCTGTCAAATTCTAGGCCTTATCGGTACGGCGTACATTCACAGTAGTGAAGTCTAACACAAGATGCTATGCGACATAGAGAGATTCCCTTGGTGAGTGCATGCATTCCAGCCTCACTGAGACATCTACTCGAAATGATCAACAGTAGTCCCTCACGCATGTGTCGTCACTGAATCAACGTAGTCCCACATGAACCTATTACTAGGCTTCATCATAAACATCATGTATGGTGAGATCGTGGGTAATCTAGATTTTGAGCCACAATCTATCATTCATGCAATAGAGGCAAGGTTCAAGTACACAATCATCTATGTTAAGGTGTGGAGGGCAAAGGAGATGGCATTCGAATCAAGGTTTGGTATATTCTAGGACTCCGGCAACAACCTCCCTGGACAACTCCGAGTCATACAAGATAGAAATCCCAAAACTCATGTAGACATTTAAGATGGCACACATCTGTGGTAGTAACAGAAGAGGGTACTGAATCGAGCATTCTTCACATCTAGGCCATGCATCAATGCATTCTAGCATTGCCGTCTAATCTTGTGCGTGGATGGCATATTTCTGACTGAGAAATACAAGGGGCAGATACTTACTACAATAGTAACAGATGAGAGTAATCAGGTTCTTCCAGTGGCCTTCGTATTAGTTGAAAGCGAGAACACATACAGTTAGTTTTGGTTTCTGAGGAATGTGTAGATGTCTATTGTATAGGGTCATCTTAACGTATGCTTCATACATGATCGACATACGAGTGTGTTGAGTGCAATAACCCAACTACAACAAGGGGAGAACGAGGTACTTTAGTGGGTGGATCTGCAAAGTTGGTGGTGCATGAGGCACTTGGATGTAAACTTCTACATGCAGTTCCACAATAAAAGAGTTGATAAGGCTGTTCAAGCGGCTGTGCAACCAGAACCAGAAGAGGAAGTTCTATGCACTTTGAAAGATTATGGATAAGCTTACTGGGACGCATAGAAGGGAGGCAGCAAAATAGTCGTCTGTAAGCACTGACCAGGACCTCGGTCCATTGCCACATATACCCATAGGGCTCCTGGTGTGACGAGGAAGACGGGGACGCAGGTGAAATGCTTCTCGGACTAGATTGAGCACAAGGCTAAGGAGAAGTGGTCACTGTTATATGACAACAATGATGCTTGATATGGTGTCATGACAATCAATCTAGCCGAGTTGTACAATTGGGTCATGCGCGGTGCCATATGCCTCTCTCTTTGGCTGCTATTGTGGAAGCAATTCTTCGGGGTACCAAAAAGTACTTGGTTGACCGAAGCAACAACACGTCGTCCTCCATGGCAAATAACAGAGTTCTGTACTCTACCATGATCACCAAGTGCATAGAGGAGAAGAGCAAGAAGGGTAAGATACATAGGGCATTCAAGATGGGCATAAGGGAGCTTCACTTTGAGATTCTGTGTAGGGAGAAAGGATGTCGTAGGATGAACCGCAAGAGGATCATCCACGTGTGCACGCTACCCCACATTAATAGCGTATGCACCTGCAACAAGCCTCTTCTTCTACATAGACCTTACTCACATATCATGGCCGCATGTTCGACGGTGGCATAGCATCCCGGTCTGTACCTTTCTGGATATGTCACAAAGGAAGATGTGATGCAAACATGGAATGCAGAGCTGTTTGTCTATGGTGTGGTTGGATATTTCACTGGCCATCCTACCTAGGAGCAATTCATTTGGGCCCCAGACATTGCTAGGCTGATGGGAAAGGTTGGCTGACAGCAGGTACGGGGTATCAGGAACAACATGTACGAAGTAGAAGTGGGGCGTCATAGGAAGAAGTGCTCAATTTGTTGGGAGTCAGGGCATACATACAAAAAATGCCCTACGAGAAGTGCACGGGATGAAGGAGAGGTCGGGAGTCCGGATGGTAGCCACTAGAATGGTTTGTCTTGACGGAATATATTGTGCTGAATGTTTTGTAATGCCATATTGATTTGTTGAAAAACTACGTGATGACATCACGTTGGAATGTGTTGTAACAATATTGTGATTTGTCAAAAAGTTATGTGAAGACACTGTGTTGGAATGTTTTGTAACAGCCTTGCGATTTGTGGAAAAACTATGTGATGACGTTTTGGTTAAAAATATGTTGTGCTAATATTGTTTCTTATTACTATCTGATTCTGTTTCTTATTATGTTGTGCGTCCAATTGTAATCTGTAACTTATCTTCTTTCTGAAACCACCATCTTTGTCTTCGTCGGCGGCATCGTTGGTGGTGGTAGTTTAGTTGCTTGGTGCTGTGTGGCAGTTCGGACACTGGAGTGGAGCGGTTAAAAATAAGCCGTCCAAAAATAACGGTAGAAATTTAAATAAAACAATACTAAATGTTTAGGTTGAATTCTGAAAACAAAAATGAAAAAGATCATAAGAATCAAACTCAGGTTGTTGGGTTTATACCACTGTCTACCCCATATTTTACTTGATCCATCCCAGAAGACCTCAGCATGGCCTGCCTAGCCGTGCCCAGTTTGGCCCAAGCCTAACCCTGGTCCACCCCAAACTATTAGCATGCTTTCGATCGGGCTGGGCTAGAGTTAATCCAATACAACTATTTCCTGATCCAGCCCAAACTTAGCCCGTTCATACACTTGGTTCAGATCTGACAGCCTGCCCTAACCTGATTATTTCCTGAAATATAAGACACACATCTCAACTCTATTCATGTTGCTCCATGTTTGGAGAGTTCATGTTCGAGTCAAATATAGCAGTTGTATTAGAGTCTAATTGTATCCCAAGACTATAAACAAAGGGTGTGGGGGTCCTGTGAGACAACCCACATATTATTCCCAAAAATCAACATGGTATCAGAGCCATCTGTTGGGTTACGGGTAGGCTACGATAGCACAAAACAAAAATTTTCGCGCAACTAAGGAAACTCCGCTAGTAATAGATCACAAGATTACCACTAGACGCGCCGACTCGTAGCGGAAGTAGAGTCGTTGTAGCGAGTTGATGCAGTCGTAGTCGTACTCACGACGCGTCTTCTCCTCCGAGTGGTTGTGCTCGGCGCGCATCTCCTTCTCCTGCTCCGGTGACCGTCACGACTTGCAGATCGTCCTAGTGCTGATGCTTCATAATAACACCTCCAACGTATCTGATGAGTCACGGCGGCCCGATCTTCCGATAGGTTCGATTTGGTTCGTCGTGAGGACGTTGACGCTTTGAGGCTTCCGACCAACAGATCGTCACCTCGCATTCGCTACACCCTTGCGCTGTCGTTATCGACCACGCTTGCGCGATCGACCTTACCACGAAGGTTATTGTTCCTGCAAGCAATCGAAGCAACTCACAAGAACAAGGTAGATGCAATCTGAATTGTATTGCGGATATGGATGAAGTTTACAAGTGGGGTTCCTCAAACCGATAATCGGCGAAACTACAATTGGCAGAATAATCTAAGAAAAACCCGCCTCTAAACTATGGCGGCTACTGTATATATATAGGGGGCGTGAGGAGGTCGACCTAGGGTTGTGCGTAGTGGGATGAGGCGTACACAACACGGACTCCGATCTCGTCACGTTTACAAAGTCTTATTAGTTTCCAAAACGGTGACGCAACACCTTGTGTCGCGTATTTCTGGTCGAAGATCTAGTCGTAGGACTGGTCCTAGGGTGGTCTTGAGGAGTCCATGCTATCTTTGGTCATAGATTGTGTCCAACGAGTACTGTGCTCGCCTCTCTGGTCGTAGAGTGCTCCCAACGAGTCATCTGGTCGTAGACCTTCTAGAAGTGGTCGTAGGCCCTGCGGAACTGGTCGTAGACCTTCTTGAAGTGGTCGTAGACCGTCTTGAACTGGTCGTAGGCCTTCTTGAAGTGGTCGTAAACCTAGATTTCTGAGTACAAGTAAATCATCTCCATTAGGCAGCATCATAGAGTTCTCAAATAATACACTCAGCCCTAGAAACGATTTTACCTGATAGATTAAGTCACGTGCTCTAGCTCTTGTCATAGGACCTTGTAGTCCAACACCCAAATCTGGAGGATTGGATGCGCAAGAGTGTGTTTTGAGGGAAGAGCTCATTACGCTCTTGGATGAACAACGCACTACTGTTAATGAGGACATCGACAGGAAGCTTCAAGCTACCACGATCACATTACAACAATCAATCAACGATAGTATTGCGGCGCTCACTACACGCCTAGAAAGAATGGTGAACCGACCACCAAACGTTGGTCGTGTGGAACCAGATTTGGGTGTTGGACTACAAGGTCCTATGACAAGAGCTAGAGCACGTGACTTAATCTATCAGGTAAAATCGTTTCTAGGGTCGAGTGTATTATTTGAGAACTCTATGATCTTGCTAATGGAGATGATTTACTTGTACTCGTAAATCTAGGTTTACGACCACTTCAAGAAGGCCTACGACAGTTCAAGACGGTCTACGACCACTTCAAGAAGGTCTACGACCAGTTCAAGAAGGTCCACGACCAGTTCCGCAGGGCCTACGACCACTTCTAGAAGGTCTACGACCGGATGACTCGCTGGGAGCACTCTACGACCGAGAGGCGAGCACAAGACTGCTGGACACAATCTATGACCAAAGATAGCATGGACTCCTCAAGACCACCCTAGGACCATCCCACGACTAGATCTTCGACGTAAATACGCGACACAAGGTGTGCGTCACCGCTTTGGAAACTAATAAGACTTTGTAAACGTGACGAGATCGGAGTCCGTGTTGTGTACGCCTCATCCCACTACCGACAACCCTAGGTCGACCTCCTCACGCCCCTATATATATACAATGGCGTCATAGTTTAGAGGCGGTTTTTCTTAGATTATTCTCGCCAATTGCGATTTCGCCGATTATCGGTTTGAGGAACCCCACTTGTAAACTTCATCCATATCCGCAATACAATTCGATTGCATCTACCTTGTTCTTGTGAGTTGCTTCGATTGCTTGCGTGAACAATAACCTTCGTGGTAAGGTCGATCGCGCAAGCGTGGTCGATAACGATGCGCGCGCGGGTGTAGCGAATTGCGAGGTGAAGATCTGTTGGTCGGAAGCCTCAAAGCGTCAACGTCCTCACGACGAACCAAATCGAACCTATCGGAAGATCGGGCCGCCGTAACTCATCAGCTATTAGGGTTTCAGGAGCGTGGTTGAGGAAAGCGTGGCTGTTAGGGTTTCACAGCCTATATAAATTCAGACCACCATTTGAAACAAATCCTAGCCCTTTAAGTGTGCGACCCTATAGGTTTATGTGTAATCCGTTGTGACTCGAAAACTCTTTTCCGACCACTCAGTCGTTAGCGGTACCTAGCAGCACATAATGATTCCCAAACACACATAGAATATATCGGACGAACCTTAATGTAATATGATCTACAACTAGGTTTATATTACTAACGACCAGCTCGTATCTCTATACGACTAGTTCATATTTGGTCTCTACCAATTCGTAACTCCTTACGACTAGGTTTCGACCACTTAATGATCATGTTCGACCAGCCTACGATCAGCTTGTATCTCCATATGACTAGTCCGTATCTGATCGATCTGAAAGCCCTTCTCGTGTATTCTCCCTTTACCTCACGATATATAGTTGAACTCTAGGTGAGATGTTGTGTCATCCATGGACAGTTTAATACTTTCTCGATCGAGTGTCGGATAACTTCATGTGGTCGACACTTCGACTACTAGTGGTATGGCCATGCACTTTCTTTATCCGATCACCACGAGGGGCCCAGAGATATCTCTCCTGTTATGTTAGGAGGGGGAAATCTCATATCCGACCAGTCACATCCCTCTGCATGTTTCATAGCATACCCAAAAGCTACCTTTATAACTACCGAGTTACGAGTAGCGTTTGATAACCCCTAATAGTGCTATTACACATGTAGGAAACCATGCTGATCTCAGGTCTAAGAATTTATTCATCATAATTACTTGAGACCAACTAATGACACATAGAATCATAACAATCTCAATAGTATCTCAAGGTGAGTCCATCCAACCCCGTGTTCTCTAATATGTGTTCACATTATTGATTCGATATCCCCATATCCATGACTGGTGAAACATGGTCATCAATTAATACATGTGTTGGTTGTAGAGTCACTGGTGTTCCGACTAGAGATATCTGACCAGGGATACATTTAGAATGACATCATATAAGTTAAAGAGTTTCACCAACAAGTCACATAATTATTGATCTATAACTGATGATTCATTCAAGGAACATGATAACATATTATCCAATATCATGAACATAAGGAAATATAATCATCTTTATGATTGCCTCTAGGGCATATTTCCAACACCATCCCCCACCACCCAACCCTAACCCTAACTCACCTTAGATCCACTGCCTCCGCCACTGCTGATCAACTCGAAGCCACCCTAGCACACGCACCGTTGCCGCCACTCGAGCACGTGCACACCGTCACCATAGTTAAGGCCGCCGCTCAGGCCACTTCTTGGGCCGCCCGAGCACGCTGGCTTTCGCCGCCGCTTGGCAGCATGAGTACGCGGGTCGTCTCTGCCGCGCGAGCACACGGGCCGTCCCCGCCGCTCGGGCCACCACTTGTTGCTCAGGCTGTTGCTTGGGCCGGTGGTAGAGGAGAAGAGAGGAGATCAAGGCTGCCCTCAGGAGGAAGAAACACTTGGTCGGTTTTGTTGTGCGCTCAGGAGGAAGAAGCGCTCGGCGATTAAGCTCGGTCGGGAGGAAGAAAAGTCGGCAGAGAAGTGTCGAGAAGAAAAAGGAGTAGAGAGAGAAGAAAGGAAGAAAGAAAGAAAATCGGTTTGGGAAAGAGAAAAAAATCAATGTCACCAATCTGCGTGATTTTAGTAATTGTAAAGGCAATCATCCAGGTTTGTCAGAACGTTGATTCGTGAAGAATTGTCGTGATCGTGGGAGATACGCGTGGCATATCTTGGCAGTAATTGGCATTGCTCTGGTTATTTTTTAGAAGATGACCCCTGAGTAAATTGAGGTTGCAAGGAAGGAGGAAAATGTTGCAATGAGGATGGTAGAAGAGAAAAGGAAGGCAGTTATTGAGACTACTTCCCTCTAGTAACTCAAGATGATATGAGAAGTATGTGACAGGATCTCTTTTACGACAGGTATGATAGGTCCAAGGCTGGTGCAGGGTCATATGACTTAAAGTTAGAGCTGCTGCCGAATGATATAAAATTGGAAGGAAGTAAGAATTACTTGAGTTGGTCTAGAAGGGCTTAGCTAATTCTGAGGATGAAGGGGGTGGAGCACTACCTACGGGAGACTTGCGTTAAGCCTGCAGACAAAGCGAGCACGGATTTGAGGATATGGAACACCACCAACTCTGTGGTGGTAGCTTGGTTGCTAACGTCGATGTCTCCATCCATCACTTGGATGGTGGAGATGATGCAGAGTGCACCGGCGATGTGGAAGACGCTGAGTAACATGTACTCTGGGGTAAGAAATACGATGATGATGGTGGAGGTCCAGGGCAAGGTAGAGGCCCTGAAATAGGAGGAGAGCACTATCCAGGAGTATGCTAGTGAATTGCAGCAACTGTGGGCAGATTTAGATCACTGTGATCCACTGTAGTTAACATGTGCTAGTGATATTGAGGCTGGAAGAGTGTGGCTGCAAGGCAGACGGGTTACACACTTTCTAAAGGGACCGAACCTGAAGTTTGAGAATAGAAGGGCTGCAATGTTTCACTTAGTAAACTTGCCTACTATGGATGACACCATTTCGGTTATGGTGCAGGAGAAGGTTCGATTACAAGTAATGGGGGACAACAACCCGGTCCGATCCGTATATGCCATACCAGATGATAGGGAGGGCTACAACTATGGGGTGAGATGATATTTGAGTTGTGCTTGTCCTTCTCCACAGTATGGAGGTCGAGGTGGAGGTCATGGAGGCCGAGGTGGAGATTATCGAGGCTGAGGTGGAGATCGTGGTGGTCGTGGAGATGGAGGTCGAGGAAGGGGCATAGTTGGCCCCAGAGCTAATATGGTCGTGACAAATGAGATCACATCTGTTACTCTGACAGGCGAGCAAGCTATGCAATGGGAGAAGTGGCAGCAGGAAAAGGCATTGGATACTTCTCATGATTCCACCTCCTTTGGTAGTCTTGCAAACTACGCCCACGTGGGCGAAGGTACTCAGGCACATGCACTTGCATCCACATATAAGCACTCTCATATTGATTGGATCATAGATTTATGAGCATCCAAGTATTTCACGGGCTCACTTAGTGCTTTTGCATCTTACACCTCATATACTCATTCTGGAACTGTCCAAACAGCTGATGGAACCTCCCAGCTTATTCAGGGTGTAGGATCTGTAGAGTGCACACCATCCATTGCTTTATCCTCCGTTTTGCATGTTCCTTCCTTTCCAGTCAACCTCCTTTCAGTCAGTTCTATCATTGACCAATTCAAATGCACTGTCACATTTGATGAGGATTTGTGTTTGTTCCAGGAGAAGAGAATTGGGAAGAGGATTGGGACTAGAATAAGGTGTAATGGGATGTGGTATATTGATCAAGTTGATGTGGTATTGGCTGTGGCTCTAGGAGGAATCAAAGAAGAAGTTTTATTACATCATCGTCGCTTAGCACATCTATCATTTGAGAGTTTAAGTCAGTTATACCCTGATTTGTTTAAAAGGGTAGACAAGAGTAAACTTGTATGTGATGCTTGTGCATTTGGAAAGCATGCACGATCTACATATAGTAGCATTGGTCTTCGAAGTTATGAACCTTCTATATTAATGCATTCGGATGTTTGGGGTACGTGCTCAATTACTTCTGTGAGTGATTTTAAGTGGTTTGTCATATTTATTTATTGCTATACTCATATGACTAAGATTTATATGATGAAACACAAGAGCGAGATCCTTCGATGTTTTTAGGACTTCCATAGGATAATTGCTACCCAGTTTGACGTAAAGGTTCGGATTCTTCGAATAGATAATAGAACTGAGTATATTAACAAGGAGTTTACAGTGTATCTATCAGAAGAACCCACCTCTGAATGGAGTGGCTGAAAGGAAGAATAGACATTTGTTGGTGAGAGACCATGTGAGAGGTCCTCCACTCTGAGTGATGAGTATTTGACAAGTGTGTTGATTAGATTGAGGTTTGAGTTTTTCGGTTTGGACTGTTTCTGGGCTGAGTCAGGGAAATCGGAACTACCGCTATGTATGGAGCGGAAGTTCCGATAAATCGGAACTACCGGCGTTGGAAATAGGATCTTCCGATTTATCTGGGTTTTGGTCTCGGCTGAAGGAAATCGGAACTTCCGCACAAGGGGTAGCGGAGTGTCCGATAATTCTGACATTGAGTGTTCTCTGAGTTGCTAATCGGAATTAAATATCTGGAAAGTCGGATGTTCCGAAGATCGGAAGTACCGCAGTGTTGAGCGCGGAACTTCCGATAAACTGACAAGTCGCGGATGTTAGAAATCGGAACTTCGCCGTGGTAATCTTGGAACTTCGATTGTGTCGAAGCGTGCAAAGAAGGATAAATTGTGATTTTGATTGTGTATGAGTTTGAGTCTTATACAAATATTGATGCTATGATATTGTGCAATGCTATGTGATGTGTTTTTATGCTGTGTTGATTGCGGGGCATCAAGATGGAGTCGTGGCGAGACACGTGGACCGGACTAAGCGCAGGAGGCGTTGAGGTCGAGCGGTCGGGATGTGTCGAAGACGGCGTGAATCTTGAAGCGGTTGTAGTCGTGCACAACAAGGTGTACGGAGGCTTCGGAAGGTGCGCAAAAGGCGAAAGGGTCTTTTCGCAAAGCGGCAAAAATGGAGGCGGTTCCGTTCGGGTGTAGAGGGCTTAATGGGTTGGAGGCCCATTAGCAAAGGCTATAAATAGGGGAGAACCCTGGAGTTAGGGTTAGACTTTTGGAGAGAAAATTAGGGTTAGCTCTAGAAAAGGATTTGTTTTGCTTTTTGAGAGCATGTTGAGATGGAGAGTATGGCTGAAACCTATTGTAATCATTCCTCTTTGCTTTACCTCTGTAATCCATGTTTCAATCCAATGAAATCTGAGGTTTTGATTATTTGATTTTGCAACTCTTCCTCTCTCTGTTCTTGTTGAATATCTAGGGTTTTGATGTATCTCTTGATTCGTCTTATGAAATAGCTTGAATCTTCATATCTAGAATCGTTTTGATATTGCTAATCTATTATCAAAGTTTCATAAGCTAAGAATCTGAGAATCGTACCTATTGCGAGTTTTGGTCTTTCTTGCCCCTTTCTCAAGAAATCCGTTTTTGGCTCGATTATTGAATCTTTGGTTGCGATTCTTCTCCATAAGGTCAAGATGGTGTTTAGGATGATGTCCTGTAAAACTTGACCTGAGAAGAGCATTCAAGATTAAGTAGTTTGGATTTTTGGGCAAAAACCCGAGCGTTACATTCTTGATCGGGATAATCAGACTTCCGATTTTATACGTGAAGTACGCAAGCGGAACTTCGCGTCATACCTCGCGGAACTACATAGCGGAACTTCCGCACCTTACTGGCCGGAGCTTCCGATTTCCAGAAGAACAGCCCGAGGTTTGTTTTTGTTATTTGATCTTGCTTCATTTACTTTCTTTAGACTTTCAGAGATCTTTGTAGGCTTGTTTTAAATACAGTAAAGGGGAGTATTAATTTTTAGGCACCATTCACCCCCCTCTGTTGCCATTTCGGTCCTTCAATTGGTATCAGAGCCGGTTAGCTCTTCTTGATAGATCTTAACCGGTCGGTTGAGCCATGGCAACGGACAAGTATTCCACCAAGCCTCCAGTTTTTGATGGTCTGGATTACCCCTTCTGGAAGAGCCGAATGGAAACTTACATCCAGGCTCAGGGGTATGCCATTTGGATAAAGGTGAAGGTTAGATTTGCTGTTCCTGCCGATGAAAACATCAATGTGGGAAATATGCCCGATGTTGAGGCAAATGCTAAGGCAAGGAAAATAATCATTCAGGGTTTAAGCAGAAGTGAGTTTGATCGCATTTCTCATTTCATTTCTGCTTACGACATCTGGGTGACCCTCGATGCATACCATGAGGGCACTACCCAGATTAAGACGGTTCGACAAGACCAGTTCAAGCGTGAATACAGTAAATTTGAAATGCTTGCTGGTGAATCTCTTGACGAGTGCTTTTCGCGTTTTCACAAGATTTTGAGCAACCTCCGAGCGGTCGGTCTTACATACCCCGACTCGGATAACGCTCGACAGATGCTTTCTGCACTTGATCTTCGTGTTTGGGAGATGAAAGTGACTACCATCAAAGATAGCACGGACCTCTCGACCACGACTCTTGATGCGCTTTACGCGTCTCAAGACTCACGAGATTGACATTGTCTCTCGAAGGTCGAAGTCACAATCGATGGCTTTAGTCACCGATCCCACTTCGGATCTTCTTCGAGTCGACACGTGGATTCTCCTAGCTGCTCTCGTGACATAGCGATGATCGTTAGAGCGACTTGAGGATGAGCGACTAGCCCTCCTAGCTCGGAAGTTTTCCCATGCTTACAAGAGGAGGAGGGATGGTAAAGAGGAGGTCCTGTGATTTGTTTGAGTGTGGTGGCCCCAACCACATCCGAGCAAACTGTCCCAAGCTTGGGAAGGGCAAAGGTGACTATGGCGGTCCAAGCAAGAACGACTACATCGACAAGAACCGCAACACGAAGCCCTCAGCACCTGACCAAGGCAAGAAGAAGTTCCGCAACTTTGGGAAGGCTAAGAAAGCTGTTCCATCGCGTCCTCACCGCCTCGATTTAACTGGACACCAGCGAGGTGGAGGGGTGGAGTGACGATGATGGGAAGGACGATCATGATCCCAAGGACGACGGTAACTTCTCCGGCATGTGCTTCATGGCCCTCGGGGGCGAACTGAGCGACAGCGAGCTGTACTCCGACTCCGATGAGGTTAGTCCCACTTATGACCAGCTTAATGATGCTTTTCTTAAGCTAGGTAGATTCCATGCTAAGTCTAGGGCTAAGTGTGCTGGGTTGGAGAAGGAAGTAGCTAGACTATCACGGGAGCTTACTTTACTTACATCTGCTCCCTCCCGTGATGAATGTGACACATACTGTGCTTTGATTGATGATATGGAAAAACTAAGGACCTTACATGATAGTGTGTCCTCTGAACTTGACATGATTAAGGTAGAGAACATTAGCCTTCTTGCTGAATTAGAGATGAGTAGGGTAGCACCTCCTTCATCCACTCTTTGTTGAGGCTACCGCTTGCACCTCATGTGAGGTTAAGGACAATTCGTTTAGAGGTCTTTATACCATGTTGCTTGATCTGCCTGAAACTTGTGAACATTGTAATAATCTCAAGATGAACTTAAAACGGGCAGATCACAAAATTGCTGAATTTCAAGCTGCGCTACTAGAGCCTATTGTTTCTTGTTTAAACTGTCCTAAGTTAACTGCTGAATTAGAATCTGTATCTAAGCAGTTTCAAGAAATGATTGATCACAGTAACAAATTGGCTCAGTATGCTTCTAAGGACCTTGTTAGCTCACCTTGCAATCATTGTAATAAACTAAAATGTGATTTGGTTGCATTGGATGAAAAATGTGTGAAGCTAACTAAGGACCTTCTAGAGACACAATCATCTGCTTGTATTGTGTGTCTTTGGGAAGAAGCCTAAGGGTTTGGTAGAGGCGCCTAGTGCGTGAACCAATCGCTATGAGGACTGTCCCCCCAAAGTCGGCTGTGCGTGCACAAGCCAATCTTTCCTCTGTTGTTGGTTCTTCTTCTGCTCCCTTTCCTTCTGCTGTCTCTTCTTCCCCCTGCTCTTCTTGCACCTCTCTCTTTCGGGAGTGTCAGTATCTTATGAAAACTCTCGAGAGGTTTGTAGGAGGCAAGAAGAAGCTCAATCTCATTCTAGATAAATCTAAAATTTGCAGATTTAATCAGGGTCTAGGATATGATATCCAGGAGGATATGAGGAAGCATCCACCTGTCGTGCTCAAAACCATAGCACCAGGTGTGATCAAAACTAAGCCCAGGACTGAGAAAGTCAATTTTAAGTCAGCGGGTTTTGTTCAAAGGATTTCTGACAGCAAGGTGATTCCACCTGCAGCTTCGGCCTCTCAAAAGGCGAAGTATCATTGCACCTTCTGTCAGAAAGATGGACATTTAGTTGATCATTGCTTCAGGCGCGCCAAGATCGCTAGAGAGACCGTGTTGAGTCTCTTAGGCACATTCGTGGTCGCCCCCGGATCTTGAGTGCACCTAAGACCAACACGAGGTCTAGATTTGTTCCATCTGATGATTTTGGGCAGCATCGAGGACTTGGTTTTTCTGAGTTTTCTGATTTTCGTTCTCATGCTTCCTTTGGTCGTAACTTCCGCCGTCCTGAGGGTAGATCTCGTTTTCCTTTCGAGATAGCTACCCATGGCGAGATCGACATGTTACTAGCACCGACTCGCTCTCCCATAGCGATCGGATCCGAACAGGTGAGATCTTTTGACTTGTTGAGTGACATAGGCGTAGGGTAGATAGAGGTCGGTCTTGCTTGACTACTTCATCATTCGTCGTGTTACTCAAGATTGGGTGCCAAAATCTTTGTTGATTCACCCGATCTTGAGACTTTACTCTGTTTGACTCGTGGTCGCCATTTGGGAAGGAAAGGTGCGGATTGTAGACTCGGTTGTTCTCGCCATATGATTGGAGATTCTCGTTGGTTTTCTTCCTAGCCCGTGCTCCGGTGATGAGGCGATCACCTTGGAGATGCTTCATTTGGCGCGTCATCGCTAAAGGTCTTGTGAGCATTAATGATTCTTTTATTTTAAAAGATGTTGCCTTAGTAAGTAAGTGCGATATAATCGCTTTCAGTCTCTCGACTTACTGATGGCGGTTTCGAGGTGAGCTTTAAGAAAAACAATTGCAAAATTCTTGATTCTTGGGTAGTCTAGTTTGCGGGATTTTCGATATGGGAGGATCTTTCGTGCTGATTTTTCCGGATCTTACGGTGATCCTCTCCGATGCTTAATTGCTTCTGAATCCTGTGATTTGACTTTCTGGCATAGGAGACTTGGTCATATAGGATTTGATCATCTGACCCGAGTTAGCGGCCACGATCTCATTCGTGGCTTGCCGAAACTTAAAATGGTCAAGGATCTTGTTTGTGCTCCTTGCAAGCACGGCAAAATGGTTCCGCTTCACATCCTCGATTCTGATGACTATGACGGATGCACTGTGTCAATCTGCTCCATATGGACACGAGAGGACCGGCCAGTGCGGTCGATGAGGAGGGAAGTGGTACGTACTTGTCGTGGTCGATGACTTCTCGAGGTATTCTTGGGTGTTCTTCTTAGCCTCGAAGGATGAGGCGTTTACCCTTTTCGTGGTCTTTTAGTAGGCTTTCTGTTGAGCTCCCGGTGTATTACGAGTAATTCGTGACCGATAATGGCACCGAGTTCAAGAATTCCTACTTTGAGAGTTTTGTGGTGAGGCAGTGTAGAGCACCGTTCTCGTCTCCATCGCCCCCAACAAAATGGCGTTGTGGAGAGGAAGAACCGTACCTTGGTCGAGATGGCGGGGCGATGCTTGATGAATACTCTACACCTAGGAAGTTTTGGGTGACGCAATTACTCCGCTTGTCATGTTTCTAATGAGTTTTTCTTAGGGCACTCTTGCATCGCACTTCTTATGAGTTGAGATATGGCGAAAACCCGGTGTCTCGCATTTTCGTGTGTTTGGTTGCAAGTGTTTTATTCTCAAGTCCGGGAACCTAGATAAGTTCTAGTCACGATCTTGTGATGGGATCTTTACGGGTTACTCGACTTCTTCTCGTGCCTATAGAGTGCAGGCTGCGAGTCTAGTAAATTGTTAGAGACACGTGAGGTGACCTTCGATGAGGCGGTCCGGGACTAGGCACGATATCTCGAGTTCTTTAGAGCGATCGAGTCCATCTTTGTGGACGAAGAGGAAGACGGAGATGAAGGTTGTCTACGATCCAGTTCTTCCTCCTCCTCTTGAGGTGCCTTCTTCCACTTGCACCTCGAGGAGATCGCCCTTACCTTCGCTTCTTACGAAGCTAGTGGCTCTGTTCCTATCTCATCGATCATGAGGTAGAGGCCACTTCTTCATCTCACCTGGACCTCCAAGACACATTCAAAGGACCATCCTTGAGAGAGATCATTGGAGACCTCTTGAGCGTGTCACACGTTCCAAAAGCGGTATGTCTCTATTCATCTCCATTCTCGCCTTTGTTGCCTCGTTTGAGCCCAAAGGCGTTTGTCATGCTCTTTCGATGAGTCATGGACTAACGCCATGCACGAGGAATTGGAAAACTTTGAAAGGAATAAGGTGCGGTCCTTGTTGAGCCCCTCAAGGTCACAATATCATTGGGACCAAATGGGTGTTCAAGAACAAGCAAAGTGAAGATGGGTTAGTCATTGAAACAAGGCTAGGATTTGGTAGCTCGTGGGTACTCTCAAGTTGAGGGTCTAGATTTCGAAGAGACTTTTGCCCCTGTAGCTAGACTTGAAGCCATTAGAATCCTGCTTGCCTTTGCAGCTTCTAAGGGTTTCAAGCTTTACCAGATGGATGTCAAGAGTGCCTTCCTCAATGGCCTTATTGAGGAAGAAGTCTATGTCGATGACCTCTGGTTTCGAGAACTCCAAATACCTAACCATGTCTCTGAGATTTCCAAAGCTTTGTATGGACTCAAGCAGGCTCCCAGAGCTTGGTATGAAAGGCTTAAGTCCTATCTGCTGAGCCATGGTTTTGAGATGGGTAAAATTGACAAGACCTTGTTCATCCGCCGTCTAGGCACTGATCTTCTGCTCGTCCAGATTTATGTGGACGACATCATCTTTGGCGGCTCCTCGCATGCTCTTGTTTCCCAGTTTTCCGATGTCATGAGCTCGGAGTTTGAAATGAGCATGATGGGCGAGTTGAGCTTCTTCCTTGGCTTCCAAATCAAACAAACTCGGGAGGGTACCTTTCTTCATCAAGGCAAATACACTCGAGACCTCCTGAAGCGTTTCGACATGAATGATGGAAAGCCAGTATCAACTCCAATGGCATCCACAGCTGCTCTGGATCCAGATGAAGACGGCGAACCTGTTGACCAAAAGGATTTCAGGAGCATGATTGGCTCTCTCTTGTACCTCACAGCCTCGAGACCAGACATACACTTTTATGTGTGTCTTTGTGCTCGGTTTCAGGCTTCTCCTCGCGTATCTCACCGTTAGGCGGTGAAGCGCATCTTTCGGTACCTTCGAGCTACCATTGACTATGGTATCTGGTACTCTTCCTCTTCTTGTCTATCTCTTAGAGCCTTCTCGATGCGATTTCATTGGTCAGAGGATAGATAGGAAGAGCACTTCTCGCACTTGCCAATTCATTGGCACTTCTCTTGTCTCCTGGTCGTCGAGGAAGCAATCCGGTGTTGCGCAATCCACTGCAGAGGCCGAGTACGTTGCTGCGGCCGGTTGTTGTAGCCAAGTGCTTTGGATGGTCTCGACCTGCAGGATTTCGGGCTATCTATCATTGCGTTCCACTCTTACGTGATAACACGTCTGCGATTTGCATTGCCAAGAACCCGTGCAACATTCTCGGACCAAGCATATTGATATCGATATCACTTTCTTCGAGACCATGTAGAGAAGGGTGACATTGTGCTCCAGTTTGTGGAGAGTGAGCACCAGTTGGCAGATATCTTCACTAAGCCTCTGGACAGCTCTCGGTTTTCAGCTCTGCGGGGAGAGCTTGGGGTGGTTTGTCCTTACGGACTGCTGTGAGGGGGAGCTTTGTGCTACTACTATATTATATTATATTATATTATATTATATTATACTATTACTCCTTTCTGGTTGCATTTCTTTTAATATTTTGGGTCGAAGTCCTTCCAGCATAGGTTAGAATGGTTCTCTTGCCAAATTGCTTTGACTGCTACTTCTTGTCTTGTGCTTCTAGGATGCTGCTTATTAGCTGGTTCTTCCTTCTCTAAGTAGAGCTTACTCACTTCTTATAGGTTCTAGCAGGGGTCGGGCCACCCTTGGGTAGACAGGGACAGTGTTTGCTCCTTAGTGTATGAGTTGATCAGCTGATAGTCCTAGAATCATATGGGGTAGATAAGAACCTGTCTGAGCGATAGTTTTCTCTATATCTTTTCTATGCTCTAAAGGACTGCCTTTTCTGGTTTACTTATCAGATTCTCGTTTTTGTTCGTTTGGTTCAGGGGGAGTTATTCTTGGTTATTTCATACTCTTAATTTTGTCATAACTCAACCTGAATTAAAAGATGCATCTCATTCTGAAGGGAATCTGGATTTTTGTGCAATTCATTCCGCATTGCATTATAATCAAATGGAGCCTTGTTTATTATCCCTTATGATATGTTTTCACTGTTTTACATCTTGCCATGATTTATGCTAAACTGCTAGATCTATCATGACTTTTTATGTGTAGTTTAGTCTTTGCCATGCTAAGGTATTTAAAAATGCTAAACTTGAATTAAAATCTTGTCATGTGACTCTTGAGACTAGTCTGGTTGAAACTATCATTTTATGATTTTCGCCATGTCAAGTAGGCTGAGTTGAGTCCTGAATCTCTTTTGAACTTTTGAGTAAGCTATGTCAGTTTGTTAAGAATCATGACTTATCTCTAATCACTGGTCTAAAAAAAACTTCAAAAGTAAAAATGATCTCTTTTGTGCGAAAAAACTGATCTCACCAAATCTTTCTCATGAGACGGCTTGCCATTGCACTAGGCATAAACTCAGGGGGAGCCTTGGATGACCTAAGATCACCTCCTTAAGTCTGTTGCTTGGAGTGGTCGCATAAGGCTTGGGATCTAGCACATGGCTAAAAAAAATGGTTGAAGCTCAGGAGGCAGTTGTGGATGGCACCTAGTCGAGCTTGTTTCTTGAGATAAAACCTTAAAGAGCCTTAAAGAAAAATGGTTGAAGCTTAGGAGGCAGTTGTGGATGGCACCTAGTCCAGAGCTTGCTTTACTGAGATAAAACCATAAAAAGTCTTCAGAAAAAGAAAAATGTGCTAAAATTGCTTATCATCAGAGAGACCAAGTTCTGGATAAAATAAGTCTTTCTTCAACTGGTAGCACTCTAAACTGTTCAGTATGAGTCTTCTTGGTTCAACTTAGATTATTTGACATGGCTTGTATCATCCTTGGATGCCTTTAGCTAGACTGCCATCTTGGTGTAATTGACTTGCTAAAAGAATTGGATCATTAATCAGATTATGGATTTTCTGTCTTAGCTATTCTCTACATCAATTGTCATGATCTTGATAGCATTCTTCTGTGTTATGGCTTGGTGTAATTCTCTAATAATCATTTTGAATAATCTACATGGCTCCTAATGCTTAAAATGAACATCATATAGTCTTTTCCTCCCTTTTCTACATATTGATGATTTTATTGCCAAAGGGGGAGAATGTTTGTGAAAAAAAGCCTTCTGAAGAAAAGCCTTGAGTTTTGTGCGAAAATTGCTCTTTCATCTCATCTCAAGTCTTTTTCTTTTTGTCAACTTGGTCTTGAGCTTAATTACTCTTGTTTAGACCTTGGTTGACTGTAATCTCAAACTCATCTTATGCTTTTTCGGTAATTGTCAATATACTCATCAAGGGGGAGATTGAGAGACCATGTGAGAGGTCCTCCACTCTGAGTGATGAGTATTTGACAAGTGTGTTGATTAGATTGAGGTTTGAGTTTTTCGGTTTGGACTGTTTCTGGGCTGAGTCAGGGAAATCGGAACTACCGCTATGTATGGAGCGGAAGTTCCGATAAATCAGAACTACCGGCGTTGGAAATAGGATCTTCCGATTTATCTGGGTTTTGGTCTCGGCTGAAGGAAATCGGAACTTCCGCACAAGGGGTAGCGGAGTGTCCGATAATTCTGACATTGAGTGTTCTCTGAGTTGCTAATCGGAATTAAATATCTGGAAAGTCGGATGTTCCGAAGATCGGAAGTACCGCAGTGTTGAGCGCGGAACTTCCGATAAACCTGACAAGTGCGGATGTTCCGGAAATCGGAACTTCCGCTGTGGTAAGTGCGGAACTTCCGATTGTGTCCAGAACTGTGCAGAGAAGGATAAATTGTGATTTTGATTGTGTATGAGTTTGAGTCTTATACAAATATTGATGCTATGATATTGTGCAATGCTATGTGATGTGTTTTTATGCTGTGTTGTTGCGGGGCATCAAGATGGAGTCGTGGCGAGACACGTGGACCGGACTAGGCGCAGGAGGCGTTGAGGTCAGAACGGTCGGGATGTGTCGAAGACGGCGTGAATCTTGAAGCGGTTGCGAGTCGTGCACAACAAGGTGTACGGGAGGCTTCCAGAAGGTGCGCAAGGGGCGAAAGGGTCTTTTCGCAAAGCGGCAAAAATGGAGGCGGTTCCGTTCGGGTGTAGCGGGCTTAATGGGTTGGAGGCCCATTAGCAAAGGCTATAAATAGGGGAGAACCCTGGAGTTAGGGTTAGACTTTTGGAGAGAAAATTAGGGTTAGCTCTAGAAAAGGATTTGTTTTGCTTTTTGAGAGCATGTTGAGATGGAGAGTATGAACTGAAACCTATTGTAATCATTCCTCTTTGCTTTACCTCTGTAATCCATGTTTCAATCCAATGAAATCTGAGGTTTTGATTATTTGATTTTGCAACTCTTCCTCTCTCTGTTCTTGTTGAATATCTAGGGTTTTGATGTATCTCTTGATTCGTCTTATGAAATAGCTTGAATCTTCATATCTAGAATCGTTTTGATATTGCTAATCTATTATCAAAGTTTCATAAGCTAAGAATCTGAGAATCGTACCTATTGCGAGTTTTGGTCTTTCTTGCCCCTTTCTCAAGAAATCCGTTTTTGGCTCGATTATTGAATCTTTGGTTGCGATTCTTCTCCATAAGGTCAAGATGGTGTTTAGGATGATGTCCTGTAAAACTTGACCTGAGAAGAGCATTCAAGATTAAGTAGTTTGGATTTTTGGGCAAAAACTCGAGCGTTCTGTTCTTCGGTCAGGATAATCGGAGCTTCCGATTTTATACAGCGGAAGTACCGCAAGCGGAACTTCCGCGTCATACACTGCGGAACTTCCGCACCTTACTGGCCGGAGCTTCCGATTTCCAGAAGAACAGCCCGAGGTTTGTTTTTGTTATTTGATCTTGCTTCATTTACTTTCTTTAGACTTCCAGAGATCTTTGTAGGCTTGTTTTAAATACAGTAAAGGGGAGTATTAATTTTTAGGCACCATTCACCCCCCCTCTGTTGCCATTTCGGTCCTTCAGTTGGAGGTAGCACGTTCACTCATGTTTCAAATGAATGTGCCAAAGGGATTGTGGAGTGAGGCAGTGATGACGGCAGCGTATCTCATCAATCGCATGCTGTCTCGAATACTTGGGACAAGGTCTCCAGCTGAACTTCTTTTGGGTTAGCGGGAGTTCAAGGTGTCTCCCAAGGTGTTTGGTTGTGTGTTTTGTTCGAGATCATAGACCAGTAGTTGGCAAGTTGGATCTATAGGTATTGAAATGTATCTTTATAGGCTATTCATCATGTCAGAAGTGCTATAGATGCTGGAGCCCAATTGAACGAAGGTTGTTTGTGAGTATGGATGTGATATTCTGGGAGTTTGAGCCTTACTACACGAGTGGAGGTAATCATGATCAATATTTGGAGTTCTCTTTTATTACTGAGGGTGACAATCAAGAGGGTGGGGGAACAAGGAGAGTCAACGAGAAGATGAAGTCATTGTGGGGACAATTCCGTGCCCAAACCTGACAAAAAAATATACAAGAGATGTGATATCCCCAAAAGAATTGAAGGTTTATCAGCGAAGACGCTTTGGGAAACAGGGGGAGAAGCAGATAGACAAGCAGTCAGCACCTGAGCCATCAATGGAGTTTTCAGAACAGCCAGAACCAGAATAGCCACAGCCTGAATAGCCAGCCTTGCATGTTGATCCAGTCCCAAATCCCTCCTCGGGCCTCTCTCCATCAAGTTCCTTGCCTCCCCTTGGGGCGAGTGGTAATGTTCATTCTACACCCTCCCATCTAGAGTCACCACTTGCACAACGTAGGAAAACTAGAGCTAATGCAGGAAAGCCTCCAGTCCAGTATGGCTTTGAGCATGACATTGTAAATTTCATCTCATATTCTCATATCTCACCTGCTTACAAAGCATTCATTGCATCTCTTCAGACGGTTCATGTTCCAAAGGATTGGCGAGCTGCTAAGCAGGATCCCAAGTGGAAGGATGCCATGAGAGAGGAACTTAGTGCACTTCAAAAAAACAAGACATATGATCTTGTTCTACTTTCATTAGGAAAAAGGGCAGTAAGATGCAAATAGGTGTTTACGATTAAGCAAACTCCTGAGGCAAGACAGAGATATACAAAGCATGGTTGGTTACAAAATGTTATAGTCAAACATATGTGATATACTATGATGAGACGTTTGCACCAGTGGCGAAGATGAGCACAATAAGAACGTTGATCTTTGTGCAATTAACTTTGGATGGTCTCTACATCAGTTGGATGTGAAGAATGCTTTTCTACATGGTGATTTGCAAGAAGAGGTATATATGAAGATCCTTCCAGGCTTTGAGAACAGGCAGATGAGAGAATGTGTGTAAACTCAAGAAGTCTTTATACGGTCTAAAGCAGTCACCAAGGGTGTGGTTTGATAGATTCAGGTGTTCAGTCTGTAGTATGGGCTAGTTTCAGTGCAATGGATATCATACTGTGTTTTATAGACATAGAGGATTACACATCACCATATTAGCAGTCTATGTTGATGATATTGTGATTACTGGAGATGATGCTGAGGAAATCAATTCCTTGAAAAAATTGGGAGAAGCATTTGAGGTGAAAGATCTTGGACCTCTTCGATACTTTCTTAGAAATAGATTGCCTGTTCTTTGAATGATATAGTTCTCTCCCAGAGGAAGTATGTCCTTGATCTGCTGGCAAAAACAGGTATACTTGGGTGTCGCCCTATTGCTTCACCTATTGATAGGAATCACAAGATATGTGCTGAGTTGAGAGATCCAGTTAACAAGGAAGCTTATCAAAGGCTTGTTGGGTGTCTCACTTATCCGTGTCATACAAGACCTGATATTTCATATGCAGTGAGTGTGGTTAGTCGATATATGCATGATCCTAGAATAGGACACACTGATGTTGTCTATCAAATTTTGCATTATTTAAAGAGTAGCCCTGCGAAAGGCATTTGGTTCAGAAAGAATCAACATGTGAATATAGAAGGGTATTGTGATGCTGATTTGGCGAGCAGTGTAGATGACCGGAGGTCTACCTCTGGATATTGCATCTTCGCGAGAGGTAACCTTGTGTCATGGAGAAGCAAGAACTAGGAGGTTGTGGCTCGGTCTACTGCAGAAGTAGAGTACAGAGCAATGGCATTGAGTGTGAGTGGAATGATATGGATGAAGAGTTTATTATCCGAGCTTCGAGTATGAAGGAATAATCTATTGGTGTTGTATTGTGATAATAAATTTACAATCAACATTGCTAACAATCCAGTACAGTATGATCGTACCAAACATGTTGAGATTGATATGTTTTTTTAATTAAAGAGAAGCTCGATGGTAGGGTACTGAAGTTGGAGTATGTCAAGTTTGGTGAATAGTTGGCTGACTGTTTCACTAAAGGGCTAGTTCCTAACGAGTGTTCTACAATATGGAACAAGATAGACATGATTGATATCTTATGCTCATCTTGAGGGGAGTGTTGGAGAGTTCAAGTTCGAGTCAAATATAGAAGTTGTATTAGAGTCTAATTGTATTCCAAGACTAAATAAAGGGTGTGAGGTCTGTAAGACAACACATATTATTCCAAAAAATCAACACTCCAAAGGTGCACAACAAATTTTGTTCTCTCAAAATTATACTGTCATACGTCTAGAACAATGCATGCATTTAATTTATTCTTCCAATCCCATTTTCCAGCGTGTGCGTGGAAAGCCATGTCCTGATCTTGGACTCAGCCTGCAGTCTTCAGCGCGTCCTGGATGATCGCAGTCACTGCAAGGGTGCCAATTGGACCATTCTTGTAAGCATAAAGCATCGAACCTATACATAAACAAAAGAAAGAAACCAAAAGCATAATCCTTCACAGCAGTAGATCGCAAATATATACATACAAACCTCTCAGTCCAGATGATCTGTCAGTGCCAGCTAGATTATTTTTTACCACATTTCTGTATGGAGATGATTTTTCTTGTGTCAGTACAAGTCATTGCAGAAGGAACATAATAAATGTAATGTAATGTATGAAATGAACTGAATTACTCACAGTTCAGTCAAGTTCCCAACAAGGACAAGAGAGAGGATTTCCAACGGCACCGTGCCTGCCAGCGTGTTCCCATTCAGTCGCCTGCCAAAACAAAGAAGGTAAAAGTATTAATTTGTTGAGTCCAGAGGAATTGCACTGCACCGATCTGTACTTTGTGTATTCAACTTATGCTTCAAGGTTGTTATGGGCTTCGAGTTTCCAATTTTTAGATCACTGGTTGGTGTCTACGAAAACTTATGATTGCATTTGTGGATACGGCAAAATTTGGTCTAGCAACTTTGAGAAAACTTAGAATTGTATTTGCAAGTTTTCTTTTGATAAATTTAGGAGCAAGCACATACAAGAACTGCAATGTTTTGATGTTGCCCAGAGAAGACGGGATAGAGCCACTCAGTGCATTCTTCTGAAGCTCCAATTTCTCAAGGTTCGTCAGATTGCCCAACGATGGAGGTATAGCTCCTGTCAGGTTGTTGCCATTAAGCCTCCTGAGGACATCAACACATTTTTGCAGTTCAAACAACAGACAGAGTTCACCAGTCTTTCAGCATTCAGTATCTGAAATTGTTGTAACGAAATTCATACAGATAACGCAGCGTGCTGACGGTGCCAAGGGAAGCCGGTATCTCGCCGGTGAGCAAGTTGTCCTGAAGATCAAGGCTCACCAGACTACTCAGGTTGGCTAGTGCTGTTGGTATTGATCCATTCAGGCCATTCCCAAACAACTCACTGCAAACATGGGCAAATAAATTTTTAGCAACTTAGCACTTGAGTGTAATTTGTGACGTTTCTCAGCAAGAGGAAGTACTTACAGGTACTGAAGGTTCTTCAGTCCGCCCAGTTGCGGAATCAGAGGGCCTGAGATACCTCCTGCCCCCAAATCCCTGCACAAGAAATAGATATTTACACTTCAATATACACAAGGTTTTCAGATAAGTATCATTAAATACTGACCCAAGAAGACTAATTTACGCAATAACATGCGGTTTTCGTTAGTCAAAACTTGTGAATCTTGAAGGGATTGCTCAAATAAGAATGCTAACTTTCATCCATAGGCTGTACTTTACGTACTGAGGAATGATCCTACGCTTTCCTAGAAGAAAAGTAGAAAACTATACAGATCGTAAAGCAAAGCAAATTGCCGTTACTAACAGTTTAAACTTCAGACCTAATGTAAAATTTGATGTTCAGAACAAGGAGCAAAAAGAAAAATGGATGTGGCATACACACGGATGACGGAGTTGTCATTGTTGCAGGTGACATGAAACCAAGTGCAGGGATTGACAAGGGTTGGATCCCAGCTCTGCAGCACATTGTTGGGGTCCTTCCATGCTAGCCTTTGCGAGTACAGAATGTCACCTTCAGATCTCAACATTCAAAATTAGCATATACATCTTTCAGAAAAGAATTCACTTAAAAAATATTCATCTATATGATTGATGGCACAGGAAGTATGTGTATACCTTCAGTGTTGCAGCTCACAAGAGTTGCAAGAGCAAGAAGAAGGCCAGTGAGGAGTGCTGCTGCAAATTGAACCGCCATTGCTGTAAACCTGAGATGAGATGTATTTGGTACACTGAAATGTTAAGAGAGGGAAGGCTTTTATATACAATTGTTCTGAGAAATTCGGGAATGGTTTTCTGACCCAAAGCATTGAAACTTTCCTGGTCAAGTTTAGCTTTTCTCCTCCATTGACCTGATGTTGTACTCTTCTGAAGAATGCCGTGCCAAATAATTCCTGGAGTAGATTTATCATACTGGGTTTCTGACCAAGGAAACTTCAGTCTGTAACCCTGTACAATTTCATTTACTGATGGCGTGGCGGATACAGCCTCATTAGATTATTTTGGAACCACGAATTTCAATGAAATACATGGAGTACTGCATAAACGGTAAATCGGATGTTACATTGAAAGATAACTAGATAAAAATTGACCAAATTATGCATTTTTATCATAAATTTTAAGCAGGTTTACATAATTATTACAATATTTTTTGTCGAACCTGCCGTAACAGTATCGTAAAAATAAGCTACTCTTTCCTTTTTTTAAAAGCTTCCCTTGTACTTTCATGTTCTCGTTAATACCAGCTGAAATTCTGGAGGAATAGTGTAACTTATGCTACATTTTTTTATGGTCTGAAGACGCAATACTGCCCTAGTGCTGCAAGCCCTAGCCGCCTTAGCACTGTGCCAGCAGCCGACTTCCTCTGCCGTGCTGCACACCCTGCCTCCTTGCCACTGTACTGCTCCCAACTGCTACGGCAGCCCTGCCGCGCCAAGCCTGATTTACATGACTAAAAGACAAGTGATGTTGTATCGGGTTTGCACATACTAGTGATGTTGAGTTGTGTTATGTGCTTATACTGTTGTTGTATGTTTTTGAAGTAGATTATTGGTTTTATCATTGGAGTGTTGTTTCGACTTCGGTGCCGCTTTTGCATCGTTCTGATTTACATGATTAAAAGACAAGTGCATAGTAGAGATTTACACATCGGGTTGTTTGACATTTGTCTTTACAATTATATTACCATGACCTTTATTTATGCTTAATTAAATATCATACTGATGATGATATGATAATGACAATGACATGGTAATGGTGATGATGTGATGATAATGGAACATGTTAATGGATAATGGAACAAAATGAATTTTTGCATCATATGCACAATCATGCCATGAATGATGGAGATCACTTCTGGTGATCATATGATATCTACCTTGGTGGTAGAATCCACAGGAGTGGAGAGACCCCCGGTTCCTTATTGAACGAGCTGAAGAAAGGGTGAACACTATTGCAGGTGTTTACTCATGCTATACTGATATAAGCAATGAGATGAGCAAAAGAGCATGTATAGTAAATATACATTGCATTAATGGGGAGTTGATGACATTACTTGAACACATGAATAATGATTATACTATCCTTCATAATTGGTAAACTGTTTGTTTATTGTTCTATTTTGTTCTTGTTGAGTCTTGGTCTCAATCTTGTTTTGTTGTTGTTTTTAGGTGATCGTTGACGGCGACATGGATGGATGGAGTAGCACATGTGCATCACATGAAAACAATCATACGGACATATTTACTTAATTACTTTAACTAAATATAGAGATATGATACTTTCATATAGAGTTGATTAATAGACTTGGTTGTCATTAGTTTAATGTTTAGAGCTTGGTTTATTTATTTATTGTTTGATTATATTATTAATCGTGCTAACCAATATTTCCGAGCGCAATGGTTCGAGATGTCCGTCGGGCACGAGTGACCCGAGCGTTTCTCAGGCGGGTGTGACTTGAGCGTATTTGGGCGTGTGGTTCCAAGGTGTGAGATTTAAACGTTTATGCATTTATATTGTCTTGTTTTATTGATAGGTGGCCTGTTGTGGGGTTTATTCTATATATTGCTTGATAGAATTATGGGTAAATATGGTTGTTAGTGAGAATGATTTAGGTGACATTCTTGGCTTTGTGAAGGGTCAGGGTGTTACATCCAACAGCGGCACTGCACAGACTGAGCGACGGTCGTGGTGCATCTCCACGAGAGCCCCTCGCTGGCAAAGAAGGTGGGGCTTGCCAATGTGGGCCTCGGCAATGGCACGGCTCGGGCCGGTGTAGTTGTGTGTCAAGGTTGAGCTAGAGGAGGTTCAGCATTGATGAACACCAGGTGCAAAAAGCAGGAAGAGTGAGAAAGGAAAAGAGAGAGTAGGAAGGGGGAGGCTCGGGAGGGAGAGAGAGAGAGAGGGGAGGAGAGGAGAGGAAGAAGTGAGGAGGAAGAAGGTGGTTTTTGAGAATGGCATGTGGGCCCATCAACTTTTTCAATTTATTTGCTTATTTTGCTAATTGGACTGCTTACGTGTCAAAACCCGAATCCTAAGACCAACTCACATGTCAAAACATCTACCATACCATGCCAACTTGGAGAAAACCACCTTCAATCGGTCTCAATAGTAAAATAAATGGTATTGATAGTTGAGTGGTTGAAATTTAAACTTTTGTAAGAGTTGAAGGATGTCGAATGGACATATTCCTTTGCGAAAAGTGCAAAATACACTATTCCAAATATAACAAAAAAAAAATTGTCATCGGCTTAGTAATGTTATAGTATGCACATTAAAAAAAACTCCATTGTGAAATTTGTGCATATTGTGCACGATTCGTCTTTTTGCAAATGGGGACGCAGGACCCAACCAAAATTTTGTTATAAACAAAAAAATGTGTTTTCAATCCGGGAGATGATCATTGGCATGCTCTTGAGAGGGTAATGCGCTATCTAAAAGGTACAATGAGCTATAGCATTCACTATACCGGGTATCCTAGGGTACTGGAGGGTTATAGTGACTCAAACTAGATATCTGATGCTGATGAGATTAAGGCCACAAGTGGATATGTCTTCACACTTGGAGGTGGCGCTGTTTCATGGAAGTCTTGCAAGCAGACCATCTTAACAAGGTCAACAATGGAAGCAGAACTCACAGCATTAGATACTGCCACTGTTGAAGCCGAATGGCTTCGAGAACTCTTGATGGATTTGCCAGTGGTTGAAAAACCGATACCGGCTATTCTGATGAACTGTGACAATCAGACTGTGATTGTCGAGGTGAACAGTTCTAAGGATAATATGAAGACATCAAGATATGTGAAGACAAGACTGAAGTCTGTCAGGAAAATGAGAAACTCTGGAGTAATAGCTTTGGATTATATCCAAACAGCTAAGAATTTGGCAGATCCCTTCACAAAGGGTTTATCACGGAATGTGATAGACAATGCATCGAGGGAGATGGGTTTGAGACCCACGTGAGTTATACCATAGTGGTAACCCATCCTATGTGATAGGAGATCCCGTGAAGTAGAATTGGCGAAACAAGCTATTGGTTAACTGGTAGGAGAGTACTTTTATAGACCCACTCCATTGGAGATGCAATTTTCTCCTAAATCTGTATGGCAGGATGATTTTTATCTTAATGTATTCTGTGGCTTGTTTAAGCAAAGATGCTGTCCTACAGAGCAGTCTTGAAAGAACACACTTATATGAGCCCGACTGCTAGTCACAGTCTATGAGATAGGGTAATCTCTAGGAAGCTCATGAATAGGCCAGGAGTATGACTTATATGCTCCAACCCGCGGGGATGCCTTGCAGCCTTGTATCAGTTAAGGACTTAAGTGAAACCTATTCACACAAAACTGTCAATTCAAGGCTTAGTCCATTGTGCAGTTGTGGATAAGTGTAGCTTCTGTTCTAGGTGGATGTTCAACCTTAACCGGTCTCCATCAAAACACTGGTATATTAAAACAATCTCTGTGGATCAAGGCATTTGACATGTGCCTTTGGGATCTGGTGGGGGATTGTTGGAATTAATACGGGCTTGGCCCAATTTTAACTCTAATTAATTCCTGGAAAATCTCAAAGACCCATGTGCACGTGCTAAAACTGTTTAGTCCCACATGGAGTATTAATGGGGAGTTACACCACTTTATAAGGTGGATCGTGGTAACCCCCTTGTAGAATTGGAGAGAGTCAACACACGCGCGCGCTCGCTCGCTCGCTCGCCGAGCCGTGCCGTGCGTATGCGTGTGCGTGTGCGTGTGCGCGCCTACGCAGGCGCGTCGGGTGCGCGCACGTTTTTCTTTATCTATTCGAAAATCGAAACGCACTGACTCGCAATAATGGCATTAACAAGCGGATTTGGCGAGAACGGTTCGATTACTAGTAGCTCTTGTTAGCTTGGTTGATGGCGACCGTTTTCAGTCTCTTTATTTTTTGTGGTCCATTAAAAGAACAATGAACTGTTCGTGAGACTCTTCCTCTCCATCTTTCACTCCACGCGACTAAGACAGACTTCTCCACCGTTTTGCTGTTTTCTCTAGCGATCTCCATCCCGACGAGGCTCGTGTATGGTCGAACCGGGAGAGCAGGCCTCCGGAACCCCGTCCTTGAAGGCTTACACGAGCGATGACGAATAAGGTTTTTGGAGAGCGTTCGCGCGACTGCTTGCTGCTTCGTCATCATCCAATCCTCTGCTTCATCTACATCAACTGCACGACTACGTCCACTACGCCATGGCGAACGACAACACTTCTACTGCTGCTGCTCCTTCAACTGGTTCTGGGTATATCAATCTAATCCTTGTACTTTGTTTATCTTTAATTTATATTATTGTTTTGAACACTGAGATAGAAATGCTAGTTTTTGTTTTGTTAGAAATTGGTATGACTATGGTATTCATGTTTATCTGTCTTATGCAAAAGGCTATAATATTATTCATGATTTATCTTGTACATTTCTGGATTAAAGTAATTCGAAAAATGCTTATATTTTCAACAATCCAAAAACCTTATTTTAGGCATTTTTTTGTCAACTGGCTTTGCTGCTGCGCTCAAACCCTCTGAATTCGATGGCGCGAATTATAAGAGGTGGCGCACCAAGATGGTGCTTTGGTTAACTGCCATGAACGTTTTCCATGTGGTAAATGGCAAGCCTGAAGGAACCCTTACTCCTGAACAGGAGCAAGCGTTCGAGGCTGCTGATAACCTTTTCAAATGTGCCATGGTTAGCATTCTTGGTGAGAAGTTAATCGATGCATACATGGTGATCAAAACAGGGAAAGAGATGTGGGATGCACTCGAGGCCAAGTTTGGGGTCTCGAATGCAGGAAGTGAACTGTATCTCATGGAGCAGTATCATGATTACAGAATGTTTGATGGCCGTTCTGTAGTTGAACAGGCTCATGAGATACAATCCATGGCCACAGAACTTGAGCACTTCAAGTGTGTGTTACCGGACAAGTTTGTTGCGGGGGGCATTATTGCCAAGCTTCCTCCTTCTTGAAGGAATTTTGCTACTACTCTGAAACACAAGAGACAAGAGTTTTCTGTTGAAAATCTCATTGGGTCTCTTGATGTTGAAGAAAAGGCGAGAGCAAAAGATACACACACTAGAGGTAATGAGGGACATTCTAGTGCCAATGTGGTGCAGAAAAAGAATGGCCAAGCTCAGAAGTTCAAAGGCAAGAACAAGACCGCACAAACAACTAGCTTCAAGAAGAAGAAGAAGAATACAAAGGATGGTTTTTTGCTTTGTGTGTGGCGAATCTGGTCATTGGGTCAAGGATTGCAGCCAACGCAAAGGTGGGAAGAATCAGCAAGGGCAGAATTCCAAGTCTGCTAATATTGTTGTTGGTACCACTGAGACGGGAACATCAGGGTATGGTAATTTACCTACTGTTCTTTCCGTATGTCAAACTACCGATTGGTGGATAGACACTGGTGCTAACATACATGTGTGTGCTGATATTTCTTTGTTTTCTTCTTACCAGGTTACTCGGGATTCAGCCGTTCTAATGGGGAACGGGTCACATACTACTGTTCATGGTGTTGGTACGGTCAATCTGAAGTTTACTTCGGGGAAGATTGTGCAACTCAAGAACGTGCATCATGTGCCATCCATAAATAAGAATCTCATCAGCGGATCTCTTCTGTGTAGAGATGGCTTTAGACTGGTGTTTGAATCCAATAAATTTGTTGTGTTCAAGTGTGGACAATTTGTTGGTAAAGGCTATATGTGCGGAGGCTTGTTCCGCCTATCTCTTTCGGATTTGTGTAATAGTGTTGTGAACCATGTTTGCAGTGGTAATGAGACTACTATTTGGCATTCATGACTTTGTCACATAAATTTTGGTTGCATGACGCGTTTAGCCAGTTTAGAGTTAATCCCGAAATTTACCCTTGTCAAATGTTCTAAGTGTCAAGTTTGTGTACAATCAAAGCAGCCTCGTAAGCCTCATAAGGCCGCAGAGGTAAGAAACTTGGCACTATTAGAACTCATACATTCAGATCTGTGTGAGATGAATGGTGTGTTGACAAAAGGTGGTAATAGATATTTCATGACTTTGATTGATGACTCCACTAGGTTCTGCTATGTGTATCTTTTAAAAACTAAAGGTGAAGCACTTCACTACTTTAAAATCTATAAGGCAGAAGCTGAGAACCAACTTGAAAGAAAAATCAAAAGGGTTAGGTCTGATCGTGGAGGCGAGTACTTTTCTAATGAGTTCAATTTATTCTGTGAGGAGCATGGTATAATCCATGAGAGGACACCTCCCGATTCACCCCAGTCAAACGGGATTGCTGAAAGAAAGAATCGCACTCTAACTGAGTTAGTTAACGCCATGTTAGACACATCGGGTCTTTCCAAAGCATGGTGGGGGGAGGCTATATTGACTTCATGTCATGTCCTGAACAGGGTTCCTGCAAAGAATAAAGAGATAACCCCATATGAACAATGGGAGAAGAAAATACTATCACTTTCATACTTGCGTACTTGGGGTTGTTTGGCGAAAGTCAATGTGCCAATTCCCAAAAAGCGTAAGCTTGGACCAAAAACCGTGGATTGTGTCTTTCTAGGCTATGCTCACCATAGTGTTGGATATAGATTTCTAGTGGTGAAATCTGGAGTACCTGATGTGCATGTCGGTACAATTATGGAGTCCAAAGATGCTACATTCTTTGAGGATATTTTTCCAATAAAATATATGCCTAGTTCATCGAGTCAGGAGCCTGATACAACTCCTGAACCTGCCTTTCCAATGGAATATTTTGAGCAAACCCCTGAGCAAATTCCTGAGGAGGAAGACAATGAAACTCTGAGGAAGAGTAAAAGACAAAGGACTGCAAAGTCTTTTGGTCCTGATTTCATTGTGTACCTTGTGAATGATACTCCAAGTACCATTTCTAAGGCATATGCTTCTTCAGATGCAGAATACTGGAAGGAAGCAGTCCGTCGTGAAATGGATTCCATTATTTCTAATGGAACTTGGGAGATCACTGAGCGTCCTTATGGTTGTAAACCTGTAGGATGTAAGTGGGTGTTCAAAAAGAAGCTTAGACCTGATGGTACTATCGAGAAGTACAAGGCAAGGCTTGTGGCCAAGGGTTATACCCAAAAGGAAGGCGAAGATTTCTTCGATACTTATTCACCTGTGGCTAGATTGACCACTATTCGAGTACTACTATCTCTGGCTGCCTCACACGGTCTTCTCGTTCATCAGATGGACGTTAAGACGGCTTTCCTAAATGGAGAGTTGGATGAGGAGATTTCCATGGAACAGCCAGATGGATTTGTAGTAAATGGTCAAGAAGGAAAGGTGTGTAAGTTGTTGAAATCTTTGTATGGTCTTAAACAAGCACCTAAGCAGTGGCATGAAAAGTTCGACAGAATTTTAACATCTACAGGCTTTATTGTGAATGAAGCTGGCAGATGTGTGTATTATCACCATGGTGGGGGCGAAGGAGTCATTCTATATCTGTATGTTGATGACATACAGATCTTTGGGACCAACCTTAATGTGATTAAGGAGGTCAAGGATTTCTTGTCTCAAAACTTTGAGATGAAAGATCTGGGAGTAGCTGATGTTATCTTGAACATCAAGCTGTTGAGAGGTGATGAAGGTGGGATTACATTATTGCAAACCCACTATGTGGAAAAGATTCTGAGTCATTTTGGTTATAGCGACTGCAAATCCTCTCCAACACCTCATGATCCTAGCATGTTTCTTAGGAAGAATCAGAGAATAGCCAGAGACCAATTGAGATATTCTCAGATAATTGGTTCACTCATGTATTTAACTAACTGCACCAGGCCTGACATCTCGTTTGCTGTGAGCAAACTAAGCCGTTTTGTTTCCAATCCAGGAGATGATCATTGGCATGCTCTTAAGAGGGTAATGCGCTATCTAAAAGGTACAATGAGCTATGGCATTCACTATCTAGGGTATCCTAAGTCTCGGAGGGTTATAGTGACTCAAACTGGATATCTGATGCTGATGAGATTAAGGCCACAAGTGGATATGTCTTCACACTTAGAGGTGGCGCTGTTTCATGGAAGTCTTGCAAGCAGACCATCTTAACAAGGTTGACAATGGAAGCAGAACTCACAGCATTAGATACTGCCACTGTTGAAGCCGAATGGCTTCGAGAACTCTTGATGGATTTGCCAGTGGTTGAAAAACCGATACCGGCTATTCTGATGAACTGTGACAATCAGACTGTGATTGTCAAGGTGAACAGTTCTAAGGATAATATGAAGACATCAAGACATGTGAAGACAAGACTGAAGTCTGTCAGGAAAATGAGAAACTCTGGAGTAATAGCTTTGGATTATATCCAAACAGCTAAGAATTTGGCAGATCCCTTCACAAAGGGTTTATCACGGAATGTGATAGACAATGCATCGAGGGAGATGGGTTTGAAACCGACGTGAGTTATACCATAGTGGTAACCCATCCTATGTGATCGGAGATCCCGTGAAGTAGGATTGGCGAAACAAGCTATTGGTTAACTGGGAGGAGAGTACTTTTATAGACCCACTCCATTGGAGATACAATTCTCTCCTAAATCTGTATGGCAGGATGATTTTTATCTTAATGTGTTCTCTGGCTTGTTTAAGCAAAGATGCTGTCCTACAGAGCAGTCTTGAAAGAACACACCTATATGAGCCCGACTGCTAGTCACAGTCTATGAGATAGGGTAATCTCTAGGAAGCTCATGAATAGGCCAGGAGTATGACTTATATGCTCCAACCCGCGGGGATGCCTTGCAGCCTTGTATCAGTTAAGGACTTAAGTGAAACCTATTCACACAAAACTGTCAATTCAAGGCTTAGTCCATTGTGCAGTTGTGGATAAGTGTAGCTTCTGTTCTAGGTGGATGTTCAACCTTAACCGGTCTCCATCAAAACACTGGTATATTAAAACAATACTGTGGATCAAGGCATTTGACATGTGCCTTTGGGATCTGGTGGGGGATTGTTGGAATTAATACGGGCTTGGTCCAATTTTAACTCTAATTAATTCCTGGAAAATCTCAAAGGCCCATATGCACGTGCTAAAACTGTTTAGTCCCACATGGAGTATTAATGGGGAGTTGCACCACTTTATAAGGTGGATCGTGGTAACCCCCTTGTGGAATTGGAGAGAGTCAACACACGCGCTGTAATACTCTGAAAAATAAATAAATATATACTAATAACGTCTTTAAGGGCTTGTGCGTAATTAAATAAAATAGTACATAAAAATAGAATTTTAGAGTTTTTAAGAGCTATATAAATAGATTGTGGGAATTCTAGAAACCCTAGCCATATTTTCTTTTTTTTTCTCTCCACCCAGCCGCCACACACACCCACTGCGCCGTCTCTTTTTTTTCTTTCGTCGCCTGAGTCGCCTGTGCCGCATGCGCTCTGCGCCCACGGCCGAACGCCTGCAGCCGCTTTGTGCGATAAGATCGCTGCGCCTGGCCGAACGCTGCGACCTTTGTGCGCTTGTTTACCCGGCCGGTAGCGTGTGTGAAGCGATCGGGCGTGAGCTCCTGCGGTGCGGAAGCCAGCGATCGAGTCTCCTGCGCGTGGAGCCGCCCGCCCAATGCGTGGATGAAGTCTGCTGCTGCGTTTGTGCGTGTGTGAAGGTTTTTTTTTAGCATCTCCCGAAGGCAATCTCAGCCAGAGTAGGTGCGTGTGCTGTGGGTTTCATTTGTTTATTTGTGTACTGCCTTGGTTAATTAATTTGGTTCACGTAGCTAAGTTTGTATGCAATAAGGATTAAGGATTGCATGCCTCGGTTGCCGTTAGTAATTAGTGTTTTCACATAGCTAATTAGGTATGCAGCAAGGAGTACCTTAATGAGATTTGCATGGCTCGGTTGGCACTAGTGGTTTGTTTTTCTTGGCACGTAGCTAAGTATACATGCAGCAATTAGAGATTATAATCGAGATTAATTAGAGAGGTTTTATAATTTTCTAATAGAGGGGCCGAATAATGAGTCTGTTTAGCCTGCTGTTCTGTTGAACGATTTTTTTCGGATACCTTAATGGCGAATTTTGGAAATGTCATCTACTAGTTAATTGTATATAATTTCGATATCTTTCTATAGCATATTTAAACATGTCAATCGGATAAGTAGAATTCGAGTTATGATTTTCGGAAGACTGCTGTCTTTGTGGGTGTCGTCTTTCGGCGCTGTTTTGGTAGACTGCAGATTAAAAATAGTAAATAGACTAATTAGAGTTTTTGATCTAAATGAAAGATGTAGATAATTGTCCAATGGTTCTGTAGAATCTAAGAACTCGCATTTTGGTTGGGTAAAACAAAAGTTATGAATTTAGTAAGACCTGCTGTTCCGAAGCGGACAGATCGGTTTTCTGGGCTAAAAACGGAGGGTTAGATGATTTAATTAGAAGTCTTCGTAATCTAAGAAAATGTGGAGAATTTTATGAAGAATCCAGAACAGGGTGGTTTGTCGTGATCAGACTTTTGAGTCAAAAGTTACGTTCGTTTTAGTACCAAGACAGCTATGGGTAACTATTCGATACCGGAGAAGCGTGGTATATTTGGGGACGGGTAGGAGCGATGTCTATTGATTGATGTTCTTATGATGTTGTAGCTTGTATTGAAATTTGAATATTTAATGTAGGAGAAGCGTCGTACTTGTTGCCATCTTCTAGCCAAATCGTGCGTCGCAACTAGTAAAGGCAAGTGCATGGTAGACAGCGATCAATGATTGGTCACTGTTTTCTTTATCTTCCATTACCTTTATTGTTATGCTTTTATTTAATTTAATTGCAAGCAATGGAATGGTATGGAGTTATATTTGGTAATGAACATGATGAAAAATTGGATATGATGAGTATTATAAAATTATGCATGTTTGCATTCATACGCATCTTTGCATATGAACAGGTGATCATGAATGATCACAACTCCACGGGAGTGGAGGAGGTCCCCGATCCTTATGGAGGAACGGGCTTGAGAGTGAATGTTGTCATGAGCATTCACTCATGCTATCTGATATCTGTGAAAGAAGTGCATGTGGACATGTAGATTAGATTTGCATTGATACATGAGATTAATGGATGTGAATCAAAGAGAAGATAATCGCTGCGAGAATATTAATAGAAGTACTGTGATGATAATGAAGTTATTGAATCTTTGTTGATTTATTATTGTTCGTTGTATATGGATGTGTTTCTTTGAGTCGTGGACTCACCCTTGCTCTTTGTTGTATTTAGGTGATCTTGAGGCGCCAGAATGGCGAGCGAGTAGAGCACATGGACAACACATGATCATTTGCCATAAGAATCTTTTCTTTCAAAATTGGATTACTCTTGGACATGTTAGAGGTTGAATAAAGTTTAGGACAATGTTTTGGACTAGATTATTTGTTTTAATGATTTGGATTCATTGGTTGGTGCTATTTTGGACTATTTACCTGGTTATATTCCCCTTGCTTATTTATTATCGTTTGATCCATAATTATGCATGTTCTTTTGTGATCCATGGATATGTTTATTGTTGTTTTCCTGCTGTAATTTTATAGTGTGTCGATAATTATTAGTTTAGAGAGTAGTGTGGTGGCATTCTAGGCTCAGTGTTGGGCTGGGGTGTTACACGCGCCTTCCTTCCTTCGCTTCGCCGAGCCGTGCGTCGCGTGTATGCGTGTCAGCGCGCCTCTGTGAGCGCGTCGGGTGCACGCACATTTTTCTTTATCTATTCGGAAATCGAAACGCACCGACTCATGATAATGGCATTAAAAAGCGGATTTGGCGAGAACGGTTCGATTACTAGTGGTCATTATTAGCTCGGTTGATGGCGACCGTTTCCAGTCTCTTTGTTTTTTGTGGACCATTAAAAGAACAGTGAACTGTTTGTGAGACTCTTCCTCTCCATCTTTCACTCCACGCGACTAAGATAGACTTCTCCACCGTTTTGCTGCTTTCTCTGGCGATCTCCATCCCGACGAGGCTCGTTTATGGTCGAACCGGGAGAGCAGGCCTCCGGAACCCCGTCCTTGAAGGCTTACACGAGCGAGGACGAATAAGGTTTTTGGGGAGCGTTCGCGCGACTGCTTGCTGCTTCGTCATCATCCGATCCTCTGCTTCATCTATATCAACTGCACGACTACATCCACTACGCCATGGCGAACGACAACACTTCTGCTGCTGCTGCCCCTTCAACTGGTTCTGGGTATATCAATCTAATCCTTGTAATTTGTTTGTCTTTAATTTATGTTATTGTTTTGAACACTGAGATAGAAATGCTAGTTTCTGTTATGTTAGAAATTGGTATGACTATGGTGTTCATATTTATCTGTTTTATGCAAAAGGCTAGAATATTGTTCATGATTCATCTAGTATATTTCTGGATTAAAGTAATTCAAAAAATACTTATATTTTCAACAATTGGTAGGGGTCACATGACCACATCAACAAAATGTGCCTACCTGGTCTGTTTTGGACTTGGCATGAGTGACTCGAACAAATTTGTTTAGATCTATAAATCGGCATTTCTCAAAGTTCCTTGACCCAAACGCGTCCACCTCGCAAGTCCGAGGACCTATCCAATTTACTCTACATGAAATGTAGTAGTTACAAATACACGAACCATTGCTTAAATGATGCCAAACTAAACATAAGATCTTTTTTTTTTAGGAGAAACGGTAGGAAAGGATCATACTGTGTATATTTATATACATTTTGAAAAGGAAAAAAAATCATATTTACAAGGATTATATGATATCACCCGGTCATTCTTCTATATTTGGGAAGTATTTTTGCCCTACGGATAACCATGCCAAACTCTGACCGGAATTTGCGTTTCCAATCTGCAAGTGTTGGTTCAATTGATTGGAAACCTTCTTGTTCCTTGTGATCCAAATGATCCAAATCATTAAGATGAATACTTCCATGAAAAACGGTTGTTGTGAGCTGTTCTTGAAATCATGAATGGCTTTCTGAACTGAAAGGTTGTCGGGACTCAAATATATAAATCTGAACCATCCGTGTATAATATACTAGTCTAGGATTATACTAATGCACACAGTGTCAACATATATGCATATTATTCCACACAAAGCGAATGTAAGAATAAACGACTGATTTGGTTATTAAATAACGGTTGTGACCTTATGGTCGAGTTTACACTTATTAAGTCACGCGGGGCTAGCACTAAATAAAAAGACAACAACGGGATGCCAGCGGAAACCCATCGATTTGTCACAGGCAACCAACTGGGATCAAGACCTAGCGATCACCCTCCTCGTTAAGCTCCACATCGAAAGCAGGCGAAGACTCCCCCACTTTAGCTGAATGATTGCGGCAATGATGAGTATTTCAAATACTCAACAAGTTGTACTACATAATGCAATTATAGATGGTTGCTTATTCCAATGGAAATGACTTCTATGATTATTTTACAAAAAGAGACTTACAATTGAATACAAATAATAGGTTTAAATCGTAATTTAAAATGAATGAACATTAATAGTTTCATAATTATTTTCACAAAGACCACAAATCCTAATCAATTTCTTTCCCACAGCCACACGAGTGTAACCACACAGCTATCCCTTCTCAATTTTTTTTAATGAAAAATCTACCTCTCATGTAAAATCCCCAAATATGTCCATGATCACAGACGTGGCTATTCGAATAGATTGATTAATACTCTACAGAGGTTGTATACTTTACCCACAAGATATAACCAGTATAACTAGCGCAATTATAACAAAACATTTCCGAAACTTCATGTCAACAATTGACTCTCCCATTGTGCATACTGCTAACACCAAACCCCCACACAAGTTGTTGGCCCGTCGCACACCGTTGGACCTAGACATGACGAACCGCTCATAAATATGACTCGCCACACAGACAGAATCACACCTCCACCTTAGGACACACTCTAACCTAGCTGTATGAGCAATCAATGTCAAGAATCCGTCACTTACTAAGTTAGGCATGTGGTCGTACAGTTATGGCTCAGTTCAATGGCGCACAAAATTAAGTCCTTAATTTACCAATGCGAGACTGCCAAACCACTACCAATCACCACATTCATACTTTTTCAAACGCACACAGCTCCACCATATCACAATTCCATCCACTGTCTCGGTCTAAATATTATCCCACCCTGTTGGTTAAGTACAACACATGCAATCAATGGGTGACAACATACTGCACACAGCTTTCCACAAAGTATTGCATATTCACGTAGTCAAGTTTAGTTTTGCAACTCAAAATGATATCAATAACCACTTGCATGGCTAAGCAGACTATTCGTATATAACCAATCCATGTTGGTTCTATGATAATACCAACTGGTAAATATCCAAGCTAGGGTGACCAAAGACCATAGTAATACAATAAGCAAGGTGGATATAAGCAAGTAGACGTATAGCTAATCCCAAAGCATTTAAAGAATTAAATACTTAAAATAACATGCAATAGTTTGAACCAAAGTAATTTTTGAAAACTGGATTCAATATGGTGAAATGTACAACTTACCTTGAAATAAGTCTTAGTACTGGTCCTTAACTTGATCATCTCCTCCTTCCTTGAAAGCTCCCGAACTATATCAACGTCTACTCATAAACGAAAGTAAAAACCCGAAAAAATACCAAACAGAGCAAAAAGTAAACTCTAAAAAATAAATACAAATCACAATAAGGTAGGGATTAAATTTAGACGAATTTAGAAACTTGAATGAGCTTAATCGGAGTTCGTATGAGGAAGAATGAGCTCTCGAAAGATTTAAATCTAAGAAAAAGTGAAAGAAAACACTATTTTGAATTTTCTTTCTAAAGGAAATTCTGAAATATTGCACCAGCATGACGTCAGCAATAAATGTGAGAATTAAAAAAAAATCTAAAAAATATAGAATATAGACTGACAGGTGGGACCCTCGGTCTGTGGACCAGGTCTATGGGTTTGACTCACGAGTCTATGGCTCATGGGTTTATGGAATAGTGGACTGACATGTGGGGTCTACATATCAGAGGCTAGATCCACCATAGACTAAGTCCATGTTCACTTGGGTTTGGGGTGTTATCTCGGTGGCACTGAGGTGCCTAGGGTTTTGCCGGCTCACCAACGCTGCTCCAGCCACTGCACGACCCGACTCTTCCTCTCTCTGCTCATGGCCGCACTCTCACGCTCACCTTGGCGACACCATCCGTCCACGAGGCCATCGCGCCATGCCTCCTCGCTTCTCCTTCAGGCGCCACCTGTTAGCCCAAATTGAAAGGTTTTTTATCTGGTTTGAATTTTTGCAATCCGATTTTTGAAAGTTTTTTTGTTTCAATTGTTTGCAATCCGATGTGAAAAGTTTTCGGTTTGAACTTTTTGCAATCTGATTTTAAATCTCGGTTTGAACCTTCTTCTTTTTCAATCCGATAGAAAGTTCTCTAGTTGAACCTTTTTTTCCAGTTCGATTCAAAGTTCTCTTCTTGTTGTTGTTGTTGTTTTTTTTTTTTGCAATACGAATAAAAGTTCTCTGATTTTTTTCACCTCGACACCGGTACTACACATGACTATATAGTATCACTGCTAGAATGATAAACATGTGAAAAATAATTTTATAGCACCAATGTTACACATGACTATACGACACCACATGTAGGATGAGAAAACGTGGTAATCACAAATCTTTTTGTATCGGTCTCTAACCCCTAGGATGCAATTTTTTAGAGTGGGATGCATAAAAATTTGTATTTGCCACGTGTCCGCATCCTAGGGGTTGTGCTCTATAGTTATGCATAGCACCTGTGCAATAGTATTATTTTCCGTGAACACGTGGCCCTATTTACCTTATATATGTGTTTGTTCATTAATACTATTTTAATTCTGTTTGAAAAAATATACTAGAGCATTCGAGCAACACAACTGAATAACGTAACTTCTTTTTTACAATGAATCAATACAACTTTTAACTAAATTATGTATCAACTTCCAGCTGTGCACCACTTCACCAACTAGCAGATGTCCTTATACTAGCATTTTCATATTCTAGTTTAGATGGTCTAAAGTCGCAAACACAATCTAAACTTTGAAATACAAAGGAAAAAAAAGGTTAAATTAATGTGCTTCTAGTCATTAGATTGCCTGTGGGTAGTCATTGCTTATCCTTAGTTAGGTTAACTTCAATGGTAAACTCACTTGGTACCTAAGCAATCATAAGTTTTCTACAGAAGCTTCCAACGACTCGTGCGATCAAGTCTTGCAGTAAGAATGCTCGAATGGAGCTTTTCTAGCTCTATCTTCCTCCAAGAATTTTTTTTATTTCAAGTAGAATTAAAGTAATTTTGATTTTTTTTTCTATGAAAGTAATTATGATTTATGTAGACCCTGGAATACTTGTCTTATCAATTGCACCAAAATAACCTTGTGTGTGTGTGTATATATATATTTATAAAACAAGTGAGTTTGTTGGCCGGTTAGACTGCGACAGTATCGAACTAGAACACAGGAGAATGGCCTTCTCAATTTTTTATTACTGTATTAAAGATTAAGTTCTAACTTCTGTGCACATGATCAATTAGCATACTCAGGATCAGGAACAATGAATCTTTTTTTTAGAGATTTGTACACTTAAGTTTTCTACTTCTTTTGATGCTTTACACATCAGTTGGCAAAATAAAACAATCTGATGACCACATACTGTCTTTTGAACCAAAAAGCAGATGGAAATAAGAACCACTCTTCTTTTCTATTATTGATGTTAGAAAAAAAAAAGGGACAGAAGAAGACATGAATTTACGTGAAAAACCCTTACGAAAAAAAAAACCACGGACGTCAATCAGCGATGATCACTATATGAGAAGTGTTTACAAAACGCAGGGGATTACAATAAGGCGTCAATTCTCCACGTGCGGCTTACGAGAGGTATATAAAGGGATAAAAGAACTTAGAGTCAAAGTAGGAAACTTATCCGCTAATATGACAAGTTTGAATTCGACCACATTAGAAGTTCGGATCACATATCTCAACAATCTCCACCTTGAGACGAATTTCCTCTTGTACCAAAATGAAGAATCATCAATCACCAAATATCTCCACAATAAGATAAAAATCACCGTGCGCCAACTAGTCTCTAGGACTAAACTGTAACACCAGGAACTAGCTTTGTCATCATGTCAGCTGGATTATCATGAGTACTTATCTTGCACACCTTGACATCACCTTTAGCAATAACACCTCAAATAAAGTGATATCTCACATCAATGTGCTTTGTTCTCTCATGAAACATCTGATCCTTTGTGAGGTATATAGCACTCTGACTATAACAAAATATAGTAGTGCAAGAATTATCTCCAAAAAGCTCAGTGTACAAACCTCTCAACCAAATGCTTCTTTACAAACTTCAGAAATAGCCATATATTCTGCTTCAGTGGTAGATAAGGCTACAGTAGCTTACAATATGCCTTCTAACTAACAGCACAACCACCAATGGTGAAAACATAACCTGTGAGAGACCTCTTATTGTCCAAATCACCAGCATAATCAGATTCAGCATAACCAACAAGTTCATCTCTAGAATTCCCAAACTTCAAACGAGTATTAGAAGTGCCACACAATATCTGAAAATCCAATGAACTGCTTTCCAGTGCTCTTTTCCAGAGTTAACCATGTATCTACTAACAACATTCAGTGCATGAGATAAATCAAGACGAGGACAAACTATGGCATGCATAAGAGAACCAACTGTACTGGAATATGAAACTCTAAACATGTACTCAATATCATAATCTGGCTCAGGACATGAAGCCGAAGATAATCTGAAATGCGAAGCTAATGGAATACTCACTCGTTTTGCATCATGCATATTAAAACGACGAATTACCTTCTCAATATAATCTTGTTGACTAAAGTATAACTTGCTAGATTTCCTCTCTCTAATAATCTCTATGCCAATAATTTTTTTTTGCTGCACCTAGGTCTTTCATCTCAAATTTATTACTCGATTGTGCTTCCAGTTTTGCTATTTTCGATTTATCTTTTGCAGTAATCAACATATCATCAACATAGAGAAGCAAATAAATAGTTGAACAATTAACAGTCTTTAAATAAACACAACTATCATAATCAGACCGCTTAAACTCGTGAGAGATCATAAAAGAGTCAAATCTCTTGTACCATTGCCTAGGAGATCGCTTCGAACCATAAAGAGATTTCTTTAATCTACAAACAAGGTATTATTTTCCAGGAATAACAAAACCCTCAGGTTGATCCATATAAATGTATTCTTCCAACTCCCCATATAAGAATGCAGTTTTAACATCTAATTGCTCAAGTTCATAATCATGCATTGCAACAATACTGAGTAAAGTACGAATAGAACTATGCTTCACAACTGGGGCAAAACATCATTAAAATCAATACCTAAAATCTGACTATAACCTTTAGCAACCAACCTTGCTTTATACTTTGTTGGTTTAGTAGAAGAAATATCTTCCTTTCTTTTGAAAATTCACTTGTAATGAATAGACTTCTCTCCTTTGGCAATTTTACTAGTTCCCAGGTGTCATTCTTTTCAAGTGATTCCATTTCATCATTCATAGCAGTTTTCCACTTATTACAATAAGTGGAGTCAATAGCCTCAGAGTATGATGAAGGTTCTGCATTACCTCCTATTTCTTCTACTACACTCAAAGCATAAGCAACAATATTAGCTTCTTCAATCAACATCTTGGGTGGATTCAGCTCCCTCCTAGGTCTGTCAACTACAATAGACCGTTGTGGTGGCTGCTCAACAATAGGAGGATTCTCAAGAATAGGTGCATTATGAACAACAATATTTTCCTTACCTGATGTGTTATTTGAACCAACAAAATAATCCACCTGAACACTTAATTATGCTCACTCTTAACACAAACATTAGTAGGCAGTTTAACATGAAGTATAGTAGATTCATTAAAGACAATATTTCTGTTAATCACAATCTTATGTGTTTCAGGATTCCACAACTTGTATCCTTTAACACCAGATTTATAACCAAGAAATATGCATTTAATAGCTCTAGACTCTAATTTTCTATTATCAACATGAGCATAAGCAATACAACAAAAAACTTTCAATTCTGAATAATTTTATAGAGAACCAGACCATACCTCAATTGGAGTCTTCTTTTCAATTGCAATAGAAGGTGACCGATTAATAAGATAGCAAGCAATGGAAGTGGCTTTAGTCTGAAAACGCCAATGCAAACCTACATTAGACAACATGCAACGGGCCTTGGAAATGATGGTCCTGTTCATACGCTCAGCTACACCGTTTTGTTAAGGAGTATGGGGAATGGTGTAGTGCCTCACAATTCCTTTAGTCTTGCAATACGATTCAAATTCATTAGAACATAATTCTATTCCATTATCTGTGCGAAGTTTCTTTACCTTCTTTTCAGTTTGCCTTTCAACCATAGTCTTCAACTCTTTAAATGCTGAAAATGCTTCTGACTTATGCTTCAAGAAATAAGGCCACACTCTTCTAGAGTAATCATCAATGATTGTTAACGTATAACGAGCACCTACTAGCGATGTCTTGTGAGATGGTCCCCATAAATCAGAATACCCATAATCCAAAATACTTTCTGTAGTATGTACTGAAGTATTGAATCTCACCCTCTTGTATTTGCCAAACACACAATGTTTACAAAATTTTAGCTTGCCAATGCTATTTCCATCAAGAAGTCCTCTCTTGCTCAATTCTGCTAAACCAACTTTGGTCATATGCCCAAGGCGCATATGTCAAAGATTAGTAGCGTCGGAATCAGATAATGAACTTGAAATTACAGCAACATTACCTAATATTGTAGTGTCTCGCAGATGGTACATATTGACAGATTTAATATCAACTTTCATCACAACAAGAGAGCCATTTGATACCTTCAAAACTCCACCTTCACCAGAATACTTGTACCCTTTAGTGTCAAGAGTACTCAAAGAGATGCAGTTCCTTTTCAAATCTGGAACGTGCCTCACATCTGTCAAAGTTCTGACAATGCCATCAAACATCTTGATCTGAACTGAACCAATTCCTGCAACCTTACAAGATGAGTTATCACCCATCAACACAGTACCACCTTCAATAGGTTCCTAGGTGACAAACCAATCCCTATTAGGACACATAAGAAAGGTACAGGCGAAATCAAGAATACATTCATTGTTGGTCTTAGCACATCCAACAAAAGCAACAAGGACTTCTCCATCAGAACTATGATCAGCAGCAAGAGATATTTTACCTTCATCATCTGGTTTACTTTTTGTCTTATAATAGTTAGATCTCTCTTCTATATTCTGTAGCTTCCAGCATCCAGATATGTCGTGCCCACTTTTCTTGCAATATTTGCACGACTTGTGCTTGCCTCTTGATTCCGATCGGTTCTTGTAGTCGTTCGAACTTTTACCTTCAGATCCATTGTTTGAGTCATTCTCTTTTTGCCTGCCACGAACAAACAAGCCTTCTCCTTGCGAACTTGAATTTTCAGAATGTATCATCTATTTCATCTTCTCCTTAGCATGCAAAGCTTCATAAACTTCATTAAGCGTAAGAGTATCTCTACTATATAATATGGTATCTCTAAAATTTGAAAAAGAACTAGGCAGGGAGTACAACAGAATAAGACCCAAATCATCATCATCATATTTTACCTCAATCGACTCTAGGTCGACAACGATCTCCTTAAACACTGAAAGATGATCAAGTACGGGTCCTCCTTCTTACAATTTATGAGAGTACAACTTCTGCTTGAGATGTATCTTGCTGGTGAGATCCTTTGTCATGCAAATTTTTTTCCAGTTTCAGCCATAATGCAGCAGATGTCTTCTGCTTCAAAATCTCTTGTAAAATATTATTTAATAGATGAAGATGAATCTAAGACAAAGCCTTACGATCTTTACGCTTCTCATCTGCAGTCCATGTGATAAGTTGTTTCTCAAATCCTTCCAATGCACCATCCAAATCCATCTGTGCCAACACAGCCCTCATCTTGACTTACCACAGCAAAAATCTTTTGTCTCGACCCAGGTGTGGAATATCATACTTTAAAGTCGCCATGAGGAATAAATCCTGAAATTACTGATACCGATCTGTCGAAACTTAGCAAAAATTATGACATCTTTGGTACACCTTTTGTGTACGCGAATCAAAGATCTTCAAATCTCTGGTACACTTTGGGTGGATTGTAGCAAAAAACTCCAAATTTTGGACGCTTCACGGGAAGCAAAGATGGCCAGTAGCTGGTTTACCTCCACGTGATTCAACCAGAACGTGCTTGCTCAGTGTGATGGTCGGCCGGTGAAAAGAGACAGAAAACCGATACTTGATGTTGACACTTGATGGCAAATTCCAACAGCAAAGAACAATTGATGCGCGCAGATTCCACTGTGTGGTGTGCTGACGCTTGCACGTGCGGCTTCCAACGAAGATGCACACGACTTGGCTGATGGCGACGCACGACCGAAGCGATGACTTCGACCGAGGAGGACGCGTGCGATTGAATCGAGGCCGACATAGGGACGCAACAAATGATGCGTCGAGGAAACACGAGGAAGCGATGAGCCCTCAGGAGCGACGCGGCGGGAGACAAAGACTCGCTCGCGAAACGGCGGCGTCGGATTAGATTTGATTTTTTCGTATCTCTCTCAAAACCCTAATCTCTTGTGCTCTGATACTACTTGTTAGAAGGAAAAAAAGGGAAAAAGGAGACATAAATTTTACGTGGAAAACCCTTGCAGGAAAAAAACTACAAGCGTCAACTGGCGATGATCAATATATGAGGAGTGTTTACAAAACACAGGTGATTATACTGAGATATCAACTCTCCTCGTGTGGCTTACAAGAGGTATATAAAAGGGTAAAAGGTCTTAGGGTCTAAGTAGAAAACTTATCCACTAATATGAGAAGTTTGAATTCGACTACATTAGAAGTTCGGATCACATATCTCAACAATTGATGCTTCCGTTAAACATTCAAGAGTTTACAATCAGATGGTAAATACTTTCAATTGCACAGGTACATGTTCTGATTTCCTTTGGTTCTGCCGTATGCTGAATCCAAAACCTATTGAATTGAGCATTTGATATTTCAACTAGTACTTCTGCTAATTTTCTTGATACAATACAAGGAAGCGTTTGGAAGTCTGAAATATCATTTTGTTTCCACTTCGTCTTCATCATCCTTCAGATGCTCCTTAAGACTCTGAATCTGAGGTTCGCAATCAACATTTTCCCAGATTGAATCAGTGCTTGGCAATTCATACCCTGCGGGTCTCAGCAATAGCGCAAAGCCGCAAACTCTGGTAGATCAGGCAAGGATTGAAGTGCACTGCACTGAGAAAGCAGAGGTATCACAGCTAGAGTATAACAAAGATAAACAATTGATTGTTCATGCATGTCCTTGAACCAAATTCAACTAAATTATCATGTTGACAAATTTAGAAATGCTTTTACATGCTATAAAAACATTGCACATGAACAAACTTCCAGCTTTGGACTATGTCATTGCCGGACCCGGATTTTCTAATCCCGAATCCTCTGCGAATAACTGTGCTATTCCCTGGATCAGTAGATAGCACTCACAGATACATCACTGAATCATTTCATACAATGACATAAAACCATACCATTCATTAATTTAACACATCAGAGTTTACATAGACCGCTTCGGGTCAAATTTTACAATAAGGGCCGAACAGGCCAAATGATTACATCACAAAAGTAGCGGAAGCGACAACGGAAGCAAAAAGGGTGAGAGCACATCTCTCCACAGGCAAGTGACTGGGGAAACCTGTGTACATCCGATATTACCCAAAACTCAGATAATATGGGATGCACCTAGGTACCAGCGGAGTCAGCTAGACTGGGGCGAGACTAGAACAACTAAAAACTAAGCTACGCTTCAAGAACTCCAGGTCTTGGACATCCGGTTCCTTGTAGCGATCGTAATCTCAAAATTTCACCTTACGAGGGTTTGGGGAAAGAAGCGAGAATGAGCACAACTACCGTGCTCGCGAGCCAACACACAGAATGCAATAGTATACATGCAAGGCTTAACAAGGATGGCTCAGGTTCTTTTATTTGCTAAAGCAACATTTTCAATTATCATAATTACAAATCTCTATGACTTAGCATTTTAAACAATTTGCATTTTCATTAAGGAGATTAAGTGCAATATTAAATAACAGCGAAGGTTACCTCCACCTTATACTTAATTTTGATAACGGTTACGTCCACCGATTATCAACACTGGGTATGGCTACCCAGGAAAATCCAAAACAAGGGCTGGATGAGCCCAACACATTTCCATTCCACCCACAAAGATTTTTGAAATAGAACTATCTCAGGTTAAGTTCCCATGTCTGCCTTTGACCGAAGGCGCGGCTGTTTAAACAGTTTAGACTCTGCAGCGGTTGTACACTGTACCCACAAGAGATAATCATACTCGTTACTCCACATGATTCCTTAGTCATGTAGTTGAGCGATCGTCACAGTAACGTTTCAAACTACCTTGCCCCTTCCGTCATCTCACCCCTATGGCCAATTCCATAAGTTGTGCGGGATGTTTACCCCAACGACTAGCAAAGCGGGTCCCGGCCCCAGAGAATAGCGTAGCGGGCAACTTCACCTGGTTCTCCCATTCAAGCCAGCATACGTCCTGCCGCTTGCACACTTCTAACACCGGTTGTGGGATGACATTCAGGGTTCAATAGTTTTACTAGGCCAAGTTGCAATTTGCAGACTTGCGGTTGTACTGGTTTTACACGGGAGGTCATGACAAGATTAAGTCCTTAATTCATCTGGACGGTTCATACCACATACCAACCATTCTCGTGCTACGTCCGCACCCACCATTCTCTCCATCCGTCCAGATGTGGTACTAGCAAGTTGTTTAGGGTTTTGGGAGGGAAAACCAATTAACGCAACACATCAGTCATCTACATCTAATGACTGCCCAAAACCATTTTTCATGTTTAAAGGATGATGATCGGAATATTTATTGTTCCGGTACTTAAGCAAGACTAGCATGTCGCTTAAGTACAACCTATACTAGTATTTACCATAAATATTTACTAGGGTGACAAGGAATACTGGATTCAATTATCAAAGGATGGCTTAATAAGTAATTAATCAACAAATGGGTATTTAACTACCTTAAGCTCCGTCCAGATGTGGTACTAGCAAGTTGTTTAGGGTTTTGGGAGGGAAAACCAATTAACGCAACACATCAGTCATCTACATCCAATGACTGCCCAAAACCATTTTTCATGTTTAAAGGATGATGATCGGAACATTTATTGTTCCGATACTTAAGCAAGACTAGCATGTCGCTTAAGTACAACCTATACTAGTATTTACCATAAATATTTACTAGGGTGACAAGGAATACTGGATTCAATTATCAAAGGATGGCTTAATAAGTAATTAATCAACAAATGGGTATTTAACTACCTTAAGCTTTAACATATCATTGTTTACAAAATTAAAGCATGCAACTTTGCTATTTTAAATAAACATAGTTTGCATAAAATGTAGGTTCGGAATGATCAAAGTATTGACTCGCCTGGGTCAGATTATCGCGGCCTTGATCTTACTCAGGGCCTTCTCTACCAGGGGTTTTGAATTCCGGGTCGGCGTCTTTATCCGAATCTTGATCCTGCTTGAGTCGCTGCTTCTTCTGGACTCCGACTCCTAATTACACGATACAAGCAAGAACAACAAATAAATCCAAAGAACTTCCAGAAGACCAAATATAAACAATGCACTATAAATAAGTTTTGCGATGAACAAGCTGAAGAGACAAGATTCAGCGAGGCGGGAATGTTTGACGAGGTCAAACGATTAGTGAGTACGAGACAAGGGTGGAGATACTCAGCCGAGGGAAAACAAGGGGAAACAAAGTCGAATGAACTATCGCAGGATACTTCACTTTGGATACCGCTGAATGGGCAAGATTAGAATACACGATAAACTTAACAAGACCGTAAATCATTTTATTAAAGGCGACTTTTGAGCAGGATAAAAGGAGATAAACAATATTTAGACCGGGAATCTTTGGATAGGATTACAAGATTAATAATTAGGTTTTCAAAGTAAGTGTCGAGATTAACGAGTTAATCCGAATAGCCTTCAAAATATTTTGAGAAAATGCCAGTTTATATTAAAGCATTTTACACAACGCGGAAAATTTGAATAAATATGTTTTAGCAAAAATAGACACGATTGCGGAGACGATTACGAAGGTCATTTGCATAACTTCGATTTCCCGAGATTTTGCAAATTACGATCTTAATCGATGGCTCTCAACTAACATCGAAATGGACAATTCTACTAGTACTTGTCGGTCGACGAGTTAACCACTCATAACGGTTAATCGATTCATCGCAAGTCGTAGCACAATCATCGAGAGCAAATACTTTGGAAATATTTTCGCCAAAATGGAAAACTACTAGCCGACCGAGTCAAACAAAATAATACAAATACAATTGCCATACAAGCTTTCAATACTCAACTCTAATACACAAAACAATCTTTCCAAAAACTCCACTACTGCTCCACAACTACCCTGCACAACATTCACCACAATAAACGAAATGACGACATACAAATCTCCATACACAATTCCAAATGCCGACTCCGCGACGATTCAAAAGCATACACAAATGATCACGGCATACACAATATTCGCAATACAAAAGCAATATATCGACAATACACAAAACTCAACTTCTACTGCTGCTCCAAGACTCAACTACATAGGATTAACAATAACAATACAATATCAATACACCAAAACTTCAATACACACATCATCCAAACACAAATCGACTACTGCCAAACTTGCTCCAATGCGCCGCAAATCCACAAGGGGGCACTGATCAGAGAGACAGAGAGCAGAGAGAGCAGAGTGAGAGAGCAGAGACAGAGGCAGAGGGAGAGAGAGCAGAGAGGGAGAGCCGGGTGTGGCCGGGGGAGAGAAGAAGCAGGGGGCGGCGGTTCTTGATCTGCCGGCGGAGGTGGCGGAGGAGGCTGCGGGAGGCGGCGTCGCCGAGACGGCACCGAGGGGGAAGAAGAACCGGGAGGGGGAAGAGGGAGGAGCGCACGGGCACGGGGAGCTCACCGGGGTAGGCCGAGGCGGGGAAGCGGAGGAGACGGCCAGCGCGGGAGCAGAGGCGCGGCCGGAGGAGCGAGGGAGAAGGAGGCTGGAGCGGAGGGAGGCGCGGTCGGAGGAAGGGGCTTCGGGCGGAAGCCGGAGCGGAGGGAGGAGGCGGCGGCGACACCAAGAAGGGGGGGCGAAGAGGGGAAGAAGAAGGGCGGCTCGGCCCTTTTATGGCCGGGGGAGAGAGGAGGGGAGAGAAAGCCGGCGGCGGCGGTGGAGGATGCGGGAGAAAGGGGAAAGCCGTGCGGCGCGGAAGAGACCGGGCGCACGTGGGGCGGCGGCGGGGAAAAGCCGTGCGGCACGGGCGTGGGACGGAGCGCCCGAGGCGGTGGAACGGGAGATGCGAGAGGGGGGGCCCGGGTGGAGGAGGCGACCGGGGCGGTCGGGGTGGAGGAGACGAGGGAGCGGCGGCGGCGGGCGCGGGAGGAGGGGGCCCGGGCGGAGCCGAGAGAGGGAGAGAGGAGAAAGAGAGAGGCGGCGCGTGCGGGAGGGGAAGAAAAGGGAGGGTTGGTGCCGGGCCATTGGGCGGGCCGGGAGGAAAAATGGAATGGGCCGGGAGAAAACCGGCCCAAGATAAAAGAAAGAGTTTTGATTTTTTTTTTTTTTGAAAATAGAGAATTCAAGGAAATTTTTGAATTGGGAATTTGAAAGAATATTTGAAACACAAGCCCGAGCTTAACTGAAGCTAGGAGTTTTTTTGAATTTAAACCAAAATTTGAAAATTCGAGTAAAAATCAAAAATCGAGAAAATTACTATTTATAAATTGAAAAACGGGACGTTACAAAACCTACCCTCCTTAAACGGAATCTCGACCCCGAGATTCGGCTACCCAGATGAGACGGGGAGCGTACCTCTCATTACTTCTGAAGTTGCTTGGGCTTCTTCAGCGGCGATAGGGTTCACTTGGCCTTGGTTCTGGCTTGGCGCGGAAGCGACTCTGAATGCCTGCGATGTTGGATGACTTTTGCTTGAAGCTGAAGTCTGGCCTTGAGCTGGTGTGGCTTTGAAGTTGAACCTCACTGGGGTGACTGGCTGAGGGCGTCTGTTGGCAAAATGTCATTTTTCTCCACAGTTGAAACAGCGAAGACGAGCTCTCGGATTCTGCGCTGCAGGCTGCTTGACGGGGCGAGGAGGGCGGAGAACAATCTCACTTCTTTCCTTCTCTACTGAGGTACTCTGGCACTTCGGTGCAATCTGGCTATTATCTTTCAAAGTCCGATATTGGTTATCTTTGCCATTTCCATTTGTGATGAGTCTTGCAGTGACTTGAAAACAGGTCCTTTGCAACTCGACTGCCTTGATCAGGACTGGACGCATGAAGCAATCTTTGGGGCAGTGGTCTTGACCTTCGCAGAGAAAACACATGACTTTACTCATCGGGCATTCACCGGGCTGGTGATCCTTATCAGAATTGGGGCAGCTTACACAGCATTGGTCTGCATGGTGTCCTTCTCCACAACGTGTGCAAACTACTTGGTTCACAGGGCAATCTTTTGGTTGATGGTGTTCCTCACAGCTGGGACAGTAGGGAACTGGACACGAGTAGCAATAGTGTCCAAATTGTCCACATGTGAAACATGCTCCTCTTGCAACTTGTCTTAATGGAGGACATAATTGGGCGACATGTCCTGTCTTGCCACATTCCAAGCAAGCGATTGACGGGGCTTCTGAGTCTGGTAGTAGAACTTCAGCAGGTGCAACTTGCATTCCGCTGGGACTCTTGATGAGCTCTTCATTGCCAGGGTTGAGGTTGATGATGATGACGTTCTTTGTTGGTTCTTCAGGATTCTTCTGGGGACAACTGCTCATACGGTGTCCTAGGTTGCCGCAATGGAAACAGTTGATCCTTTGACCTTGCTTCCTTTGGGGACATCTCTTGGCAAAGTGCCCTTTTTCTCCATAGCAAAAGCAGTGAAGGCGGGATACCGGGTTGAATGCTGCAGATCGATCAGCGGAGCGGGGAGTACGGAAAACAATCCCACTTGAGCGCAAAGTTGGCATTGGGGCTCTGGTGGTAGGCTGTGATTGGTGAATGATGAGTCGCCAGAAATGCCGATCACGAGGATAGCTATCTTGTGATCCTTCTGGCGACAACTTCTGTTACAACTGGCACCACTTCCTTGGGCTGCTGGCCTTTTTGGTGCCATCTGAGGAAAACAGCTCAGATAAGATCGAGAGGAGATATATGAGGGTTCACTGGCCCTCTAGAGCACAACAAAAGAAACTCAAAATCCAAAGAGGAAGATCGATCAATTACAATACAAAGCCTAGAATGGTTGCATTATATTAAGGGGGTTAAGTGTTTACATGACTCCGGAACACAGCATATAGGCTATGCAAAGTCACGACACAAGATACACACACATCGTCTACAAAAGAAGGAAACAAAGAGTGCTTGCAACCCAAAAGACTACTAAAGCAAGCACTGCTAGCTAAACTAAGCTAACTACTCCCACATGGCGACGAAGACTTCGGGATCGGTCTCTCCCTCCTGGAGAGGCAGGTAGTAGTAGAAGGGCGTTTCTCGCAGAAGATCTATGTGCATTTTGCTCAGGCGGTTGAAGGCAAAACGTGCTGCGTCTTGGACTGCTTCAGAACAACTGCTCTTGGAGGTCTCGGGTCTGAAGGTGTGAGTGATGAACTCACCCTCTCTTGCATAGAGGAAAACCTCCATGGTCCATGACTCTTGGTCCAGGGTTTGAGTCTTTCGACCTCTGAAGATAGGCTTGCGGAGGTAATCCTGGTGATGCATGAATTGGTGGAGAATATCCACGAATTCAACTCCGCCTTCTCCATGAGGGCAAAAGTCCCACGGGGCATCGGTCAACGGGGTTGCCATCTACAAATTTTTGAAACAGATGAGGGAGTCAGACTGAGTACAAACTCAAGTGAAGTCAGGGGAAGTGAAGAACTAAGATAGACGAGTAAGAGCAATAAATACATTATATTTTGCCAAAGCTTTTCATAAATTTTGAAAATAGGACTCAAGTCCTTAGGCTCGACCAGTCTAACTAAAGATCCTACAGTCAAATGCTCTGATACCAGCTCTGTCGGACCCGGATTTTCTAATCCCGAATCCTCTGCGAATAACTGTGCTATTCCCTGGATCAGTAGATAGCACTCACAGATACATTACTGAATCATTTCATACAATGGCGTAAAACCATACCATTCATTAATTTAACACATCAGAGTTTACATAGACCGCATCGGGTCAAATTTTACAATAAGGGCCGAACATGCCAAATGATTACATCACAAAAGTAGCGGAAGCGATAACAGAAGCAAAAAGGGTGAGAGCACATCTCTCCACAGGCAAGTGACTGGGGAAACCTGTGTACATCCGATATTACCCAAAACTCAGATAATATGGGATGCACCTAGGTACCAGCGGAGTCAACTAGACTGGGGCGAGACTAGAACAACTAAAAACTAAGCTACGCTTCAAGAACTCCTGGGTCTTCAGACATCTGGTTCCTTGTAGCAGTCGTAATCTCCAAAATTTCCTGCTTCTGAGGGTTTGGGGGAAAGAAGCGAGAATGAGCACAACTACCGTGCTCGCGAGCCAACACACAGAATGCAATAGTATACATGCAAGGCTTAACAAGGATGGCTCAGGTTCATTTATTTGCTAAAGCAACATTTTCAATTATCATAATTACAAATCTCTATGACTTAGCATTTTAAACAATTTGCATTTTCATTAAGGAGATTAAGTGCAATATTAAATAACAGCGAAGGTTACCTCCACCTTATGCTTAATTTTGATAACGGTTACGTCCACCGATTATCAACACTGGGTATGGCTTCCCAGGAAAATCCAAAACAAGGGCTGGATGAGCCCAACACATTTCCATTCCACCCACAAAGATTTTTGAAATAGAACAATCTCAGGTTAAGTTCCCATGTCTGCCTTTGACCGAAGGCGCGGTTGTTTAAACAGTTTAGACTCTGCAGAGGTTGTACACTGTACCCACAAGAGATAATCATACTCGTTACTCCACATGATTCCTTAGTCATGTAGTTGAGCGATCGTCACAGTAACGTTTCAAACTACCTTGCCCTTAGTCATCTCACCCCTATGGCCAATTCCATAAGTTGTGCGGGATGTTTACCCCAACGACTAGCAAAGCGGGCCCGCCCGAGAGAATAGCGTAGCGGCAACTTCACCGGTTGGTGTCCCATTCAAGCCGACATCGCCCCGCCGCTTGCACACTTCTAACACCGGTTGTGGGATGACATTCGTGGTTCAATAGTTTTACTAGGCCAAGTTGCAATTTGCGGACTTGCGGTTGTCTTAGTTTTACACGGAGGTCATGACAAGATTAAGTCCTTAATTCATCCGACGGTTCATACCACATACCAACCATTCTCGTGCTACGTCCGCACCCACCATTCTCTCCATCCGTCGGATGTGGTACTAGCAAGTTGTTTAGGGTTTTGGGAGGGAAAACCAATTAACGCAACACATCAGTCATCTACATCTAATGACTGCCCAAAACCATTTTTCATGTTTAAAGGATGATGATCGGAATATTTATTGTTCCGGTACTTAAGCAAGACTAGCATGTCGCTTAAGTACAACCTATACTAGTATTTACCATAAATATTTACTAGGGTGACAAGGAATACTGGATTCAATTATCAAAGGATGGCTTAATAAGTAATTAATCAACAAATGGGTATTTAACTACCTTAAGCTTTAACATATCATTGTTTACAAAATTAAAGCATGCAACTTTGCTATTTTAAATAAACATAGTTTGCATAAAATGTAGGTTCGGAATGATCAAAGTATTGACTCGCCTGGGTCAGATTATCGCGGCCTTGATCTTACTCAGGGCCTTCTCTACCAGGGGTTTTGAATTCCGGGTCGGCGTCTTTATCCGAATCTTGATCCTGCTTGAGTCGCTGCTTCTTCTGGACTCCGACTCCTAATTACACGATACAAGCAAGAACAACAAATAAATCCAAAGAACTTCTAGAAGACCAAATATAAACAAAGCACTATAAATAAGTTTTGCGATGAACAAGCTGAAGAGACAAGATTCAGCGAGGCGGGAATGTTTGACGAGGTCAAACGATTAGCTGAGTACACGAGACAAGGGTGGAGATACTCAGCCGAGGGAAAACAAGGGGAAACAAAGTCGAATGAACTATCGCAGGGATACTTCACTTTGGATACCGCTGAATGGGCAAGATTAGAATACACGATAAACTTAACAAGACCGTAAATCATTTTATTAAAGACGACTTTTGAACAGGGATAAAAAGGAGATAAACAATATTTAGACCCAGGAATACTGGATAGGATTACAAGATTAATAATTAGGTTTTCAAAGTAAGCTGTCGAGATTAACAGGTTAATCCCGAATAGCCTTCCAAAATATTTTGAGAAAATGCCAGTTTATATTAAAGCATTTTACACAACGCGGAAAATTTGAATAAATATGTTTTAGCAAAAATAGACACGATTGCGGAGACGATTACGAAGGTCATTTGCATAACTTCGATTTCCCGAGATTTTGCAAATTACGATCTTAATCGATGGCTCTCAACTAACATCGAAATGGACAATTCTACTAGTACTTGTCGATCGACGAGTTAACCACTAATAACGGTTAATCGATTCATCGCAAGTCGTAGCACAATCATCGAGAGCAAATACTTTGGAAATATTTTTGCCAAAATGGAAAACTACTAGCCGACCGAGTCAAACAAAATAATACAAATACAATTGCCATACAAGCTTTCAATACTCAACTCTAATACACAAAACAATCTTTCCAAAAACTCCACTACTGCTCCACAACTACCCTGTACAACATTCACCACAATAAACGAAATGACGACATACAAATCTCCATACACAATTCCAAATGCCGACTCCGCGACGATTCAAAAGCATACACAAATGATCACGGCATACACAATATTCGCAATACAAAAGCAATACATCGACAATACACAAAACTCAACTTCTACTGCTGCTCCAAGACTCAACTGCATAGGATTAACAATAACAATACAATATCAATACACCAAAACTTCAATACACACATCATCCAAACACAAATCGACTACTGCCAAACTTGCTCCAATGCGCCGCAAATCCACAAGGGGGCACTGATCAGAGAGACAGAGAGCAGAGAGAGCAGAGAGAGAGAGCAGAGACAGAGGCAGAGGGAGAGAGAGCAGAGAGGGAGAGCCGGGTGTGGCCGGGGGAGAGAAGGGGGCAGGGGGCGGCGGCGGTTGCTGATGCCGGCAGCGGGAGGTGGCCGGAGGGGAGCTGCGGGGAGGTGGCGGCGTCGCCGAGACGGCACCGGAGGGGGGGAAGAAGAACCGGGGAGGGGGAAGAGGGAGGAGCGCACGGGCACGGGGAGCTCACCGGGGTCGGCCGTGGCGGGGAAGCGGAGGAGACGGCCGGCGCGGGAGCGGAGGCGCGGCCGGAGGAGCGAGGGAGAAGGAGGACGGAGCGGAGGGAGGCGCGGCCGGAGGAAGGGGCTTGGCGGAAGCCGGAGCGAGGGAGGAGGCGGTGGCGACACCAAGAGGGGGCGAAGAGGGAAGAAGAAGGCGGCTCGGCCCTTTATGGCCGGGGAGAGGAGGGGAGAGAAAGCGCGCCGCGGCGGAGGATGCTGGGAGAAAGGGAAAGCCGTGCGGCGCTGAAGAGACCAGGCACGTGGGGCGGCAATGGGAAAATCCGTCGGCGTGGCGTGGGACTGAGCGCCGAGGCGGTGGAACGGGAGAGGCAAGAGGGGGGGGGCCCGGGTGGAGGAGGCGACCGGGGCGGTCGGGGTGGAGGAGACGAGGGAGCGGCGGCGGCGGGCGGGGGAGGAGGGGGCCCGGGCGGAGCCGAGAGAGGGAGAGAGGAGAAAGAGAGAGGCGGCGCGTGCGGGAGGGGAAGAAAAGGGGAGGGGTCGGGCCGGCTGGGCCGACTGGGCCGGGGCGGGAGGAAAAATGGAATGGGCAGGGAGAAAACCGGCCCAAGATAAAAGAAAGAGTTTTGATTTTTTTTTTGAAAATAGAGAATTCAAGGAAATTTTTGAATCAGGAATTTGAAAGAATATTTGAAACACAAGCCCGAGCTTACCTGAAGCTAGGAGTTTTTTTGAATTTAAACCAAAATTTGAAAAATCGAGTAAAAATCAAAAATCGAGAAAATTACTATTTATAAATTGAAAAACGGGACGTTACAGTCATTTTCAGATATATAGTTTATCTTGAGGTCAGAGGAGTTACCTATTCTTCTCTTGTTCAAAAAGATATCCGTACATTTGAAATTTCTTGTACGCGACATCTGGAATTTTCCTGTGCATGTTCTTCATGATACCCCAAGGAGGAGGTACCCTACATTCAAGTGAAAATGAACAAATCATGTCATCATGCATTTCGATTCAAATTACCCTTACTGATAACTTATCTTGGAGAACTCTTACCTTGTGATAGGGTTTGCCAAGCAAAAGCTTAGAGAAGCCCTCTTGCTATCTACAAGTAGGTCATGAGCTGCAGAGAGGCAGCAGACAGCCCTGATATGGTTGCTTGGCTCGCTGCCCTTGTCCAGTACTAGAGCATGGTAATAATATGCTACTGCCTGATGACAAGATGCAACATATATTGAGTTAATACCAGAAATGAGGCATTTTGCATGCTTCAGGAATTGTGTTGTTTCTTCAGGCAACCTTAGCCTCCATGCATTTCCACTTAAGGAACAGTAGAAGCTTCTTTCCATATGAGTCACTTGTGTCGCATCAAGACAGACAATAGTGAGCCTGAGAAAAGAGAGATCAGGAAATAAGATCAGTAGGAACGACAAAAAATGTTTATGAAATGTACCATTGGATATGAGCTAAATTGTGAACTAGTGACCAGTGAAAAATAGCTGACTTGCTCACAGGCTAGCCTCCTCTTTACCGACAATGTTGCCTTTTCACACTCAGAAGCCAATCCAAGTTGTATTTCTACACACTGTTTTTCATAGTAGATACAGTGTAAGGCAATTTAGGCTACTTTTTTTAGAGGGAGATGGCAGGAGCTCTGCCTATTCAATTAAGTATGAGAAGAACAAACAACGAGTTCATCACCACAAGGTGGTGAGAGCGGTGGGGAGTTACAAAGCTAGAGAGCCAGACAGACTAGTATAGCACCGGTTTCAAACAAATTAATCGTCGGGGAGGGCTCTACTGGAAGGCTTAATAATATACATAATATATTCAAGGAGAAAGTTTAACTACCTGAGCCAACGCCTGAATTGAGATGGCCTCAAGCATAAGTAACTAGGAAAACTCTTCCTGTAATTGAAAAGGTGAGGTGAAGTAAGCACTTGATTAAAGGGTAATATAAAGTTGATAACATGTCATAGGTTTTGCGCGTTGCAGGTTGTATGCATACTTGACTTGTGTCCGTATCTGAACAAGTATGCGATGCACAGAGTAGTCTAAGCACCCTGATGCCCTGAGCAAATGAATCAACGACGTCCTTCTTTGCATCTGGTAATCACAAAATGTGTCATTTCATTTATTTAACCATGAATCGCAAAAATAAATACCAATTTCACTATGTCCAAAGTATTCAACCAGAAAAGTATTCCAGAAAAAGACATAGTCTCCTTGAATTGATATTAAATGCATTCCGTAATGCTCATTGGTCGTGAGGGCACTCCCAGTACTCCTACATAAGATGTCCATACGGACATATTAAAGAAGAGAGGGAGGAGAGCAATGTCTCGCATAAGACATAGCTTGGGTACAAAATCCAACCATCAAGAAACAGCAAAATCTTGCATTGGGGTGGAGAGTTGTTACTACTGCATAAGTATTACTACTTGAACGGTTAGATCTCGACCATGTAATCGGTCGAAACAAAAAATTGGTGAGACACAATAATTATTTAGTATGCTTGTAATAAATCTCTATCTGATACAACAAAAAATACAATAAATTTTCAACTCGATTCAACGAGCACAGATTCCTCGGTGCAACAAATAGACACCCCAACCGCAACAAAAGTTTACTCTTGTGCAACAAATCAAAGACACGATTACAACAAATACCCCTTGCCACTCTTGTCGCATCGTATGCTTAAGCAACGCAACATTTGAGGCCAACTTATGAAATATTTTTATTTCACATATGCAACATTGAGAATAGCTGCAATATCGAGATTATTTTCCAAAAAGATCCACATTCTACCAACGAAATAAGTTACCGCAACATTGAATGATAACAACATCAACATTTGATAGAGAAGAAACAATATTTTGGGACTACAAAGTGCAATAATTCACGAATTGATTATTGCAACATTAAAAAAAACATAGTCCCTACATCTCAAACCACCGATTGCAATAAAAAAACGCCTATTACTGCAACAACATGACCGACTTACTAGCCTTGGCTTGAAAGGCTATCTCCATGTGCTCGTCTTACATCGGTAGAACTCAACTGGCCATGGCAGCGCTTGCGAGTACGAGTGAGGGGTGCCCTTGCGTGAGCAGGAGCAAGAGCGTCTTCTCACATGCTTGAAATAGGATGGTAACATGCCCCTCGTAAGACGTCGAGAGGGGGGAGGAGCAGGTGCTCGCTCGTAGCCATTGGTGATGGCAAGAAGAGCTCAAGAAAAGAACATTGTGTGGTCTGTGTGTGCAAATAAGGTGAGAGGGGAGAAGAGGTTTGTGTGGTAGTGGCTGGGACACGAGGGGATGAAGGTGCTAAGTGATTTATAGTGTAAAACTTAGTTATTGGGCGAACAAGTGGAGCACAGGAGGCGTCCGATGTGAGTGGTCCGTCCGGACGAACGTACACTATCATTACCCAAATGGATATTAATTCAGTGGGCTAGCTAGTAAACATGCGTGGGAGAGAGAGAGAGAAATGTTGCGATAAGGCATGTCTAAATGATGTGAAGAGTGTTAGGCTGTACTAGTAATTTTTAGATAATGGAAGTACAACTCCTAGCCTCTACACCAACTAGGGATGCACACAGTCATTACACCACCATCAGCTAAAAGCTTAAAACAAAAAAGGCGAAAAAGCCAACATTAAAAAACAAATTGACATGCAAAGGCTAGCCTAAAAAAACCACCTAGCCCCCCCCCCCTTTGGGACCAACTAGGAGATCGTCCACACGCGAACAGAAGCTACGCAGCAAAGAGGTGATGATGGGCCAGTCTCCATAGCAGCACCTCCAAGAAGGGATATGACTCACGTTGTCATCGCCGGATCCAACCAACGAAGGTCAGATCAGGAGTTTTCACTCCGGAGCTCAAGTACCGGTTCTCCAAAGCAATACCTTCAAGAAGGTAACGCCGCTCAGGTCAACGTTGTTGCCAGATCTAACCAGCTAAGACCAGATCAAGAGTTTTCATCCCGGATCGAAGGTACCAGCGCTCCAAGACCACGCCATAATACGACCTCGTCGCTGGATCCAACCAATGAAGGCCAGATCGCCAAGACGATGTCTGCAACATCCCCAACGGCCAACTGTCGCCAGCACCAAAGGAAGGCAACGTCTACCGCAGCCCACACGTCGGCCGGTTAACAACTGTCCACCAGGGAGGACTCGAGCGCCACACAAACCACCACCACCGAGCCGTCGCGATCTCTACCAACTGTGCAAAAACTGGATCTGCACCACGCCACCTCCGTCATCATGCCATTGACGAAGCTACGCCGCCGGAAGAAGTCAGCGGAGAAGGGCCCTAGATCGCCATGCCCGAAGACGAGCAGGCGGAGAAGGGCCCCAGATCCAACCCCAACGAAAGTCCACACCGTTGAAAATCGACGGACAGACGTCGGGCGTCGGGGTACGATGCAAATCAAGCGCCACCACTGAGAAGAAGAAGTCCCACGGTCGCCGCTGGCCGACTGGCGGCCACCGACAGAGGTGGCGAGGAAGATGGGAGGAGGAGAGGAGGGCTTGTTTGATGATAGCTAGGGTTTTTTAGGAGGTACTAGTAATTAAATTCTTCTAGTATATCATCAAAGCTGCATAACCAAGTTTGCAGATTGGCCCCATAATACAACATATGTAACTAACTAAGGAAGAAGCCTATATAACATCTTAAACTTTGCTCGAAAGTCTATCCAGTATCTCAAACTATGAAATTGAACCCAGTTCAAGTAACACCCTTACTCGGTTTCGCATGGTGATATTGCTCGTGTGGCGCAATAAATGGACGATTTTTGCTACATAGGATGATATGCTTGTCAAGTTTAGGTGAATGACAGGTGGGGTCGACATGGGATTCTCCCCCCAAATTGAAACAGAGAGGGAGGAAGCTACAGGGGCGGTGGCCATGGAAGCACGACCGGAAGCTCGGTGGGAGGAGACGCCCCAATGGCTCCACGTATCATTGACCCAACTTGTCCAACGTATCATTCTACATGACAAAACCACTCATTTATCGAGCCACGCAGCAGCACCACCCTACAAAACACGTTAAGGTGTTATTTAAACTTGATTGCGAAATTTGGAGAGTTAAACATCTTGTTTCATAGTTCGGGTACTAGGCGGACTTTCAAGCAAGGTTGGAGTGGTTTTCTAAAATCTTAAAAAATTAAGATCGTGGATGATCTGGTTTATGTTTATTGATGGATGTGGGTGAGATATGCGTGTGTGGACTAATATTGGTCAAGTTGGAGAACTTGTGCCGGGAAAATGTTCTTTGATCTTTGCATGTGCAGGTTGGGCATGAAGACTGTCATGGTCGATGACGAGGAGGACCGGGATTAGGATGAGGAAATCTAAGGTTCAGGCGGTCGAAGATGTCACGAGGTGGTCGGGCTTACGCTGGTGCATGTGGAGATCAAAGGTGGATACATGATGCGTGGAGAAACTACAGGAGATGCAGTCCTGGAGACTTCGACGCGTGAGGGGTTATGGAAGGTGCCTATAACTGGAAGGTTTAGATTTTTTGAAAAACCCGTGTTTGGAGGAGTTTCGGGTCCCTTGATTTTCAAAAGGAGATATAATTTCATGTCCATTTATGAGGACACGGTTTAGGGCTCTAGCATACAGAAGGAGAGAGAGGTTAAGAGTTAAGTGAAGCTTTTGGCGACGGCTTTGGGGAGAAAGCTTTTGGAGTTTTCATGCTAGGGTTTGAGGGGTGCCATTAGAGCACTTTGTAGCCACATAACATGATTCAGAAATAAAAGATCAGATCTATTCCAAGAAAGATTAGTCATCGCTGGCAGCATGTTCCTATGTCTTAGACTAGTTCTCGTTCCGAGCGGTCTTCGACTTGTTCTCGTTGTAAGCAGTGCGTAATGCTCTGAAGTCGTAGGACGGAAGAAATCCAATAGTCGAACTCTTTCGACTAGGTGGTCAAAATTCCTTCGACCAGGTTGACTTCATCTTCTTCGATCATGTACTGTGTCATTCATCTGGTCATAGTCAACAGATCAGAGCTTATTTGACCACGGCGACTAGGAGGGATCCATCCGCACGAGTACGGTGGCCTCGGTTGTCGATTAAATCCAACACTGGTCACACTAGGTTATTGGAGAAGAAAGTACTACAATTATTCACCCCCTCTCTGATTGTTGTATTTGATCCTACAAGTGGTATCAGAGCAGGTCGCTATGGCGTCAAAGAGGTATGTGAATCGTCCCCCCATGCTAAATGGTACTTACTTTGCCTTTTGGAAGTGGCTTTTGCAAGTATATATTGAGGCTCAAGGAAGTGATGTCCGGAATAAGATTTTTAGACCTTATGAGGTTCCTGTTACTAATCTAAATAAAACATATGTTGATTTAAATGCTCAAGCTCGTAACTTGTTGTTTCAAGAGATTTCTCGCAAAGAATTTGATCGTGTAGCTCATATTAATTCTGCCCACTTAATATGGAAAACACTTTGCAATTATCGCGAAGGAACAACTAAAATTAAGAAAGTGCGTAAAAAATCTTTATCAAAAAAAATTATGATTTTACATGAAGCCTGGTGAATCTATTGATGATCTTTTTGCTCTGTTTGAAAAAATATTGAGTAATTTGCCTGGTGTTAAAGTTATCCCTACTGATGAAGATAATGCAACTAAAATTTTGAGATCTTTAGGTACTGAGTGATTGATGGTTGTCACAACTATCGATCAAACTGTCGATCTAGATACTTTAACCATGGATAATCTTTTCTCTAGATTGAAAACCTATGAGACGGAAGCTTTGTCATCTAAGATTGATAAACCTTTATATTTTGCACTAGTGACTAACTCCATGCAGGCTACTTCATCGAGTTCTTTTCTTGTGTTAGCTTTGTTTTCTTTTTTAGAGGAATAGTTCGAACAGCTCCGTGAAGAGGATTTGATGTTAATCTCCTTATGTGCATACAAGGCACTCAACAACATAAGGATGAGGAAGCGAGGTGGTGTGTTAAGTTCGATCAAGTACTATGAGTGTGGCGAGCTAGACCACATTAAGATAGAGTGTCCCAAACTCAAGGGGGGAGGTGATTAAGGAAGATAAGAATTATCGTCATCGACCATCCAAGAACATCAACACTAAGGATGGCACTTTTCGTTGAAAATTTGCTGAAAATGTTCTTTCGGATATTGAGCATCTTGATTTGAGTGATGTGGAATATGAGAGTTGCGACGACGACAGCCATGACAATTATGATACTAAAGGTAAGAAGAACAATAATAACTTCACCGACATGTGCTTCATGGCAAGAAACGACAACAACGTCGACGATGACAGTGATGCCAATGAGGTAAGACCATCATATGATGAGCTTGAAGATGGTTTGATTAAACTTGCTATTAAACTGAAAAAGATTAAAAAGAAATTGAAAGAAAATAATTGTCTTGTTGAAAGATTAACTTCTGAAATTAATACACCTAGAGCTTCTATTCCTAATAATGAATTATGTGAGTCTTGTTAAGTTTTATATTCTGAGTTAGAGACTGCTAGATCAATGAATGCATCAAACTTGGTTCAACTTAAGAATGTAAATGCTAAATTTGATGATTTAAGGTTGGCTTATGACTCTTGTGATAAAAAATTAAAACTTACAAATGATAAAATTGAAAAGCTCAAATTTAGTTCTTCTATATGTTTAGAGTCAAGTATTTCAAATGTTCAAACTAAAACTTGCTCCAATTGTGGATTGCTGGAAGCTAGACTTAATTCATCTCAGGAAACAATTCAACAGATTATTTATCATGAGATATCTTCTTACTCTAACTGTCCTAAACTTAACATAGAAATAGAATCTTTGACTAGACAACTTGATGTTTTTTGCTGAAAAAGAAAGATTGACTCAGTCTAGTGCTTCTAAGAAACTTGTGAATGAATCTAGTAAATGCACAACTTGTCCCACTCAAGCTAAAGAAAATAAGTATCTTAAGGACACTTTATAGAAATTTATCTTTGGCAAGAAAATTTTGAATATTATCCTAGACAAGTCAAAATTGTGTGTTAAAAATCATGGTCTATATTTAATTTTGTTGAGCATGCCAAGAATAATTCTCCTAAGGATGTTAAGCTTCTTGATGGAAAATTTGAAGTAAAATCTGAACCGAAATGAATTATTTTTAAATCTGCTGGTATTGCAAAGGACTCATCTACCAAAGTGGGTGCTGTAAACGCAATAGATACGACACCTCATCAAGACAAGTATCAATGCACTCATTGTAGCAGAGATGGTCATTTGGTTTAATTTTGCTTTCGAAAAGTGAAGAAAGAAAAGAAAGACAGGCTAAGAAAGATTTCTCATTTTGGAGTGGAGTTTGGTTAAACTCCTTATCATCGTGTTGCTCCCTCTAAACAATTTTCAGCGGGCTTGGGAGTTTTTGCGACAGGACCGGTCGGACCGACGTCTTTCACGCGGTCAGACCGGTTGGTGGTCAGACTGGCACTTCAACGGTTGTCTGACCGACAGTGCCCGGAATCTAAATATTTTTTGTCTCTGCCTGTTGTTGTTCCTGTTCGTTGCGTATCTCAGTATTGGTTACCTAAATCTTTATTCTCTAACCCCAGTACTAAGATACCGACGATTATTCGTGCGTTATAGGCTCGTCGCAAGCGGAAGGAGAACATATGGTTCATTGACTCCGGTTGCTCTCACCACATGACTGGAGACTCACGATGGTTCTCCTCCCTCACTCGTACCACCGGTGATTATATGATCACTTTTTTGGACAATGCTCAAGAACGAGTTCTTGTAAGAGTCCTGGTACTAGACCCGATAATGCAGATATACAGGTAAATTACACACCCGAAGACATCTTCTATGACACTGATGACAATGAAAGGGTAACCTCGATACACACTACAACACACGTATCTACACCTATGAAATCTACAACTAGTGGCTCTACTCCTACCTCCAATGAGGTGGAGACTACTACTGCTACACATATGCCACCAACGACTCTATAGGCTCCTCTGCATATTCAACGACGTTATCATGCTTTTGTTGAGTTAGATAAGAGAGTTCTTCACAATAGGTATAACTCCGATGCCTCATATGCTCATACTGCTTTTGTTTCCTCTTTTGAACCCCAGGATATAAATCACACTTTATCTGATGAGTCTTGGATTAAGGTCATGCATGAGGAATTAGAAAATTTTGAGCGTAATAAAGTTTGAACTTTAGTTTCACCTCCTCATGGTCATAATGTTATTAGAACTAAATGGGTTTTTAAGAATAAACAAAGTGAGGATGGTGTTGTTGTTCAAAATAAGGCTAGACTTGTGGCTTAGGGATTTACTCAGGTAGAAGGTTGATTTTGGCGAAACTTTTGCACCTATTGCTCGATTAGAAGTCATTAGAATCCTTTTAGCATTTACTGCATTTAAGGATTTCAGGTTGTATCAAATGGATGTTAAGAGCATTTTTCTTAATGGCTATATTGAGGAAGAAGTTTACGTAAGACAACTTCCTAATTTTTTGAAAATCTTAAAATTTCTTATCATGTCTACAAACTGTCCAAAACTTTATATGGTTTAAAACAAGTATCTAGAGCATGGCATGATAGGCTTAAATCATATTTGCTTAAAAATGACTTTCAAATGGGCAAAGTAGATAAAACATTGTTTACTCTCAAGCATGACAATAATCTTTTACTCGTTCATATATATGTGGATGATATAATCTTTGGTGATTCTTTCATGCTCTTTTTCCGAGCTACCCACCTAGCGTGTATTTCTTAGGGACTGATGCTCCACACCCCATCTCTGTCAGTGATGTGGATGTTTTGATCACCAAACATCCTATTGCATAGCAGAAGCAAATATTAGAAGGCATAACAACTCATGAGCGATGGTAGAATGTGATTTCCACAGAAAAACCGAAGAGTTAACATCGATGTGAGTAACTGAATCAATGCAGCGAAAACTGAAAACTATTGAACTCTGAATCAAATAGCTAAGGTTGATAAAAAGAAATGCTGAATCTTGACACGAGCAGTAGGGGAGGCTAAGCTAAAGCTCAGAGCACAAGTTAGTAAAATGCATATCCAGTGATGGAGCATTTGTGACACAAGTTCGGCCATTTGATTATCAGGTGGACATCAACAAATTCTCGATCTCTGCACTCACAGTCTGAAATTAATGTGGCAACTTAAGCAAATGCAGGCAACAGTACACATGAGCATATCAGCAGAAAGATTAGCAACTAATGCATCCAAGAACCATCAAGAACTCAATCATCAATGTTAGCAAGGTCGCAGGCCAAGCAGAGACACATCAGCCAAGTCCACGAAACTAGCTTGGTGAGTAGAAACCGAGGAGGAGGGCGAGGCGAAGATCACATGGCGAGGCCTTAGGAGCAGCACCCGTCTGGCCGAAGGTCCTGATCATAATTGCAACGTGCCCTAGTTGAAATCTAGCCAACTTTTGATACTCGGGCCTTATATCAGCTGGGCTGCTCCCATGCGTGACCTCTGGCCGTAACCAACTAAACTGCGGTCATCACCTTGCTTCCAAACAATTGGAGGGCCATTAGTGTTAAGAAATTGGACCCAAGATCAGAGAGTCCTATCCTAAGTGGACTCTTCATTCATCCAGTTGCCTATATAAAGTAAGAGGGCCCTCAACAATATACATCGTTTTCAGAAGAGCAATAAAGAGAAGTCTAAAGTTCTCTTATATCTCTGTGTTCAATCTACTATTCCGCTCTTACGTTCTTCCATTGTTCTTACGATTCTGAGTTTGTCTACGAGGTAATCGCTCAGATTGGACTCGCTAGCGACGATTCCTCAATACGTTACCAGCACGATCGGCTCTCCTCGGATTGAAACGTAACTGTCGATGAATGACACTCGTCATTTCGAATCATTTTTTCTAGATTGCTTTCAATTCTGCAAATTTGGCTCTCTAGATTGTAACCTACGGTGCAAATCCGTTCTAGTCTACCGCAAGCCGACTTGAAGTCACTGGCACAATATCGATCGGTAGATTGCATAAAGATTGGATGTCGATTGTACGTAGATTGAAAATTGCAAATTCGTTCTAATCTACCGCGAGCCGACTTGAAGTCACTGGCCAAGCCGATTGGTAATTGCATAAATGATAATTGTGTGAACAGTAATCTGGAAGAATAGTACATTGCATCATATGAACAGTATGATAAAAAAAGAGCGGGATTAGCCTGGTAGTCGGCCCGAAGCCACCGGCCACCGCGTGCCGGCCTAAAGCCGTGCGCATCGGCCATGTAGAAGCGTCGGGGCCGCCACTCGGCCACCTCCCAAAGAGGCGCCACCGCCCCGCGATACCTCCAGCCCGCAGCAGCAACGGACGGCCTGCAGCCACCCTCAGGCTCCCGCGCCGCTGGTCCCATTCATACCATCCAAATCAAGCAAAAGAAAAAAAAAGAGGTGGGAAGCGCCGCCAAAATGGATCCGACGCCAGCCATGGAACCGACCGCTCATCGCACCGCCAGAGCTCCCCTCCTGTAGAGCCGCCACCACCAGCCTCCCAGCCGCACCGCCTGACTTCCGCGCCACCACCTTGAAGCAGCGCCGCCACCGACGCCGGCTCACGCCGCATGGCCGCCTTGCGTGGCGCCCGGCGGTGTCGGCCGCCACCGCATGGCCGCCTTTGCAGCGCCGCCACCCGAAAGCACGCCGTCGGTCGCCTCGCAGAGCCATTGCCCGAGCCTCTGGCCGCTGCGCAAAGACCGTCGATTAGCCGCCGTGAGCGCCGCCGCGCCATCTGCCTCACACATCGCATAGGGGCCCTCACCACGCGTCGCCTCTACCCTGAACAGGGGTTGGAAAACCCTACCCTGTTCGGCTTTTGAGCTGGCCGAAGTGGGCCGATGGTTTTTGGGCCGAGAGGGGAAAGGCCATATGGGCCGGGTTAGTGTGAATTAACCTAGCCGCCCGAACGAAAAAGAATCCCAAAATTTGCAAAAGGACCCTCATGATTCTGAAAATTGTGAGGATAATTACGCAGGTGAGAAAATTTTGCAAAAGGGCCCTCGTAATTGCTAAAAATTGCGCGTAAATTTTCTCAGAACTAAAATTTCGCGTTTTAACCCTTTGAAAATTGCAAAATTCGATGAAAATTCATTTTCCAGCACAAAAGGGCCTTGGAAATTCAGTTTTTGAACCAATTTTAGCATTTGAAGCATGTTTAAACTTTGTTATTATTATTTCTATGCAATTTATTTATTGTATTTACTATTTTTGATTATATGTGATTGTTTATAATACTTTTAATCAATGAAAATAGCAGTAAATCATGATAAATGCATAGAAATATACGAGAACATCATGAGCGTTTTTGCAACTATTTTTGCAAATTACCAGCAGTGATCTTATAGAATCTTTGCATGAATATGCAGATGACTGGCATTACGAACCGGGAGTTCGAAGAGCTGGCCCAACATGGCCATAATTACATGACTTTAGCATCAGATGTCAAATCGTACTTGGAGCCAAGAACCTCCGTGCTGCTATTGGACTTGGCACCTTGAAGGTCGCCACTCCAACTGTTGAGGAGAATGATCAAGCACTTCATTTTCTCAAACACCATCTCTGCCTAACGCTCAAGAATGAGTATATGACAGAAAAGAATGCACTAGCTTTATGGACCGCACTGAAGAAGTGATTTGAGAAGCTGAAGTACATCATTCTTCCTCATGTAGAGTAAGAATGTAACCGACTATGTTTTGCTGACTATAAGACCGTAGGGGAGTACAATTCTGCATTGCACAGAATTTGTACAAGTCTTCAACTCTGTGGTAAGGTAACCACAGATGAGCAGAAGATCGAGAAAACTCTCTCTACCTTTCACCCAAACGCGGTACAATCCGCACGCAACTATCGTTAGGACAGCTACAAGGAGTATGACGAACTGATTGACATCATGCAAGTTGCGGAAGCTGAAGATGACGTTCTCAGAAAAAACTACATCTCACAGTCGTCTAGTAGCAAAGTTGTCCATGAAGTCAATGCAAGCAGCTACAAGGTGAGAAAGCCTCACTCAAAAAAAGAGGCAAGGAGGGTAAGGTCATGGATCACAAAACTAAACAGGATGCTCAAACCAAGAAGGGCGAACAAAAGAAGTGTGATGAGAAACCCTATGGTCAGTAGGACCAAAGTTGCTACAAATGTGGCACTTGGGGGACATTGGTCACGTGTTTGCCGTGAGCCACCCCCGTGATTGATGCTTTCAAGGCTAAGAAGAAGGGCAAAGGACAGCATAAGACACACCTCGCCATTGTAGGCACAGAGTATTCACAATCATAGGTTGCACCCATGGATATGGATATCTCAGTAGCAGCCCCCATCACACCTTCTTTGGACATCACAGCGGCAGCAGCCGTTGTTGCCAAAGAAGAGAAGTTGGACATAGAGCAGATTCAGACAGAAGTTTCTTCATACTTCGTTAATTTAATATAGTGCACGCATTGCACTTAGATGTTATAGTCATTTGCAGTTTATGGTTATGATAGAACATTGAATTTTGAATAATGATTGTAAGCTCTAGGAGAGCAAAGTAATAAATCCTTATGATGAGTCATGCAAGATTTTTCTCGAATTAATAATAGCAAGTTGTGTTCTATTTTGAAGTATTTTACTTATATGTGTGGATTGCTTCCTACCCCATATTAATAAATACTTTATATATCAAAACGCGTGTGGCGCCCTATGGAGGAAGTGTGCTTAGCAGATAGCGGCACAATGAATACTATATTGAGAGAGACAAAAAATTTCCAGTCGATTAGCGAGAATGCTGGTAGTCTTACAACAATCGCAGGCAGCAATATTTGTATAATAGGCTCAGGAAGAGCAACAATTATACTACCGACGGATACAACACTGGTCATTGAAGAAGCCTTGTTGTACCCAGAATCGACTAGAACTCTCTTAAGCTTTAAAGATATTCGCGCCAACGATCTCCACGTAGAGACTGGAGAAGAGTATAGTAAGAAATATCTACTCATTACAAAGCGCGAATAAAATAGGAAAAGGGTATTAGAACGACTTCCTTCGTATGAATCTGGGCTATACTACACTCACATTAAGGCACCTGCAGCTTATACTGTCCTGAAAATCACTTTTAGAAGCTCTGAACTTTTTTATCTCTGGCATGATAGATTGGGGCACCTCAGTCTTAGAATGATGAGAAATATAATTAATAATTCTCAGGGACACAACATCAATATAAAGAATTTTCCGAATCAAGAAGACTTTGTGTGCCCCGCATGTGCCACTGGGAAACTGATTACTAGACTCTCTACTCTGAAAGTAAAGGTTGAAATCCATGTATTCATGGACCGTATCCAATGAGACATTTGCGGTCCTATACAGCCCCTGTCAGGGCCATTTAGGTACTTTGTGGTGCTCACCGATGCTTTCTCAAAATGGTCGCATGTATGCTTATTATCTACGAGAAATCATGCTTTTGCAAAGCTGATATCGCAGATAATTAAAATTAAGCATAATTTCTCTAATCATCATGTGAAGTCCATCAGAATGGACAACGCTGGAGAATTTACTTCAAAGGCATTTGATGATTATTGTATGGCAATGGGAATTACCGTTGAGCATTCCGCACCACATGTTCACACCCAGAATGGATTAGCAGAGTCGTTAATTAAAAGAATTAAATTTATTGACCGGCTACTCTTACAGAATTGTAATTTACTAACTACATGTTGGGGACACGCAGTCCTACACACAGCAACCCTTATCAATTTTAGACCGTCAGCATATAACATCCATTCACCTATGCAACTAGCGCAAGGGTCAGCACCAAAAATCTCTCATCTACGAAGGTTTAGTTGCAAGGTTTATGTACCTATACCACCACCGCAGCGAACTGCAATGGGCCCCTTCCGAAAGTTTGGGATATACGTTGGTTATGAGACAACATCGATATTCAGGTATCTGGACCCCATGACTAGATATTTGTGTACAGCCTACTTCGCTGATAGCATATTTGATGAGGATAGTTTTTTGTCATTAGGGGGAGGAAATCAACCTCTTAATGAAAAATGTCAGGAAATGACGTGGCAAGCCACGAGAATCCATACACATGACCCGCGCACTAGTGAAGCAAATAGAGAATTCCATAAGATAATTGATTTACAAGCGTTAGTGAATCAACTGTCTGACCACTTTAGTGATTTGAAGAGCGTGACCAAGTCGCATGTACTTACACGCAATGCATTGGAGAGGGTTGAAATACCAAAGAAAATTGAAGGTATCCCTAATCCCATCCATAGGCCTCAGAACAAAAGGATGATAATTCCGGCCCCTCGAATCCCAAGTAACCGGGGACGCCTGGCGAAAAATGATAAGAATGACTTAACACAGCCGATCATTGAAGTTCCTCATAATCAGAAGGGGAGCATGTTGAGACCTAGTACCAGTATGAAACCTTCAGAAAAAGGCATACCAGATTTGAATATTCCCACAGAGGGAGACATCAGTATGGATGTGTGCACACATGTCGGAGCTAAAAAACTAAAGCGACTTGCCCCCGTAATTAGAAGTAACGGTGGGCAAGTTGAAGCATTAGCAGAATCGCCCTATGAAGAAATAGCTATAAATTATGTGACCACAGGAGAATCTATGAATAGAACAACAACCAATGTCAATATTTATTTTGCAAAGAAAATTGTCACAATCATTGATCTCGATCCAAGGCCTGCATCGCTTGCTGAATGTAAGAAAATATCATATTAGAAAGATTGGAAGAAGGCAATAGAAGCAGAATTATTATCCCTGATTAAAAGAGAGGTATGTGGGCCTATAAGTTTGACATCTCCCATGTGCACCCCGTAGGGCATAAGTGGGTATTTGTTCGAAAGAGAAATCAAAATAATGAAGTTGTAAGACATAAAGCAAGGCTTGTTGTACAAGGTTTCACTGAGCGACCAGGAGTCGATTATGAATAAACTTATTCCCCGGTATTGGGCGGAACTACCTTTAGATATTTAATCTCAATGGCAGTAAACTTAAATTTAGAAATGAAATTGATGGATGTGGTAATTGCATACCTTTATGGGAATTGGATTCGGACATTTATATGAAGGTACTTAAAGGTATCCTTGTCCCGAACCAAGAGAGTGCAAATAGAAATCTGTAAAGTGTGCAACTCAGAAAGTCACTGTATGGACTGAAGCAGTCAGACAGAATGTAGTATAATCGCTTGAGCGACTTTCTCTGCAAGAAAGGCTACACGAACAATGAGGATTATCCCTGTGTTTTTATACGGGGATCCCAGGATGGATTCTGTATAATCTCAGTATATGTAGATGATCTGAATATCATCGGGACCCTAGAAGATATTAAGAAAGCAAGCTCTTACCTAGAGTCAGAGTTCGAAATGAAAGACTTAGGTAAAACCAAATATTGCCTAGGCTTGCATCTTGAGCATACCCCTCAAGGTATTTTAGTACATCAGTCAACCTACACTCAGAAAGGGTTATAATGGTTCAGCTTTAGAAAGGCAAATCTTTCAAAAGTACCGATAGTTGGGAGATCCTTACAGCAGGACAAGGACCCGTACAGACCTAAAGAAGAGGGGGAGGAAGTCCTAGGACCATAATTCCTGTACTTGAGTACAATAAGAGCACTCATGTATTTAGCAAACTGTACTAGACCGGACATTGCATTTGCCGTGAACCTACTAACAAGGTATAGTGCAGAACATACCAAAAGCCATTGGCAGATAATAAAGGACATCTTCCGATAACTCCAAGGAAGCAAATATCTTGGTCTGTTCTATAGAAAGAACCAAGACCTAACTATGACTGGCTATGCAGATACTAGGTACCTGTCAGACCCGCATTCAACCAAGTCACAAACAGGCTATGTATTCCTATGTGGCGGAACTGTAATTTTATGGAAATCGTCTAAGCAAAGTTTTGTATCTACTTCGACAAACCACTCAGAAATCATAGCACTATACGAGGTCTCACGGGAATGTTCTTGGATTCGGCGGATGATTCACCACATCCAATAGTCATGTGGATTGAATATCGCGTAAACCCCTACTATTATCTATGAAGATAATGTAGCTTGTGTTACACAAGTGCAGATGGGTTATGTGAAGAGTCCTCTCACAAAGCATATGAACCCCTAAGTTCTTCTATGCTCATGAATTGCAAAATATAGATGAAATTAAGGTACTCATACTAAGTCTTATAAAAATCTTGTAGATTTATTCACTAAGTCAATTCCAGCGTCTAGCTTTGAAAGATGCATACGTAGAATAGTAATGATGAGGCTTAGAGAAGTGCATAATTCAGAGGGAGAATCTTCACGAACTCATTAGTAAAGCTAGATCACGAAGATTGAGTGCCTAAAGAATAAATCATAAAGATTAAATAAAATTGGGTGGATTGTACTCTTTTTCTCTTAACGAGTTTTCCTGAAGTTTCTCGGCTAAGGTTTTTAACGAGGCAATTTGTGCAATGCAGCAGAACACATGTCATGTACTCTTTCTTTAAATTTTTTCCACTGGGTTTTTTTGGAGTTTTGACGAGACATGAATATGTCAGATGAGTGCCCAAGGGGGAGAGTTAAGAAACCAGGTCTAAGTCCTGGCCCAAATGGGCTCCTCATCCATCCAGTTGCCTATATAAATGAGGGAGGACCCTTAACATTGTATACTATTTTCAGAAGAACAATAAGAGAAGCCTGAAGTTCCCTCATATCTCTGTGTTCAATCTACTACTCCGCTCTTACATTCTTGCATTGTTCTTACGATTCTGAGTTTGTCTACAAGGTAATCGCTCGGACTGGACTCTCTAGCGACGGTTCCTCAACAATTAGAGAGCGTGCATGGCATGTTTGTTTACCATGTGACAGTATCAAATAGAGACTAGCCTTAAAAATTGATAATAAGAACAAGCAATTTTAGCCATTATACGAATTTAGATGGCTTAGATCAACTACTCATGGCCAGTTTGCGATTGTCGTGTTGTGTTAAGTTGTTGAATCTAGTTAGTCGGTGGCAGAGCTTGAGTTTAGGGAGGGCCATTAGCAAGTGATAGATGTAATATATAAGTAGGGGTGTAAGTGGGGTGGGCCTATCCGCTAAGCCGATAGCCCCGCCCTGCAAAGACAGCCCACGTATATGTCTGCAAAAACCCACTTAGTGCTAGCGGATCGAAGCAGGCTGGCCCGCGTAGCCCGTCATGCACCGCGTTCTGCATAGCGCTTCACACTCACAATTCGCAACTCGCACCGCCAAGTGCAGACTCGGGGTACTTCGAGTTCTTCGACCGCACCGCGTACCCACGCGATCACCTACTTCGACCGCTTCTACCTCCGACGATGCATCGACGTGCGTAATAATCTGTAGGACCGTAAAGGTGACTAGGGGGGGTGAATAGGCGCTTTCTCAACTTTCTCGCCTAAATCAAATACAACACGAACTTTCCTCCTTTAGCTATGAAAGCTAAGAAGATCAGTAAGCGCACATTAGAAGCCTTGTGTTGGATTTGATAAACCCCTCAACCACACGACACAAATGGAGAAAAGAACTCACTGTTTCAATCGGTATCTGGCGGTCGACCGGCTACCGCGGCGATCGACCGACACGATCAATCGTGATCGGACCGGCTACTAACTGGCGGTCGGACCGTTTGACATCGGTTCGACCCGGCAGTATTAGCCGTCTGAAAAAGCGGGCGGTCGGACCGCCGTTGCACAACCGGTCAGACCGGTTCAGTCCAGTACTGAAAATCAGGTCCAACTCCCAAAACGAAATTTGATCCAACTTTTGATTCAACCAATGAAACTTGACCAAATTTCGAGCACACCTCCCTAATGATATTAGAGACCTATTTCTAGCGACGATCCTTCGATCCACTCCATGAATCGATCTCTCAAGGTTTTACAAAAGAAGTGCACAAACCCTAGAAATATGAAAATCTTGATTCAAGACTTGCTTGTGGGGGGTTGATGATCTAGATGACTCTAGGAGTATTCCCACACATCAAAGCAAGATAAAATAGGCCAAGGGACCAAGCATAAACCTTTGAATCAAGGAAGCACCAAAATCATCCAAAAGAGAGAAGAGCACAAAGGGGACAATTGATTTTTCAATTAAGCATCACAAGATTGTTTGATCACACTAGATGCTTACAAAGCCTCTCCACAAAGGAGGACAAGAGCTCACACAAAGAGCACACTCACAATCTCTCCAAACCCTAGTTCTGCTCTCCTCTCCTCCAAACCCTAGAAAAAGGAAGAAGGGGCCAAATGAATGCTTGAGAGAGTTTTCCATCTCCCCTTTTCTATTTATACTAGAGACCTAGGGTTTTACTTTTGGGACCCAAAAACACATGGGACCCACACACACATAACTACTGAAGCAATCGCCTGCTTCACCACGTGTAGGTTGATCAGCGGTTCTCATCACGTCGCCAAACCTCTCTTGTCCGAATCCCATCGGAACCTCCCAGAGACTCGCACCGATATCCGCACCACCTGATCCAACCAGCTGTACCGAACTACCCGTTCGATCCATCTTGCCCATTCTGCACCATGCTTGTGTCACACGACCTCACCTGGTATCCATGATCGTTCTGGACCTCAGCTCTGCAAGCGTAGTCCCGATCCACTCACCGTTGACGTCGTTGACCTGCAAGCCACCTGCACAGCAATAGACAAACAAACCGTTTCCGGGAACAAGTTCTTCACAACATGACCCACGTCAGCTCCGCAATGCAATATGCAACAATAAAGCATTGAAGTCCATACATAAAACACATTCAAAACATCTCAATGCCAACTTGGCTAACCTCCAAGTCATCGGCGGTCTGACCCCCCCACAAGGCCGGTCCGACCGATTTCAGGCCGGTCCGACCGATCCCCCAACGGCGGTCGGACCGCCCGAAAAGACTTAGCCAAATTTCCAGCGTGAAAATCCGAAACCTTCTGGAAACTTCAACTTAATAGAACTTTTGACTGGGAGCTCCAAAAATGATGTGACCACATCCAGGAGACTCCCCTCACTTGCCTACACAACCTATTTTTGGCTCAGCTCCAAAAACCACTTTTCAAATTACCGGTCGGACCGGCCACCATGGCCGGTCGGACCTCTCCACGGGCGGTCTGACCGCCCGACACAACCGGTCAGACCGCCTGTGGTCTGACAGCCTTGGAGCAAACCCGAAAACGCGAGATTTTGCAAACCAACAACGCCATTGCCAATTGACTCATCATCCTGAGATCATGCACATATCCTCACGATATCCACAATCTCCCCCTTGATGAACACATTGGCATTTTTCAAGAAAATGTGGTCTTTCAAATTGAAAAGTAAAAACTTCGCCGTTTTCGCATAAAGGCACAACTTGGTCCATAAGCAAGACAAAGCCTAGGAACCGACCAAGCTGGCTTCAGAATAGTATAAGCAAGTGAGATAAGGCAATGAAAGTACCAAAGGATTCAATTTCCAGAAAGTAGCCAAAAATCTCACTTAGGTCCAAATGAAAGACAATTGTTCTATTTGACCTTTGATCATTGTGAGTCTTCTTTAATTGCAAATGAAATCAGGAAAAAGCAATAGACCCAAGAGACTTAACTCACTATGATCACAAATTTTCAAAAGGTTCAATTTTTTTTATATGTGTTCTTTTATATGAAACCAAAAGCTCCAAACAGCATTTTCTTCACAATCTTTCTCCCCCTTTGACAATGAATTCATCAATATGCATGGTAAAAGAAAGAGCATGAAGGAATGACTTTATTTTTGAACTTTAGTAAAAAGGAGCCATGACCATTATACATAAAGATAGTACAAGTATTATACCAAGCCATATAAAGAGTAGACGCTATATTCAATCATGGCAAAACATGTACTGCAACGCTAAAACCAAGATAGCAGCAATCTGAGATTAACAGAATTAAAATCATGAAAGGTTGCTCAATATCATAGATTCACTCAAAGCAACCAAAAATGAGTCAAGCCATGTCTTATAAGTAAAAAAGAGACTCAACACAAGAACTGAGGCATTTTGAGCATTAAGAGTCCATTTTTGAAGCAAAACACAAGCACTTAGCCCTTTTTGAGCATTTTCCTAAAAGAAATTTTTTACTGTGCTAGATCTCAAGCCTTGCCGCGACCATCTCAAGCGATAAGCTTAAAAGAATGATCTAGGTCATCCAAAGCTCCCCCTGAGTTCATGCCTACTGCAATGGCAAGCCGTCTCATGAGAAAGGATTGGTGAGATCAGTTTTTTCGCACAGAAAATCTTATTTTTCATTTGCTTGACTTAAGAAGATAAAAAGCTCATTTTTCATCTCAAAAAGTTCAAGACTCAATTCAACCTATTTAACATGGCAAGAATCATAAGAGGATCGCTAGAGCAAAACTAGTCACAAGATCCAACAAGACATGATTTGATTCAATTTTCTCACAGATATAAAGCTAGCAAGGCAAAAGCTAAGCTAAACAAGAAGAGTCATAAAAGGAGTCTAGCAGACTAACACTTGATATGACAAGGTATAGAATATGAAGTCAAGTCATACAAGGATAATGATCAAAGCTCCACAATTTTTATTATGCAATGCAAGACAATTGAATTGAAACATGCATTATGATACAATGAATGCAAAAGAGCAGATTCCCCCTCAAAACAGCACAATAGGACTAATAACTCCTAACTCTCCCCGCAAAGCAGAAAAACGAGAAGAATCAAGAGCTTTAGTGAAAATATCAGCAAGCTGTTGCTCAGACTCTACAAAGTGAAGCACAACATCACCTTTCTCAACATGGTCTCTAAGAAAATGAAATCGAATATCAATATGTTTAGTCCTGGAATGTTGCACTGGGTTTTTGGCAATATTAATTGCAGAAGTGTTGTCACAGAAAAGAGGAATACTTCTCAACGATAACCCATAGTCTCGCAGCGTGGATAAAATCCAGAGAACCTGAGAGCAGCCACTGGCGGCAGCTACATACTCGGCCTCGGTGTGGATCTGTAAATCAAGAAGGCATTTTCTAGAAGACCAAGAAACAAGAGATGTACCCAAGAAATGACAAGTGCCAGAAATACTCTTCCTATCCACTCTACACCCGGCAAAATCAGCATCAGAAAATGCTCGAATTGAAAGAGCAGAAGAAGAAGAATACCAGAGTCCAAAGTCAAGCGTATCTTGAAGGTACCTGAATATGCGACGTACTGCTTGACGATGAGAAGCACGAGGGGAAGCCTGAAAGCGAGCGCACAGACATACGGCGAATTGTATGTCCGGCCTCGAAGCTGTAAGATAGAGGAGGGAGCCAATCATACTGCGGTACTCCTTCTGGTCCACGGACTCTCCATCCTCATCAGGGTCCAGCACGGTGGTTGTAGCAATGGGAGTAGACATTGGCCTATTGCTTCCCATATTGAAGCGTCGAAGAAGGTCCTTTGTATACTTACTCTGGTGAACGAAGGTGCCTTCTTTCAGTTGCTTGATTTGTAAACCAAGGAAGAATGTCAACTCTCCCATCATGCTCATCTCGAATTCACTGCTCATCGAATCTGAAAATCTGGACACCAAAGCATGAGAAGAACCACCGAAAATAATATCATCCACATAAATCTGAACCAACAAGAAATCACTGCCATGCCTAAGAGTGAACAAGGTTTTATCAACCATTCCCATTTTGAAATCATTTTCAAGCAAGAAACTCTTAAGCCTGTCATACCAGGCTCTAGGATCTTGTTTCAATCCATACAGGGCTTTAGAGAGTTTAAAAACATGGTTTGGGAATTTTTGATTTTCAAAACCAGGAGGTTGCTTGACAAAGACCTCTTCTTATATGAAACCATTCAAGAAAGCACTTTTAACATCCATTTGAAAAAGCTTGAAACCTTTGGATGTTGCAAATGCTAAAAGAATACGAATGGCCTCCAATCTAGCTACTGGAGCAAAGGTCTCTTCAAAGTCTAAGCCCTCTTCCTGGGAATAACCTTGAGCTACGGGTCTAGCATTATTGCGAACAACCAACCCATCCTCACTTTGCTTATTTTTAAAAATCCATTTTGTTCCAATAACATGAGAATCAGAAGGCCGCTCAACTAAAGTCCAGACTTTGTTTCTTTCAAAATTCTCAAGCTCTTCATGCATGGCATTGGCCCAAGAGGCATCAGATAAAGCATGGGTGATATCTCGGGGTTCAAAAGAAGCGACAAAAGCAGAATGTGCATAAGAATTAGGAGAAATAAACCTGGAGCGAGTGACTCGCTCTTGAAGATCCCCAATCATCTGCTCAGGTGGATGTTGTCGCTGAATGCGAAGAGGTGTGTTGGACCGAAAAGGCGACTAGAGGGGGGGGTGAATAGGAGCACGCTCACTTTTTCCCAAATAATGAATTCAACACAATTTCACTCCAATAGCTATGATGAAGCTATGAAGATCAATATACCAGTACAGCGGAAGTCTAGTATTGAATCCAATTAAATCCCCTAAGCAAAATCACAAAATCAACTAAGATTGCAAAAACTCAAAGCACGGGCGGTCTGACCTCTGGACCCAATCGGTTGGACCGATTGCGGGCGATCGACCATTGTTGTCTTTGGCGGTCGGACCGCTCAAAATCGATCGACCGGTGATGACGGGCGGTCCGACCGCCGACTCGAACCGATCCGCAAGCAAGACAATCACCGATGACGAAGTTGCAATTAGGTCAAACTTTTGATTCTCAACTCCAATCTTTACAAAACTTTGCACACACCTTCTCTATGCTATTGAGGACCTATTTCAATCGAATATTATGATAATTCTTGGAAAGATCTTGAGCAATTGCCAATTGAATAACAGAAGGTCTAAAACCGGGCAAGAACGAAAACTTGATCCTAATGCTTGTTCGTGAGAGATTGATGATCAAGATGATGCTAGATAGATTCACACATATCACAGCAAGCTAATTCACGTGAAAGAATCAATCACAAACTCGCGGATCAAAGAAAGCCCTAAAATCACGAAATCGAAAGCAAGAACGAAAAGAGACTTATCTCAAGCAAACCTTGCATAGATTAAGAACGTGATCGTCGCTGGATTACACCCACACTATAATGGATCAGTGGTCAATCCAAGATCACGAAATTCACCTCAAACCATAAAGAGCCCTAGCCTCCACCTCAACTCCCCTAAGCCAATTAGGGTTTCGCAACAAAAAGAGGCGAGAGAGAAAAGAGCTTGATGGTGCAGCCACCACCTCCCCCTATTTATAGTGGAGACCTAGACTCCTAGGGTTTGACTCCATTGGGCTCCCGTTAAGGCCCACTAACAAATGGGTCACACACGCACGCTTCGCAAAGCGCCGTCTTTAACCTTTTGACCTAAACCGCTTCACCATGCGCCATGGATTTGCCAATAGGTCACCCTTGTCCATCTTGTGTCACACTTGAGTCATTGACCTCACCCGGCATCGTCGATCGTTCTGGACCTCAACTCTCCAAGTCTAGTCCCGATCCTCCTCGCCGTTGACCGTCGTTGACCACAAAAACCTGCACAACCATAGACAAGCAAACACAAATTCGGGAACAAGTTCTTCACAACTTGACCCATGTTAGTCAAAATATGCATCATGCAAACCATATGCCACGATACCAATGACTTTGACCTAACAAATCAACATCGCCACGAAGTTGGCCGACGTTCAAGTCAATACCGGTCCAACCGCTCCCTGTGAGCCGGTCGGACTGCCCTCTGGCCGGTCGGACCGCTCCCTGTGAGCCGGTCGGACCGCCACCAGGGACTTAGCCGAATTTCAACCTCTGAAAATCCGAAACCTACTGGAAACTTTAAACCAATAGAACTTCTTACTGGAGACTCCAAAAATTATGAGACCAAGTGCATTGGGATCCCCTCACTTGCCTACAACACCTATTTTTGGCCCAGCTCGTTTTGACCACTTTTAGGTCACCGCCGGTCCGACCGCCCCACACGGCCGGTCCGACCGATTTGGGTCCGGTCGGACCGCCGTGCTAGGACCGGTCGGACCGCCCCTGTCCAGAATGCTTGAAGCTTTGTCGAAAACTCGTGAAACGACAAACCGTAAACGCCATTGCCAATTGTCACATCATCCTAAGATCTGGAACATATCCCCATGAAATCCACAAGGTGCTCCTGGTGCAGAAATGACCTCTACCTCATGAGTTGTGGAGGTAGGAACAGAGTCACTCAGATCGTCGGTGGGAATAGGAGGAGGCTGCTCAGCTGAAACTGAAGTAGTAGTAGCAGGCTCTCCACCCCTCTCAGAGGTAGCTGGAGGATGGTTTGGTTCTTCATCCTCATAGTCATCATCGACGAAGATGCTTCCTTGAATTTCAGGAACCTGTGTACCTGAAGCATCGGGTCTAGTACCAGGACTAGCCTCATCAAAAGTGACTTCGCAAGTCTCAACAATTTTGTTAGTGTCAACATTAAAAACACGATAGCCACGAGAATGAGCAGGATATCCAAGAAATATGCCATCAAAGCATCTAGACTCAAATTTATCAAGGTTGCCATGTTTAAGAATGAAGCACTTGCAACCAAAAATCTTGAAATGAGAGACCTTGGGAGAATGACCAAATCTAAGCTCATAAGAGGTCTTCCCAACCACAGATCTCAAGAAAACCCTATTGGAGATATAACAAGCAGTAGAGATCTCCTCAGCCCAAAATCTCCTAGGAGTAGAATGCTCATCTAACATGGTTCGAGCCATCTCTACAAGGGTTCTGTTCTTCCTTTCTACAACACCATTCTGCTGGGGAACTCTAGGAGAAGAAAACTGATGCTCAATTCCCCTGCCAGAGCAGAAGGCAGAAAACGAAGAATTCTTGAATTCTGTCCCATTGTCACTCCTAATGGCTCTCAAGGCTCCAGGGATATCAACAGCAATTCTAAGGACCAAATCTCTAAAAAAAACCAAATGCTTCGTCCTTAGAAGCGAGAAAATAAACCCATGAATACTTGCAGTAATCATCCACAACCACCAACACATACCATTTCCCACCGGCTGACTGAACTCTAGAAGGACCAACTGTATCTAAGTGAAGAAGCTGTCCTGGACCATCAGTCATTACCAAGGTAAGAGGTGGGTGGGAAGCAGACACCATCTTACCATGTCTACAGGGCGAGCACACAAGATCTCTAACAGCCTTCAGCCTAGGCAAACCTCTAATCAAGTCCTTGCAACTGACTCTAGACAGATGATCAAAACCTATATGCCCAAGTCTACGATGCCACAAAACAAGATCATGAGAATCAGAGGCTACAAGACACCTAGGACTGAAATCAAGAAATATCAAATTTGCATGAAGATCTTCTCAAATCCGGAGATCTCAAAAACAAGCTCACCCAAGGAATCTAGAACTCTACACTCACCACTCTTAAACCTCACTTCTAGACCCTCATCAAGCAGCTGAGAAACAGATAGAAGATTATACCTCAGCTTACTTACCAAAGCGACGTCTTTTAACATGAACTTGTCGTTGACGCGCACAGTGCCCTTTGCAGTCACGGTCCCGGTAGAAGCATCCCCAAATGTAATCAATTCGTTGCCGAATGCACGTGTGAGGGAGGAGAACCATCTAGAATCTCCGATCATATGTCGAGAACACCCGGAGTCAACAAGCCATATGTCCTCCTTCCTCGCACGACGGACCTAAAAAGCACAATCAGAAAACATCCGTGCCTCAGTACTGGGGTTAGTGATAAATGATCGAGGAATCCAGTACTGAGAAGCACGATGTCTGGGAGCAGCAATAGAGACAGCAGAAACATGATCAGGAATAAAATCATAAGGATGCACATGAGAACCACCTAGACCTCTCCGAAACGATCTACCAAAAAATCGATACTCCCCCTGTCTAGGTGCTACCCGTGGTCTCTCCTCACGATGTCCTAATCCAACATGCTGCCTAGACCCACCGAAAGAGTCTACAAAATTCTCTACAAATCTAGGCCTATATGTATTGCGATAAACAGGCTGCCTAGCTCTAGAGACTACAGCTGGAGAAGGGACTCCTCTAATGGATCTCAGGACGCTCATCCTCTCTTTTCTCTCAAGTTTTGCTCTCCGGAAGAAGAACTCAACAGTATAGCCTTCTTTCTTGCAGAAAGTGCAATGGTACTGGACCTTTTGAGAGGTCTGTACAGAATGAGTAAAAGCACCTTTCTTGCCAGAAAGAGTTTGAGCAAAACCAGCGGATTTGAAAATAACCCCGGATGGCTTAGGAGGTTCTAGCTCAAACAAACCATTTTTCACAACTCTAGCAATCCTAGGTGGGTTTTTCTTGGAATGCTATAGGGGATTGAAACCTAGACCACTATTTTTCACGCTCACCTTGGATTGATCAAGAATCATGTTGAGTTTCTTTTTCCCACTTGAAAACTTCTCAAGAGTCACCTTGAGGTAATCATTCTCTTTAATTAAACCTTCACATCTAGTGCACTTGCTAGACTTGATTACCTCATTACGCTTACTCTTAAGAAGGGCCACTTCCACTTTGAAGGCCTCACAAGACACACAATAGGATTCCTTAATCCTATTCAATTGCTCCTTAAATTTGACTCTAAATGCCTCTTGAATCTGACCAATCATGGTTTCAACTTCAGCATTCAAAACACAAGAGTTAGAATCAATGACTTTCTTGGAAGCAGTAAAAGACATGGATCTTTCAATTTTAGCCTTTTCTTCAAGAGTCTTGTTTAAGGCTTCAATCTCAATTGTAAGCTTGGGACAATTTTCACAAGATGCAACTCTAGAGTAAACCAGCATTTCTGTCATCTCTTGCATCTTAATCCTATTATTCTTACAATGAGAGCATGTGTGACTAGCATCAAATTTTTACAATTCTTTTAAAGAGCTATCCAATTTTAATTCTAGCAAAGCACAATTTGAGCAAGTTAAAGGAATAGCTTCCATGGCAGTCACATCAAGTGAAATGACATCTAAGCAAGCAGAACTAGACTTGAGAGATTCTAGTTCATCGAGAGCATCTTTTAGTTGATTAGTAACAGAGGAATGAGCAGATTTCAAGCTTGTTAAATCTTCAAGCAAGCTAGTGCAGGAATCACAAATATCATCAGGATTAATAGATTTAAGCCTAACAACTTCTAGGTTCAAATTATCAATCATAATGTCATGCTTCTTAATCATTTTTACTTGCTTATGCAATTTCTGTTCAGCAAGCACTAAAGCCCTTTTCATGTCAGCAATAGAAGGGCGTACCTCATCAGGATCACTAAAAGGATCCTCATCGTTGGAGGAGTCGCTGTCGTGGCTGTTCTTGGCCATGAAGCACATGCCTGTGAAGTCATGAGCCTTCTTCTTGCCACGAGTCACTCTCCGTCCTCCGCTTCCGAGTCCACATCGCTCATGTTTACATTTTCTAGAGCGGCAAGGACGGTACCGACAAACTTCCGATAGTTTGTCTTCTTGGGTTTTGCATCCCTCTCCTGGGGATGTCTTCGTGTCTCCTTCTCCTCCTTGCCCTTTAGCTTGGGGCATCTCGAACGAATGTGATTTGGCTCACCACATTCGAAGCACGTGATAGGTCCACTTCTCCTCCGATTCCTCACCTTGTTATACGCTCTTGTGAATTTGGTGGATAGGAGGGCTAAGTCATCCTCGGGCAGTTTCTCAAGTTGCTCATCGCTTAAGGAATGTAAAGCGATAATGAAAACCGGATGAGCTACAATCAAGAGACTCGTAAGAACAACCCTTGGATTTGTCGACCACTAAAGCCATCGACTCTGTCTTGGGGAGACGCGAGATAAAATCAATCTCATGCGTCTTCAACCTCGAGTAAAGCTTATCCATGGTAAGCTCACTCATGACAGTGTTGTCATTGATGGAAGTGATCTTCATTCCCCAGACCTTCACATCAAGAGCACCCAAAAGCTGGCGTGCATTTTCAGACTCAGAAAATACCAAGTCAATAGCGCGGAGATCATGAAGAATCTTAGAGAATCTTCCCCACAGCTCATCCAAAGACTCACCAGGCCTTTGCTCGATCTTTGAGTATACTTTCTTGAGCTGGTTCTGTCTCACTTCCTTGATCGCAGTGGACCCTTCGTGATAGTCACAAAGAGTCCGCCAGATCTCATGAGCAGACTGCAAGTGAGCAACATGCTCAAACTCTGATCAACTAAGGCCTTGGATCAAATAATTCCGAGCCTTGCTGTTGGCCTCCACATCTGGAGTGATCATATCGTCATCGGCTGGCACGACATAAGGGTTTTTCACCTTAAGCCAAATAGCGTGCCCTTGAGCCTCGATATATGCTTGCATACGAGCCTTCCAATATGCAAAGTCAACTCCATCAAAAATATGTGGCTTGGTTGAGTACTTGTCAGTCGCCATGGCTCCAAAGACCGATTAAGATCTATGAGAAGAGCTAACCGGCTCTGATACCACTTGTAGGACCGTAAAGGCGACTAGGGGGGTGAATAGGCGCTTTCTCAACTTTCTCGCCTAAATCAAATACAACACGAACTTTACTCCTTTAGCTATTAAAGCTAAGAAGATCAGTAAGCACACATTGGAAGTTTTGTGTTGGATTTGATAAACCCCTCAACCACACGACACAAATGGAGAAAAGAACTCACTGTTTCAATCGGCATCTTGGCGGTCCGACCGGCTACCACGGCGTCGGACCGAACGATCAATCGGATCGGACCGGCTATTAGCGGCGGTCGGACCGTTTGACATCGGTTCGACCCGGCAGTATTAGCAGTCTGAAAAGCGGGCGGTCGGACCGCCGTTGCACAACCGGTCAGACCGGTTCAGTCCAGTACTGAAAATCAGGTCCAACTCCCAAAACGAAATTTGATCCAACTTTTGATTCAACCAATGAAACTTGACCAAATTTCGAGCACACCTCCCTAATGATATTAGAGACCTATTTCTAGCGACGATCCTTCAGATCCACTCCGCAGAATCGATCTCTCAAGGTTTTACAAAAGAAGTGCACAAACCCTAGAAATATGAAAATCTTGATTCAAGACTTGCTTGTGGGGGGTTGATGATCTAGGTGACTCTAGGAGTATTCCCACACATCAAAGCAAGATAAAATAGGCCAAGGGACCAAGCATAAACCTTTGAATCAAGGAAGCACCAAAATCATCCAAAAGAGAGAAGAGCACAAAGGGGACAATTGATTTTTCAATTAAGCATCACAAGATTATTTGATCACACTAGATGCTTACAAAGCCTCTCCACAAAGGAGGACAAGAGCTCACACAAAGAGCACACTCACAATCTCTCCAAACCCTAGTTCTCCTCTCCTCTCCTCCAAACCCTAGAAAAAGGAAGAAGGGGCCAAATGAATGCTTGAGAGAGTTTTCCATCTCCTCCCTTTCTATTTATACTAGAGACCTAGGGTTTTACTTTTGGGACCCAAAAACACATGGGACTCACACACACATAACTACTGAAGCAATCGCCTGCTTCACCACATGTAGGTTGATCAGCGGTTCTCATCACGTCGCCAAGCCTCTCTTGTCCGAATCCCATCGGAACCTCCCAGAGACTCGCACCGATATCCGCACCACCTGATCCAACCAGCTATACCGAACTACCCGTTCGATCCATCTTGCCCATTCTGCACCATGCTTGTGTCACACGACCTCACCCGGTATCCATGATCGTTCTGGACCTCAGCTCTGCAAGCGTAGTCCCGATCCACTCACCGTTGACGTCGTTGACCTGCAAGCCACCTGCACAGCAATAGACAAACAAACCGTTTCCGGGAACAAGTTCTTCACAACTTGACCCACGTCAGCTCCGCAATGCAATATGCAACAATAAAGCATTGAAGTCCATACATAAAACACATTCAAAACATCTCAATGCCAACTTGGCTAACCTCCAAGTCATCGACGGTCTGACCCCCCCACAAGGCCGGTCCGACCGATTTCAGGCCGGTCGGACCGATCCCACAACGGCGGTCGGACCGCCCGAAAAGACTTAGCCAAATTTCCAGCGTGAAAATCCGAAACCTTCTGGAAACTTCAACTTAATAGAACTTTTGACTGGGAGCTCCAAAAATGATGTGACGACATCCAGGAGACTCCCCTCACTTGCCTACACAACCTATTTTTGGCTCAGCTCCAAAAACCACTTTTCAAATTACCGGTCGGACCGGCCACCATGGCCAGTCGGACCTCTCCACGGGCGGTCTGACCGCCCGACACAACCGGTCAGACCGCCTGTGGTCTGACAGCCTTGGAGCAAACCCGAAAACGTGAGATTTTGTAAACCAACAACGCCATTGCCAATTGACTCATCATCCTGAGATCGTGCACATATCCTCACGATATCCACACAATCGGCATCCATGAATCTCGTCCCAGATAGCTAGAAGCTTCCTCCTCTGTTTCTTGAATGGCACGGCCATTGATTGATGTGCGTGCGTGTGTGCGTGCTTGCAGAGGTCGGTGATGCCGTGGGTGGCGCGGCTTCTGGCTGTGGCGTGCGTGGCGAAGATGGAGGAGTACCACGCGCCGGCGCTGCCGGAGTTCTGCGCCGACAACAATTATGAGTTCAACTGCGTCTCCATCCGCCGCATGGAGCTGCTCGTGCTCTCCACTCTCGGGTGGCTCATAGGCGCCGTGACACCCTTCGACTACCTCCCCTGCCTCTCCTCCAGGCTCCGTCGGGGCAACATCATCAAGGCCGTCGCCCTCATCTTCTCTACCGCCGAAGATCAGGTTCTTGACAAGTACATCGATCTATCAATGCTTTGGATGCTTCTTGTTTTTTGCCAAATGATCTGTGCTCTCTTCATGCAGCGGCGAGCGTGCTCGACTACCGGTCGTCCACTGTGGCCCCCGTCGCCGTCCTGGCAGCAACCCAAGGCACGCTGACGAGAGAGACACTGGAGTCCAAGATGAGCAATCTCTCTCCGTCTTGCCTCCTCGAGAAGGTCAGCTGCCAAGCCCACGTACTTCACCACACACTTGTCTTAGTTATTTGCGAGCACTTGTGGGCAGCTGCCCAGCCCACGTACGGTGTAGGTTGCACTTGCGGGCTAGCGGCAACCGTAAGTGGCTCAGTAGTCAGCGCGGGTGGGCGCGGGCTGTCCGCAGCCCGCCCCACTTGCACCCCTATATACAAGTAAGGGACATCGATTTGAATCCCTATTCAACAAAAAAATAGGATGGCGATTTGAATCCCTGTTCAACAAAAAAAATACCCTAAACCTACTATTTTTGCTAAAGGATAGCACAAATAGAGGGGTTGGCCCTAACGAAGCTCACCAGTTAGTTGTAGGAATCTTAACCAATGCTCGTACGATTTTGTGGTTATAGTTTTTTTTTTATATAAAAGATGATTTCGAGTAGTTCATATATACAAAAGTAGGAAATAAAAGTTCTTTTAAAAAGCCATTGCAATACCGAACGGTGTGAAGCTACAAATATTTTTGAAAACACCTCCTGCACTATTCCATTTGAACTTATGCTATTTCACGTTCTAGTGACAGGAGTAACCCACATTAATATATGCCCATATATTCAAATTTAATACGGTGCATTTCTCGACAATATTTTGTTTTTTTTCCCGAGGGTTAACAGAAAAAGTTATGTTGAGACGTAGTACCAAGAGATTACGGCATCAGTCCCTGGAAAATTCACACAAACAAATCACCCAATACGCTAATGTTTGGAAAGAGAAATATTTTGGTCCAAAACACCGAAAAAATATTTTAAACTTGTTCAAAAAACATAACTCTCATGTTTAACCAGAAAACCGGGTGTCATAAATTAGACCAACCAACGGTTTGGGACACTAAAAAGAAACCTCAACCCTGCACATTGCTTTGCCACTACTTCCATCCCGGAAAGATATATCCAATAAAAAGTTGGCAGGCATTGGGATGGATGTTGAGAAAGAAGAAGGGCGGGAGAGAGCGCACTCAAAACTTTCAAAAAGCATTTAAACACGAGGCTGGAGGTCATGTTCCATTTCCTCCAAAATAAATAAAAAAAAGTATCTTCTCCATATATCCTAGCTATGAAAATCCTGTGATACAATCTAACCATACAAACACCTCGTATGGGAGTTTTTCCTTTGGAATGCTCTCCTCTCCTCCATTTTTCCTATAAAAATCCTTCAATCCAAAAAGACCCTAAGGTTAATTTTTTTGCTTGGCGACTAACCTAATTAGTTGTAATGTTTTTTTTGCTAGGTTATGTGTATTAACTGGGTTAAGTAGAAATGAAGGTTAGCTTTGGTGGTTTAGCCTGTTCCAACTTTTTTGTGGGTTGATTTAATCATAGGTTAAGGAGAGAAAAATTACCTCATTGTTTCCAGCACCAAGCAAGACTCTTTTTTTTTTGTGCTAAAACTAGGATTAATTAATTGTTCCGATGATGTGGCTGAAGGACATTAATTTTAGCAACTTTTGGGATCGAGTTCGCAGGGTTATTAATACAGGTATTTAGAGTGCACGGTATTACATGGACGTATAACTTACGGACATAATTTAATGATGTCAATAAAAAATTTGTGAATAAAAATGCCTGCTAGTCAAAGGATTAAGCATGTATGCTTGACAGCGGCGTACGCTCTAAGCGACTGAGCCAGTAGTGTAGTTATTATAATCGTTGTTGCTTTTGCTGAAGCAAAGCGTGCACAGAGGAATGTAGGTCCCCAAGTTTTGCAAGAGTTTGCGGTGCTTATAGCATTTTTGTTTTTGTTTTTTTTTTTTTGCGTAGGGAGTAACAAAACTAGCCTCCTCTTTATCGTATTTGCAAAAATAATATTTTTCACCCTTGCCCAAGGGTGGACTTGCCCTGTGCCGCCACGCGCCAAATACCACGCCCACTGGGTTTGAATCGCCTCTGTCACGAACTCACGCCCTTGGAGCCGGGAATACCCTTTGCCACACCCTTGGAGGCGGCCCGAAATATACTTGAAATACACTGTGTTGTGTCCCTAGGGCACAGTTTTCTCCTTGTGGTGCGTCCGGATAGGGGGCATAATCTAGTATTGTCGTGGCCCAGAGGCACGGGAATACTCTCTCACGCATGCGACACTACATGCATGGAGGAATCTTTCCCATCCTCACCCGTCAGTGTCCATCCGTATGCATGCACTTCGAAGAAAAGGCCGCGCAGGAGGGAATTCGATTCCTCCTGTAACTTCATGATCGGCATAATTTTTGCGTTGCGCGGCTATAAAACACGCGATGCATACGCTCACTCATTCATTCTTAGCTCGCTCATTCATTCCACGCTCCCAAGGATTGTTTAGAGCAGTCATTAGATGTTGTATTATTACCATAAGTTCAACGCCAGGAGCATGTATTTTTTTTTGGTCATATGTATTTTCTTTATTAGCTGTTGTTAATTAGATGTAGTTAATTATTAGTTCTAGTTAAATAGTTGTAATTAATTTAGTCAAAGTTAATTAGGTGTAATTAAGTAGACATAATTAATTTATTCATTACCATTCAGTCATAATTAATTTTATCTTAGGTAATCAGTCATCATTGATTAGTCATGATTAATTATGTCCTAATTAATTAGCTACAATTAAACTTCATAATTAATTAATCGTCATAGATTGAACTTAATTAATAATTAGTCACTTCATAATTTACCATGTGAATGGTAGGGTAGGGACGTAAATAATTTGGTAGTAAATAATTTAGTCATTATTAATTTATTCACTATTAATTTGTGTATTTCACCTTTTGCAAGTCATACTTCTACTGGAGCTACTCAAACCGTTCTACGATGAACATCACCGGACCAAGTTGTAGAGTACCAGGGATGGGGATGGTCCTCAAACCCTCGTGCTTCGGTCAGAGAAGTATTACTGGGATCTTGACGCTCGTTATGTCTCAATCATTAGGGACACTGGTTTATTGCCCTTTGCAAGGATGCCCTAGATCGGACACTACTTCACCTTGGATGGTAGTATCATGTCAGCACTTGTCGACAGATGGAGATTCGAGAAGCACGCCTTCCACTTTCGGTGGAGAGAGATGACGATCACTCTCCGTAATATCTCTTTCTTGACTGGTCTCCCGATCACGGGAGAATCACTTGTTCCAACCCTGTCTGCCGGCGGATTGGAAGGCCCGGTTGGCTCATCAGTTCAGCATAGCTGTCCTAGACATGGCTCGTAGTGTCCCTCGAACATGCCTGAGAAATTTCAGTCAATGCCAGCGCGAATGCACCTGACGAGGTTGTTAGGATGCACCTCGTCGCTTACCTTCTTCATGTTTTTGGTTTGGCCTTGTTTTCCACCACACAGGGCAATTGGATGTACCTCAACTTTGTCCACATCGTTGAGTCTTTGGCTGATGCAGAGCCTGAGGCGATGCACCATTACAGTTTCATATCAACCGTCCTTTGCGCCACATACAGGGAGTTGTGTGACGCTTCACGAAGCGATACCGATTTGAAACCATGCCTTGCTATCTACTACGTGCTCCTGTAGGTGTGGAGTTAGGAGCACTTCCTTGTTAGGCGGCCCACCATCCGGAATGCAGTGCCTTGGTCCATGCCCCTAGGACCTGAATTTCACACGTGGTACACGGTGGAGAGTCCGGCCCCCGGAACAATGCGGAGGGTGTCATTTTTTACATTGATACCGGGAAAATGCCAAAATTAAATTGCTGTTAGTGCTGTAAATAATAACATATGAGCCAAAAACTCATTCACTGTCTGCCTATGCATTCGAGTTGAGTGAGAGAATGTCGAGCGGTAAAGCATTCCGAGATTATTAATAGGGATAAGTTTGGTTCAATCTTCATTTTCCTTTTGCTTTCGACATTCCGTTGTACTAAATCTTTAGTCAGTGTGCATATTATCGCCTGTACGTACTTATGTTAAATAGAAAGAGTATGTACTACATCATGCAACGGAGAAAGTTTACAAGCACAAAGAGGGAGGACAGGTGTAGATGATCATGGCTTTATATATGGATTATAATAAAGTCACTGAGACTTCCACAGTGGAAAAAGATAGTACTCCTTCCGATCATAAAGTTTGACCGCTCATATATCGAAACGACGTTTTTTTTTTTGTGATCGGAGCTAGTAGTACTTTAGTCAAAGAAAAGTGGCATCTTCCCGATACTCATATTCCCTCGGGTTAAAAAAAAAAAGTGATGTTTTGGATATAAACACAGTCTTTAAAATACAATTTGGATCACTAATTTATACAATAAATATATTTATAAATATAATAAAACTATAATATTATAAAAGTACTTTTCGAGATAAATCTACACATCATTTTCCTATATCTAATCTAAATATTTACAAAGATATTAATAAGTAACGTTTAGAAAGTTTGACCGCTCATATCTCAAAACGACCTTTTTTTTGTGTGGCCGGAGTTAGTAGCACTTTAGTCAAAGAAAGGTAGCATCCACCAAAGACTTATATTCCCTCTGATCACATCACAAAAGAGTGACATTTTGAATATAGACACGGTCCCTAAAACACAACTTTAACAATTAATTTATGTAGTAAATGTATTTATAAGCATAATGAAATTATTTTTTGAGACGAATCCATATGTATCATTTTCATATGTTCAACCTAAATATTTGTAAAAATATCCATAACCAAATTTTACAAGTTTAACTGCACTTACCCCAAATCTACACTCTTTTATGACCGGATAGAGTAGTCTTGTAGACTCACAGTGTCTGTCATAAATGGCCGCAAATTTCTTTATTATCAGATCCGCATCTACGTCCGTGCAGATTAACTAGTGCCTTGACCATGCATAGGGGGGAAATTAAGAGGCCAAAACCTAATTCAGAACCATGCTTAGCCAAGTCATTGAAGCTTGAAAATTTTTAGTCCAAGCCCATGTTGTAAGGGCCCTGGAAAGCCCTAGTCCACGCTTAAACAGAAACTTGGACCAAACCTCAGCTCAGTTGATAGTCACCTCTACTAATTTATTTATTTCCTCTGAAGATTTTTGAGGTAGACGATGACGACCATCCCTATGAAAATCACTGACATGTATGCCGCGCGGTTGTCGTCACCTCCATCGAACATTCCATCATAGTTCATATCCCATCGTGGCTAAACTAGTATTTGTTGCGCTAGATTCGGTCAAGTTTGCAATAGTAGCATCCATAAACCCTTATTTTCTTACCCTGTGCGGCTGTGCCTCCGCGATGATTGTAATCTTACTTTGGACTCCAAATGAAAGCGCTTTGCTTCCCTAGAAAGATAAACTCATTGTTTAGAAACCTTGCAAGGGCTGGGTGTCGTTAGATCGAATATGAATCGAATAGTGGTGATCCTTCCATATTCATATTCATACTTTCTAAATGAATACAAATTCAAATATTATCAAATACGAATAAACACACATCATCTTAGATTACAAAAGGATTTAGGTGTTTTGTTGTGTTCTATCCTTCCATTCAAGTTGTATGGTAAGTACTAAATAGTTAACAATTTAAACATTAAGACTCGGACGTTTGAAATAATAAATATTTAATTATTTATTTTTATAATGTAAAATAGTCATATAATGGCAAGGTTGATAGAAATCACTATTCTAGTCGTAGCTCTTGATGATATGGAATCAAAACCGCGGTTCTAAACGTGAATAAGACAGAAATTTCTTAATCAAATTAGATGCCAAATAACCAAATAAACATACATATCACTTTTAGAATCCACAGTAAATTAAAAAAAAATATTCTTCAATAGAATCAGGTAAAACCTTGGATTCTACTATTCGATTCTACCGAAGCATCTTTGATCTAATTCAGTGCCACTATTCCGATAACCTTATATAACCTCCATGCAAGGTGTTCTCCGGCGACGACAGCGGTCGGCGAAAGGGTTCCAGGGATCGAGGGGCTGCTGGTTGACGGGTGCAGGCGACAAGGTCGGGCGGCGAGTTAGGTGTTGGGGCGGCGAGTTATGTCGCTACGGGGGGACGTGGCGGGATCGCAACGACGGCGAAGGCTCCAGATTCCAGGAGCTGCAGGGACGTAGCAATAGCAACAGTCTCATCCGCGCAGAGGATCCAGGCTCGGCGGCGCATCGCGCCCAGCTCACGCGGGCCATGTGAGGAGCTGAGCCCGCCAGCTGTTGCGCGCGTCAGCCCCGTGTGCCGTCCAAGTAACTACCCCTAACCCACGGACATTTGTTTACGAGACTGAAGACCAAAACACCATTAGCGTCCAAGAGATAGGTGCTAAGATAAGATTCCATCGAACAACAGGGCAGTTCCATGCTCAGCACTCCTTGCCATTATCGATCACTTCATTAGTGCCATGTGATGGTACATGCTAACACACACAAACAATCTTCTTAGAAACAAACACACGAGGAGTCGCTTGACGAGGAGTCGCTTTGGCTGATTTGGTGCAGTTTTTTTAAAAATAATAGACATAACATCACGAAAAGCTAGATAAGTAACTTAATTACCCTACTCTTAAACTGTGGCAGGGCATGACACAGTGCACGAGCAGATGCACTGTTTCTACTATTTTAACATTGTATCGCATCGCTATTTAGCACTATTTAGCAACGTGAGACGGGTGCACTATTGGCACTATTGGTGCGCATCATCGATTTCTTTGTAACTCCGCAGATCGGATGCGCGGAAGTAACCTGCAGCGCATTCCTTCCGCAATCTAAGAGTATTGTAGGTTTTGTCTAGCCTTCGCGGTGTATTTTTATAATTACATATAAGTGAGTATTATTTTTGCTATTATATAAAAAAACATGCTAAATCGACCGTGCCTTTTATAAAATAGAATCCTAATTCTGTTTCGTACAAGTTGAGAACGACACGGGGGTGGGGTGTTGTGAATGGATGATGCGTCAGGTGACATGAAAAATAAGGACGCACGCAGTGGCGGAGCCAGAACTTTAGTATACGTGTCTGTGAGGGCTCCGTGCCTGCAAAATATGCTGCATTTTCCCAAGATTTTCTCCGTGAGATCCATTGGTAGAACCGAAAGCTGGCGATGCTGCTGGTAGAAGAACAGCAAAGCACTGCAACTTTGAGTGAATCTCAATGGAAGTAACAGTCAACCAACTTGAAGCATCCACTGGCCCAACCGCTGAAATGCCATCCACGGCTCCAAACCCCGGCGGTAACTAACAACTGCAGAGGTTCAATTCATTGTCCAAGTTGTTTTCACAGCTATTTACACTGTTGTGTGAATGGATTCACTTCAAAAGGGGGAAAGAGACGGCTTTTCGAGATCTAGACATATCAACATATGAACCATATGTTCAGAGGATGCTTGTGTGCAATGTATGATCAGAAGGCGACAACCAACGGCGATGATGAGATATCAGAGAAGGTTCAGGCCATTCTGTGCAGGACGAACATGCCATGCTCCTTTGAAACCCTTGTCTGACACTGTTCAGTCTTCTGCTGACAACAATGCCCTACCAACTCTCAAGCCCATGAGTGGCCATCTGACTGTACATGCAGCTTGGAAGAATGTTGCATATCAACAACACTTCAACAGAACGGTGACCAGTATTATGTATGAACAATGGTATGATTCCTGAATGATTAGTGACTGCAAAATGCATGCATGGATGTTGGCTTGTTACTCTCAAATCTGAATCTGGCGCAACAGATCTCCTAAGCAACAATGGCCATATAACATTTAACCTGGTTCTTGAATGCGCCAGAGTGGGTATATTTGCTGCCCCAGCTGCCTCAATCCCATGTGATTCCATAGGCGATTTACCAATGATCCTGAAGATGGTTTAACCCTTGTAACTAATGTGATTCTTTACCAAAGATTGTAATTGACCTGATAATGAACTATAACAATGGCGATGCATATGTGAAACCAGTAGTGCAATAGAAGGAAACAAACATGAACCACCCATTAGCTGAAGATGGAGCTAAGCACAGAAGAGTCCGGATACGAATACAGATTAAACGTAGTACTTCAGTAAATTTTAACGATTAACTAAAGTGGTTAAAACATTGCTTACTGACAATTTAAAGTTATAGTCAAGGCAGGAAATTACCAGTTTACCGATGATCGCAATAAGGAAAGGAAAACATGAGGTAATGGGTATTCAAGATCCGTACATCCATTTCGCTCTTTGGAAATTATTGTAGGCTTTGCCAACTTGTACCATATGTACAAGGCTGACCCGTTCCTTCAATGGGTACCATGTCTACACATTGAATTACGAGTAATGAACCGTCTCAGACTTGTACCCTCGCTAGCGACCAGTTCATAATTAAGGAAGACAATGCAATGCTAACCCCCAACAAGATGAGGTTAACCAAAACTGTTAGCCACTAATTCTAATGACGCAATTGTCAGTATAATACATTTCATACTGCAGTACCTAGACAATGACAGCAGATGAATATGCTCTGAACTCTGAAAAAAGTTTGCTTATCAAATTTAAAACAGATAATTTGATATATAAGAGTAATGCGCATTAGCAAATGAGGCTTAATTTCTTCAGATCAAAGATTAAATACAAGCTTTGCGTGTTCTTATTGATTTAAGCACACTAAAACCACTCATCATCTATCACTCTAAGCTATGGAACAGATCAAGGCACGCTGACATTTACAAGATCATCACAAGCATTTTTTTTAGAGCAAGCAGGAGGTAAATTGAGAGGCAGGCTGGTTAAAGCACATACATACAGGGCGAGATCGATCATCGCAAGAACTCTAAATTCCTCCCGAAATCGGCGTTTCGAGCCCGGTATGATCGCCGTCATGCCCGTGGGAACACGCCGAGCATCTTCCCCCTGCCGAGGCTCTCGGCGAGCTTCTTGGCGCCGTCCAGCTCGGCGGCCAGGTGGCCCTGCAGGAACCCGCACGCGCCGGCGGCCACCATCTGCTTCCGGCACCGCCGGGACTGCGAGACGGCAAGCAGCACCGACACCGGGAACCGCTTGTCGACGCCCCGGACGCCGGGGTCGAGCAGCTGAACCACGTTGACGATGCCTCTCTCGTCCTTCTTGAACAGCTTCCGGTAGCCGCTCGCCGCGACGAGCGCGGCCAGTGCCCTCGCGGCTGCGTCCCGCTCGGTAACGGCTTTCGCCTCCAGCATCCAGATTAGCCGCGGGACCGCATCCCCGACCTCCTTCCTCGCCTTGCCGCTGCCAACGTTGCACAGTTCGGCCAACGCCATGGCCGCCTCCGTGCGGGTGTTGGCCTTGTCGCTGGCCAGCGCGGCGACGACGTGGCAAACGAAGCTGGCGGAGACGGCTATTTCGGCGATGTAGCGGAAGGAGGCCATGTTGCGGAGGAGCCCAAACGCCGGTGCGAGGCCCAGCTCCTCACCGCGGCTGGACTCCAGGAAGTCCTTAACGCACCCGAGCGCGCCTTCTTGGAAAGCCTCGACCTTTAGCTGCTGGCCCTCGTCGCCGTCGCTGGCCGTTAGGTTCTGGAGGCAGCCCAACGCGTGCTCCTGCGCGCGCGGGGTGCCAAGGGAAACAAGCTGCACGAGCAAGGGGAGAGCGCCCTCGTCGCGGAAAGAAGGGAGGAGGTCCGGGAACGCGGCGAGGTTGCGGAGCACGCCCGCGGCGGCGGCCTGCGCCGAGGGCGTGCCGGCGGCGCAGGCCACGAGGAGCGCGGCCACGCCTCCGCGCGCAGCGACGGCCGCCGCGGCATCCCGCGACGCGGAGGTGAGCGGATGCAGCGCCACGCAAGCGTTCTCGGCGCCGGCCCCGCCGGACTCGAGCGCGCGGCAGAGGTGGGGGAGGACGGTGCCCGACTCCTGGGCCAAGAACCGGCACGCGGTGTCCGAGGACGCGAAGGCGGCGAGCACGGACACGGCCTTGTCTCGGGAGGCCGGGAGGAGGTCGCCGGAATCGAGCATCGCGGCGACGGCGGAAACGGCGGCGGCGGCGGAGGACGCCGGCAGGGAGCCGACGGAGGCGGCCAGCGTGTCCAGCGCCGCGGCGCGGGAAGCGGCGGAGCCGAGGTGGAGGCGTGGGAGCAGGCTATCGGCTCCATCACTCTCACCCCCACCAGAGGCGGGGGAGACGAGGAGACGGGCATCAGCGGCAAGCTGGGAGAGCGAGGCGGCGGAGGAGGAGAGCAGCGACACGGTGTGGAGGTGCCCGAGGGGAGGGCCACTGGAGACGGAAAGAAGAGCGGAGATCGCGGAGGCGAGGGGCGCGAGGAGCGGCGTGGAGTGCGGGAAGGCGGGACTGGAGAGGGACGCGGAGAGCGAGGAGAGGGAGGCGGAGATGGAGGGCCAGTGGCGGCGGAAGGCCGGGGAGGAGGCGGCCGCTGCGGGGAGCGCAGCGAGCAGGCGGAGGCACTCCGCGAGGGCGTCGCCGGACTCCGGCGGCGGCTGCATGGCGTGGTGGAGACTGGAGAGGGGAGGGGAACCAGGAATGGAGAGGTGGCGGGAGGGAAATGGTTGGCGCGTGGAGTGCAAAACTGCGCTGAATCTACTCTATACTACTAGTAACTAGTACGAGTTATTCTACATATTTGAAATTGGTATTTCTTCCAATTTTTCTTGAATAAAAAAATTGAACAGTTTATGCAACACTTTTGTTTGACAACATGTAAAATGATCCGACTAGAGAATAATACACTTTTTCCTGGAGCAAAGTGCCACATTTTGTTTTCGTGACTGACCGGGTGCGACGATTTTTGGTTCTGATTGCACGCGTTATGCTTATTTTTCACCGTTATTCTGGAAAACAAGCTGTGAATATTCTGCTACCTGTACGACAAAAAATCGTAGCAAAGTTTAGCAAAGTATGTGATCTGATCTACCAAAGCACCAAACACCGAAATATGTAACAACAGTTCCACAAAAATAAAATTGTCATTATCCATGGCAATGCCAATTGGAGCCTTAACTGAACAGCTTGAAGTGGGACGTTGCAGTGTTTGCTTCTAACCATATGATTTACCCACAACAATCAAGCAACATTTTTTTTGAAGAACAAGAATCGAACAACTTGGCTTTGAGGCACACAACATTAGTACGATTCTTCACAAATGGAGCCTGCATTTCCCCTGCATGATATGTTTGCCCACAAATTAAATAGGCTGCAGCCATACAAACGTCCTGCATTTGGCACACTCGCAACAGACACATACATTTATCTATTTACATTAGCTATCACCCAAATAAATACAGAAACTGGAACAAATAGAATATGCCCTCCTAATCTCTCTCTCTCTGGAACAACCAAAGCTACCAAGTATATCATATGATCACTCTCACTGTTTTGCTTGTGACGCAATAGGAGCTTGGCTCCTTGCAAGCTACAAATAGCACTACTACTGTCATCAGGCAACTACTGATAGTTAGTATTCTACAGTATTCTGAAAGTAGAACTGCATCTTTCCATGATTTTTCTTGGTCTCTGAGCCCACAATTTCCCCCCTCTTTGTAAGGCACGGTGGAGGGGGTAGGCCAACTGTTTTCAATAAAAATGCAAAGATGGTGAGGTGATAACATGAAGGAAATAAAAGAAAGTTGGGAACTGGAAAGTGGCTGGACTCACATGGAACCCAATTCCACGTTGATGTGGTTTGAGGCTTTTGAGTTGAGGTTGGGTGGTTCATGTGGCATGCATGGAGCTTGCCCAAGGCATGACAGGCTTAGGCTTCCTTGACTAATGACTACCCCCCGGTTCTACCTCTACCTAGCCAATAGTATATATAAAAAAGCCTTACTAGTGGTCACAAATCGCTTAGTTCGATCGCAAAACAATTAAGAAAGGGAAAATCGATTAAACACCCTATAAGTCACCTATACCTTTTCAATTTAGCACATATATATTATTTTCGTTTAGTTGGCCCTTCGTAAGTTAAGTTGGTTTGCAAATGCCTTGTAGGTTGCATGTTCACACTATTTTCTCTTGGTTTTTGTTACCTTTGGCAATTGTTTCAATGATTTTTGTACTTACTTAAGTGATATCAATATTTATTTCAATCGTTTGGGTGATTTCGGTACTTGTAATACACGATTTCAACATCGAAACATTAGTAATGAAATGGTGTATTATAGATACCGAAATAAGTATTAGTATTATTGAAACAAGTATTGACACCATTGCAACAAGTGCAAAAATAATAAAAACCACGAGAAATAGTGCTAACATTTGGCTTGGGGGTTATTTACACGCAAACTTTACTTATAGTAGGTCAAAGTAAACAATAATTAGAAGATCTAGGGCAAAGTGAAAAAATAGATGACTTATCGTGGTGTTTATGGATTTTTTTTTTCGCTTAAGAAAAACCAGCTGGACATGCACACGTAAGAGGTTGCGATTTGCTATAGCTCACGTACGGTGACTTCAGAATTTGTGATTGGGAAATGACGGAGGAAAGGAATATTAATTCGGTTAGCGAAGGCGCGTGGCTCTTTTTAATTAAATTGTGGTAATGGGTTTGACCTAGCTAGCCTAATTACTGGTTAGCGTGATCAAGCAATCGTCGCGATGTTCTAAGTATTATTACTGGTACGGTCGCATCGGATTGGACGGATGACTTGACCGATTTGGGTACAAGAGCTAGACATTAATAATTCGTGGTCAGCCGATTAGTTGCACTGGTGACCGAAGCAGCTGCGTATCAAGGACGACGAAGTTTATATAATTTTGACTGAGTGGACACCAGCTTAGTCACTCATAATAATAGACGAAAATTAATTAAGACGATAAATGAGTAGTTAAGGGGGGAAACCCGGGACTAGTTATGGGGAAATTCCATGCGAGAGAGGAAATAAAATATGCATGGAATGGAAGGATCGACCGTTGGATAATACAACTGGTTAAACGTCTTTAATCAGATTTGCCGAGGAGGATACTCGCTACGTACCTTTATCACCACTACATAACATATAATTTACTGAAACGTTATAGTAAACTACCCCATAAGTAGGAGCGATCCAATGTGAAAAATCGAAACCGTGTATGTATGTATGGACGTGCTCGTACATATTCCACCGTCCATCCCGCGCCGAGATTCATTCCACATTCTCGCGTCCCTCTCTCTCTGCGCGCGGTTTCACGACGGACACGACGGCTCGGGGGCGGCTTTGTGCGACGGCTCGACGCGGCGGCGGTCGTAGAGGAGGCGACGAGCCGGTGGTGCACAACTCGGAGAGAAGGAGAGGAGGTGAGAGTGGCGCGGCCTCGCGCGCGTCGGCTGCCAGAGGAGGCGAAGGGGGAGAAGGAGAAAGGGGCAGGAGAACTAGCACGAATCTCGAAGCGCACGATAGTGAGATTTTTACCTGTGCGTCCATGTATACGTGCAAAAACGAATTTTATTATATTCAGAATTATATAAATAATATCACCGTATTTTTTTTCAAAAATAATCATCAGTCGACGTACCACTTGGCGACTCACAAACTCGCCTAATGAACGCGAGATAAAAACATGGTTTGAATTTTTACAATATTGAATTAATCCATAAAAATTTGGAAAAAAAATATATTTATTCATGATAAATATTATCGTATTTAAATAAATTATTTCACAGAGATGATCCTGTTGCAGGATGTTATTTTTTTTTGGAAATAAAAGAGTGATGACAAGGTTGGTTGGTCTGTTTGTGATTTTCGTATAATCTCAAGGGTACAAAATTTGTCAGACTCGCAATAACATTTTATGATCGTCATATGTTGTTGTAATACGCTAAATTTCTGAATAATTTTACGAGGACGATAGAGGTAGCAATGATTCGTAACTATGAAGGTAAATGATATTGCAATGCGGCACGAAAGTCATACACGGTGGAAACTTTGCAGAAATGGTGCAACAATAACAACACTTAATTTGATCTGACCAGGAGTTACATGGCAAGCAGGCTAACGAACCAAGAACGGTACAAGCATGCCTTGAGGGAATTAGAAATACATGGAACAGATGGACGAAGAGGCTCGCACTACTGCGTGGATAGAGGCCATGTTCCCTTCCTTGCGAGCTCGAGTTGTACTCCTCGCTGGCGGTCTTGACCTTGGCCGTAATTTCTCTCTTTTTCTCGCGCTCCCTCTCGCAAGCTTTGCGCTCCCTGCGCTTGCACACCTTAAGATGGACATGCGTCTCCCACCGGATACGCTGGTTGTTCTCTTCGGTGCGGCGCTCCTCCTCCCTCCTCTCGCGGTCCCTGTTAGCATCCCACTCCTCACAGTAGAGAGTCAACTGGTCGTGTGGGTGGATCTCTAGGTCAATCCACTTGCGGTAACCACATAGCGGATCCGGGGACTATGAGTAGACGGGAGAGGTTGTTAGTGCGGACTTTCAAAGAGAAATGGTAGGGTAACATACTACTACCTGTCCTTACCAGCTGCCAATAACATCTCGTGTCCCAACGGCGGTCGGGATAGTCGTTGAGTAGTTCGCGCAACCCCAGTAACACATAGCCAGGCTTAACCAGTGCTTGGACTTGAAGAACTTGCATCTGTCTCTGCACCAACAGAGCGGTGACGTTTCACCCTCGGGTGGGTGTTACAGCGAATGCTCGGTTATGATGTTTTGGTAGGGGTTGCTGCTATGGGGGGCGGTGTCATTGCGGGGAGGTGGCCTCCTGGCATGCTCCCTTTGTTCCTCATGGGCTTTGCAGAGAGTGGTCACGTGGTGCGCTACCGATCGAGGTCATGTCGTGCATTTCAATTAAGATGAGATATTGACACTTCAAATAAATATAAAATTTGCAATTACGATACAATTAGTTTCACGGTGCTTACAACAACCAAAATATTGACTGAAGTACAAGTTACAACATGCTAACAGTTCTAATCTTAGTACCACTACGCACCCAACAAGAAGCGGTGTTACACTTCATGCCGGTGTTCCTACGTGTCGGCAAGCACTTTGCAAGTTCTCACCGTGTGCCCTTCCTGGAGGCAGCGGCCGCAACGTCTACCCGCCGCTTCAGCTTCCCCTTCGTCCATATCATTCCTAATGCGATGACTCTGCCGACGGTCCTTCCCCCCTTCAACAGGTCAAGATCCGAATCCAAATCCTCTGTGCAGTATCCAATGTGGCGAAGTTGCTCACACCCCTGAAACCCGCGCCTACTGCACCCTCTCCTTCATGAAGTACTCTGATATGAAGTTCGCTGGGTCCATATAGATGGTCCCACATGCGGCGAGGATATGATAGCATGGCTTGTGAAGGAGCTTTGGCTTGTTGTATGTGCACCTAGGTTCATTCACATAGTCTCCAAGGCATATCTCGTGGGTAACAAGAGACCGAGCTATCCCAAATCTAGCTCTATCTCGAAGGACCACGTCGAAACGATGCACCTTATTGCCCATTAGAAACATTGTGTGCGATTGAGCCTTCGAAGGACCACGTCGAAACGATGCACCTTATTGCCCATTAAGAACATTGTGTGCGACTGAGCCTTCTCGGTCTTGGTCTGCATGTACGCTGTAATCTTTGAGCGGTACGGTGTATGTGGGTTGGCTGCATGAAGTGCCCCATTTGCGTGCATTTTCCTGAAATATCCGATTGTACTGTGCATAACGCCTTCCACGATGGCGACGAGGGGTTGAGAACGGAGGCCCCTAATAACCCAGTTGTACACCTCGGTAAGGTTAGTGGTCATTATGTCATACCTTACAATGTCCGTATCGTGCAGCAAGGATCATTTCTCCAATGGCTCGGCCTCAATCCAATGGGAGAAGCACCCGATGTCCCTCGAGGTCCTCCATGTCAAATAGGGAGGGTCAAGCTCCCGTAGTGGTGTGAGGCATTCTAGTTGCGCCGCCCTAGGAATGAGCGGACGCTTGTTCCTCTCGACGACATGCCTCCTGGTGTGCTCCTCCAACATCTCACACAACACATCAAATTTACGTTGTTTGTTCTGCATAGCAAGCCTCTTGAATAGCTTCATGAGCGGTTGCTGCCTGAACTGTTTGAAGAAGTTCGCCCCTAGATGGCGAATGAACCATCTGTTCCTCATGTCTAGCCAAGGGAATGACTCATCGGAGTCTTGCTAAAGTTTTCGGATGGCCTTCATCATCCTGGGGTGGCGATCATGGATTATGCAGACATCGGGATGTGCCCCAACTACTTCCTCCTTCAAATGTCGAAGGAATCACAACCAGCTATCGAAATTCTCACTTTTGATAAAAGCGATGGCTAAGTACAGAATGTGATTGTTGCCATCAACGCCAATTGTAGTTAGGATCAAGCCCTTGTATTTCCCAGTTAGAAATGTTCGTCCATTGAGATCACATGCAACATGTGTTAGGATGCATCGATGCAGGGTCCGAATGCTAAGAAGACCCTCTGCAATACAAGAAAACCTAGCGGCGGTCTTTTGGATGCCTTGTCCTTCACAGAAATGTATGTGCTCGGGTTTCTGTCCTGCATCACCTGGAGCATACGAGGAAGGTTGTCATAAGACGCCTCGAAAGAACTGATCCTATTTTCCAAAGCCTTCTGCTTATCACGTCATGTCTTCGTAGCTAATCTTGTACCTGAGTTTCTGCTCGATAACCACCATGATGTGCTTGGCCTCCAGATCCGTCATCTTCACATTGGCTATGAAGGTGGACGTTAGGTTGTGATGCCTCGGCAAAACACCACTGAGCAAGCAGGTGTGCGCATCCACCTTGGAGACAATCTAGTGAGTCTCGTACTTGGATCTCCATGCGTGCACACTCCAAGGACACCCAACCTGCTCGCAGACCACGGTGTACTGATCCTGGCTGGATTTGAGGACACAAAACGTCAGCTACATGGACAAGGCCCACACCTTAATGGGATCCTGTAGTAATCCCTTGTCAGCAAACATTGCATGAAGCCGAACCTCCATCCCATGGTAATCCTACGGTGATTCGTGCTCGTCGTGCACAGCAAGACCCTCAACGTCCACCCTATTCCATTCCTATGGGATGGGACCTTCGTCCTCCTCAGAAGAGTCATCACCATCCTCTTCTAAAGCCTCCTCCGCCCGACCTGTCAAGTCATCGATCTCCATCTGACGCACTATGTTGTCGACATGCTCCCCTGCATCTGCTTGTGCACTGGGCTGAGCGTGCGGTGTGCGATATTCCTCTTCTACCTCATCAACATGGGTCACCGCCTCCTCTTTTGCCTCCGCAACATCGGTCACCTCATCCTCTTCTGCCTCTGCAACATTGGCCACATCGTGTTCTTCATGAACCACGCGCTCCGTGTCCGAGCTGCTCCTACCAATCCGACGATAGCTGCCGAAGGGCCTTCGACGACTCCCTTCGGATATGGTTGCACGAGTAGCATGCACTCGTAGCCACGGCGCCCGAGCCTTCCAGAAATCCATTCCATGCAACCTTGTGTATCAGTCTGATCAACTCCAACCGAATGTGTGTGGCAGACCAACTCCAAAGCCCTTGTACGATGACACTCCACACCTCGGGGCTCAAGGAGAAATTTTCGGTGAGTTGGTAGGACACCTTGGTCGTGGGACATGTGCGCAAAAGGGTCAAACCCACCGTACTATCCATATGGGTCGGGGAAGAAAGGATACTGGCCTGGCGTTCTCGGGTAGGTGTCCTGGAACGACAACGGTGGCGGTGGATGTGGCGGTGCGTACCCACGTGCCCACCCGGACCCTCCAGCCTGCCAACGCGCAAGCGCAGGCGGGCACATGGACGTGCCCCTCCTGACTGGACTGTAGGATGTGCCAACCTCGGCGTATGCATCACCTCCTGGACCGTCCTGCATGACGTCAGGTCATGGCATGCCTCGCCGAACTGTAGGCCCGACGGACAAACTATAGTAGCTCGTCGCATGTCACCTCTGCACCAATGGCGACCCTGCACAGGATCGACTGGCCGTCCCTGGCAATCCCGACGTTCATGTCCGTCTGCAAGGAGTACATGAAAGCGTCAAACCTATAATTGAGGTAACCGTACTCACACATTTTAAAACACGATAGTACGTACCGCGAGGTGCAGGTTCCACACGAAGTGTACATGGTACGTGTCGATCGGTGCTGGTACGTGAGCCGGGGGGGGGTCGACGACATGCACCAGCCTGGTGTGTGTTTGCGGACCGTACCATCAAGGTACTCGTCGTATGCACTTCGGTCGTATGGGGCATCCTCCTGCACACAGTCCTCGTGGGCATCCAACCACTGCGCCACCCACAGCTCCATCTTCATCGGCCACTGCGTCCTGGTGCCACCCCTCCTACTATGCCTGCGAAACGTACCACTACAATTACAAGCTGTCGTAACGGAAATGGCAAAAACATATACGAACATGTGTTGTGTGTAACTCACGCGTGGGTCGAGTCAGGCACCCTCGTCCCGATGGGAACTGGAACAACCTGGTGGAGGCCGAACTTCGCATAATCCTGTGCACCGCGTAGTCCTCGACAAACACGCCAAGACGAGCTTCTTCTGCGTCCGCCAGTACGCTCGGTCGCGCCAACACAATGAGTACAGCCCCCAAGGAGCACGGTCCTCCGTCTCCTGATCAGAGTATGGCCCCCAGCGCACATCATCAGTGGTGAGGCGGTCTAGCTGCTCCACGAAGTGCTCGTACACACGTGTTACCTACACGTGTGCATACTGTGCCTGCGAGCCAGAATAGTGGTTACAAAGGATGACTCATAATACGACTGTAGTAAAGATATAGGGAAGTGCGTACCCGTCTACGACACCAAAGGGACCCTATGGTTGGCTGGTCCACCGCGTCCCCATGGTACATGTCCTCGCCATACGGACTGGAGTTTACCAGTATAGGCCGTCCGAGAAAGAAGCGCTCGACTGACCACAACTGCAGCAAGAGGGAGTAGCCTATGAGGATAGATGCCAGCTTCGTCCTACAACATGCATCGCACATGCTGCAGTACGTTGCGGCAAGTACGGCTGATCCCCAACTGATCTGCAGGTCCCCGCCGTCGACGATGGCCCTCGCATACACCACGAGGTAGGCGTCGACAGAGTCACCGTTGCTGCTGGTAAACAGAACCCAGCCGAAGAGCCACAACAGGTACGCCTCGAGGTGCCGCGACACCTGGTCGTCGGTGGGCTGTGAGACCATCCGCTCGACCTACGCACAAATGAATTATTAGTAGGCCCTCATATGACTAGGATAGTGCATCTCTAAACATAAAAAATAGGTAGCATACGTACCCGGAACTGCGAAAGCCACTGCAAGGGCAGGCCATGCCGTTGTCGCCCAAGAAGTCGTAGTACAGTGGCGCAGCCTCCGCCGCAAGAACCCCCTGAAACCTGTGCAGCAGGGTGTCACGCAAGTTAACAGGGTCGTCCGGCGGGAATGCAGGGGTTCCCGCGATAGGCAAGCTGAGCAGCATCGCGACATCCTGCAGAGTAGGCACCATCTCCCCGAATGGGAGGTGGAAGGTGTGCGTCTTGGGCCGCCACTGGTCCACCAGGGCTGTCAGGAGCGACCGGTCGAACAGGAACCATCGTGACCGCTCCAAACCGGCCTGGACCTCCCTGTCGTCCTCGACCGGAGCGCCATCCTCTTCGGTGGCCTCCACCAACCGCGCGAGAGGTAGAAGGCCGACACGACTCAGCCTACAAAGCACGAAGAAGTAAATACATAGCGGGCATGTGACACAAAACAAGTGGCACAGCTTGCGGACAAACCTGTCTACCCAGCGTGGATCCAGTCTTCAAGCCTGCCGAGGTGCCGTGTATGAACCACCCCCAAGTCAGCCACGTCGTCCCCGCGAGTTGGGCGCAGAACACGACGGCTCGCGCGATGGTGTAGGTCAACCAACCGGTCTAGCAAGCCGAAATGTCAGTCCGAACCACCAGGGTCGTGAGCCATACCTGCAAATCAATTTCCAGTTAGCAATTACGACACGATTAGTGGGTTCAATTAAGACCTATTCACAACTATTAACAATATGCATGGACCCTGTCAATTATAAACTAAACGAGGTATTACATAGGTTTTTCAATTATAAAATAAATAACAAAGAAATTAAAAGGCATTAATGTTAATTGAGCTTTTAAATTATATTCCAATGGCAAATAAATCATATTTGGTATGTTCTTAGTGGCACCAAAACACTTTGCTCGAACACAAGTCATAATTAAACGAGATATTACATAGGTATGCCAGTTATAAAATAAATAACAAAGAAATTAAAAGCATTAATGTTAATTGAGCATTTCAATCATATTCCAATGGCAAATAAATCATATTTGGTATGTTTTTAGAGGCACCAAAACACTTTGCTCGAATGCAGTGGTAATAAATATACAATTTCATGAAAACCAAGTGGTAAATACATAATTTTCCTACAAAAGGCTATATTACGTTAACACATGTACAAACTGGTATGGATTGCGAACCATGTATCTGTGATTTTTGTCTTATTATTTTATAATTTCTTAATCCAATCAAAACTATACATAAAATGTTATTAGTTCTTTATTGTGCAAATAAATACATGTACTTAACATTCTATAAACTAGCATTTGCGAATGCACGGGTTATCGACATATTTATATAATAGAAAAGTAACACGTTATTGTTTATCAAGCCCGAACGCAATTAGCGTAGCATGCGAAATAGTACAACTGAAGTAATTTTCACCAACAAATTTATTCTCCATACGAAACTTCCAAACTAATTGTATCACGGCTGCCCGCATGCACGCGGTATATAATGACCCCAAGTCGCCCAACGGTTGGACGACTAGGGGGTCCGCGATGAGCGATATGTGTCCTAGTCGCCCAACAGTACGGTGACTAGAAGTGAGTCGCCCAACCGTACGGCGATTAGAACGCGAAAGGTCCAGTAGCTTCACGGTTAAGCGACTTATACATCTCCCGCTCTCCCGTTGGGCGACTAAACCAAATCACCCAACCGCAGCGATACATGATTATTTCTGACAAAAAAATTAAGTAGTATTATTTCTGTATTTCTAAAAAAATAGATTATTTTAAAAAATCTGCAAAAACCACGTCTATCCAATACCATATTTTTTTTTTGTCGAAACAAGAGTACATATACTTAATTAGTAGCCGAGATCGAAAACGGCATCTTCCCAACCGCAAAGTTAGCGCAGATGACAGATAGAAAAGAAGTGACAGGAACGAATGAATACGTATAGGCGTATGGGCGTATAGCTGCACGCATGCGCTAGAAAGCGATCGAAATTACTGAAGCAACGAGGTATTCTCTACGGATTAATGATACGTACGTATACGTACACAATAAATTACACCGACCAGGGCTTCCAAAAGGAAATGCACAATACTATAAAACACCGACAAAATTAAATAGCCAGCACGAATTAATCCTCCCTTCTTAATTAATAACCTGCTTTTCGTCACGAGCATGGATTCTAGCATGGAATACTAGTTAACTTCTGTCGACTGAAGGTGACTTTTTTTTTTGCCGTATTGCACTGTTTCTGAATGTATTAGCAAAAATGAAACTCGTCGCACCGAATTTGCGTAAATGGAATCTGGACCGTACGGTCACTGTGCGGACAACTATTGAACCGACACATGCAAAAACCGCACGGTCATCGTGCAAAGGAAGAACTACCGCATGGTCACTGTGCGGCGAGATGGGTACCTCACAGCGATCGTGCGGTCGAGGCTGCTATTGCACGGCCATCGTGCGGATGAGATGGCTGTCGTACGACCACCGTACGGACAACCCTCCTCCGCACATCTATCACTCGTCAATGTTGTCCCCCTTACCCGTAGTGCTGCGCCTCGACAACGCCTCTTGAATTCCCAACACCAACGGAACGGCTCCCCATTCGCTCAGCTATAAATACCGAACTCTCACCGTCGCTCATCGCTCATATCATTTGTGTTTTTGTTTTTGTTTTCATGCTCGTCACTGAGAACTTAGAGAACGTACGTAATATAATTAAATTTTTAGATTAAAGTTTGGAGCAGTCGTTACCATCGTAGTAGTTTCGATTGCTTCCCCCGAAGGCCAAGTAATTATTTATCAGATGACTCTGTCATTATTACATTAGTCGTAGTTAATCAATTTTAGTCAGCTCAATTCACGCAACTTGTATTGTGAAGTAAGCCAGGTATAGTAATTTACCCACGATTTTTTATTGTTTATAATATAGTCATAGGTATCATATCCGTATTTTATTAGTGTGTGATACTTTGTGGTGATTAATAAGTCGTAATAAATTAGGTTTTTTATTTTCAGAATGAATTAGTTATTGGTTGAAAATGACTTCAAATTTAATAGTCGTAATTAATTAGTTGTAATTAGTTTAGTAGTAATAAGTCTGGCATATTAAATTAGTGAAAATTAACTACTCGTAATTAATTTTTTTATAGAGGAGTAATAAAATTCTTGGTAACTAATTAATTATAAGTATTTAATTACATGTATGTAATCGATCACTCGCATGCAAGTTGACGTCATTGTTTGTGCCGTGCGTAATTAGTGACGATTAGATTACTTGTAATTATGTAGTTCATTCGTATTAAATTTGTGGTTACTACGTACCAGGTTTGTTATATCGTATACCGTGGATCGAGTTATTGTGGCTTTAGGTAATTTTGAGTATGCAAGACTTGGTAGTGTTTTATGGCGATGGTCTCGTAGGGTCGGACCCAATGGGTTGGACCTGTTGAGATGCCAGTACAAGGTGGTTTGGGCGGAGGGTCTTAATGCGATAAATATTCACGAGCTTCGAAGCTTCATCCGGAGGGAGTTCGTCATTGAGGCAATGACGAAACAACTTGTAATCAAGGGGTCACCTATGTGAAGACTCTCGGGTTATTTTCGTAAGATCGAGACCTTCTCGATCTTATGAAAATAACTCTAGGCCTTAGAGGATTGAAATACAATTTAACTCCATTGAAGTGAGAGCACTCGGCCGAGTTAGAGCGACGGTGATCATGCATACTGCTCCTCGACGAGTGCTACATGGTGATCGGTTCTCCAACAGTCCAAGCGCACACTCAAACAAGTGAAAAGGGATTTCAAAACAATGGGTGTGTGCCTTGTGTTGGCTCCCAAGATCAGCGACCAACACGCACATACCGTTATCAACGTCAACCACAGTCATACAACATAATATCAATTGACATACAACATAGAACTTAAGTATACAACTATTACAAAAGCGACCGACCGCCAAATTCAAATAATATTATTAAGTAGCAGCGGAAGCAAATAAATAAACTAAAAAGGGTCTAGCAAGGTGTACTCAAAACCCAAGGCGACCGACTGGGTGCTAGAAATAATACTATTCGTTAGCATCGCCTAAATCGGCACTAACGAACACATAGAGGGTAATATCTTCCTCACCTGAACAAGCATATATCCGAGTTAAGTACAAAATGTACTCGCAAGTCTTACACAAATTAAAAATTGTACATGCTAGAGGATATTCAAAGAGAGGTATTAGTGGCTTAGTTTTGCAGAAAACACAATAATTTTCATCCTACACATACTAGTTTCCAATTGCCATTTAGAAAATAGATTTTAGGCAAAAGGAAAATGGGTGACATAGATATACATTAATACACATATAGATCAAACAATACCAAAGTGGCAGCCCATTTTGATAAACTAAAAATGCATGAATACCCATTCATGCCGATACCGAGTTGTTACCCACATCAATTTTAATTAAGTGTCTAACGATGACGTCTCCCAAACCAAGCGGTCATCCATAACTGAGGATGCGGCTATTCGAATAGATTAATCCATGTAGGGGAGTACTAATTTGCCCACATGACTCGATTAGCTCGTAAGCCTTAGGATAATGAAACACTTCCTATGGTATGCCCACGGAGAAAATCGAGATACGATACTTTTCAGCAAGATGATCCTATTGAGATGAGTCCCCCTTGCAAGATGAACCCCAAACTTAGTACAAGCTTCTGATAGAGCCCGCTAAGAGGGCTTGCAAGTTGTGTTGGAGATACCGATATAATGTAAAGAAAGAAAAATAGTGCTCCCATGCACATTATAGAAAATTGCATCGGATCCTACGAACTGATGATCGAACACAAATATCCTCACACCACCTGGGACTTAACCCAATAAGACTCTCCCCTTACGTGACCAAGCCAGTCACAACCCTGTGTGTAGAATTACGAGTGTTGCTTGGAATGACAGCCCATAGCTCGGTCCTTAATGGTCCGAACAAGACATACCCGAATCTCGTGCACGAAGGCACCCACACTACTAACCATTTGTCCAAACCTAAATCATTTTTAATTTTGACAAATTTAAACTTAACAACCAGATTTGAAGATTTGAACCAAAAATATATATAAAAAGAGTGAGATGTTTCCCACGATCGACGGGATAACCATGTCAATCAAACTAACACATTCTCTAGACTCGCATGACTAAGCATACACATATATAATAGATATACCATCAGAAAGATCTGATCTTAAGCATATTTGTAATGTAAATATCAAGTATGATCAGTAAGAATAGGAAATAACTAACTACGACTCACAAAATACCAACATATCAAAATAGCATGCAAGCAAGTATCATTGCATTTCAAACTACTAACTTAACAAAAACTGGAATCAATATGGTGCAAGAATAAAATTCAAATGATGCTTGCCTTGCTGGAATTCTAATTGCTCACTCTCGGTTGCGTAGTCATTCACGTCTGGCACTTCGGATTCTATAGAAAAGCAACATCGAATAAACACCGAGAAAAGCCAAAAAATTCAGAATGCTAAACAAATGAATTAAATTTATACAACAGATAGATTATGACTTTAGATGAATTTAGGTGAAAGAATTATTCTATTTGGAGTTCATATACAAAAGCTATAGCCTTTGGAAAATCAGTATTGGAGAAAATGCTGAAAAACCAAGCTTCTCTCACTGTTCATGCGAATCTCAATTTTTTGCAAAAATTTGTTGAACAGTGGTGGTGATAAGGATTACATGGTTAGAAATATAATAAAAAGTTATAACTAAAAAAATTTGTTCACCTTATTTGGAGTTCAAATGAATATTCTATGAATTTTTGAAGTTAATTCAATTTCTAGTGTAAAAATAATTTTTTCTAGATTAAATTCCAGGATCAATATTTTATGTGATAGAAACATATTTAAAAACTATTTCTAATTAGAGTACATTAAAAATGAAAACCAACAAAATTGGTTTGACTCGATTTGGGGTTAATTTGAATTAGTAATGAATTTTTGAAGTTATTGGATTTTTCAGTGTAAAAATAAACATTTTCTTAATTTTCTAAAGAATTTAATACTTTTTACACTCAGCTCATCCTAATATTTGTCGCTAACAGCGGGTCTATTGCATAGTATTCTTTTTCATTTGATTTCAGAATTAATTTCCTGCTAACAGGTGGGACCCGATTGTCATAGACTCGGTCCATGAGCTCAGTTCATGGTCCACCACCATAATCACTGTGCACTTAACGTGCAGGACCCACTTGTCATATAAACAAAATGATATTAAATGAGATCTAATTAATGCTTTACCGACAGTAATAATCACTTATACCCTAATGACCAAGATTTACTCTAATCCCGAAGTCCTTAGGCTCGACCTCGCCCGGCGTCTCGCTAGTGAGGAAGGCCTTGGCAGTGCAGTTGAGTGCTAGAAATGGGATCTACGCATCCCTGTGAACCTTCCTATACAGGCGGCTAGAGCTCCAATGGCATCTAGCGGTGACGCGACGACAAGAGGTGGTTGGGAGCTCCGGCCAAAGTTGCATGTTGCAACTCGATGATTCCTAGAGTAATAAGCATGTACATTAGCATCTATGGGCCACATTGAGCCTACCAGAGAGTTGAAGTGGTCCGGAGGTCATTGGAGGGAGCTCGGTGTCGTTGATGGCGACGGCGGTGCACGACTTCACGAGGGGAGGAGAACCTGAGCAAAAAGAAGGGTAGTGAATGGTCAAGAAAGCATAAGGGTGCTAAGGAGATGATGTAAATGAAAGGAATTAGGGAATGCCTCACCATAACGGCGTCGGGGAAGAAAGGGGTTCTTGCAACTGAGTTGAAAAATTCCAAAATCCTCGAGCTCTGCGCAAGATTGGGGAATGGGTTGAGGGTAATCCGTCCTCATGTATTAGAACACAAGATGAAGTGCACAAGAGTCGATAGGACTCACCAGAGGCGAGAAAGGCACAGGTTGGCTTTCGTTGTGGTGGCGAGCACGCTTCAGAGGCGTTGAAGACACGATCGTGTTCCAAGTGCTACAAGCCACAACAAGAGTTCACACTAGCCAAGATAGAAACGACAAAGAAGAATGGAGGGGGACATGAGGGAAGGAAGCTTACCCGAGACACCAGCACGGAATATCGCCCTTCTCTCCAACGGTCGAGAGGAGAAGTGAGGAGAAAAGAGGCATGCGAGGCGACTTAAGCTCGGGCAAAGACAGAAATAAAGACGGTGTGAAGTGGTGACACATAGGACTGGATTGGGTGGTCGATCCACGGTGTCACCTGCACGATTCAGAGCGCGACGAGTGCGTGTCATTGAAGTTCTACGCGTTGCCTGCCCGGGAGGAAGGAGGATGTGACGAGTGGGCTTAGGTTGGCAGAGACACAACGTGGTCCAAGTCAGAGCCTGGTGCGGTTGGGGTTACTTAGTTGGTTGAGTCAAAACATGTCAAAGTGGTTTGGTCGGTCTCACCTGAGTTCAACAGTATTGACTAATTTGAATTCAAACGCTTCAACTTTGACCAGTTGTTTTAAATATAGCAGATAAATTACTAAAAATCTAAAAATTTTAGAGTGATTCCTGGGACAATCTAGTACCCAAATAAATTTTTTAACCTAATTGTTCATGATTTATTTTCTTCTTTTCAATTCATTTATAGCATGGGCTTTTAGAAATTGGTTTGAATTTTTATAATGTTGAATTAGGTTCTAAAAATTTAAGAAATTTCATATTTATTCATGATAATTAATTTAAGGTTTAAATAAATTATTTATTAATGATTATCACAAGTACTTATTACTATTTTATTTTGGAGCTTCAATTTGAGTTGTAGTTTCAACTTTGGTTTGAAATTTTCAAATACAATAATTTGTGCATATGTTCTAGAAATCAAATGCATGCTCATAAGATGCATATTAATTCTAATAATTAAAATTGGGGCTGTGTAGGACCGGAAAGGCGACTAGGGGGGGTGAATAGGCGCTTTCACAACTTTCTCCCCTAAAGCAAATTCAACACGAACTTTACTCCTTTAGCTATGTAAGCTAAGAAGATCAAGATACACACAATGGAAGCCTTGTGTTGAATTCGACAAACCCGACAACCACACGACACAAAAGTGGAGACTTAATCTCAAAGGGTTGATCTCGGGCACAGCGGTCGACCGGCTACCAAGGGCGGTCGACCGACGTTCAACCAATGATCGGACCGACAACTAATCGGCGGTCGGACCGGTGGACACGGTTCGACCGTGAGCAGAATGGTCCGAATATACGCGCGTCGGACCGCCGTTGAAACACCGGTCGGACCGGTAGAGTCCAGTACTGAAAAATCCTACCCAAATCCAAAACGAAATTTGATCCAACTTTTGATTCAACCAATGAAACTTGACCAAATATCGAGCACACCTCCCTAATGATATTAGAGACCTATTTCTAGCAACGATCCTTCAGATCCACTTCGCAGAATCGATCTCTCAAGGATTAAACAAAGAAGTGCACAAACCCTAGAAATATGAAAATCTTTGATTCAAGACTTGCTTGTCGGGATTGATGGTCTAGATGATTCTATGAGTATTCCCACACATCAAAGCAAGACAAAATGGGTCAAGAGACCAAGCATAAACCCTTGAATCAAGGAAGCACCAAATTCATTCAAATGAGAGAAGAACACAAAAGGGAAGACAAATGATCTCACAAGCAAGCATCACAAGATTGATTGATCTCACAAGATGCTTACAAAGCCACTCCAACAAGGAGGACAAGAGCTCACCCAAGGAGCATACAATCTCTCCCTCTCTTCCTTTCCAAACCCTAACCCTAGAAAAGGCAAAGGGGAAACCAAATGAATGCCTCAAGGGGGTTTTACATCTCCCCCCTTCTATTTATAGGAGAGGACTAGGGTTACACTTTTGGGACCCATTCACACATGGGACCCACACACAACATCTGTTGAAGCAATCGTCTGCTTCACCACGTGTAGATTGATCAGCGGTTCTCATCGCGTCGCCAAGCCTCTCTTGTCCGAATCCCATCGGAACCTCCCAGAGACTCGCACCGATATCCGCGATCGCTCGATCCAACCAAAGAAGACCGAACCACCTGCTCGATCCATCTTGCCCATCTCGCACCATGCTTGAGTCACACGACCTCCCGGTATCCATGACCATTACGGACCTCGGCTCTCCAAGCGTAGTCCCGATCCACCCACCGTTGACGTCGTTGACCTGCAAGCCACCTGCACAGCAATAGACAAACAAATCGTTTCCGGGAACAAGTTCTTCACAACTTGATCCACGTTAGCTCCGCAATGCAATATACATCAATAAAGCATTGATAACCGTACATGAAACACAATCAAATCAACTCAATGCAAACTTGGCTAACCTCCAAGTCATCACGCAGGTCGATCAGCCCCACAAGGCGGTCCGACCGATTAAAGTTTGATCGGACCGCTCCCACAACGGCGGTCGGACCGGTCAAAAAGACTTAGCCAAAATTCCAGCGTGAAATTCGAAACCTTCTGCAATTTTCAACTCAATAGAACTTTTGACTGGGAGCTCAATCAGAAAAAAAAGGCAATAAAACTCAGAGACTCAACTCACTATGATCACAAATTTTCAAAAGGTTCACAAAATTTTTTTTTGTGTGTGTGTTCTTTTATGTATGAAACCTTCAGAAACCAAAAGCTCCAAGCAAAGATTTTCTTCAATCCTTCTCCCTTTGACAATGAATTCATCAAGATGCATGGGACAAGAACGAGCATGAAGAAATGACTTTATTTTTGAAATTTAACAAAAGGAGCCATGACCATTATCTATGTAGACAGTACAAGACATATACCAAGCCATATAAAGAGAAGACGCTATATTCAATCATGGCAAGAACATGTACTGCAAAGCTAAAACCCAGATAGCGACAATCGAGACTAATGAATTAAAATCACGAAAGGTTGCTCAATGTCAAAGTTTCACTAAAAGCAACCAATAATGAGTCAAGCCATGTCTATAAGCAAAAGAGACTCAACACAAGAACCTGAGGCATTTTGAGCATCAAGAGTATTCTTTTGAAGCAAAACTCAAGCACTTAGCATTTTGAGCATTTTCCTAAAAGGATTTTTTTACTGTGCTAGATCTCAAGCCTTGCCGCGATCATCTCAAGCGATAAGCTTAAAAGAGTGGTCTAGGTCATCCAAAACTCCCCCTGAGTTCATACCTAGTGCAATGGCAAGTCGTCTCATGAGAAAGGATTGGTGAGATCGGTTTTTATACGAGAAAATCTCATTTTCATTTGCTTGACTTAAGAAGATAAAAACGCATTTTTCATCTCAAAATAAGTTCAAGACTCAAATCAGCCTATTTGACATGGCAAGAATCATAAAAGGATCACTAGAGCAAAACTAGTCACAAGATCCAACAAGACATGATTTGATTCAAATTGCTCACAGATATACAGCTAGCAAGGAGAAAGCTAAGCTAAAACACGAAGAGTCATAAAAGAAGTCTAGTAGACTAACACTTGATATGACAAGGTAGAGAGAATGAAATCAAGTCATACAAGGATAATAATCAAAGCTCCATAATTTTTGTTATGCAATGCAAGACATTTGAAATAAAAATGCATTATGATACAATGAATGCAGAAAGAGCAAATTCCCTCAAAACATCCAAGCCTCAGTACTGGGATTTGAGATAAAAGATCTAGGTGTCCAAGATCGAGATGGACGAGGCCACAGGAATAGCAAAAGAAGCGCAGAAAATGATCGGGCACAAAATCATAAGAATGCCCATGAGCACCACTGGACCTCTCCAAAACGATCTACCAAAAGACCGATACTCCCCTGCCTAGGTGCTACCCGTGGTCTATCCTCACGATATCCTAAACCACACTGCTGCCTGGACCCACCAAAAGAGTCAATGAAATCTCTACTGCACCTAGGCCTATAAGTGGTACATTTCAATGGGCAGCCTGGCTCTAGAGACTACAGCGGAAGAAGACACTCCTCTAATGGATCTCAAAGTGCTCATTCTCTCTTTCCTCTCAATCTTTGCTCTCCGAAAGCAAAACTCAACCGTGTGGCCCTCTTTCTTGCAGAAGGTGCAATGGTACTTGACCTTTGAGGGGTCCCGAATGGTGAGACAGAAGCACCTTTCTTGCTAGAAAGAGATTGAGCAGAACCTACAGCTTTAGGAACAACCTTTGAAGTCAAAGAAGGTTCTTGCTCAACCAACCACTTTTCACAACTCTAGCAATCTTTGGTGGAAGATTCTTGGAAAGCTCTAGGGACTTAAAACCTAGGCCACTGTTTTTCATACTCACCTTGGATTGATCTAGAATCAAGTTGAGCTTCTTTTTCCCACTAGAAAACTTCTCAAGAGTCATTTTGAGGTAATTGTTCTCTTTTGCCAAAACTCCACAATTGGAGCACTTTTTAGAATCGATTGCCTCAACATGTTTGCTCTTAAGAAGATCCACTTCCACTTTCAGAGCCTCACAAGACACACAATAGGACTCTCCAATCCTATTCAACTGCTCCTTAAATTTGACTCTAAAAGACTCTTGTATCTTACCAATAGCAGTTTCAATTTCAGCATGCAACATACAAGAGGAAGAATCAATAACTTTCTTTGAAGCAGTAAGAGACATGGATCTTTCAATTTTAGCTTTCTCTTCAAGAGTCTTGTTTAAAGCTTCAATCTCAATTGTAAGCTTAGGGCAATTTTCACAAGAGGCAATTCTAGAATAAGCAACCATTTCAGTCATCTCTTGCATTTTAATTCGATTATTCTTACAATGAGAACAAGTGTGACTAGCATCAAATTTTTCCAATTCTTTTAAAGAGCTATCCAGTTTTAATTCTAGCAAAGCACAGTTTGAGCAAGTTAACGGAATAGCATCTAAAGCAGTCACATCAAGCGGAATGGCATTCATGCAAACAGAACTAGACTTGAGAGATTCTAGTGTAGAAAGAGCATTTTCCAATTGTTTTTCCAAAAGAGGAATGATCATTATTCAAGCTTGACAATTCATTAAGCAAGCTAGAGCATGAATCACAGAAATAATCAGGATTAATGGATTTGAGCCTAACCACTTCTAGGTTCAAATTATCAATCATAGTATCCTGTTTCTTGATCACTTTAGCTTGCTTATGCAGTTTTTGTTCAGCAAGCACTAGAGCCCTTTTCATGTCAGGAAGTGAAGGGCATACCTCATCGGGATCACTAAAAGGATCCTCACTGTTGGAGGAGTCGCTGTCGTGGCTGTTTTTAGCCATAAAGCACATGTCAGTGAAATCACGTGCCTTCTTCTTGCCACGGGAGTCACTCTTGTCGTCCTCCACCTCCGAGTCCACATCATCCATGCTCACATCTCTAGAGCTTCAAGGACTCGGCTGACAAACTTGCGATAGTTTGTCTTCTTGGACTTAGCATCCCTCGCTTGAGGATGCCTTTGTGACTCCTTCTCCTCCTTGCCCTTCAGCTTGGGGCATCTAGAGTGAATGTGGTTGAGCTCACCACACTCGAAGCATGTGATAGGTCCACCTCTCCTCCTACTCCTCACATTGTTGTAAGCTCTCGTGAGTTTTGAGGATAGGAGGGCTAAGTCATCTTCAGGTAGTCTCTCAAGTTGCTCATCGCTCAAAGAATGCAAAGCAGACAAAGAAAATCCAGATGAGCTAACATTAAAGGAATCAGCATATCTACCCTCAGATTTGTCGACCACTAAAGCCATCGAATGTCATGGGAGACGCGAGATAAAATCAATCTCATGCGTCTTCAACCTAGAGTAAAGCTTATCCATGGTAAGCTCGCTCATGATGATGTTGTCATTGATGGCGATGATCTTCATCCCGCACCTTCACATCCAAAGCACCCAAAAAGTGGCGTGCATTTTCGACTCGGAAAATACAAGATCAACAAATACGGAGATCATGAAGAATTTTAGAAAATCTCCCCACACTCATCTAAAGATTCACGTGTCTTTGCTCGATCTTGGAGTATGCTTTCTTAAGTCGGTTTTCAGATCACTTCCTTGATCGCATGGACCCTCGTGATAATCACAAAGAGTCCGCCAGATCTCATGAGCAGACAAAGAAATGAGCGACACGCCAAACTCCGATCGACTAAGGCCTTGAAGCAAAAATTTCGAGCCTGCTGTTGTTCTCCACATCCGAGTGATCAAATTGTCATCTACCGCACGACATAAGGGTTTTTCACCTTAAGCCAAATCGCGTGCCCTTGAGCCTCGATGTAGGCCTCCATTCGGCCTTCCAATAAGCAAAATCAACTCCATCAAAAACATGTGGCTCGATTGAATATCGCTCGATCGCCATGGCTCCAAAGACAGGTTAAGATCTATGAGAAGAGCTAACCGGCTCGATACCACTTGTAGGACCGGAAAGGCGACTAGGGGGGGTGAATAGGCGCTTTCACAACTTTCTCGCCTAAAGCAAATTCAACACGAACTTTACTCCTTTAGCTATGGAAGCTAAGAAGATTAGTAAGCACACAGCGGAAGCCTTGTGCTGAATTCGACAAACCCCGACAACCACACGATACAAAAGTGGAGACTTAATCTCAAAGGGTTGATCTGGGCACAGGCGGTGTGACCGGCTACCACAGGCGTCTCGACCGACGTTCAACAATGATCGACCGGCAACTAATCGGCGGTCGGACCGGTGGACAACGATTCGACTAAGCAGAGCAATGATGCGAATATACTGGCGGTCGGATCATTGTTGAAACACCGGTCGGACCGGTAGAGTCAAGTACTGAAAAATCCTACTCAAATCCAAAAGGAAATTTGATCCAACTTTTGATTCGACCAATGAAACTTGACCAAATTTCGAGCACACCTCCCAAATGATATTGGAGACCTATTTCTAGCGACGATCCTTCAGATCCACTTTGCAGAAACAATTTCTCAAGGATTAAATAAAGAAGTGCACAAACCCTAGAAATATGAAAAACTTTGATTCAAGACTTGTTTGTGGGGGTTGATGGTCTAGATGATCCTAGGAGTACTCCCACACATCAAAGCAAGACACAAAGGGTCAAAAGACCAAGTTTAAACACTTGAATCAAGGAAGCACAAAATTCATTCAAATGAGAGAAGAACACAAAAGGGGAGACAAATGATCTCACAAGCAAGCATCACAAGATTGATTGATCTCACAAGATGCTTACAAAGCCACTCCAACAAGGAGGACAAGAGCTCACCCAAGGAGCATACAATCTCTCCCTCTCTTCCTCTCCAAACCCTAACCCTAGAAAAGGCAAAGGGGAAAACAAATGAAAGCTTCCTAGGGGGTTTTACATCTCCCCCCTTCTATTTATAGGAGAGGACTAGGGTTTCACATTTGGGACCCATTCACACATGGGACCCACACACTAATATGTTGAAGCAATCGCCTGCTTCACCACGTGTAGGTTGATCAGCGGTTCTCATCGACGCCAAGCCTCTTTTGTCCGAATCCCATCGGAACCTCCCAGAGACTCGCACCGATATCCGCACCGCCTGATCCAACCAGCTGTACCGAACCACCCGTTCGATCCATCTTGCCCATTCTGCACCATGCTTGTGTCACACGACTCACCGGTATCCCCGATCGCTCGACCTCGCTCTCCAAGCGTAGTCCCGATCCACTCACCGTTGATGTCGTTGACCTGCAAGCCACCTGCACAGCAATAGACAAACAAACCGTTTCCGGGAACAAGTTCTTCACAACTTGACCCACGTTAGCTCCGCAATGCAATATACATCAATAAAGCATTGATAATCAAACATAAACCACATTGAAACCACATCAATGCAAACTTGGCTAACCTCCAAGTTACTGCCGGTCTGACCGCCCCACAGGGCCGGTCCGACCGATATCAGGCCGGTCGGACCGCTCCCACAACGGCGGTCGGACCGGTCAAAAAGACTTAGCCAAAATTCCAGCTTGAAAATCCGAAACCTTCTGAAATTTTCAACTCAATAGAACTTTTGACTGGGAGCTCCAAAAATGATGAAACCACATCCAGGAGATTCCCCTCACCTGCCTACACAATCTATTTTTGGATTAGCTCCAAAATCCAATATTAGGTCGACCGTCCGACCGCCACCACCGCGGTCCGATCAGTCCACGGAAGCGGTCCGACCGCCCCAAACCACCGGTCGGCCGATCACGTGGTCCGACAAAGATGAAGCAAACCCCAAAACGCGAGATTTTGCAAACCAACAAAGCCATTGCCAATTGACTCATCATCCTGAGATCGTGCACATATCCTCACGATATCCACAATCTCCCCCTTGATGAACACATTGGCAATTTCCAAGAAAATGTGATTTTTCGAAATGAAAAGTAAAAATCGCTGTTTTGCATAAAGGCACAACTTGGTCCATAAGCAAGAAAAAGCTTAGGAACCACCAAGTCGGCTTCGTAATAGTACAGCAAGTGAGATAAGGCAATGAACGCACAAAAGGATTCAAATTCCGTAAGATGGCCAAAAATCTCACTAAGGTCCATATGAAAGACAATATGTTCTATTTGACCTTTGATCATTGTGAGTCTTCTTGAATTGCCATTCAAATCGTAAAAGGCAAGAAAACCAGAGACTCAACTCACTATGATCACAAATTTTCAAAAGGTTCACAAATTTTTTTGTGTGTGTGTGTGTTCTTTATGTATGAAACCTTCAGAAACCAAAAGCTCCAAAGCAAGATTTTCTTCAATCCTTCTCCCCCTTTGACAATGAATTCATCAAGATGCATGGGACAAGAACGAGCATGAAGAAATGACTTTATTTTTGAAATTTAACAAAAGGAGCCATGACCATTATCTATGTAGACAGTACACGACATATACCAAGCCATATAAAGAGAAGACGCTATATTCAATCATGGCAAAACATGTACCGCAGTTAAAACCAGATAGCAGCAATCTGAGATTAACAGAATTAAAATCATGAAAGGTTGCTCAATGTCAAAGTTTCACTAAAAGCAACCAATAATGAGTCAAGCCATATCTATAAGCAAAAAGAGACTCAAAACAAGAACTGCGGCATTTTGAGCATTAAGAGAATTCTTTTGAAGCAAAGCTCAAGCACTTAGCCCTTTTTGGGCAATTTTTCCTTTTTCTTTCCTTTCCTTTTTTTTACTGTGCTAGATCTCAAGCCTTGCCGCGACCATCTCAAGCGATAAGCTTAAAAGAGTGGTCTAGGTCATCCAAAACTCCCCCCGAGTTCATGCCTAGTGCAATGGCAAGCCGTCTCATGAGAAAGGATTGGTGAGATCAGTTTTTTCGCACAGAAAATCTCATTTTTCATTTGCTTGACTTAAGAAGATAAAAAGCTCATTTTTCATCTCAAAATAAGTTCAAGACTCAAATCAGCCTATTTGACATGGAAAGAAGCATAAAAGGATCACTAGAGCAAAACTAGTCACAAGATCCAACAAGACATGATTTGATTCAAATTGCTCACAGATATAAAGCTAGCAAGGAGAAAGCTAAGCTAAAACACGAAGAGCCATAAAAGAAGTCTAGCAGACTAACACTTGATATGACAAGGTAAAGAGAATGAAATCAAGTCAAACAAGGATAATAATCAAAGCTCCACAATTTTTATTATGCAATGCAAGACATTTGAAATAAAGATGCATTATGATACAATGAATGCAAAAAGAGCAAATTCCCTCAAAACATCCAAGCCTCAGTACTGGGATTTGAGATAAAAGATCTAGGTGTCCAGTACTGAGATGGACGAGGCCTAGGAATAGCAAAAGAAGCGTGAGAAAAATGATTAGGCACAAAATCATAAGAGTGCCCATGAGCACCACCTGGACCTCTCCAAAACGATCTACCAAAAGACCGATACTCCCCCTGTCTAGGTGCTACCCGTGGTCTATCCTCATGATATCCTAAACCACACTGCTGCCTGGACCCACCAGAAGAGTCAACAAAGTTCTCTACAAACCTAGGCCTATATGTGATACGCTGAATAGGTTGCCTGGCTCTAGAGACTACAGCTAAAGAAGAGACTCCTCTAATGGATCTCAATGTGCTCATCCTCTCTTTCCTCTCAATTTTTGCTCTCCGGAAGCAAAACTCAACCGTGTGGCCCTCTTTCTTGCAGAAGGTGCAATGGTACTTAACCTTTTTAGGGGTCCGTACTGGTGAGACAGAAGCACCTTTCTTGCTAGAAAGAGATCGAGCAGAATCTGCAGATTTAAGAACAACCTTTGAAGTCATAGGAGGTTCTTGCTCAACCAAACCACTCTTCACAATTCTAACAATCTTTGGTGTGAGATTCTTGGAAAGCTCTAGGGACTTAAAGCCTAGGCCACTGTTTTTCACACTCACCTTGGATTGGTCTAGAATCAAGTTGAGTTTCTTTTTCCCACTAGAAAACCTCTCAAGAGTCATTTTGAGGTAATCGTTCTCTTTTACCAAAACTCCACAAGTGGAGCACTTTTTAGAATCGATTGCCTCAACATGTTTGCTCTTAAGAAGGTCCACTTCCACTTTAAGAGCCTCACAAGACACACAATAGGACTCTCCAATCCTATTCAACTGCTCCTTAAATTTGACTCTAAAAGCCTCTTGTATCTTACCAATAGTAGTTTCAATTTCAGCATGCAACAAACAAGAGGAAGAATCAATAACTTTCTTGGAAACAGTAAGAGACATGGACCTTTCAATTTTAGCTTTCTCTTCAAGAGTCTTATTTAAAGCTTCAATCTCAATTGTAAGCTTAGGTCAATTTTCACAAGAGGCAATTCTAGAATAAACAACCATTTCAGTCATCTCTTACATTTTAATTCGATTATTCTTACAATAAGAACAAGTGTGACTAGCATCAAATTTTTCCAATTCTTTTAAAGAGCTATCCAGTTTCACTTCTAGCAAAGCACAGTTTGAGCAAGTTAAAGGAATAGCATCTAAAGCAGTCACACCAAGCGGAATGGCATCCATGCAAACAGAACTAGACTGGAGAGCTTCTAGTTCGACAAGAGCATTTTCCAATTGTTTTTCAACAGAGGAATGAGCATCATTTAAGCTTGACAATTCATTAAGCAAGCTAGAGCATGAATCACAGAAATCATCAGGATTAATGGATTTGAGCCTAACCACTTCTAGGTTCAAATTATCAATCATAGTATCCTGTTTCTTGATCACTTTAGCTTGCTTATGCAATTTTTGTTCAGCAAGCACTAAAGCCCTTTTCATGTCACGAAGTGAAGGGCATACCTCATCGGGATCACCAAAAGGATCCTCGCTGTTGGAGGAGTCGCTGTCGTGGCTGTTTTTAGCCATAAAGCACATGCCAGTGAAATCACGTGCCTTCTTCTTGCCACGGGAGTCACTCTTGTCGTCCTCCACCTCCGAGTCCACATCATCCATGCTCACATCTTCTAGAGCTTCAAGGACTCGGCTGACAAACTTGCGATATTTTGTCTTCTTGGACTTAGCATCCCTCTCTTGAGTATGCCTTTGTGACTCCTTCTCCTCCTTGCCCTTCAGCTTGGGGCATCTAGAGCGAATGTGGTTGAGCTCACCACACTCGAAGCATGTGATAGGTCCACCTCTCCTCCTACTCCTCACATTGTTGTAAGCTCTCGTGAATTTTGAGGATAGGAGGGCTAAGTCATCTTCAGGTAGTCTCTCAAGTTGCTCATCGCTCAAAGAATGCAAAGCAGACAAAGAAAATACAGATAAGCTAACATTAAAGGAATCAAGATATCTACCCTCAGATTTGTCGACCACTAAAGCCATCGATCATCATGGGGAGACGCGAGATAAAATCAATCTCATGCGTCTTCAACCTAGAGTAAAGCTTATCCATGGTAAGCTCGCTCATGACAGTGTTGTCATTGATGGCGATGATCTTCATCCCCGCACCTTCACATCCAAAGCACCCAAAAGTGGCGTGCATTTTCGACTCGTAAAATACAAGATCAACAATAGCGGAGATCATGAAGAATTTTAGAAAATCTCCCCACGGCTCATCTAAAGATTCACGTGTCTTTGCTCGATCTTGGAGTATGCTTTCTTAAGTCGGTTCTCGTCTCACTTCCTTGATCGCGATGGACCCTCGTGATAATCACAAAGAGTCCGCCAGATCTCATGAGCAGACAAAGAAATGAGCGACACGCTCAAACTCCGATCGACTAAGGCCTTGAATCAAAAATTCCGAGCCCCTCTGTTGTTCTCCACATCCGAGTGATCAAATTGTCATCTACCGCACGACATAAGGGTTTTTCATCTTAAGCCAAATCGCGTGCCCTTGAGCCTCGATGTAGGCCTCCATTCGGGCCTTCCAATAAGCAAAATCAACTCCATCAAAAACATGTGTCCTGACTGAATATCGCTCAGTCGCCATGGCTCCAAAGACCGGTTAAGATCTATGAGAAGAGCTAACCGGCTCTGATACCACTTGTAGGACCGGAAAGGCGACTAGGGGGGTGAATAGGCGCTTTCACAACTTTCTCGCCTAAAGCAAATTCAACACGAACTTTACTCCTTTAGCTATGGAAGCTAAGAAGATCAGTAAGCACACAACGGAAGCCTTGTGCTGAATTCGACAAACCCCGACAACCACACAATACAAAAGTGGAGACTTAATCTCAAAGGGTTGATCTGGGCACAGGCGGTCTGACCGGCTACCAAGGGCGGTCTGACCGACGTTCAACCAGCGGTCTGACCGGCAACTAACTGGCGGTCCGACCGGTGGACAACGGTTCGACCCGGCAGAACAGCGGTCTGAATATACGGGCGGTCGGACCGCCGTTGAAACACCGGTCGGACCGGTAGAGTCCAGTACTGAAAAATCCTACCCAAATCCAAAACGCTTTTGATTCAACCAATGAAACTTGACCAAATTTCGAGCACACCTCCCTAATGATATTAGAGACCTATTTCTAGCAACGATCCTTCAGATCCACTTCGCAGAATCGATCTCTCAAGGATTAAACAAAGAAGTGCACAAACCCTAGAAATATGAAAATCTTTGATTCAAGACTTGCTTGTCGGGATTGATGGTCTAGATGATTCTAGGAGTATTCCCACACATCAAAGCAAGACAAAATGGGTCAAGAGACCAAGCATAAACCCTTGAATCAAGGAAGCACCAAATTCATTCAAATGAGAGAAGAACACAAAAGGGAAGACAAATGATCTCACAAGCAAGCATCACAAGATTGATTGATCTCACAAGATGCTTATAAAGCCACTCCAACAAGGAGGACAAGAGCTCACCCAAGGAGCATACAATCTCTCCCTCTCTTCCTTTCCAAACCCTAACCCTAGAAAAGGCAAGGGGGAAACCAAATGAATGCCTCAAGGGGGTTTTACATCTCCCCCCTTCTATTTATAGGAGAGGACTAGGGTTACACTTTTGGGACCCATTCACACATGGGACCCACACACAACATCTGTTGAAGCAATCGCCTGCTTCACCACGTGTAGGTTGATCAGCGGTTCTCATCGCGTCGCCAAGCCTCTCTTGTCCGAATCCCATCGGAACCTCCCAGAGACTCGCACCGATATCCGCACCGCCTGATCCAACCAGCTGCACCGAACCACCCGTTCGATCCATCTTGCCCATCCTGCACCATGCTTGAGTCACACGACCTCACCCAGTATCCATGACCGTTCTGGACCTCAGCTCTCCAAGCGTAGTCCCGATCCACCCACCGTTGACGTCGTTGACCTGCAAGCCACCTGCACAGCAATAGACAAACAAATCGTTTCCGGGAACAAGTTCTTCACAACTTGATCCACGTTAGCTCCGTAGTGCAATATACATCAATAAAGCATTGATAACCATACATGAAACACAATCAAATCAACTCAATGCAAACTTGGCTAACCTCCAAGTCACTACCGGTCTGACCGCCCCACAAGGCCGGTCCGACGGATTTCAGGCCGGTCGGACCGCTCCCACAACGGCGGTCGGACCGGTCAAAAAGACTTAGCCAAAATTCCAGCGTGAAATTCGAAACCTTCTGGAATTTTCAACTCAATAGAACTTTTGACTGGGAGCTCCAAAAATGATGAAACCACATCCAGGAGACTCCCCTCACCTGCCTACACAACCTATTTTTGGATTAGCCCCAAAATCCACTTTTAGGTCAGGCCGGTCCGACCGGCCACCACTGCCGGTCCGACCGGCCACCACTGCCGGTCCGACCGTCCCACGCATAATTTTGTGCGAAATGAGGGGGCGGAATTGTGATGGTCGGCCCCCATTGACTGCCATGAGTATCTACCAGACCAGCCTCTTGGGTGGGAGTCTGACGAGGATGCCAACGAAAGCTCGGATGGTTGCAACGAGGATGCACACTAGGTCGGTGGTCCAACTGGGGGAATAGTGTCATCGGAGGTGCCTTACGTGGCATCGAGACTTGATGATATCGCGGTGAGTTCCCTCGTTCTGCCGCAAAAGAAGGGTTCCAGTGGGGGTTTGATGCCGACACCCTCTTAATTGGGCAGCACTTCCCTAGCAAGGTGGCTATGCAACAAGCTATAGCACGGTACGCCTTTTCCATCAGCCGAGTGCACCGATCCAACTCAAGACATTACAGAGTGAACTGTGTAGTGGAATGCTACCCTAGCAAGGTCAGTGCTCACCGGCAAAGATCTTCGGCTCGGACTTTGCAGTCAAGGTGGTGACTGACCACACTTGCGAAGTTAGCGAGCCCCTGCGGCTGCATCGGAATGTGACTTCTACATATGTGGCAAATCTCATCAGCCACCTAGTTGTGGAAGACGTGTTCATCTCCCCCCAAGACGTGTTGGTTATCCAGTCAGCTACAACAAGGTCCAACAAGCCAAGCAAAAGGTCATCAAGTCCATGTACGGGATATACGAATAGGCGTACAACCTTGTACTGAGATTGCTTCACCAGATTACCTAATCAAACCCCGGTACGCACATAAACAAGCTTGAAAGTGAAGATGCTGACGGAGGGCCCAACTCCTTCATACTAGACTGGGTGTTCTGGGCTTTCGCCCAGTCCATTGAGGGCTTCAAGTTCTGCTATCCTGTGTTCACAATGAATGACACTTTCCTCTCGGGGAGATACAAGGACACCATTTTCACCACGGTGGTGGCCGATGTGAATGATTAGTTTCTCCCAGTGGCATTTGCCATTATAGAGAGTGAGAACACATCCAGTTGGTTGTGGTTCCTAGTGAACGTGAAGCGGGCAGTGGTGGGAGACCAGCGCAACGTATGTCTTATAACAGACCGCAATGCTGGGTTGTTATCAGCCCTGAACACCATGAAGTATGGGACAGAACCCCCTCACCAGTAGAATGACATGCAAATCCGGTGGTACATGAGGCATCTTGCATCGAACCTCTTCACGCGATTCCGCGGTTAGGAAGTTATGAAAACATTCAAGGCATTGTGCTTGTAGAACTAGAGACGTAAGTTTGAGTCCAACTGGACATACCTCAAACACTAGACTACGAGGTATACATGGGAGTCCACTCTGGAGGTACTAGAGAGATAGCAGGACGCGAGTGGGCAACCAAGGAGCGCCATAAGTTTCTCGCAGTGGATTAATCGTCACACTCCAAAGTTGGAGAAATGGTCCATTCTCTATGACACAAACGTTGCAAGGTACGAGATTATGACGATAAACATGTGTGAGGTGTACAACAGCATACGTCCTCAAAGGTGTGTGGTGCCCCTATCACCGCGATCACCGAGGAGACATGGACTCGTACTGTTTGTTACTTTATCAATAAAGCCACTATAGCCAAGCGACAGATGAAAGAAGGCAAGCAATAGTCCGAGAACATGCAGAGGTACATGGACCAGAAGATGTAGAATGTCCGAATGCACGATATCTGGGTGATGTGGCGAGATGCACCTGCAACAAGTCGAAGCTCCTGCACAAGCCATGCGCCCATGTGTAAAAGGCATGTGCGCAAATGAGGCAGTTGTCTACGTCGTACATCTCCATGTAGTACGATATGCAACACATTTTTGGTACATGGAGTGTAGAGTTTCACTTGTACGGTTTGGACATGAACTACAAGGATCTTTGGTCGGACATGGTGCAATGGGGCCTAAACAAGGCCTTGAAGACAACAGGGAGGGGATGACAGTGGACGTGGCACCTTCGGAATGACATGGATGACGGCCAATGTACCAGTCTTAGCTGCACGATCAAGCGCAGGATACGCAAGACCCCTAGGCACTCAATGAAGGATTACCCCAATAGACCGAGCTCATCTAGTCATCATTTAGTGTCATAATTTAATGTGTTGTCTGCCTTGTTTTATTCTCTACAGTGAAACATTTGGTGGGACTACAATATGTCGGACTCGTCGGCAAACTTCTATGCAAGGATGTTGCAGAAGCGCAAGTGGCTTGCGAAGAAGGCCAAACTTCTACGATACCCAGATTTTTCCATAAAGAATGCTCCGATACCCCCAGCGTTTCTGGTCCCGCAGTGTGTGTGTGTGTGAAGAGCCCACCCACGAAGGTCATTTAGTCCTCACACCCGGACACCTCTGCTCGAGCGTACTATACGTGCAGACTGGGAAAAATCGCACGGTGGCCGTGCGGACGAGGGAATACTACACGGTGATTGTGCGGACGAAGCGCCACCGCATGGTGGCTGTGCGGAGTAGGCTACCCCGCACGGTGGCCGTGCGGAATTCACACGTGTTGGCCTCTCAGCTCGTCCGGACAATCATTTTTGCAAATACGGCGGAAAGAGGGTCATTTTCGCTAACACGTTCGGAAACAGTGCCAATACGGCCAAAAATTCACTGAAGGGCTCGATGGTAACACATTGTTCACCTAATATACTCTCTTCAATCACAAAAGAATATTGTTTGGACATCGGTCCTTAAAACATAACTTTGATCACTAATTTCTATTGTAATATACTTATAAACCTTAATAGAACTACACTTTTATGAAAGCTCTTTTCTTAACAAATCTATACGTACCATTTCCATGTGTTCAATCCAAATATTGAAAAATATTTTACTAATATAAATCCTACCATCTTTCTTTTTTCTTTTACAAAAATAAATGCATCGTATGCTAAAAATTGGTTATTATATATGCTCCATACATGTTAATTTCCGGACTTATGCATCATTTCACGCATGAGAAATTGAGAATGGGTTAATTAAGAGTCAAAGCTGCTTAGCTACCTGGTTAATTTCCGGACTTATGCATCATTTCACGCATGAGAAATTGAGAATGGGTTAATTAAGAGTCAAAGCTGCTTAGCTACCTGGTTAATTTCCGGACTTATGCATCATTTCACGTATGAGAAATTGGGAATGGGTTAATTAAGAGTCAAAGCTGCTTAGCTACCCGGCCGGGTAGCTAAGCCTAATTGCATGTAAAGCGACGTGCTAATGAAACAGAAACAAGATCCAACAAATTATTTGGCTTTAGAAAAGGTCGTGGTACGCCCAGGCCATGCAGGAGCTGACATTGAGCAAACTTTCACTACTAGTTCTGATTGCACAGCCGTTTGAACACCGTTAATTATATTGAATGTTGAATTGCATCGTGTCTCCGTGATTTCTACGTTGAAAGTTTACCCCAGGTCCCCCAAATTCCTAGCTCCGCCACTGCCTGAATTTGACGAGGATTTGGGTATGCAGTTATCGTTGGCAACATGGTGAGCGTTGGTGATGTCCGTGAACAGGATCCTAGTTTCCAAGATCATAATCTGCATGAGGGTGGTGCAGCAGGGGATGAAGACGAGAATGCGGATCAGGGCCTCGATGTCGAAGCGGAAGATGACGGCGAGGAGATTTTCGAGATCGATCTTGAAGAAGTGCAGAAACAAGCTAACATGCAATGGATTGCGATAGCACAATTCTTGGTGCGCATTTATGGCACAAAGGGTCTCTCTTAGAGGCCATGAATAGGGCTTGGACGTTATGCCAAGGTATGGAGTACAAGAAGTTGGAAGATAACAAATTATTGATTGAATTCAATTTAGCAGGAGATTTTAACTTTGTGATGGACGGCGGTCCATGGATTTACCGCGGAAACGCACTCTTGGTGGTTAGCTATGATGGGATCTCCCATCCTTCGGAGATTCCTCTCGATGCCTTACTAGTAAGAATTAGGGTTTTTGATCTTCCTTTGTCTATGATGATGCCATCTATGGGCTAAACCCTATGAAGCCGGTTGGGTAAGCTCAGGAAAGTCCATGTTGATGTCTGTGGAAGTGCTTGGAATGACTACATGATAATTAAGGTTGAATACCCAGTAAATTAACCTCTCGTGACACGACTAAAAATCCGAGGGAAAAGGACACTACTACAAAACAAACTATACTAGACGCTTCATCACAGACAGTTCCTTTCGAATCGTCTTTGTTGCAGTTATCACAGATGGTTCCGTAAGAACTGTCTATGATAATTGTATCACAGACGGTTTGTAAATAGAACCGTCCGTGATAATTCACAGACGGATCTTAAGAAGAACCGTCAGTGATAATCTAAGTCATCACAGACGGTTCATAATACAAACCGTATGTGGTTCTTTGATTTTTACCATAGCTTGGATTTTTACCATGATTTGGATTTTTCTTACTCTCTGACTTTACCGCAGCACACAATCCTCTGTCATGGTAATCAATCCTCTCCCATGGCACACAATCCTCTGCAGTGGCACACAATCCTCTGCCGTGCAAATCCTACCATGGCAGTGTATTGGTAAAGCCATGGTAAAATCCAAACCATGGTAAAATCCAAGTCATGGTAAAATCACAGACGGTTCATAATACAAACCGTCTGTGATGAGATACTTATCATAGATGAACCGTCTGTGATGAGATGCTTATCACAGACAGTTCATGATACGAACCGTCTGTGATATGTCATCACAGACGGTTTTTGTATGAAACCGTCTATGATTCGCAGCGCGAGAGTTCGAAAATTTTTGAACACGTGCGCGAGAGGCAAAATATTTTGGCGTTGTCATTACAAATAATACCCGAGTCAAGGCGGGATGTGCCGGGGAGGATGTCGAACCCGCGAACGCTGACGTGCTGCTGGACTTCGTCTCCGTCGACGTGCTTCGGTCCAAGTTCGCCGTCGTAGGCCTCCACAACAAGGACCTTGTCCTTCTCAACTGTAAGCAAACAATATTCTTCTTCCTCCTCGATGACTCGATTGATCATGGTAGCTAATCTATGGGTGCACATACGTAAATGGTAAATAGGTGCAGTGGCTCACATCCGTAATGGCTTCGCCGTCATCGCCTCTGACGCCATGCTCTACAGCGACACCTCCACCGTCGACGTCGTTGACTCCTACTCGGGCCTCCTCAGCACCCTCTTCGCCGACGCCATGGTCAAGATGGGCAGTATCGGGTACTCACAGGCCGCAAGGGGGAGGTCAGAATGGTTTTTGTATCAGAGTGATGTATTTTTTATGTATTTTCAAGAGTCTCTGAAGATGGAAAACTCACATAAAATGTGATGGTACCAAATATGAAACACTAAAAATTTAATTTTTTTTGCAATAGAAAAAACTATCACAAACGGTTCTGAACAAGCAACGTCTGTGATAATTACTATCACAAACGGTTCTTGTTCAGAACCGTTTGTGAAAATAGACTGTCATAGACGGTTCTGACCAAGAACCGCCTGTGATACCTTTTTTTCACAGACGGTTTGAAAACCGTCTGTGATGACCGTCTGTTATCACAGACACATAGATTCAGATGGTTCAAAAAACCGTTTGTGATGATGGTTTAGAACCGTCTGTGATGAGGTTTTGTGTAGTAGTGGGAGATCGAGAAGTAAAAAAGTTTAACATCAAGTATGAGCGGATCCTGCGCTTTTGCTTCTACTGTGGCTGCATTGGTCACTCGGAGCGCAAATGTCTTCTCCCGAGCACAAGAAGGCGGTGAGATTTGGCACTGGTTTTATGGGCATCATCCTTTAAAAAGTATATTCACAAGATTTGGTTGGTGCTGGCGGCGTTGGTGCAAACAGCCAAGAAGTTTGATCTTGGTTGTCAACCGTTAGATGATGAGTCACAAGCCCCAGGCCAAGATAAAAGGATGAGGAACCACGATGGGATGGAAGAAGATGAAGGGCAAAGCAGAAACACAACTAATGCTCCAAGTCAACAAGATGACAATTCTGTGAATAGGAACCCTCAGGCATTTGGGAATCAAGTTGTACAACGGTTCAGCGAGGTGATATGCAAGAGCTAAAAGTCTGACTATGTGCTCTAGGTATATCCCATATTCTATTCGCAGATGGCAGTTTGCTATTTTTCAAAGCCAATGCTGCTCAAGCAACGGTGGTGAAAGAGGCTGTTGGAACCAGCGATAGCCCATAGCGCGAGAGAACAATCACATCAAGCACATAAGAGACATAATGATTTGTTTACAAGGTTTGGCAAAGCCTACATCATCGGGAGCTGAATCACGAAGGCTTCGTCCGTATGAGGAGTTTTTTTTCACAATTAGGTCACAAGAGGTCGGTAGTACATATTTATACACTGGTTACATATGCTCCTTTCTTTTACCTTGTCATATTTGAGCCATATGCATCAAATCTCCACCTTTACTAATACACCACTTTAAAGAAATATACGAGAACGTTTTGACATTCCTTGCGCATCTGTGGGCTAGAGATTACCTCTTTGCTCAGCAACTTGTGAGTCCCAACATATCGAAGCAATGCTCAAACTTGTTGGCGGTGACGGGCTTGGTCAACATATCCATGATATTATCATCAGTGTGCACCTTCATCAAATCAATCTCTCCAGAGTTAATCAACTCCTTAATCTTGTAATACCTTGCATGAATGTGCTTCATCCTAGCACAATACACTTGATTTTTGGACAAACAAATTGCACTTTTACTATCACAATGCGCCTAAACTCCACCTTGCTCAACACCTAGTTCCTTCACTATTCCCAGAAGCCATAATGCTTACTTTGCAACTTTAGCCGCAACCATGTACTCTACCTCGGTTGTAGATAATACAACAATAGACTGAATTGATGAGTTCCAACATATAGGCCCTCTACCTAGAGTAAAAACATGCCCTGTAGTAGAACTCCTATTAGCCAAATCACCGGCATAGTCGGAATCCATATATCTGACAACCAAAGGATTACCTTGTTGTCCGCCAAAAATAATACAATGACTTATTGTACCTGAATGTCCACTTGACTATCCACCAAAAATAATACAATGACTTATTGTACCTGAATGTCCACTTGACTATCTCCTAATGTCGCTTTCCTGGTTTCACGATAAACTTGCTGGCTTGACTAATAGTATGCGCCAAATCAGTCCTTGTACACCATAGCATACATTAAACAACCAACTGATCTAGCATATGGAATCTCCACCATCTCTTCAAATTCCTTGTCTAATTCAGGACAAAATTCAGAAGAGAGTTTTAAGTGTTGTGCCAATGGAGTACTGGCTGGTTTGGCCTTGCTCGTATTAAAATACTCCAATACTTTCTCAATATACTATTGCTAAGACAACTATAGTCTCCTCGAGCTTCTATCCCTGTGTATCTTTATGCACAAAATTTTCTTTGATACCTCTAAGTCTTTAATATAAAATTCTTGACTTAGCAAACCCTTCAAACTAGTCACATCATACGTGTGCTTTGCAGCAATTAGCATAGCATCCACATATAGTAGCAGAAAAATAAATGAACCACCATCAAGGCATCGAACATAAACACAGCAGTCATCGCTTGTAGCTAATTTGCAATATGTAGGAGTCAAAACACTTGTACCACTGCCTTAGAGACTGTTTTAACCCATACAATGACTCCTTTAACTTGCAAACCTGGTGCTGATTTTTCGGTTCTATGAACCCTTGTGGCTACTCCATGTATATTTGCTCATCAAGACCACCATGTAAAAATATCATTTTCACATCCATTTATTCCGAGTGCAAATCCCAATTAGCTACCAATACAAGAGCTGTCCTAATAGAAGTATGTCTCACAATCGGGGATAATACCTCATCATAACCAATCCCCTTTTTAATACTCTTTTGCAACCAATCGAACCTTGAAATTTTCCCCTTCTTTTTATGATACTTCAAGCTTTCTCTTATAGACCCATTTGCACCAAATAGCCTTCTTATCCTAAAAAAGATGAACTAACTCTCAGGTCTGATTCTTCTATAAAGACTGTATTTCTTTTGTCATTGCATTCATCCACCTATCTTTCTCCTAGCTTGTAATAGCCTCCTAAAAATTAGTTAGATCACCAGTACTAATAGGAAGAGCAAATGAAACCTAGTCTTCATACCCTAATATCTTTAGAGCTTTCACATTGGTGTGTCGATGTCTATCTCTTGCTAATTGAAAATTCTGTAAATACTCTGAAGTGGAATCTGGAGGCAGCGTGTGTTAATTCTAAGTCCTTGAACTATGTTCCAACTCTACCTACATCGTATCTGATTCTCCAATCACATGTGCCACCTCCTCTTTGTTTTGCTGTAACATTGATTTCTTATCAGAGACAACATCCCTACTCATCACTGTCTTCTTCGATGTCAAATTCCTTTAACACCTCTCTTAAAACCTAGAAAAATGCACTTCGTTGATTTTGCATCAAGGTTCGATCTTTCATCAACTGGTATATGCATATAGGCCAGACAACAACAAAAATTCTTAGATTGGTAAAATCAACTGAATTACCAGTCCATACATCCTTACCCAACCAAAGATACTCGTGGTGATATATTTATGAGATAGCACGCCATATTCATAACCTCTGCCCAGAAACATTTATGAAGCCTTGCATTCAACCTCGAGAACCTTGCTCGTTCGCAGATAGTCATGTTCATCCTTTCTGCCATACCATTTTGCTGTGGTGTTTTGCGCATTGTGAAATACCATTGAATACCATGCTCCTCACAATATTTTTGAATATGTGAATCAGTATATTCAGTAACATTATCAGATCTTAGATTCTTTATCTTTCTGCCTTTTTGGTCCTCCGCCTCAGCTTTCCACACCTTGAACTTGGTAAACACTTTATATTTCTGCTTCATAAAATACACCCACACTGTGAGAACTCTCCCAAGCTTTCTATCTTCATTTATTATATGCTAACAGAGCCACGGTAATCTCATCAACCTTGATAGTATATTTCTTGTATGTTAGAGTGGTGACTAAGTGTTCATAGGAAAGTAGCAATGAACACAACAAAATAATCGTCTTGTCTTCATCTACGATCTTCACCTCCGACGCTCTAGATTAGTGATCACCTGATTGAAGACATTCATATATTGTGCAAGATCAGAAACCTCATGTATCTTCAGTCCGTACAGCCTCTACTTTAGATACAGCTTGTTCGTCAAGGATTTGGACATAAACTGAGTCTGCAACTTGTCCTAGATTTCTTTCGGCAATGTCATATCCATCATATGATACATGACCTAATCAGAAAGACATAGTCGTATGATCGCAGCAGCCTGCTCCTTCACTACTCTCAATTGTCATCCTCCATCGTCTTCGGCTTTGCTTCGCGTAGCCCCTTGGAACATCCCTACAGCGCAAACAGATCCTTCACCCTCGTCTACCACAATCCAAAGTTACTAGTCCCGTCAAACTTCACCACTTCGAACCTAGTACCCAGCGTCACCATCTCAACGTTCCTCTGATACCAATTGTTGGAACCGACGATAGCTCTTAGTGCGCGAGAACAATCACAGCAAGCACACCAGAGATACGATGATTTATTTAGTACAAGCCTACTGATAAGTCCTTCGAAATGCTCCATCCTCTTCAGTAATTTTTGTCCAGATAATGTTCAAGCGGAGATGAAAAGGTATTCTGCAGGTTGACCAATCGACTTTCGAAGAAAAGTGTTTGGGCCTCCCCACTCCGGAAGGAGAGATTTGCCAAACTGCTAACTGTCTGGAATATTTGTTTATCAGGGTTTTGTTAATCAAAGAAAACTATATAGGGTTTTTTTAACAGGAAAAGTATAAGCTTAGGGATGTGATGGACCTAACATGCACTAATTTAGCCAGCAATAATCCCACCCAGCACATAAGACAGAAACAAGATGCTCAAAGCCCCAAGCAAATGAAATTAACAACATTATTGTTGGAATCACCGATCAAGCAAACCTACAAGAGAACAACACAAACCCTATTCTCCGGTAAGGGCAGTACCGTTGTACTCCTATCTTAACCAAACAATTGGTGTTTGATTACCAAGAAAATATTCTCATGCTAAATGGGGAACACAATGCAATTAAAGTATAGCATTATAATCAATCACCAGCGACAAGTGTACACAATGCCTTGCAAGAGAAAGGACAAAGTACAGAGAAGAGTAGTACATGTACAGGTATAATCAATTCAATACATGTAGGGCCAGGATAGATACATGGTGCATGCGTACAAGACATTTTTTGTCTGCCTCTCCTAGCTACCACTAACATTCAGAGTGAGCAAAGAAAAAAAAAACAAGCAAGAAAGAAAAAACATGCACATGGATCGATGTGAATGAGCATTCTATCTTTACAGGGGATGCATAGGTGGAAATCTAAATGGGGAGGAGTCCCACACGTACTGCAAATTGCAATTGCAATTTGCTCGGTTCAATCGAAAGTACATGAGAGGGAAAGATCGAATAGTGCCGCTTTTTATTGGAAATAAGTTTGGTGGGGGCAAAGTGTTGGGCTAGCGGACGACCTCTGAACAAGTATAAGTTGGCAAGAAAGTAGAAACACAAAAAAAAAAGGTTGATGCTTTCTGAAAAGGGAGCCATCTGTTTCCCCCTCTACACATATGTCAAGTTAAAATTATAATTCATGGCATCTGGGTTAAAAGAAATGTGTGGTGCTGAAATTCCAGAAGAAATATTTGGGAAATCTAAGTGATCATTCTTTAGATTTTTTAGTAATGCTGTATTGTGCACTTAGTCAAGTTTTCTTTTTTTAATAACAGTCGTCGAGCTTTCTGAGAAGATTTATTGAGTCAGGCCGATTTACAGTTGTGTTGTATTACACCGTTGAATATAGTAGGTTACAAAAATATTTACTAACTCTTGCAAAAAAAATTGCTTTCAACTAATAATTATATTCAAAAATAGAAACCATGTTTTGAAAAATCGCCACAAAAATTCAGGCCGCCCAGGTGTTGGAATTAATACAGTCTAGGTCCAGTTTTAATTCTAATTAATTCCTGAAAAATCTCAAAGGCTCATGTGCACGTGTTAAAACAGCTTAGTCCCACATGGAGAGTTAAAGTAGAGTTACACCACTTTATAAGGTGGAACGTGCTAGCCCCTTGTGGAATTGGAGAGAACCAACACTCACGCGCGCTCGCACGCTCGCTCGCTCGCCGTGCCGTGCCGTGCGCACAGACACGTCGGGTGCGGGTATATTTTTCTTTATCTATTCAAAAATAGAAACGCACCGACTCGTTTTAATGACATTAACAAACGGCTGATAGTAACGGTTCAGTTACTAGTGAATAATGGCTGCGGTTAGTATTGATTGATGGCAAATCAATGGCGACCGTTTCCTCTGACCTCTTTGCTTTTTGCTATAAGTTCGGATTCTGGCTCTTCTCCGTTTCGACTCTCTACGCAAGACTAAGACAGTAACTCCTCCACCGTTTTGTTGCTGGATCTAGCATCTCCGACCCGGTGAGGTGCGTGTACGGTTGAACCGGGAGAGCAGGTCTCTGGAACTCTCGCCCTGAAGGCTTGCACGAGTGAGGACGAATAAGGTTTTTAGGGAGCGCTCGCGCGACTGCTCGCTGCTTCGTTTTCATTCGATCATTTGCTACATCTACATCAACTGCGCGACTACTACCACGACGTCCACTACGCCATGACGAATGACGATCTCACCATGACTTCTGTTGCTGCTACTTCTTCCACTGGATCTGGGTATGCTTATATCATACCTATTGATAGGTTAGCTTTATTATCTGTTGTTGATCTGAACACTGAGATAGAAATGCTAGTTCTGTTCTTCTAGAAATTTGTATGACTATAGTATTCTTGATTACATACTTTATAAAAAGAGCAAAAGTTCTTTTCATAATTTATCTACTATACTTTTTAATTAAAGTAATTCAAAAAATACTCGTATGTTTATCACCAGGCAGGACACCCACCGCTGCCCACTTCTGTTGCCATAGTTGCTGTGACGGAGAGGACTTGGGTAATGTGACTTGTGAGTGATTCGGGGATGATTCGATTATTAGGAGGAGGGGAATATTAAGACAACAAAGAATATTTTAGGGATAAAACCTTCGAGGTATTATTGCGCTAATTTGGAGCTGAAATTTGGGCCAAGCAGCCAAAAATTTTGGGATCATTGAGCCATCTTCTTCTTAAATTAGCTTCTAGAGCCTGAAAATTAGAATCGGAGCTCGACTAAACAGGGCCTTAGTCCATACTTGTCAATACCGTACCAGAGATCATACCGGTTTAGTTTTTGGAAAGGTACATTTCGGTACCGGTCCGTACAGGTGTACCGTTTCGGATTTAATATAATAATACTAGTATATATATTTATAATTATATATTTGTTTAATTACATGCACACCAAATATCACTTGTAGTATTATTTCAAATGTATAGTAGTACTATCAAATATAACATATAGTCCAATACACAGTATTGTCGATCCCACCGGTACAACCGGTATTGTCCGATATTTAGTCCGATAAGGTATGTAGAGTTACTTTATACCGGTTTAAATGACGGTACCAGTATTGATAACTATGCCTTAGTCACACTCATTACAAGTTGGCTCAAGAAGCACTTTATGCTGTCGCGCAATAAAACTAAAGATTCCAAAGTACATGTAGATATTGCATGGTTTGATACCTCTCTTTAGTTCGGTGCTCCCTCCGTAGCCCCATTGCACTGTCTATCGCTATATGTAGAAGGTTGGAAGAATGGGTAGTGTGCCTTTAGCAGGGGTATAACTAAATAAGGTGGAAGAAGCATGGAAGAAGACGACGAAGAAGCAGCCCTCCGAAAGCTAAGGTTAACAATTGGTTAAATTAATTGGTATCACCCAGGACGATCGATGAAAGGAAGGCTACTCCCAGTAGCAGTAAAGATCTATACATCTCTGTGGTACTGTACGTCTGGTATGCACCATGGTTTGGTTTACCGGCCGGAAATCGGTTTCAAACCAGACAAAATCGGTCCGAAAATTTTGAATTTGCTTGAATTTAATCTTTTTTAATTTAAAATTCGAGTTCTGATCTGAAGATTTTCGGTCAAACCGGTCATTTCCCGTACTAATCCGGCTAGCTAGCTGCGGCCTGCGGGCAACCCTTCCATTGTCGTCTGCTTTGCCTTGTTCTGACGGGAGTGATGGCAACCGCCCACCCAACCCGTCCACCTCACATAACCACCCCGGCCAACGGCCATGCATGCAGCAGACAGGTCCGGACCCATGCATTCTGTCCTTGCATGCAGCGGCAGCTAGCTAGCTAGCTATAACTCCAGCCACTGTTCGTCGTCGCCGTCGCCGTCGCCGTCGTCGGTGGTCTCGTCTTCGTCGCGGGTGTGATTAGGTTCGAAGTTAGGACCAGACGATTAATTCTCTCATCTCGTCGTTCCGTTCCTCGAACCAAACACCTCGCCAGACGCGGCGCGTATAATTCTAGACGACGGATGATTGCATACTGATTGATGTCGATGCAGATGCATGGCATGGGCATGGCTCGTCGAGGAAAAGTAAGTTGGTACGCGCGCGCGTCCCTTTCCTCACCGCACTACCGATCGATCAACGTGCAAATGAGCCAATGATCGATCGGTCCAGCTCTCCGGAATTTCAGATCGCACTAATGCTTCCATCCATCCATCCATCGACATCTGCTTTACCTGCTCGATCGATCGCTTTGTTCAATTGTTGAGTGTCCGCTGACCTGTCCTCCCCCTTTGCCTTTCTCGGTCGCCGGGTGCAGGAGATGATACTTATTTGCAGCCTATCTTGCAGCTCATGCCAACGTGCAAAACCAGTGGCGGAGTAGTACTTCGACACTTGTCGGATCAATTGTTTTGGGTGTGTATGTTTACTGTGGGTCAAATCTTTCGAAATCTGTTCGGATTTCGTTGATTCTAGATGAACTCTTTTACTGTACACTCAAGTGTATCCGAGGAAGCCATAACTCAATCAAGGTTTATATATATAGCCTGGGGGATTTGACACTGGATAAGACAGGGATGCATAATGGGATGTTCCAACCTCAACTGTTCCTGACAAAAGAAAAGAAACAAGAAAGGCGGGGCAAAATTAAGAAAAAGAGGAGAGGAAAGTCGAATGGAGGCATGTGACCATACGCGGCGTCGACATGGACACGAGATTTGGATTTATGATTCGCACCTTTCTCCCTGCAGTCTCGTTCACATTCACAGGGCAGAAGAAGCTTCTGACATTCAAAGAGATGGGCTCACACGAGCCTCCCATCATCCATTCTTCTTCCAGCGTCCATATGCCCCATTCTTCGTCTTGTAAACTGAGTCGCGATAACTCGGGTTCTCAGACGATGTAGTATACCCATACATACCTCGATCGCCGGGAAACTCGTAAACATGTCATCTACCGCTGGTTTGCTGAATTAATCCTGGTTGGAATCAATGCTTAGGATCGATAAAATCAACATTTGGATCAACCACACAACCGAAAATGGATGTATGAGGGCTCGATCAACAATCAACATATTTGATCGTGTAACATTCTCAATTTCAATAAGGCATTTGATCAATTTGAGTTCAAATTTTCCAAATCGAATTTTCAAATTTGATTCCAACATTACTTGGGTCTTGGGCCCCGATCTCGGGCCAGTTCTCTCCGGCCCGGCCCACTCCCGCTTCGGCCGCTCAACCCAGCCTGCGCCCGGACCACCCTCCTCCCCCAACCCCCACCCCCCGTGCCACCGAGCTGCGCTGGCCGACTGCGCCCGGCCGACAGTGGCGCGCCAAGGCCCACCATCCCCGTCGACCCGCCGCTCCTCCGCACGCCACTCAGCCCCCTTCTCCTCTCTCTCTCCCCCCCGCGGCGCCCGCCCTCCCGGCCACCTTTCTCCCGCCCCGGCTTTCTCCCCTCCCCTTGGCTATTTAAGCCGTGCGCCCCCTATCTTCTCGCCCTCCACACCCCGCCTCCTCTCATCTCCCTCGTTGCCGCTGTCGTCGTCGTCGTCGTCATCGATGCCGTCGCCGACGCCTTCACCCTCTTCCCGCGCCTCGGTCGCCGCCACCATCGCCTCCGCCTCTAGCCCCGCTCATGGCGCCGCCCGCTCCCTCCCCTCCCTCCTTCCCGCACCGCCGCAGTCGTGCGCCCCCTCCCCTCCCCGCCTCTCCCTCCCCCCTCTTCTCCGCGCAGCGGAGAAGACGAGGTGACGCGCCGTGCGCATCGCCGCTTTTAACCGCGTCTGTGCGCCTGACAGGTGGGCCCACTGGCTGTAGTGTCGTGTGTGGTTGACAGGTGGCCCCACAGGGCACTGTGCTGTGGACCCGTGCGCCGGTGCGTATGGACTTGGTCCACATCTGTGCGGTGAACCGAGCCCTATTCAGATGCCACGTGTTAGCACGAGAGATTTCTGGTTTTTCTGATTTTCTTTTCAATTTAAAAGCTTCAAAAATTCATATCTTTTTCGTTATAACTCAAAAAATTATGAAACTTGTTCCTAAATTTTTTAAATTCAAGATCTTGCTAATGGCACTGGTCTTGTTCAATCTGGAGTTCATTTGTTATGATTTTTGTATTTATTTGCTCTCTCTGCTGTTGTGCCTTTTCTGGTACTTTCTTCTGATTAGGGTTCGAAGACGCAGGAGACCTCCCTTCCACCAAGCTCAAGAGTACTAAGACCCGACTACCTTTAATCAAGGCGAGTCAATACTTTGATCATTTTGATCCTACATTTTATTCAAATTATATTTATTGTAAAATATCAAAATTACATGCTTTAATTATGTAATCAAATGTATGTTAAAGCTTGAGGTAGTTAAACACCCATTTTGATGATTAATTAAGTAGTATCCATTCTTTGATAAATTGAACCCCTCATTTCATGTCGCTGTAGTAAATATGTGGTAAATACTAGTATATGTTGTACTTGAGCGACATGCTAGTCTTGCTTAAGGACCGGACAATAAATGTCCTAATCATTATCGTTTAATCATGAAAGTGGTTTTAGGCAGTTATTGGATGTAAATGACTGGCGTGTTGTGTTAATTGGCTTTTCCTCACCAAAACCCTAAACAACTTGCTAGTATCACATCTGGGCGGATGGAAAGAGTGGTGGGTGTCATCGTGCACGAGAGTGGTTGGTATGTGGTATGAACCGCCCAGATAGATTAATAACTTAATCTTGTCATGACCTCCTGTGTAAAACAAGTACAACCACAAGTGTGCAAAGTGCAACTTGTCTTAGTAAAATTATTAAACCCTGAATGTCATACCACAAGTCGGTGTGTGGAAGCGTGCAAGCGGTAGGATGTGTTCCGGCTTGAAAGGGACACCGTAGTACGGTGAAGTTGCCAGCTGCGCTAATCGTTGTGGTGAACATCCGCACAACTTATGGGAGTGGCCCATGTGAGTGAGATAACGGAAGAGACGAGGTAGTTCGAAAAGTTACTGTGACGATCGCTCAACTACATAACTAAGGAATCATGTGGGGTAACGAGTATGATTATCTCTTGTGGGTACAGTGTACAACCTCTGCAGAGTCTAAACTGTTTAAACAGTTGTGCCTATAGTCAAAGGCGGACATGGGATCTTAACTTGAGTTAGTTCTGACGAGGATCTAATAATCCTCATTTTATCTTTTATCTATAATTCTTATTATAGGTGAATATGATATCACATAGTCCCCAGAAGTACCCCTTATCTTTATAAGAGGGAGGCCTACTAAGTGATTGTAAGATCTTCTACAATCACCCCCATAGTCGTAAGTTTTACTACGACTATGTCATGGTCGTAAGTCTTTCTACGACCATTACCTGGTCGTAAGCCTTTCTACGACTACTACCTGGTCGTAAGTCCTTCTACGAGCACTACCTGGTCGTAAGCTCTACTACGACTTATACTCAGTCGTAAGTCCTACTACGACCAAGTAAACCACGACCACATTATAATCAAACCTACAAGCGAGTGGGTCCAATTGATTAAGGAATCCGAACGGTCCACACGCACTATTATTCCGCGTAGTAATAGTGCTTAAATACCCCATTACCTCTGAAAGATAACTGTCAGACGGCGTGAAGAAGCCAATACGCCAAGAATATCGCCATTATGCGCCCATTATCGGATTAATTAGGCGATCTTCCGCAGGACAAAACGGCTACACCTTCACGACTATATAAGGGCATCAATCAGAGGGATGGAGGGAAGGCGAAGACACAGACAGCTAATCAGGGCGAAATAGAGCGAGTCAAGGAGAAACACAAGTGTTGTTCTCTGTAATAGTCTTAGCTTCTTACTTGATCATCGAGAATACCATACACACACAGGAGTAGGGTTATTATTCTCTCCGAGAAGGCCCGAACTCGCCTAAACATCCCGTGTCAACCACTCTGCGTGATTTCATCTTTAGAGACCCCCAATCAAATAATCTTTACGTAAGATCGGTTCTAATACACCGGCGGCTGGCGCCGATCGTAGGGATCTTCCGTAATCTCTTGTCAACATACTCTTTTTCCAAATCTCATGCAATCATGGCGGAGAATGGAACGAGGAGAACTGGTTTGACTTGGCAGACACGCAGACGCCGACATGGATGCCGGTTTCGACTACGAGCCGAGTGATGCATCCGCCGATGGTGATGTTGCCTCCGAGATTATTCTCCAGAAACCATCCCATCAATGGAGTTGAGGAGGATCCTTATCCCCACAACGATACGCCCAATAGAGGAGCCAATTCCCTCAAAGGACAAGGGTCAATCCGACCGTAACCGCACCTGTGAGGACCCACAACACGACGAGTTTTTCCTCCAAGTGTTCAAGTCCCCTAAGGCGGTCCGACTTGGTGAGACAAGTTCGGGAGCCACTGCTCCAGATCGCACCAACATCCGTGATCCTCTCTCGTGGTAACTCCAGATAGGGTGGGATCAAGCATGCTTTTCTCGCAAATTGACCGCCTCTCCGCAGATCTCATTTGCGACGGAGACGCTTATAACCCGAGTTCCCTACCGGAGGGGATTACTCCAAGTCGCCAGATGGTGTCTCTCGAGCACTCCTCAAGCGGGGAGGCCTCGAGCGCAAGTGAGAATCATCAACGGGAGGTCTTCGTCCTTCCCTCAAATCAGGGTCAGCCTTGTGGAGGCCGAGGTAAGAACACTCCCCGAAGATCATACACTGCGCCCCCTCGTGGTAATGGCAAGGGCACCACTGGTGACGGACAGAACCAACACTTTGATAAACGCGAGGGAAATCCTCGACATTCTCGCACTCCACTGAGAAGGCTTCAAAGATCTGATGAGGAGGATTTTGAGACCATCCGACGAAAGAAAGTTGCAGCCCAGAAGAACCTGCCTGGGCGCATTCAACATCAGTCGAAGGAGGTACAAGAACTCCAAGACATCAACGACTTGCTCGAGAATCCCAATCAAGAGCTTGCTCGAACGCTAGGGTACGATCTCTTTGCAGAAGAGATTGCGCAAAGGCTTCGAACCGTGATGACAAGACTGGAAGTACCTCGTCGACAACATTTAGGTAGTCGTAGCAATGCGATTTCTCACTACCAATAATCAAATATTTTCCACGAGGAATCGACACGCCATAAGTCGATCGATCCCTATTCGGAGAAATACATTTCGATTGGCTGATGATCAAGAAGCCCCTCGGAGAGGTGATCATTCACCACTTCGACAAAGAAATCCGCAACGGATGGAGTACGAGGAGTATTCATCTCGTAGAGCTGAGACCTACTACAGACAGGTCAGCCTGTTGTTGGGTATCGTCGTATATGATCACCTGGTGACATTAATCCTTCTTTCCTACAAAGAAGGCGTCAAGAAGTAATTACCGGATGCCGCATTTTCGCCGACTTCGAGCGATTCACGCCACTTCATTTTCGACCAAAGGAACATGGAGAAATTTGATGGATCTCAAAATCCCATTGAATTTCTTCAGATCTATACAACAAATTGTCCGAGCAAAGCAGGAGGAGGAGAGCATGTAATGGCAAATTACCTTCCGATCAGGCTCGAAGGATCGCCGATCGTGGTTATTAAACCAACCACTGAGTCGATCTACTCTTGGCAACACCTCGCGATCTTCTACATGCGAATTTCCAAGGCACATACAACCGTCTTGGAAAGGAAGACGACTTGCACCGGATAAAATGAACAACAACGAGACTTTATACAATTCATCAAACGCTTTAGTCGTTTGTAACTCAATTCGAAATTTCGACTCTCCGTGATCGTGGCTTTTAAGCAAGGAGTCCGTAGTAGAAGGATAACAGAGGATATTGCTTTGAATCCTCCCAACATCGCTGCCGAGCTCTTTGAGATGACCGATCGATATGCAATCGCTTCGAGGCAATGAGTGGAACAACACTATCGACGAGAAACGTACACTCCTCGAGAGCCGTGAAGTTGGTAAGGACAAAAAAGCAAAGAAGTCCAAGAAGAAAATAAAGAGTCAAAACCACAAACCAGTGGTTTCAAGGAGGTCTTGGCCATGAAAGATAGAGAGCCCCAAACCACCAAGTCGCACTCGATCAAGGCAAAGGTAAGCGCCCGATCAGAGGAACGACAAACCAAGGTGGTGTCCTTTTCATAAAAGGAAGGGCATGACTCTCAGAATCGCCGAAGTTTTCCAAAGAAAGCTCGAGGACTACTACAACAAGAAAGCACCACTCCCTACTCTCAAGCGGTAGGACATACGAGTGGCCAAAAGTCGCCGATGATGAGGAGATGCTGCTCCAAGATCCGCAACATACCGCTGAGCACATCTACGGAGGATCATCGAGATACGACTCCAAACGACAACTTAAAGCTGCCGGACGAGAGGTAAATTCCATACATGCTCCTCTCGTCAATAATTTTTCGAAGTGGTCGGAAGTTACCATCTCTTTTGAGAAGGATGACTGCCCGATCACTACGAGTCGATCAGGTCGATATCTGATTGTGGTCGAACCCACCATCAACAACTGTCGGGTCAATCGAGTGTTGGTTGATGGTGGCAGTGCCTTGACCATACTATTTACTAATGCCCCGACGAGATGCAAGTACCTAGGACAAAGGTAAGACCGGTACGATACTCCTTTCATGGAATCGTACCGGGGTCTTTGGCCAAACCCATTGGCCAAGTTTCTCTTCCTTTAACATTTGGCTCGCCAAGTAATTTCAGGACAGAGAAAATCTCCTTTGATGTGGTCGATTTCGATACAGCATATAACGCCATACTCTGACGACCAACTTTGGCAAAATTCTTAATGGCTACTCATTATGGGTATCAATGTCTTAAGATGCCAGTCCCAAAGGAGTGATCACAATTCAATGTGACAAAAGATGGCGATAGTCGCGACCGCCGATCCTCGAGATGGTTGGTCAAATACCAACTCGAGATGAAAGTCACCTTCGACTAGCAAGTCGGGCTTCAAAGTCGCACTAAAGCCGAACGACAAGTCAAAGAGGTTCCTCCGACGCAGAGGAGCCTCAAGATCTGCTCGACGGGAGACTTCCGACCCCAAATAGGAAGACGCCTCATTACCTTCCTCCGAGCTAACGCAGATGTCTTTGCGTGGCAAGCATCCGACATGCCCGAGTCCCTGTGGAGGTGATCGAGCACAAAGCTAGCTTTACTACCGATAAAGTACCAGAAACAAAAATTACGAAGATTTACCCCGATCGACGAGATGCTATTAAATCGAATTGATAAGCTACTTAAAGGTGCTTTATAAGAGAGGTCAACCACCCGAGTGGTTGGCTAACCTCAGAATGGTCAAAAGTCAAACGACAAATGGCGATGTGCGTAGACTTTATCGATCTTAATAAAGCTTGTCCAAAAGATGATTTCCTTTACCTCGATCGATCACTTGGTTGATTCTATCGCAGTTGTGAGATATTAATTTTTTAGATGCATATTTTGATACCACCAGATCAATATGTGTCTAAACGATGAAGAAAAGACAAGATTCATTACTCCATTTGGTACCTTTGCTATGTCAAAATGCCATTTGGTCTAAAGAATGCCGGTGCTTCTTTTCAACGCTTAATGCAATCGACTTTTTCATCTCAATTAGGCCGAATCGAAGCCTATGTTGATGATCTAGTCGAAAAGCATTAAGAGACTTAATCATATCACGACCTACAAGAAACATTCGACAATCTCAGAAAGCACCGCTTAAAACTTAATCCAGAGAAGTGTGTGTTTGGAATTTCTTCAGGAAAATTGCTTGGATTCCTAGTATCTGAACGGGGAATCGAAGCAAATCCTAAAAAAAATAAAGGCCATCCTCCGATGCGCCCTCCAACCACAAAAAGGAAGTCCAAACTCACTTTGGGTGCATGGCGCTTTAAGTCGCTTCATCGCACGACTAGGAGAAAAAGGACTACCTTTCTTTAAACTTCTCAGAGACATGAAGGTTTTGAGTGGTCGAACGAGGCAAACGCTGCCTTTGAGGATGTCAAGAGGTACCTTTCGAGTGCTCCTGTTCTGGTTTCTCCAAAGCCAGAAGAGTCACTCTTAATTTACCTAGCTTCCATGCCACAGCAAAGAAAGCGCAAGATCGTCGAGAACGTGAAAACGCATAACGACCGGTTTATTACTTCAAAGTTTTACACGCCTAAGGAGCGTTACCTCGTGTCCAAAAACTTCTATATGCCCTCCTCATGTCTTCGAGGAAATCTGCGGTATTATTTTCAGCGCACAAAATAGTCAGGCTGCCCGAGTTTCCTTTGGGAGCAATCCTCCATAATAAGGAAACAATGGACGCATGGCAAATGGTTAGTCGAACTTGGGAGTTCGACCTCCATTTCGTGTCCCGAATGGCCATTAAATCCTGTGATCTTGGCGCACTTTGTCGCCGAATGGATAAATCTCAACTCGCTCAGATCCCCAAGACGATTCCCACGCACCAATGGATGATGTACTTTGACGGTCACTTACTTTAAGTGGCTCTGGGTCGGGTGGTCCCGTATCTCCTACCGAGAAACCTTAAAGTATGCCATACAATTAAACTTTCAGGCCACTAACAATGTGGCAGAGTACGAAGGTTTGCTAGCTTGCATACGAGCTGCGAAAGCACTCTCAATTCGTCGACTACTCATGAGAGGAGACTCTCAACTAGTCGTGAATCAAGTTGGGAAAGAGTACCAGTGCTCTAGCTCAATAATGTCTCTCAGACTTATCTGAGGTACGCAAGCTAGAAAAGTATTTTTAGGTTTCGAGGTACAATTCATCCTCGAAGGATAATTTCCTCGCACCAACTTGCTCGGATGGCTTCTTCCCGATCTACAAGCACTAAAAGTAGTTTTCTTGAGCAACTCAAAGCCGCCTCTCGTCGAAGAACCGAGACACCTCCTATTGAGATGGCCTTATTAGACTACGAGGATACGGATGACTCCCATCTACGAGTATCTTCGCAAGGGTTCCAGACCAAGATGATCTTGAGGCGCATCGCTTATCCCGAAAAGCCAAAATGTATACTTTGGTCGAAGGAGTTCTCTACAAACGAGGAACCCAAGGGATACTCATGCGATGCATTCGCAAAACGAAGGAATAACACTCCTTCACGATATACACAAGTGGTATCTCGTGGGACACATGCTTCCTACGTAACATTGGTTGGTAAAGCCTTCGATAAGATTTTTATCGCCTACACTCATGACGATGCTAAGGAGGTGGTTAAAAAGTGTGTCCAAGTACAATTTCATGGTAGACAGATACACCAACCACTCAAGCATTACGCATAATACCTCTTTCTGGCCTTTTGCACTGGGTCTTGATATCCTAGGACCGCTTCCCAAAGCTCCGGGAGGTTTCAATTCCTTTTGTGGCTATTGACACGCTCACAAATGGATTGAAGCTGAACTCAGAATCGATAACAACTAAGCAAGAAAAAGGTTCATGATGAGATGCGAATTAGCCGATTTGGAGTTCCGAGTCTGATAATTACGCATAATGGTAAACATTCGCAAGTGCAAAATTTCAGCAATTTTGCGACGAGTTGGGTACCAAGTTATGCTATGCTTCGCTGCACATCCCCAAAGCAACGGGGCGGTCGAACGCAAGCACCAAATAATGCGAGGAATTAAAACCCGAGTCTTCGACCACTTGTTAAGCGCTCGGGGCTTGGGTACAAGAATTACCTCCGTATTATGGGCGCTCAGACGACCACCAATGAGCAACAGAGAAACACCATTTTTCTAGTGTTCGAGTCAAGCCATGCTTCCTCCAGAGCTAAAATTGCGGTCGACACGAGTTGAAACCTTCAACAACTCAGATCAGAACAACTTCGAGCGATGATATTAACCTACTCAAGAAAGGATAAACCTAGCCTTAATCCGCTCGCGGTCTACCAACAAGTCCTGCGCAGACATCTTTGGATCGTAAGGTCCAACCTCGCAGCCTTTGTCAGAGGTGACTTGGTATTGAGGCTCGCCAATCCAAGTCTAATCGAATAAACTTTCCCCAAGTGGGAAGGTCCTTACACGCTGGTCGGCGTAACTCGGCTGTGGTCCTGCACGACTAGCGATGGAAGACGGACAGGTTCTCTCAAATTCTTGGAACATCGACCAGTTACGCAAATTCTATGTGTGACCAATTTCTCAGGCAATAAAAGTTCAGGTTGTTTCTACCTCTCTTGCCTTATTTTTGAGTAGTGTTTTTTTAATCTTTCGACTATGATACAAAAACACCCAGTTTTTTTTACATCGGTCTAAAAGCTTAGTAACGCCATCTAGTCGAAACCTCTCTCTCTCGCATGTGGTTCTACAGATTAGAAGGAATTTCCTAGCATCGACTCGTTACTCACTTTTGCTGCCAATACAAAGAGCTCGTGCTCTATCCAGTCGAAATGTTCTCAAAGCCAACTCTCTCAATCTTAATTTATTTTTTCAGTAATTTCAAAAAAATATTCTAAGTAGAGTGCACTTTTTATATTTATTCGACCACTTTGGATGTACTCGCTTCGCTTTGATCGGTCAAGGAAGAGACACACCTAGTCGAAGTCTTTCCTCTCTCGCACGTGGTCCCGCCCACTAGAAGGAACTTCCTAGCGCCGCCTCCTACTTTTGCTCTTTGGAAAAGACTTATCGAGTCCATCGTAAAAGGGCGAACGAATTATTAAAGTCCTCTAGACGCTTGCTTAACTCAAGTTGTCGTTCTTGGTTTGATTAAACTAGTCTGAGATGGTAACATCACCTAGTCAAGCCTTTCCTCTCTGCACGTGGTCCTGCCCACTAGAAGGAATTTCCTAGTGTCGAGCCGTTTCTACTCTTTCGACCAAGTGCTTAACAACCATAACAAAAACTATAAGTTAAACAAACCTCTCTCTGTTTTCAGAAAACCCATTTCAAACACTATTTACTTAGATTCTCTAAACAAGCTAAGCAAATAGTCGGGGGCTAGGATAAAGTTATTAATTTGACTTCAATTCTTAGTCTTTCATTCGTTTATTATCTTTTGAGTTACTAACTACTCGACAAGATGATTTTCAGGAAACAAGATGGCCTAGGATAAAGTTATTAATTTAACTTCAGTTCTTGGTCTTTCATTCGTTTATTATCTTTTGAGTTACTAACTACTCGACAAGATAATTTTCAGGAAACAAGATGGATCATATATTACTCGTCAACAGAAATTGTCTGCCTTACAAAGTAGTTACAAGATTACTCAAGGGGAGAGCCTAGTCGATTTCCTCCGCCACCTTTTGCCAACCGATTGCATTTCTCAATCGACGATTGGCCTCGATTTGAGCAATCGAACTCGGCTTCAATTGGTTGCACATTAAGGCGGGGGTCTTGAGCTTTAAGTTTCGCCAAAGCGTAACTTACTCCGGCTTCGACTGCCTCCCTTATTGATTCAGCTTGATTAGCCTTCAGAGTGGTCACCATTTCTTGCAAGTTTCCGACTTGTTCCCCAATGGTACTTATGTGAGCAGCTACAGTATCTTCTCGAGGAGCTTTTCCCTCAGAATGTAGCTCACTAAGTACATTGTTCAGGAGTGTGATGTTGCCTTGAAGACTAGTCTTCATCGACTCCATCTCCTGTTGGGTACAAGTCGAAGCCTCGCGAAGTTTCTTGTTTTCGACCACTTGTTCTGAAAAGAATAAAACCGGTCAAACAAAAATAAACTTCTAGAGGAAGATAACACAAAGATAATTGTAGGTAAAAGCATTTCTTACCTACTAGTTGAGAATCCAGTTTCTTGACCTCTTCTTGATGGGAAGCAACGGTTTCAGCGTGCTTTTTCTCCCATACTCGACGCCCTCTCGATTCATCTTAGCAATGCGACGGACTCATTGTAGATCAAGGTCTTCTTGGATTTCACCTCGAGGCTTTTCAATTGGCAAAGAATTTCAACAAGAAATTGTCATTAGAAAAGGGAAAATACTCGAAAAGGACAACAGGTAAAGAATTACTTACCTGTTACTTGAGTTCTCAGACCCTCGAGTTCTTGATCCTTGTCCTTGGTAATGCGAGAAAACTCCTGAATAACCAAAGTTTTTTCTTGAACTTCAGTCCGGAGCTTCCGCATCTCATTTTCTTTCTCTGGAGAAGAAATGGGAGTTGGGTAAAGGTTAAAACTCAAAAGCAGTTTTAAGTTCAAGACTTCATCGCTTATTTTTTCCTGCAATCTTCTAGATGTAGAGACAGCCTCTCGAAGTCTATCCGAGAGAACTATTACTTCCTCCCTTAGCTTTCTCGACTCCTCTTTTTCATAGTCGAGTGAGTCAGCTAAGGTCTTCGTGTCACTGTTTAACCTACAAAGAACAGAAACGGAGATAAACATCAGCCGATTGGTTGTAAGTACTTCTACAACCACCGACCTAGTCGTAAGTTTTTCTACGACTATGACATGGTTGTAAGTCTTTCTACGACCACTACCTGGTCGTAAGTAGTCGTAAGCACTTTACGACCAGTACTTTGTCATGAGTTTTTTTCATGACTATTCTCGTAAAACACTATACGAGTAGTTAAGTCGAAAACAACTATGAATAATAGTGACTTACCATCTCTCCGCCTCTTGACAGTACTTCTTTCTCCTGTCTTAGCTCTAAAAGTTGTCGATGGTACTCACCGACAACAGCAATTTGCTCGAGAGCTTTCTGCAAAAAGAAAACAGTGAGAAGAGAAGGAAAGCCACATATATAAGTATTCTAAAAAATACTTACATTCATAGTCGAACTAGCAAAGGTCGAATATACAAAATCCGGGTTCGCAGCCTTATCTATCCTCGCGACTTTATCCCACCACACCTCCTCGAGGCGCCATTATCGAAGGTATTCCCTGCTGGGAATATCTTTGGGATGAGGGACTCGATCACGAGATCTCAAAGCGTAAGACCCTATGACGGAGGCAGCCCAAAGAAGTCACCACGGTTGAAATATTCTTCTTCTTCCGATTCTCAGAACTTCTCTTTGGGTAGGGAAGGAACGCCCTACGATTTCCTTCCTGTAACGGTGCACAAGCCGGTCACCACCTTGACCAGAGGCTTCCACACTGCTGTTGTTTCTACGACCTCGAGAGTCGAGCCGCCACTTCAACAAAGAATACCACTACTTCAATGGTCGAGCTACAACCTCGCAGATGTAGGAATCACTGGGAGTCTCGACTTCATTGGCCACCGGGCCAAGGGTGATTCTTCGACCACCTCCATTGATACCTCTCCAAGAATCAAGGTGGCAATGGGCTTTCAACTAAGCATTCCTGTGGGTCAAGGAGTCTGATCAAACAAAGAAAAGCAAATCAAAGTTGTGAAAAAGAAAAAGGTAAATGTTGTTCTTACACTTTAGTACATTTCACATACCTGCACTCGGTCTTAACCAGAATTTTGGAGCAATCCTCCCAACGGAGGACCTCTTCTTCTCCACGACCACGCCCGGTCGAGGTTCAACACTAGCCCCACTACGACCACGCCCGTCGTAGAGTTTGGACAGAACCGTGGCTCGTTTCTCGATTCTGGATGGCCGAGATCGGTCTCGACCATTCCAAGAGCAAGATCGCCTCACCGCAGTTGTGCCGGTGCAAGATCGCCCTTCATAAAATACATAAAATCTTTCCAGTTCTCCTTTTCCAGTTGCTTAACAAAACTAGGAGTGGCAGAAACTGCGAAAGATTACTTATCATAATAGAAGGGTACCTTAGCCTTGCGAGGTTTGCGCTTAAGAGATTCAACGCCTCAACCTCCTCGGCCGATAGTGCGGCCTCGGCCACTATAGCTACGTACGCCGCAGTTTTGTAGAGGGTCCGGTCGAAAGACCGAGCTCGAGCTTGCTCCTCCCTTGTCGGCAGATTTTGCAAGTCGACGTTTCTTAGATGGAGGAGCCGAGCCTCTGTCTTTCGACAACCCTGCGCCAATAGTCATCAGAACGACTTCCTCGTCGTCCTGACGATTTTCCATCCCTACTTTCTGTAAAGCAAAACAGAAAAAGAAGAATCACTGATCAGTCGTAAGTTTTTCTACGACCAGTGCCAAGTCGTAAGTTTTTCTACGACGCTTTCTTGATCGTAAGATATTCTACGATCACCATTAGTTGTAAGAATCTTCTACGACTATAAAGTCCTAAAGAAAGAATCAACTTTTTGATTACCTTTAGGCGCTCTATCTTTTCATCTGCGGACAAAGCCGCAATGATTCGAGGAACCGCCACTCGAAGTGGTGGAGATTTCTCACAGATGAGTCTGACTCTAGAGTCAACCTCAGCCTGTGAAAGATCTGTGTAAACAGATAAGATTATTAGACAATGTTGAGAAGGACCAAACCGAGAGCTAAGTCGACAGTTACTTACCCTCGTCGTAGTCTCTTGTTGGGTATCCTCTCCCCGAGTATCTCCACATAGGAGATACTCGTTTCTTCAAGGGACTAATTCGGCGTGTGATAAAATCTTTTACCACATGCCATCCGGTTAGCCCCTCTTCTTTCAAGTCCTTGATGGCTTGAATGTAAGGGGTAATCCGGCTGATATCTTCAGGAGTCGAGTCCCATGAAGATTTCTTCTCGGCAGCCCTCCCCGCAAAGGAGATGCTGTCTTCAGAGGTGACTTTCCAGTAAAACCACCTCTTCCTCCATCCCGGCCACGAAGACCGGGTGAAACTCTGAATATACTCCTTCGACTTCGAGTCGTGGAGCTTGATCCAGCCTTCCGGCGATTCGGTTTGTCGAGCCATCCCATAATAATATTGGAACAGCTCGAGATCCGCGGAATCCCTGTGTACGCCTCGCATGCAGTACACGAATACACTCAACATGTTAATGGAATTGGGACCTAAGTTCACCAATTCCACCCCAAAGTGCTCGAGTACCATCAGAAGAAAGGGGTGAGCAGCAATGAGGAGGCCGACTCACAACACGCTTGGAAGACGGGATTTGCCCATTTTCCCCGACGGCCAAGTCTTGCGCTCGACAGCCGAATCCACTTCACGAGCCTTCTCGAATCTTCCGTGTCGACCAAGATTTTGATCTTAGCCGCATCCATCTCCGATTCTTCCCATTCTAAGCTCTCTTGGCCATTTCGCCGTAAACAAGAAGTTTTTGATTGGGTTGGCGGCGGAGAAGATGAAACCTAGTCGAGGACTGAGAAAGCAAGAGCTCAAGAACAAATGAGCGATTTGAGGAAAAGGTAAAATCCAAATCTAACCCCTCGTGAGTTTTTATAACCGCACGATTGCCACCGCTCGAAACCGCCTCGCCTATAGGTCCGTGGGAGTCGCTTGCAATTCCCTGCACGGCCTGCTCGAAAAGTTAGGTGCGATTGTCACCCCTGCGAAATTACTTTCTTGACCAAGTCTTTCCGGTCGAATGAAGTATCAATCGGAAGGGTTTTTTCTCCGATTCTCCTACTGCGATCACTTCACGGTCGTAGGGGTTTTTACGACTTTTTTATAGTCGTAAGCAATCTTCACGATTGCAACCACTTCGGGAACCGTCTCATTAACAGATCTGTGGGAGTCGTTTGCAATTCCCTGCACGGTCTGCTCGGAAAGTTAGGTTCGCTTTGTCACCTCCAAGCGAAATTACTTTCTTGACCAAGTTTTTCTGGTCGAAGGAAGTATCGATCCGAAAGGTTTTATCTCCGATCGCCCTACTACAACTACTTCACAGTCGTAGGGGTTTTTTATGACTTTTTGATAGTCGTAAACAACCTTCCTGACCAAGAAAATTTCTGGTCAAAGTAGCACTCAAATGTCGAAGAGTTTTTCCTTCGACCATGGTTCTACAACATTTGCATAGTCGTAAGTCCATTTGCGAATCCTTCACCAAGTAAGTTACTTTCACTTGAAGCTGGGGGGCTAGATGACGAGGATCTAATAATCCTCATTTTATCTTTTATCTATAATTCTTATTATAGGTGAATATGATGTCACATAGTCCCCAGAAGTACCCCTTATCTTTATAAGAGGGAGGCCTACTAAGTGATTGTAAGATCTTCTACAATCACCCCCGTAGTCGTAAGTTTTACTACGACTATGTCATGGTCGTAAGTCTTTCTACGACCATTACCTGGTCGTAAGCCTTTCTACGACTACTACCTGGTCGTAAGTCCTTCTACGAGCACTACCTGGTCGTAAGCTCTACTACGACTTATACTCAGTCGTAAGTCCTACTACGACCAAGTAAACCACGACCACATTATAATCAAACCTACAAGCGAGTGGGTCCAATTGATTTAGGAATCCGAACGGTCCACACGCACTATTATTCCGCGTAGTAATAGTACTTAAATACCCCATTACCTCTGAAAGATAACTGTCAGACGGCGTGAAGAAGCCAATACGCCGGTAATTACTGCCATTATGCGCCCATTACTGGATTAATTAGGCGCATCTTCCGCAGGACAAAACGGCTACACCTTCACGACTATATAAGGGCATCAATTAGAGGGACGGAGGGAAGGCGAAGACACAGACAGCTAATCAGGGCGAAATAGAGCGAGTCAAGGAGAAACACAAGTGCTGTTCTCTGTAATAGTCTTAGCTTCTTACTTGATCATCGAGAATACCTACCCACACAGGAGTAGGGTTATTATTCTCTCCTGAGAAGGCCCAACTCGCCTAAACATCCCGTGTCAACCACTCTGCGTGATTTCATCTTTAGGAGACCCCCCGAATCAAATAATCTTTACGTAAGATCGGTTCTAATACACCGACAAGTTCTATTTCAAAAACCTTTGTGGGTGGAAAGACAACCAGGTCGGCCCATCTAGCCTGAGGTTGATTTTGACAACCAGGTCGACTCATGTAGGCTGAGGTTGGATTTTTCCTGAGCCATCGAGATCAGTGGTATGAAGGAGAGGAGGTAGCTCCAATAAAATAATACATGTGTAGAGTTTTCGATGGAGGGAACATCTACTATTATTTAATATTTACTCTCTTTAATAAAATGCAGTTTGTTCAAAATGTTAAGTCATGGGAATTTGTAATTATGATAATTGAAAATGTTGCTTTAGCAAATAAAAGAACCTGAGCCATTACTTGTTAAGCTATGCATGTATACTGCTGCATCTTGTGCGTTGGCTCGCGAGCACGGAAGTTGTGCTCATTCTCGCTCTTCCCCCAAACCCTCCAGATGATGTGGATTAAGGGGACTATGCATACTATAAAGACCCTGAAGTCAACGGTCAAGAAAACGGTGAAGCGTAGTCTAGTCTATAGTCTAGATCTCGCCCGAGTCTAAGTGGACTCGTTCGGTACTTGCGTTCAGCGGATATTGTCCAACCCCATGGGTAATATCTGTTGTACAAAGGTTACCACAGTCGCTTGCCTGTGGAGAGATGAGCTCTACCCCTCTTTTGCTTCTGCTGTAGCTATGTGCTTTTATGTGATGTAATCGATTTGGTCTACCCGGCTTTTTGTAAAACTTGACCGACGTGGTTTATATCACTCTGAGATTGTAATATCTTGAATGTCTTAAATTACATCTTGTATAAATTGATTCAGTAATGTGCCTATGAGTACTATCTACTGATCCGAGAATAGTACAATGTATTTACAGAGAATTCGGGATTAAAAATCTGATCCGACAAATCGGGCCCTTGATCAACCACACAAATTTTGCTATCGATAGATCCCAATATAGTTATGATCGACAGCAAGTAATGGAGGTTAGAGTCGCGACGAATGAGGTTCGTGCTTCTTCCCAGATCTATCTGAAAATCGTGAGAACCTTGGAATTCAACTCTAACTCTAATAGGATGGTCGTTGTGTCATTTGGCTAACACAATGTTCATTTCAGTGTGTCACATCTACTTTGGTTAACCGTGCAGAAATAAGCATAGCTAAGATGGCCCCGAAGCTGACAGCTAACTGCGAACTCCACACGTTACAACTGACAACAAAATACTTGACCTCGTAGGTCATGGAACATAAGATCGTGACATAAGAATACTTGATCAAATGCTACTACAAGGTTGGTCCATTTGATCTGACCAGCCTCAACTTCTCAAAAGAATTTCAGACAATTGCTTTTAACTCAGGCAATCAACAACTCAACATCACAAATGTTGGATTTGCGTCCAAACCCTTAGTGCATACTGAGCTAATATCATGATCAGTAGCTAGCTCACACAGTACAATATCGATGAGTATCACATCTATACATACGTTTAAGTAAAAGAGTGCTTATAATTAGATAAAAGTCGCTAATAAGCCTTAAGACCGAGTTCTTACAAAAATGGGCCGATAGGCTGCCGAGTTCAATTGTAAATAGGAGTTTAAGATAAATAAACCAAACGGGTCTCCATGATTTGTCATATGCAATCGACTAGGGCTACGACCTAGTTATTGTCGCCATCTTCAGTTCCAAAGCCGGACACATAGAAATATCTATACATCGGGGTCTTCAGTCTTATAATTTGAATCTACATATTTGGACAACAATGAGTACAAAAGTACTTAGCAAGCTCTCACACCAAAATGCATATATATATATATATATATATATATATATATATATATATATATATATATATAGTTTGGCTAGCCAAAGGAGGGGTTTTATGGTTATTTTAGCACAAAGCATGTTATACTAAAATTATTTTCCAAACCTACAACCTAGCCATTGGACTTAAAACCAAAATGTTATTTATAAGCAAGTTTCATCATGTAATAAGGTTCAATCCATCTATTACTACTCATAAGGTTCTATCCACCTATCTCTAGACATCAAGTTCCATCCAGTTGACTCTAGATATCATGTTCCATCCACCTGACTCTAGATCACAAGGTTCCTACCACCAGACTCTAGACATCAGGTTCCATCCACTTGACTTTAGACATCAGGTTTCCACCCACCAGACTCTAAACATCAGGTTTCATCCACCCACCTGACTCTAGACATCTGGTTCCATCCGCCCGACTCTTAGACATCTGGTTCCATCCACCTGACTCTATACATCATGTTCCTACCACCATACTCTAGACATCATATTCCATCTGCCTAACTCTAGACATCATATTCCCACCACCCGACTCTAGACATCAGGTTCCATCCGCCTGACTCTAGAAATTTGGTTGCACCCACCTACAACTATCTCGTTGCTACAACCGTTTTAAGTTAATGTGTTCTCATCCCACATTCTTATTAATAAAACTAACCAAGTGTGACTTTTTATCTATATCTATAACCGGTGACACGGCTATTCGAATAGATTATACACTCTACAGAGGTTGTACAGCTTTACCCACAAGATATGATCAACTCATAATGTCGATCAAGACACGCTTTCTTAGGCGTGCGATAGAGATGATCATAACAAAGCTTTTCTTATACCTAATCTCAACATTTCTCTCACCCAGTGGGTAACCCCTCAACACTAGGACAATTACCATTACAGGAAAACCCCATAATGCTCCCATCAACAAGCTACATTTTCAATGAGCAACACACCATTGTGAGGGGAGTCAACATCCCTTCTCCACGATAGCCAACGTATAAATAATAATAAGAATGCAAGCAATACTTTAAAGAAAATCAATTTACATTTGAAAAGCATATTCAACAAGATCAACAACGACGGCGATGTCCGAAGCATCAAAGTCTATAATTGTGAATATAACCAAATTTAATACCAATTCAAATAAACTCAAATGAACTCCAAAAATTATGATTTTGGTACTGATGGAAAGCTTTTGAATTTAGATGAATTTATAAACAAAAATTAAGTCATTTAGATTAAAGCGTTGGAGAACAAGCTCTCTCGTTTGACCCAGGAGGAAATTCTAGAAAATCAAATCCCCCACAAGTGGGTCCGGTCTATTTTTCAATTTATTTTCTTAAGAAAAACTTGTGGCTTATAGGTGGGGTCCAGCCAGGTTTTTAATTTATTTTATAATTACTTTCCTTAAGGGGAAAAAATTGTGGCTAACAGGTGGTCCAGCCAAGTTTTTTAATATTATTTTCTAATTATTTTTATTCAGAAAAAACTCGAGAGACTTACAGGTGGGACCACAGTCCATATGGACTCGATCCACCCTACTTTTCATGGGGTCAGTGGGCCCACACATCAGCGGCTTCGGTCTACATACCAGGTCTATGCACATAGCTTTTAAGGGTGGGGCCCACATGTCTTACACACGTACACTAACCTACAGCTTAATTAGATTTCCTAATTACCGAGGGCCCACATATCATACAAACATAACTACTAACTACTGTTAACTAATTATGGTTAACTTAACTACCTCGGGCCCACACATCAATGTCTCTACACCACCGTCTTCCTCCCGGAAAGAGGAGAGGACAGAGCTACCATGGTCGGCTCTAGGCGAGCTTGGCACTAGCGGAGGAGGCTCTAGTGACCACCCACGACCCGCAAAATGGGTTGTGGGCTCCAAGGCGACCCTAATGACTGCACAGCGCGGCGGGAAATGGACTAAGGCAACGTGGCTACAGTGAGGTCAGTAGCGACACCACTATGCATACTGGCATCTACCGATCGAGTGAGGCCACAAACTACAGTTGAAGGTTGGAAACACCATCTACAGGCTAGTGCGATGCTAAGGGTGCTCTCGATGCTTAAGAAGAAGCAGCATACCGAGCTCTCCACGGTGGCCTGTGGCGGCGGTGCGGTGCTATGGTTGACTAGGCGTGACATTGACTATCCTACCAAGTTTGCGAGATGAAGGAGCGCACAAGAACGGATGGACTCACCCGGGGGCCCAAGTGAGGAAGGATATCGATGGTGGTAGTGAGGTGGCATGCTTTGGGCCGGTGACGGGGATGAAGACGTGTTCCTGTGACTCTGATGCACGACAGGGATGAAGAAGGTTCACGTTATAGAGAGGAGGTCGATGTGACCAAGATGCGTGAGACAACGGAGGCGAAAACTCACCTCAATGATGGAAAATAGAAAGGCAAATCCGACAGCGGAATTGGGGAAGACGGATCGCTCGACATGATCCTTCTCCACCCGGGACACAGAAGAGGGGCAAAGCGGGGAGAAAGCATAGAGGGGGCGCAGCTAAGACGATGGTGTGCTTGGTTGTGGCTTTTATAGAGGGAGGAGTGGGAGCGACTGAGGGTTAGCATGGCATGGTGCAGCACTTGAGCGGAGTAGCGTGCAGAGGTATGGTGCAAGGATGGGACGAAGTCACAGCGGTGTGAGAAAGGGCGAGAGGCTCGAGGCGTAGCTACAGAGCTCGAGGTGGTGCTTGGCATAGCTCTTGCTAGTGCGGCACACGTATGGCGCAACGGGTGGGAGAGGGCGGGGGCAACCAGGCGCAGGGCTCTTGTGCAGCTTGACAGGTGGAGCCAGGACCCACTTGTAAGCGAGTGTCCGCGAGAGAGAGAGAGAGAGAGAGAGAGAGAGAGAGCAGGTTGGGTTGCGTCTACCGCTGGGCCTCAGCTTGCTCACGGGCCGCTAGGGGGAAGGAAGAGGGAAGTGGTGGCGTGACGGGAGGCTGGGCTGGGCCGCGGGAAGGAGGTGAAGAGGGAAAGGTGCGCCGGCTCGACTGGTTTGACCCGATGGGGGGAGAGGGAAAGAAATGGATTTGAAATTTTAGGATTGCATTTGAATTTGAATTCAAATGTTGAGGGGGTTTTGCACACAATTAAATTTCTAGATTTTTTGCAAATCCAAATTTGAGTCAAGGAAATTGTTTTAACTTTAAAAATTGCAAGGAAAGGCTTTTGGAAATTCTTGAAATGGAACAAAAGTTTTTAAAATTGAGAAATTTTTTAATTTGGACCAAATTTGGGTTGTTACGGCAAACTTCCCGGCCATTGCAGAAGAGCACCAACATGAAATCCTTAATAATAGATGAACATGAACCACGGTTATGACATATGCGGTCCAGCTAGAGAGAGCGAGCTTCCGGAAAGACTTACATATTATGCTGTTATGATCAATTTGCCTAGCTACAGCCAGGACTTAAAGAGTTGTAATTTTGAAGGCAAACCAAAAGAGTAGCACCACTCCAGGGTAACAGACATAGCTGAGGATGATATTAAAGGAATTTATCCAAAAGGCAGGTCTAGAGGAACCCTTTAACAGTACGATAGATATAGTTTAGAATATCGGCATGAATTCGGGCGCATCGCCCCTCGGTCCGGCGACTGTCCTGTAAAGGTGCAGCTTCTCCACCTTCTTTGCATTGTTAGCGTCTTCGTCTGCATTCATGACCTCGACATTGAGGTTTGGCATGTTTGCTGCAAAGTGAGCGCATTGCCTCATATCTGTGCATGCCTGCAAGAAGCGCGGTGTCAGCAGCTGGACTGTCCCTAATTTCGAGCTTCTGCAGATTCTTGCAGCCATTGAGCACATAAATCATGCCACTATCGGTATCTCCTGCAAATGCAACAGAAAGCATCTCCAGACTCTCAGCATACATGCCGACGTACAAGAACACTTTGTGAGAAAGCCAGGCATAGATAGCCTCCTAAGGCGTTTGCATGACTGTACGATTGCCCCAAAGCCCTCATCCAATGGCTCGCTTGTCACGGCATCTGCTGATCCAGGCTTGAGAATACATAGTCTGAAAGACATGAATCGTGGGCAGTTCTTTGCGACAGTAATCAGTGCAGCATTAGTCATCCGTCCACAAAAATAGAGCATAGAGTTCAACTTCTGACAGCCTAAAGATATGGCAACCAGCCCTTCCTGTGTCACAGAAGTGCGAGTTTGAACATCTGCATTCGCAGGAAATACCCTCAACTCTTGGAGCTCTATACAACAAGAGGCTACAATCTTCAATCCTTCATCGATCACCAATGTGATCTAATAACTGCAACCAAGGATTAAGCCTAACTGACTTAAACTATTTAATAAGTAACAACCAGCGAGTACATTGCAAATGAAAATTGCATATAAACGAGAAAGTTAACTGTAGTGTTCCATTTATCAGGACAATTCGACTGCAGTTAATGCACTAAGCTTGATCTATTTGAAGAATTGTTAAAACAACCCAGACATGGCCACATTTTCTATTATACTTGAGGTCTGCACTAATCGCCTACTGAAGTTATTAGTTCTCGTTGGCACACTGCTCCAACACACATCAACTGCCATTCTCAAGATATCAGTACCATGTTGACATAATGTTGAAGGGGGTAACTTTTATTGTGCGTAACAATGCAAAGCAAAACACTATAAACCATTGTAGCATTATAGAAGATACCAAGGGAGGTTGAGAAGAATGTTATTTCGAAGTTCTCTTACATTTGTACAGGGGCCTCATCTCAGTGGCAAGTCCAACGTGGGTGCTAGAGCACCCCCCCTAGGGCTGGAAACGAGCCGAGCCGAGCCGGCTCGAGCTAAGCTCGCCCAAGCTTGGTTTGAACTTTGGCTCGGCTTGGCTCGAAAAGCTCGTTCAAGCCAGAGAATCCCCAAGCCCAGAAACAAAGGCAGAATGTGATTATATGAGCCATTCATCATCAATTCATAATTCAATCATCATAAACAAAGCTAGAAACATAACAATCTATAATCCATACAAGCATTCATTGTAGATTCATATGGGCTCCCCATGCCCAGAAACAAAGGCAGAATGTGATTATATGGGGTTACACCTAGCTCGTTTGGCTCGTGAGCCGGCTCAAGCTCGAATCGAATCTTTACCAAGCTGGAAGTTGGGCTTGGCTCGGCTCGAAAATTCACGAGCTCGAGTCGAGCCGGCTCGGCTCGCAACGAGCTCGAGCAAGCTCGCGAGCCTCGAGCTTTTTCCTGGCCCTAACCCCCTCCCCCCCCCACCGAACCCCTAGTACCCCCAAGCACCGGCGAAGTTGGGGGTGGTGCAGGCAGGCTAGCCTCGGTGACGTTGGAGTCGTTGGACGATCTGGAGGTTGAAGAAATGAATAATGAAGACGATTTGCTGTGGTGTGGGCTGTTGTTGGAGGCTTGGAGCCTAAGGCCTGGCCAACCCAATTAGAGAAAGGGTCTAAGGGAGACAGAGAGTTAGGGAGTGGAATTGGATGTAGTAACCGCTGAGAGAACAGAGAAAGGGAGCGTGCTAACACAAGACAACCGGTGGGCGACTAGGGGTAAAGCGGCCGATGACGACTAGGGCTAACGGGGAGGTTGTCGATAGCCCAGTGTGGAGGTGGAAGACTGCTCGGTGCCTTAGCCGGTAGGTTGGGCGCACGGGCGGGGCCGGCGGCAACTAGGGGGAGGCAGCCGATGCGGTGGTGGGTGACACCGTCTAATGTGTTCTTACTTCTTAGTGAACATGGTCGACTTGAAGATTGATGCAAATTGATGAATTGTTGCAAGATTAGGACAACCATATTGCTTCCCCTTGGATTTAGCATGTTCAGTTTTGTCTCTGCACATGTAAGTTTCAACATGTACAGATCACGTGTTTGATGAAATTACTAGGAGACCTTTGGATGTACATTCTGATTGAGTTATGGTTTCATGGTTTGTTGTGGACTTGTGGTAGTTCATCATGTAAGTGTATAAATGCAATGCAACCTATCATATACAGTGGCCATTAGTTGATTAACCAATTTGTTTAATTGATGGTTGTTACTTGTTTAATTTTTCTTAGATTTGTAAAAAATGGATACACGGATTTTGCAGAATTGTTTCTCAAATAATGCAACTAGCAACAACCATCCAACTATAGAGAGCACAACCGAAGCAAAAAAAAGGCTCAGCATGAATTTAATCCAGATGAAATTATTATCGATCCAACATGTCGCAAACAAATTGAAGATTATCCCAATGAGATTAGAGATCAAGTAAGGAGAGCATATTTGTTGAAGGGTCCAACTCAACCAATTGGTTATGATTTTTCAAAAAAAATGGCAAGGTTAAATTTCAAGATTCGTGGTATAAGAAGTTCGATTGGTTGGAATATATTATGAAAAAGGATGCCGCCTCTAGAGGATTTAATAATCCTCAATTAATTAAACTATTTATCAATAATGTTCATTATAGATAATAAGTTCTTTATACAACCTTCAAGGGTACACCTCATTATCAATGGTTGTAAGTTATTCTACGATCACCCTATATGGTCGTGGGTCATCCTACTATCATTTTATGGTCATAAGATCTTCTACGACCATATACTAATCGTAAGTTCTAGCACGACCAGGTCATTCACGACCACCCTATGGTCGATAAGAACCACAGACATGTAGACCCAATCGACTAGGGACCTCATACACTGTGTCTAATTACACACATGGCTAATATGTGCAGTTTTATCAGAGAATAACGACACATATTAATCTTTGTCTCTAGCATAACCGCAAGGCGAACGTGGAGTGTTGTCTCTCTGACAATAACTGCTATCAATGTGCGCTATTCTTCAACCGTTGAGACGCCTCCTGGCATGGACAACTGCCACCCCCTCGAACGCTATATAAAGGATAAAGCCAATGGACAGAGAAAGAAGGAGCGACACGAGCAACAGAACAGGCAGGAGTCATTAGTCTTAGCTTTTAGTGACTTCTCTCCTGTTGTAAACACAATCAATACAAGAACATAGGATTATGGTTGTTATTCTCCCATGAGAAGGTCCGAACCTGTCTAAACTCCCTATGTCTTATCCCTATGTAGTCTTGAGCAAGGAAGCCCTCCTTTTAGCATTCATTTCATAAGTTTGATATTAAAACATCGACACCGTCTTTTGTTTTTATTACTTTCTTTTTAATAAACCATCACAACCCATTCACTTTGGGAGGGATGTCTTCACAAAAGTTGGGTATGTGAATTAGAGAGGTGCTATGGAATCTTTTAATCAACATGTTTGTGGACTTACTAGTGTCCACAATATTGCATGGCTAGATTGTGAAGATTTTCATAATCAAAGAGCAAATGTAGATCTCAAATTAATTAGTTATAGCAAGGAGTCCAAAATTGCATATAAGATTTGTTTGACTGCTTCTTTAGATTGTGCAAGATATCTCACTCAGCAAGGTGAAGCTTTTCGTGGACGCGATGAATCTTCTATTTCCATGAACGAGGGCAATGTTAGAGTTGGTGGATTGGTACAAAGATAAAAAGGTGGATGTGAAGAAGGCATTTAAATTTGAGGGTGCTGGCAATTGTTTGATGCTTTATTCAGATATACTGAAGGAACTCACTAAAATTTGCGCACAGGAGGTCACACAGGTGATTAAGGATGGCATTGGAGATAGGAACTTCACAGTGCTTATTGATGAGTCCCATGATTCATCAATAAAGGAGCAGATGTCCGTGATTGTGAGGTTAGTTGTACATATCATGTTTTGTAGTCATATCATTTATGATTTGTGCATTGTGGTTTTGTTTTAACATTGCAAAATTTATGCCATGTAGGTTTTAAATAAAGAAGGGGAGATCATGGAAATGTTTATTGGTATTGAGCATGTCACTTTGTGTACTGCAGTGAAGGAAGATTTGGTTAGTGTGCTTGCTAAGGTTGATTTACCTATTTCTGGGCTACGCGAGCAAGATTATGATGGAGCTTCAAATATGAAAGGAGAATTTAATTGCTTGAAAAGATTAATACGGGATGAGAATCTATATGTTTTTATGTCCATTGTTTTGCCCACCAGTTGCAGTTAGTGGTTGTCACTGTCACAAGTTGTAGCGGTGTTATTGTTGATTTCTTCAACTATGTTCCCTTAATAGTGACCACTGTGAATGCATCTTGCAAGAGAAATGATGCTTTGATGGAAAAGCATCAGGAAGTTTTATTGGAGAAATTTGAGAATGGTGTGTTTTCAACAGGAACATGCTTGAATCAGAAACTAGCCTAGCTAGATCTGGAGATACTAGATGGGGCTCATATCTTAAGACCTTGCTTCATATATACCAAATGTGGGAGTCAGTGCTTGCGGTGTTAGAAATTATATGTAAAGATGCAGTATATCCTTCATGTCATAGTGGAGTAGCAGGTTTGATATAAAAGATGGAAAGTTTTGAATTTGTATTCATCATGCATTTCTTGATAGACTTGTTGGGCATTACACATGAGTTGTCACTTTCATTGCAAAGAAGGGATCAAGACATTATTAAAGCCATGGGTTTGATTGAGGGTGTGAAAGCGCACGTGCAAAACATGAGGGACAATGTGTGGGAGCCATTGTTCAACAAAGTCAAAAGCTTTTGTGAGTCAAATGAGATTGATGAGCCAAGTATGGATGATCACATTGGAGTTAAGTGTAAATCTGCACGTTGGAATCATAAGGTTACTCTCCTTCACTATTACCATGTTGGTATTTTCAATGTTGCTCTTGATGCTATTATAGCAGAGATGGATCATTGCTTCAATGAAGTTTCTTTAGAGGTATTGGTAACCAGCTTCAAACATTCATTCTCAATGTTAGAAGAACTGTTGATTTTCGTGAATGTCGTGATCTTGCACAGGTTGCTTAAAAGATGGTTGAAACTGAAAAAATATAACTTTCGCGTTGTTTTATCGCCTCATCAAGCTCACATTGATCCTTCCGGTGGCAACAACATCAGTTGAACGAATCTTCTCAGCAATGAAGATGATCAAAATAGATTTGCGCAACAAGATATCAGATACTACACTGAGTGAGAGATATTTAGAAGCCTTGGTAATAAAACAATCATTCAACGCTTTCAAGACATAAAAACTCGTAGAGTGAAATTACGTCGTAATCAGATTGAATGTCTTAGGCCGTGTTTGGTACAACTTCCACTCCCAGCTTCTCAATCAATTCTCGTGGAGTTGTACCAAACACCCCGATTCTCAAAACCACTAGATTCTGCTTCTCGCCAGGAGCTGTCTCGAAAATAAACTAGCAACAAGAAGCAGCCTCCCAGCAGATTCTCGTGAAAATCCAACCTTCATAAACAAAATACCCCTTGAAGTTGAAGGTTTCTACCAGCAATGCCACTGAGTTACCCCCGCACATCCCACCGCGTGCCCCCAACCCATGACCGTACACACCCCTTTGGCTTCCCATCTCCGCCTTGATTCATCTTGCTCCCGCTTTGGCGATCTCGCGATGGCTTTCAATTGCGCCGCCGCAAGCCCTGGAGTGCACCACCTCAAGCCCCGGAGTGCGCTGCCGCTCGCCCACGAAAGACTCCGAAACCGAAAACCCTAGAGACCATAGTTCCCTGTCTTCTTCACCGTCGCTTCATCTATCGCAGCGTGAACAATGCAAAATTTGCTTATACACAATCAATGGTTGTGCATCAATTTTTTATTTGCCAACAGTTGTACTCCATCATGAAGCGTAAATGCAATGTAACATGGCATTGTGTACAAATACAACGTATATACATTCATATGGTCTAAACAATTTGGAGAAAAATTCTATAATTTGTGTACAAATACATAGGAGAAAGACATAAATACAATTAAAGTATTACAGCCAGGGGTAATATGGTCTATTTGCTTCTAGTCCTCCCTCATATGGTTTTTAGAGCCAACCTATCATCCAAACGCTTTGTGGCGTCCCGTTTTCGGACGGCAAATAGTACCAACCATCTGGTTTCTGGTTTCGGTAGTTTTTCGTTTTGTCGCTTGAATTCTAAAAACTCCAAGCTTCCTCTAAGCTTGCGTTTGTGTTTCAAACCTCCTTTCAAATCCCAAATTCAAAATTCAATTCAAATTCAACCCTTTTAGATTTTGGACCCCTCCCAAAATCTTGCCTCCTTTATTTTGTTGGGCCAAACCATTTTGTCCGACCCACTTATTTTTTCCCTCTCAGGACGCTTTTTCCCTGGCCAAAATTTTTCTTTCCCCTCCTTGTTCTCCCGACCGACTCCCGGCCCACCTCCTCCTGTGCATTTCCCGCCTGCCTCCTTTCCGCTTTCTCCCATTCTTCCGTCGCCCTACCGCCCCCACTTTCTTTCCCACCGCGTCGCTTGGACAGCTCGCCCTTTCCTTTTTCCCTCGGCCCCCTCCCCCTCAGCCTCATCTCCCGAGCGCATCGCCCCCTCTCCCTTGTCCTCTCTGCCCCGGCTGCGTCGTCACCGCCCGGCCTTTTTCTTCTCCCCCTCCCTCTTCTCCGACTCGACCCGCCGGCTCCTCCCGGCCCCCTCCACAGCGCCCCCACTAGCAGAGCACGGCCCCCACCTCCCCACCGCCGCCCCACTCCCCTCCCGAGTGCCGCCACACCCGCTGCCGCCTCCGCCACCGCCGCGTCGCCACCCACACCACCATGATGTCGACGTTGTCTCATCGTCCTCGCCCGGTCCACGCGCCTACTCCACCTGCTCCGCCTGCGTTGCCTTGTCCCGTCGCCGCGCCAGAGCCCCACTCCGTCGCCCATGCCGCCCGCCTGCTCCGCCGGTCGCCATCGCCATCCCCACCTCCCCTCAGCACTGGCTATAAGTAGCCCGGAGCCCCCTACTTCTTCCCCACCCCGCTCCCCAGCTCTGGTATGAACTCCAGCGCAAACTGCCTGATTTTTGCTTCTTCTCCCCCTCCGATCGAAATTCCCCCTTCCACCACCGTCCGCCCCTCGCGCCGCCTCTGCCCAATCGTCGGCGCCAGGAGCACGGTGCCTTCACCCTCTACCTCCCCCAGCCACCGGCCAGGGCTCCCCGCCGCAGTGGATTACCGCCGCCGTGCTCCCCTCCCGCACCACCTCGGCTTCCGTCGCCGGCCTCCTCCCGAGCTTCCCGCCTCCACCGACGGCACGGTAAGATTCCCCGCGCTTCCTTGGTGCTCGTGCACTGCTACCTGCCCGCCCTCCTCCTCCGGCCGCGTCGCCGCCGCTGGCGCTAAGCCCGACCGCCTCGGCCGCCGCCAGCTCCTCCTCGACGCCGCTCCAGCCGCGCCGCCACCTCCCTCAGCCTCCTCTCATGCCCGATCCCATTTTGGCCATCCCCGGTGCCTCTCCAGCCACCGCCGAGCGCCTCCACCCTTCTCCCCTACTCCTCTACCGACTCCTCCCTCTCTCTGTGTATGTCTGACTGGTGGCCCCCTCTCAACACAGTGACAGTGGTTTGGACAGCTGTATTATCTGATGATTTGTCCTCTTAATTGCTGCCAGTAATTGGTGCAAAATCTTGGTCCTTCAGCTATTAATGGTTGAGCTTGAGTTATGACTGTGGTTAAATGCTTCACCAAATCAATGTTTGTTAGGGGATAACAGTGATCTTCAGTGGTGGCCGTTTGTGTATCAGCCAGTGAAATCTTTGTGTGTTGATCTAGTGATTAAAATCTTTGTGCAGTAAAACTCGTGATCCAACTGTTAACCATATGAAAACAATCAAACTTTCAAATGAACAAAGTTCACTAAAATAGTTATACACTAATATTTTAAAAGCGGAACTCTTAATAAAGTAAGTTACAACAATTCGGGAAAATTAAAGTGCATGCTAATAAATTTCGAAACCCCTTCTTTATCCATGTAAAATAATGTCAAGTAATTAATGAAGTTAATTTAATTAATATTTTTCCGCTGATGTTTGAAATTGTGAGTGGTAAGAAATTAATTTGTAAAGTTCCAAAAATAAAATGGGAAACTGTTTAAAAATAATCATACCAATCTCAATGTTTCACTCTGGAAACTTGAATAATAATCTTGCAAATCTTTTGGAATAATTCTTCGTCCAAATATGAATTATTACATCGTTTGTCCCGATCAAAACTTATCAAAAATGATTAAAAATAATTTAAAGTAAAGTTAACCTGGCAAAAATATCCAGTACCCTCTCTTTGTATTAAAAATCCTGAAAGACCTTTAAAAATGGTAATTTATTATCTAAAGCAAAATAAATTATTAAATCTAAAATCACTCATAATTATCTCAAGCATAACTTTGATACTAAAATATACACATCCTTGTGTCAGCATCAATTAAGTTAAAAGATGAAATAATTATCTAAGATGCTTGCCTTTAATTTAAAATACAAATTAAATTTAATGTCTTGCTAAAAGTATAATCTTGCCATCTTCCAAATCCGAAGTTGAGTATCCCTGCATAAGTTCCTCCGACCTTTACCCTCCTTGGTATTTTCCCTCGCGGCGGAGTTTCTCCACCATTTCTCCCTTCGCTCTTTTGGTCATTTGACTTTGTCAAACATCCCTGTTTCGCTAAATCCCTTCTCTCAAGCTCGTCCTTCGCGAACTTATTTAAAGCTCTTGTGTTTTGTTGGTGTTTTGAAGTTCTTTGGATTTATTTGGTTTCTCGATCGTTATCGCGTAATTAGAAATCGAAGCCCAGAAGAAGCAACGACTCGAGAAGGACCAATATTCAAGCAAAGATGCAGACCAAGACTTCAAGACCCCTGGTCAAGAAGGCTCGAGTAAGATCAAGGCCACTGTAAATTAGCCTAGGCGAGTCAATACTTTGATCATTTTGAGCCTATATTTTATGCAAATTATATTCATTTAAATTACCAAAATTACATGCTCTAATTTTGTAATCAAATGTATGTTAAAACTTAAGGTAGTTAAATACTCATTCGATGATTAATTATTTAATATGTCATCCATTGATAAATTGAACATATTATTCCTTGTCACCCTAGTAACTACGTGGTAAATACTAGTTATAGTTTGTACTTAAGCGACATGCTGGCCTTGCTTAAGTACCAGAACATTAAATGTCCCAATCATCATATTTTCAACATGGAAGTGGTTTTGGGTAGTCATTGTGGGTAAATGACTGAACTGGTTGTGTTGGTGTATTTTTGCTCCTCAAAACCCTAATAACTTGCTAAAACCACATGTGGGCAAATGGAATGGTGGTGGGTGCCGTCGGGCACGCGAATGGTTGGTACGTGGTATGAAACGCTCAGTGGATTAAGGACTTAATCTTGTGATAACCTTCTAATATAAAATAGTACAATCACAAGTCTATAATGGTGTCGACCTGGCTGACTAATTTGTGTCCACCATTAGAGTTGCACCACTAGAGTGACCCACGAGTCGTGTCGCTGGCGTAAGCCGTCGTGGACACGGGTCATGTGCTGGCGTAAGCCGCCATGTGGCACAAGAGGGGGTTTGGGGGCATGGTTGACGCAGAGGGGAGAGCGTAACCACTCTCAGATGAAACCTTAGCGGGTGCAATTAACAATGAGGGATGCATTGTAAAGGCCTTGTGGTAATCTCCTCTTGATTCACATATCCAAGGAAACGTGTGTTTATATCAAGACGATTATCTCTTGTGGGTAAAGATGTACAATCTCTGCAGTGAATTAAACTTTTCGAACAGCCATGCCCACTGCCACGGACGGGCATAGGAACTTGCAAGAGTTAGTTCTATTTTAAAAACTTTTGTGGAAGGTATGAAAACCAGGTCGGCTCACCGAGCCTGGGGTTTGGTTTTTCTTGGATCGCCATATCCCAGTGTTGTTAATGTATGGGGGTAATCCCAATCAAAATAAGCATGAAGGTGGAGGTAGCCTCTGCTGTTATTAATTATTGCACAATTAATATCTTTAATAAAATTCAATTTAGTTAAAATGCTAAGTGATAGGACTTTCTAATATTTGTATTTATAAATATTGCTTTACGCAAATAAAAGAACCCAAGCCATCCTTGTTAAGCCTTGCATGTATATTATTGCATCTGTTGTGTTGGCTCACGAGCACGGAAGTTGTGCTCATCCTCGCTCTTTCCCTCAAAACCCTTAAAAGCGGTACCCTGGAGCTTTCGACTACTACGAGGAACCAGAAGCCTTAAGGTCCGGAGCCTTTTGAAGTATAGTTTAGTCTTTAGTCGTTCTAGTCTCACCTCAGTCTAGCTGACTCCGTCGGTACTTGCGTGCATCCTATATTATCTGAGGTTTCGGATAATATCGGGCGTACACGGGTTTCCCCAGTCACTTTCCTGTGGAGAGATGTGCTCACCCCTTTTTCTTCTGTTGTCGCTTCCGCTACTTTTGTGATGTAATTATTTGGCCTGTTCGGCCCTTATTGTAAAATTGTCCCGAAGCGGTCTATATAAACTCTGATGTGTAAATTAATGAATGGTATGGTTTTACGGCATGTATGATTTGATTCAGTGATGTGCCTGTGAGTGCTATCTACCGATCCAGGGAATAGCACAGTACTTTCACAAGGGATTCAAGATTAAAATCCCGGTCCTACACGCTTTCAACATACAGCTCCAGATTCTCAAAGAAGTGGATTCTCAAAGAATCAGGAGCAGAATCTGAAAAATAAGAATCTGGAGCTGTACCAAACAGTGCCTTAGGGCCTGTTTGGTATGGCTCCAACTCCCAGCTTCTTAGTTGGAGTAGGTGGAGCCATGCCAAACGGTCCAGCTCCAACAAAAAATTGAAGTTGGAGTTTGAGAACTGAGCAGTCAGAGTGTATTTTCTCGAGTCGCGAGAAGGTCGCTTCCGCATGGAGCAGTCATCCGGTTACGAAAATACCCCTAAAATTAAGATAAAATTACCCACCAAATGCCATCGAAGATAATGTGAGATCTCATTTATTTTATATCGAAGACATATGTTAGTCTTTGTTATGACCTTTTGTTATGATACTCATCGAATTAGAACATTTGTTATTTCCTTCGTATGTTTGAGTTTATGGATTTTCTCATATACAATCACGTACGAATACAAGTAGGTAAGTACGGATGCTACAGTACGAAAATACCACATGAACAGTAATAAATACGATAAAAATACATGTAAAGTATTTGACACACTACTTACTACTTGGATAAAATTACACGTCTTTCTCACCCAAACCAGAAATTACAGCAACTCCAAGGGTACTCTCGTTATCTTACATAGATCATTCCCATTCATGGAGTGGGAGTTACCTTTTTAACCAAACACCTCCTCAGACTACTCCAACTTCTCAGAGGAGTAGATCCAAGAGTGAAGCTGGAGTTGGAGTTGCAAAAATTTGGAGCAGAGCCATACCAAACAGGGCCTTAGTGGTATATTTTCATTTTATTTTTAATGTTTATGAGTATTTACCATTTAATATTGTATCACTAAATTTGATTTTTTATATATATAGATCGGTACTCACATATTTATGGGCATTTGGGGCACGTTATCCATTAGCGATCTACTAAATTTATTGTATTATACATTTTCAATTTGTTTTCTTTCTATTTATGAATGAATTCAGCATTTCAATGGCAAAATACTGGTAGGTGTACTGTGGGGACCCATATTTCTCCATCCAGATTTCTCTGTGAAAGCATTGTGCTATTCGCTGGATCGGTAAATGGCACTTCACATGCACATTGCTGAATTAAATCATACATGGCGTAGAATCATTCCATTCATTAATTTACACATCAGAGTTTACAAAGACCGCTTCGGGCCAATTTTTACAATAAGGGCCGAACAGGCCAAATGAATACATTACAAAAGATAGTGGAAGCAACAACAAAAGCAAAGGGGGTGAGGGCACATCTCTCCACAAGCAAGTGACTGGGGAGCCCGTGTATGCCCGATATTATCCGAAAACCTCTGACAATATAGGAGGCACACAAGAACCGACAGAGTCAACAAGACTGGGGTGAGACTAGAATAGGTAAGGACTAAACTACGCTTCAATGACTCCTGGATCTTCAGACATCCTGGATCTTCAGACATCTGGATCCTTGTTGCAGTCGACAGCTCCAAGGTTTCTGTTTCTGAGGGTTTGGGGAAAGAGCGAGGATGAGCACAACTACCGTGCTAGCGAGCCAACACAACAGATGCAGTAATATATATATGCAAGGCTTAACAAGGATGGCTCGGGCTCTTTTGTTTGCATAAAGCAACATTAATAAATACAGATATTAGAAAATCCTATCACTTAGCATTTTAACCAAATTGCATTTTTAAAGAGATTAATTGTGCAATAATTAATAACAGCAGAGGCTACCTCCACCTTCATGCTTATTTTTGCTGGTGGTCATGCTCACCTATTACCAACACTGGGTAAGAATACCCAGGGAAAATCCAAATCAAGGGCTAGGTGAGCCCCGCATATTTTTCAACCCATCCACAAAAGTTTTTGAAATAGAACTAACTCTTGTAAGCTCCGCATGCCCGCCTGTGACCGTGGGCACAACTGTTCGAACAGTTTTATTCTCTGTAGGGATTGTACATCTTTACCCACAAGAGATAATCATCTTGATATGTACACACGTTTCCTTTGACTTGTGAATCATGGGGAGATTATCACAAGACCTTTACAAGGCATCCTCGGTATTTGCCACACCCGCTAAGGTTTCACCTGAGTAGGGTTTCGTTCCAGTGGGACCCGACAACCACTTACCTAAACCCCCTCTTGCGCCATGAGACTTACGCTTAGGGTCCCACAAGTCACATTCCCTAACCCGTAGCCTCGTGGGCTCACGGCGAAGGGGAGTCCCCCAATGGTGCAGCTCGTACCGGTGTACACCAATTAGTTAGCTAGGTCGACACCATTATAGACTTGTGGTTATACTGTTTTATAATTGGAGGACATCACAGGATTAAGCCCTTAAGATTATCTGGGCGGTTCATACCACATACCGACCATTCTCGTGCTCGACGGCACCCACCACCCTTCCATCCGCCCAGATGGGGTATTACTAAGTTTTTATGGTTTTAGAGAAGTAGAAAATAAATTATCTCAACCAATTCAGTCATTCTCCCCAATGATTGCCCAAAACAATTGTTATGATTTAAAGGATGATGATTTGGGGTAGTAATATCCCGGTACTTAAATAAGACTAGCATGTTGTTTAAGTACGACCTATAACTAGTAGGTTACCATATATTTACTAGGGTGACAAGGATTTTGGAAGCTCAATTATCAAGGACATGGTATAATAATTATTTAATCATCAAATAGGCATTTAACTACCTTAGAGTGTTTGACATACATTTGCATAGGAAATTAAGCATGCAATTTGATATTTTAAAAGAACATAATTTGCATAGAATGTAGGATCAACGTGATCAAAGTGTTGACTCTGGCTCGACCGGTTGTCACTGAACGTCGGCCTTCGTGGCGGCGTTGTTCGCTGGTTAGGTCAAAGTCATGAGGTTCGGTGCATATGTGTTGCATGATATTTACCGATTTGCTTGTCTATTGTTGTGTAGGTTGCTTGGTGGTCAACGACGGTCAGCGGCGAGGATGATCGGACGAGGCTTGGAGAGCATGACCTTGATCTTACTCAAAGCTAAATAGAGGAGGGAGGTGGCGCACCCCGCTTGAGCAGGGTTCAAATCTTGGTCGGCGTGTTCCAAGTTTCATCTGCAACTTTGCCTTTGCTTGGATCTTGATCCTACTCGAGTTGTCGTTTCTTCTGGACTTCGATTTCTAATTATGCAACAACGATCGAAAAACCAAATAAATCCAAAGAACTCAAAAGACCAATAAAATACAAGAGCCTCAAAAAGATTGCGAAGGACGATCTTGAGAGAAGGGGTTGGGCGACGCTGGTATGTTTGACAGAGTCAAACGACCAGTTAAGCGAAAGGAGGAATGATAGAGAAATTCTGCCGGGAGGGAGGATACAAAGGAGGGTAAGGTCGAAGGGCTTTTGCAGGGATACTCTACTGCGGATTTGAAAGGTAGCAAGATTTTACTCCTACAGGTGAAAAACAATTTAACTGCAAGCTCTACACTAAATCTAGATACATGAGCAACACAATTTCTCAAATGACAAATCAACACCAATCTCAGTTGTCGGATAATACACAACGATTCAATTGCCAGCTACTCAACCGACTACCACGACCTACTGCCACAACGAAATCCAGATTCTACTGCCAACTAATCAATATCGGATTGCTACCGACAATTCAATTGCTGGATCAAAAACCGATTTTTAATTACCGGAACACAAACAGGGAGTTCAAATGCTAACTACACATAATTTCAGTTGACTGCTTACTCAATCCACTGCTAAACAATTTACCGAACTGGAGAAGCAAGAAGCCACACACATAAACAACGATCAATATACTGCTAACAATATCCACTGCCACCAAAGCTTACTGCTACATCAAAATACAAGCTTTCAATCGCCAGACCAAACAACTATTGTCCTAAAGCACCAATTCACAATTACCAGATTACTAAACAGGGTTTCAAATGACATATCACAATTCTCAATTGCCAAGTTATACACAGAGATTCGAATGCCATATTACAATTCTCTAATGCCAGTTCAGAACATAGATTATCATCAATTGTCAGATTATAATAGATTTTCAAATGACAGATTACTCCATTGTCGGATTAGGCACATAATTCAATTGCCAGCTACACAAATATTTCAAATGCCAGACACAAAACACGCATCACTGACAACACTGCCACTGAAGGTCGCCGCTAACAACATCGATGGTGGAGAAGCAATGCACAACCATCACAATTCAAAGTTTAACCACTAAACTTGAGAACACAGATTCGGCATGAGTAATGGTAGTGACGAGGATCTGATAATCCTCATTTTATCTTTTATCTATAATTCTTATGATGGGTAAATATGACGTCACGTAGTCCCCAGAAGTACCACTTATATTTATAAGGGAGAGGCCTACCAAGTGATTGTAAGTTCTCCTACAATCACCCTCATAGTCGTAAGTCTTACTACGACTATGTCATGGTCATAAGTTCTTCTACGACCACTACCTGGTCGTAAGTCCTTCTACGACCATTACACGGTCGTAAGTCCTTCTACGACTATTGTCCAGTCGTAAGTTCTGCTACGACCTGTACCTAGTCGTAAGTCCTTCTACGACTAATATCCAGTCGTAAGTTCTGCTACTACATGTACCTAGTCGTAAGTCCTTCTACGACTATTACCCAGTCGTAAGTTCTACTACGACTTGTACCTAGTCGTAAGTCCTGCTACGACCAAGTCAGCCACGACCACCTTATAATCAATAAAACCTACAAGCGAGTGGGTCCAATTGATTAAGGAATCTAGACGGTCCACATGCACTGTTATTTTGCGCAGTAATAGTGCTTAAATACCCCATTACCTCTGAAAGATAACTGCTAAACGGCGTGAAGGAGCCATTACATCGGTAATTATTGCCATCATGCGCCCATTACTGGCTTGGTTAGGCGCCTCTTCAGCAGGGGAAAACGGCTACTCCTTCACGACTATATAAAGGCATCAATCAGAAGGAAACAGGGAGGCGAAAACAGCCAATCAAGGACAATCAAGGAGAAAGACAAGTACTGTTCTCTGTAATAGTCTTAGTTTCTGGCTTGATTGTTGAGAATACAGTCAATACCACACACACACAGGAGTAGGGTTGTTATTCTCCCCGGAGAAGGCCTGAACCTGTATAAAAATCCCGTGTCAATCTCTCTGCGTGATTTCATCTCTAGGAGACCCCCCGAATCAAACAATCTTTACGTAAGATCGGTTCTAAAACACCGACAGGTAGCAAGAGGAGGCAAAACTTCAGACATCACTCGGGGCTGTCCAGATCATGGCCACTGAGCTGAGAGGGGAAAAAGGTCCACTGGCCAGTGGCTGAGGGGGGCGCTGAGAGGAAGAGAGCACAGAAAGGGAGCAGGGGAGCTTGGGCTCGGGCGACGGCTGCTGGCGGCGATCGATGGGTAGGAAGACGGCGGGGGCTGACAAAAGTGGACAGCCAGCGGGGAGGGGATGCCGAGGGCGGTGGAGTTGGGGCCGGAGCTGCGATGAGGAGGAATTGGCGGCGGAGGGAGTGGTCGGCTGCGGCAGCCACACTACGGCGGCGGCGGCCGGAGGGAGAACGGAGGCACGCACGGGTACTGGGGCAAGGAGGGGAACCTTACCGAGCTATTGGCGGGGCGGCGGAAGCAGCGCGGCACGGGCGACGGCCGAGGGCGACGCGGGAGGGGCACGGCGGCAGCGTGGTCCTCCGACGCGGTGCTGCGGGTGGTGGTCGGGAGCACCGGGACGCCGAGGGTGCTCTGGCGCCGCGATCGGGCCGGCGGTGCGAGGCCGAACGGCGGCGGAAGGGGCTTCGGCCGGAAGGAGGGGAGAAACTCAAAAATAGAAAAGCATGGGAGAAGCTTACTGGGGAGGAGAGGAGCGGGCGTTGGAGAAGCATAGAGGCGCCGGCTATTTATAGCCCGGGGAGGAGGGGAGGAGCCGGGGAAGCTGAAGGAGGCGATGATGTCGGTGGCGGCATGGGCGACGGCGTAGGCGACCATGGCGGTAGTTGGCGAGGACGACGAGACGCGAGCGCTGACCGGGAAACATCACACGGCTTGGACCGGGCGGAAGCGCTGATGGCGGACAAAGCACAGCTTGGACCGGGCGGAGTCGCGCGCGCGGACGGAGGGGACGGCGCCTGACGCCACGGAGGTACGGCGACGGAGTGGGCGGCGACGTGCGGGTGGCAGGGGAACAGGCGCGGAGGAGCAGGTGGTGGAGGTGACTCGGGGGCAGGTGGAGCTGGTGGCGAGGCGACCCGGGGGGGGGCGGAGCGGCAGAGGTGGGGGCGAGAGCTGGCGTTGGTGGGGCGCGCTTGGGGAAGATGGGCTGGGGAAAGCGAGGCCGGGCTGAGCCAGAGGAGAGGGAGGGGAAAGAAGGAGAGGCCGGTGGAGAGTTGGGAGAGAGGGAGACGATGCGGCCGAGGGGAAGAGATAAGGGAGGGGAGAGGCGATGCGGCGACGTGAGAGAGAGATGGGGAAGAGGGGTGAGTCGGGCCGGGCCGGTGGAAAGAAAAGAGGGAGAAAAGAGCGGGCCGGGCCGGGCGGAGGTGGGCTGGGGAAGAAAATTTTGGCCCAGGAGAGAAAAAGGAGATGGGGAGGGAGAAAAATAAGTGGGCCAAAATTGAAAGGCTGGCCCAAAAATAAGAGGGCAAGATTTTGAGAGGGGTTCCAAAATTTGAGAAGATTGAATTAGATTCGAATTTAGAATTCAGAAATTGAATGGAAGTTTGAAACACAAACCCGAGCTTTAGGGGAAGCTTAGAGTTTTGGAAATTCCAGCGACAAAACGAAAAATGACGAAAACCGAAAACCAACGGTAGATACTATTTACCGTCCGAAAACAGGATGTCACATGTACCTTTGATATACTTATCTTGTGCTATAACCTCAACAATAGAACTCTCCTCTATTTTCATCCTGGATTCGCTGCAACCTCATCTTATCCATACTTTCCTCATCTTATCCATACTTTAGGAACGTATATTGTTGCTTTGGCGGGGTGTGACACTTTGACATGTCTATACTTGTACAAACTTGATATTTCAACATTTTAACAAACAAATGTGTGGTATTATTCAACTCTGTTGGTGCCATTTACCTCTGCTGAACTGTAAGAAACTAACAATTATTAGAAAGTTGAACAAAAACGCATTCCTATTTGTTAAAATACACAAAAATATTGCCTACTAACTGCAACTCAAACCATAAGCGCATTAGCCAGATACTCGCTAATTGCAGTCTCACATGGGTTGCGGGTTGCAGCAAGCGAAATCCAAATGCGTACTTCTCAACAGGAAAACACTGTAATCAACCTCCCAAGAAATGCACCTAGAAACTTCGGCCAGTTGACCATCTAATACAACCAACAAAATAAAACTCTGAAAAATTGCATTCGGTAACTTACAATACTGCTAGGAAGTCTTACCCATAAGTGTCGGAGTTTCTGACACGGACGAATAACTTCAACAAGATCAGCTGAGATTCAAGCATGTTAGGTTCTTGCAAACAGAATAAGTTGCTGGAATGAACAAGCCCGGAGCATCCCAAATCCCAGATAATTTTTCGTGAGGCTATTATGGACTTTTTAACTAGAGTTGAAAATATTACTCTTATATCATGCGATCTCCATACAGGCATTACAATTCCACCCCTATTGAGATTATACTATGTGTATTACTAGGTGTAGTATAACTAAATCCTAACTAATCTGAACCATTATATTAAAATAAATGGATGATTCGTATTAAATTGAGTATACAGTAAAATAAATAAAATTTGGACTCCTTGCAACAAGTTTTTCCGATGCATGAGCATCCACCTCCCCGGTCAAGCAAGCAAAATTCAAGGATTCTAACCAATGAGTCCTTCGATCCTCCACCGGACTCTCTTGTAAGTGCAGTTCCCTGAGAAACCTAGAAGTGGCGAGTTACAAATTATGTAAGATGGCTTGGATTAACCAAAAACATTTCTGTAGCAAAACTAAATAGATAGAAGAGAGGTGAAGATAAATTTAGCTTCATACGGCAGAACATAAGTATGAGATCATACTCCCTCCAATTCACAAAAACAAATCGTTTTAGGTCAATGATGCTTATGAATAAATAGAAGACATATTTTAAGTGAAACTGAAAAATGTAAAAAGGGCTGTAGTTGTTAACAAAAAAAGAACAGTGCATGGTTTAAATGCTTAGGGTCCTTTCGGGTGGATCTGGAAGTGTTACTTTTTGTTGAAGGATCTGCAGTACTGTTGTTATTATCGGTGGCATTCCCTAGCCTTATGCAAATAAAACATTGAAGTATTTCCAGACCTCCTTTAAATTGGAATAATATGATATAACTAGCATTAGTGTCTTGCTCATTTTTCCAAAGTCTTGGTGATTACACCTTGTTATATGACATTTAAAGTTATCGCATAGTCCACATATGTAATTTACAGTTACCGGTAAAAGAACCTTCAAGTATTCCATAGTCCACATATGTCATTTAAAATTAGGGAAATGCTCGTAGCCAAACGTTCAACGGGAGAGACAAAATATCGAATGCCTAATCCAAATCACCTGTAACACCCCCGTTTTCGAACGGTGAATAGTGTCTACTTCTCGTCTTCTATATTTGATTCGCAATTCAATCAGCGGTATTTTCGAAAAGATTGTAAGTTGCTTTCAAGCTCGAGTTTGTGTTTCAAATGTTTTGGCACTTTCAAATTTTCAAATTTGAGCTGTAGCTCCTCTTTTCGGTTTTGGGGCCTTAACCCAATCCAGCAAACCCCTCCTCCCCCTTGGGCTCAGCCCATTCCTTCCTCAGCCGGCCGGCCCCATTTTTCCTAGCACTGCTTGTGCTTCTGGCCCGCTCTGCCTCCCCTCTGGCTTCGGCCCGACCTCCCTCCTTCCCCAGAGCTGGCTCGGCCCAGCCTCTCTCCCACCCGAGCCAGCTTCTCTCCCTCTCTCTCCCAGCGCCGCACTCCTCTCTCTCCCCTGCGGCGTCAACGCCAACTCCTGTCGCCTCCGTCTGTCGCCATCAACTCCGCCCAACCCCCGTCCCCGTCCTCCGGCTGTCCCAGCACCACCAGCCCCTGCGACGGCCATCCCGTGCCCATGCCGCTGCCCCAACTGCTCCAATGTGCGCGCAGGAGCCATACCGAGCTCCTCGGGACTCGGCGTTGCCCGGCCTCTCTCCTTTCGGCCCTCCCCTTTTCGGTCGCCTACAAGAACCCAGAGCACCCCTTCTACCTCCCCGCTCCATTCCCTTGCTCCCAGGTAAGCGCTAGTGCTTTTGCCGAGCTCCCCCCTTTTTCAGCCGAGCCGCTCCACCACCGATCTCTCCCCTCCGGCGAGCTCCCGGCGCCGCCACCCCGTCACCGTGCGCCACCACCACCCAGGAGTGCTCCTCTCCAACCCCGAAGCCTCCGGACCACCGTAGCTCCGGATCGGCTTCATCTTCCCCGCTCCCGGCCGCCTCTCTCTCCGCCGCCGATCTCCCCGCACCGGCCAGCTCCCCCACCATTGTTGGCCAGGTGAGCTACGGAGGACCTCACCGACGCCAGGCTCCCCACTTCTCCAAAGCGCCGCGCTGGTCATCTTCCCGCCTCCGCCGAGCTCCGCCGCCGCCTCCTTCACCAGCGTTGCGCTCTGGCCAAACTCGCGCCGCCACCTCGCCACCGGGACCGCCTCACCGAGGGGAACCCATTTTGGGTAACCCCCGGCGCCGCTGCCCCTCCCTCTGTCGGCGACGAGCCGCGCCACCCCCGGCTTCTCCTTCGGCCCGCGCGTTGTCGGACGCCACGGTCACTGTAGCTGGGTTATTGCCGGCAATTACTGTTTGTGTTAAGGGTTAATCCCGGTTTAGTCGGCGCTAATCCCCCCTCTGTGACGCCGACTGGTGGGACCGGCAGTTCGGTTAGAACACCGGGTTAACTGAGATTTCCAGCTGAGAATGACAAGTGGGCCCGAGGCACTATTCCGTAGACCCGTGCACCCGTGGACTCGGTGCGCGCGTGCTGGCCTTCGGCCCACGCCACAGTGCGCGTGCACCGGCACCCCTGTGCAAGCCCTCCACGTGTCGGCTCCACGATTTTCCAGCCATTTCTGATTTTCTATTCAATTGCAAATCCTGTTTAAAACTTCAAAAATCCAAATCTCCCTCATTATAGCTTCAAAAATTATGAATCTTTTTCCTAAAATTTTCTAAAATCAAGATCTTGCTAATGGCATTGGTCTTATTTAAATTGGAGTTTATTTGCTTGATGATTTATATTTATTTGCTCTCTTTTGCTATTGTGTCTTTTCCGGTACATGCGTCCGAGTAGGGTTCGAAGAAGCGGAAGGCCCCCACCTCGGACAAGCTCAAGAAGACCTAGATCCCTCTACCTATAACCAAGGCGAGTTAACACTTTGATCATATTGATCCCACATTTTATGCAAATTATATTCTGTTAAAGTATCAAATTGCATGCTTTAATTTTTATGCAAACATATGTCAAACACTCTAAGGTAGTTAAATGCCTACTTGTTGATTAATAAATTATTATTCCATTCCCTTAAAAATTGAACTTCCAATACCCTTGTCACCCTAGTAAATATCTGGTAACCTACTAGTTATAGGTGGTACTTAAACGCCATGCTAGACTTGTTTAGGTACCGGGGTACTACCTACCCCAAATCATCATCCTTTAATCATCATCAATTGTTTTGGGAAGTCATTGGGGAGAATGACTGAAATGGTTGGATAATTTGTTTTATACTCCTCCAAAACTCTAAAAATTTGCTAATACCCATCTGGGCGGATGGTAAGCTGGAGGGTATATGGTTGGGTGCTAATGTAGCCCAGGATATTTTTGTGAATGGCATGTGGTAAGAACCGCCCAGATGATCTTAAGGACTTCATCCTGTGATGACCTTCTATTGCAAAACCGTACAGCCACAAGTCTATAATGGTGTCGACCTGGCTAACTAATTGGTGTTCTTCGGTACGAGCTGCACCATTGGAGGGGCATCCCATCACCGTGAGCCCACGAGGCTACGGGTTGGGGTATGCGACTTGCGGAACCTAGGCGTAAGTCGATGGCGCAAGAGGGTCCAGGCGTAGTGGTTGTCGTCCCACGGAGCTAAACCCCGCCAGTGAAACCTTAGCGGGTGCGGTAAATATCGAGGGATGCCTTGTAAAGGCCTTGTGATAATCTCCCCTTGATTCACATGTCTAAGGAAACGTGTGTACATATCAAGACGATTATCTCTTGTGGGTAAAGATGTGCAATCTCTGCAGAGAATAAAAATTGTTCGAAGCAGTAGTGCTTACGGTCAAGGGCGTGCAAAGGAACTTACTAGATATAGTTCTATTTCAAAAACTTTTGTGGGTGGGATGAAAAATGTGGGGCTCACCTAGCCTTGAATTTGATTTTCCCCGGTATTCTTACCGGTCTTTGGTAATAGGTGGGTATGACCACCACAAGAAAAAGAAGCATGAGACAGAGTTTCCGATGGAGGGAATCTCTGTTGTTATTACTTATTGCATAATCACTTTAAAAATGCAAATTTGGTTCAAATGCTAAAAGATAGGACTTTCTAATAATCGTATTTATAAATGTTGCTTCACGCAAAAATAAAAGAACCCGAGCCTTCCTTGTTAAACTGTGCATGAATATTATTGCATCTGTTGTGTCGGCCATGAGCACGGTAGTTGTGCTCACCTCGCCTCCCAAAACCCTTGGATGATCCGACCAAGGAGACTATGCATATTATGAGGATCCGTGGCCGATGGACAAGGATGCGATGAAGAGTAGTCTAGTTCTCAGTAGTTTAGATCTCGCTCGCCTAGTAGACTTGTTGGTACTTGTGTATAACTAATATTATCCGGGCTTTTGATAATATTAGTCATACCTAAAACACCCATTGCTGTGGAGAGATGTGCCCCATCCCCTTTGCTTCCGCTGTAGCCACGATCTTTTGTGATGTAATACATTTTATTCGACGGCCCATTCGTAAAAACTTGACCGACGCGGTCTATGTTACCTTGATGTCTGTAATATATGTGTTGGTCTTATTTCACGCTTGTATGAGACGATACAAGAATGACCCGTGAGTGCTACCTCGATCCAGGAGTAGTACATGGTTTCACAGAGGATTCGGGTTTACGAAATCCGGGTCCGACAGAGCTGGTATCAGAGCATACGACCGTAGGAGTCTTAGTTAGACTGGTCGAGCCTAAGGACTTGAGTTCTATTTTCAAAACCTAAGAAAAACTTTTGCAAAAATATAAAATATTATTGCTTTACTCATCACTCTTAGTTCTGTACTTACCCGTATTTTCTTTTGTTTACTGACTTGTCTCTTGTTTCAAAATTTGTAGATGGCTGCCCCTTCGTCTGATGGACCCTGGGACTACTACTCCCACGCAGAGCACGAAGGGCAGTATGTGGATCTCCTTCGTCAGCTGATGCAGTATCTTGGGTTCACCCGTCCTCCTCTCTACAGAGGCCGGACGACGAGGATCTTGGACCGCGAGTCTTGGACCGTGGAGGTTTTCCTCTACGCCAGGACCGGCGAGTTCAACCCCCACACCTTCCAGGCGACGCTACCGCCACACCGCCACGACGCGATCCAGACGCCGTTGCTCGTCGCCAAAGACTACCCTTTGTCTTGGCTATACGAGGATCTCTTGTTGAGGTCCCCCTTCTGCTTCTTCCCGTATCTCCCTGACGGAGAGCAGACCCCGGAGGTCTTCGACGCCAGGGACAACGACCCTCGCTTGGCCCAACAGGTCCAGCTTACTCAGGCCATGACGGGGACTATCAACGCCGCCATGGAGGAGGTGGCCCAGCTCCGGATGTTACTCACTGGTAGTTATGCCCACTCCGACACCCTCCGCAACAACCTGGTCAGGACCGACGAGGCCCACTCCGCTGTCGTCCAAGAGAGGGACGCCGCTCTCGCAGAGTTGGCGCGTCTCACTACCACCACCGTGGTCCCAGCTCCAGCCGCCGCCCGATTCGGCCTTGGCTCCAGCTCGATTCGCCACCACGCCGCGCTCGGCGTCGGGACACTCGGATCGGCCCCTCCGGCTCGACGAGGAGGACAAAGACGCATGAGTGTGCGACGCCTCAGTCCGCCGCTCCGCATCATCATCGGAGAGTCCAGCCGTGGACGCAGCCGCTCCCGCTCCCGCTCCCGCTCCCGATCGCCCAGCATCGGTAGCGACCGCTCCCGCTCTACCGCCGCCCTTGGCGAGAGCCGCTCCGTTCCGCTTCTCCGGCAATCAGCAGCGGCTGCGGCGCCAACACCGTAGGTGGAGTAGTCAGGCTTAGAATAGGTTAGCTAGCAGTGCTTGCTAGGCAGTCTTTTGGTTGCAAGCACTCTTTGCTCTTTTCTTTTGTATACGAATGTTTGTACCTGGCATCATGGCTTAGCATGGCCTATATGCTGTGTTCTAAAGTCATGTAATGTTTAACCCCTTATTGTAATGCAGTCATTATGGACCTTGTGTTGTATTTATTCGATCTTGCTTCAGTTTGAGTTTCTTTATGCTGTTCTAGAGGGCTAACCAACCCTCGTATAACCCCTCTTTAGCTCTAAACCTCAGTTTTTCTTCAGATGCCTCCCAGAAGAGCTGCTGCTCCCGCCCGCGGAACCTTCGCAAGAGGTCGTGGAAGAGGCCGTGGAAATGGCCAAGGTCGTGGCCAAGAGCAGAACCTGCCACCGCCACCACCAGCAAACCCGACCATGGCCCAAGTGTTGTTGCAGCAAACTCAGATTCTGCAAGCCCTGTTAAGCAGTCAGCAGGCCGGACCCGCCGGACGCACTTCAAAACTCGTAGACTTTCTTCGCACTAGGCCACTTACCTTTGCAGCGGTAAGTGAGCCTCTTGAAGCAGAAGACTGGCTCCGTGATACAGAGAAGAAGCTCCGGTTAGCCCGTTGCTCCGAAGAAGATAGGGTGGACTTTGCCACCCACCAGCTCAAAGGAGCCGCTGCTGCATGGTGGGATAATTACCTTGCCACGGACACACTGACAAAGACAAAGAATGTAAGAAGAAGAAGAGGAAGTCGAGCGGACATAGCATCATCTTCAGCAGGAATCACCAAACCTCGCTACCATCAAGAGGTAAATGAAATACCCCAAGAGGGAGCTGAAACTGATTGGCAGCCAATTCCGTGGGCTGAATTCAAGACAGCCTTTAGAGCAAACTTTGTACCAGCTGGCACGATGAGGTTGAAGAAAAACGAATTCAGGACTCTTAAGCAAGGCAACCTATCAGTGAATGAGTACCTCACTAAGTTCAATCAGCTCGCTCGCTATGCCCCCAGTGACATAGCAAATGAAGAAGAAAAGATCGACCGCTTTATTGAAGGTATGCGTGAGGAGATGAGAGGCCAACTCATTCTTCATGACTACTCCAGCTTCCACCACCTCATCAACAAGGCCCTGGTGCTGCAGAATGAGAAGAGGACCGCAGAAGCTAGCCGCAAGCGCAAGCTAGCCTTTCAGAGGCCACAGGGCAGCTATCCTCAGAGGACCCCTTTCCAAGGCAGTTCTTCCTTCAGACCCCGCCGTGCCACGTAAGATCGCAGCCGCCGCGTGACTAAGGAAGCGGTTTCCACAACCTTCGCCCCACTGGGCCACCTGCCGCAGTCAATCCTGCAGCTGACCTCCGTTGCTTTAGTTGTGGAGAGAAGGGGCATTTCGCCAATAGGTGCCCTCATCGTCAGAATACCGCTGCAAAGACTAAACCAGGAGCTGCCCCAGCACTAGGCCAAGGATCTGGCCAAAGCAAGAGTCTCCAGTCATCTCAAGCCTCAAGGTCTACTCCGACAACGAGTCGTGGCCGGGTGAACCACGTCACAGCAGAGGAGGCCCAGGAAGCCTCAGGAGTGCTAATGGGTACGTTCTATGTTAATTCAGTACCTGCGCAAGTTTTGTTTGATTCTGGAGCTTCGCACTCTTTTGTTTCAAAGAAGTTTGTTGAAAGGCTTAAGTTGCCAACCTTTAAGTTAAAGAAACCTGTGGTGCTAAGTTCACCCGGGGGATCTCTCTTTGCTACCTCAGTCAGCCCCAAAGTAGAGATTTCTTTGGAAAACTCTGGATTCCTAGCAACCCTTCTTGTGCTAGAGTCCCAAACTCTGGATATCATACTAGGGATGGATTGGTTGGCCATATACCATGGATTATTAGACTGTGCCAATAGAAAAGTGGTGCTCACCAAGATCCCAGGGATCGTAATAGAAGTTAGTGTGGATCGTTCCCCCCCTTCTGTTTTCTTGGTCCACCACTTGGAGGAGTTGTCCCTAGAGACAACACCCGTAGTCCAAGCTTATCCCGATGTCTTTCCAGAAGAATTGCCAGGCATGCCTCCAGATAGAGATGTTGAGTTTGTAATCAACTTGAAGCCGTGAATGCCCAATTGCCAAGAGACCTTATCGGATGACCGTCGATTTAACCGAAGAACTCAAGACCCAAACCAAGATCTGCAGGAAAAAGGATTTATCAAACCTAGTTCTTCACCCTGGGGTTCACCAGTGCTCTTTGTAAGGAAGAAGGATGGCTCCGCCAGACTGTGTGTGGATTACAGGGGACTAAATGATGTTACGATTAAAAACAAGTACCCCTTGCCCCGCATTGACGACCTGTTTGATCAGTTATCAGGAGCCGCAGTTTTCTCCAAAATAGACCTAAGATCTGGGTACCATCAACTCAAGATAAGAAATGAGGATATTCCTAAGACGGCTTTTACCACTCGGTATGGCCTGTTTGAGTTCACGGTAATACCGTTTGGATTAACCAATGCACCGGCTTACTTCATGAACCTCATGAATAAAGTATTCATGGAATACCTAGACAAGTTTGTGGTCCTATTTATAGACGACATCTTGATCTACTCTAGGACTCAAGAAGAGCATGCCCATCATCTGCGATTGGTCCTAGATATGCCGAGGATCACCGACTTTTGCTAAGTTCAAGAATGTGACTTTTGGCTTCGTAAGATCGGGCCTCGGGCACATTGTATCCGCAGGAGGAATTGCTGTAGACCCATCCAAAGTAGAAGTTGTAACTGAATGGAAGCAGCCTGCATCAGTTTCAGAAGTGCGTAGTTTTCTTGGTTTGGCCGGATACTACAGACGATTCATAGAAGGGTTCTCAAAGATCTCCAAGCCGATGACCCAACTGCTGAAAAAGGAAAAGAAGTATGATTGGACCGAAGCTTGTGAGAAGAGTTTCCAGGAATTAAAGAAGAAATTGACTTCGCACTGTGCTTGTTCTACCGCATACATCGGGACTTCAAGTCTATTGTGACGCCTCGCGCCAAGGGCTTGGATGTGTCCTCATGCAAGGAGGAAAAGTTGTAGCCTATGCATCCAGACAACTCCGCTCTCATGAAGACAACTACCCAACTCATGATTTGGAGTTAGCAGCAGTGGTGCATGCCCTAAAAATCTGGCGGCATTACTTAATTGGAAATCATTGTAATATTTACACTGACCATAAGAGTCTCAAGTACATCTTCACTCAATCAGATCTCAACCTTCGGCAAAGAAGATGGCTAGAGCTAATAAAGGATTATAATTTGGATATTCATTACCATCCTGGAAAGGCTAATGTGGTCGCTGACGCATTGAGCCGCAAGCCCTACTGCAATAATGTCTTGGTTCAAGAGCAGCAGCCTGAGCTCCACAAGGAATTTGAAAAGCTCAACCTTTGGTTGATAGAACAAGGTGCCACGGATGCTGTGGAAGCACATCCAACTCTAGAAGAGCAGATCAAGACCGCCCAACTAGGACATTCTGGAGTCCAGAGGTTCAAGCAACTCATGGCAGAAGGAAAGGCCCCGAAGTTGATTGAAGATCCGCAAGGAATCCTATGGTTTGAGAGACGCCTCCTGGTTCCCCACCAGAAGGAACTCAAGGACCTGATTCTGAAAGAAGCCCACAGCTCGGGATATACTCTGCACCCGGGCAGCACCAAGATGTATCAAGACTTGAAAACTTTGTATTGGTGGCCGCGAATGAAAAGAGACATAGCAGAGTATGTAGCTTGTTGTGATGTATGCCAGCGAGTCAAAGCCGAACATCAAAGGCCAGCAGGATTGCTTCAACCACTACAAATACCCCAGTGGAAATGGGAAGAAATCGGAATGGATTTCATTACAGGATTGCCACGAACCAAATCTGGATATGATTCAGTGTGGGTCATAGTGGATAGATTGACTAAGGTGGCTCATTTCATCCCGGTAAAGACAACTTTCAAAGGGGACAAATTGGCCGAGTTATATGTAGCTCGCATTGTATGCTTGCATGGAGTACCTAAGACGATAGTCTCAGATCGAGGTTCTCAATTCACCTCGCATTTCTGGGCTAGTTTGCATGATGCCCTTGGAACGCACCTTGCCTTCAGTACAGCTTACCACCCTCAGACCGATGGTCAAACAGAAAGAACAAACCAAATTCTTGAAGACATGCTTCGAGCTTGTGCTTTGGAGTTTACCGTAGACTGGGAAAAGTGTCTACCATATGCCGAGTTTGCATATAACAACAGCTATCAGTCTAGTCTGAAAATGTCCCCGTTTGAAGCACTCTATGGAAGAAAATGCAGAACCCCTCTGCATTGGTCAGAATCAGGTGAAGGATACATCTTCGGACCAGATACCCTCAAGCAGGCAGAAGAGAAAGTTCGATTGATCAGAGACCGTCTTCAAGCAGCTCAGGCTCGACAGAAGAATTATGCTGACAAACGACGCAGGAAATTGAACTTTGAAGTGGGAGATAATGTATATCTCAAGGTTTCCCCACTCCGTGGAACTCAAAGGTTTAAAGTAAAAGGGAAGCTCGCGCCAAGATACATAGGCCCGTTCCCGATTACTGCCAAGCGAGGAGAAGTTGCATATCTGTTAGAACTACCGGAGAATTTATCAGACGTGCACAATGTGTTTCACATCTCCCAGCTTAAGAAATGCCTTAGGGTACCTGAAGAGCAAACCCCAGTTGAAGCCATCGCCCTTCAGAAAGATCTGACCTACTCAGAACATCCGGTCAAGATCCTAGACATCATCGAGAAGCAAACAAGACGCCGAACTATCCGACTATGTAAAGTCCAATGGAGCAACCACACTGCAAGAGAAGCCACCTGGGAGCGCGAAGACCAGTTGAAGCAGGACTTCCCGTACCTATTTCCGGAGTAGCTCGAACCTCGGGGTCGAGATTCCGTTTAAGGTGGGTAGGTTTGTAACACCCCCGTTTTCGAACGATGAATAGTGTCTACTTCTCGTCTTCTATATTTGATTCGCAGTTCAATCAGCGATATTTTCGAAAAGATTGTAAGTTGCTTTCAAGCTCGAGTTTGTGTTTCAAATGTTTTGGCACTTTCAAATTTTCAAATTCGAGCTGTAGCTCCTCTTTTTGGTTTTGGGGCCTTAACCCAATCCAGCAAACCCCTCCTCCCCCTTGGGCTCAGCCCATTCCTTCCTCAGCCGGCCGGCCCCATTTTTCCTAGCACTGCTTGTGCTTCTGGCCCGCTCTGCCTCCCCTCTGGCTTCGGCCCGACCTCCCTCCTTCCCCAGAGCTGGCTCGGCCCAGCCTCTCTCCCACCCGAGCCAGCTTCTCTCCCTCTCTCTCCCAGCGCCGCACTCCTCTCTCTCCCCTGCGGCGTCAACGCCAACTCCTGTCGCCTCCGTCTGTCGCCATCAACTCCGCCCAACCCCCGTCCCCCTCCTCCGGCTGTCCCAGCACCACCAGCCCCTGCGACGGCCATCCCGTGCCCATGCCGCTGCCCCAACTGCTCCAACGTGCGCGCAGGAGCCATACCGAGCTCCTCGGGACTCGGCGTTGCCCGGCCTCTCTCCTTTCGGCCCTCCCCTTTTCGGTCGCCTACAAGAACCCAGAGCACCCCTTCTACCTCCCCGCTCCATTCCCTTGCTCCCAGGTAAGCGCCAGTGCTTTTGCCGAGCTCCCCCCTTTTTCAGCCGAGCCGCTCCACCACCGATCTCTCCCCTCCGGCGAGCTCTCGGCGCCGCCACCCCGTCACCGTGCGCCACCACCACCCAGGAGTGCTCCTCTCCAACCCCGAAGCCTCCGGACCACCGTAGCTCCGGATCAGCTTCATCTTCCCCGCTCCCGGCCGCCTCTCTCTCCGCCGCCGATCTCCCCGCATCGGCCAGCTCCCGCCGCCATTGTTGGCCAGGTGAGCTACGGAGGACCTCACCGACGCTGTGCTCCCCCACTTCTCCGAAGCGCCGCGCCTGGTCATCTTCCCCGCTCCCGGCCGAGCTCCCGCCGCCGCCTCCTTCAGCCGCGCCGCCGCTCCGGCCAAACTCCGGCGCCGCCACCCCCGTCACCGGGACCGCCTCACCGAGGGGAACCCATTTTGGGTAACCCCCAGCGCCACTGCCCCTCCCTCCGCCGGCGACGAGCCGCGCCACCCCCGGCTTCTCCTTCGGCCCGCGCGTTGTCGGACGCCACGGCCATCAGAGTCGGGTTATTGCCGCAATTCTCGTTTGTGTTAAGGGTTAATCCCGGTTTAGTCGGCGCTAATCCCCCCTCTGTGACGCCGACTGGTGGGACCGGCAGTTCGGTTAAAACACCGGTTAACTGAGATTTCCAGCTGAGAATGACAAGTGGGCGAGGCACTATTAGTGAACCGTGCACCGTGGACTCATACGCGTCTTGGCCTTCGCCCACGCCACGATCTTGCGTGCTGCACGGCACCTGTGCAAGCCCGCCACGTGTCGGCTCCACGATTTTCCAGCCATTTCTGATTTTCTATTCAATTGCAAATCCTGTTTAAAACTTCAAAATTCCATAACTCCCTCATTATAGCTTCAAAAATTATGAATCTTTTTCCTAAAATTTTCTAAAATCAAGATCTTGCTAATGGCACTGGTCTTATTTAAATTGGAGTTTATTTGCTTGGTGATTTATATTTATTTGCTCTCTTTTGCTATTGTGTCTTTTCCGGTACGTGCGTCCGAGTAGGGTTCGAAGAAGCGGAAGGCCCCCACCTCGGACAAGCTCAAGAAGACCTAGATCCCTCTACCTATAACCAAGGTGAGTTAACACTTTGATCATATTGATCCCACATTTTATGCAAATTATATTCTGTTAAAGTATCAAATTGCATGCTTTAATTTTTATGCAAACATATGTCAAACACTCTAAGGTAGTTAAATGCCTACTTGTTGATTAATAAATTATTATTCCATTCCCTTGAAAATTGAACTTCCAATACCCTTGTCACCCTAGTAAATATCTGGTAACCTACTAGTTATAGGTCGTACTTAAACGCCATGCTAGACTTGTTTAGGTACCGGGGTACTACCTACCCCAAATCATCATCCTTTAATCATCATCAATTGTTTTGGGCAGTCATTGGGGAGAATGACTGAAATGGTTGGATAATTTATTTTATACTCCTCCAAAACTCTAAAAATTTGCTAATACCCATCTGGGCGGGTGGTAAGCTGGAGGGTATATGGTTGGGTGCTAATGTAGCCTAGGATATTTTTGTGAATGGCATGTGGTAAGAACCGCCCAGATGATCTTAAGGACTTCATCCTGTGATGACCTCCTATTGCAAAACCGTACAGCCACAAGTCTATAATGGTGTCGACCTGGCTAACTAATTGGTATTCTTCGGTACGAGCTGCACCATTGGAGGGGCATCCCATCACCGTGAGCCCACGAGGCTACGGGTTGGGGTATGCGACTTGCGGAACCTAGGCGTAAGTCGTATGGCGCAAGAAGGGGTCTGGGCGTAGTGGTTGTCGGGTCCCACGGGAACGAAACCCCGCTCAGGTGAAACCTTAGCGGGTGCGGCAAATATCGAGGGATGCCTTGTAAAGGCCTTGTGATAATCTCCCCTTGATTCACATGTCCAAGGAAACGTGTGTACGTATCAAGACGATTATCTCTTGTGGGTAAAGATGTGCAATCTCTGCAGAGAATAAAAACTGTTCGAACAGCCGTGCCCACGGTCAAGGGCGGGCAAAGGAACTTACTAGATATAGTTCTATTTCAAAAACTTTTGTGGGTGGGATGAAAAATGTGCGGGGCTCACCTAGCCTTGAATTTGATTTTCCCTGGGTATTCTTACCCGGTGCTGGTAATAGGTGGGTATGACCACCACAAGAAAAAGAAGCATGAGACAGAGTTTCCGATGGAGGGAATCTCTGCTGTTATTACTTATTGCATAATCACTTTAAAAATGCTAATTTGGTTAAAATGCTAAAAGATAGGACTTTCTAATAATCGTATTTATAAATGTTGCTTCACGCAAATAAAAGAACCCGAGCCTTCCTTGTTAAACTGTGCATGAATATTATTGCATCTGTTGTGTCGGCTCGCGAGCACGGTAGTTGTGCTCACCCTCGCTCTCCCCAAAACCCTTCAGATGATCTGGACCAAGGAGACTATGCATATTATGAGGATCCAGAAGCCGATGGACAAGGATGCGATGAAGAGTAGTCTAGTTCTGTAGTTTAAATCTCGCCTCAGTCTAGTAGACTTGTTGGTACTTGTGTATAACTAATATTATCTGGGCTTTCGGATAATATTAGTCATACACAAAACACCCCAGTCGCTGCCTGTGGAGAGATGTGCCCCATCCCCTTTTGCTTCCGCTGTAGCCACGATCTTTTGTGATGTAACACATTTGGCCTGACGGCCCTTCTGTAAAAACTTGACCCGACGCGGTCTATGTTACCTTGACTGTCTGTAATATATGTGTTGGTCTTATTTGACGCTTGTATGAGACGATACAGTAATGTCCCTGTGAGTGCTACCTACTGATCCAGGGAGTAGTACATGGTTTCACAGAGGATTCGGGTTTACGAAATCCGGGTCCGACATCACCTAACACAACAGCCACTCATTTCTCTCATGCCTGAGTCCTCGGTCCTTCTGCATCCTCTCTCGATGAAGTGTTGTTGCTATTCGTCGCCATTCGGGTACGATTTGTTGCAAATGTTTGCGCAATTTGTTGCAACATTTGGTTCGAAATGTTGCATTGAGCATTTTTTTTTATTGCTGCGATGTTGTTGCGGCAAGAGGTATTTTTTTTATTGCAATAGTATTTTTGATTTGTTGCATAAGAGTAAACTTTTTGTTGCAGGCCTTCATCATTTGATTATTGCATCATTGTTCCAAAAAATATTACAACAATTATTTTTGGATATTTTCACTGTTATTTTTAAATATTGCAATGTCGTAACATTGAAATTTGTTTGTTTGGGATATTTGAGCTAGTTTTTAAAAGCGCGGCTAGGCTGTATACGGATGGTTTCATGTAATTTCGGTGAGAATACGATATTTGTCCAAAATTTTCTTATCATTGTATTTGCTTCCTTAAAATTACCGGTAAAAGAACCTTCAAGAATTCCAGTTACCTAAATGCAAGACTACCAAAACTTTAGTTTGTAATCCAAGCAAGTTTCTCTATCATTTCTATATATAAAAAAAAGCCTTTAATCGAATACGTAAGAAGATAGGCTACCAAGTATATGCATGACTGTACGTGAAATATTTTCGTTCCCCCAACTGTGGCTGGCGCTTAATTAAGAAAAAGAATGTCTTTCAAAAAAAATTAAGGGAAAAAACCCAGAAGGGTTGCTTAAATCAACTCGCTTACTCGATGAAAAAGTTATCTCGCCCTCTTTGTAAGCTACGGAAATTAACCTTTTTTTATTTTTTTTTGAACGAAGGGAGTTGACTAGTTAATACGAAGGTATGAGCGCAGTCCATTTCACAATTTAGAATTGATGACGTTACATTGGGATGGTGTCGATGTGATGCTCTCACGCGCACCACACGCATCCAAAAGAAACTGAAATAAACAAGTGGCTAGTCAGCCGTCTGAGCTTTTCGCTTGACTTCATTTATGCTCCACATTGGTTTCTGCACTAAATCCCATTGGTTTCGACACTAAATCCCTTGTTTGCACCAAATGCACGATGGTTCCAATTTGGTTAAGTTCCATGGCTTGGTCGGTCCCCATTGGAGTCAACTTTGGAGTGCACCCGAGAGCGGAGTTGGCCATCGGCCGTTGTGGCAATTTCACGAGGTCTAGAATCAAAAGTCTATGAAAAATGACAGTAATCAATACATGCATAATATGTTCAGCCCAAGAACAGCTGTGCCGATCGGATGATGAACCACAGAGGTTCTGATCTGAGCCGATCTTTCGATGAGAAGGTAAATTCGGTTGAAGTCGCTCAACTCTCACGATCTGGCTACGAACTCGCAAGGCCCGAACCACGCAATCGCTGAACTGCTCGACAAGTTATTATCAACCATACACGAATACCCGAATGACCTGATCACGAATATCAATCCCTACATACACCTAAGAAACACGCAAGAACAAGGTGAAGCGCAATCTGATGTATTGCAAATATTGATGAAAGTACTGATAAAGTGGGATTCCGAATAAGAATCTTGACCGGGTGGTCTAGTCGACATACGCAAAAGATACAAGTTGCAACGAAAGCGAACTAAACATAAACAAAATCCGAATTCTAGCAAAGGGAGGCGGTGGCTCCTATATGGGGAGACGACTAGGGGTGGCGGCCAGGGAAGTGGACGCACATCCCTAGGGTTACAAGGCCCATGGGCCTAAGTAGAGGTGGCGTAGGATCCTTTTGACTTGGGCTCAGAAATAGTATTGGATTGTTTTGGCGATTGCGGCATGCTCAGAATGAATTTGGAGGTGGGGCCGAATCCGTTAGAAAGAGGGCGAGATAAGCTTTCTATCAATTACTCGTGGAGTTCTAACGGACTCCGTATGCGAAAGTTATGCACGTTTGAAGTCGGTGATGTCTCTAGAGGCCGAATTGGATTCCAAAACGTGTCCAGCTCGAACTCTTGCTTGGCTTGACAAAAAATGATGTGGTGATGTACAAATATATATTTTCATCATTAGGTAGCATCATATAGTTCATATAATATAAAAACACTCCTAAAAACAAGCTTATCTAATAATTTAAGTGAAATGTACGATCTCTTGTAATTCGAATAGCAAGCATTTCAAATATAGTTGTATTCGTAGGGATCATATCCTCATCACCTAAGGCTTAGGCCGTGGCTGGGTGCTAAAACTCTTCTTCATTGTCTCACACCATACACACCCACTGGGAGCTGTGGTGTTTTATGAAGTTTGTAAGAAAAAGGTCCTGCAGAAAATTGAGCTAGATAAACGTGAGCTAGGCTACTGTGTTAATTTTCTTGAGCCGGAGATCCAAAGTGTCACCGGTTGAACTATCCAAAGAGGCTCCTACTAGCATACTAAGTATTTTGTTAATTAGAGAATGCAAATTTGAACTGTTGGTGTTAAACCATTTCTTGTCCTTGTGAAATACTACTCCTAATAAATTCCTTGTGAAATACTACTCCTAAAAAATTCATTGGGAAATACTAATCCTAATAAAACCAGAAAAAAAAATAGATGGAAAGAACGCATGCAGTTGTACGTCTCGGCATTATGCATGAATGTGTGCTCGAATGTTTTTCCGTACATTCACATCCTTGCTGACTAGGACTCGTAGATCATCGTTATATCTACATTTTCTACGGACTATCTTGCGTTGGTAGTTTAGAAATATTTCGCGGTTCTTGACCTATTTCATCACAAGTAAACCTACTCGATCGACTTCATCTCCATGTCAACTTTGGAGTGCAGCCAACAATTAATGACACAAGAAGCTTGCAACCTTTTCTTCAAAGTCTTGCGTACTAATCATGCATTGAACTGGTCTATTTTGTTGCCTTAATTAGTTAATTATGTTCTCAAGTTTCTTGTGATTTTTTTTTAGGAACTGTATATGATTGCCAATCTTTATCGTGATGTTGCTATATTGATCAGTAGTGAATAGTGACACACTGACATTAAACCAATAGCTAGGGCTCTTTTTGTTTATTTGCCCAAGTAGACAATAAATCTTTTCTTTCTCTAGGCCATACCGGATTTATCATGCATCACCGTACGTAAAACACCAACATATATGATGATACACATCTTTCAGATTAGAAGTATAATCTAATCTTTCTTATGTACTATGATGCACGGAAGAAACGTACTTGCACCACATTGTAATGCATGCATCTTGATAACCAGCGGTATTGTATATTTGTACTGTATGATCTGAACAAATTCTGACAAGTTCACTCATCCGTTGCCTCCTTGGACTCGTTCAGTAGATAGATTCGAGGGTTTCTTGTATCCATTCCAAAATCAGGCTTAAATTAATGCTATGTAATGCACGTATTTTGACCCGAAAAGGGACAGGCTTAGTTTCATGTCGTACGTATTTATAGGCCAAAAAAAATACGATAGGGTAGGTCCTCACCATCAGCCGTTAGATCGTTTTTTATAAAAGATCTTTCTCTAGTAAATTTACTTCCTTTTAGACAGTTTGGCCTGTCATGTCAAACAGATGAAAGCAAGTAGCAAGCTAGACAAAAACTTGCACAAGAGCCCAAATGCTTTCTTCATTTCCTTTTCGATCGAATGCATTCTTCGGCTGATATGTGTGTACGTATATTTGATGAAGGAATAAAGGATGCATTCGATCGGTTCATGCAACCTGTTCGGTGCTCCTGTGCGCATCCTTGTCAAAACCCCATGCACATTGTTACGAAAAAATTCAGGAATTTTTTTTTATAACATAACTTAAAATCAATCTATGATGTCATAAAATTTCAATTCTACACACAAACTACGCAACGAGAAAAAAAAAAAGCTGAAAAGTTGTCCAAGAAAAGAAAAAAGAGATGGTGTTACTATTCTACACTTTTTTTAGTTAATTTATTAAACGTTGCTGGAAATTTTCAAAATCCCTAACTGTATCAGCGACGCAACGAGTGACAATAAGGGATGATGCAAACTTTGGAGGGCAAATAAGGAATTACCCTTTTTCTCCTAGCATGTATTGAGTTTTAAAGTGGAAGCTTTGCAAAATACTTGATTGTCATGACCTTAACCATTTTTAAAAATAAATTTTTTATCACCATTTGCATAGTATTTTGATGTGGGATATATACAGTACCAAAGAGGTGGGAGGCATCAGATAGATTTGCACTCTGCTTGTAACTACTTGCAAGTGATCCTCATGCCAATAGGCTGTGTGCATCTTTATTGCAGAGACCAGAAGAGGTTTTCTCTTCTATTATCTAAAAAAAATGATCCTCACGCCACTAACCCGTGGCTAGTCTAACAGTATGGTACCTAGTCTCACTACTACAGAACACGTCATCACAGACGGTTCGGAACCGTCATCACAGATGGTTTCCGAACCGTCTATATTTATTCGTCTGTGATAACAAGCAGTTATCATAGACGGTTCAAAACCGTATGTGAGACCACTTTATCACAGATGGTTTTTAAAGTAAACCGTCTGTGATAAGTGGTATCACAGACGGTTTACTTTAAAAACCGTCTGTGATATTTCTAGTATCACAGACGGTTTACTTAAAAACCGTCGTGATAAGCACTTATCACGAGCGGTTTTATGTTGAAACCGTCGTGGTAATAGCCTTCACGAGCGGTTTCAACATAAAACCGTCGTGGTAGTGAGCGATCCTAGCTACATTGTTTTTGTTTTTGGCCACCTCGAAATTGCTAGCCATGCCCTCTCGAAAACAAGCATGTACAAAAGCAGATATATCGCAGATAATCAATTGTTGACAACTCAAATTGATCATTACTCAAAATAAATTAATAAAGATCGAATTTGTTGAAGTATTTTCGCTATAGTTGTACAATTGGATTACAATTAAGTCAATTGTTTGCGTGAATCTACGGTCGGCGATGGAGTGAAACTCTCCTTTGTCAACTATTTACGTCATGATAAAGGTGCATAGCTGCCCTCGAACTTCCACGAGCTCTTGCATAGCGAGTCCATGTAAATCTATTATCAAACCCCGCTAGGTCAAGAAAAATGGTAAGGATATATATTTGAATTTACAATTACAAAAAATTATTTGAGATTGACAAACCTCAGGATTCTTCATCTTAGCACTAATGATTTCTTTGCATATGATGGCAAGCGTAGAATGCACATAGCTCATCATTTTTTTTTGGCGGCCTTTGCAAAAATAGAATTACATATATCGTATAGTCATTGAAGACACATTTTTATGAAGTATGATATATATAGGATTATTGTGTTGTAGCGCGTCTGGAAATTTTGTCCTGTGTGTTAGTTGGTATTGGATCCTTTGTATCTTCCTTGTTGGCTAACATAGGAGATGAGCGAACTACATAATTGAAAAAGTTATCCTCGGGCATTTCAAGCGAAGGAAGACTACAATAGAGTTATGTATGGAGGAAATGATCATACTTGTCGAATATTCCTTGCGAGAATCTTTGAAGTCGTGATCGTTTACGACTAGGGAATCAAGATATATCACGGTGTTCCTCCCGGGTATAATTACTAAAAGGATCGATGGTACCTACTCATGTATGTCGCTATAACTATTAAACCTAAGTACAAATGAAATTTGAATAGCAAATAGTGAAGCACTTACCCGGTTGTAGGGAACGGTATGTAGTCCTTGCGAGTGCGAAGAAGCAATGCGCCGTTATGTAGTTCTCGGCGAAGGTCGCGTGCGCTTCGATGGTTTGCATAGATACCACGTGTGGGTCGAGAAACCCACGATTCTCGCCCTTCGGGCATATTTCATCATGTATCTATACATAAGCAATGAGTTGCGATATTTATCGGTATTATATGAATGTAGAACTTGATTGTACACACTTACGATTGTCCAACATCGTAGAAGCGGCGTCGAGGGCTTGAGATTGAATAGGTTGAATAAGTCGTTGAAGCCCACCACGAAGTTGCCCCGTTGAAGAAATGTTCATCCTTGTATGCGGCGGTGATTCGATGATCGCACCCTTCTTTGCGGTATTCGCGGTACCGTGCATGCAAAGCGACAAGCAAATCCAGCGGGCTAATTGTGCGTTAGGGCACTGCGGTTTTCGATGGAGTACTTCCGTGCTTCGGGACTTGGGAGGCGGCTTAATGTTCGTCGATTTCGATTTGGCCTTAACGATTGGCGGCGTCTTCTGCGAGGCGACTCGGGAACCGATCTGTAGCACGCTTTTCTTGTTTCTTGGCGTCTTCTCCACGGGAACCGATGAGGTGGCCTTACGAGGCGAAATATGAGGTGGAGTCATGGAGGGTCCGTTGGAGAGGAATGGTCTGTCGAGATTGCGGCTTCGCTGGGTCGGGGCGATGTCCGTCTTGGGCCTTGGATAAAGCGTACGGCATCCCCTAGTGTTGTGATCTCTTCGTTCGGGCGAATGTCGGCGGGGCGGCCATGAAATGTTGATGTACCATGTCCACCTCCACCCTTGCGTAACCATGCGCCACCTGGACACCGTGCTGCACTGCTCCTTCCTGGTATGGATGCACCATCCCCCGCCCAGCCTCAATAGGAATGGACCCAACTAACCTCAGTTGGAGCTTGCAGGCCGTCGGCTCCTACAAAACGATACGCAATTAGCTAAGGCGTCCTATAGGTCTATCTTTGGTGCATTCCATAGATGTACATTACCTTGATACGGTCTATCGGTAATTGGTCGTCGTCATGTTCAAAATTATGGTGGACGCGACACTACTCCGATGTCGAGGACTGGTTCCCGCAATAACTGGGGCGGCTTGCGACTGGTTGCGGAGTACTTGATTCAGTTGATCCTGCAAACTTGCTATCTGTCCTTGAAATTCTGCCTTAAGCAGTTCCAACTGATTGTCGTACTCGGCCTTGGATCTCTTCCTACTTCTATACATGAAGTAGTCGTCTGCGAATCCATGTACCCAAGGTACGTTAACCCCCTTGCCTCGCGTGCGACCCGGGTGCTCCTTGTTTCCTAGGGTCGTAGATAGTATATCCTTCTCCCTGTGTTCTTGGAAGGAGCCTTGGAAGTTTGGGCAATCAATTCACGTGCAAGAGGTCATCATGTTATTATAGTCACTATGAAGTTATGGACTTATAAACAAGTAGGTAGTTCGACATATTTACCACACGTTGGGACACTTCCTGGTCCGCCGGGTTTGGGAAAGTAACGCTGCCATCAGACGAGACTTTTGCCCTCGCTTTTAACCAGGTTAGGGAACACGAGTGTGTGATATCAGGAAATAGATTCTCCTCCTCCGCCTCCCATTGCGCTGGATTTAGCCGCGTACCAGTGTGTCAGTGCGTGGGGTGAGTGTTTCGTGCTGGATTGCTTTGCGCCGCACTTTGCTCCTTAAATTCATCCGTCGTCTTCAAAGCCACAAAGGCGTTCCATGTTTCCAGCGTCAAGAATGGAAACTTCGTGAAGGCGTCTCACTCTTGTTCACGTCTTTGCGTGACAAGAGCGCTCTTGAAGGTCCTCCACGCGTGACACATGGAGAGCAAGGCATGCCGCTCGACGCGTTTCATGTGTATTTACGGGATAGTGAACACGCTTGAAAGGTCTTCCCACAAAGACGCGCGTCTCGATCTTTTGTCGAGACTTCCACTTTGGTGTGGTGATAGGGACCTTTTCCTTGCAAGTATCCGCAGATGGTCGGAATCTCGCCGATGCGGGGGACTCGGAGGACTAACGTCATCGATCTCCGTGATGGTCGATCGGCGGCGAGCAATTTCGATATTCCTCGCCATCTAAACTACGTATCTGCGGCGTCGGTGGTGGCGGCGAAGACGGCGCCTACGCCATGTCTTGGCGTCGGTGACGGCGGCGAAGACGGCGCCTCTGCCATCTAAACTTACTTGCTATCTATGTAAATTCTGAATTAAGCATTAATCCTATTGTAATTAGCATGATTTGCAAAAGATTGATGATAGTTTGTGCTCTCAGAAGGAGAGTTGCAAAAGAACAAGTCTTTGCCATCTCAATCCTATTGTCTATACACTTCATGAAATGAATATGATAATATAAACTCAAGTATGCAATATATCGATCAATTTCAAACTCTAGTAAGACAATATTTCAAAGAAGGTCACATTAATGATGCGAATGTTGTGCAAGCAGGATGGATTGTAAGTCAATATAATGCCATACTTATCTGGAGTTGATGAAAGAAATACTTCAGACGAAGTATAACCAAAGGAGCTGATGAAGTATAACCAAGAAGCATGAAGGAAATACTTCAGACATAGTTCACTTAATAGTTTATCTTATCGATTTATATTTATCAAGGAAATTCCATGAGCCTTAGCTGGAATTTTCGAGCACGGGCTAGACATTAGCCTTGTGAGTTAACCAGTTATATCGTTTTGGATATCTATAGCTAGTTATTATTACTGTTTATTATTGTTTGGTTACAATGCGTCAAGGACATACACTTATTTGTTACTATGCATCTTATATATTGAAAGTACTTTGTGGGACATAACAAGCTAAGGCCCACTGATCATGATCTACTGTGTGCATAGCTAAGTGTTAATAGAGACAAAGTTCTGGGTTCGTGAACTCTCTCCAACAATTAATATTTTCATACAAGGTCACACCAATCATCTCTAATCGATTAAGTTATAACTATTGCAATTATTATTATGTTAGCAATGCCCTAGGGTTTGCATGTTATTGGGACAACTACACTCTATATGATATGTTACTAAATCCTTAAATCATTGTTCTTTGAGTTTAGCGACTAAAGGCAATCTAATTAGCCTCTAATTACTTGAACTTATCACGATAAATTGCCCATTAATTAAACCTACTTTGGATGTATTGTCAATGACACAAAAGGATCCTATGTTTATTTACTAACATCCTTATAATTATAAATTGATTTATCTTAGTCTAACATTACTACTTATAATGGACTAGGGTTGCTGACTTTGAGTATATTTAACAGGCCTTGATTGATATGGTCGGTGAGCATTTGATCAACTCTTAACTATGTTGGATTTACACATTAAATGGCAATGCTCACGCCCAATCTCCAAGCTGCATAGACTACCTCTTGATCGACTTAGTTAGCTCTTGATTAACTTAGTGCGATGTAAACACTAACTGTGATGTCCTTAGCCTAATCACTCAATGACATTGCCTTTGCATCATCTTGACAAATGCTTGTCTTTGCATCATCTTGAACATATTTCGATCATTTTGATTAACATCACTTAGCCCTTAATCACCTAACTATACTAAGCGACTCACTAATCCTTGCCACTTAACCTAAATTACTTACTAGGAAGGACTTCTGCGATTAACCTTATATCGAACACACACGAGAGATACATACATACGAGAGAACACGAGCAGGAGCTGCGGCTAGCTTGGGGCGTGGCTCGTCGCCGGCGATTGGCGGATGGCGGTGGCAGGGGCGGCAAAAATGGAACCTGGAGGAAGGCGATCAAGGGTGGTGGTGGTGCGTGGGAGGCGGCCGGGGCGGCGGGCGGTGCATCTGCGGCCGGCCATGGAGGAAGCAGTGCGGTGGCTCGGGTGGGATGGGAGGAAAATGGAGGCGCATGGGCATGAGGAAAGCTAGGGAACTTACGGCGGCAGTGGTGGCGGAGGTGGCCGGGTCTGGGAGGCGCGGGTCGGGAGGCGCCGGGTCGGGGAGGAGGCGCCGGTCGGGAGGAGGCGCCGATGCGGAGGTGGCTGGGTGGGAGGCGGGGGTCGGGGAGGCGCCGGGTCGGGAGGAGGCGCCGTGGTCGGGAGGAGGGGCCGGGCGGAGGTGGTGGGGTGGGAGGGAGGGTCGGGAGGTCTTGGGGTCGGGAGGGGGCGCAGGGGTCGGAGAGGAGGCGCCACGGGTTTGGGAGGCGGCTTGAGTCGGGGACCGATAGGGTTAAGAGCAAAACCCTATCGGTTCTTTGAACCTTATTTAAAAACAACATCACAGACGGTTCCCTCAAAGAACCGTCTGTGATATTCAAACATCACAGACGGTTCTTTGAGGCAAATGTCTGTGATTCTATCTCGAAGACACAGGAAGTTTTTTTAACCAGTTGTTGAGGCAAAGCTTGAAATCTTTTATATCTTATACTCCATCGTTTCTTAAATAGGCGCGTTTTAGAATGTGTGCAATGAACTTGACCATTGATTTCTAGAAAAATATTTAGATTTACCACAAGAAAATTATATGGATAGAAATATCACGGATAGAAATATCCATACACTGCGCACTATAGCCTCCAAGCAAATTTGCTTGGCATTGCCTCTAAGGCTAGAGGCAACCTCTAACCAATAAAAAACATGTACGACCTTACATCACTTATGATAGATGGTCGTTGGAGTAGGGATTATGATGGATGGTAGTTGCAGTAGGGATTTATATATATATATATAGTTGTACTAGTATCCTTTATACACACAATAAAATTATGCTAGACTTAGATCATGTACAATAAATTTACATTATCTGTCTATAGACTACTGCTACGAGGATTTAAAGCGGCGTGGATGAAAAGAATAAAAGAAAGAAATGTGATATCTACAATCACGTAGTCATTGTATCACTCGAACCAAGGAACATCCACATTGTCATCAATTTAAAGATCATAAGTCCATAACACATTAACACATGACAATGGAATAAATTAGTTAATTACAATGGAGTAAATTCTTAATTAAAATATAGCCCTTCATGATGATCGGCGCACATAGCTAGCTTCCTCACTTTGGGTTCTTCCTCGAGCGATGATCGTCTCAGAAAGGTGGCAACTCGTCAAATTGATTGTATTCTTCCTCGTCCACTACATTCTCAACTCCGACAATCCTCCTTTTCCATGAAGAACTACGTGGCGCTTCTTATTTGCCGGGTCGGTTACATAGAAGACTTGAACAACTTGGTTGCTTGAAGACGAATGGTTCGTCTTTGCATCCGACACGTTCGAGGTCCACGGTAGTGGCCGTGCATTTGTCGACCTTCACTGTGGGAGATGGACCCAACGGCACCGAAATAGGGGATCTTGAAAAGCACGTAGTCGATCTCCCATATCTCCTCTATTTGCCCATAGTATGAGCTCCTCGACCATCGATGCTCGAATGCATCTATCACGGACACACATTTGATACGCTTGTGCTCTTCCTATCCTGAGCTGCCGTATAAAATGTGTACCCATTTATGTCGTATCCTTGCCATGTGACAATTGTAAAATATGGCCCTCTTGCCAACCATAGCAGCGTATCATCACTTGATGACCTCCGAGTGATTCGCACCTTTAACCATTCGTTGAAGCGAGCGGTTGTGCTCTCTCGTGATCCAAACCTCCGACCGTCCGGATTACATTGGTGTACCATGTCTTTGTGCTCGTCGATGTACGGGGACACTTGGGTCATGTGTTGCAAGGCCGTGAAATGGGCTTGAGCGTGCGTATCGGATCGGGAGTGATTGATTTCCTTCCGATGGTCCCGATACCATCCGGTCTCCCCTCATGGCGAGATAGAGGCACACCAATCGGATCCACGAGCCATGTAGTCGACGCAGAACTCAATGACCTCTTAGTTGCATAACCTTCGATGATCTTGCCCTCCGTCGAGATTGATTCCGTGCGTAGGACTTGAGAATTCCCATGTACCTCTCGAGCGGGTACATATGGCGTAGAAACACAGGGCCGCATATCTTTCTCTCTTTCACAAGGTGAACAATGAGATGGACCATGATATCGAAAAATGATGGAGGGAAATACATCTCAAGATAACACGAGTCGTCACTACCTCGGCTGCAGAGCATCTAGTCCTTGGGGATCGATGACCTTACGAGCAATTGAGTTGAAGAAATAACACGACCTCAAGATTGCCACTCGGACCTTGTTACGCAAGATACTCCTAATTGCAACAGAAGCATTTGTGTCATCGGACCACGACAATCATGCGACTTCATACCAATTAATTTCAAATCTTGCATAGAAACATGTTTCTTAATGTTAGCGGAGTAACGGATGGGACTTTCACACCGTGCAAGCTCGCACGATTCATTTCTCGGCCTTGGGCCAGTGTAGCAAGTGGGGAAGATACGTTCGTCTGTGTCGGTCTCTTTTGGTGCTAACTCGGTCCTTATGTTCATATCGACCAAGTCACGCCGTGCGTTAACACCATCCTTTGTTTTGCCACTAATGTTGACAAGAGACCAATCAAGCTATCACATACATTCTTCTCTCGTGCATAACGTCGATCACGATGGCGAACTTCTAAGTACTCCCAATAAGGCAAGTCCCAAAAATTGACCGCTTCTTCGGATGTTCTTCTCACGGGTTCTTAATTTACGTCCCTTCCCAAGCACAACATCGATATCCTTAACCATATCATAGACCTCTTTCCCACTAAAAGCCCTTGAAGTGAACCGTCTTCCTTATTTCCGTCGAATTGTTTCTTCATCTTGCGGTATGGGTGACTCCTCGGAAGGAACCTACTGATGGCGATATACACGATTTCTTGCGAGTTGTTGACCATACACTCTCGTAGCATCTAAGCGGTGCGGATGTGCTTTAGCTCCTTTTGTCTTGGCTTGACAAAGTTACCAAGGGTAGAAAAATCATTGATGGTGCGAGAACAATATAGCGCGTAAAGTGAAGTTCTCTCGTTTATACGCATCCCATACTGCACCCTTCGTTCCACAGTGTCACAAGATCTTCCGGCAATGGTGCTAGGTACACATCAATATCATTCCCAGGTTGCTTGGCCCTTGGATAAGTAGTGACATCAAAATGTACTTCCGCTTCATACGACCAAGGAGGAAGGTTGTACATACATAGATTCACGGGCAGTGCTATGTCGGCTACTCATGTTACCGAAGGATTCATTCCATCCGTACTCAACCCTAACCTTATGTTCCTCGGTTCACACCGAACTCTTGAAGCTCCGATCGAAGTTTCTCCTTTGGCGAGAATCGCGAGGTGTCTTAGCTTTCCATCTCTCTTACGCTCCTCTGAGTGCCAACGCAGAAATCTTGCCTCCTTTGGGTTCTGTAGGACCGAAAGGCGACTAGGGGGGGTGAATAGGCGCTTTCAAAACTTTCTCGCCTAAATCAAAATCAACACGAACTTTACTCCTTTAGCTATGAAAGCTAAGAAGTTCAGTAAGCACACAACGGAAGCCTTGTGTTGGATTTGATAAACCCCTCAACCACACGACACAAATGGAGAAAAGAACTCACCGTTCTTCTTTGAGTCTTGGCGACGGCCGAGGCTACCACGGCGGTCGGACCGACGGTCAACCAATGATCCGACCGGCAACTAACTAGCGGTCGGACCGGTGGACACGGTTCGACCCGGCAAACCAGTGTCTGAATACGGGCGGTCGAACCATGGTTGAAAGGCGGTCGGACGGTAGAGAGTCGATCTTGAAAAACTCCACCCAAATCCAAAACGAAATTTGATCCAACTTTTGATTCAACCAATAAAACTTGACCAAATTTCTAGCACACCTCCCTTATGATATTGGAGACCTATCTCTAGCGACGATCCGTCAGATCCACTTCGCAAAATCGATCTCTCGAGATTTTATCAAAGAAGTGAACAAACCCTAGAAAAGAGAAAATCTTGATTCAAGACTTGCTTGTGGGGGTTTGATGATCTAGATGACTCTAGGAGTAATCCCACACATCAAAGCAAGATAAAGTGGGCCAAGAGACCAAGCATGAACCTTTGAATCAAGGAAGCACCAAAAATATCCAAAAGAGAGAAGAACACAAAGGGAGCAATTGATCTTTCAATTAAGCATCACAAGATTGTTCACTCACAATAGATGCTTACAAAGCCTCTCCACCAAGGAGGGCAAGAGCTCAACAAGGAGCACACTCCAAACCCTAGTTCTCCTCTCCTCTCCTCCAAAACCTAGAAAAAGGAAGAAGGGGGCTAAATGAATGCTTGCTTGGTTTTCCACCTCCCCTTTTCTATTTATACTAGAGAGCTAAGGTTTCCCTTTTTGGGTCTCTTACACATGGGACCCACACAAACAAATAACTCTTGAAGCAATCGCCTGCTTCACCACGTGTAGGTTGATCAGCGGTTCTCATCGACGCCAAGCCTCTCTTGTCCGAATCCCATCGGAACCTCCAGAGACTACGCGACCGATATACGCACCGCTTTGATCCAACCGGTGTTTGAACCACCCGTTCGATCCATCTTGCCCATTTGCACCATGCTTGAGTCACACGACCTCACCCGGTATCCCTGACCGTTCTGGACCTCAGCTCTCCAAGCGTAGTCCCGATCCACTCACCGTTGACGTCGTTGACCTACAAGCCACCTGCACAGCAATAGACAAACAAATCGAATCCGGGAACAAGTTCTTCACAACTTGACCCACGTCAGTTCCACAATGCGATATACAACAATAAAGCATTCAAGTTCAAATAATAACACACTCAAAACCAACTCAATGCAACACTTGGCTTACCTCCAGTATTGCCGGTCCGACCAGCACAGGGCGGTCCGACCGATTCATCAGATCGGACCGCTCCTACAAGCGGTCGGACGGTCCAAAGGACTTAGCCAAAATTCCAGCGAGAAATTCCGAAACCTTCTGGAAATTTCAAACGAATAGAACTTTTGACTGGGAGCTCCAAAAATGATGGGACCACATCCAGAAGACTCCCCTCACTTGCCTACACAACCTATTTTTGGCCCAGCTCCAAAAACCCAACTTTCAATGTGGCGGTCGGACCGGCCACCATGGCCGGTCGGACTGCTCCACAGGCGGTCTGACCGCCCGACACCACCGGTCGACCGCTTTGTGGCACGACGACCTGGAGCAAACCAAACGCGAGATTTTGCAAACCAACAACGCCATTGCCAATTGACTCATCATCCTGAGATCATGCACATATCCTCACGATATCCACAGGTTCGCAAATAAACGCTTCAAACGTGGGATTACAGGCAGATACCACAACATCTTAGCAGGAGGTCCTTGCTTCACCTTAGCAGTATTTTGACGCTTGTATCGGGATGCTTTGCACACGGGACATACATGCATGTCTGCATACTCTTTACGGTAGAGGATACAATCGTTCGGACATGCATATATTCTTTCTACTTCCATTTCCAATGGGCAAATAACCTTCTTTGCTTGATAGGTGGTGCTGGGCAACACGTTTCCCTCCGAAAGGATGTCCGCTAGGAGACCTAACAACGCCGTGAAACTCTTATCGGACCAACTATTGCTTGCCTTCAATTTCAGCAGTTCAAGCACGGTTGACAACCTTGTGTATTCCGCTTGCGGCCGAGGAACAAAGGTCTCACCGAGTCCTCCTTAAGCCCTCGAATTTACAAAACTCTCTCTCTTGTAGTTCTCTTACGCATCGCGTAGCATCGATCCAGTTGTCGCCGTGCCCCTATCCTCATCAAAAGCACAGATCCACATCCGCAAATCGTTGACTTCCTCGGCGATGTCGTCATTATTAACTTCGGTATAATCGCTCTTCACCGTGATTGGTCCAACATGTATACCCTTTTTGAAACCCTTCGAATCAAGTGCGCTCGATCTGCGCGCGTTGTTAAACATCTTTAGATTACGCAATCAATGCGCGGACAAGATACATAAAATTTATCCCCTTCTTCAATATATCACCTTTCGTGACTCTTAAAAGCAACCACGCCATTAATGTAATCTTGACTCACGGTTCACACCGTACATCCGATTCGATCCATCTACACTACGCATGTAACAAATTAGTGTCAAATTGATTAGCGATTAATTTATAGCAAACATAAAGGGTTATAGATCTGTCGGTGTATTAGAACCGATCTTACGTAAAGATTATTTGATTTGGGGGGTCTCTAAAGATGAAATCACTTGAGTGGTTGACACGGGATGTTTAGGCAGTTCGAGCCTTCTCCGGAGAGAATAATAACCCTACTCCTTTGTGTGTATGGTATTCTTGATGATCAAGTAAGAAGCTAAGACTATTACAGAGAATAGTACTTGTATTTCTCCTTGACTCGCTCTATTTCATACGATTGGTACATCATCTCCCTCCCACTTCATCCCTCTGATTGATGCCCTTATATAGCCGTGAAGGAGTAGCCGTTTTGTCCTGCGGAAGATGCGCCTAATTAATCCAGTAATGGGCGCATGATGGCAGTAATTACCGGCGCATTGGCTTCTTCACGCCGTCTGGCAGTTATCTTCCAGAGGTAATGGGGTATTTATGCACCATTACTACGCGGAATAATAGTGCGTGTAGATCGTTCGGATTCCTTAATCAATTGGACCCACTTGCCTGTAGGTTTGATTATAAGGTGGTCGTGGTTTACTTGGTCGTAGAAGGACTTACGACCAGGTAGTAGTCGTAGAAGGACTTACGACTATGTAGTGGTCGTAGAAGAACTTTCGACCATGTAGTGGTCGTAGAAAGACTTACGACCATGACATAGTCGTAGTAAAACTTACGACTATGGGGTGATTGTAGAAGATCTTACAATCACTTGGTAGGTCTCTCCTTATAAATATAAGGGGTACTTACGGGACTATGTGACATCATATTCACCTATAATAAAATTATAGATAAAAGATAAAATGAGGATTATTAGATCCTCGTCATCTAGCCCCCCAGCTTCAAGTGAAAGTAACTTACTTGGTGAAGGATTCGTAAATGGACTTACGACTATGAAAATGTTGTAGAACTATGGTCGAAGGAAAAACTCTTCAACATTTGAGTGCTACTTTGACCAGGAATTTGCTTGGTCAGAAAGGTTGCTTACGACTATCAAAAAGTCATAAAAAACCCCTACGACTGTGAAGTGGTCGTAGTAGGGCGATCGGAGAAAAAACCCTTCCGATTGATACTTCCTTCTACCAGAAAGATTTGGTCAAGAAAGTAATTTTGCTTGGAGGTGACAAAACAAACCTAACTTTCCTGAACAGACCGTCTGGGGAATTGCAAACGATTTCCACAGATCTGTTGATGAGACGGTTCCCGAAGCGATTGCAATCGTGAAGATTGCTTATGACTATCAAAAAGTCGTAAAAAACCCCTACGACCGTCTGGTGGTCGTAGTAGGGGAATCGGAGAAAAAACCCTTCCGATTGATACTTCCTTTGAGCAGAAAGACTTGGTCAAGAAAGTAATTTAAGCTTGGGGTGACAATCGCACCTAATTTTCTCGAGCGGACCATCAGGGAATTGCAACGGCTCTCACAGACTTGTCCGATGAGGCGGTTCCCGAAGCGGTGCAACCAACTCCCACAGACCTATAGACGAGACGGTTTCCGAAGCGGCGGCGATCGTGTGGTTATAAAAACTTACCAGGAGGTAGACTTGGGTTTTTACCTTTTCCCCAAATCACTCCATTGTTCTTGAGCTCTTGCTTTCTCCGTCCTCGACTAGGTTTCATCTTCTCGCCGCCAACCCAATCAAAAACTTCTTGCTTACGGCGAAATGGCCAAAAGAGTTTACGAATGGGAAGAATCGGAGATGGATGCGGCTAAGATCAAAATCTTGGTCGATCTGGGAAGATTCGAGAAGGCTCGGTAAAGTGGATTCCGGCTATCGGCAAAGATCGGCCATCGGGGAAAATGGGCAAATCCGTCTTTCAAGCGTATTGTGAGTGCGGCCTTCGTTTGCTGCTCACCCCTTTCTTCTGAGTACTCGAGCACTTGGGGTGGAATTGGTGAACTTAGGTCCCAATTCCATTACCATGTTAAGTGTGTTCGTGTACTGTGCGGCGTACACAGGGATTCGGCGGATCTCGATTGTTCCAATATTATTATGGGATGGCTCGACAAAGCGGAATCGCCGGAAGGCTGCGATCAAGCTCCACGACTCGAAGTCGAAGGAGTATATTGAGTTTCACCGGTCTTCGTGGCGGTGGAGGAAGAGGTGGTTTTTTGGAAGGTCACCTCTGAAGACGGCCTTTCTTTCGCGGGAAGGTGCAAAAGAAATCTTCATGGATTCAACTCTGAAGATATCGGTAGGATTAGCCCTTATATTCAAGCCATTAAGGACTTGAAGGAAGAAGGGTGACTGATGGCATGTGGTGAAGGATTTCATCACACGCCGAATTAGTCCTTCTGAAGAAACGAGCATCTCCTATGTGGAGATACTGGGAGAGAGACAATCGAGAGACTACGAGGAGGGTAAGTAATTGTCGACTTAGCTCTCGGTTTGGTCTTTCTCAACCTTGTCTAATATTCTTATCTGTTTACACAGATCTTTCACAGGCTGAGGTTGACTCTAGGGTCAGACTCATCTGTAAGAAATCTCCACCACTTCGAGTGGCGGTTCCTCGAATCATTGCGGCTTTGTCCGCAGATGAAAAGATAGAGCGCCTAAAGGTAATCAAAAAGTTGATTCTTTCTTTAGGACTTTATAGTCGTAGAAGATTCTTACGACTAATGGTGATCGTAGAATATCTTACGATCAAGAAAGCGTCGTAGAAAAACTTACGACTTGGCACTGGTCGTAGAAAAACTTACGACTGATCAGTGATTCTTCTTTTTCTGTTTTGCTTTACAGAAAGTAGGGATGGAAAATCGTCAAGACGACGAGGAAGTCGTTCTGATGACTATTGGCGCAGGGTTATCGAAAGACAGAGGCTCGGCTCCTCCATCTAAGAAACGTCGACTTGCAAAATCTGCCGACAAGGGAGGAGCAAGCTCGAGCTACGGTCTTTCGACTGGACCCTCTACAAAACTGCGCGGCCGTAGCTATATCTGAAGCCGAGGCGCGACTATCGAAAGCCGAGGAGGTTGAGGCGGTGAATCTCTTAAGCGCAAACCTCGCAAGGCTAAGGTACCCTTCTATTATGACAAGGAATCTTTCGCAGTTTCTGTCACTCCTAGTTTTGTTAGGCAACTGGAAAAGGAGAACTGGAAAGATTTTATGTCTTTTATGAAGGGCGATCTTTTGCACCAAAGCACAACACCAGCGAGGCGATCTTGCTCTTGGAATGGTCAAGACCGATCTCGGCCATCAGAGAATCGAGAAACGAGACGGTTCTGTTCAAACTCTGACGAGACGTGATCGTAGTCGGGCCAATTGTTGAACCTCGACGGGCGTGGTCGTGGAGAAGAAGAGGTCTTCCGTTGGGAGGATTGCTCCAAAATTCTGGTTAAGACCGAGTGCGAGGTATGTGAAATGTACTAAAGTGTAAGAACAACATTTACCTTTCTCTTTTTCACAACCGGATTTGCTTTTCTTTATTTCAGTCCGACTCCTTCAGCCCCCGGGAATGCTTCCGTTGAGAAGCCCATTACCACCCCTTCAGTTACTGGAGAGGTATCAATGGAGGTGGTAGAAGCATCACCCTTGGCCCAGGTGGCCGATGAAGTCGAGACTCCCAGAGTGATTCCTACATCTGCTGAAGTTGTGGCTACGACCCTTGAAGTAGCGGCTGTTACTGTTGAAGTGGCAGCTACGACTACTGAGGTCGTAGAAACAATAGGGGCAGCTGTGGAAGCCTCTGGTCAAGGTGGTGACCAGCTTGTGCACTATTCTGGGAAGGAAATCGTAGGAGGCGTTCCTTCCCCTACCCAAAGAGAAGTTACAGAACCAGAAGAAGAATATTTCAACTTCTGTGGTGACTTCTTTGGGCCTGCCTCCATCATAGGGTCTTCTGCTTTCAGATCCTCGTGACCGAGTCCCCCATCCCAAAAATATTCCCAACAGGGAGAATACCTTCGATAATGAGCGCCTCGAGAAGGTGTGGTGGGACAAAGTCGCGAGGATAGATAAGCTGCAGAACCCGGATTTTGTATATTCGATCTTTGCTAGGTCGACTATGAATGTAAGTATTTTTAGAATACTTATATATGTGGCTTTCCTTCTCTTCTCACTGTTACCTTTTTGCAGAAAGCTCTAGAGCAAATTGCCGTTGTCGGTGAGTACCATCGACAACTTTTAGAGCTAAGACAGGAGAAAGAAATACTCTGTGCAGAGGCAGAGAGATGGTAAGTCACTATTATTCATAGTTGTTTTCGACTTAGCAACTCGTATAGTGTTTTACGAGAATAGTCATGGAAAAAACTCATGACAAAGTACTGGTCGTAAAGAGCTTTTGACTACTTACGACCAGTTGGTGGTCGTAGAAAGACTTACGACCATGACATAGTCGTAGAAAAACTTACGACTAGGTCGGTGGTTGTAGAAGTACTTACAACCAATCGGCTGGTGTTTATCTCCGTTTCTGTTCTTTGTAGGTTGAACAGTGACACGAAGACCTTAGCTGACTCACTCGACTATGAAAAAGAGGAGTCGAGAAAGCTAAGGGAGGAAGTAATAGTTCTCTCGGATAGACTTCGAGAGGCTGTCTCTGCATCTAGAAGATTGCGGGAAAAAATAAGCGATGAAGTCTTGAACTTAAGACTGCTTTTGAGCTTTAACCTTTACCCAACTCTCATTTCTTCTCCAGATAAAGAAAATGAGATGCGGAAGCTCCGGACCGAAGTTCAAGAAAAAGCTTTGGTTATTCAGGAGTTTTCTCACATTACCAAGGATAAGGATCAAGAACTCGAGTGCGAGAACTCAAATGCAATGTAAGTAATTCTTTACCTGTTGTTCTTTTCGAGTATTTTTCCTTTTCTAATGCCAATTTCTTGTTCAGAAATTGCTGCCGAATTGAGAAGCCTCGAGGCTAAAATGCAAGAGAAGACCTTGATCTACAATGAGTCCGTCCGCATTGCTAAGATGAATGCAGAGGACATCAGAGCATGGGAGAAAAAGCATGCTGAAACCGTTGCTTCACATCAAGAAGAGGTCAAGAAACTGGATTCTCAACTAGTAGGTAAGAAATGCTTTTACCTACAATTATCTTTGTGTTATCTTCCTCTAGAAGTTTATTTTTGTTTGACCAGTTTTATTCTTTTCAGAACAAGTTGTCGAAAACAAGAAACTTCGCGAGGCTTCGACTTGTACCCAACAGGAGATGGAGTCGATGAAGACTAGTCTTCAAGGCAACATCGCACTCCTGAACAATGTACTTAGTGAGCTACATTCTGAGGGAAAAACTCATCGAGAAGATACTGTAGCTGCTCACATAAGTACCATTGGGGAACAAATCGGAAACTTGCAAGAAATGGTGACCACTCTGAAGGCTAATCAAATTTGAATCAATAAGGAGGCGATCGAAGCCGAGTAAGTTACGCTTTGGCGAAACTTAAAGCTCAAGACCCGCCTTAATGTGCAACCAATTGAAGCGAGTTCGATTGCTCTGAATCGGATGCAAATCGTCGATTGAGAAATGCAATCGGTTGGCAAAAGGTGGCGGAGGAAATGCAGCTAGGCTCTCCCCTTGAGTAATCTTGTAACTACTTTGTAAAGGCGGACAATTTACGTTGATGAGTAATATATGATCCATCTTGTTTCCGAAAATCATCTTGTCGAGTAGTTAGTAACTCAAAAGATAATAGGCGAATGAAAGACCGAGGGTGAAGTTAAATTAATAACTTTATCCTAGGCCATCTTGTTTCTGAAAATCATCTTGTCGAGTAGTTAGTAACTCAAAAGATAATAAACGAAATGAAAGACTAAGAATTGAAGTCAAATTAATAACTTTATCCTAGCCCCCGACTATTTGCTTAGCTTGTTTAGATAATCTAAGTAAATAGTGTTTGAAATGGGGTTTCTGAAAACAGAGAGAGGTTTGTTTAACTTATAGTTTTTGTTATGGTTGTCAAGCACTTGGTCGAAAGAGTAGAAACGGCTCGACACTAGGAAGTTCCTTCTAGTGGGCAGGACCACGTGCAGAGAGGAAAGGTTTCGACTAGGTGATGTTACCATCTCCGACTAGTTTAATCAAACCAAGAACAGCAACTTGAGTTAAGCAAACGTCTAGAGGACTTTAATAATTCGTTCGCCCTTTTCTGATGGACTCGATAAGTCTTTTCCAGTAGCAAAAGTAGGAGACTGAGCAGCGCTAGGAAGTTCCTTCTAGTGGGCAGGACCACATGCAGAGAGGAAAGACTTCGACTAGGTGTGTCTCTTCCTTCGACCAGTCAAAACGAAACGAGTACATCAAAGGTGGTCGAATAAATATAAAAAGTGCACTCTACTTAGAATATTTTTGAAATTCTTGAAAAATAAACTAAGATTGAGGAGTTGGCTTTGAGAATATTTATTTGGATAGAACAGGGCTCTTTGTATTGGCAGCAAAAAGTGAGTAACGAGTCGATGCTAGGAAATTCCTTCTAGTGGGCAGAACCACATGCAGAGAGGAGAGGTTTCGACTAAATGACGTTACTCGCTTTTCGACCAATGTAAAGAGAACTGGGTGTTTTTGTATCATAGTCGAAAGATTAAGAAAGCACTACTCAAAAATAAGGCAAGAGAGGTAGAAAGAACCTGGACTTTTATTGCCTGAGAAATTGGTCACACATAGAATTTGCGTAACTGGTCGATGTTCCAAGAATTTGAGAGAACCTGTCCGTCTTCCATCGCTAGTCGTACCGACCCTGGCCGAGTTACTTCGACCACTGTGTAAGGACCTTCCCACTTGGGGGAAAGTTTATTCCGATTAGACTTGGATTGGCAGAGCCTCAATACCAAGTCACCTACAGCAAGGCTGCGAGGTTGGACCTTACGATCATAGTATCTGCGCAGGGCTTGTTGGTAGACTGCCGAACGGATTAAGGCTAGGTTTCTCCTTTCTTCGAGTAGGTTAATATCATCTGCTCGAAGTTGTTCCTGGTCTGAGTTGTTGAAGGTTTCAACTCGTGTCGATCGCAATTTTAGCTCCGGAGGAAGCATGGCTTCGGCTCCGAACACTAGAAAAAATGGTGTTTCTCCTGTTGCTCGACTGGTGGTCGTACGAACTGCCCATAACACGGAGGGTAATTCTTGTACCCAAGCCCCCGAGCGCTTAACAAGCTGGTCGAAGACTCGGGTTTTAATTCCTCACATTATTTGGCCGTTTGCACGTTCGACCGCCCGTTGCTTTGGGGATGTGCAAGAAGCATAGCATAACTTGGTACCCAACTCGCCGCAAAATTCCTGAAATTTTGCGCTTGTAATTGTTTACCATTATGCGTAATTATCCGACTCGAAACTCCAAATCGGCTAATTACGCATCTCATCATGAACCTTTTGTTGCCTAGTTGTTATCGATTCTGAGTTCAGCTTCAATCCATTTGTGAGCGATCAATAGCCACAAAAGGAATTGAAACCTCCTGGAGCTTTGGGAAACGGTCCTAGGATATCGAGACCCAGTGCAAAAGGCCAAGAAAGAGGTTTTGTGCTGTAATGCTTGAGTGGTTGGTGTATCTGTCTACCATGAAATTGGCATTGAACACACTTTTTAACCACCTCCTTAGCATCGCATGAGTGTAGGCGATAAAAACTTTGTCGAAGGCTTTACCAACTAATGTTCAGTAGGAAGCATGTGTCCCACAGATGCCCTGTGTATATCGTGAAGGAGTGTTATTCCTTCGTTTTGCGGAATGCATCGCATGAGTATCCCTTGGGTTCCTCGTTTGTAGAGGACTCCTTCGACCAAAGTATACATTTTGGCTTTTCGGGATAAGCGACCGCCTCAAGATCATCTTGGTCTGGAACCCTTGCGAAGATACTCGTAGATGGGAGTCATCCGGTATCCTCGTAGTCTAATGAGGCCATCTCAATAGGAGGTGTCTCGGTTCTTCGACCGAGACGGCTTTGGAGTTGCTCAAGAAAACTCCTTTTAGTGCTGTAGATCGGGAAGAAGCCATCCGAGCAAGTTGGTGCATGAGGAAATTATCCTTCGAGGATGAATTGTACCTCGAAACCTAAAAATGATTTTCTAGCTTGCGTACCTCGATAAATCTTGAGACATTATCGAGCTAGAGCACGGTACTCTTTCCCAACTTGATTCACGACTAGTTGAGAGTCTCCTCTCACGAGTAGTCGACGAATCGATAGTGCTTCGCGGCTCGTATGCCACCTAGCAAACCTTCGTGCTACGCCACATTGTTAGTGGCACGAAAGTTTAATTGTATGGCATACTTTAAGGTTTCTCGGTAGGAGATACCGGGACCACCCGACCTTCGAGCCACTTAAAGTAAGTGACCCATCAAAGTACATCATCCAGTGGGTCGGGAATCGTCTTGGGGATCTGAGCGAGTTCGAGGATTTGTCCATTCGGCGACAAAGTCCGCCAAGATCCAGGATTTTATGGCCGTTCGGGACACGAAATGGAGGTCGAACTCCCAAGTTCGTGACCATTTTGCCATGCGCCCCATTGTTTCCTTATTATGGAGGATTGCTCCCAAAGGAAACTCGGGCGACATGACTATTTTGTGCGCTTGAAAATAATGCATGATTTCCTCGAAGACATGAGGAGGGCATATAGAAGTTTTGGACACGAGGGTAACGCTCCTTAGGCCGTGTAAAACTTCACGACGTAATAAACCGGTGGTTGTGCGCTTTCACGTTCTACGACCGATCGCGCTTTCTTTGCGTGGCGTGGCGGCTAGGTAAATTAAAGCGTCTCTTACGGCTTTGGAGAAACTAGAGCAGAGCACTCAAAGGTACCTCTTGACATCCTCAAAGCGGCGTTTGCCTCGTGCGACCACTCAAAACCTTCATGTCTCCTGAGAAGTTTAAAGAAAGGTAGTCCTTTTTCTCCTAGTCGTGCTATGAAACGACTTAGAGCCGCCATGCACCCAGTGAGTTTCTGGACTTCCTTTTTTGTGGTTGGAGGACGCATCTGGAGGATGGCCTTTATTTTTTCAGGATTTGCTTGATTTCGTTCGGATACTAGGAATCCAAGCAATTTTCTGAAGAAATTCCAAAACACACTTCTCTGGATTAAGTTTTAAGCGGTGCTTTCTGAGATTGTCGAATGTTTCTTGTAGGTCAGTGATATGATTAAGTCTCTTAATGCTTTTTACGACTAGATCATCAACATAGGCTTCCTAATTTCGGCCTAATTGAGATGAAAAAGTCGATTGCATTAAGCGTTGAAAAGAAGCACGGCATTCTTTAGACCAAATGGCATTTTGACATAGCAAAAGGTACCAAATGGAGTAATGAATGCGGTCTTTTCTTCATCGTTTAGACACATATTGATCGGTGGTATCCGAATATGCATCTAAAAACTTAATATCTCACAACTGCGATAGAATCAACCAAGCGATCGATCACGAGGTAAAGGGAAATCATCTTTTGGACAAGCTTTATTAAGATCGGTAAAGTCACGCACATCGCCATTTGCCGTTTGACTTTTGACCATTCGAGGTTAGCCAACCACTGCGGGTGGTTGACTTCTCTTATAAAGCCCGCTTTAAGTAGCTTATCCAATTCGATTTTATAGCATCTCGTCGATCGGGGCAAATCTCCGTAATTTTTGTTTCTGGGTACTTTATCGGTAGTAAAGCTAGCTTTGTGCTCGATCACCTCCACAGGGACTCGGGCATGTTGGATGCTTGCCACGCAAAGACATCTGCGTTAGCTCGGAGGAAGGTAATGAGGCGTCTTCCTATTTGGGGTCGGAAGTCTCCCGATGCGAGCAGTCTTGAGGGCTCCTCTGCGTCGAGAGGAACCTCTTTGACTTGGTCGTTCGGCTTTGGTGCGACTTTAGGCTTCGACTTGCTAGTCGAAGTGACTTTCATCTCGAGTTGGTATTTGACCAACCATCTCGAGGATCGACGGTCGCGACTATCGCCATCTTTTGTCACATTGAATTGTGATCACTCCTTTGGGACTGGCATCTTAAGACATTGATACCCATAATGAGTAGCCATTAAGAATTTTGCCAAAGTTGGTCGTCCGAGTATGGCGTTATATGCCGTATCGAAATCGACCACATCAAAGGAGACTTTCTACGTCTCAAATTACTTAGCGAGCCAAATGTTAAAGGAAGAGAAACTTGGCCAATGGGTTTGGCGAAGACCCGAGACGATTCCATGAAAGGAGTATCGTCATCGCCTTAACTTTGTCCTGGTACTTGCATCTCGTCCGGGGCATTAGTAAATAGTATGTTCAGGAGGCGCCACCATCAACCAACACTCGATTGACCCGACAGTTGTTGATGGTGGGTTCGACCACAATCGGATATCGACCTGATCGACTCGTAGTGATCGGACAGTCATCCTTCTCAAAAGAGATGGTAACTTCCGACCACTTCGGTAAATTATTGACGAGAGGAGCATGTATGGAATTTACCTCTCGTCCGGCAGCTTTAAGTTGTCGTTTGGAGTCGTATGTCGATGATCCTCCGTAGATGTGCTCAACGGTATGTTGAGGATCTTGGAACGGCATCTCCTCATCATCTGACGACTTTTGGCCACTCGTATGTCCTACCTTTCGAGTAGGGAGTGGTGCTTCTTAGTTGTAGTAGTCCTCGAGCTTTCTTTGAAAAACTCGGCAGTTGCGGAGGTCATGTCCTTACTTTTTATGAAAAGGACACCACCTTGGCTTGTCGTTCCTACGATCAGGGCGCTTACCTTTGCCTTGATCAGGGTACGAGTTGGTGGTTTTGGGCTCTCTATCTTTCATGGCCAAGACCTCCTTGAAACCACTGGTTTGTGGTTTTTGACTCTTTATTTTCTTCTTGGACTTCTTTGCTTTCTTGTCCTTACCAACTTCACCTGGCTCTCGAGGAGTGTACATTTCTCGAGCAATAGTGTTGTTCCACTCGACTGCCTCAGAAGCAGTTGCATATCGATCGGCCATCTCGAAGAGCTCGGCAACAGTGTTGGGAGGATTCAAAGCAATATCCTCTGTTATCCTTCTACTACGGACTCCTTGCTTAAAAGCCCTGATCACAGAGGAGTCAGAAATTTTCAGAATTGAGTTACGAACCTGACTAAAGCGTTGATGAATTGACGTAAAATCTCGTTGTTGTTCTGTTTTATCCGGTGCAAGTCGTCTTCCTTTCCAGGGCGGTTGTATGTGCCTTGGAAATTCGCCTGTAGAAGATCGCAAAGGTGTTGCCAAGAGTAGATCGACTCGAGTGGTTGATTTAATAACCACGATCGAGCAGATCCTTCGAGCACAGTCGGAAGATAATTTGCCATTACATGCTCTCCTCCTCCTGCTGCTCGGACAGCTGTTGTATAGATCTGAAGAAATTCAATGGGATTTTGAGATCCATCAAATTTCTCCATGTTCACTGGTCGAAAATGAGGTGGCCAGCGAACTGCTCGAAGGTCAGGCGAAAATGCCCGGCATCCGGTAATCACTTCTTGACGCCTTCTTTGTAAGAAAGAAGGGTTAATGTCACCAGGTGATCGTATTCGACGATACCCAGCAACAGGCTGACCTGTCCTGTAGTAGGTCTCAGCTCTACGAGGGGAATACTCCTCGTACTCCATTCGTTGCGGATTTCTTTGTCGAAGTGGTGAATGATCACCTCTCCGAGGGGCTTCTTGATCATCAGCCGATCAAAATGTATTTCTCCGAATAGGGGATCGATTCGACTTATGGCCGTGTCGATTCCTACGTGGAGAAATATTTGATTGACTGGTAGCTGAGGAAGTCGCATTGCTACGACTACCTGAATGTTGTCGACGAGGTACTTCCAGTCTTGTCATCACGGTTCGAAGCCTTTGCGCAATCTCTTCAGCAAAGAGATCGTACCCTAGCGTTCGAGCAAGCTCTTGATTGGGATTCTCGAGCAAGTCGTTGATGTCCTGGAGTTCTTGTACCTCCTCCGACTGATGTTGAATGCGCCCAGGCAGGTTCTTCTGGGCTGCAATTTTCTTTCTTCGGATGACCTCAAAATCCTCCTCATCAGGTCTTTGAGGCCTTCTCAGTGGAGTGCGAGAATGTCGAGGATTTCCCTCGCGTTCATCAAAGTGTTGGTTCTGTCCGTCACCGGTGGTGCCCTTGCCATTACCACGAAGGGGCGCAGTGTGTGATCTTCGAGGAGTGTTCTTATCTCGGCCTCCATGAGGCTGACCCTGATTTGAGGGAAGGACGAAGACCTCCCGTTGATGATTCTCACTTGCGCTCGAGGCCTCCCCGCTTGAGGAGTGCTCGAGAGACACCATTTGGCGACTTGGAGTAATCCCCTCCAGGTAGGGGAACTCCGGGTTATAACTGTCTCCGTTCGCAAATGAGATCTGCGGAGAGACGGTCGAATTTGCAGGAAAAGCATGCTTGATCCCACCTCTCTGGAGTTACCACGAGAGAGGATCACCGGATCTTTGGTGGAGTCTGAATGGTGGCTCCCGAACTTGTCTCACCGGTCGGACCGCCTTAGGGGACTTGAACACTTGGAGGAAAAACTCTCGTCGTGTTGTGAGCCCTCACAGGTGCGCTTTAGTCGGATTGACCCTTGTCCTTTGAGGGAATTGGCTCCTCTGTTGGACGTATCATTGTGGGGGATAAGGATCCCTCCTCAACTCCATTGATGGGATGGTTTCCTGGAGAATAATCTCCGGAGGCAACATCACCATCAGCGGATGCATCACTCGGCTCGTAGTCGAAACCGGCATCCATGTCGACGTCTGCGTAATCTGCCAAGTCAAACCAGTTCTCCTCGTTCCATTCTCCTGCCATGATTGCATGAGATTTGGAAAAAAAAGAGTATGTTGACAAGAGATTACCGGAAGATCCCCACGGTCGGCGCCAACTGTCGGTGTATTAGAACCGATCTTACGTAAAGATTATTTGATTCGGGGGGTCTCCTAAAGATGAAATCACGCAGAGTGGTTGACACAGGATGTTTACACAGGTTCAGGCCTTCTCCGGAGAGAATAATAACCCTACTCCTTTGTGTGTATGGTATTCTTGATGATCAAGTAAGAAGCTAAAACTATTACAGAGAATAGTACTTGTATTTCTCTTTGACTCGCTCTATTTCGCCCTGATTGGCTGTCTGTCTCCCTCCCCCTTCATCCCTCTGATTGATGCCCTTATATAGCCGTGAAGGAGTAGCCGTTTTGTCCTGCGGAAGATGCGCCTAATTAATCCAGTAATGGGCGCATGATGGCAGTAATTACCGGCGTATTGGCTTCTTCACGCCGTCTGGCAGTTATCTTCCAGAGGTAATGGGGTATTTATGCACCATTACTACGCGGAATAATAGTGCGTGTAGACCGTTCGGATTCCTTAATCAATTGGACCCACTTGCCTGTAGGTTTGATTATAAGGTGGTCGTGGTTTACTTGATCGTAGAAGGACTTACGACCAGGTAGTGGTCGTAGAAGAACTTACGACCATGTAGTGGTCGTAGAAAGACTTACGACCATGACATAGTCGTAGTAAAACTTACGACTATGGGGGTGATTGTAGAAGATCTTACAATCACTTGGTAGGCCTCTCCCTTATAAATATACGGGGTACTTCTGGGGACTATGTGACATCATATTCACCTATAATAAGAATTATAGATAAAAGATAAAATGAGGATTATTAGATCCTCGTCAAGATCGTTACCCTCGGAGCTCACGAAGAAAATATCTAATATCTCTCGATAATCCCTACCTCTCGACACCGATATCTATCTCAATTGAACAATCATGCAACCTAAATATAGGCATCATCTCATACAACACTTATTAACCTAAAATACCAGAACCGTAAATGCAATATTGCTTGACCCAAACCCCACCGCATGTGAGAACCGTGTGTAAATTTTATTTTTTTTAAGCCAATTAATTATCCTAACTCAAATTTTAGTGATTATTAGACCTAATTCAATTTTATTAAGTTACCACTCCTAAGTCAAATTTTAGTTCATTAGTTATAAGGGAAACCATTATTCAAAACTAAGATTTGCAGGGCTAATATTATTTATTCCAACATTGACGGTGCAAGATCGATCATGTGCTAAATCTTTTAGTCATCCTCAAAGATCACCTAGAAATAGCAACAAAAAAAAACAAGGGTGCATAAGTCCAAGACTCAGCAAGTATGTAATAAATCAATAGTAACAACACCATTCTCAAATCTTTTCTCCTTTCTTTTAGTCAATGCATTAACACACAATACAATGCCAAATCCACAAGCATCTCCAAGCTCATACCAGTATTAGAGGAGGAGCCGCAGGTTGGAGGAGCTATGGCAGGGAAGTGGCGCCTGGAGCGGTGACACACGGCGGTCTTGGTGAGGATGTCTCGGCTCAATTATATGAAACACGAGAATTCACGAGCGGTTCTATTTGAACCGTGCGTGATAGTAAATATCACGAGATGGTTACGAAATAGAACCAAATGCGTGATAATACCTGACGGTTATTATTGGGAACCGTCTGTGATAATCTACTATCACAGACGGTTCACAATAACAACCGTCTGTGATAGGCTCGCTGCGCCGAAACAAAGCCCAGATAGACCCAACACAGACGGTTCCAAAGGAACCGTCTGTGATGGGCCGTCTGCTACAGCCTCTTTTGTAGTAGTGTCTTATGGCTAACGGCTATAGAGTAACCGACTACATGATAGGTGATAGAATATGTATGTTCGGCAAGATCAGATCACTAAGTCACTAACCATACCGGATTGCAATTGATCTCCTATTATCTTGCCTTGCAATCTTCATTTATTGTTAAGATTTCATGTAAGCATACACCGTATATATGAGATACATGTGCCCCGTTTTCTGTGTGGCGATTCTCCCGATCTATCCTTCCAAATTCACATGGTATCACAGTGGTCGCACGCACCATCTCTTCCAGCGCCGTGATCCTCAACCTCGCCGCATGCCATGGCCATCGAACCTCAACTAGCTTCGGATTCCTCCTCCTCCACCACCTCCAACCTAAACACTCCCTATTGTTCTTGATCTCAAGAACTTCAGCTACACCAAATGAAGATCCCACTTCACGGCTTTCCTCGGAAAGTATGGTCTTCTTTGCCATATCGACGGCACGAAGGCTCTCGATGGCAACACCAATTGGGCCAGACAAGACTATGGCGTCCTCTCTTGGATCTACTACTCCATCTCTGATGAAATCATTGATTTCATCATGGAGCTAGAACAGCTCGCTCTTGACGTTTGGACGAGCTTCAAGGAACTCTTTCATGACAACAAAGAGAGTTGTCCAGTCTTCCTTAAAGCCGAATTCCGGACATTGGTGCAAGGTAACATGTTGATCACCGACTATTTCCACAAACTCAAGACACTCGCCGATGCCTTGCGCGACGTCGAGCAACCTGTTTCCGACAAAGGCCAAGTCCTCAACATGCTTCATGGCCTCAACCCAAAGTTCCACAATGGTACACTCATCCCTAATCGACTCTATTTCCGACGTTCCTCCATGCTCACTCCCTTCTTCGCCTGGAAGAAGTGAAGATGAAGAACGACGTCAATACTGCCCTCGCCACGGCTCTTCTCGCCACCGGGAATAATTTCTCGGGTCGCAACTCCGATGGCTCCTTCAGCAACTCTGGCGGTAACCGCAATGACCAGAACAACAACTCTAGGCGTAATGGTCGTCGTTGGCATGACAAGAAGCGCGCTAATGGAAGCGGGTCTTCGTCGGGCGGTGACCGCGGCACTCCCTCTCATGGAGGCCGTGCCCCATCCTTTCCCCCGGGACCAGAACCATGGCTTTGCTTCAACCCTTGGAGTAGCCAGCCTCCCGCCTGGTCTCTGTCTAGGGAGGACAGTGGTGCGCACCTCCCAGCGAACATGGTTTCAATAGCTTCAATGGCTCCAGTGGCATCCTTGGGCCATGATCGAGCCTACAATGCCTCCACCTATGTGTCGTCCTCCATGTCATCCTACCCGACATCACCAGCTCTTCCAACTTCTCCATCATGCGATCAAGCCGGTCTTATCGCCGCCATGAATGCCATGGCCCTACCTCCACCGTCGCCAGATTGTGTCATAGACTTTGGCGCGACATCCCATATGTCGGCCGATGGTGGTAACCTTCTAAACCCTAAAATCCCATATACCTCCTCTCGTGTAATGGTCGGTAATGGGTTCTCCATACCGATCCTCTCCACTTGTAGCACATCTATATCCACCCCCTTCCTCTCTTTTTCATCTCCATAATGTTCTCATTGTTCCTCATCTCGTTAAGAATTTGATTTCCATTCGTCAATTCACTCAAGATAACTCTTGTTCTATTGAATTTGACCCTTGTGGTTTCTCTATTAAGGATCTTCTCACCAGGAATGAGACTTTTCGCTGCAATATTGTTCGAGATCTTTACTCCTTGCACCCCTCCACCGCAACCTCAACCTCTCATGTGTTCCTTGCGGATTCTTCTTCCTCGTAATTGTGGCACTAGCACCTCGACCATCCCGGGCGTGACGCCTTATCAACCCTACAAAAAAATTCTTTCATTTAATGTAATAAAGACAATGTATCACTTTGTCACACGTGCCAACTTAGCAAGCATGTTCGGCTACCATTTTCCCATTCCACCTCGACTACTGTTGCACCCTTCCAAATACTTCACTATGATGTTTGGACATCACCGGTGCTTACTAACTCAGGCTTTCAATACTACCTTGTTAGTCTTGATGATTTTACCCATTATTTGTGGACTTTTCCTTTATGTCGAAAATCCGATGTCTTTCCTACACCACGCCATTTTGTTGCTTACACAGACACACAATTCCACCTTCCTATCAAATCCATACAAACCGACAATGGGAAAGAATTCATCAACTCTGCATCCACTACTTTCTTTCTCTCCAAAAGCATTATTCTTCGTTTATCCCGCCCATACACTCCCCAACAAAATAGCAAGGCTGGGCACATAATTCACACCATTAATAATGTTGTGTGTACTCTTCTCATCCATGTGCATCTCCTTCCCATTTTTGGGCTGAAGCTCTTGCCATCGCCACATATCTCCTTAATCGGCGTCCCACCACCACCCTCCATTCCTCCACTCCGTATGAGTAGCTCAACCACACTCCTCCATCCTATACACATCTTCGTGTATTCGGCTGTTTATGTTACCCAAACATTTCTGCCACTACCGCACACAAGCTAGCACCTCGCTCCACCGCATGTGTGTTCTTGGGATATCCGAGTGATCACAAAGGATTCTTCTACCTTTATATTGCCTCTCGTTGAATTATAATTTTTGTCATGTTATTTTCAACGAACATGTCTTTCCTTTTTCCCATATCACTCCAACCACCCCTTCCCAATCTCTTTATTTCCTTGTTGATTTTGTTTCCTCCCATCACCCTCCCTTTCCTATCGGCCGAGCGACTGCCCGCTAGCCCTACCCACTGTCGCGCCAGTCCCACATGCTTTCGCACCCACTCCACTCACTCCCATGCTAGAACCACTCGGTACCATGCTAGCACTTTTCCCTATCGCACCAGCACATTTTCTTGTCGTGCCTCCTTTTTCTTCTACCGCGTCCGACGCCATCACGGCCCTAGTTTCCGCCTCTGTCCTCTCAGCTCACCCCATGCGTACTCGTACACGTTCTGGCATCACTAAACCAGTTGATTGTCTTAACCTTTTGGCCATCACCATCCCCTTGTCTCCCATTCCTTCATCCTACCGAAGTGCTCTGAAAGATCCCCATTGGCTATGTGCTATGCAAGAAGAACACACTACTCTTCTCCAAACCAACACTTGGTCTCTCATTCGCTCCCCACAGGGCGCCAATGTTGTCACCGGCAAATGGGTCTTTAAGCACAAATTTCATTCCAATTGTTCCCTTTCTCGATACAAGGCTCGTTAGGTTGTTCATGGTTACTCACAACTGTCGGGTATCCACTTCGACGAGACTTCAGTCTTGTTGTTAAACCTTATACCATCCGTGTCGTTCTCGGAATCGTGGCATCTTTTTCTTGGCCCATCCATCAATTAGATGTTAAGAATGCTTTTCTCCACGACCACCTTGATGAGACAGTGTATTGTCAACAGCCCGCTGGCTTTGTCAACCCCTCTACACCGTCATATGTTTTTCATCTCCACAAATCACTCTACGGCCTCAAACAAGCCCCCCCCCGCCGGTGCATGGTACCAGCATTTTGATCAGTACATCTGCACCATCGGTTTTGTGCATGCCTCCTCCGACACTACTCTTTGTTCTCAAGAGTGGCTCGCACCTCGCTTACCTTCTCCTCTACGTCGATGATATCATTCTCACCGTGTCCTCCAATGCTCTTCTTTGGGATATTACTTGATCCCTTCATTTGGAGTTCTCGATGACCGATCTAGGCGCTCTTCACTACTTTTTGGGCATTACCGTTTCCCGGTCTACCATGAGACTTTTTCTCTCAACAACAGTATGGTGTTGAGCTTCACCAACGTGTCGGATGAGAAACTGCAATCCATGTGCCACTCCCTTTGACACCCATCCCATGCCAAGCTGTCCTCCAATGGCGTCCCAGTCAGCAACCCCACGGAATTCAACAGTATTGTCGGTGCTCTACAATAGTTGACCTTAACACGGCCTGATTTTGCATACGCTGTCCAACAAGCACGTCTACACATGCATGACCCGAAGGAACCGTACCTCAATTTCCTTAAACGGATCCTTTGCTACATCAAAGGCACCCTTGACTTCGGTCTTTAGCTCCATGCTTCTTCATCGCGCGGCCTCACTGCCTACACCAATGCTGACTGGGCCAGCTGCCTAGACTACCATCGGTCGACTTCTGGCTACTACATCTACTACAGTGACAGACTCGTCTCGTGGTCATCCAAACGACAAGTCATGGTCTCTCGCTCTAGCGCTGAAGCGGAATACTTTGCCATCGCACATGCGGTGGCCGAATGCTACTGGCTTTGTCAATTGTTGCAAGAACTCCATCAATCGATCGGCACCGTGACCGTTGTTTATTGTGACAACATCAGTGTCATCTACATGTCCTCAAACCCAGTTCAACATCATTGAACCAAGCACATCGAATTTGACATTCATTTTGTTTGAGAGAAGGTGGCTCTTGGTCAGGTGTGTGTCCTTCATGTACCAACCAGTCTCCATTTCGCCGACGTCATGACAAAAGGTCTTCCAACCCACGTCTTCAAGGAGTTTCGGACTAGTCTCTATGTTCATTCTTTCCCTGCTTCGACTGAGGGGGATGATAGATTATGTATGTTCGGCAAGATCTGATCACTAACCATACCGGCTTATTGTGATTGATCTCCTATTATCTTGCCTTATAATCTTCATTTATTGTTAAGATTTCATGTAAGCATACACCATATATATGATATACCTACGCCCCAATTTTGTGTGTTGCAATTCTCCTAATCTCTCCTTCCAAATTCACAATAGGTCTATAGAGTCACTGACTACATGATAGTTGTGTTTATTTGAATTTTTCAAGATTTAATTCTGTAACCTAATTAGTGATGACTATGATAACTAACTACAACTCCGAAAAGAAAAATAATCCTCACGCCCTCAAGCATAAATGCATCGGGTGCAGTATAGGAATCAATGTATTTTGACTTGGATATTGATATGGTGAAGACATCTGATCCGAGAGCAACCATGGGATGCCTCACTCATTATTGGCTCCCACACCTCCTCTCTCTCCTTTCTCCCTCACTCATTCGCTTTTCATCTCTCCTCTCTCCCGAGGGCAGATCCATCCATCCACCCATCACCATGGCCTCCTCGACTCCACCACATGTCACCTCGCCTCTGCATTTGGCCTCCTCCACAGCACACCAGTAGCACCCGCCGCACCACGCCCTGGCCTCCCACGCTCGGCAGCCTCCACTGCACCCCTGGACTCCCTGCTCCCCGACCTTTTCTGCAGCCCTGCGCACTGGCCTCCCCGCACCTGACTGCCTCTGTCGTGCCCCTACCACCTAGCGCCCTGGCCTCCCCACTCCCTGGTCTCCTCCGCCACCATGGCGCCGGAGCATCCGCAAGTCAATAGCTCCATGGTGGTCGACTCCCACGACCACTGAAGTAAGTTGCTGCAAGCATTTTCTTAATGTGTTGCAGCCCCTTTATGAAACTATTGCATAAAGTTTTTTTTTTTTTTTTTGCAATTCAACCTTTTCTAAAATTATTGCAAAAATTGTTTCATCTTGTTGCAATGTGTTTTCTTAAATGTTTTATCAAATTTTCCAATCTGTGTTGCATCTGAGATGTTGCAATAGGTCAAATGTTTCCTCTTTTTGTTTTGATTGATAATTTTTTGAGATCCTATCATCTTCTTTTGAAAATGTTGCATCTGGGATTTTGAGATGTTGCATCATCTTCTTTGAATCCTCCCCACTACCTCTTCTTTGATTGAAATCCTGCGTCACCAAAGCGATTCCTATTTTTGTTGCGACCGTTGAAAAAATTTGTTGCACACATTCTTCATATGTGTTGCATCGGAACGTACGATGGGAGATACCGGTCAAAATAATTAAGTACCATTAACTACAATCAATGCACTACATATGTTTTGTAGAGAGAATATATATCCTTATATTACAAGAATAAGGGCCTCTTTGCATTGTAGGATTTTTAGGCACCTTTTTTTTTACTCTGTTCATGTGCTGGAGTTAATTTTCGCTTTCGCTTTTCGTTCTGGTGGCCAGGGCCACCAATCATTACACAAGCGCTGCTCGATCTGCTCCATGATCATGAACTACAAACCATTACTGCTACAGTGCTCAAGCAGTAGCAGAGGAAGGAGATGAGGCGGCGGCGCGGGGCGAGCAGCGGTTGAACCCATACCAGATGTTGTTAGGGAGGGGGTCGCCGTGATAGAAGGTGGAGGGCGTGTCAGAGGTGTGCTTGCTCGTATGTAATATTCCATGCACAAAATTATTTACTTTCGATCCTTATGTAGTACCTTAGGCACGTTGTGTTTGCCTTTACCACTCTCTCCTGCAATGTTCGGTTCATACTGCAATAATTAATTGTGTTGGATATGAGAGGTGTCAATTATGGGAAAGCTCCAGGTTCTTGGTCTTCGTACTGCATTGAAGACTGTTCTTTGTTCATGGAGAGAACCATTTGGATCAAACAATACGTAGTTAATTTCTCTTTATATACTACGACTTTACAACATAACGTGATATAAGATACATACTGTGCATTTTGTTAGTCCATGCTCCAGTAAGGGACTATTTTGTTGGTTGATCTCGCCTGATAAAGAGAATGTCTATCCAAAATAGTGCGGAGTTTTTGGCGCATTTGGCACGGTTGATGCACTAATTAGCACATGAATCCCATCTCCACGTCAAGTATAAAAATAGCACCACAGAGCCGTGTGGAGGCGACATGTGGACTTGTCCGAGCCCCACGGGGCCAGAGCCGGCTCATCCGTGCCCCTAGGGCCAGAGATGCCACGTCCGTGCCCCTAGGGCCAGACCTCCTCTGGTCCGTGCACTCGGGGCATGGACAGCCCTATTGCATCGTTACTTCATGTGAATTTTTTTTTAATGAAAATTGTTAGAACTATTTCATGTGATAACAATATTTGGTTTAGGGTTAGCATACGCATTGTTGTTGCGATTGTATTATTTTGGAGAAACTATTGTAAAAAGAGTACGAAATTTGAGAATAAAATTTGAGAGACTTCATAATATAGTTGTGAATTACATCGCGCGCAGGGCTTGGTTACGTACATGAGAAACGACAGCATACATGAATCAACAAAATGAAAAACACCTATGATACATGTGCACCTTTTTGGAATTGGAAAAAAGTTGGATCGGAACAAAGTTAGTCTTGGCGGCCCATCGGTACCTTCCCCTTGTCTCCTGACTGCTCACGGCGGCCAATCTCGAAGGCAGCCCTGTTCTGCGAGACGAGCTGGGAGATTGAATAATGTTAGCAGAACGTAAAGCGAGATCAATAATCAGGCTGCAAATTTAATATGACTTACCTCTTCGATCCAGAGTGTGCTAGGGTGACGAGGAGCACTAGGACGGTCGTCGGTCTCACTAGCAGGGGCCTTCCCCTTGTCGACCAGTGCCTCTTCGATAGGGTCGGGTATGTAAGGTTTCCATCGTTGGAAGACCTCAGGTCGCTTCGCGTAGTTGAATATGTACTTCTGCCTGATGAACGACCTATCGTACATGTCCGGGACATCAATCCATTGGAAGAGGTTGCAACGCATCTCCGGCTGCCATTATGTGTGGACGAAGTTAGGGATATATGGAATGCAACGTAAGCTGTGAAAAATTGATATATGCAAGATTTGCTTACGAGGATATTCCTGCACGTGTAGTATGCCCAGGTTGTAGTCGACGGGTGTATGAACTGAATGATTCAAGTTGGTTCTTCGCACACACACTACGGGCGTGGAAACTCCGGTGGTATCGGCACATCCTTCGTAGAACAATCCGGGTAGGGTTTAGCCCTCTCAGCAAGCCACTTGTGCTTCCGCAACATCTTCGCATATAAGTTCGGCATCTCCAAGGCCGACCTAATATTATGCTCTAGCTCATAAAACAAGGGTGAGTCAGTTCAGAACAAGTAGAATGCCAAAAATACATACCTGATAACATAAAATGACGTACACAAATGCACAAATATTATAACACTACTCGTTAACATAAAATGATGGTCCCCTAACATGCAAACAATATAATTAATTATGACACAAAATGACACTTAGACGAGTCCGGTTTGTTGGGGCAATCCCTCATAGAGTGGCCAAGGGTCTTTATATCCAGCACTTCCTCATGCGGCTCTAACTCCCACGCTGTCTATCATCCTTTTCGTTTTATAAGTGCCGTGTCTGCCGTCGTCCCTTCCCAGTTGCCTTTGAGGCTATGTTCGGACCCCATTTCACCCTCTCCAACCAAAGATCTCTATAGTTCATATCCACGTCATACGAGTTGAACTAAGCATTCCATGTCTCGAAAAGATGGTTCATTTTGTAGTACTCGGAGATGTATGGCGTAGATATCTGATTGACTTGTGTGCATGCCTTGTACACAAGAGCTTCGGCTTGTTGCGGGTGTATGTAACCACATCACCTACGGTTCAAGCATGTTTCGTTTTTCCCCTGGCATGACTATTGACATATTTCTGCCTCAGCCGGAGCTCGTACTTCCTCCTCAAGCCATCAATCACCAAGATGTCGTGCATACGAGCTTTCTGCATCTTCTGGTCCATATACCTCTGCATGTTCTCGAACCTCTACTTCCCTTCTTCCAGTTGTCGCCTCGCTGTGGTGGCTCTATTTATGAAGTAACCGTTCGTGCGAGTTCAGGTCTCCTCAATGATCGCAGTGATAGTGAGGCACTGCACACCTTTCAGCACGCTGTTGTACACCTCGGACATATTGGTTGTCATAAAGCCGTACCTCGCACTGTCGATGTCGTACAGCTGTGAGCATTTTTCCAACTCAGGAGCGTGGAGATTAGTCCACTCGAAGATACTGATGGGGCTCCTGGATTCTCCTCTGGGGCCCTATTGTCCCTCTTGCGCCTTTGGAGGGGACTGCCTTATATACCTCGTAGTCTGATGTTCAAGATCTCTCCAGATGGCCTCAAACTTCTGCCTCTAGTTTTGCATGCACAAAGTCTTGAATGTCGTCATTAGCTCTTGACTGTGGAACCACGTGTAGAAGTTCGATGCCAAATACCTCATGCACTGTCGGGTTTCCACATTGTTCCACTGGTACTGGGGTTCCGTCACATTCTTCATGGTGTTGATTTATTATCTTTGTCACTTGTTTCAGTAATGTCAATACTTATTTAAATGACACTATCTTATTTCAATTATTTAGGTGATTTCGATAGTTGTAATACACCATTTCATTACTAATGTTTCAGTACTAAAATCGTGTATTAAAAATAACAAAATCATTCAAATCATTAAAACAAGTGTTGAAATCATTTAAATAAGTATTAAAATCATTCAAACAAGTGTCAAAAATAATTAAAACCACAAAAAAAATAGTGAGAATATGCGACCTAGGATGTATTTGCAAGCCAACTTAACTTATGAGGGGGCAAAATAAACGAAAATGAGATATGGAGGCATTGAAAAAGTATATGGCGTATGGGATATTTATGGATTTTGTTCTTAAAAAATCCCAAAAAAATCTAGGTTCAAGATGAACGAACGAACCCATATATATATATATATACATATATATATGTACATATATATATGTACATATATATATGTATATATATTAATTACTATAATTCTGAGTTTACCCCTCCCACCCCCACTCCAAACCGCCGCCTAGCTTCTCTTCTCCTCACACCCCACGCCAAACCGCTCTGCCCTCCTCTCCCCGGTCGCCGCCAACTCCTAGAGCCGCCGCGGCCGGTGTCCGCCCTCCTCTCGGTGCTAGTGCCGCTCCGCTCCACCCCAACCTCCTTCAGGCGCCGTCGACTCCACACAGGGCCATCCCCCGCCTCTTCCCCCCTGCTTCTCCGTCACGATGCACCGCCCGATGTCCGCTGTGTGGGGGCACCGTTCCGTCCTCGCCTTCCTTCTTGTCGCATCCCCCAGCACGGACGGCTCACCGAGGTGTGAATTATGAACATTTTAGTTGCTCAATTGTGGGATTTGACCATGTTACTACTTTGGCACCACATAATGCGTAACGTCAGAGAAATTCGCATTGGCTTTGGTACCTTTGCCTATTTACAAGTTTGAATTAGGAAATATTGACATGTGAATCATCAAAGAGTTTGCTTTGGGTGATGTAAGTAATGGTTAAAAAGTGATTTTTTTTGTGGGTTGGCTAATCTGATTTTGAATACAAGGTATATGCTTCACTCTTCTGTATGAATTTTTCACCAACTCACAGCATTTCATTGATGGCTCAAATTGTTACTGAACTCTTTGCAAGCATATTAGCCATTTTCTTTCATTTTTTCCTCCACGGTTAAATTCATCTTTGTCTTACCAATGATGTGTTGAGACATGCGTGCAGTCGGCAAGCAAGGTCCAATTACGCTTGATCTAAAATCGTCGGCTTTCAAACCAAAGGAAAAGGTATGGACAAAGTTCCCTCCAAAAGGCTCAAAATATACTCCTCCTCACAATTCTCGTGACTTCAGATGGAAGGATTACTGCCCATAGGTGTTTCAGTTGGTCATTAATCCCATGATAAAGATATATGTTGTACCCTTGCTCTGGTGTCATCATGCTGATCGACGTATCATTTGTTCTGGACTGAATCGCAGGACACTGCGCAAGCTGTTCAAGGTGGATGCTGTTGACTATATGTTATCCCTTTGCGGAAGTGAGGCTCTCCGAGAGCTCTCATCTCCTTATAAGAGTGGAAGCTTCTTTTACCTAACAAATGATGATCGGTACTTGATAAAGACAATAAAGAAATTAGAAGTAAATGTTTGTCCTTTGTGGTTCCTTCTGTCTCTAAACTTTCCAAGCTTCATAAATAAGGCCATAAGTTTTATTCTGAATGCAAGAAACACATTTATATTACAGATGTTTCTGATGATACTTCCAGCTTACTACAATCATGTCCGCGCATTTGAGAATACTCTAATTATCAAAATGTTTGGTCTACATTGTGTCAAGTTATCGTTAGAGATAAATGTGATTCTATATTTCTTCTCCATCCTTAGCATTACCTTTGTTATATATAATTTTGCCAATGTTCAAAATATGTACCCTGACTGTTTACTACTGTATTACTACTCAAATTCGTTTTGTCATAATGGGAAATCTATTCTGCTCTGATTATTCTATCCATAGACGTTTTGATCTAAAAGGCTCATCTCTTGGCGGTACAACTGACAAGCCACACACTGAGATTGATCAGTATACTACCCTGAAAGACCTCGATCTGAACTTCATATTTAGATTGAAGAAGCAGTGGTTTCAAGAGTTCCAAAGGTGCAACCATATTTTGTCTCATATTCTTGCCTCGACCGATGCATCTGCAACTTCATTAGTTAGGTTCCAACTCTGAAAAATGGTCCTTTCATTTCTATAATGGTGTATATACATGAGTTGTGTCACTGTAGTTGAAATTGATGTGGGGACAGTATGCATAGAAATGCTGGGGCTCAATGAATGCAAGTGCTAACAAGGTATACTAAATGGTGCTGATTTTGAGTAAATTCTTCATCCTTTGGGATAGGCAATTTCATCAATTTTCGCTCTGTTCAGTTGTAGACGGTTGAAACCTTGTGAATTCCCTCTTCTATCAATGAAATCCAATGCTGTATTTTATCAAAGAAATAGCTTGTATCACTGTGGTATTAATATTTCATGTCATAAAGTGATCTTTACATAGATTTGAGCAAAATTATCATCAAAGATCTTTTATGTAAACTGATAAATTTTTATATGTTAACTATTTATGGCACATGTAATGAAAAGAGATTGAATAGTAAAAGTGGAGATTTTTTCCTCCTTTTAATAGGGCTAGAGCCGGTAAAGTGAAAGGTAAGTTGAGAACCAAAGATTGTGAGCAGCATGTCATGTTTTAAAATTCCAATAGTATACTATTCAGTCATAATATAACTGAGTTAAATATTGACACAATTTAACATTTGAGGTATTATTTATTTAAGATCTGTTGCAACGCACATACACTCTACTCTCTCATATATATATATATATATATACATGTGTGTGTTTTTTTTCTCGAGACCCTTCTATACCCATGTATTGTTCTCTTGTCAGTAGCAGCGTGATGTCATGTACAGTAAACCAAATAATTTTAGTTATCAGTTTTAGAAAAATTATTACCATGTACAAGCACAACTATACGCACGAAAGTTTTTTTTCTCGCACCAGATTGAATTGATGCAATATTACCGACAGAACATAATCTTTTGTTAACGAGACCGTGTTCTAAATGTGCAATGTGTTTTTCTTTAGCTAAAATTCACGCAGATTTAAAAAAAAACATTCTAGAATAGCCAAAAACATGAAGGTTCTTCGAAATTCACATACATCCCTTGGACTGTGAAACGGAAAAACCAAGGCGAAAAAAAAAATGCGGATTGGCTTTGGCTCTTTCCTTCCTGTCGTGCTGTTCAACCTTCAAACGCTTCCTCCTCTCTACGTCCAGTCGCCATTGACGACCACCTCCGCCTCCTCCCCTCCCTTAAATCCCTCCTCTACCCGGCTCCCTCCCATCCCATTCCCATTCAGGTCTCGTTCCCTCCAATCCAGCCCCGCAACCCAGTAAATCCACATTCCACGCGAAAGATTTCCAAGAAACCATCCAGGAATCCAACAATTCGCAGCCAAGAATCCAAGAATTGCAGATAAGAGTCCCAGGAACGAACGCACTGGCCGTGGAATCCAATAATTCTAGCGGAGGGTGCGAGAAGCGAACCCAGGAGTGGAAGAACTGCAGAGGCAAGAATTCCTAGGGATTAGGCAGCAGCCAAGATGGTGAGGCTGCCGTACACGACGGCGCTGACGACGCTGTTCAGCTACGGGCTGCTCTTCGCGTTCGGCCAGCTCAGGGATTTCTTCCGCAAGTTCATCGATTGGTTCAAGGCCAAGAACGTCAAGGTTGGCGGGCTAATTGCCTCTCTTTCCGTTCGGATCCGGGAGGATTCCTTCTAGTCTTGGTTGATTTACTGATGTGCCGTTTGGGATTGACGCAGGGGTACGCGCCGATCTGCCTGGGGCTCGAGGATTTCTACGTGCGCCGCCTTTACCTGCGGATCCAGGTACTGATTTGGGATGTTTTTGTTAGGAATTTTGGTGCGTGTGGATAGTAAAAGTCTGCCTGTATATCATCGCATTGCATATTTTATTTGCTTCATGGTTAGATATGTCTGGATTTTTTTTCAGTGATTTGATGATTTTTTTGTGTGATTTGGGATGGCTGTGATGATGAGTTGAGCAATTATTGGTTTCTGGAGGCATTTTTATTGCATTTCCATGAAATGGTGTAGTATTCTTTGTACGGATAAATTGGCAGCACAGTGTTTAAACAATGGCTGTTTATGAATTCAGGCACTTGTGTATTCTGCTCTTCTGTTCAGAAGACTAGTTTGTATCTAAATGAGGAATTTTGGATGCAATCTCTTATTTTCCAAGCTTACGATACCTGATTTTAGTGAAAGCGATTTTGGGTGGCAATGCACTGTGCTTGATTCTTTCATGGCTTTGAATTGCATTGTTACCTGACGCTAACGAACAATCAAATTAGTATTAAATCTTATTTCAGCTCGAAGTAATTTATTTCTGAAATAGTGAAATGACCGATAGCATGTAGCATGATGTGTTTATTATTGTTGCTCTTTTTTTTTGGCCGTTTGAAAAGGCGTTTGGGCACAAGCCAAAAGGAAGAAGTGTCACAGATAAATACATCTTGAATGTTTGTAGACATGACATAGTCCAATCACGATGATTACATGCTTGTTTGAAATGGTAGACATGTTTTAGTCAACTGGAAGCTAAATGTATTGTACTAGTCAGTCTTGGATTGGACTCCGAGCAAGTATATTTTGTCGAGCAAGATGGTCTCCTTCAGTTACTATGTTGCTGATATCATTGGATATTAACCAATCCACATTTTTGGTTTTACAGGATTGTTTTGGTAGGCCAATAGCAAGTGCACCAGATGCTTGGTTTGATGTAGTTGAGCGCTACTCAAATGACAATAACAAGACATTACAGTAAGAATTTGTTCCATATTCTAATTAATTATTTTTTCATTATGGGAAAGGACTCTAGCTTTAGCCATATACTTCAATAACGGACATAATCAAGTGGAAAGATTTTCAGGGGATGGTCCCAATGTGGGGATCGTCCCCTGACAAGTCTAGTCCTAATCAAGCTGTATCCTTCATGCATTTTTAGAAATTTGCCAATTAAACATCAATGATCCCTTCTTATCAAACAGTGTTTTGTGAGTGTGCAAACAGTACTCTACTGTAGTAAATGGTGTAGCAACGACGGAATTTGATTTTTTTATCTATAGATCAATGCAGTGGATCCCAATCCCTCATCTATATTGGTAAAATATGGTCCAAAATAAATGAAATGGAAAAAACAGAATTTTCCACTGTGTCTTACACTCGCACTATTGTTGTAGACGTACCTCGAATACCACTAGATGCCTCAACCTAGGATCCTACAACTACCTTGGATTTGCAGCAGCAGATGAGTACTGCACTCCACGTGTTATTGAGTCTCTCAAGAAATACTCACCAAGCACCTGCAGTGTTCGCGTCGATGGCGGTATGCCTGGATGCTCATCATGCTTTTTTTTTACAAAGTCTAAAAAACCGTAAGTACCGAGTTGATCCCTTTTGTCTGGAAACAGGCACAACCAAACTTCACACCGAGCTGGAGGAGCTGGTTGCACGCTTTGTTGGAAAGCCTGCTGCTATCCTATTTGGCATGGGTTATGTTACAAACTCAGCCATCATTCCTTGCCTAATAGGAAAGGTTTGTTCAAATGCTCAATATACCCAGTAACTAAAAACTTGGCTAAACTGAGCGACAATTTACTTAGTTTTCCTGTCCACATTATGCCAGGGTGGGCTGATAATTAGCGACTCGCTGAACCATAACTCAATTGTCAATGGCGCAAGAGGATCTGGTGCAACTGTCCGGGTTTTTCAGCACAACTGTAAGCTGTTATGCTTTTGAATAATGCAAAGCAATAGTCAATGTTTATGATTCACAATGACTTATCCTTGCCATTCTGCTACTTGCAGCCCCTGCTCATTTGGAAAATGTCCTGAGAGAACAGATAGCTGGTGGTCAGCCACGGACACACAGACCATGGAAGAAGATCATTGTCATTGTTGAGGGTATCTACAGCATGGAAGGGGAGCTGTGCAAACTCCCTGAGATCATAGCTGTCTGCAAGAAATACAAGGTTTGAGGAACTTCCTTCTAATTTCCATTTTAAGTTTGTCACATAAAGCACACTATATTTCTCAAATTATTTCCTATTCTCTCAAGCCCTTAATATGCTGCATCAAGTGCAGTAGTGAGAATTGACCATATGCATTACTGTTTGTCTGTCAAACAGGCTTACACATATCTCGATGAGGCCCATAGCATCGGTGCTATTGGGCAGTCTGGCCGAGGTGTTTGTGAGCTCCTAGGTGTTGACCCAGCTGATGTAGATATAATGATGGGGACTTTCACAAAGTCATTTGGATCATGTGGTGGATATATTGCGGCATCCAAGGTATGTCTTCAAGCAGAACAATATTACTATGATACTTGTACTTTGGACTGCCTTGAAGATTTGCTAATTCTTCTTGCTTGAACTTTCAGGAGATGATTCAGCACCTGAAGCATAGTTGCCCAGCCCATCTCTATGCTACTTCCATGTCACCACCAGCAGTGCAGCAAGTTATTTCTGCAATTAAAGTTATCCTTGGAGAGGATGGCTCCAACAGAGGTACTAAAAGAACTTTTTTTGTCTACTTCTTTCACCCTTTTCAATTTGCTGCAATGTTCGTCATGTCGAGTGTTATGTTGAATAGTTTTTTGGCTTGTGATGTCTTGCAGGTGCCCAGAAACTTGCACGCATCCGTGAGAACAGTAATTTCTTCAGGTCAGAGCTAAAGAAGATGGGTTTTGAGGTTCTTGGTGACAATGACTCTCCTGTTATGCCCATAATGCTCTACAATCCGGCTAAGATTCCTGCATTTTCTAGGGAGTGCCTTAGACAAAAGGTTAGTTGTGGAGTTCTCTTATGGAATGCTATTTGTCTTCAGAATTGTTGTAGTAACTAGCAATCTGCATGTACTCACTAGTCACTACATCCACCAGTTGTTTCACAGTCCCTATCGCCATGCAACTGATAGAACACCCACATTTCAGGTTGCTGTTGTCACTGTGGCATTCCCTGCCACACCTCTCCTCCTTGCAAGAGCTCGTATCTGCATTTCTGCTTCACACACCAGGGAGGACCTGATAAAAGCTCTTGATGTGAGTTCTTTCTTCATCTACATAAATACTTCCGATTGTTCACGTACACATAAATAGAATCCAATTGACATTGTTCTCGTCTTCGCAAACCACTTCCAGGTTATCAGCGGAGTTGGTGATCTTGTGGGCATCAAATACTTCCCCGCAGAACCACCAAAGATTGCTGAAGTTGATCATGACAAGCTGGAGTAAGGATGCACCCTGAGTTACCCCATGAATGAATCAAGTTGTTGGAATGATATGAATCGGGCGGTGACGAAGATTATGAGTGTGATTGGTGGGCGGGGGCGAAGAGTTATCCGGTGGGGAGGAGCCGTGGTGAAAGCCGACGGTGGTGGTAGCGGGTAGGGAGAAGAGATATGGGTAGATGAAGTTGTTAGATATGTATATAGCCTAGGGTGTTCTTTGCATGTTGACAACCATATATATGTTATATAACTGTCTTTTTGCCTATTGGAATAAACAACAAGTATCATTCTAATATGGTATCAGAGCAAGGTTATGGTTAGGGTATGCTGCCGCCGCCGACGTCACCCTCCTCGTGCCCACCTCTGCTTCTCCCGCTGACCACCCTCTTGTGCGTCTGCTCTGCTTCTACCACCGTTGAAAGACTGCCGCCGTCTAATCCCACGTGTTGTCGTCGTATTTGGGTCGCCCGTCGTCACAATTGAGCATCCATGCTTCGTGCTCGCGGCTCTTGAGCTCCTCTGCTCTTTCGCATGCGTCGCTCGGGCTCCAAATGCTAGATTCGCCACCCCACCACCGGATCTACTTCGCCCTCCACTGGATCCAGCTCGACTGCGCAGGCTCTCGCCATCCCCGCTGCCACAGCCCCTGTTGGCCCCTACGCTGTCGGGACCCAAATATGCAAATCTGGACCCTCTGTGTATTCTGCACTAGTCCAGGATCACGCTAGTGCACACAGTGTCAACATTGATGAAATATCACATCCATACAACGAATATAAGAATAAACGAGTATATTTAAATAACAAATAACTGTTGGGACCTTATGGTCGAGTGTTACATTTATTAAGCCATGCAAGGCTGACAATAAAGAAATAAACTGCAGCGGAAACGAAATAAACTCCGGTGGCTCCCATCAATTTACCACAGGCAACCGACTGGGATCAAGACCCTAACGTTCAACCTTCAGAGAACTCTTCTTGAAGCGGTGACGACTCCTCCACTTCATTGATTTGTTTAGCAAGAGTGAGTACACACCGTACTCGCAAGTCATACCACAGAATGCATTTATACATGATGGCTTATTCCAAAGAAATGGCTTCTGTGGTTATTTTGCAGAAATGCAACATTTGCAATTGAATACAAATAATAGATTGAAAGCGTAATTTAAAACAAATAGACAATAATAAGTTAACATTTGATTTCACAAAGGACACACAGTCTAATCAAGTTATTCACACAGCTGCACAAGTTATCTCACACGGTGACCCTTCCCATTTGTTTTATGAAAATCTACCCTCGTGTGAAATTCCGAGCATGTCCATAACCGAGGACGCGGCTATTCGAATAGATTGGTTTAAACACTCGCAGAGGTGTACACTTTACCCACACGATGAAACCAACCGGATCAGAGTTGATCACAACAAAACCTTTCAGAGACTTCATCTCAAACAATGACACTCCTGGTGTGCTTTATGCCGTCAATTTGTACACACCCTTGGAGCGACACACACCATTGGACGAGGATGCAATGAACGTCCCGCGATGTGACATATCACACCTCCACCCATCACAAAGCTTAAATACAACTCGAGTTGTCAAAGTCAAGACTCCATAACTTACTAAGTCGAGCCCACCCATACTAGGCATGTGGTCGTGCAAGAAGGCCAGTTCAATGGCGCACAAAGTTAAGTCCTTAATTGACTAAGGCAAGACTTCCAGTTTTAACCCAAAATCACAAAGTTTATGTCACACAGATCCACCATTCACACAGAATCCACCACTTGCCTCAGTCTAAATCTTTTCCCACCCTGTTGATTAAGTGCAACACATGCCATCAACGAGTAATAGCACACAAGACACACAGATTCATCACACGTTCCATAATCACTTAGTCAAGTTCATAATTGCAACTCTCACATGAAATGATGACTCGTGGCATGGCTAAGCAATCTAATCGATCTAACCAACCCACGTTGGTGCTATGATATTACCAACTAATAATTAATCAACCTAGGGTGACAAAAGATCATGGCATACAATAGACAAAGTGGCATAACAATTTGGATTAATAACTACACCCAAAAGCATTCAAATAAATACTTGAAATAGAATGCAATACATTGAAACAAAGTATTTTGAAAACTGGGTTCAAAATGATCAAAGGTATAACTTGCCTTGGAATAGATCTAGATATTGGTCTTGGTCTTGAGGTGCTCCTTCTTCTGCAAAATTCCCCGAAGTATCGACGTCTACTCGCAAACGAGACAAAAGAAACAAAACAAATAAATAACAGAGGCAAAACAAACTCCAAAAATCAAATAAAATTCATAAATAAATAGATCTGAATTTTATATAAATTTACAAATTTGAATGGGCTCAATCGGAGTTCGGATGCAAAAGATATGGGCTTTGGAAGTTTTGAAAATCAAATAAACCCTAATTTGGATTTTCTCGAATTTCCCGAATTATTTTTATAAAGGAAAATCGATTTATTGCGCAATGCTTGCGTCAGCCGAGGAAAAAGAATTTAATTAAAATCCGTACTGACAGGTGGGACCCACTGCCAGCCTCGGGTTCACGGTGGACCGAGTGCACCAACCAGGGAGATCTGGCGGCGGATGGGCCAAGACGACGCTGCTGGCGTCTTGTTGGCGATCACGCGGCCGCTACACCAAAGATCGGCCGACGCCGGCCGAGTGGTGGCGACAACGGCGGCGGTGGCGCTCGGGACCCGATGGTCACCGGCGAACGGCGGCTCTTCGCCGGCGGTGAGTGGTACCAACGTGTAGAGGAGGCTAATGCGCATCTATGGGCACTGGTTTGAGTACCTGGGGTTGACGGAGATGGCCGGCGGCGAGGAAGAAGCGGCGGCGAAGGCTCGGGTTTGTCGGACGGAAGCTCCGGCGATGCTCCGGCGACGAGAAGGCGCGCACTAGGTAGCCTGAGGTTTGCTGATCACAACGGTGCAGTCGGTGGAGCAAGGGCGATGACGACGGCGGCGCAATTCACCGGAGAAGAAACTCGGCCGAAACCCTAAAACTCGAAAATGCGGCGGCGCTAGGGCGATCGGGGCGACGAGAGTGGCGGTTTAGGGTTGCGGAGGCCCGGGCGGTGCTAGGAGGGGTATTTATAGGCTCGGGGAACACCGGATTTGGAAATCCCCAAATCGGGTCCGAAACGGCCGGGTTTTTGAATTCAAAGATTTTCGGAGATTGAAACCGATTCGAGGTTTGATTTGGTTTGGAACGGATATGGAATAACCAGAGATATGATTTGGCGGGGTCGGCGCGAAGAATCAGCAACGAATACGCATTTGTCGGACGCGGCTTCGAGCTCCAGCAATGGCGCGAACGCTACAAGCGCGGAAGAAGAAAGCAGAGCGGAGACGACGACTCGGTCGCGGGCCCACTGGTCAGCGAGAGCGAGGAGGCCTTGTGTGGCGAAGCAAAGAACCGTCGCGATGGCGATCCAACTACCAAAGCTTAACGCGGGCGGGTTTGGTGTGTGATGGAATAGTGTTGGGCTTGCCCAAGATCATTCCTAAGGAATTAAAATAGATTTTGCTTTTAAATAAATCCAGAAAATGCAAATAGCAATTAGAAAATAGCAAATGACTTGGGAAAAATTCCAGAAAATTCTATAAAATATAACCAAGCATATAGAATCTAAATAAAATAATTTTGGCAATTGTTGATGTTGGGATTAAGCACATTAAATCAATTTGTCCTAAAAGTCCAATTTAAGCTTTTTAAATTAATATTCAAATAAATCCAATTGATGAATTTTCTTACTGCCAATATTTAAAAGATTTTTTTAAAGCTCTAAAAATTGGGATGTTACAAACCTCCCCCCCTTAAACGAATCTCGTCCCCGAGATTCCGGCTAGCTAGAGAAAAGGCTAGGGAACTCGACTTTCAGCTCATCTTCACGTTCCCACGTTGCTTCTCCTTCTGAGTGGTTACTCCACTGGACTTTGCAGAAACGAACGGTCTTGCTTCTGGTGCGGCGCTCTGCGACATCCAAAATCCTGACAGGCTGTTCTTTGTACGTGAGATCTTCCTTGATTCAATTGACTCCAACGAGTGCGCTCTTCCGCACACGAAGACACTTCTTGGTGAGAGACATGAAAGACATCATGCACTCTCGCTAACGATCGCGTAGCTCCAAGCTGGTACGCAACTTCTCCACGGCGTTCCAAAACCTTGAATGGACCCACATACCTTGGGGCAAGCTTCCCTTTGGTATGGAATCTCTTAACACCTCTCGGCGGAGTAACTCAAGATACACAAAATCTTCGGTTCAAAGTCGAGGTCACGATAACGATTATCGGCATAACTCTTTTACTCGGTGGGCTATCTTTAACCTCTCTCTGATCATAGCAACTTGTTCTTGACTTCTGAATAATATCTGGCCCGAACACTACACGTTCAGCTGTCTCTGACCAATTCAACGGAGTTCTGCAGGCACGACCGTACAAAGCTTCAAATGGTGACATCTGCAAACTGGCTTGATAACTGTTGTTGTACGAGAATTCTGCATACGGTAAACTTTTATCCCAACTGGTAGCATTAGCTAAGGCACAGGCTCTTAACATATCCTCTAATATCTGATTAACTCTTTCGATCATCCATCCATGCATGGATGATAAGCGATCTTGAAATTCGATGAGTTCGTGGCTTCATGTAGACTCTGCCAAAAACGAGAGGTGAATTGAGATCCTCGATCTGACACTATCTTCTTAGGTACACCGTGCAGACTGACGATTTTTGTCATATACAATTCCGCCAAGCGGTCTCCTGAGTAAGTGGTTTTGACTGGCAAGAAATGGGCAACTTTAGTCAAACGATCCACTATTACCCAAATCGAATCATAACCTGATTGTGTTTTGGGTAGTCCGTAATAAAATCCATACCGATCTCTTCCCACTTCCATTCGGTATCTTCACGTTGTAGCAAACCCGCTGGTCTCGATGCTCGCCTTTACTTTCGACACACGTCGCATAAGGCAACGAACTCGCGACGTCTCGCTTTAGGTTTGGCCACCAAAACTTATTCTTAACATCTGATACATCTTAGTGCTTCGTGGTGAATTGAATACTTTGAGTCATGGGCTTCCTTCGAATCGGTGTCTTAATCCATCCATATCTGGTACACGAATCGTCCATTGATCCCAAGTATATCCCGATCATCTATGGTGAAGTCTTTAAATTTTCCTCGACATCTTCTTCTTGAGATCAAGCAAACTCGAGTCCTTAGGTTGAGCTTCACGAATCTGTTTCTCGAGTAGACTGTACTTCCAAATTGGCCACAAATCCTTAGGAACAACTTCTAGTAGCTTCGGAATTCCTCTGAAGTTCGAACACAACTCTTTTGCTTCGAGCATTGCGGTAGCTCTTACGGCTCGGTGCATCTGCAACTACATTGGCCTTACGGGATGGTAATGGATTCCAAGGTTATAATCCTTTATTAATTCCACCATCTTCTCTGTCTCATGTTCAAATCGGTCGAGTGAATATGTACTTCAGGCTCTTATGATGCGTGTAGACTTCACAATGATTCCGATGAGATAATGACGCCTAAATCTTCAAAGCATGCACTACGGCAGACTAGTTCCAAATCATGGGTAGGATAGTTCTCTTCATGAGGCCTTAATTGCCTTGACGCATAGTTTACAGCTCTTCCTTCTTGCATAAGGACACATCCTAATCCTTGACGCCAAGCATCACAGTAGATATCAAAATCCTTACTAATATCCGGCAAAACTAGCACTGGGGCTGAAGTCAGACGTTTCTTCAATTCTTGAAAACTTCCTTCACAAGCTGGGGTCCAAATAAACTTCTTCTCTTTCTTCAACAATTGCGTAAGAGGTTTAGCAATCGTTGAGAATCCTTCAATGAAACGGCGATAATATCCTGCCATTCCCAAGAAACTACGAATTTGAGTAACCGTCTTGGGCTGCTCCCAATTCATTACAGCTCTAACCTTCCCGGGGTCAACTGCTACTCCTTCGGCTGTCATTACATGACCGAGAAAATCAACTTTCTTCTTCCAAAAGTCACACTTGCTGAACTTGGCATACAACTGATGTCCTCTGAGCTTCTCTAGGATTAATCTCAAATGGTCTGCATGCTCTTCTTCTGATTTTGAGTATACCAAAATATCATCAATGAATACTACCACGAACTTATCCAAATATTCCATGAATACTTTGTTCATCATGTTCATGAAGTAGGCAGGGGCATTAGTCAATCCAAAAGACATGACTAAAAACTCATAATGTCCATACCGGGTTGAGAAAGCGGTCTTAGGTATATCCTTAGGACAAATCTTCAACTGATGGTAACCTGATCGCAGATCGATCTTGGAGAATACTCCGGCTCCTTTCATCTGGTCGAACAAATCATCTATTCTGGGCAATGGGTACTTGTTCTTGATGGTGACTTCATTGAGAGAACGATAATCGATACACATTCTCATACTTCCATCTTTCTTCTTGACGAACAAAACTGGTGCTCCCCATGGCGACGAACTAGGTCTTACAAAACCTTTCTCCAAGAGTTCTTCTATCTCGCTTCTTCATTTCCACAAGTTCATCGTTGGCATCCGATAGGGTCTCTTGAAATTGGTGCTTTGTTCGGCACTAGATCGATGACAAACTCAATGTCACGGTCGGTGGCATTCCGTAATTCTTCCGAAATACGTCGGATAATCTTTTACTACTGTGTACGTCTTCCAAAGCGTCTTCAAGCTGTTGACTACCAAATGTCCATCACGCATCGAGGTGGCTAGAAATTCTACTTTCTTTCTGTGGTATCCTCTATTGTCACGGCTCTTCGCCACAATCTAGCATCGCTTTATGTTTGGATAACCAATCCATACCAAGGATGACATCTATGGTCCGAGTGTCTAGAACTATTAGGTTGGCTAGAAACTCAACTCCACTATGAGTAGCCTAGCTCCTAAACATCCAACTTTAGAACTTAGCTCGCTCAGCGATTGGACTAACAGAGTATGCTTAAGATGCATAACTTCCAATTTGTTCTTAGTTGCAAAAATTCCAGAAACAAACGAATGCGAAGCTCCGAATCAAAGCAATCGATGCAGTCTTGAATTTACTAGGAACTTACCCGATTACAACGTCGGGTGCTTCTTGGGCTCCTTCAGAGTGGCGTGGTTGACACGACCTCGACTCATCGATGGCGGTGCTCTCCGGATTGACCGGTAGCTTGAGAAGTTCCTTGATGGTTGCCTTGTCTTGGTGTCTTGGTGGTGTGTTCCCAAGGTTGAAGCGCATTGGAGTGATAGTCCCATTCTGCGGACATCGGTTGGCGAAATGCCTGGGCCGACGGATGTAAAGCAAACTCGTTGTATACGTGGGTTCTTGTTGGATTGGGGTTGGTAGTGCAGGTTGCGGAAATTCGAGCAATTGGGCGAGTCTTTGAAGTTGGTGCGGTGGTCCGCGACTGCGTGGTGGAAAGCGGCTAAAGCTGCGGTGGAATCATTCTTGCCCTCGGTGGGGTTGGTGACTTCCTTCGAGCCATTCTGCGCTACGATGATCTTCCAATTCCTTGCGCTTATCCTCTAGAATCAAAGCCTTGTTGATTAACTCTTGAAAATCGGGAAAGGTGTGGGCAATCAAGTTGACTTGAAGTCCAAAGTGTTCAATCCTTTCGTAAAACGACTGACGAGCCTTGTCGGTGGCGACATCTTCTGCGACATATCGAGCAAGTTGAGAGAACTTGTTGAGGTAGTCGATCAACGACATTCCTCCTTGCTTGAGAGCACGAATCCATCCTTCTTGGATCCATGATTCCTTCGGTACATGATCTTGGCGAAAATTGTGAACTCTTCCCAAGTAATATCTTGCGGCGTTCCATGCAAAGACAAAGTTTTCCCACCATTCGCGGCAATGCCTTCCATCCGTGAGAGGCGTCTGAGAACTTTTTCATGATCGCCGCATTGAGTGATCAGCAGTTTTCTCTCAATAACACGAAGCCAATCATCAGCTTCTACTGGTGAGACATGTCCAGAAAAGGTTGGTGGACGGGTCCTCATAAACTCTGCCAACTTGGATGATCCATTGTGACCATGAGCAACTGGGGCTCCATTGTGATGTTGATGGTTGTTGCTCTGGTTATTCATAGCTTGCATCTGATTCATCATGGTGTACATCAGCTGGGTTTGAGCTGTCATGAATGCTCCAAAATTCTGCAGATCGACTGAAGGTGCTTGTGGTGGAATTGCTTCTCCGGGGATTTGCTCCGCCCTTCCGACATCGAGTATCGTAACCACTTGCGCAGCCTTGACGAGTCCGAACCATCTGGTGAATCTCCAAGGGTTAGATAAGGTAGCAAGCACGAGATAAGTTGTAGAACTAAGCGGGGTAGGTAAACCCAACGACATATTTTAGGAAAACTCAACTGAAACTCTTATATTGATTAAGATAGTAGTATGGCTTGCAACAAATGCCTAAGGGCCTTTGCAGCTCATACTTGCACACAAAAATAAGGACGAACTTAAGCACACCAAACTACCGCCTAAAGGGCGACTCAAGACATAAAGCGGCTAAGCACAAACAACGCGAACAGACTACTCAATCAAATAGCCTCCATGACCTTGACGGTGCTCCCTTTCTTGTAGACTTGAAAGTGAGTGGCATCCTTGCAAACCGATCTTGATGTCCCGGGATGGTGCAATAGAGCAGTGTCCCCAGTGCAGTCTTCTTGGTGCTTCGCTCACGCCTCTGCTGGCTCTTCCAGTTCACCGGTCCATCGCCTTCTTACGGTCTTCCTCTTGATGTCTTCTTCGTGATCGTGTCGTCCATAAAGAGTTTCTTCTAATATGGCGATCCTTTCTTCAGCTCTCTGAAGAGTCTCGTAAGTACACTCCAGCTCTGTAGCGGCTAACTCCAATGATTCTTCCTGAGCAGCGGCGAACTGGGCGAGATGCACGACGGTGGCGTTGTCTTCTCCTTTTGTAGACGGAAAACGTGCAGCAAGATCCACGTCGGAAGTGCGGGGATGATAACGAAAACCGTGTCACGAAGCTCTCGAGTAGATGTTGCAGATCCTCAGGATGGCAAGGCGTGAAGACTCCTGGATTGCTTCAATCCAAATACTCCTTCGAGCTGAGATGTTCAGTGGTTTGCTTGCCTTAGTGTGCTGCCTGGCGTAGATGGTCAAATGACAGATTACTCCACGATCTCGACCGTTCACAATCCAAGCATTGCCACGGTACAATGGACGATCGAACCCTCCAAGTACTTGTAGCAACTTCCAAAGCTCGGCGGCAAGTCCTCCCTTGCGCTCTCCATAACTCTGAAGACGAGGCATCTGTCAAGATGGACAAGAATATGAAACCAATTTTAAAACAGCGGGGAGAGAAAGAATTTCAGCAATAGTTGAGTCAAGAGAGACATGAGATGAGTTAAAGAGTTCAATTAATCTTGCAAGTTAATATTTGCTTTAGAAAATAGTTTTGGACTCACTAAGAACGGCCAATCTAACTAGGGTCAAGACCTACGATCGGATGGCTCGATACCACCTCTGTCGGGACCCAAATATGCAAATCTGGACCCTCTGTGTATTCTGGCACTAGTCCAGATCACGCTAGTGCACACAGTGTCAACATTGATGAAATATCACATCCATACAACGAATATAAGAATAAACGAGTATATTTAAATAACAAATAACTGTTGGGACCTTATGGTCGAGTGTTACATTTATTAAGCCATGCAAGGCTGACAATAAAGAAATAAAGCTGCAATGAAACGAAATAAACTCGGTGGCTCCCATCAATTTACCACAGTGCAACCGATGGGATCAAGACCCTAACGCTCAACCTTCAGAGAACTCTTCTTCGTAAGCGGTGACGACTCCTCCACATTGATTTGTTTAGCAAGAGTGAGTACACACCGTACTCGCAAGTCATACCACAGAATGCATTTATACATGATGGCTTATTCCAAAGAAATGGCTTCTGTGGTTATTTTGCAGAAATGCAACATTTGCAATTGAATACAAATAATAGATTGAAAGCGTAATTTAAAACAAATAGACAATAATAAGTTAACATTTGATTTCACAAAGGACACACAGTCTAATCAAGTTATTCACACAGCTGCACAAGTTATCTCACACAGCTGACCCTTCCCATTTGTTTTATGAAAATCTACCCCTCGTGTGAAATTCCCGAGCATGTCCATAACCGAGGACGCGGCTATTCGAATAGATTGGTTTAAACACTCTGCAGAGGCTGTACACTTTACCCACACGATGAAACCAACCGGATCAGAGTTGATCACAACAAAACCTTTCAGAGACTTCATCTCAAACAATGACACTCCTGGTGTGCTTTCTGTCAGTCAATTTGTACACACAGCCCTTGGAACGACACACACCATTGGACAGGGATGCAGCGAACCGTCCCGCGATGTGACATATCACACCTCCAGCCCATCACAAAGCTTAAATACAACCTGAGTTGTCAAAGTCAAGACTCCATAACTTACTAAGTCAGGCCCAGCCCATACTAGGCATGTGGTCGTACAGTAAGGCCCAGTTCAATGGCGCACAAAGTTAAGTCCTTAATTGACTAAGGCAAGACTTCCAGTTTTAACCCAAAATCACAAAGTTTATGTCACACAGATCCACCATTCACACAGAATCCACCACTTGCCTCAGTCTAAATCTTTTCCCACCCTGTTGATTAAGTGCAACACATGCCATCAACGAGTAATAGCACACAGCACACACAGATTCATCACACAGTTCCATAATCACTTAGTCAAGTTCATAATTGCAACTCTCACATGAAATGATGACTCGTGGCATGGCTAAGCAATCTAATCGTATCTAACCAACCCACGTTGGTGCTATGATATTACCAACTAATAATTAATCAACCTAGGGTGACAAAAGATCATGGCATACAATAGACAAAGTGGCATAACAATTTGGATTAATAACTACACCCAAAAGCATTCAAATAAATACTTGAAATAGAATGCAATACATTGAAACAAAGTATTTTGAAAACTGGGTTCAAAATGATCAAAGGTATAACTTGCCTTGGAATAGATCTAGATATTGGTCTTGGTCTTGAGGTGCTCCTTCTTCTGCAAAATTCCCCGAAGTATCGACGTCTACTCGCAAACGAGATAAAAGAAACAAAACAAATAAATAACAGAGGCAAAACAAACTCCAAAAATCAAATAAAATTCATAAATAAATAGATCTGAATTTTATATAAATTTACAAATTTGAATGGGCTCAATCGGAGTTCGGATGCAAAAGATATGGGCTTTGGAAGTTTTGAAAATCAAATAAACCCTAATTTGGATTTTCTCGAATTTCCCGAATTATTTTTATAAAGGAAAATCGATTTATTGCGCAATGCTTGCGTCAGCCGAGGAAAAAGAATTTAATTAAAATCCGTACTGACAGGTGGGACCCACTGCCAGCCTCGGGTTCACGGTGGACCGAGTGCACCGAACCGAGGGAGATCCGCGCGGTGGATGGGCCAAGACCGCTGCGCGTCTTGTTGGCTGATCTGGCGCCACGCGGCCGCCACACCAAAGACCAAGCCGACGCTGGCCGAGTTTGGCGATAACGGGCGGTGGTGGCGCGGGACCGATGGTCACGGCGTGACGGCGGCTCTTCGCCGGCGGTGAGTGGTACCAACGTGTAGAGGAGGCTAATGCGCATCTATGGGCACTTGGTTTGAGTACAGGGTTGTGGAGATGGCCGTGGCGAGGAAGAAGCGCGCGAAGGCTCGGGTTTGTCGGACGAAGCTCGGCGATGCTCGGCGACGAAGGCGCGCACTAGGTAGCTGAGGTTTCTTGATCACAAGCAGTGCGATCGGTGGAGCAAGGCGATGACGGCGGCGCAATTCACCGGAGAAGAAACTCGGCGAAACCCTAAAACTCGAAAATCTTGGCGGCGCTAGAGGCGTCAGGCGGAGAGTGGCGGTTTAGGGTTGCGGAGGCCCGGCGGTGCTAGGAGGGTATTTATAGGCTCGGGAACACGGATTTGGAAATCCCAAATCGGGTCCAAACGGCCGGGTTTTGAATTCAAAGATTTTCGAGATTGAAACCGATTCGAGGTTTGATTTGGTTTGGAACGGATATGGAATAACCGGAGATATGATTTGGCGGGGTCGCGAAGAATCGAGAACGAATACGCATTTGTCGGACGCGGCTCGAGCTCCGGCAATGGCGCGAACGCTACAGCGCGAGGAAGAAGAAAGCGTAGCGGAGACGACGACTTCGGTCGCGGCCCATTTGGTCGAGAGCGAGGAGCAGCCTTGTGTGGCGGCAAAGAACCGCGGCGATGGCGATCCAACTACCAAAGCGAAGCGAACGCAAGTGGTGGTGGCTTGATGGAATAGTGTTGGGCTTCTACCAAGATCGCTCCTAAGGAATTAAAATAGATTTTGCTTTTAAATAAATCCAGAAAATGCAAATAGCAATTAGAAAATAGCAAATGACTTGGGAAAAATTCCAGAAAATTCTATAAAATATAACCAAGCATATAGAATCTAAATAAAATAATTTTGGCAATTGTTGATGTTGGGATTAAGCACATTAAATCAATTTGTCCTAAAAGTCCAATTTAAGCTTTTTAAATTAATATTCAAATAAATCCAATTGATGAATTTTCTTACTGCCAATATTTAAAAGATTTTTTTAAAGCTCTAAAAATTGGGATGTTACATACGCCTAGCGCCACAGCTCTCCACCGCCGCTCCTCTGCTTTATGCACGAAGATCCAGCTCACTCACGTCGACTCCAGTCGCCGTCGCCGCCCCGGCCACATCCAGCCGTCCCGGTTCCAGATTCAGCTCGATCTACTCTATTGCTTCGGATGGCTACCACCGATGGCTCTTTCGCCATCCCGCTCCCCTTAGTTCGTTTCGACGGGACGAACTTCCGAGAGTATGATGTTCACCTGAGGATTCACCTTAACAGCCAGCGTCTCTGAGGTCATCTCACCGGCGAGCACCCTTGTCCGCCTCGCCCTACACCGCCAGTTCTGCCCCGCTCTTCCTGCTGGTGCGGATCAGGCGGCTTAGGAGGCCGCTAATGCTGCACTGGATGAGGCTACGAGCGATGGCAGGATGCCGGGGCTCGTGCTACACCCACCATGCCGGTGGCCATCTCCATAGATTTGACAGAGCTGCCGACGACACAGCTTATGTGAGAGTGCCTCCGAACTCACTACCAGCCGACGAGTGATTCTATGTACCTCTCAGTTGTGCACCAGACGTATTCTCTTCAGCAGCTAGATGCCACCGTGGATGACTTCTACTAGCAGATGTCTGAGGTGTGGCGTCAGCTTGACTCTCTAGGGCCGGATGTCTGCCGGACATGTCCCTGCTGTGTGCACCGTCTCTATGACTTCCTGACATGTCTCCGGCCTGAGTTTGAGATTGTGTGTGCTCAGTTTCTAACTCGCCACCTGCGCCCGAGCTTGATGGAGATGCTCACGAGTGTGCGTGCTGAGGAGACTCAACACTGTGGCGCTACTTAGATGTTCCTGCTGAAGGAATAAGAGATACCATTCCCATCCTTATAAGATGGATGATACGCGAAACATTAAATCTTAAGGAGATTTAATGCTAACCAATCTTATCCTCTTCCTAATTTAGTTGATCTATTTCCTAAACTATTCCTTGGCAACCAAGGAAGCTGGTGCTGCTGTTGTGGGCACCGTGGTCCTGGGGCACCTCTGGTATTGCCGGCGTCCACAACATCGTACCTAGCGATGAAGTTATCAGCAAATTATTATGGAAACAAGCACATCTCAAATGGTTTCGTAGACTTGACTTGGGATTTTGTCAATACATGAGAATCCAGAATGCCTTCTTAGCTGATTACTGTTTGTTGATTGTACAACTACGTTCCAAATGTGTATAGCTGGTCGAAGTTCAATTGTGCTATTGCTATTCCATCTTCTTCATGTAATACAAGATAGAAGAAATATGAATTTTTGGAGAACTTCTCTAGTGATTTTATGCATGATGTTGAAGTAACTGTTGAGAAACCGTCACTGACGAGTCCAGTCCGATCGGTAATTTGTAAGAGAATCATACACAGTAATGCAAAAATAAATAGTAAATTGAACACAGAGATATATAGAGGCTTCTTATTCCTCTTCTCAAAAGTACGTACAATGATTGGGGATCACATCCTATATATAGTCTACAAGGGGATGAGAAGCTCACCATGGGCTAGGTCTGCAAAGCTCAGGCCCAGGTTTCCTAACACTCCCCTTTGGGCACTCATCCAATACGTTCATGCCTCGTTAAAACTCCATAAAAACTCAGTGGAAAAATTTAGAAAAAGAGTACATGATACATGTTCTGTTGCGTTGTACGAATTGGCTCATTAAAAACCTTAGTTGAGAAACTCAAGGAAAACTCGTCAAGGGAAAATAGTACAATCTACCCAATTTTATTTAATCTACAGGATTTATTCTTTGGATACTCGGTCTTCGTGATCAAGTTTCAGTAATGAGTTCGTGAAGATTTTCCCATGACTTCTGCACTTCTCTAAGTCTCATCATACCAATTCCACGTATGTATCTTTCAAAGCTATATGCTAGAAGTGACTTAGTGAATAAATCTGTAAGTTTTTCACATGACTTAGTATGCAAGACTTTAATTTCACCCATCTTTTGCAATTCATGAGTATAGAAAAACTTAGGGTTGATATGCTTTGTGAGATGACTCTTCACATAACTCATCTACACTTGTGCAACACAAGTTGCATTATCTTCGTAAATAATAGTGGGAGTTTGTACGGTATTCAGTCCACACGACTGCTGGATGTAGTGAATCATCCGCCGAAGCCAAGCATATTCTCGTGAGGCCTCATATAGTGCTATGATTTCCGAGTGGTTTGTCGAAGTCGATACAAAACTTTGCTTAGACGATTTCCATGAAAATGCAGTTCCACCACACAGGAAAACATAACTCGTTTGTGACTTGGTTGTATGTGGGTCTGATAGGCACCCGACATCTGCATAGCTAGTCATGGTCAGGTCTTGGTTCTTTCTGAAGAATAGACCAAAGTTTTTGCTTCCTTGGAGGTATCGGAAGTTGTCATTTATTATCTGTCAATGCCTTTTGGTAGGTTCTACACTATACCTTGCTAATAGGTTTACGGCAAATACAATGTCCGGTCTAGTACAGTTTGCTAAATACATGAGTGCTCTGATTGCACTTAAGTATGGGAATTCTGGTCCCAGGACTTCCTCCCCCTCTTCTCTAGGTCTGTATGGGTCCTTATCTTGCTGCAAATATCTCTCGACTATCGGTATTTTTGAAGGATATGCCTTTTCAAAGCCGAACATTTCTAACACCTTTTGAGTGTAGGCTGACTGATGCACTAATATCTCTTCAGGGGTATGCTGAAGCTGCAAGCCTAGGTAATATTTGGTTTTACCCAAATCTTTCATTTCGAACTCCGACTCCAGGTAAGAGTTTGCTTCCTTAATATCTTCCAAGGTTCCGATGATATTCAGTTCATATACATACACTAAGATTATACAAAATCTATTCTGGAATTGTCGTATAAATACACAGGGACAATCATGATTGTTCGTGCAGCCTTTATTGCATAGAAAGTCGCTCAAGCAATTATACCACATCTTGCTTGATTGCTTAAGTCCGTACAGTGACTTTCTGAGTTTCACACTGTACAAATTTCTATTTGCACTGTCTGGGTTCTAGAGAGGGATACCTTCAGGTACCTTAGTATAAATGTCTGAATCCAAGTTTCCATAAAGGTATACAGTTACCACATCCATCAATTTTATTTCTAAATTCAAGTTCACTACTATTGAGACTAAATATCTAAAGGTAACACCGCCCATGACCAGGAAATAGGTTTCTTCATAATCAACTCCTAAGCGTTGAGTGAAGCCTTGTGCAACGAGCCTTGCTTTATATCTTACAACTTTATTATTTTCATTTCTCTTTCGAACAAATACCCACTTATATCCTACGGGATACACATGGGGAGGCGTATGACTTACAGGCCCAAACACCTCTCTTTTATTTAGAGATAATAATACAGTTTTTATTGCCTTCTTCTAATCTTCCCAATCTAATCTTTTCTTACATTCAACGAGTGACACAGGCTTTGGATCAAGATCGATGATTGTGATAATTTTCTTTCCAAAATAAATATCGACATTGGTTGTTGTCCTATTCAAGGATTCTCCTGTGGTCACATAGTTTATAACTAGGGCGATTATTCTAATGCTTCTACCTTCTCACCACTGCTTCCAATTATGAGGGCAAGTCTCTTTAGTTTTTCAGCTCTGATGTGTGCGTACACATCCATGCTGGTATCTCCCTCCATGGGAATGTTCAAATCTGGTATGTTTTTTTTCCTGAAGGTTCCATATTGGTGCCAGGTTTCAACTAGCTCCCCTTATGATTTTAGGGAACTTTGGTGATCGGCTGTGTTAAGTCCTTATTTTTTTTCACCAGGCGTCCCCGGCTAATTGGGATTCGAGGGGCTGGAGTTCTCGTCCATTTATTCTGAGGCCTCTGGACGGGATTAGGGATACCTTTAATTTTATTTGGTATTTCAACCCTCTCCGGTGCATTGCGTGTAGGCACATGCGACTTGGTCACGCTCTTCAAATCACTAAAGTGGTTAGACAGTTGATTCGCTAGTGCTTGCAAATCAATTATCTTCTGGACTTCTCAGTTTGTTTCACTAGTGTGCGGGTCATGTGCATGGATTCCCGTAGCTTGCCACGTTATTTCCCGATATTTTTCAAGGGGTTGATTTCCTCCCCTAATGACGGGAAACTATCCTCATCAAATATACTATCAGTGAATCGGGCAATATATAATTCTCCTGTTATAGGGTCCAAATACCTTATTATGGATGCAGTCTCATAACCAATGTACATCCCATACTTACGGAGAGGGCCCATTGCAGTTCGTTGTGGTGGTGGTATAGGTACATAAATCTTGCATCCAAATTTGCGAAGATGAGAAATTTTCGGTGTTGACCCTTGCGCTAGTTACATATGTGAATGGATGTTATATGCCGATGGTCTAAAATTGATGAGAGTTACCGCTTGCAGGACTACGTGTCCCTAAGATGTAGTTAATAAATTACAATTCTGCAAAAGCGGTCGAGCAATAAATTTAATCCTTTTAATTAATGCCTCTACTAGTCGGGTGTGGACATATGGTACAGAATGCTCAACTTTAATTCTCATTGACATGCAATAATCATCAAATGCCTTCAAAGTAAATTCTCCGGCATTGTCCATTCTGATGGACTTCACATAATGATCAGGGGCATTATTTTTAATTTTAATTATCTACGAGATTAGCTTTGCAAAAGCATAGTTTCTCGTAGACAATAAACATACGTGCAACCATTTTGAAGAGGCGCCAATGAGCACCATAAAATACCTAAATGACCCTGACAGAGGGCTGAATAGGACCGCAAATGTCTCCCTGGATATGTTTTAGGAATGCAGAGACTTCATCCTGCACTTTCAAAGCAGAAGGTCCAGTAATTAATTTGCCGAAAGCACATGCGGGGCACACAAAATCTTCCTGATTTGGGAAATTCTTCACGTTGATGTTGTGTCCTTGTGAATTATTAATTGTATTTCTCATCATCCTAAGACCTGGGTGGCCTAATCTATCATGTCAGAGACAGAAAAATTCAGAACTTCTAAATATAGTTTTCAGGACAGTATAGGCTTCAGATGCCTTAATATTAGTGTAGTATGGCCCATTTTCAAATGAAGGAAGTCGCTCTAATACCCTCTTTCCACTTTGGTATTCCTTACCATACTCTTATTCAGTCTCTACGTGGAAACCATTAGTGCGAATATCCTAGAAACTTAGGAGAGTTCTAGTCGATTTTGGGTACAACTAGGATTCTTCAATAACCAAAGTTGTGCCCATCGGGAGTATAATTGTGGCTCTTCCTGGGCTTATTATACAAGCATCGTTGCCCGCTATTGTCATAAGACTACCAACATTCTTGTTGATTGACTGAAAGAATCTCGTCTCTCTTAAGATGGTATTTGTTGTGCCGCTATCAGCTATGCACACTTCCTTCATTGGGCGCCACATGCGTTCTAATATAAACTATTTTATTAATTTGCAGTAGGAAGCAATCAACACATAAATAAAATACTTCAAATATCATAACATAATTTGTTATTATAAATACGATAAAAAAATATAAACCTTGCAGGACTTATCACAAGAATTTAATATTTTTGCTCTCCTAGGGCTTACAACCATTATTCCAAGAATACAATAATTCAATGTTCCATCACAACCACAAACTGCAAGTGACTATAAAAAGATCTAAGTGCAATGTGTGCACTAGATTGAATCAGCAAAGTACTTAGAAACTTCTTTCTGAATCTGCTTCATGGTGATCTTCTCCTCTTGGCAACTACGGCTGCAGCCGCTGCGATGTCCAAAGAAGAGGTGATGGGGGCTGCTACCGAGCTGTCCACATCCATGAGTGCAACTAATGGATGTGGATCCTCCGTGCCTGCAATGGCGAGGTGTGCCTCATGCTGTCCTTTGTCATTCTTCTTAGATTGGAAAGCATCAATAACATGATGCGGCTCACGACAAATCCGTGACCAATGCCCCCATATGCCACATTTGTAGCATCTTTGGTCCTACTGGTCATAGGGTTTGTCATCTTGCTTCCTTTGTCCGCCCTGATCCCTTGACAATACACTGTATTGGGGAAGTATTAATCACAGACAATAATCACAACAGTTCACTCCTAATAATTTCAACATAGCCACTTATATTGAATACTAGATATCATTACTCACAGACAACAAACCAAAATATCAACAACAATTCACAATCAAACATTGATGCCTCCACGAATGTTGATCACTGCTACAACATTCCAAGGAACCGCAGAAGAAATGATCGTAGCAAATCAATTCACTGACAACGACTATTGATCAATAATCAACAATCAAAGAAAATCACATATGATTCATTATGTACATGATCTTCTACAAATGACAGATTACACCAATCACATGCCACTGCTACCAAGGGGAGGTTCGGCCACAGTGAGAGCAATCGGTAGGGGGAGTTGGGATGGCTCACAGAGAGGGAGAAGGGGGGGTGTGCGGGCCGGTTTGACCGGTCGAAGCGGTCGGTCCGACCGAGGAGCAGGGAGCACGGGGGTGGCTGGGCGGCGAGTGGAGGCCGGAGGAGAGAGGGGGAGGATGGCAGGGGCACCGGGAGAAGGAGTGGAGGCTCACCGAGTGTTGGTGGAGGCAGAGGAGCTGAGGGCGGCGCGGGGAGGAGCTTGGTGGCGGTGATCCTTTGACAGGGAGCTGCGGCCGGCAGGTGAGGTAGCACGAGGGCGTCGCCGCGGCGCTCCAGCGCCGGCGACTGGGCCTGAGGAGGCGGAGCTCCCAGTCGGCCGGGGGGAAGAAGGAAGGACCGGGGATTTGGAGCACTTACCTGGGGAGAGGGAGGAGCAAGGCAGGGAGGAGTAGAGGGAGCGTTGTGCCCTTTATAGCCCGAGAAGGAGGGGATCCGGTGGAGAGGATGATGTCAGCGGCATGGGCGACGGCCTGGGCACGGTATGGCGCTGCGGAAGGGACGCGGTATGGCGACGGAGTGGCGGCCCATGACTTCGAGGCGACGGGACGCTGGCACTGACCGGAGAGGCGACGGACCGGGCGGCACATGGCTTGGACCGGGGTGCTTCGCCCTTGGACCGGTCGGAGCCGTGCCGCGAGGACGGAGCTGCAGGGGAGTCGGTGGAGCAGGCGCGCAGGGCGTTGACAGTAGCGGGGCAGGTGGAGGCGACATGCGGTGGGGCAGCCCTTCAGATGGAGGGGGCCCCGGGAGGAGTTGGGCCGAGCGGCGGCAACAAAAAAGGGGGGCGAGGCCGGGCCGGGCGGAGGCGGCGCATCTGGGGAGCGCGGGGAAGACGAAGGGTCGGCGTCGCGAGGGAGCGAGAGGGGAGCGGGGTGACGGGAGCGGGGCGACGTGCTCGGAGGAGATAAGGGGGAAGGAGAAGGGCGAGATGGGGAATGGCGATGCGGGCGAGGCGACTGGGGAGAAGGGAGAAGGGAGAGAGAGAGAGCTGCGGGGTTGGGCCGGCGGAACTGAGCGGGCCGGGCCGGAAAAGGAAACGGGAAATGAGCAGTGGAAACGGGATGTCACAAGGAGCTCTTCAAGATGAGTGATCTTGGTTTATCGAGTTACTATCTCGGTATCAAAGTATATCAAATGCCAGATGGTGTTTCTCTTTGCCCAGAAGCATATGCAAAGAAGATCCTAGAGAAATGTGGTATGAGCAACTGCAATCGAACTCAAGTTCCTATGGAAGCACGGCTCAAGTTAAGCAAGAAGAGTTCGTCAACACCTGTTGATCAAACCACATACAGAAGCATAGTGGGGAGTCTGAGATACCCCTTAAACACAAGGCCAGATATGGCCTATTCGGTCGACATAGTTAGTAGATTTATGGAATCTCCAACTACTGAGCATATGGCTACTGTAAAGCACATTTTGAGGTATATTCAAGGAACACTTGATTTGGGTTGCTAGTATGGAAGGAAAAAGGAAGGAGAAGAAGTGCATTTGATGGGTTACAATGATAGTGACATGGCCGGTGATATTGATGATTGCAAGGGTACGACAGGAGTTGTTTTCTTCTTGGGAGCAAGTTTGATCAGTTGGGTGTCACAGAAACAAAAAGTTGTTGCACTCTCATCAGGCGAAGCAGAATATATAGCAGCAGCATCGGAAGCATGCCAAGGTGTATGGATGGAGCGCCTTCTCAGTAATCTCCTGAACCGAGGTCTTGGCAAGGTGGTGCTAAACATCGACAACAAATCTGCCATCTCCCAGTGCAAGAATCCAGTGCTTCATGATAGAAGTAAACACATTGACACTAAGTTTCACTACATCAGGGAATGTGTAGAGGAAGGAAAGATTCTGGTTGAATACATTAGCACTGATGATCAACTTGCGGACATCTTGACTAAGCCGTTGGGAAGATTAAAATTTTTGGAGATGAGAGGAAGAATTGGGATGCAGGCTGTGAAAAGAAATCACAACTAGTTTAAGGAGGTGAATGTTGAGTTAAACTAGTTGTGTCAAAGTTAGTCTTTTCTGTTCTGTTTTGAAGTTTCTGTTTGTTAGTCGGATTGCAAGTTTGATAAGCAATTCCAATGTTAATTCTTTGCTTGATAGATGTTAGCTAGTATAGCTTGTTAAGTCAGAGTTTGTTTCAGTTAAGAGTCAGAGGCGAACTCGAGTAGAACTCTGTTTCTGCGTCAGAAACAGAAGAGGTTTTGGTACTGTAGCAATTCCGAAACCGACTCAAACTGTAAACTTCGGTGGGTATAAATAACAGAGAAAAGAAACAAACAGACTGCAATTGTTGCAGCGCAAACTAGTCGTCTCGGTTCCAAATTGTTCCTCCAAACATTGGCTGTTTTTCAACTGGGTCTGAACTTTCAGAATTGTCACTTGTCTGAATTTTCAGAATAGGTGGATTTCTGTCAGGGGCAGCAACCAAAATAAGAGCAGCAGCTTTACTCATAATTCATATCGGTGACTGTAGTGTGTTGTGCTGATGTATGCTGATTTCCTGCAGTGTTGAAGTGTTAGAAGAAGCATAATGGGTGGTGCCATGAGAAAATCAAATGCTTTTGAAGCTGTTGTCATAATGTTATTGGGGGATATTGGGGCTAATGATGCACCCATGTAGGCTACATATTTTATAAGGTTGTCATTACATTTGAGCATAGTATGCTTTACTCTTGTTATAAACTTAAAATTCAGCAGATCTGAAATTGCTTTAGCAGAGTGATGGATCTATGTACACTGTTCTTGACCAGAAATATTCTCCTATGTATACAATCCTGTTTGATACTGGAAGATTTTGGGTGATCGATGTATATAGCTTTGCTGCCCCGTATTTGGTTGGCTAAACTGAGTGTTTTTTATTGACTTGAAGCTGACCAAGAAGTATACTTCTGGAGAAGCTTGAGCAGGTGAAGAAGATCATTGGCACAGAGAATTAAAAAGGCTCAACCTATGTTCACGTACTATGTCGGCAACGGAACATGTAGCTCTAATTTGACGAGAAGAGACATGCAGCTTCCTTCCAACTTCCATGACTGTTCCAGATGGTCTTAAAAGGGAAGGTACAAGAACACTACCACCAGCATCTTCCACATATCACTCCTGCAATTGTGAAACTGTGAAGCGTACGTGTCTTCCTACTTGATTGGCATTGGGATGAGTGTGATGACCCACATGGCTCTTGCAAATGCGAAACCATGAAAGTGTGCAGCTTCCATTTGACAGGCATGTTCTCTCTGCCTTCTCGGTTCTCATTACGCTGTTGCAAAAGCGAAAGCTAAAATCTTCGACGGATGATTCCAGCTGGCTCCTGTCCCAGCGACACGTGTGCAGCACAGCACCTGGTGCTTAGCAACGCAAATGACACGTCATTCTATAATCAATGTAACAGTGTCTATCTCCTTGGTTTCAGCATATGCCCTAGAACTGGTCACCGCTGCCTTTTGCGACTATGCTCTTAGTCTTAGCAGAACGGTTTTGGACGTACACGTGCCGATTGTCGATATATTTGTTATGTTATTTTTTGTATTACAATGAGCTGATGCCCAAATCTGTTAATAACTACACCAACAATGTTACTTAGGGAGAAAAACTGTAAAGTTCAATGTAAAATGAATGCATCAGTTACTATAATTAACTTTTACTTTTGGTAATCGAAGGCGTGCACTACGGTGCATTAAATTATGGGCGAATACCACTCACGGCCCCATCAAAATACATAGTTGAAAGTCTGGCTTAAAAGTGTTCGGCCCAATTTTTATTTTTGAGCACGCAGATTTCATTTGACAGAAAAGTTTCGTGTTTTTACAAAGGGTAATTAATTACCATGTCAGTGTATCATGGAGAGCGAGAGAGGAGGGGGAGAGGGTGAGGAGGATGCCACATGTGAGGAGTAACACGTTTTTCCTTTCTAAAATATGGTGCAAATGGTCACAAAATTTCTGTTTTTTTTAATAGTATTGACACAAAATCAAACAATCATAACGCAAAAAAGTACTTTTAAATTTGATCCAGTGGAACAAAAAAGACAAATTCCGCAAAAAAGGAAATCGGAATATAAAGCTACATCTCACTGAAATTTGTCTCACTTTTTCTCTGTGTTTACACCCTTGTTTCTTCTCCAAGGGCTTGTTTGGAAATTGGAAAGTGTATATGGGCTTTTCACTGAAACTTGTCCTGGTACATCCCCACCGGAGGCGCGGCCTATTCCTTCTTCTCCGCCATCGCCAGCCAACCACTTCGTCGTGGTCACCGACGACCAAGGTGAGTGAGCCGAAACCATATCGTTTCTCTTTGCCCTCGCCTTCCTTGCTTGTTCGATCCCAAAAACAAAGTAGGGCTAGTTGCTCCTTTTAATTGTTATATAAAAAAAAATAAAGAGCCTAGTGGAATTGAATTAGGCTTCACTTGTAAAATGCCCGAACTTTAACACTTGGCCGTGTGAAAAAAAGGGGTGAACAGAAGAGACTGTTCTAAGAAGTGGAGAGAGATATTTCCAAGAATCCTAAATATTTTTCAATGTGCATGGCGGGGAGGATTTGTATGAGTGGCCGACGAGCGTTAATTGTCAAAGTAATGGTAATTCTTCCTCTTTGGCAGGTTGATTTATCGAAGAAGAAAAAAACTTGTCTATTTAGCAGTGGTGAATGCATAATTTTATCAATAGGGGTTCGAAATTAAAAAAAATTATAATATTTTTTGAATTATAACTTAATATTTTTTTTTAGTTCTTTTTAAGTGATTTTTTAAAATATATGCAATCAAACTTTCTAAAATTTAACAATTAATATATTTACATTGATCTAGATTGACATATGACAACTACATCACTTTATTTTTTGTTAAAAGTATTTTCATTAAATTATTACTATTTATTTATACCAATATAGAGTTATAATATCTTGCCATAAAAAATCCATAGCGTCATTAGAACTTAGAGGGAGTAACAAGCTAAGTATCTAGACGCCCAACTAAGATACCTATGATTAAAAAAAAAACAATACACTTTATTTGAGAAAAACTCTATGACAACTCACTCTTGTTTAATAGATATCTACCTCTCACACTCCTCTCTTTATTTATGCTATATCTTAGCGTACCCGCATACGAGAAATGGGGTATTTTGATCATATGTGTTGACTATTATAACCATTAGATTCATGACAATAGACATAATCTAATTCCTTCAAAGAAAATATTTGAAGCACTTAGATATTTCTAAGAAATCGTCTACATTGTAAAAATATTATTTATGAATTTTCAAATTGGATAATCTAGAGCATTCTCATGTAATATCTCTCTTTCGATCCTTGAGGACTATATGGGTGCATACGCATACACATTGCAGGGAATATCATTAACATGATATGGTATATGCTGCTACAAAAAATGAATTAAAAATAAGAATACACTAATTCTATTGTTTTTAAAAAAAATGTGTAATGAAACTAATTAAACACAAATAGAGCTAAGAGAAATTAGCGCGCACTATGCACAAAACAATTTGAGAATTTTGTTTACCTTAATCAATAGCCAAAACCTCGTACCTACAATTTTGGAAAGAATGCCTAGAAAAGATATATAAGATGTGTATTCATTTCTCAAGCTCTTCATGCAGTTCTAGAAAGGATTTCAATATTGCTATATCTAAAAGTGTGCTTACATGTGTTTCCATAAACTTATGTGTACTTAGACCCTAATATGTAGTAAAACAAGATTAGAAACCTAATATGTGTTTCCATACACTATAGGATGTTTGTTTATGTCTATAGAGTAGTGAGGAGAAATATTCTATGTACATAGTTTTAAGAATTGTTGGGCAAAGAAATATATAAACAAATGGAATTGTAGGGTGAGATGTAAATCTAGTTTATAAAAAGATGTTACTCCGTAATTTAAGCAAAATTGTTAAATAACATTCAACTAAAAATTTTAGAAAATCGGTTGAATTTCTCATCGTTAGATTTGCAACATGATTCATGCTCTAGCCAACGAGTCTTCAACTTCTCCAGCAGCAGTTACACAACACGATTCATGCTCTGGCCAACGAGGTCTTCAACTTCTCCAGCAGCAATGACAGGGTTAGGGTATGGGTTCATCAGAATTCCCAACTATAGAGGGAGGAGGGGTGAGGGCAAACCAACATTGGGCGATGAGGTGGCGACGGTGCCATTGGCTACAGGCATGAAGGAGGACGATGAACGATGTCAGGAGAGGGGAACGATCGTGAACGGCGAAATGGAGGGAGGTGCGGGCGACGGATCCGATAACGAGGAGGTGGCAGAGAGGCGAAAAAGGAGGAGAGGGCGGTGTCGGTAGTGGGCTAGCGGAGGTGGGAGGTTGGCGGTAGGGGTGGCTGATTATGTTGATGTGGCTTCCAATAGAATGAGGATGGTTATAACTATTAGGTATGAGTACGAGAAATTAGGATCCAATGTTTAAAAAAAATCCTACTAATTTTTGGAACAACCTATGATCGGTCATCCTCTAATTTAAGGGCCTCTTTGGAACGCATGAATCCAAAAATGTGGGGATAGAAAAAAAAACACAGGAATTGGATGGCATATCCAGTTGAATCCTATGGAATTGTAAAACGTATAAATTGTTCAATTGTGTCATTTGGATGCTTCACGAGAATAGAGAATTTCATTCCTACAAAATTCCTCCCTTTTTTCCTTTGTTCCAAAGTGGCCCTAAGTGGGAAGTATTTTTGTACTGAGAAATATTATATCTTCATCAGAGTCTCTTGACATCGTTGGCAGGCAGCGCCTCCTGTTCATTCATCCCAAAAGATATGACGTGATTGCACGAACAATAAAGCGGCGACGAGACGTTCTCCGCCTCTTCTCCTTCCCTTCCACCGTTTGCCAGATCTGACCCACCTCCCCCTTCCGGCGGCTAGCGCGGTGAGCTCTTCTCCACCTCTTGTTCTCCCCATCCTTTGTTTCCACCTTTCACCAAATCTGCCCCCCCCCTCCCTTCTCTAGCGGACGACACGGTGAGTTCCAGTCGGAGATCCCCCATCAACAGCCTTGCGTGGTATCTTTTCTTTGTTGTGATAAATCTCATCCATATCTTTCTTTCTTGGATGGATATTCCAATCCATGCAGTTTGTTGCGTGGTGGAGTACTAATTATTAGCAGTTTATTTCCCTATATTTCTGGGGGTTCAACTGAACATCCATGCCCTATCTTAGGTCTGCCCCTGCAGTTTAGGTGCGCCAGTGTTGTTAAGCAGAGGTGAATGCATCGGGTCGGCTTGAATGGGCTCGAGCCCACCCTCCATCGGAGCCAGAACCCTCGGGGTCGACTATATGTCACCCGATCGGTACTTAACCACTTGACGCCCACCCACCTTCCTGGGCTGCTATGTGTGCATTCTTAATTTGGTGTGGTCCATTCGTACATTAACCCAGCGTGTTTTGAAGGGCAATTCTTGGGTCGACTGACCTTCACAACTCAGCCTGTTCCAAGCAGGTCCTTTTTACTCTGAAAAATCAAATTATAGTATCTTTGAAAAGAAGCATCCAAATCACGATTCGTTTGAACCATCATGTTCCTTACGATGAGATCTTAGAAACAAGACCACATTTGCATATATTTTGGCTTAGTAATGATATCACATGTCACATGATCCATTAGATAAAGCAAAATGTTCCATGTATTACTTTCTAATATTGACTATGCTATAAAACATATATTTTGAATTGGGTAAGGGAATGAACCAAGTGCGTGTTGAATGTTCTAGTGGGTAAAATGAAATGTTCCATGCATTTGGTTTCGATGTTCCAACAGTTCAACGACGATATGTTCCATGCATTAGGATTTAAGGACAGAATAAGCTAATGTTTGAACAGTTCATCGACAATGTTCAGAAAAAAAAATAAAAATTATAAGAAGAACAAATCAAATAATTAAAGACTATTAGTGTAACAATTGAAAAATATTTGTTGAACGAATAAAAAATTATAAATATAAAAACAATGGAACACATAAATAAAAACGAGGAACGATAGAGAAAAGACTTACTGCAATATTTGTAAGAAAAATTCAAAGTAAATTAAAACAAGAGAGAGAGAGAGCGAGCGAGATAGAGAAATAAATTGATCATGTCTTTCAAACCGAGCGTCCAAATCACGTTCGGTTTGAAATATCACGTTTCTTAAGACGAGATCTTCAAAACAAGACTCCACTTGCATATACTTTGGCTTAGTAATGGTGCCACATGTCACATACACATTAGATAAAGCAAAATGTTCCACCGTATTGCTTTCTAATGTTCCATCAGTTCATTGACGATGTTTCCGAACGTATATTTTGAATTGGATAGGGGGATGAACCAAGTGGGTGCTAATTGTTCCAGTGGTTAAAATGAAATGTTCCATGCATTTGGTTCCGATGTTCCAACAGTTCAACAACAATGTTCCGTGCATTAAGTTCTAAGTGAAGAATATATGTCAATATTTCATCAGTTCATCGGCGATATATCAATAGTTCATCCGCGATGTTCGGACAGAAATAAAAATTATTAGTAGTACAAATCAAACCTGCTAACAATTCAATTAGTAAAACAATTAAAACCCTAATAGTGCAACAAATGAAAAATATTTGTTGAATGGATACAAAATATGAATATAAAAAACAGTGGAATACATAAATAAAAACTAGGAACAAAAAAAAGGACCTACCACAGTATTTCGGCAGAGAGCTTCAAACTAAATAGAAAAGAAAAATGGAAACAAAGAATAAAACAAAGACTCGCGCACTCACGTTGAAATGGGCCACTATACACCATAGCTCACCCACCATGTCACCAGATCCTGACGGAGAGAGTGGGCCATACGTGGGCTTCGTCCCATGCCTTTTGGGGTTCGAGGCGACCTCCTGCGTGAGCTTCACAGGCCGACTCTGGAATGCTATCATGGATGGAGCATGCGCGCTCTGCCTGAACTGAGGGAGGAACAGGGAAGACATGCGGCATGGGCCATGGGCCACTGGGGGTAATGCTCACACATCTCAAACCACAACCACAAGGTTGAACTCGCAACAAAGGCCCACCCCACCAGATGCAATCAATTAATCAGGAAGGAAGAGGAGGAATGGAGGACTGGGCCATCGAGATTCGAGAGGGAGGGGGGAGCGCACCTGAGCTTGAGAGAGGAGAGAAAAAAACCCTAGCTAGCGGCAAAGCTTAGGTGAGTGGGGCGGCGGAGGACCGGAAGGAGCCACGGAGGAGGGGCGACGCGCCGCACGCCCGCACCGGGGCGACGGGGCTGACGAGCAGCAGGCATCGGACAGGGGCGGCTCCGGCTTTGGCGATTTGGGGGAAGTACCGACGGGCAGCCGGGCAGTAGGCACTCAAAGCCGGCTGGGGATTCAATTTGGTGCGCACACACACACACACACACTTGATTGTTGTTGATTTTGTATAGTGATGATTGATGAAATATATATTCTTTCTCGTTACTCGATTACTCTTGATTCTTGTTGATTTTGTATAGTGATGATCGATGAAATTGGTATTTGGTAATTGTCTAATTGATAAAAAAAAAATTATGAAGCAATGAAATGTACAATTTGTTAGTATATTTGCAATAATGGAGAAAGGATCTTTACGTAACTACTTGTTTTGGACGTCCCCAAAACGCTACTTTGACCACTAATTTATATTGTAATATATTTATAAAACCCAATAAAATTATAATATCACGAAAGTACTTTTAAAGACAAATCTACACATGATTTACATGTATCTAATCTAAATATTTTAAAAGATACTAATAACTAAAATTTCATAAGTTTGACTGCACGTATATCAAAACGACATATTTTGTGACCTAGAGCACAACTTAACCAAAGAAGCCTCAACTAGAATTTAATCCTAATAAAATTATGGCCGATCCACACATCGAATCCCAATAGAAGATTATGCCAATAAAATTAGAGATCAAATGAGGAGTGCATATTTGTTTTGCTTCTCTTGTATACATGTATGAATTTGAATTGCACAAGACTATACTTGATATGTTTGTCTCAATTTAGATTAGGCCTTTGAGCTCATTCTCTGTTTTCATCCTGACTTCGCCACTGTCGTTAAGATAGTACCGTGTCGTTTAGGCGGATTCTTCTTTCTATCATCTGGGTAGGGTGTTACTGAGCTTTCTTTTTGTTGCAAATTTATTCAAAGCCCTTGCAGTGTAGGAGTTTTGTGGAGGTCTGGAGGATTCTTCCATTTTGTAACTGTGCCCACTGTCCAGTGGGGTATCTAATTAAACAGCACTCATAAGGTTCTTCTGCATCAATTTCTGAGGGATTTGTAGATAAGTGGTTTAGATGCAAATGTCTAGTAAGATGCCACCCGTGACCACATGGGATTTGTATTGATCAGCTGCTCAATCATGTTGGTGGCTGACTGGACAGATTTTGGCATGCGAAAGATACTCTTGAAATTCTCAAAGGTAGGGTAGTCGATCGAATTCTTTTTATTCATCCCCTGGTGGTAGGTTTTATTTGAACCAGATTTGCAATAATTGAGCTCTAATTGTATTGTGGTTATTCTCTAGAGCAGTATTTTACAGCCCATTATTTGTAGTGACCAACTGACCGTAGCATGACAGAAATGAGAAATCAAATCTAGGAACTGTGTAATCCAGAACATAAAAATCCTACACTATACTTTATACCATAGTTACCGGATTCGCTATAAAACCCCGCGAATCGCGAACTGGATTCGTCGAACCTGAACCAGTTTATGGTACGGGGTTCGTGTTCGCAGTGAAAATTGGAAGAAAAAGTGGCGAACTTTGAACCCGAATCTCGTATCGCGACTCGGACGAACCGCGTTTCTGATAACTATGCTTTGTACCCCCAATTTCAGTGGTAGTATTGTGAAGGAAGTCTGAATATTGGTCTGGAAAATGTGAAAATAGAGTACGGTCTGGTTGTTTGCAACTTTTGTTTATAAGTAGCATGATTATCAGACAGCTTGTTGTTGTTACCTTGAAACGCTCTTTCAAAACCAATCCATTGCCTGCTGAGAAGTGAATAATTTACTTGGTGTTACTTCCATTCAAATTACCTGTGAACACTAATGGTCTGGTTATTGTGTTATATATTTTTTTTCATAGGAAGATCTTGCTAGCTTGATTAACGCAACTGGAATATTGCAGAGTTCCACTTAGAGCTATTATCCATGGGTAACAGGGGATTATTAAGCGTTACTCTTGTATATTTTTTGTAGTTCAAATAAACTTTCAGTTTGCACTGCATATCAGGCTATCAGCTTTATGATACTTGGAATGGTACTTTAAAGCAAATTAACTGTTATATTATTCAGTAATATAAATCTATAAGCTTTATGCACGAACTTGAATATACTAATGGGGATCTCTCTTCCAATAGTTTTGAGTGTGATTTTTGCCTTAGGTTTTATCTTCTTGGGTGACTATTGACTATGAGTAATGGTTGCTTTATCTTCATTTGACTAAAATGGCCATGTGACTGCTGAAGCCAGGTTTCTATGTCCAACATACGACCTTGTGGTACACATTTGGCCAAAAATAACCATGAAGAATTGGGTATTTCAAGCATAGTTACCGGATTCACTGTAAAACTCCGTGAATCGCAAACCGAATTCATCGAACCCAAACCGGTTTAGGTACGGGTTCGTGTTAAGTAGGGAAATTGGAAGAAAAGATGGCAAACTACAAACTGAATCCTATACCGCAACTTGGATGAACCGCGTTTCTGGTTGTTATGATTTCAAATATCACAGTTCATACTAACAATTGTGGAAATACTCCTAGATTTGCCTCAACACTCAACAGGCACCAAAATGGGAATAGATGTTATGATGATGACAAAATTGTACATTCTTACTAGTGATAATTGTTTACTAACCAATTTGCGTGTGATGTCTGTTGAGGAAATGGACGTTTCTTCCATGGTTAACATCTGGAACCATGATAATAGACATTTATTAGTTACATCTCTTTTCGTGTATAGTATCAAGGCTATGGGCACCGCACAATGGTATTTGTCTCTAGTGATCAAGGCCTGTTATACTTACAAAAAAACTTGTCAATTTTTTTCCCTGATGACCTTGCACCCCTGATAACTTTTGGTTAGGTTGGAAGGATGAGGAAGGGACTACATCCACAGATGCAGTGGATTTCATATGTGACACAGAGTGGCAGGCTGATCAATATCATGATGACCAAGGTCAACCATGCTGGCAAAGTGTATCATATGAGGGCAAAGCGTCAAATGGCTCAAAGCCTAGGTCAGATTGCAAAGTTCAAACGCCGATACGAGCAGGAAGCCGAGGAAAACAAAGACAAGTAGGGTGTTGTCTGCAAGGAAATATAGATTCTCTGTAAACTCAAGCAGATTCGTTGGCTGCAAAGATTTTAGCTAAGGCACTTGGTTCATGGATCTTTTGGATGACAACCTCTAATATGCTTCCATCTCAATAACGTGGTTTATCAATACATACAGTGTGTGTAATTTCTTAAAATATTCCACTCTCTCATGGTATCAGAGCGGATCACACCTGCGACCGCACCCTTCTGCTAATCCCGCCGCCATGTCCGGCAAAGACGACATCGCTGCCGCCTCACGCCGCGAGCAGTAGGCTGCTGCCGCGTCTGACGACGCGAGAGGAGGGTCGCGCCGCCGCCGCGCCACGAGCGGGAGGCCATGCAGGCACTGGCCCTCTCCGAGGCCACCGTCATTACTTCCCTCCGTGCTCAGGCATACGATGTTCTCAACATCAAGGCCCTCGTCCCTGTCATCCTCGACCTCGCCTCTCCGAGTTACAACAAATGGTGAGGCCTCTTCCTCATCACCCTCGGCAAGTACGCCCTCTCCGACCATGTGCTCTATAACGACGCCCACCCCGATGTCGCAGACTGAGTCCGGATGGATTATCTCGTTCTCTCATGGCTCTACAGCACCAACTCTGCCGAACTTCTCGAGATCGTGATGACTCCTACCTCCACGGCGCGGCTCGTATGGGTGGGCCTCGAGCAATAGTTCATCGGCAACCAAGAGACGCGTGCCCTGTACCTGGACGCGGAGTTTCGCAACTTCGTCCAGGGCGACCTCTTCATCTCTGACTACTGCCGCAAGCTGAAGAGCATGGTCGACGCCTTCAGCGACTTAAGCGAATCGGTGCGCGATCGCACCCTTGTTCTGTCCCTTCTGTGCAGCCTGAACACGAAGTTCGTATATATGGCGGCCCTGCTAAAGCGGCAAAAGTTGTTCCCCTCGTTCATCGAGGCCTGCTCCGATCTGCCGCTCGAAGAAATCACGATGTCGTCATGCCCATCCGCACCCTCCACAGCCCTGAAGGATCTAGACCCGCCATTATGAGTTAATGGAGTGTTTTGATGATTAATGATAAATCTATTTGTGATACTAATATTTTTATTATTATATCTAATGTGTAGTTTCATTTGGATATAAAGGTGAAATTCAACGATGTATGCATTCGACTTTATACTCTTATATATTGTTGTATTCCTCGGAGCCAAAATATAGGTTGAACTTCACCATAAGTATAACTTGAATATATGCATATGTTCTTATTACATATTTGAGTATTCACACATTTAGGGGGGGTTCACTCTATATTTTGTGGTTTCATTAGTATTGAGCCATATTCCGTTCTCCACATATATTCGGATCTCTACTTTGAAACATATCCTTGTGAGTATATAAAACTTGTGTAGTTCTTGTGTTGTGTTACATTCATTTATTTACATTTAATTTATGCGCAATTGAAGTGGTTATCATCAATTACCAAAGAGGGAAAGATTGAAGTATCTTGTCCCACCATTATGAGTTAATGGTATGATGTGGTAATTAATGATAATCATATTGTGGAACTAACATTTTTCATGAGTTGGATAAATATGTTATGTTCCAAGGTGATGAAGACTTGGGATGACATCATGAGTTGATCATCATCAAGTCAAGGTGTTAGAAGAGGATGCACCATGTGTAGCGTATCAAGAGCTTGAAGAGAAAGGAAATCATCGTGTGTCGATAATGTTCAAGAAGAGGAGATGATCATGAGTTGATCATCAAGTCAATAGAAGACCCATCATGTGTTGATGGAGGTCTAGTGAAGGATGCATCATGTGTTGATGCATATCTAGACTCGGGATGAAGAAATCATCATGTGTTGATGATGTTCAAGACAAGACCCCGAAGTGAAGAAGATCATCATGTGTTGATAATTATCAAGTCAATGACCCGGACGTGAAGTGAAGCTGTGCGTCATCAAGCTTCAAGAAGATGCTTAAGGCAAAGGTATGACTAGATAGTGCTAAGGATGTGTTCATAGTCTTTTATCGGTCTTGGTGTTTGGTTGGAAGACCGGATTGCTAGTATAGGTTGTCGTACTATTAAGAGGAGTATTGACTAGTAGCATGAATTAGCCATGTGTTGATAGCTCATTATGCTTGCTCTAGCTTATCTATGCATGGTGCTATTATTTGTGAATGTGTTTTGCAAATAACCGAGGCTCGTGCATTTAATCCTTGTAGCATGGGACTATAATTTACAAATATGTTTTGCAAATGGTTGAAGTCCATGCACCTTCGCCTTGTAGCATGAAACTATTATTTACGAATCTGTTTTGCAAATAGTTGAAGCTCATTCATTAACTCTTTTTGTAGCATAAGACTACAATTTGCAAATGTGTTTTACAAATGGTTGAAATCTATACACCTTATCCTTGTGGCATGATGCTATTATTTGCGAATGTGTTTTGCAAATAGTTGATGCCCATGCATGTTTCTTGTAGCATGTGACTTAAGTTTGTAAATATGTTTTGAAAATGGTTTGAATCCATGTATCTTATTCATTGTGGTGTGATTTTAAAAGTTGGCAAATGTGTTTTGCAACTTGTTAGGAATCTTGCCTGTCATCCTTGTTGGCATGGCTCATAAATTGGCAAATATGTTTTGCAATTGAGATTATTGTGAAAGTCATTGCTGTTTTTGTCAGAAAGATCGGTAGTTCCGAAGTTAAGAAGGCGAAACTACCGCTGTGCGGTAGTACCGGTGTTATGAGAACGGAATTACCGCATGCCGGTTGTGCCGAATTTATTGCGGCATGTTTTTTTTTCCAGAGAGACACTTCTTGCGAATTTCTTTGCTCTCTTGAAAGTGCGGTAGTATCGGCGTGTTGGGAGCGGAATTACCACAACTCGGTATTTTCGGAAGTTGGTGCGGTACGTATTTTCCAGTAGGTGCCATGTGTTGGACCTAAGTGGAATCGGTAGTACCGCCCTTCAGGAACGAAACAACCAGAGTGCAGAACTACCCCGAGTTGAACGTCGGTAGTACCGCGATGCACTTTTCAACGGCTAGTTTCTCATCTGATATAGCTGTTACTGTGCTTGTTGTGTAGTTATGGTAGTACCGGCCAGTGAACAGCGGTAGTACCGCTTATGCTGATTTTTCAGCAGATTCTCTTCCAACGGCTAGTTTTTGTGTGTGGGCTATAAATACCCACCTTGGCCGGTTGGGGAACAATCTTTGAGATCTTTGGCACCTCTATTGAGTCCCTTGAGCAAAGAGCAAGCCTCTCATCTTTTATGTGCATGTGTTGCACTTAGTGAGTTTGGAGAGCAAACCCTAAGTGCATGTGTGTATCTTAGGTAGTGGATTGTGTATCCATTAAGCTTAGACACTTGATTAGTTCAAGTGAAAGTCGTAGACTTGTTTCTCTTGTTGTTTGCCGACACCTAGACGGCGTGAAGGCGTCGTGACCGGTGATCTTCTCAAGAAGCTTGTGAGAAGGCCCAGCGTGATTGTGAGTGATTTGGTGGTCACCATCTCCGGAGTGGAGGAAGAGCAACCCCAAGTGGATCGAGGAGCCGATTCAATTCGTTTGGGCTTACCTCAACGTGGACTCGGGGAGACTGGAAAGTCTCCGAACACCACGGTAAAAATATCATTGTGTCTATTGTGGTTTCTTCTTGTGCTTTTACTTTGAGCAATTTACATTACTTACTTTAATTGCTTATATATCTTTGTATGATTTCTCTCATTCAATTGTATTCATATTGTTGGTGCACTTAGTAAAGCCTAGTTGATTTAAGTTTTAATTATGCAAAACCAAAATGTTATTAGCTTCCGCATTAAAATTAGTTTTAGCCAAAGAGTTTTTTTTAAACCGCCTATTCACCCCCCCTCTAGTCGGTCTCCTCGATCTTACAAGCCCTCATTGCCACGACCCCTACCGGCAATGGGGTCCCAGCGGTGGTGTCATCGGCAAACTCTTTCAACACCATGACTCTTACTTCCCCGCCGACCACCAACTGGTACATGGACTCTGGTGCGACCTCGTACATGACGTTGGACACCGGTAACCTCTCTCGTTCCCATCCTCCTTACTCCTTCACTACTTCCACCATCGTTGTCGGTGACGAGTCACTGCTATCCGTCACCTCTACTGGTTCCACTAGTCTTGACTCTCTTCATCTTACTAATGTTCTTATCACTCTGCACTTTATCAAGAATCTTGTTTCCGTTCGTCAATTCACTATTGATAACAATTGTTTCGTTGAGTTTGACCTGGTTGATTTTTATGTCAAGGATCTTCGTTCCAAGAACGTGATCACTAGGTGCAATAGCATCGAACCTCTCAACCCCTTGCGTTTGCCGGTGTCTGCCTCCCCTTCGTGCACACTCGTCGTCGGCGCCTCCGCCTCCCTTTAGCATCGTCGTCTCGGGCACCTTGGCCCTGAGTCCCTGCCCTACCTTGCTAGTGCGTCCGCCATTGCTTGTGATAATGGACCCGCTGACACTATCTGTCATGTGTGTCAACTTGGTCGCCATGTGCGTCCACCTTTTGCTACTTCACAATCTCGTGCTCTCAAGAATTTTGATTTTATCATTGTGATCTTTGGACCTCGCCTGTCGTCAGTGCGTCCGGTTACAAATACTACTTGGTTATTCTTGATGATTGCTCGTATTATATTTGGGTGTTTCCTTTGCACCTGAAATCTAATACTTTTGTCACTATCTCTCAGTTTTTTTCCGTTGCTACTCAGTTCAGCGCTAAAGATCAATAGTATTCAGTGCGATAATAGCCGTGAGTTTGACAACTCCACTGCTCGTACTTTTTTCCTTACCCATGGTGTTACACTCCGCATGTCAGGTCCATACACTTCTCAGCAGAATGGCAAGGCCGAACGCATGATTCGTTCCACTAATAACATTGTTCGATCTCTTATGTTTAAGGCCAGCCTCCTTTTCTCTTACTGGGTTGAGGCACTTCACGCCGCTGCCTACCTTTCAATCGCCAACCCACTAAAACTCTCAATTTTTCCATACCTTTTTTGCGCTCTTTGGTGTTTCCCTCTCATACCCTCACCTTCGTGTTTTTGGCTGCAAGTGTTAACCGAACATTTCTGCCATCGCTCCTCACAAGCTTTCTCCTCGTTCCACCATGTACGTGTTTCCCAGCTACCCGTCTGAACACAAGGGATATCGATACCATGATCTCTCCTCAAATTGGGTTATCATCTCCCATCATGTTACGTTTGACGAGTCCTCCTTTCCCTTTACCGAGCTCGCCGCTCTGCCCTCTCCCACTGACCTCGATTTTTTGTTAGAGCTTGATCACACGCCGATGCCCATTGGGTCTCAGCATCTTGCAGGTCCTGGTGCCCCTCCTATTGTGGCGCGCTCGCCCGTGCTCCTACTGGCCATGGCGCCCAACGGTGCTACCTCTCCTGTGTCGGTTGTGCACGGCCCAGTGCGCCTGCAACACCCGATGTCGTGCGCATTCCCAGCACACACGTAACGCCGACATGTAGCGTTCCTCCTAGCCCCGCAGCTGTGGTAGCACCCAATGCTCCAGCCGTGGCTCCTCCCGTGGTAGTCAAAGCACACGGTACTCCTGCCGGTCTACCAGTTGGCCTCCCAACTCCCAGCGGAGTCGTTCTCCCGCAACTTCCCCTAGGTGTTGTGTCCACGTTCTTCACGTTCCGACGATATCTCAGTACGCTGACATCTTCACCAAAGGTCTACCTACTTCTGTCTTCATCGAGTTTCGTTCTAGTTTGAACGTCCGTTTCGCCGACGCTCCAACTGCGGGGGGTGTTAGACTCTTCGGTTCATGTTAGACTCTTTGGTTCCTGACTCTTCGGTTCCTGGTCCATACTTAGTGTTAGACTCTTCGGTTCATGTTAGACTCTTTGGTTCCTGACTCTTCGGTTCGTGGTCCACACTTAGTGTTAAACTCTTTGGTTTCTAGTCCACACTTTAATCTTTGGTCTATATACGTAACATTTGGCTTATCAATACATACAATGTGTGTAATTGCCCCAAATATTCCACTCTCTCACGAAGGACTGAACAGTGAGTGGACCATCTGATGCTAACTCCAAATATAATCCACTTATTTTGATTGAAGAATGAAATGAGTTGGTCCATCATCACTTTATCCCCATAAGCTTATGCCTAGTACATAATAAGTGATAGTGTCATCCTATGAAATTTATGAAATGAGCACATGATCGACCAATCCATCATAGGCTGTAGTGATCTCTCAAACCAGACACCCAATATATTGTGACCATCATACAGTGATAGATGCTTCTCGTAATCCAAAGTGGCGAATACCAGCAACTCTACCACATCCGTCTCACCTTACCCCGACAACCATCTCCCCTCCATGCCTTCTGTTCACCCTCAACAATCACGGATCACTCCGAGATTTTGCACCTTCAAACCAAGAAAGCATTATTCAACTCATAATTCAAAATTTTCAACTAGGAAAATTCACCGCTTCCCACTCGAATTCCAAACGTTTCAACTCGTTTGAAAACTTTCAACTCCAATTCCCAAACATTTAACAAAAAAATATGTATCTTTCAACTCAAAATTCCATTATTACATCTCAGGATTTGGAAAACTTTCACCTGGGAGAGGTGTGCGGCCAGTAGACCTCACCATTAGGCGAGGCAATGTTGGTGAGACAGCAGGAGTGGCACTGCCAGTGCGAAGAGCGATTACGGTTTGGTGAAGGGAAAAGATGATGAAGTGCCACGTAGGGAAGACCAATGAGTTCGGCGGTGAAATCAATATTGTCGTGGCGGTGACGAGAATCGCAAAAGCTCACAAGCACACGTGATACGAAGGGGGTGTTCAGAACAGCTTCGGCTTCGGTTTTTCGTTCGAAAAACCCAGAAGTCTTTTCAAATGTCTGGCTTTTTGCACCAACTTTTTTCGAAGCTGCCCAATATGTAAGGAAACCGAAAGCTCAAAGGTGTTGCAGGGTAGCTTCCGCAACCCTTTCTCTAATTTTACCCCCAAAGTTGACGCATAATTATCCGCTTTGGTCTCGATGAAACACAACCTGCTGCGCCCCCCGTCCTCCCTCCTTCTTCTCCTCCCCCGACGCCGGCGCCCCGCCTCCGTCCTCCTCCCGCACCACCGCGTCCTCCTCCCTCCTCTCCCGCGTCGGCACCGCTTATATCCAGATCTGGATCTCCTCCTCCCGCGCCACGCCCTCCTCCCTCCACTGGCGCCCTCCTCCTCGGCGCCTCCGCCCGAGACCGCCCTCCTCCTCTCTCTCGCGCCGCAACCATCCTCCTCCTCTCCCCGCTCCCGCGTCGCTTCCCTCCTCCTCCCGCGTCGCCACCCTCTGCTACCCCTTCTCTGTCCTCTTCCCGCATGGTTGCATCCTCCCCTCGCTCCAAGAAACCACCACACTTTCTCCCTCCGCTCCACCCATGGCCGGCCTCGTCCTCCGCCGCACACTGCCCTCGGCCTCGCCACGGCGGCGGCGGGATCCCTGCACGCTGTGGCCATGTGGAAGCCGCTCGAGCCCCTCTCCCCCCTTTACCCCCTCCGTGAGGTGTGCGTCCTCTTCGAGTCCGCTCAGGGGCTCCAGGCCGCCCTGCTTCGCGCACCTCCGCAACATCTGCGTAAAGAATAGTTGGTTAGGTATATTATTTTGAGATTCATTATCTATCTAGTTATTGTTAGGAATATGATCTTATTTATTAAGAAGGTTGTTTTAATAGTTGAAAAGATTAAATTGGATTCATATGTTTCTTATAGATTATTTCTTAGGCGTCAAGTAGAGCTGCCTCTATAAAAGGGATATTATGTATCCATATCAATGAAGCAATGAGAAATCAAAAGTTCAATTAAGCCTCAGAGCCTCGCTACCTCGAAAAGGAAGAACCTTGCCCGCGGTTAGATGAGGACGAGTGCCCTACCCTTAGTCCTCGGACTCGGACACAATCAACTACCACAACAGTTCTATTTTTCGATTGACTACAGATAATGCAGATGCATGCTTTTGGGTACTACCTGACGTTTTCTTGTGCCATCAGTGCTCTTTGTCATGAACACAATGTGGTTTATGAAAATTTTGGAAGGTGCGATGAAAACCCTGGTGAAATGGTCTAGATCGATGAGGCTATGCGGATCCTAGAACCATCATCAAGACTTAGGTGGCACTACAGATGATCTTGATGTATAAAGTTAATGATATATAAGGGTAACCAGGGAAAGTGAATATGTAAAATACTAGCAAACAAGTTAGATTAGGGTAAATTGTGCTATTTTTAGTAAGCTAAAATTTCTTAGCCAGTTTAGCATGTACTGTAGTTTCAGCACGCTGTTGCTCTTCCCCCTCCTGCATTGTGTGTATACCTGGAGAACATTTCAGTGGATCACTTATCCAATAGTACAACATCCAATGCTAATTTGTGACAATACCTTAGTTGTTCGTCCTGAGATATGATAAATTATTTAGCTGTTCTGTCTCCAGAGTGACTGAGACATGTAAATTTGGGGCGAGTATATCCAGGGTTGCAATCACTGTATTTGCAATTTTTCCAGGACAACCACGTTACCGGTTAAGTTTTCTTTAAATTTGATTTTCCTCCAAATTTGGAAGAAACAAAACATTTCGTAACTCAAACAATATATCTCCTGGAGTACTTAAATCATTAAAAAAACCCAAAATAACAATAATGAGTGCTTAAATCATAGAAAAACAACCCAAAATAACAATAACAAAAACCGGCTGGATCCCACAAAAGTTATGTAACCTCAAGTATATCTGCATGTTGCAGTGTTGTTGAGGTTTGGAAAATGCCAAAACGCGGTCTATTGCGTTAATTGTGGTATATTATGTTAATTGTGTTAGTCGTTAATTGCAGTCAATTGCGATAATTGTAGTCAATTGTATTAATCGTGGTAGTCGTCATTAATTGTAGTCAATTGCTGAGAGACCATGTGAGAGGTCCTCCATTCTGAGTGATGAGTATTTGACATCGTGTTGAATAGGTTGAGAGTTGAGTTTTTCGGTTTGGATAGTTTCTGTGCTGAAGCAGGAAAATCGGAACTACCGCTGTGTATGGCGCGGAAGTTCCGATAATCGGAACTACCGGTGTTTGAAATAGGAACTTCCGAAAAACCTGGGAATTAAGTTCGGTTGTGGTAATCGGAACTTCCGCACCTAGGATAGCGGAGTGTCCGAAAATACTGACATTGAGTGTTACTCTGAGATGATAATCGGATTTGAAAAACTGGATAGGCGGATGTTCCGAAGATCGGAAGTTCCGCAATGTTAAGCGCGGAACTTCCGATAATCCTGACAAGTGCGGATGTTCCGGAAATCGGAACTTCCGCTGTGGTAAGTGCGGAACTTCCGATTGTGTCCAGAACTGTGCAGAGGAGTTTTAATTTGTGATTTTGATTTTGTATGAGTTTGAGTCTTATACAAATGTTGATGCTATGATATTGTGCAATGCTATGTGATGTGTTTTTGTCTGTGTTGACTGCAGGACATCGAGACGAAGTCGTGGCGAGACACGAGGTGATCGGACTAGGCGCAGGCAAGGTTGAGGTCAGAACGGTCGGATGTGTCGAAGACGGCGTGAATCTTGAGGTGGTTGCGTGTCAAGGACAGCAAGGCGTACGGGAGGCTTCCAGAAGGTGCGCAAGGGGCGAAACGGGAATCTCGCAAAGCGGCACAAGTGGAGGCGGTTCCGTTCGGGTGTAGCGGGCTTAATGGGTTGGAGGCCCATTAAGCAAAGGCTATAAATAGAGCTGAACTCCTGGTGTTAGGGTTAGACCTTGAGAGAGTAAATTAGGGTTAGCTCCACCAAAAGGGTTTGTTTTGCTTTTTGAGAGTTTGTTGAGTTGGAGTGTATGAACTGAAACCTATTGTAATCATTCCTCTTTGCTTTACCTCTGTAATCCTTGTTTCAATCCAATGAAATCTGAGGTTTTGATTATTTGATTTTGCAACTCTTCCTCTCACTGTTTATATGTTGAATATCTAGGTTTCGGTGTATCTTTTGTTTTATCTTATGAGAGTGCATGAAACTTGAGAGCTAGAGTCGTTTTGATATTGCTAATATATCCTCAAAGTTTCATGAGCTAAGAATCTAAGAATCTCTCGATTCGCGGGTTTTGGTCTTTCTTTCGTATTCTTCAAGAAACCCGATTTTGCTTTGATTATTGAATCTTTGCTAGCAACTTCTTCTCAATATGGTCAAGATGTTGTTTAGGATGATATCCTATGAAACTTGACCAGAGAAGAACAACAGATCAAAAGTAGTTTGGATTTTTGGGCAAAAACTCGAACGTTCTGTTCTTCGGTCAGGATAATCGGAGCTTTCGATTTTACACAGCGGAACTACCGCAAGCGGAACTTCCGCACCTTAATGGCGGGAGCTTCCGATTTCCAGAAGAACATCCCGAGGCTTGTTTTTTGTTATTTGATCTTGCTTCATTTACTTTCTTTAGATCTCCAGTGATCTTTGTAGGCTTGTTTAAATACAGTAAAGGGGAGTTATTAATTTTTAGGCACCATTCACCCCCCCTCTGTTGCCATTTCGATCCTTCAATTGCGTTAATAGTCTTTAAATGACATTAATTACCGTCAATTGCGTTAATTGCTTTAAATGGCATCAAACAACTCATTACTTGCCTCAAGAGCATTTCAGACATTCCCCATCTCAAAAGCTATAGCTAACCTACCTAAAAGCTAGACAGTTAAATATCAAATATTTTCATTGATCGTTCGACCTGCGACCACTCGACCTGCAGACCACTCGACCCTACTGACCCGGTAGAAAGTCGTTTTTCAGAAAAGCTATAGTCATGCCAAACAGGCCTGAAGGCTTGAGAAGACATGATACCTGAAGGCTTCGGAAGGCAAAGAATCACACTACGTCGCAAACAAGTGCTACATCCGTAGATAGTTTCCGTGATGACCTTGCAAGTGTAATTGATCATTCAAGATGATGGACACACTACGTGTGAATTTTCGTGGTCTTTTATTATGACCCATTTATCATTTTAATATTTGTACGTAATATCATTTAATTATCATTTGAACACTTATACGATATGAACACGATATCTCTAGCTTCATCTATCGTAGCGTGAACAATACAAAATTTTCTTATACACAGTTGTAATCCATCATGAAGTGTAAATGCAATGTAATCTGGCATTGTGTATAGATACAACATATATGCATTCACATGGTCTAAACAAATTTAGGGGGAAAACATTCTATAATTTGTGTACAAATACATAGCAGAAAGAATTGGGAGAAATGCTTGCCTTTTGCCGAGTTTTTCTACAACAATAGTTTTCAAGTCAGTCTCGGTATGGCACCTTTTGAGGCCTTATACGGGAGAAGGTGCAGTACCCCGTTGAATTGGTCTGAGACCGGCGAAAGACCTTTCTTTGGTCCGGACTCGATCAATGAGGCCGAGAGTCAAGTCCAGCTTATTCACGATCGTTTACGCACAGCTCAATCTAGGCAAAAGAGCTATGCGGATTGCCGCCGTCGTGAATTGAGCTTTGAGCCTAATGACTTTGTTTATCTCAAAGTCTCTCCTTTGAAGGGCCATCAGCGTTTCGGCGTCAAAGGCAAATTAGCTCCTCGATATGTCGGTCCTTACCGTGTTATCGAGAAGAAAGGAGCGGTTGCCTATAAGTTGGAATTGCCAGCTGCACTTGAGGGGGTACATGATGTTTTCCATGTGTCCCAACTGAAGAAGTGTCTCCGTGTTCCAACTGAGGAAGCTCCGTTGGAAACTCTCGATGTCCAAGAAGATTTGACCTATCACGAGCACCCTGTTCGCATACTCGATGAGGCTGAACGAAGAACGAGGAATAAGAATATCAGGTTCCTCAAAGTTCAGTGGTCGAACCATTCTGAGGATGAGGCTACTTGGGAAAGGGAAGATCGTCTCCGTGCAGACTATCCATCTTTCTTTACCGAGTAAGCCAAATCTCGGGACGAGATTTTTGTAAGGGGGGGAGGTTTTGTAACATCCCAAAAATGGATTTGAGTTTCAAATGTAAGAAAGTCAGGAGGAATTAAAACTTTTCTTGCATCTTGAAGCCCTTGGTTGTTTCTGTAATTCTTTTGAGAAGAATTATGGAAAATCCAAATTCAATCCTCATTTGACTCCTATCAAAAACCTCCTTGTTGTAGATCTTGTGCCAAACCCTGGGAAATCTTTTCCCTGAAGTTCTAGGGAGGCTTGGCAAAACCTCGGAATTATCTCACGATTTTTAGAAATCATTTGGTAATTCTTGGAGGAAGTCAAATTTGGTCAAACCCTATTTCTCCTCTTCTGGAATTTCTGGAGAAGCATTCAATGCATGAAAATCTCTGAAAACTTTATGAGAGGTCCCTCCGGGTGACAGCAAGCTCCAGTTAAAATTTCATAAATTTTGGAGTTTGTTTGCTACCTCAACTACTTCCTCAAAAATTAGATGTTTAGGATTCAAACCCTAACTGGTTTACACTATTCCGTGGGTTCGAATCGGGCTCGGGCTCGAGCCACCTGACTCGGTCCAGTCCACTACATGTACCAACCCCGTCGTTCGGGCGCTGGGGTCGTGAGCCGTTGGATCGTCATCAAACGGTCTTCGACCAGCCGAACGGTGGAGCCGTTGCAAACCACCTGATCTAACTCAGCCGTTGGATCGGCATCGCACGGTCTTCGACCAGCCGATGCTGGGATCGTTTCAATCCGCTCGATCTGGCCTAGCCGTTCGATTCCAATCCGGCGACCAACGAGTCGTCTCCTTCCTCTGTCCGCGCGCGCGTGAGCCCCTGCCATGGCGTGCGCAGAGGAGAAAAGCAGTGGCGTGTAGTCCACGCTATGTCCACTTTCAAACGGCTAGCTCTGCGCGCATTAAATGCCTGTCGCACTCCTACTTCAGTAGGCCGTGACTCAACTGCTCCCATCGCTCTCAAGTGCTCTCATGGCAGTGTTGACCCGACTGAAAAAACCCGGCCGTTGCTCTCTGTCATCGCCCTATTTAAACTCCTTTGTGCTTCACCCTCAGTTTCCTTTAGTACTTCCGCAACTCCAACTAGCATTCACCATCTTGCTTGAGCTGCAGTTCCTTGCAATCTCCTCGATCGCCATTGTTGAGTGTGGAGCTTACGGTGGAGGCGGTGCAGCGGGGGTTTTCTTCTTCAAGTCTTGGCCCCCTCTGCTCCCCCTTCGCTCTCTGGAGCTTGACCCTCACTCGGTTTGGTTCTCTCTTTGCTCAGGTCGCTGTGGCCTAGTGAGGACCTCACCGCAGCCGTTCGGTCGCTCGTCGCTGGAGCCACTCCGTGGGTCTCTGGTCGTTCTTCGGCTCAGGTACTCTCGCTTTGCCCTATAGGAGTTTAGGTGTTTTCGTTTTTCCTTTGGTATTGTCCGTTCGGCGAGTTTCCGAGCCATACCTACTCGGCCGCATTCCGTGGTCGTACCTCCATGGTCGGAGAAGCCGCCGAACCACTGGCAAAGCGTGCGGGAGGCGCTGCCTCGTGGTCGGAATTTCGACCAGTCACTGTAGTTTGGTCGTTTCGACCAGATGCAGTATTGTTGATGGGTAAATAGGTCGTCTCGTAGTCCCCAGAGGTGCCCTTATGCTTGTAAGGGAGAGGCCTACGAGTGATTGTAAGTTCTCCTACAATCACCCCGTAGTCGTAAGTCTCACTACGACTATGGCATGATCATAAGTCCTTCTGCGACCTTTACCCAGTCGAAAGTTATGTCGTGGCCTGTACCTCGTCGTAAGTCTTACTACGACTATGTCCGGGTCATAAGTACTGCTACGACGTGTGCCAAGTCAGAAATGCATCTCGACTAGTACCTAGTCGTACGTCCTTCTACGACCACCATCTGGTCGTAAATCCTTCCACGACTATGGTTCAGTCGTAGGTTCTGCTACGACCACTACCTGGTCGTAAGACTTTCTTTTAGTCGTATCTTTAGCATTAAGAATCTAAACCAATTGATTCTTGTTGCTAAATTCTTTATAAATGAGTACTTTGCTTCGGTAAGATTTTCAGAAATTTTGTAGAAAGTTTGCTGTTGAGTCTTTGCATTTTATTCGTTCTTATTGGTTGCTTTTCGCCTTCTCGTTAGGATCCGAAGAGCACATCGACAATATTGTCGACCCTCAGCAACATCCTGACCCGCAGCAAGCAGGCAAGCAGTTTGATCATGTTAATCCTATTATTTTTCAAGTCTACTATATTGATTTCAACTCGTATGTATGCATTGCTATTTTGTTGTCAAATTATGGTTAGTGTCCTATAGTTGCATAATCTGTAGGACTTGTTCATCCTCTACTACTATGAGCTTAGGTTATTTGCTGTGGTCGGAGTCCGATGGAGGGACTTGGATCACTTAGTAGCTTCCGATTGGAAAATGCTTAGCCATGCTTAATTCGGTAGCCTTGGGCGATCATCGACTTAGTCGATGGTCTTGATCACACAAAAATTATTATTCTTCCATTATGTCCAAGACTTTGTGCTTTGTTAATTTGCAAATCAAAAACTGAAAATGAAAACTGATTTGGACTTGGGCATAATGGTATGTTGGTGTGGTGTTTTGGGTGTGATCGGAATGGTGCCCAGGTCATCAAGGACCGAACATCTTGTTACACTAAACCAAGCATTATTGCGTACTAACCACATGAGGGTTATATGGGACCCCTCTTGACTTAGTACTTTGGCGTGTGTTATCTCCGAGTCGCAGGAGGAAAAGTTTTGTGTGGGTGTTGTGTGAAACAGGCTATGTGTTCTTGTGTTTGTGTTGGGTGTGCGGTGGTGGGGATTGCCGGGAAGGTTCTCCACCTCGAGGGGCGTCGCAGTTGTCCAAGGCTTTACCCGTGACGGGTAGTTGTCCGAGGCTGGGCCACGACCCCGACACAACGTATGGGTTTCTATCCACACGGGCGACTCGAAGTTAATACATAATATTGGAAACGTCTCGTAGGACTTAGCTGTGCCGGCATACCAAAGGAAGTGTGCTTAATCATGTGGCAAAAAGGCGGTCTGACATGTGGGTAAGTTGGTGCACCCTGCAGGGATAAAACTATTCGAATAGCCTCGTCCTAGGTTATGGACACGCTTGGGGAGGTCTTCCAAGAGTTAGACTGCAACCTTTGTTTTCAAAAATTAAAACTTGACATGGTTGGTATGAATGGGTAATTCATACTATTATTGTGGTGACTATTGGGTTAGTCACTTCCAGGTTGTTGTTGTCGTCTATCTACTGTTATATTGTTGTCTCTTGCGATTATTAGAACATTAAAAACAGATTTACTGAATTGCTTTCAATCTATTATATTATTGCAAATGAAAACTTGCTTTGTGCTAAAATGAAACATACAGCCTACTTTTGATTAAGCTTGCATGTAGCATATGTACAGGTTTGTTACTCCACATGTAAGTCTTGCGAGTACATTCAAAGTACTCACCGGCTTTTGCCGGCTGCTTTTGTTTGCAGGGGAAGAAGGTGAGCCCCAAGGGCCTCACTTTTGTGAGATATGCTTCGGGTTTGGCGGCTAGCTTGGCGGTCCGGTCGGTTGCCTTGTGGGTTAAAGGCACACTGATTGGCTCTTTTGTTTACAGCCATCTTATGGCACTTTTGCTTCCGCTGTTTAATTATCATTGTCTCTTTTATTGTTGGCCGGTTGGCCTCTCTTTTGTAATCACAATCTTCTATTTATGTTATATTTTGGATTGTTGTTTATGCTTCGGTTCTATGTGAATGAATGGAATTGATGCATGAACTTTGTAAAGAGGTGTGTATACTGCAGTTCTGGGAAGTATACATGTCTCGAGTCTCGGATTATCTGCTTTGTGATGCTAGGACCAAATGGATGGTTAAGCATTACAAGCCGGATAAACCGGGGTCTCACAAGTTCTGGTATCAGAGCCATACTGACCGTAGTAACCCAAGCTTGGTCGCCCTTAGGATATTTTGGAAAAACCTTATTTTCAAAGTATCAAATGATTTTTGAAAGCTTAAGTAAGTTCCCAGATTTTATTTCTTACCTATCTTAGCTTTCTTCATCTCATCTCACCCTGATTTGAGTTTTAAGAGTTGTTTTCCTCTCATCTCCTTTTCAAAGATAGTGTTGTTGATTAAATGGGTTTTGGGAACCACTGAGTTTGGCAAATTGAAGTGCTTAGGGTTTTGAAGTTTCTGGACTGAAGATCTCGGCTAGAGGCTTGGATGCGGAATCTGGACAACACGCCTCAGTTTCCAGACAGCGAGCTCAATGGTTTCTGATCGGACCACTGAGTTTGGCAAATTGAAGTGTGCCAGATTTTGAAGTTTCTAGAATGGAAGACTTCGGCTGGAAGCTTGGATGCGAAACCTGGACAGCGATCTTTCAATTTCCGGACAGCAAGCTCAAAGGTTCTAAATGGGGTAGAAAATGAGAGGTTAAGCAACTGAAACTTGTGGGAATAGAAGGGTAAGATGTGATACTAGTTAGCTATGTATCTAACGCTAAGTTCGCTGATTTAACCTTGCTCTTTAGTGGTAATAGATCTTACCTACTATTCTGAGTTTTATCTTCTCAATCAATTACTCGTTCATTCAATACGGGTTAGTTGCATTGGGAAGATGAGCTTTGGTTTTATGATTCCTTGCTGTTTTGTTTGATTCAGGAGCATCTCATTCTTTTGTTTCTGAGTCTTTTGCTGCTAGTAGTGAGCTCCTTTTCACTCCATTGTTGATCCCATTGCTCATTCGCTCTCCTGGTTTGGAGTTGAGAGCTGAGTCTGAGTGTAGGGATGTCCCAATTGAAATTGAGGGAGTAGGATTTTTAGCAAATCTTATCCTCCTCCATTCAGCAAGTCTAGATGTAATTCTTGGTATGGATTGGTTGTCTCAGCATAAGGGACAAATCGATTGCGCCAAGAAGTGTGTCTCTCTATCTAGTCCTTCCGGCGAGCAGGTTCGCTTTTCGCCGAAGCTGTTAGGTCCGAATCTTTTCGCGCTTGAAGCGAAGCCCGCTCTAGATATTAGTGAAGTCCCAACAGTTCGTGACTTCGTTGATGTCTTTCCTGAAGATCTTCCAGGAATGCCACCAGTTCGAGACCTCGAGTTTGTCATTGAGTTGGTTCCCGGTACTGCCCCGATTTCAAAGAGGCATTATCGGATGCCACCAAACGAATTGGTGGAGTTGAAGAAGCAACTTAATGAGCTTCAAGAAAAAGGCTTCATCCGCCCTAGCTCGTCTCCGTGGGGTTGTCCTGCAATCTTCGTAAAGAAGAAGGACAATACTTTACGCATGTGCGTTGATTACCGTCCGCTTAATGAGGTAACGGTAAAGAACAAGTATCCATTGCCCCGCATTGATGATCTCTTTGATCAATTAACTGGAGCCCGAGTATTCTCTAAGATTGATTTGAGAGCGGGATATCATCAAGTTCGGATACGACTTGAGGATATTCTAAAGACGGCTTTCTCTACTCGCTATGGCCTGTATGAGTACACCGTCATGTCATTTGGCTTAACCAATGCTTCCGCCTTGTTCATGAACCTCATGAATTCGGTATTCATGGAGTATTTGGATAAGTTTGTCGTGGTCTTCATCGATGATATTCTCATCTATTCCAAGGATGAGGAGGAACATGATGAGCATCTGAGGCTTGTGTTAGGCAAGCTTCGTGAGCACCAGCTGTATGCAAAGTTCAGCAAGTGCGCATTCTGGTTGAAGGAAGTGGCTTTCTTGGGTCATATTCTTTCAGCAGGAGGCGTAGCCGTTGATCCTAGTAAGATCAGCGATGTTCTTTCTTGGTGTCAGCCTACTTCGGTAACTGAAGTGCGGAGTTTTCTTGGTTTAGCGGGATATTTTCGCCGTTTTATCGAGAACTTCTCCAAGATCACAAAGCCGATGACGGAGTTGCTCAAGAAGAACAAGAAGTTCTTGTGGTCCGATGCTTGTGAGGAAAGCTTACAAGTACTTAAGAAGCGTTTGACCACCGCTCCCGTCCTCGTCCTTCCCGATATTCGTCGAAGCTTCGATGTCTTTTGCGATGCTTCTCGCCGAGAACTCGGTTGTGTCCTTATGCAAGAAGGCAAGGTAGTGGCCTATGCATCAAGGCAATTGAGACCTCATGAACTCAACTATCCTACCCATGACTTGGAATTAGCTGCGGTGATTCATGCACTTAAGATTTGGCGACATTACCTAATCGGTAATCGTTGCGAAGTGTATTCGGATCACAAAAGCCTAAAGTATTTGTTCACCCAACCAGATCTGAACCTTAGGCAAAAGAGGTGGTTGGAGTTGATCAAGGACTATGACATGGGTATTCGCTATCATCTGGGCAAGGCTAACGTCGTTGCCGATGCGCTCAGTCGCAAAGTGCATTGCAATGCCTTGTTGCTCCAGGAGCGTCAACCCACCCTTCTGGAGGAATTTCAGCGTCTCAACTTGGGATTGGTTGAGCATGGTTCCCTCGCTGCCTTGGTTGTGCAACCAATCTTGGTGGATCGGATTCAGATCGCTCAGCAATCGGATGCTGGAATGAGCCGCATCAAGGAAAATATCAAGAACGGTACAGCTAAGTGCTTCTCTGAGGATGAGCATGGTGTTGTAAGGTTCGGGCAACGCCTTGTGGTTCCAAAGGACATGGAGTTGCGGAAATTGATCCTCCGCGAAGCCCATGATTCGCCTTTGTCTATTCATCCCGGGGCCACAAAGATGTATCAAAATCTCCGTCAGGGATTTTGGTGGACCCGAATGAAGAGGGAAATTACGGTTCGTTGTCGAGTGCGACGATGTCGCGCGATGTCAAGGCCGAGCATCGGCGTCAGCAGATCGCTTGACCTTTGCCTATTCCTGAATGGAAGTGGGAGTCGATCGGGATGGACTTTATCACCGGTCTACCCAGGTCGCCCAAGGGAAACGATGCCATTTGGGTCGTCATCGATCGCTTGACTAAAGTGGCTCATTTCATTCCTGTCAAGACGCGAGCCAGCGTGGGACTCCTAATGAGCTCTATATCGCGCGGTGTAAGTTTGCATGGGATACCAAGAGGCGATCATTTCTGATCGTGGTGCTCTGTTCACTTCTCGATTTTGGCATAGTCTGCAAGAGGCTATGGGAACCCGTCTCACCTTTAGCACAGCATATCACCCCCAAACTGATGGTCAGACCGAAAGGGTCAACCAAGTGTTGGAAGACATGCTCCGTGCTTGTGTTCTCTCATATGGAAAGAATTGGGAGAAATGCTTGCCTTTTGCCGAGTTTTCCTACAACAACAGTTTTCAAGCCAGTCTCGGCATGGCACCTTTTGAGGCCTTATACGGGAGAAGGTGCAGTACCCCGTTGAATTGGTCTGAGACCGGCGAAAGACCTTTCTTTGGTCCGGACTCGGTCAATGAGGCCGAGAGTCAAGTCCAGCTTATTCGCGATCGTTTACGCACAGCTCAATCTAGGCAAAAGAGCTATGCGGATCGCCGCCGTCGTGAATTGAGCTTTGAGCCTAATGACTTTGTTTATCTCAAAGTCTCTCCTTTGAAGGGCCATCAGCGTTTCGGCGTCAAAGGCAAATTAGCTCCTCGATATGTCGGTCCTTACCGTGTTATCGAGAAGAAAGGAGCGGTTGCCTATAAGTTAGAATTGCCAGCTGCACTTGAGGGGGTACATGATGTTTTCCATGTGTCCCAACTGAAGAAGTGTCTCCGTGTTCCAACTGAGGAAGCTCCGTTGGAAACTCTCGATGTCCAAGAAGATTTGACCTATCGCGAGCACCTGTTCGCATACTCGATGGTGAGCGAAGAGCGAGGAATAAGAATATCAGGTTCCTCAAAGTTCAGTGGTCGAACCATTCTGAGGATGAGGCTACTTGGGAAAGGGAAGATCGTCTCCGTGCAGACTATCCATCTTTCTTTACCGAGCAAGCCAAATCTCGGGACGAGATTTTTGTAAGGGGGGGAGGTTTTGTAACATCCCAAAAATGGATTTGCGTTTCAAATGTAAGAAAGTCAGGAGGAATTAAAACTTTTCTTGCATCTTGAAGCCCTTGGTTGTTTCTGTAATTCTTTTGAGAAGAATTATGGAAAATCCAAATTCAATCCTCATTTGACTCCTATCAAAAACCTCCTTGTTGTAGATCTTGTGCCAAACCCTGGGAAATCTTTTCCCTGGAGTTCTAGGGAGGCTTGGCAAAACCTCGGAATTATCTCACGATTTTTAGAAATCATTTGGTAATTCTTGGAGGCAAGTCAAATTTGGTCAAACCCTATTTCTCCTCTTCTGGAATTTCTGGAGAAGCATTCAATGCATGAAAATCTCTTAAAACTTTATGAGAGGTCCCTCCGGATGACAGCAAGCTCCAGTTAAAATTTTATAAATTTTGGAGTTTGTTTGCTACCTCAACTACTTCCTCAAAAATCAGATGTTTAGGATTCAAACCCTAACTGGTTTACACTATTAGTGGGTTCGAATCGGGCTCGGGCTCGAGCCACCGAATCGATCGATCCACTACATGTACCAACCCGTCGTTGGTCGGCCGGGGTCGTGAGCCGTTGGATCGTCATCAAACGGTCTTCGACCAGCCGAACGGTGGAGCCGTTGCAAACCACCCGATCTAACTCAGCCGTTGGATCGGCATCGCACGGTCTTCGACCAGCCGATGCTGGGATCGTTTCAATCCGCTCGATCTGGCCTAGCCGTTCGATTCCAATCCGGCGACCAACGAGTCGTCTCCTTCCTCTGTCCGCGCGCGCGTGAGCCCCTGCCATGGCGTGCGTAGAGGAGAAAAGCAGTGGCGTGTAGTCCACGCTATGTCCACTTTCAAACGGCTAGCTCTGCGCGCATTAAATGCTGTCGCCTCCTACTTGATGGTCGTGACTCAACTGCTCCCATCGCTCTCAAGTGCTCTCATGGCAGTGTTGACCCGACTGAAAAAACCCGGCCGTTGCTCTCTGCCATCGCCCTATTTAAACTCCTTTGTGCTTCACCCTCAGTTTCCTTTAGTACTTCCGCAACTCCAACTAGCATTCACCTTCTTGCTTGAGCTGCAGTTCCTTGCAATCTCCTCGATCGCCATTGTTGAGTGTGGAGCTTACGGTGGAGGCGGTGCAGCGGGGGTTTTCTTCTTCAAGTCTTGGCCCCCTCTGCTCCCCCTTCGCTCTCTGGAGCTTGACCCTCACTCGGTTTGGTTCTCTCTTTGCTCAGGTCGCTGTGGCCTAGTGAGGACCTCACCGCAGCCGTTCGGTCGCTCGTCGCTGGAGCCACTCCGTGGGTCTCTGGTCGTTCTTCAGCTCAGGTACTCTCTCTTTGCCCTATAGGAGTTTAGGTGTTTTCGTTTTTCCTTTGGTATTGTCCGTTCGGCGAGTTTCCGAGCCATACCTACTCGGCCGCATTCCGTGGTCGTACCTCCATGGTCGGAGAAGCCGCCGAGCCACTGGCAAAGCGTGCGGGAGGCGCTGCCTCGTGGTCGGAATTTCGACCAGTCACTGTAGTTTGGTCGTTTCGACCAGATGCAGTATTGTTGATGGGTAAATAGGTCGTCTCGTAGTCCCCAGAGGTGCCCTTATGCTTGTAAGGGAGAGGCCTACGAGTGATTGTAAGTTCTCCTACAATCACCCCGTAGTCGTAAGTCTCACTACGACTATGGCATGATCATAAGTCCTTCTGCGACCTTTACCCAGTCGAAAGTTATGTCGTGGCCTGTACCTCGTCGTAAGTCTTACTACGACTATGTCCGGGTCATAAGTACTGCTACGACGTGTGCCAAGTCGTAAGTCTGTCTACGACTAGTACCTAGTCGTACGTCCTTCTACGACCACCATCTGGTCGTAAATCCTTCCACGACTATGGTTCAGTCGTAGGTTCTGCTACGACCACTACCTGGTCGTAAGACTTTCTTTTAGTCGTATCTTTAGCATTAAGAATCTAAACCAATTGATTCTTGTTGCTAAATTCTTTATAAATGAGTACTTTGCTTCGGTAAGATTTTCAGAAATTTTGTAGAAAGTTTGCTGTTGAGTCTTTGCATTTTATTCGTTCTTATTGGTTGCTTTTCGCCTTCTCGTTAGGATCCGAAGAGCACATCGACAATATTGTCGACCCTCAGCAACATCCTGACCCGCAGCAAGCAGGCAAGCAGTTTGATCATGTTAATCCTATTATTTTTCAAGTCTACTATATTGATTTCAACTCGTATGTATGCATTGCTATTTTGTTGTCAAATTATGGTTAGTGTCCTATAGTTGCATAATCTGTAGGACTTGTTCATCCTCTACTACTATGAGCTTAGGTTATTTCTTTGTGGTGGTCAGATGGAGGGACTTGGATCACTTAGTAGCTTCCGATTGGAAAATGCTTAGCCATGCTTAATTCGGTAGCCTTGGGCGATCATCGACTTAGTCGATGGTCTTGATCACACAAAAATTATTATTCTTCCATTATGTCCAGCACTTTGTGCTTTGTTAATTTTGCAAATCAAAAACTGAAAATGAAAACTGATTTGGACTTGGGCATAATGGTATGTTGGTGTGGTGTTTTTGGGTGTGATCGGAATGGTGCCCAGGTCATCAAGGACCGAACATCTTGTTACACTAAACCAAGCATTATTGCGTGCTAACCACATGAGGGTTATATGGGACCCCTCTTGATTTAGTACTTTGGCGTGTGTTATCTCCGAGTCGCAGGAGGAAAAGTTTTGTGTGGGTGTTGTGTGAAACAGGCTATGTGTTCTTGTGTTTGTGTTGGGTGTGCGGTGGTGGGGATTGCCGGGAAGGTTCTCCACCTCGAGGGGCATCGCAGTTGTCCAAGGCTTTACCCGTGACGGGTAGTTGTCCGAGGCTGGGCCACGACCCCGACACAACGTATGGGTTTCTATCCATACGGGCGACTCGAAGTTAATACATAATATTGGAAACGTCTCGTAGGACTTTACTGTGTCGGCATACCAAAGGAAGTGTGCTTAATCATGTGGCAAAAAGGCGGTCTGACATGTGGGTAAGTTGGTGCACCTTGCAGGGATAAAACTATTCGAATAGCCTCGTCCTAGGTTATGGACACGCTTGGGGAGGTCTTCCGAGAGTTAGACTGCAACCTTTGTTTTCAAAAATTAAAACTTGACATGGTTGGTATGAATGGGTAATTCATACTATTATTGTGGTGATTATTAGGTTAGTCACTTCCAGGTTGTTGTTGTCGTCTATCTACTGTTATATTGTTGTCTCTTGCGATTATTTGAACATTAAAAACAGATTTACTGAATTGCTTTCAATCTATTATATTATTGCAAATGAAAACTTGCTTTATGCTAAAATGAAACATACAGTCTACTTTTGATTAAGCTTGCATGTAGCATATGTACAGGTTTGTTACTCCACATGTAAGTCTTGCGAGTACATTCAAAGTACTTACCGGCTTTTGCTTTTGCTTTTGTTTTAGGGAAGAAGGTGAGCCCCAAGGGTCTCACTTTTGTGAGATGTGCTTCGGATTTGGCGGCTAGCTTGGCGGTCCGGTCGGTTGCCTTGTGGGTTAAAGGCACACTGATTGGCTCTTTTATTTACAGCCATCTGATGGTACTTTTGCTTCCGCTGTTTAATTATCGTTGTCTCTTTTATTGTTGGCCGGTTGGCCTCTCTTTTGTAATCACAATCTTCTATTTATGTTATATTTTGGATTGTTGTTTATGCTTCGGTTCTATGTGAATGAATGGAATTGATGCATGAACTTTGTAAAGAGGTGTGTATACTGCAGTTCTGGGAAGTATACATCTCTTGAGTCTCGGATTATCTGCTTTGTGATGCTAGGACCGAATGGATGGTTAAGCATTACAAGCTGGATAAACCGGGCTCTCACAGACGACAAACTAACGCAGTTGACAACAACGACCACAATTGACAAAAAACTAACACAGTTGACGACAAGGAATGTAACAATTACCACAATTAACGGCATCTACCGCAATTGACGACGACTACCACAATTAACGACGAGTATCACAATTAACGTAATTGATCGCATTTAACGACAATTAACGTAATTGACCGCATTTAACTGCAATTAATGATAATTAACTATGATTATTACAATTAAAAATTATTACATAAAAAAATACAATTAAAAATTATTACAATAAACAATTATTACAAAAATAATTATTACATAACTAATTACAATAAATCATGATTAAAAAACAATTAATTTACAAAAGACGGTGAGGTGGACCTGGACCTGCTGGCGATGACGAGGGCAATGGAGGAGGCCTTCAGTCGGGTCACAGTCTCTAACACCATGCCCTACTAGTCTACTACTAGATGAATCAACATCAAGTCATGAACATATGAACATATATCACATTCCAGTATTACTAGTATGGTTGTGTTACTTCCGTAACTTTCCAGTATCATCATACATCTTGTAATAAAAGTTCTATTAGCATCGGATGTTACCATCATGATCTCCTACCTGTCACAGTTTCTTATTTTGCATTGTCAAATCAAATAATGCATGGGAACGCTACAAACGGTAAAATGGCCAACTTCACGCATCAGAGGCGAGGCGACAGAACTCGCTGTAAGAGATGTGACATATTTCTTCTGAAATGTATACCATACACCCAACTTGTACCATGAAAACGAAATATCAAAGCATCATTCTAAGTTTTTTAATCATACCAAAGATTTATAAGCAGAGTAGCAAACTCATGTTTACAATAGTACCAATAGTGGGGGTGATATGAAAAACTTTATCTAAGCATAGGATGACAGTTGAGAATCGAGGTAGAGAACACGGTATGCTAACGATGGGGAAAACGGTAAGCTGATGGTTACCCAAAGCATTGCTTGTAATCTTATGCTCCAATTATCAGGACACTCAGAGCAAGGGATTGTTTTAGCATCTAAAGTCATTTACAGTTTTTTACATCAGTAGGTCTTTCTACGGTTGCTCTTCAACGTCTTGGATCAAGTTGGTTGGTTCACTCAAAACATACTTGCGCAGTTCATATTTAGCGCCTGAAATGTTAATGACCCTATTAAATAACCTGAAGGTATGTTACTTAAAGGAGTAAAAAAACAAAGAATCGGACAGAAAACCAAACCTCTTTCATCATAGCAGAGAGTCAGGTCAGCATTAGAAACAATTATGCTTGCACTGTCCACAAATGTTGATGCAAGGGCTACATCGGCCTTTGACGCAACACCAAGGACATCCCAAATTTCTGTACAAGGCTTAAATAAGTGCAAGGATTACATATATGTGCAATGAGAATAGCTAAAAAGAAATGTGCATCCAAGCAGAAAAGGGTCCAATGCTTTTATTGTTTCAATTTGATCAAAACCTTACCTTAAACACATCATTTCTATCCTTTCTTATCGCCCACTTAACTACTTTGTTACTATGTGGTTAACACAAATATACTCGATAGCTAGGGCAAGTAGCAAATTTTACCAACAACAAACTAACTATAATTTAATAGGAACAAAATAGCACTGATCAGAATCAGACTTTCTAAGTATCTCACAAATGTGATCAATCAATTATTCAACCCAGGCTATATACAGATACAAATGGGTAAAGCATAAATAGCTATTTAGTGATGATCTTCCATCTAAACATTCAAGAATTGACATCATCAATAATGCAGCAAGTGGTCAAGCATGTATCAGATATATCTCCAAAAGGTCATTTATATTGTGATTCCCAAATTCCAAAAATCTCAGATTGTTGAAGTAAAACTCCTACGTACCCCACATGGCATTGTTGCATTGCACTTTTATAAAGCAATGGCAAACAATATAATGACAATTGCACAAGGTGTATTGTATCATTGCAACATACTCCAACCATTCTTTTTTTACTTGACGTTTTTTACTTTTCACAGTATCCGAGATACGACTTTGACTGCTACTTTTTATAACTTTACATTAGGATATAGTAATGAAATTTGTAATATTATGAAAATATTTTTTAACGACAAATCTAATGATATAATTTTCACATAGCCAATCAAAATAGTTTTAAACTAATTGGTCGTCAAACTTTCTACGCCACAGATTCTAGGACATCAAGTAAAAAAGAACGAAGGTAGTATATAATATAATGCATGAACATGAAAGTACATATTGAGGCCAAGTTATCATAATTTTACCCCCAATGGAAAAACATATATTACAATTATCATGTCTCGGATGTCACCGTTTTCTTCTCTATAAAAATATCTAAACCGACGAACTAGTTCAAAACATAATGGTTCTCTCCTCAATTAACACAACCATGTGGATACATTTCAATAAAACCTGACACAGTTATGAGTTAACCAGATAATGAGCTACAATAGCTAGCTGAACGTCCATAAAAAACAACTCTATTCAATGGAAAACAAATAAGAAAATTTCATGTATAATTCAGATCTCTTCCCGAAATGGAATATATTGCATACATGCAATTGCAATTTTCACCAACTATCAGGAAACCAAGAACTGAACTGAATCGGCTGCACAATTGGACCTAAAATCATTCAAATCCTTTCCAAGAATCCGCCAAGACACCAAGTATATACAAACCAAGAACTCAATTGGAACCAAGAACTCAGTTATTGCCGAGTACAACCATCTCCAACCCACAATTGCCCGCAACTTACCCCATCACAACCCATATTTTGCATTGTGTCCCTCAAAACCCTCCCAAGATCGCAACAAGAGAGCCTCCAATAAAACCAACAAGCCCCAAGAGGCTGCGAGCCAAGAACCCCAATTCCCCAGGTAGCACAGAAATCACAACATTTTGCAATTCCCCACGTAGCACAGAAATCACAACATTTTGTTCTACAAGCACCCGATTCCGACCACACGGATCAATACAAAGCGAAGAACTAAGGGCTAGGATCGTGGATTCTTACCGCCCTCGGCGCCCTTGGGTGTGGATCCTATGCAGCCCATGGAAATCTGCTTCTTGGCGGTGGAGAACGACGGCGGCGTCGGGTTAGGAGGAAGATGAGAGCAACGGCTTGGGGGGAGGAGGAGGGGGAGGGCGGCGGCGTCTCGAGGGGAGGACGAGGGCAACGCCGGGTAGGGGGAGGACGAAGGGGGAGGGCGACGGCGCGTCGGGGGAGGCGGAGGGAGAGGGCGGTGGTGCGTCGGGGGAGGAGGAGGGGGTGGGCGGCGGCGCGTCACGAGAGGAGTAGGGGAGCATGGCGATGTGTTGGGGGAGGAGGAGGGCGGCACGGAAGGAGGAGCCGCTTGCGGGAGGTGGGGCGCACGGGAGGAGAGCGCGTGAGCAGGGGGGTAAAGTTGGAATGAGAAGGGTAGGAAGCCGTGGGAAACTTTCTCGCGGTGGTTTTTTGGTTTTATCACGAATAATGTGGTTTCTGATTATTTTTTTTTAAGTTAGTGGGAAAAACTCCTCGTTTAGGACGGCTCCAGGCTTTCTAAGTTCTAGAATTTTTTTGTTTGAATCGACCACTTCAATGTATCAAATTGATTCAATATTTTCTCTCATCTTCTTTGAACATGGTAACACAACACATTGAAGATAGTCTTACAACGTCTAAAAAAGTTGTAAAAAAGAGCAAACACACGGAACTAAAAACCCTAGAGTCCTGGACCTTAGTTGCCAAGATGGCTAGATGCCATTCTCCGAGAAAAAAAAGAAAACTATTTTGCTAGCGCCGCTCACCGAAAAAATCCTTCACGCTAGTCCTCCTCTCACCTCGAAGATAAGCGAAGCGAAGGAACTCGGTTATCTCCCCATCCCCCTCTACTGGATTGGCATCTGAGGAGGGAAGACGTAGAGGCGGATCTAGGCCTCTAGCTAGGTAGACTATATAAAATTCAGATTTTATATATATATTATATACGTCCAGCACTAGCGGTATTCCTCCACCACGCTGGCCGGCGCTAGCCCGAGCGCTCGATCCCCAGGGCCCAAAGCGGCAACGCCCCAACCCACGGGCCGCCAAAGCATCTGCGCTGCCCTTTCCTTCCCACCAGACCTTATCTCCCAGATGCGACCTTCCCACTAGACCCACACGCCCCGCGCCGTACCTAGTCCAAGCCCCGCTCCTCGCGACCTCGCCCCGCCGCCGCCGCGCCGCCTTCCTCGCGCCCTTCCTCCACGCCCGGTGCGCGTTCGCTCGCCCTCAGACCCCGCCCGCCAGCGCCCTCGCCTCGCCCTCGCCCTCCGTCCCGCTCGGCGCGCGCCCGGCCTCGTCCCGCCCTAGAGAGGAGAGGAGGCGGCGACGAGGGCGACGACCCCACGCGCCCACGCGGCCGGCTTCCCCCTCCCACGGCGCACGCGGCCTCGGCTCCCCCTCCTACGGTGTCGTCGTCCTCTCCCCGGCGCACGCGACCTCATCGTTCCTCCCCCATCCGGCTGTGCAGGCGCGTGCTCCCTCCCCACCTGGAGGTCCACCCCGGCGCGCGCGACCTCGTCGTCCTCTTCCCCGGCGTGCGCGACCCCGGCTACCTCTCCACCGACCTCCCCCGGCTACCTCTTCACCGACCTGGGCCTCGACTACCTCACCACCGACACCGGCGACGTCGAGGTAATACCGATCTATCACCTATTGGTTTGTGCTGTTGGGATTCATGTGAACCGAGCTGCAATGTGTGTTGTGGTGTTGGGAAAATTTTGTTCTTGATTCATGCTTGAAGATGCAATTTTGAGATGGGCAAAAGAGAAAGAAAACGTGGATGAGTCTGATAAAGTTTTTGTTAAACAATCTGAGGCTTTCATTCTGCTGTGCTTGTGCTGTTACCAAAAATGAGACAGTAGTACCAACTGACTTGTCAAAATCAATTAGATTAAAGTGATTAGCTAATGCAATGAGTCTTTTGTTGGCTATCATTGCATCAAAATCTGGCTATGCTCTACAAAGATTGGGTTGCTTATGTATCAATCTGGCACAATCATATTTGGAATGTCCTTTTAGAATTTAGAGAGGTCAAAACATAGAAATACCTCATGAACTGTGAATAATTGAAACCTAGATACAGGATTCTGTGAGAATTACAACCAAGCTGTTTCACTTGTGGGATTTATCAAGGCTTTGATGGTTCCTTAGATATGAATATGATATGCATTTACCTTTACTGTAGTACCTGTCCTAGCCCTTGATGTCCAGGTTGGTTATCTCCTTTTCATGGAGGAACACAAATGCATTGGCATAGTGGCATGTTATCTCCACCTCTTGTTCTCCGCTTCGTCCCAGGCCTTTTGGGGTTCGAGGCGACTTCCTGCGTGAGCTTCACAGGCCGACTCTGGAATGCTACCATGGATGGAGCATGCGCGCTCTGCCTGAACTGAGGGAGGAACAGGGAAGACATGCGGCATGGGCCATGGGCCACTGGGGGTAATGCTCACACATCTCAAACCACAACCACAAGGTTGAACTCGCAACTATGGCCCACCCCACCAGATGCAATCAACTAATCAGGAAGGAAGAGGTGGAATGGAGGACTGGGCCATCGAGACTCGAGAGGGAGGGGGAGCGCACCTAACCTGACCTGACCATGTTTCTATGTCCAACATACGACCTTCTGGTTCACATTTGGCCAAAAATAACCATGAAGAATTGGGTATTTCAAGCATAGTTACCGGATTCACTGTAAAACCCCGTGAATCGCAAAACGGATTCGTCGAACCCAAACCGGTTTAGGGTACGGGGTAGTGGAAATTGGAAGAAAAGGTGGCAAACTACGAACCGAATCCCATACCGCAACTCGGATGAACCGCGTTTCTGGTAGCTATGATTTCAAATATCACAGTTCATACTAACAATTGTACAACAGAGCTATTCATGGAAATACTCCTAGATTTGCCTCAACACTCGACAGGCACCAAAATGGGAATAGATGTTATGATGATGACAAAATTGTGCATTCTTACTAGTGATAATTGTTTACTAACCAATTTGCGTGTGATGTCTGTTGAGGAAATGGACGTTTCTTCCATGGTTAACATCTGGAACCATGATAATAGACATTTATTAGTTACATCTCTTTTCGTGTATAGTATCAAGGTTATGGGCACCGCACAATGGTATTTGTCTCTAGTGATCAAGGCCTGTTATACTTACAAAAAAACTTGTCAATTTTTTTCCCTGATGACCTTGCACTCCTGATAACTTTTGGTTAGGTTGGAAGGATGAGGAAGGGACTACATCCACAGATGCAGTGGATTTCATATGTGACACAGAGTGGCAGGCTGATCAATATCATGATGACCAAGGTCAACCATGCTGGCAAAGTGTATCATATGAGGGCAAAGCGTCAAATGGCTCAAAGCCTAGGTCAGATTGCAAAGTTCAAACGCCGATACGAGCAGGAAGCCGAGGAAAACAAAGACAAGTAGGGTGTTGTCTGCAAGGAAATATAGATTCTCTGTAAACTCAAGCAGATTCGTTGGCTGCAAAGATTTTAGCTAAGGCACTTGGTTCATGGATCTTTTGGATGACATCCTCTAATATATTCTTTCTCGTTACTCGATTACTCTTGATTCTTGTTGATTTTGTATAGTGATGATCGATGAAATTGGTATTTGGTAATTGTCTAATTGATAAAAAAAAAATTATGAAGCAATGAAATGTACAATTTGTTAGTATATTTGCAATAATGGAGAAAGGATCTTTACGTAACTACTTGTTTTGGACGTCCCCAAAACGCTACTTTGACCACTAATTTATATTGTAATATATTTATAAAACCCAATAAAATTATAATATCACGAAAGTACTTTTAAAGACAAATCTACACATGATTTACATGTATCTAATCTAAATATTTTAAAAGATACTAATAACTAAAATTTCATAAGTTTGACTGCACGTATATCAAAACGACATATTTTGTGACCTAGAGCACAACTTAACCAAAGAAGCCTCAACTAGAATTTAATCCTAATAAAATTATGGCCGATCCACACATCGAATCCCAATAGAAGATTATGCCAATAAAATTAGAGATCAAATGAGGAGTGCATATTTGTTTTGCTTCTCTTGTATACATGTATGAATTTGAATTGCACAAGACTATACTTGATATGTTTGTCTCAATTTAGATTAGGCCTTTGAGCTCATTCTCTGTTTTCATCCCGACTTCGCCACTGTCGTTAAGATAGTACCGTGTCGTTTAGGCGGATTCTTCTTTCTATCATCTGGGTAGGGTGTTACTGAGCTTTCTTTTTGTTGCAAATTTATTCAAAGCCCTTGCAGTGTAGGAGTTTTGTGGAGGTCTGGAGGATTCTTCCATTTTGTAACTGTGCCCACTGTCCAGTGGGGTATCTAATTAAACAGCACTCATAAGGTTCTTCTGCATCAATTTCTGAGGGATTTGTAGATAAGTGGTTTAGATGCAAATGTCTAGTAAGATGCCACCCGTGACCACATGGGATTTGTATTGATCAGCTGCTCAATCATGTTGGTGGCTGACTGGACAGATTTTGGCATGCGAAAGATACTCTTGAAATTCTCAAAGGTAGGGTAGTCGATCGAATTCTTTTATTCATCCCTGGTGGTAGGTTTTATTTGAACCAGATTTGCAATAATTGAGCTCTAATTGTATTGTGGTTATTCTCTAGAGCAGTATTTTACAGCCCATTATTTGTAGTGACCAACTGACCGTAGCATGACAGAAATGAGAAATCAAATCTAGGAACTGTGTAATCCAGAACATAAAAATCCTACACTATACTTTATACCATAGTTACGGATTCGCTATAAAACCCGCGAATCGCGAACTGGATTCGTCGAACCTGAACCAGTTTATGGTACGGGGTTCGTGTTCGCAGTGAAAATTGGAAGAAAAAGTGGCGAACTTTGAACCCGAATCTCGTATCGCGACTCGGACGAACCGCGTTTCTGATAACTATGCTTTGTACCCCCAATTTCAGTGGTAGTATTGTGAAGGAAGTCTGAATATTGGTCTGGAAAATGTGAAAATAGAGTACGGTCTGGTTGTTTGCAACTTTTGTTTATAAGTAGCATGATTATCAGACAGCTTGTTGTTGTTACCTTGAAACGCTCTTTCAAAACCAATCCATTGCCTGCTGAGAAGTGAATAATTTACTTGGTGTTACTTCCATTCAAATTACCTGTGAACACTAATGGTCTGGTTATTGTGTTATATATTTTTTTTCATAGGAAGATCTTGCTAGCTTGATTAACGCAACTGGAATATTGCAGAGTTCCACTTAGAGCTATTATCCATGGGTAACAGGGGATTATTAAGCGTTACTCTTGTATATTTTTTGTAGTTCAAATAAACTTTCAGTTTGCACTGCATATCAGGCTATCAGCTTTATGATACTTGGAATGGTACTTTAAAGCAAATTAACTGTTATATTATTCAGTAATATAAATCTATAAGCTTTATGCACGAACTTGAATATACTAATGGGGATCTCTCTTCCAATAGTTTTGAGTGTGATTTTTGCCTTAGGTTTTATCTTCTTGGGTGACTATTGACTATGAGTAATGGTTGCTTTATCTTCATTTGACTAAAATGGCCATGTGACTGCTGAAGCCAGGTTTCTATGTCCAACATACGACCTTGTGGTACACATTTGGCCAAAAATAACCATGAAGAATTGGGTATTTCAAGCATAGTTACCGGATTCACTGTAAAACTCCGTGAATCGCAAACCGAATTCATCGAACCCAAACCGGTTTAGGGTACGGGGTTCGTGTTCGTAGTGGAAATTGGAAGAAAAGATGGCAAACTACAAACTGAATCCTATACCGCAACTTGGATGAACCGCGTTTCTGGTTGTTATGATTTCAAATATCACAGTTCATACTAACAATTGTGGAAATACTCCTAGATTTGCCTCAACACTCAACAGGCACCAAAATGGGAATAGATGTTATGATGATGACAAAATTGTACATTCTTACTAGTGATAATTGTTTACTAACCAATTTGCGTGTGATGTCTGTTGAGGAAATGGACGTTTCTTCCATGGTTAACATCTGGAACCATGATAATAGACATTTATTAGTTACATCTCTTTTCGTGTATAGTATCAAGGCTATGGGCACCGCACAATGGTATTTGTCTCTAGTGATCAAGGCCTGTTATACTTACAAAAAAACTTGTCAATTTTTTTCCCTGATGACCTTGCACCCCTGATAACTTTTGGTTAGGTTGGAAGGATGAGGAAGGGACTACATCCACAGATGCAGTGGATTTCATATGTGACACAGAGTGGCAGGCTGATCAATATCATGATGACCAAGGTCAACCATGCTGGCAAAGTGTATCATATGAGGGCAAAGCGTCAAATGGCTCAAAGCCTAGGTCAGATTGCAAAGTTCAAACGCCGATACGAGCAGGAAGCCGAGGAAAACAAAGACAAGTAGGGTGTTGTCTGCAAGGAAATATAGATTCTCTGTAAACTCAAGCAGATTCGTTGGCTGCAAAGATTTTAGCTAAGGCACTTGGTTCATGGATCTTTTGGATGACATCCTCTAATATGCTTCTATCTCAATAACGTGGTTTATCCTTGGTGCTTGTTTCTTTTCTATCATTTACATGTTCGCTCGAACGATCTATGTTGCTTTTATTCCGCTTTGAAGCCTCAAGAAAATCGACAACTGATTAATTTCCATTTTGATGTATTAGATTCAAGCTTCATCTCATTTCCTGAATTCTGTTTGCTGCTATTGTGCGTATGCTCATGCTCTTTATTCGACTTTTGCGTTGCAACCTATGAAACATTCGGTCCACCTGACACGTCTTTGCGGTCTGCCCGTTTCTTGATTACTTTTGAAGGCAGCAACCACCTCAATAGTTGAGGATGCCTTATTAGAAATCCAAATTAGCGGCCATGCCAAAAGAAATTTGCCTGTTGTTACTTCTGAATTAACAGGCAGCATGTTTAACAGTGTTAAGCACATGAGGAATGAAACATCAATGGGTAGAGTATTGTACGGGTGTTTGGTTTGAAGTGCTAAATTTTTCGGTTCTTGTTAGACTCTTTGGTTTTTTGCTCCACACTTAGTGTTAGACTCTTTGGTTCCTGTTAGGCTTTTTGGTTCCTGACTCTTTGATTCTTAGTCCACACTTAGTGTTAGACTCTTTAGTTCTTAGTCCGCACTGTAAACTTTGGTCTACGTATGTAACATTCGGCTTATCAATATATACAGTGTGTGTAATTTCTTTAAATATTCCACTCTCTCATGGTATCAGAGCGGATCACACCTGCGACCGCACCCTTCTGCTAATCCCGCCGCTATGTCCGGCAAAGACGACACCGCTGCCGCCGCACGCCGCGAGCAGTAGGCGGCTGCCGCCGTCGCGCGCCACGAGCGGGAGGCCATGCAGGCACTGGCCCTCTCCGAGGCCGCCGTCATTACTTCCCTCCGTGCTCAGGCATACGATGTTCTCAACATCAAGGCCCTCGTCCCTGTCGTCCTCGACCTCGCCTCTCCGAGTTACAACAAATGGCGAGGCCTCTTCCTCATCACCCTCAGCAAGTACGCCCTCTCCGACCACGTGCTCTCCAACGACGCCCACCCCGACATCACAGACTGTGTTCGGATGGATTATCTCGTTCTCTCGTGGCTCTACGCACAATCTCAGCCGAACTTCTCGAGATCGTGATGACTCCTACCTCCACGGTGCGGCTCGTATGGGTGGGCCTCGAGCAACAGTTCATCGGCAACCAAGAGACGCGTGCCCTGTACCTGGACGCGCAGTTTCGCAACTTCGTCTAGGGCGACCTCTTCATCTCTGACTACTGCCGCAAGTTGAAGAGGATGGCCGACGCCCTCAGTGACTTAGCGAACCGGTGCGCGATCGCACCCTTGTTCTGTCCCTTCTGCGCTGCCTAAACACAAAGTTCGCATACACGGCGGCCCTGCTAAAGCGGCAAAAGTTGTTCCCCTCGTTCATCAAGGCCCGCTCCAATATACTGTTCGAAGAAATCACGATGCCGTCATGCCCCTCCGCACCCTACACAGCCCTCATCGTCACGACCCCTACCGGCAATGGGGGTCCCAGTGGTGGTGTCATCGGCAAACTCCTTCAACATCATGACTCTTACTTCTCCGCTGATCACTGACTGGTTCATGGACTCTGGTGCGACCTCGTACATGACGTCGGACGCCGGTAACCTCTCTCGTTCCCATCCCCTTCACTCCTTCACTCCTTCCACCATTGTTGTCGGTGACGGGTCACTGCTACCCGTCACCTCCATTGGTTCCACTAGTCTTGGCTCTCTTCATCTAACTAATGTTCTTGTCACTCCGCACTTTATCAAGAATCTTGTTTTCGTTCGTCAATTCACTATTGACAACAATTGTTCCGTTGAGTTTGACCCTGTTGATTTTTCTGTCAATGATCTTCATTTCAAGAACATGGTCACTAGGTGGAATAGCACCGAACCTCTCTACCCCCTTGCGTCTGCCGGTGTCTGCCTCCCCTTCGTGTGCACTCATCGTCGGCGCCTCCGCCTCCCTTTTAGCATCGTCGTCTCGGGGCACCTTGGCCCTGAGTCCCTATCTCGCCTTGCTAGTGTGTCCGCCATTGCTTGTGATAATGGACCCGCCGACACTATATGTCATGTGTGTCAACTTGGTCGCCATGTGTGTCCACCTTTTGCTACTTCACAGTCTCGTGCTCTCAAGAATTATGATTTAGTTCATTATGATCTTTGGACCTCGCCTGTCGTTAGTGTGTCCGGTTACAAATACTACTTGGTTATTCTTGATGATTGCTCGTATTATATTTGGACGTTTCCTTTGCGCCTGAAATCTGATACTTTTGTCACTATCTCTCACTTTTTTTTATGTTGCTACTTAGTTCAGCGCTAAAGATCAAGAGTATTCAGTGCAATAATGGTCGTGAGTTTGACAACTTCACCGCTCGTACTTTTTCCTTACCCATGGCGTTACACTCCGTATGTCATGTCCATACGCCTCTCAGCAGAATGGTAAGGCCGAACGTATTATTCGTTCCACTAATAACATTGTTCGGTCTCTTATGTTTCAGGCTAGTCTCCTTTTCTCTTACTGGGTTGGGGCTCTTCACGCCGCTACCTACCTTCTCAATCGCCAACCCACCAAAACTCTTAATTTTTCCACACCTTTTTTTTGCGCTCTTTGGTGTTTCCCCCTCATACTCTCACCTTCGCGTTTTTGGCTGCAACTGTTATCCGAACATTTTTGCCATCGCTCCTCACAAGCTTTCTCCTCGCTCCACCATGTGCGTGTTTCTCGACTACCCGTCCGAACACAAGGGATATCGATGCCTCGATCTCTCCTCAAATTGGGTCATCTTCTCCCGTCATGTTACGTTTGACGAGTTCTCCTTTTCCTTTGCTGAGCTCGCCGCTCTGCCCTCTCCCACTGACCTCGATTTTTTGTTGGAGCTTGATCACACGCCGATGCCCATTGGGCCTTAGCATCTTGCAGGTCCTGGTGCCCCTCCTGGTGTGGCACGCCCGCCCGTGCTCCTACCGGCTGTGGCTCCCGACGGTGCTGCCTCTCCTGTGTCGGTTATGCAAGGCCCTAGTGCGTCTGTAGCACCCGATATTGTGCGCATTTTCAGCCCACATGTAACGTCGACAGGCAGCGTTCCTCCTAGCCCCGCGGCTGTGGTAGCACCCAGTGCTCCAGCCGTGGCTCCTCCCATGGTAGTCGAAGCACACGGTACTCCTGCCGGTCCGCCCGCCAACTCCCAACGGAGTCGTTCTCCCGCAACTTCCCCCAGGTGTTGTGCCACCCAGCTGGTCGACAACTCCCATTCCATGGTGACTCGTGGCAAGCATGGTTTTCGGCAGCCGCTCACCCGCATGAACCTTCATACCGCCACTCTGTCTCTTGTTCTGACCACATATCGGGCTGCTCTCGCTGGTACAGCTGTTTTGTGATTTCTTGCTGTCCCTCGGATTCCTGGAGACAAAGTCTGACACCTCCTTCTTTGTGTCTCATCGAGGCGGTGACACTGTCTACCTGCTGCTCTATGTGCACGACATTATGCTGACTGCTTCTTTGAACCGTGTGCTCTGCCAGGTGGTTGCCTCCCTTCAGTAGGCTTTTCTATGAAGGATCTCGGTCCACTTCATCATTTTTTGGTTGTTTTTGTTAGTTGTCATGATGGCAGCATGTTCCTCTCTCAGCGGCAGTATACTCTAGACATCTTGGACCATGCCGGCATGACCGCTTGCAAGCCTTGCAGCACCCCTATCGACACTCACTCCAAGGTATTCTCTGCTACTGGCACTTCTGTGGATGATCTGACGTTCTACCGAAGTCTTGCGGGTGCTTTGCAGTACCTCACTTTCACTCGCTCAGATATTGCCTACGACGTACAACAAGTTTGCCTCCATATGATGATCCTCGCGAACCACACCTCGCCACCGTGAAGCGCATTCTTCGGTATTTTCGCGGCACCATCGACCACGACCTTCTTCTTCAACGAGCCACCCCTACAGATCTAGTTGTGTACTCCGACGCCGACTGGGCTGGTTGTCCCGACACGCGCAAGTCCACTTCAGGCTACGCTGTGTTCCTGGGTGACAATCTCGTCTCCTAGTCCTTTAAGCGGTAACACACTGTCTCTCGTTCGAGTGCGGAGGCTGAGTATCGGGTTGTGGACAATGTTGTTGCTGAGGCGTGCTGGTTGTTGCCAACTTCTTCAAGAGCTTCACAGCACTCCACATCGAGCTACCCTCGTTTATTGCGATAATGTTAGCGCGGTCCATCTCTCAACAAATCCGGTACAACATCAGCGCACTAAACATATTGAGATTGACCTTCACTTTTCTCTGAAAATGAGTTGGTCTTGCCAATGTCCACGTTCTTCACGTTCCGACGACATCTCAGTACGCCGACATCTTCACGAAAGGTCTACCTACTTCTGTCTTCACCGAGTTCCGGTCCAGTTTGAACGTATGTTCCGCCGACGCTCCAACTCCGGGGGTGTTAGACTCTTCGGTTCCTGTTAGACTCTTTGGTTACTGACTCTTCAGTTCCTGGTCCATACTTAGTGTTAGACTCTTCGGTTTCTGGTCCACACTTAGTGTTAGACTCTTTGGTTTCTGGTCCACACTGTAATCTTTGGCTTATCAATATATACAATGTGTGTAATTAACCCAAATATTCCACTCTCTCACGAAGGACTAAACAGTGAGTGGACCATCCGATGCTAACTCCGAATATAATCCACTTATTTTTATTGAAGAATGAAATAAGTTGATCCATCATCACTTTATCCCCATAAGCTTATGCCTAGTACATAATAAGTGATAGTCATCTCATGAAATTTATGAAATGATCCCATGATCGACCAATCCATCATAGGTTGTAGTGATCTCTCAAACCAGACACCCAGTATACTGTGGCCATCATATGTCAGATGCTTCTCGTAATCCAAAGTGGCGAATACCAGCAACTCTACCACATCCGTCTCGCCTCACCCCCGACAGCCATCTCCCCTCCATGCCTTCTGTTCACCCTCAACAATCACGGATCACGGATCACTCCGAAATTTTGCACCTTCAAACCAAGAAAGCATTATTCAACTCATAATTCAAAATTTTCAAATAGGAAAATTCACCGCTTCCCACTCGAATTCCAAACGTTTCAACTCGTTTAAAAACTTTCAACTCCAATTCCCAGACATTTAACAAAAAAAATACATATCTTTCAACTCAAAATTCCATGATTACATCTCAGGATTTGGAAAACTTTCAAGGCCAGTAGACCTCGCCATTAGGCGAGGCAATGTTGGTGAGATAGCAGGAGTGGCACTGCCAGTGCGAAGAGCGATTACGGTTCGGTGAAGAGAAAAGATGATAAAGTGCCACGTAGGGAAGACCAATGAGTTTGGCGATGAAATCGACACTGTCGTGGCGGTGACGGGAATCACAAAAGCTCACAAGTACAAGTGATACAAAGGGGGTGTTTGGAACAGCTTCGGTTTCGATTTTTCGTTCAAAAAACCCAAAAGTCTTTGTAAACATCTGACTTTTCACACCGATTTTTTCTGAAGCTGGAAGTCACCCAATATGTAAGGAAATCAAAAGCTAGAAGGTGCCGCAGAGCAGCTTCCACAACCTTTGTTCCAACTTTACCCCAAAATTGATGGATAATTATCTGCTTTGGTCTCGATCAAACCCAACCTGCTGCGCCCCCGTCCTCCCTCCTCCTTCTCCCCCGACGCCGGCGCCCCGGCTCCGTCCTCCGTCCTCCTCCCGCACCACCGTGTCCTCCTCCCTCCTCTCCCGCGTCGGCGCCCTCCTCCCGCGCCACGCCCTCCTCCCTCCTCCTCGGCGCCTTCGCCCGAGACCGCCCTCCTCCTCCCTCCCGCGCCGCAACCATCCTCCTCCTCCCCCCGCGCCCGCGTCGCCTCCCTCCTCCTCCCGCGTCGCCGCCCTCCGCTGCCCCTTCTCCGTCCTCTTCCCACGTGGTTGCTTCCTCCCCTCGCTCCAAGAAACCACCACACTTTCTCCCTCCGCTCCACCCATGGTCGGCCTTGTCCTCCGCCGCGCATTGCCCTCGGCCTCGCCGCCGCGGCGGCGGGATCCCTGCACGTTGTGGCCATGTGGTAGCTGCCCGAGCCCCTCTCGCCCTTTACCCCCTCCGTGAGGCGCGCGTCATCTTCGAGTCCGCTCAGGGGCTGCAGGCCTCCCTGCTCCGCGCACCTCCGCGACATTTGCGCGCCCGCCGAGCAAGATCTCGCTTCTTGCCGGCGGGGTGGTGGCAGGGCGACCCGCCGCGACCATCGACCTCTGCCCTCTCCTCGCCGTGCGCTACAGGCACGCCGACGAGGCCTTGCAGCTCTACGCGAAGGCCGCCCACGACAACTCGTTCGACCCCCGGCTCCGCGTCCTCGCTTACTATGTCTGCTTCCTCGCCGAGCGCATGGACGAGGCGGCGCAGTGGAAGACCGCCGCCTCGTCCCGGAGATCATCAACCCCGACTTCCCAGGGTGATAGTCCTACGAGATCACGTGCCCTTTTCGGGGTAATTTCACCTAATTGTGGTCTCTTTTTGGTATGGAAGTGGTAGATCATGAATGATTTCGTACAGGTATAATCTCATTTTATATGAATTTGGCCCTCTGGGATTGGTTTTGATGGATTGTGACAACCGATAATTCTTTGTTATTAGGTCTAATTTGGTGTTCTATATTGAAGAGATTTCTGGGATTGGTTTTGATGGATTGTGACAACATATAATTATTTGTTATTAGGTCTAATTTGGTGTTCTATAGTGAAGAGATTGCTTTTTGGTTGAGCAATTTGGTGCCCAACGTTGCTGTTGTTGTTTGCTTGTAGATGAGCCTCAAAGAGGTCAATGTGTTGGAAGCAATTGCTAAGATGTTGTACGCAAACTGTTGTTATTAGGCTTTAGGGATTGAGACGTGATGAATCATCGTATAGCCCAGGTGGTACAGTTATTACGATCAATGACAAAATTTCTTCTTGTTATGCTGGACTTATGTTTCATTGCTCAATTGACATACCTGTGTCCTGGTTGTGTGCTTGACAGGTTTTTGTGGGTGACTTCGACCCTGTTTGTTAGGCTTTTTGCCTGGTTTATAAGCAAAAAAGCCTAAGCCTAAACAAAGGGGTGGCTTTTTCATCCAGCTTAAAAAAAGTTTAAGCTATTTTAAGCCTAAAAGCCATAAGCCATGAGTTAGGTGCTTTTTTTGGTTTTTGCGGAATGAAATACCACTTTACCACTAAACTTCGTTGAAATTACCCTCAAATTGCCACTCGTATATAAACGTGGATCTCTTAGGTTTTTTCCTCTCACCCTCCCGTCGCTCCCCCTCCCCTCCACTCCCACCCCTCCCGCAGGCTCTTCCGCTCCCACCCCTTTCCCCTCCCCTCCCCTCCCGTCCAGCTAGCTCCCACCCGGCGACGCCGCCTCCCCCACCGCCGGCACCTCCCCTCCCCTCCCCCACCACCGCCGCCTCTCCTCTCTTGCCCCATCAACGCTGCCGCCTCCCATCTCCTCCCCCACCGGCGCCGCCTCCCCTCTCTTGCCGCCTCCGCCGCCGCCTCCCCTCATTTGCCCCCATCGACGCCGACTCCCCCACCGCCGCCGCCTTCCTCTCTTGCCCCACCGACGCCACCGCCTCCCATCTCTTCCCCCACCGACGCCACCGCCTCCCATCTCTTCCCCCACTGGTGCCGCCTCCCATCTCCTCCACCTGACGCCGCCAGCTTCCATCACCTCCCCCACCGGCGCCGGTTACTTTCCAAACAGGTAAGTTAGGGAGATTCAACTTATCCATGTTAGCAGCTGTCTTCAACTGCGTTTTTGATGATCCTAGGCAACTAGGTTTTTGATGATTCTTGGGCTCCAGCACACTTTTGTTTTTGGCAATGGTGTCAAAAGAAAGAACTGCTCTATAGAACTAGTAGATGTAAAAGAACATGAAAAATTCATGTTCAATACAATCTATAAACTGACATGATGTAGTTTTGTAGTAGTAGTAGTTCGACTTCGAAGGAGGCTTTGTTACTTGTGCATTCTTTGACACAATGCATCGACTTGCATACAACAAGGATCAGTCATAACTCATTTTAGCATACATACTACTGAAGATGTCATCTTAGAACTTTTTTTGCATACAACAATTTCAAAACTGACACTGTAGGCAAAGGATCAATATCAACTCATTACAACTCAACAATTTCCAGTCAATCTGATACTAAACATCAGCTATCATTTACAATGTAAAAGAACTAAAATTAATCTACCAGTTCTCTTATTAGCCTTGGCCTTCTCCAGTTCTTCCAGTCGATCTAAGTTTGAATGTTTGAATGTTTGGCATTGTAATCCAGGCTTTGGTAGATTGAATTGACACTGTTTGAATTACAACTCAGCGCAGGGTGGAGGCACAAGAACTGACTAAGTTTGAATGTTTGGCATTGTAATCCAGGCCTTGGCAGATAGTATTTATAGAATATACCAGCAGTTTTTTAGAAGTATGATGTAGGTATATGCATTTGTCCATTTCATCATAAGTTAAAGAAGGAATGTCCTATTCTAATTTGCCATGTAATTACTACTTAATGAAATTATTTTATCCCTGCAGTTGATTAACCAAGCTTTTATTATACCTGTTACCTCTGTAATCTATTGCTTACTGGCCAATCGAGTTCACGCAAATTGGATTAAGCAGTGTAGTTTGGAATTCATTTGGGAGTAATAATTAGATAAACAAGAGGCAAACATGCACTAATTAGTTCAATCGGCTGTTTTGATGTGCAGGGTCATTCCTCACCGGTTTGCAAGGTTTGTAGAGTTCAGTCATCCCGCCAAGTCTCACAGTGTTATAAATTACAAATTATAAATCATCCTGTAAATTGTATAGATGGAACTAGTTGCTATCAGCAAGGCAAATTGGGATACATTTGGTAACATGACATTTTGTCAGATATGTGTTGAGGAAGTTGGTGCTGGGAATAGGCCATTAGGATGTTTGAATACCACGGGTTACAAGAACCTCCAGAAGAAGTTCTATGAAAGGACAGGGAAAAAGTATGACAAAAAATAATTAAAAAATAAGTGGGAAGCATTAAAGAAAGAATACAACTTGTGGAACGATTTGAAACAAAAAGCAACTGGGCTAGGTTGGGACCATCAAAAAGGAAATATATCTACATCTGACGCTTGGTGGAAGGAGCAAAAGGTAGTAATCGGACAAACATCTATTCATTAATGTGTATGGTGTTATTCTTTAAATTATACTAACTTCAGTCATTTTTTAATTTTTCAGCAATATCCTAAACATTTTCGTGATGGTCCACCTGAGAACCTAGATGATATGGATCGTATGTTTGACAAGGCTCATGTCACGGGTAACACTTCAGTCATCCCGGGTGAGCCTACTCAGGAAGACCAAACCGTTGTGGACATTGATTGTTCGGAGGACGGTAAGGAAGATGTCGCCGCCGATGCAGAGAATAATGAGGCCATCTGCTCGAAACCCAAGCTCGTTGGGAAGCGTAGTGCTAATAATATTAATCATAGCCCAAAGAAGAACAAGAAAAATCCCATAGCTAGGGATTTCAAGCGCATGGTGGATATTATGGCAAAAGGCCCTGTTCAGAGTGGCACATCTATAGCGGATGTTATGGATATAGCTATTCAGGCAGGGTAGTAGAAGGAAGTGATGAACACTTCATTGCGACAAGGCTCTTTACTAAACTAGAAAATTGGGAAGTGTTTGTCACTATGAAGACCAATGAAGTAAAGATGAATTGGCTCAGGAGGATGTTTAATATCAAGATGAAGAAAGATTAGATCTTTTTTGTAGTTCTTTTTCATTTTGAAAACTACTTGGTGATGATTATGTAAGGGGTTGAAACTATTAATGTTATGTCGTACTCGAATTATTGTTACCGTCTAATGTGTTCTCAGTTAAACCATAATGGGGTTAAAATTATTAATATTATGTCGTACTCATATTTATTGTTTCCTTGTAATGTGTTCTCAATTGGATTATGTTATGTTTTATGTTACTAATCATTGTTATTATTTGTAGATGAGCTCATCAAGTGATATTGATGGTTCAACCACTGAGAGTGACATTGATTGGTCAACCACTGAGAGCGATTTGAGAGAAGATGACATCGAAATAACAAAAAAAAGGAAGTTACCATTTCAGAATTTTATTGCAGCAGCTGGTTATGTAGGTATGTACTACTACGACACTTACCTAAATAAAAAGGAGAGGAGTCAACCACTACTGACTGGTTATGAATGGGTTATTGAGGAACTAGGCGATGATAGAGATTGTTACTCGATGTTCCGAATGAGTATGGTTGTCTTTGATAGTTTGCATGAAACCTTGGTTGGAAATTATGGCTTGAAATCAACTAGGACTATGACCTCCATAGAATCTTTGGCTATATTTTTGTGGACAGTTGGGGGCCCTCAGTCAGTTAGTCAAGTTCAAAACCGCTTCAAAAGGTCCACGGAAACAATCAATAGAAAGTTTGGTGAAGTCTTGCAATGTATCTATCTTTTATCTGAAGATAATATTAGACCAATGGATCCGGAGTTCACAACAGTGCATCCAAGACTTCAAGATAACCGCTTCACGCCTCATTTTAATAATTGCATAGGTGCAATTGATGGCACACATGTACCGGTTGTTGTTCCAGCAGATGAGCAGGTTGCTCACACTGGTCGCCATGGATACAAGTCTCAAAATGTGATGGCAGTGTGTGACTTCGACATGAGGTTTACCTTTGTTATCGCCGGATGGCCGGGTTCTGCACATGACACAAGGATTTTCAATAACAGTTTGGACAAGTATTCAAACCAGTTTCCACATCCTCCTGAAGGTACTATGCTTCTTTAATAATATAATTAATTATTATGATAGCCTTCCAATGTTTTATTGTCAATATTTATGTGTTTCATGTATGTAGAGAAATATTACCTTGTTGATGCGGGTTATCCCAATCGAAAGGGCTCCTTACAAAGGACAAAAGTATCATCTACCAGAATTTCACCATGGTCGACAACCAAGTGGAAAATATGAGGTGTTCAATCACGCTCACTCGTCCCTTCGCAATGTGATTGAGCGCTCATTTGGCGTGTTGAAGATGAAATAGAGAATCTTGTTGGCTTTGCCAAGTTACAAAATGAAGATTCAAACGAAAATGATAATTGCATGTATGCCGCTACACAACTTCATCCGAGATAGTGCTTTACGTGATGAACTTTTTGAGAGATGTGATCTTGATGAAGATTATGATCCAAACGATACACAAACTGGATCATTTAGAGGGCCCGATGTCAATGGATCAGCAATCGATGATGGGGATATGAGTGTATTTCGTGATAGCATTGCTACTTCTTTGATGGCCGTAAGAGGATAAAAAGATTACATTAATATGATATGATCGAATATTATTTTGTTTGGTTGGCTAATATATGTCTTTCTATATTAATTTCTTTCATTACGCAATGTCCAAAATTAATACATGCGCGAACGAGCAAAATCTTTTTTTATTTCATATTTACAACTTGCATGTATCGTTATATTTACAAATCTCATGCAAAAATAAGTTTAAATTCATCCTTAAAAACATCCTTCAAACTCTCAAGGGCAATTCAGATTTTTTATCATTCACACACAACTCAATAAGCCAAAAAGCCAGATTACCAAACATCAAAGCTTGGCTAAAAAGCTGAGAGGTTTATAAGCCGATTAAGCCAAAAAGTTGGCTTTCAGCTATAAGCCAAAAAACCTAAGCCTAAACAAACAGGGCCTTCATCATTGATCTTGCAATGATCTTCTGGTTGTATCCTTCCCTTGGTGGAATGGAATATGTAGGTGTCCAGCTTTTGCATTTATACACTAACAAAACTGCTAATGAATTATATTTAACTTAATCTAATTTTACTTGGCATAAGTTCACATGCCATAAGTGTGGCAACTTGTTAAAAAGATACCAAATGGTACCTGGCTTATCTTAGTATCTTATGGTTGTATGTTGCAATAGTTTACACAATGTTGTCAAGGGAGGGGTGATTTTACACATACATGGTTCTTATTTAAAAAACAACCACCCCTGAAATCAACTTGAGGTGGTAAGCGATTTAATAGGTTCCATTTCTTCTCTGAAGTCATTTTATGCTTGTCGGTATTATTTGATAGTAATGTGTTGTTCTGCTTTCTTTTAAGTTTTAAGGTTCCTTGACACTGTTGGGCTGAAAAAGTCAAGTGCTTACTTGGTTAATGGTATTCTAATGTTTGTTGCATGGCTGGTGAGTGAAATTTCATAGTACAACAGTATTGATTAAATTAAGAAGCAACCTTTCTTTGCACTGTTCTATTTTTCGATTGACTACAGATAATGCAGATGCATGCTTTTGGGTACTACCTGACGTTTCTTGTGCCATCAGTGCTCTTTGTCATGAACACAATGTGGTTTATGATAATTTTGAAAGGTGTCATGAAAACCCTGGTGAGAAAGGCGCGAGGTAGCGTAGCATATGCGTGAACAGTATTGTGGGTACTGTAGCATATGTGAACAATACCATTGGTAAAAGGCGCGAGACGGGGTAGTAATGTGTGAACAATACTATAGGTACTGTAGCATACATCAATCGTACCCATCGGTACTATATCACGTTGTTTTCCATACGTGCTGATTGATTTCTTAGAATAAAGAATAGTTGGTTAGGTATATTATTTTGAGATTCTTTATCTATCTAGTTATTGTTAGGAATATGATCTTATTTATTAGGAAGATTATTTTTAATAGTTGAAAAGATTAGATTAGATTGATAGGTTTTCATATAGATTATTTCTTAGACATCAAGTCGGACTGCTCCTATAAAAGGGATAACATGTATCCATTATCAATTAAACAATGAGAAATCAAAAGTTCAACTAAGCCTCAGAGCCCCGCTACCTCGACAGGGAAGAGTCCTGCCGGCGGTTAGATGAGGGCGAGTGCCTTACCCTCAATCCTCAGACCTATACCCAACCAACTACCGCAACATTTGGTATCAGAGCCACCCACAATGGCTTTTGATGCCGAACTATCTTCCTTCGCTATATTGAAAATTGGCAACGAAAATATAATGGCATCAATTGACAACATGACGGCAATCCTCCAAGAAACATTGGCATTGATGGTCAAGTTGAAGGGGTAGGAGGAGGCGTTGCGTGCCATTGCCATGGCGACGCAACCATCACCTTCCTCGATGGTGCCACCAACGCCACCCCAGTGGGCATCGCTACCCTTGGTTGCACCCCTCGTGCGGTGCTGCTGGAGGAAGGATGCTGCTGTCCAGTGGCGATCTTTTTCACACGACTAGCCGATGTTGCGTCATAGGCAACACAAAGCGCAGTGATTGAGGAGACAACGCCGCCGTCTTCTTCCCACCATCATCACACTCCATGACAGTAAGAGCGTAATTGTTGCCCTATATCGGCTGCCCATGCCATCGACGTCTTCCTCAACGCCACAACATGCAAAGGCGTTTCTTCCTTTAGAGCCATACGTCGGAGTATCACTAATACGCTCTCAAGCGAATCAACACTGGTACCGAATACTCTTGTCAATAAGGGGCCACCATCGCAGCTCGAGGATGAGCTGCCTCACCGCGAGGAGTGTAATGTTATGGAGAAAGGCGTGAGGCGGCGTAGCAGATGTATGAACAGTACTGTGGTACTGTAGCACGTATGAACAGTACCCATCGGTACTGCATCGCATTGTTTTCCATACGTGCTGATTGGTTTCTTAGAATAAAGAATAGTTGGTTATGTAAATTATTTTGGGATTTCTTGTTTATCTAGTTATTGTGAGGAATATGATCTTATTTATTAAGAAGGTTATTTTTAATAGTTGGAAAGATTATATTGGATTGATATGTTTTTTATAGATTATTTCTTAGGCATCAAGTTGGGTTGCCTCTGTAAAAGGGATAACATGTATCCATTACCAATCAAGCAATGAGAAATTAAAAGTTCAACTAAGCCTCAGAGTTTCGCTACCTCGACAGGGAAGAGCTCTGTCGGCGGTTAGATGAGGGCGAGTGCCCTACACTCAGTCCTCGAACTCGTACCCAACTAACTACCACAACAGTTCTATTTTTCGATTGACTACAGATGATGCAAATGCATGCTTTTGGGTACTACCTGACGTTTTCTTGTGCCATCAGTGCTCTTTGTCATGAACACAATGTGGTTTATGAAAATTTTGAAAGGTGTGATGAAAACCCTGGCGAAATGGTCTTTGATCGATGAGGCTAGGCGGATCCCAGAACCATCAACAAGACTTAGTGTTCCGGTGGCACTGCGGATGATCTTGATGTATAAAGTTATTGATATATAAGGGTAACTAGGGAAAGTGAATATGTAAAATGCTAGCAAACAAGTTAGATTAGGGCAAATTGTGCTATTTTGATGGTGGAATTTCTTAGCCGATTTGACATGTCTTGAAGTTTCACAGATGTTGTTCCTCTTCCCCCTCCTGCATTGTGTGTATACCTGGAGAACATTTCAGTGGATCACTTATCCAATAGTACAACATCCAATGCTAATTTGTGACAATACCTTAGTTGTCTGTCCTGAGATATGATAGATTATTTAGCTGTTGTAGGACCGTAAAGGCGACTAGGGGGGGTGAATAGGCGCTTTCTCAAATTTCTCGCCTTAATCAAATTCAACACGAACTTTACTCATTTAGTTACGAAAGCTAAGAAGATCAGTAAGTACATAGAGGAAGCCTTGTGCTGAATTCGATAACCACCTCAACCACAAGACACAAAAGTGGCGAATTGAACTCACTGTTCTGGACTGGGCACTCGCGGTCAGACCGGCTGGAGACTGGCGGTCGGACCGACGGTGAACGAGCGGTTGGACCGACTACTAACTGGCGGTCGGACCGTTGGATATCGGTTCGACCCGCCACTACTGAGCGGTATGAAAAGCGGGCGGTCGGACCGCCGTTGCAAAACCGGTCAGACCGATTTAGTCCAGTACTGAAAAACAATGCCCAAATCCGAAACGAAATTTGGTCCAACTTTTGATTCAACCAATTAAACTTGACCAAATTTTGAGCACACCTCCCTAAGGATATTAGAGACCTATTTCTAGCGACGATCCTTCAGATCCACTGCGTAGAATCGATCTCTCAAGGTTTTACCAAAGAAGTGCACAAACCCTAGAAATATGAAAATCTTGATTCAAGACTTGCTTGTGGGGGTTGATGGTCTAGAAGATTCTAGGAGTATTCCCACACAACAAAGCAAGGTAAAGTAGGTCAAGAGACCAAGCATAAACACATGAATCAAGGAAGCACCAAATTCATCCAAAAGAGAGAATAACACAAGGAGACAAATGATCTCTCAAGCAAGCATCACAAGATTGATTGATCTCACAAGATGCTTACAAAGCCACTCCAACAAGGAGGACAAGAGCTCACACAAGGAGCACACACACAATCTCTCCAAACCCTAGCTTCTCCTCTCCTCTCCTCCAAACCCTAGAAAAAGATGAAGGTGGCCAAATGAGTGCTTGGGGATTTTACATCTCCCCCCTTTCTATTTATAGGAGAGGCCTAGGGTTTCACATTTGGGACCCACATACACATGGGACCCACACACATACATCTGTTGAAGCAATCGCCTGCTTCACCACGTGTAGGTTGATCAGCGACTCTCATCATGTCGCCAAGTCTCTCCCGTCCGAATCCCATCGGAACCTCCCAGAGACTCGCACCGACTTCCGCACCGCCTGATCCAACCAGCTGTACCGAACTACCCGTTCGATTCATCTTGCCCATTCTGCACCATGCTTGAGTCACATGACCTCACCCGGCATCCATGATCGTTCTGGACCTCAGCTCTCCAAGCGTAGTCCCGATCCACCTTACCGTTGACGTCGTTGACCTGCAAGCCACCTGCACAGCAAAAGACAAACAAATCGTTTCCGGGAACAAGTTCTTCACAACTTGACCCACGTTAGTTCCACAATGCAATATGCAACAATAAGGCATTGAAGTTTACACAATAAACAAACCAAATCACATCAATGCCAACAAGGCCAAGCTTCAAGTGATCGGCGGTCTGACCGCCCCACTCCACCGGTCCGACCGATTCCATAACGGCGGTCGTACCGCCCGAAAAGACTTAGCCAACTTTTCGGCGTGAAAATACGAAACCTTTTGGAATTTTCAACTCAATAGAACTTTTGACTCGGAGCTCCAAAAATGGTGCGACCACATCCTGGAGACTCCCCTCACTTGCCTACACAACCTATTTTTGGCTCAGCCCCAAATTCCATTATCACCTTTTGGCGGTCGGACCGGCAAGCACTGCCGGTCAGACCTCTCCACTGGCCGGTCGGACCGGCGACCTCGCCGGTCTGACCGCCAGTGACCTGATAACACTGGAGCAAACCCGAAAACGCGATAAATTACAAACCAACAAAGCCATTGCCAATTGACTCATCATCCTGAGATCGTGCACATATCCTCATGATATCCATAATCTCCACCTTGATGAACACATTGGCAATTTCCCAGAAAATGTGGTTTTTCGGATTGAAAAGTACAAAATTCGCCGTTTTCGCATAAAGGCACAACTTGGTCCAAAAGCAAGAAAAAACCTAGGAACCGACCAAGCTAGCTTCAGAATAGTATAAGCAAGTGAGATAAGGCAATGAAAGCACAACATGATTCAATTTCCAGAAAGTAGCCAAAAATCTCACTTAGGTCCATATGAAAGACAATTGTTCTATTTGATCTTTGATCATTTTGAGTCTTCTTCAATTGCAAATATAATCAGGAACAAGCAATAAAACCCAGAGACTCAACTCACTATGATCCCCAATTTTCAAAAGGTTCAAATTTTTTATGAGAGTTCTTTTATATGAAACCTTATGTAAGAAACCAACTAACCGCTCCAAAACAACATTTTTCTTCACAATCTTTCTCCCCCTTTGACAATGAATTCATCAAGATGCATGGGAAAAGAAAGAGTATGAAGAAATGACTTTATTTTTCAACTTTTTAGTAAAAAGGAGCCATGACCATTATACATGTAGACAGTACAAGTATTATACCAAGCCATATAAAGAGTAGAAACTATATTCAATCATGGCAAAACATGTACTGCAAAGCTAAAACCAAAATAGCAGAAATATGAGATTAAAAGAATTAAAACTATGAAAAATTGCTCAATATCATAGTTTCTCTAAAGGCAACCAAAAATGAGTCAAGCCATGTCTATAAGGAAAAAGAGACTCAAAACTGGAACTGAGGCATTTTGAGCATTAAGAGTTCAAATTATGAAGCAATATTCAAGCACTTAACATTTTGAGCATTTTCCTAAAAGATTTTTTTTTCATTGTGCTAGATTTCAAGCTTTGCCGCTACCATCTCAAGCGATAAGCTTAAAAGAGTGGTCTAGGTCATCCAAAACTCCCCCTGAATTCATGCCTAGTGCAATGGCAAGCCGTCTCATGAGAAAGGATTGGTGAGATCAGTTTTTTCGTACAGAAAATCTCATTTTTCATTTGCTTGACTTAAGAAGTTAAAAAGCTCATTTTTTTTATCTCAAAATAAGTTCAAGACTCAATTTAACCTATATAACATGGCATGAATCATAAGAAGATCACTAGAGCAAAACTAGTCACAAGATCCAACAAGACATGATTTGATTCAATTTGCTCACAGATATAAAGCTAGCAAGGCAAAAGCTAAGCTAAACAAGAAGAGCCATAAAAGAAGTCTAGCAGACTATCACTTGATATGACAAGGTATAGAGTATGAAATCAAGCCATACAAGGATAAAGATCAAAGCTCCACAAATTTTATTATACAATGCAAGACAATTGAAATGAAATATGCATTATGATACAATGAATGCAAAAAGAGCAAATTTCCCCTCAAAACAGCCCAATAGGACTAATAACCCCTAACTCTCCCCGCAAAGCAGCAAAACGAGAAGAATCAAGAGCTTTAGTGAAAATATCTGCAAGCTGTTGCTCTGACTCTACAAAGTGAAGCACAACATCACCCTTCTCAACATGGTCTCTAAGAAAATGAAATCGAATATCAATGTGTTTAGTCCTGGAATGTTGCACTGGGTTTTTGGCAATATTAATTGCAGAAGTGTTGTCACAGAAAAGAGGAACACTTCTCAAGGATAACCCATAGTCCCGCAGCGTGGATAAAATCCAGAGAACCTGAGAGCAACCACTGGCGGCAGCTACATACTCGGCCTCAGCTGTGGACTGTGCAACCGAATACTGTTTTCTAGAAGACCAAGAAACAAGAGATGTGCCCAAGAAATGACAAGTGCCAGAAGTACTCTTCCTATCTACTCTACACCCCGCAAAATCAGCATCAGAAAATGCTCGAATTGAGAGAGCTGAAGAAGAAGAATACCAGAGTCCAAAGTCAAGCGTATCTTGAAGGTACCTGAAGATGCAACGTACTGCTTGACGATGAGAAGCACGAGGGGAAGCCTGAAAGCGAGCGCACAGACATACGCCAAATTGTATGTCCGGCCTCGACGCTGTGAGATAGAGGAGGGAGCCAATCATACTGCGGTACTCCTTCTGGTCCACGGGCTCTCCATCCTCATCAGGGTCCAGCACGGTAGTTGTAGCAATGGGAGTAGACATTGGCCTACTGCTTCCCACGTTACCGGTTAAATTTTCTTTAAATTTGATTTTCCTCCAAATTTGGAAGAAACAAAACATTTTGTAACTCAAACAATATATCTCTTGGAGTACTTAAATCATTAAAAACAACCCAAAATAACAATAATGAGTGCTTAAATCATAGAAAAACAACCCAAAATAACAATAACAAAAACTGGCTGGATCCCACAAAAGTTATGTAACCTCGAGTATATCTGCATGTTGCAGTGTTGTTGAGGTTTGGAAAATGCCAAAACGCGATCTATTGCGTTAATTGTGGTATATTATGTTAATTGCGGCAGTCGTTAATTGCAGTCAATTGCGATAATTGTAGTCAATTGTATTAATCGTGGTAGTCGTAATTAATTGCAGTCAATTGCATTAATTGTCTTTAAATGACATTAATTGCCGTCAATTGCATTAATTACTTTAACTGGCATCAAACAACTCATTACTTGCCTCAAAAGCATTTCAGACATTCCCCATCTCAAAAGCTGCAGCTAACCTACCTAAAAGCTAGACAGTTAAACATCAAATCTCTTCAGCCCAGTTGTTCAGCCCTGTAGCCCAGTCGGAAGCCGTTTTTCAGAAAAGCTATAGTCATGCCAAACAGGCCCGAAGACTTTTTAAGACATGAGACCTGAAGGCTTCGGAAGGCAAAGAATCTGTGGATATCATGGGGATATGCTCCAGATCTTAGGATGTTATGACAATTTGCAATAGCGTTTGCGGTTTGTCGTTTCATGTGTTTTCGACAAGTTTCAGAACTGTCAGGCAGTAACCGGTTTGACCGGTCATAGCGTGGCGGTCAGACCGGTACCAAATCGGTCCGACCGGCCATAGGCGGCGATCGGACCGGTGAACTTAAAAAGTGTTATTTTGAGCTGGGCAAAAAATAGATGGTGTAGGCAAGAGAGGGGATTCTATTGCACTTGGTCCCATAATTTTTGGAGTCTCCAGTCAAAAGTTCTATTGGATTGAAAATTCCAGTAGGTTTCGATTTTCAGAGGCTGAAAATCGGCTAAGTCATTGCTGGTGGTCTGACCGGCCCATGTGTGGCGGTCAGACCGGCCATGGTCGGCGGTTAGACCGGCCCTAGGGGCGGTCTGACAGGTTTCCACTTGGTTCGTCGCCCGGCGTGGCGGCGTTGTGCGGTTGTTAGGTCAAAGTCATTAGTTTCAGGGCATATATGGTGCATGATGCATGTTTTGACTAACATGGGTCAAGTTATGAAGAACTTGTTCCCAAATTCGGTTTATTTGTCTATTGTTGTGCAGGTTGCTTGGTGGTCAACGACGGTCAACGGCGAGAATGATCGGGACTAGGCTTGGAGAGCTGAGGTCCAGAACGATCGACGATGCCGGGTGAGGTCAATGTACTCAAGCGTGGTGCAAGATGGAAAAGGGAGACCTATTAGCTAATCCGAGGCGCAAGATGGCGCTAGGTGTAGCTAGTTAGGTCAAGAGGATATAAAGATGGCGCTTTAAAATACGTGCGTATGTGTCCCATTTGTTTTGGGCCTTAACGGGAGCCCAATAGGATCAAACATGTAGAAGGTCTAAGCCTCCACTATAAATAGGAGAGGGTGGTGGCTGCACCACTTCTTCGCCTTTTTGCTATTTTGAAAACACTAATTTTCATAGGGAGAGCTTTGGTGGAGGCTACGGTTTAGAGAGTTTGATGTGATTTTCGTGCTCTTGGATTGAGCATTGTCCTCCATTGATAGAGAAGCTGTAAGCCCATATCATATCAAATCAATCTAGAGAAAGTTTGATCACGTCTTGCCTCATTGCGTTCTTTCTCTCTATTTGATGATTTTGGGTCTTTCTTTGATCTGAGAGTTTTTGATTGAATTTTTTCACGTGATCTAGTTTGCTGTGACGTGTGGGAACCTATCTAGGATCATCTTGATCATCAATCACCCACGAGCAAGATCTTGGATCAAGTTTTCGTTTTGACCCGATTTTGAACCCTTCTTTGATCAAACGAAAAAAAATCTTTATTCTTTCAAGAATTATCATAAATTTCTATTGGAATAGGTTCCTAATATCATAGAGAAGGTGTGTTCCAAGTTTCATCAAGTTTGGATTAGACCGCCCGTAGCCACCGACCAGACCAGCCTGAAATCGGTCCGACCGCCCAAGGCCAGCGGTCCGACCAGTAGCGCACTGATAGTTGCTATCTTATGTTTTGATCGTTTGTAGTCTTGCTTAGGGGTGTTTATTGGATTCAATATTAGTCTTTGATGTACTGATATACTGATCTTCATAGTTTACATAGCTACTGGAGTAAAATATTATTGGATCCATTATTTGTGAAAAAGTGAGCGTGCTCCTATTCACCCCCCCCTCTAGTCGCCTTTTCGGTCCAACAGAATCACACTACGTCGCAAACAAGTGCTACATCCATAGATAGTTTCCGTGATGACCTTGCAAGTGTAATTGATCATTCAGGATGATGGACACACTACGTGTGAATTTTTGTGGTCTTTTGTTATGACTCATTTATCATTTCAATATTTGTACGTAATATCATTTAATTATCATTTGAACACTTATACGATATGAATATGATATCTCCAGCTTCATCTATCGCAACGTGAACAATACAAAATTTTCTTATACACAGTTGTAATCCATCATGAAGTGTAAATGCAATGTAACCTGGCATTGTGTATAGATACAACGTATATGCATTCACATGGTCTAAACAAATTTAGGGGGAAAACATTCTATAATTTGTGTACAAATACATAGGAGAAAGATACAAATACAATTGAATTATTAAAACCAGATGTAACATGGTCTATTTACCTCTAATCCCCCCTCATATGATTTTTAGAGCCAACCTACCAGCCAAACACTTTCAACAGACAGCTCCAAATTATCAAAGAAGTGAATTATGAGATAACCAGGAGCAGAATCTATAAAATAAGAACATAAAGCTCTACCAAACAGGGCCTAAGTCATGGACCCTGTCTTGAGCGTCGATGCGTGGATGGGACGGACGAGATGGTTCTGCACGCCAAATATACGAGTAGACAACAGATGTAGATGTCTGCGACTTGAGGAGCTAAAGGGTGTCTGTAAAGGCTACCACTACCAAGAGGGCATCCACCTCCAGACAGACATTACATTTGTCGACCCTAGGTGGATGTTCGTCGCCTAGCAAAAAAAGGTCGGTAAATTAGCATTTTCAAAAGAAAAAAATACATTTCACACGTTTGGGGTGGTTTAGGGTCTGTTTGGGCATGGCTGCAGCTTTTCTAAAAAGCGGATTTTTGATGGGCTAAAGTTTTAGTGTTTGACTATCTGCCTTTTAGGTAGGCTAGCTGCAGCTTCTGAGATAGAAAATACCTAAAATGCCCCTGAGGCAAGTAATGGCTTGTTTGATGCTGTTTAACAACAATTAACACAATTGACGATATTTAATGACAACTAACAACAATTGACGACAAACTAACACAGCTGACGACAACTACCACAATTAATGGAAAACTAACACAGTTGACGACAAGGAATGTAACAATTACCGCAATTAATGACATCTACCGCAATTGACGACAACTACCACAATTAACGACGAGTGTCACAATTAACGTAATTGATCGCATTTAATGACAATTAACGTAATTGACCGCATTTAACTGCAATTAATGACAATTAACTCTGATTATTATAATAAAAAATTATTGCATAAATAAATATAATTAAAAATTATTACAAAAATAATTATTACATAGCTAATTACAATAAATAATTATTAAAAAACAATTAATTTACAAAAGACAGTGAGGTGGACCTGGACCTACTGGCGATGACGAGGGCAATGGAGGAGGCCTTCAGTCGGGTCACAGTCACTAACACCATGCCCTACTAGTCTACTACTAGATGAATCAACATCAAGTCATGAACATATGAACATATATCACATTCCAGTATTACTAGTATGGTTGTGTTACTACCGTAACTTTCCAGTATCATCATACATCTTGTAATAAAAGTTCTATTAGCATCGGATGTTACCATCATGATCTCCTACCTGTCACAGTTTCTTATTTTGCATTGTCAAATCAAATAATGCATGGGAACGCTACAAACGGTAAAATGACCAACTTCACGCATCAGAGGCGAGGCGACAGAACTCGCTGTAAGAGATGTGCCATATTTCTTCTTAAATGTATACCATACACCCAACTTGTACCATGATAACGAAATATCAAAGCATCATTCTAAGTTTCTAACTCATACCAAAGATTTATAAGCACAGTAGCAAACTCATGTTTACAATAGTACCAATAGAGGGGGTGATATGAAAAACTTTATCTAAGCATAGGATGACAGTCGAGAATCGAGATAGAGAACACGGTATGCTAACGATGGGGAAAACGGTAAGCTGATGGTTACCCAAAACATTGCTTGTAATCTTATGCTCCAATTATCAGGACACTCAGAGCAAGGGATTGTTTTAGCATCTAAAGTCATTTACAATTTTTTTTTTACATCAGTAGGTCTTTCTACGGTTGCTCTTCAACTGTCTTGGATCAAGTTGGTTGGTTCACTCAAAACATACTTGCGCAGTTCATATTTAGCGCGTGAAATGTTAATGACCCTATTAAATAACCTGAAGGTATGTTACTTAAAGGAGTAAAAAAACAAAGAATCGGACAGAAAACCAAACCTCTTTCATCATAGCAGAGAGTCAGGTCAGCATTAGAAACAATTATGCTTGCACTGTCCACAAATGTTGATGCATGGGCTACATCGGCCTTTGACGCAACACCAAGGACATCCCAAATTTCTGTACAAGGCTTAAATAAGTGCAAGGATTACATATATGTGCAATGAGAATAGCTAAAAAGAAATGTGCATCCAAGCAGAAAAAGGGTCCAATGCTTTTATTGTTTCAATTTGATCAAAACCTTACCTTAAATACTTCATTTCTATCCTTTCTTATCTCCCACTTAACTACTTTGTTACTATGTGGTTAACACAAATATACTCGATAGCTAGGGCAAGTAGCAAATTTTACCAACAACAAACTAACTATAATTTAATAGGAACAAAATAGCACTGATCAGAATCAGACTTTCTAAGTATCTCACAAATGTGATCAATCAATTATTCAACCCAGGCTATATACAGATACAAATGGGTAAAGCATAAATAGCTATTTAGTGATGATATTCCATCTAAACATTCAAGAATTGACATCATCAATAATGCAGCAAGTGGTCAAGCATGTATCAGATATATCTCCAAAAGGTCATTTATATTGTGATTCCTAAATTCCAAAAATCTCAGATTGTTGAAGTAAAACTCCTACATACCCCACATGGCATTGTTGCATTGCACTTTTATAAAGCAATGGCAAACAATATAATGACAATTGCACAAGGTGTATTGTATCATTGCAACATACTCCATCCATTCTTTTTTACTTGACGTTTTTTACTTTTCACAGTATCCGAGATACGACTTTGACTGCTACTTTTTATAACTTTACATTAGGATATAGTAATAAATATTGTAATATTATGAAAATATTTTTTAACGACAAATCGAATGATATAATTTTCACATAGCCAATCTAAATAGTTTTACACTAATTAGTCATCAAACTTTCTACGCCACAGATTCTAGGACATCAAGTAAAAAAGAACGAATGTAGTATATAATATAATGCATGAACATGAAAGTACATATTGAGGCCAAGTTATCATAATTTTACCCCTAGTGGAAAAACATATATTACAATTATCATGTCTCGGATGTCACCGTTTTCTTCTCTATCAAAATATCTAAACCGACAAACTAGTTCAAAACATAATGGTGCTCTCCTCAATTAACACAACCATGTGGATACATTTCAATAAAACCTGACACAATTATGAGTTAACCAGATAATGAGCTACAATAGCTAGCTGAACGTCCATGAAAAACAACTATATTCAATGGAAAACAAAATAACAAAAATTCATGTATAATTCAATTCAATTCCCAAAATGGAATACATTGCATACCTGGCATTTTCACCAACTATCAGGAAACAAAAAACTGAACTGAATCGGCTGCACAATTGGACCTAAAATCATTCAAATCCTTTCCAAGACTCCGCCAAGATACCAAGTATCTACAAACCAAGAACTCAATTGGATAACCCAACTCAATTGGAACCAATAACTCAGTTCTTCACGAGTACAACCATCTCCAACCCACAATTGCCCGCAACTTACTCCATCACAGCCCATATTTTGCATTGCGTCGCTCAAAACCCTCCCAATATTGCAACAAGAGAGCCTCCTATAAAACCAACAAGCCCCAAGAGGCTGAGAGCGAAGAACCCCAATTCCCCAGTAGCACAGAAAGCACAACATTTTGTTCTACAAGCACCCGATTCTGACCATATGGATCAATAGAAAGCGAAGAACTAAGGGCTAGGATCGTGGATTCTTACCGCCTTCGGTGCCCTTGGGTGTGGATCCTATGCAGCCCATGGAAATATGCTTCTTGGCGATGGAGAACGACGGCGGCGTCAGGTTAGGAGGAAGATGAGAGCAGCGGCTTGGGGAGAGGAGGAGGGGGAGGGCGGCGGCGTCTCGAGGGGAAGACGAGGGCGACACCGGGTAGGGGGAGGACGAAGGGGGAGGGCGACGACGCGTCGAGGGAAGCGGAGGGAGAGGGCGGTGGTGCATCAGGGGGAGGAGGAGGGGGATGGTGGCAGCGCATCACGAGAGGAGGAGGGGAGCATGGCGATGTGTTGGGGGAGGAGGAGGCAGCCTGAAGGAGAGCTTGCGAGGGTGGGGCGACGGGAGGAGCGCGTGGCGAGGTGGCCAAGGGTTAGGGTTGGGGGCGCGAGGAGGGGCGTATTGAGGGGTTTTGTTGCCCCAACTCTTGAAGGGGGGGGGTTGTAACGGGAGGGTAGGAAGCCGCGAGAAGTTTTCTCGCGGTGATTTAGGGTTTAGGGTTTAGGGTTTAGGGTTTTATCACGAATAAGTGGTTTCTAACTTTTGAAAAAGTCAGTGGAAAAAGCTCTCCGTTTGGGATGGCTCCTGGCTTTTTCGGGCGAAAAGTCGAGCCGTCCCAAACACCACCTCACTCTATTGCAATAGCAAACTTAGAGCAACTTTAGTATATTGAACCGATGTCGATTCAAAGAGATACCACGTAAGCATTCAAAAGACGCAGGGGCGGATCTAAGCGTCTAAGTGTTAGACTATAGCCCGAGGACAACAAAAACAAAAATTTCAGTAGATTTTTTTAAATATATTATATACGTCCAGCACTAGCGGTATTCCTCCACCACGCCGGCCGGCGCTAGCCCGAGCACTCGATCCCCACGGGCCAGCCCCAACGGCCCAAAGCGGCAACGCCCCAACCCACGGGCCATCAAAGCATCTGCGCTGCCCTTTCCTTCCCACCGGACCTTATCTCCCAGATGCGACCTTCCCACTAGACCCACACGCCCCCGCGCCCGTACCCTAGTCCAAGCCTCCCGCTCCTCGCGACCTCGTCCCCCGCCGCCGCCGGCGGCCGCCCCTTCCCTCCGCGCCCTTCCTCCACGCCCGGTGCCGCGTTCGCTCGCCCTCTGTCTCCGCCCGGCGCAGCGCCCTCGCCCTCGCCCTCGCCCTCCGTCCCCACTCGACGCCGCGCCCACGGCCTCCGTCCCCGCCCTAGAGAGAGGAGAGGAGAGGCGGCGGCGACGAGGGCGACGACCCCCCACGCGGCCCACGCGGCTTCGGCTTCCCCCTCCCACGGCGCTAGCCCTAGCTTGCTCGGATTGTTGTTCGTTTTGCTCGGTCTCGTCTTTTCTTTCTTTGCAGTGAACAATCGAATCCAACCAGATCTTTCTTCTTCTTCAAGATTGATCCAAGGTACCCTGAGCTTTGCGGGGTCAACTGAACCCCCATTCGTGCGCCATGTCCTCCCTTGAATGCACACAGCAGCTCGATGAGAAAGAGTTGGAGCGGAAACTGAAGAAAGACCAGAAGGTATTTGATCGAATTTTTCCTTGTGGACTTGCCTTGTAGAATTATTGCATCCCTATGTTGTTTTTTTTGTTCTGGCCCGAACTGCTAATTAATTAGTATAAATCAGTGAAATTATACTGAAGAACAGTGGTTTTCACCTAGGTCTGAAATTATTTGAATTAGTAATCAGATCGAGATGTTTGTTATTGCGTATGCGAAGAGTCACTCATGGGATGTTTGTTATTGCGTATGTGAAGAGTCACTCATGGGTTAAGTGTTCTTGTTCGCAGGCGAAAGAGAAGGAGGAGAAAAGGCTTAAGGCAAAGCAAAAGGAGGCAGCTAGGCTCCAGGTGAAACATAATTATTCATGAATTTGGAGATGACTTAATGGACGATTTTGATAGTAGCTACTTACTGAAGCGCTTGGTGTTGGAGATGGGTTTTACTTCATTCTTGGTGTTGGAGATGGTTTTACTTCATCCTTTGTGCTGATTTGGTTTTCTGTAGGCACAAGCAACTTCAGATGGACCTAAGAAAAGTGAGAAGAAGCAAAGAAAGAAAACCATGGAGGATGAAAATCCCGAGGATTTCATTGATCCAAACACTCCTGATGGGCAGAAGAAATTGCTTGCATGTCAGATGGCCAAGCAATATAGCCCAAATGCGGTTGAGAAATCGTAAGATGCTAGTTGCCTCTCTTGATTGTATAATTCACAGCATCTGAGATGCCTAGCTTAACCACATGCTTTCATTCCTTTGTTTTTTTCATAATGTAGATGGTATGCCTGGTGGGAGTCATCGGGATATTTTGGGGCAGATCCTGCAAGCTCAAAACCACCATTTGTTATAGTAAGTGACTAATGCTCATTAAGGTTGTGCAACATGTTCTGTGAGCTGATTTAGCAAACAGCATCTTATGAAATCAATATAGTGCTTTTCTACAGACAACAGATTACATAAATATGGATTAGCTTCTGGCAAAAGAGCTAAGTTATTTCTTTTCAGGTTCTGCCACCTCCGAATGTGACTGGAGCGCTTCACATAGGTCATGCACTTACAGTGGCTATAGAGGTAGTCATTGTTTTGCTCGCAGAAATGGAGAGACCTATATGACATTTTAACACTAAAGACATTAACTAGGCAATGATTCTAATCTCCTTGCATTTTAACAATGCAGGATGCGATGATACGCTGGCGGAGGATGTCAGGCTATAATGCTCTGTGGGTCCCTGGAGTGGACCATGCTGGTATTGCTACACAGGTCTGCGTCTTGGAATTTATTCACTATCAGCTTAAGTTCATCTTATGAAACATACATATGCAAATAATAGAGCTGAGTTGCTGATATCTTTGGCGGCACTTGCTGCCATTCAACTTATGAAACATACATCTGCATACCGTGCTGGCAGTGTTAGTTGTTGATGTGTAGCTATGAAAAGAAACCTGTCAACATGGATGTTAGTTCATGCTATAACTAACGTTTGTAATGTGAGTTTATAATCTCAATTTCCTGGCACTAGATGTTTCTTATTGTAATACTGGTAGACTTAGCAATTGCTCATTCACCAAACACATGGCTGTTTTTTTTAAAGTTCTTGACAAAATGCTTTCCCTTTTTTGTCAGATGTTCTTCATTTTAGGAAATCAATCATGTATAATGTTGCCCAAATATGATTATTTTTTAATCATTTCAACTTTTATTAATTTCTCTGAATTAGCCTAGCATCTGTACCTCCAATTTATCTTTTGTTTGGACTTCACATTTGTGGATAATTGAATAGTTCAATGTTATGTATTTTTTAGTAATGAATTTCTTTTAACAATCTGTTCTCCTGTATGCCAGGTGGTAGTGGAAAAGAAGCTCATGCGTGAAAGGAACTTGACAAGGCATGACATGGGGCGTGACAAATTTGTATCTGAAGTAAGCACTTTTTTTTAACCTTAAGTCCTTAACATTGAGTTATGTTTGTTAACTGTCCTACATTCTTTTGATGATTAACGATTTAATCGTTTCCTTTATACTATGGAATATTAATAATGGATTCAATATCCTATATCTATATGGTTATGAAAATTGTAGTGACCATTAGTGTCATGTGTGATGCAACGAGAATCGTAGTGAGCATAGATGTATCTTTTTTTTGCTTATTCCATTCTCTCTATCATGTGTACAGGTCCTCAAATGGAAAGAACAGTATGGTGGTACCATATTGAATCAATTACGTAGGCTTGGGGCCTCACTTGATTGGTCCCGTGAGGTAAAATTCCTATTTTCTTTAGTTAGGAAAAAGCATGACTTATTCTTGAAAAACGCATTGTCTTCTATTGCTAACTTTGAATGTCATCATGTTCATCTCAACTTGTGCATCAGTGTTTCACAATGGATGAGCAAAGATCAAAAGCTGTAACTGAAGCTTTTGTCAGGTTGTACAAAGAAGGCCTGATTTATAGGTCAGTTTCCCCACCCTATTTTGTTGCAAGTGTTAAGCATTTTTTTTTACACCAGTACTGTTATGATTTTACCTGTTTAGCTTCTATATTCTTCATTATATTTTTCAGTTGGCACCCTAGTTTTTTTTTCCTCTTATGGATGAATACCTTTGCAGAGATTACCGCCTTGTGAATTGGGATTGCACACTTCTAACAGCAATTTCTGACATAGAGGTTGATGAAGTTTTGTATCGTCTATGATAGACAGTTTGATTTCATGCGCATGACTAAGATCAATCTCTTTGTTTGAAAAATGATGTTTTGTCAGGTTGATCATGTAGAGCTTAAAGAAGAAACTATGTTAAAGGTCCCTGGCTATGCCACTCCTGTACAGTTTGGTGTTTTGATATCTTTTGCCTATCCTCTTGAAGAAGAACTGGGTGAGATTATCGTTGCAACAACTAGAATCGAAACAATGCTTGGTGATACAGCAATAGCTGTTCATCCTGAGGATAAAAGATATAAGCATCTGCATGGAAGGTATGCAGTCCACCCCTTCAATGGCCGAAAACTCAAAATAATCTGCGATGCTGAGTTAGTGGATCCCACTTTTGGTACTGGGGCCGTCAAGGTAGGAGCTAATGCTGAGGACTGAATTAATTACCTCTATTTCATGTTATACCTAGTTGGACCTTCTGCATACACTATCCCCTCTTAGCTTGTGTTGTTGTTTGCTGGTATGTTATGCAGATTACACCTGCCCATGATCCAAATGATTTTGAGGTTGGAAAACGACATAACCTAGAGTTTATCAACATCTTCACAGATGATGGAAAAATAAACAGCAATGGAGGTGCACAATTTGAAGGAATGCCAAGATTTACTGCTCGAGTTGCTGTTATTGAGGCACTGAAGGAAAAGGTATTACTGGTTTCATTTAATGTATCCTCTCAAAAAGTATTGTGATCTCATAATCTCTAAAAATTCGTGGTTGGGTTATTGCTGGTTTAGTATGAATTTGTGGATGACAATATGACATGCAAAATTTCATCAGAGTGAAAAGGACAAAATAGTGAAATGCTGTGAACATTGTAATGTAGGGTAATCTTGTATGTTTCTATTTTTCTAACACTTCGCACAAAGAATATATTCAGTAGTTTAATCAATAAGGAGTTATAGTAAATTATAGCCTAAAACGTTCCTACTTTTGACATAGTTGTACCTCTTTTTCCTGTTTTCGTTAATTCAATGAATAAGCCTCTCAGTACTGGAAAAAGTACATCATTATTTTCTGAGAAATATGGTGTCTTGGTTTCTGTACATATTACTGATTCTTTTAAAGCTTGAAGCCTGCCTCAGGTCATGCCTTTGCGGTTTGGTATCCAACTATCCATAATTTTGAGGCTCTCATTTCTTAGAGATATCTTGTGTCTGTGGGAATTAGTGGTCAACTATTACCTTTAATTGATAGTTTCATCAATTTTGATTGTTTTTTGTCTTTTGCCTTTTTCGTATTTGTTTCATATGGATTTTGTTTAAGTAGTTCTGGACTCTAACAATGTTTGATTCTGTTAATTAAGGGCTTGTACAAGGGCACAAAAAAGAACGAAATGAGTTTGGGCATTTGTTCAAGAACTAATGATGTAGTGGAGCCTATGATAAAACCCCAATGGTTTGTTAATTGCAATACCATGGCAAAGGCAGGTCTTGATGCTGTAAGGTCCAAAAGAATTGAGATTATTCCGCAACAGTATGAACAAGACTGGTATAGGTATATTTTTACCCTCTTTTGCCTAGTTCAGAAAGATGTAACCTCTTGCAAGTATCATGTCAATGTAATGAAATCAGAAGAAACATAATCCATCCATTACCACCACTTATCCTTGCAGATGGCTTGAAAATATACGTGATTGGTGTGTTTCAAGGCAACTTTGGTGGGGACATCGTGTACCTGCGTGGTATGTGACACTAGAAGATGACCAGGTGAAAGATCTGGGTTCCAACAATGACCGCTGGATAGTCGCAAGAAATGAAAGTGATGCAAACCTGGAGGCACAGAAAAAGTATCCAGGGAAAAAATTCCAGTTAAATCAAGATCCTGATGTGTTGGATACATGGTTTTCATCTGGTCTCTTCCCATTAACAGTACTTGGTTGGCCAGATGATACTCCTGATCTTAGTTCATTTTACCCTACTTCGGTACTAGAAACTGGACTTGATATTCTCTTCTTTTGGGTAGCACGGATGGTGATGATGGGAATGCAACTTGGTGGTGATGTGCCATTTCAGAAGGTAATGGCACAAATGCGCATTCTCTGCCATTAGAACTGTATTTCACAATTCTAGTGGTCCAATATGTACATTTCATCCATGTTGCATACCCTTTAGCCAATAGCTCTCTCTGCCTTCTGTATCCCCCTCATATGTTAAAACCGTGCCATAGTGTAACACTATGCTCAAGAGTCCAATATTGGAGTCAGTGATCTACCTTTAATCTTGTCATTATGAGTATGTGGATGTTATAAATAAAGGCAAAGTTCAACAAATGAGGTTAGTTACTTCATAGGCGTCATTGTTTGACAAAATCATGCACTAAAAGTTCCCAAGATTGTCTATCCTGTAATAGTAAATGCATAAACTCACTGACTTACCTTTTGTTTCTGGCTGTAAGATATTTCTTAATAAAGACTGAAATTACTTTCTAAACCAACCATATAGTGAGCTGCAACTAGAAATTTTACTAGATAAGTGAGGTATTCTAGTTGAATATATGCTTTAATTATCTATTGCGTCATGACTGTGCCCTCTTTCTCAGGTTTATTTGCATCCTATGATCCGCGATGCACATGGCCGCAAAATGTCCAAGTCACTTGGTAACGTCATTGATCCCCTTGATGTAATAAATGGTATGGCACTTGAAGGTCTCCTCAAACGTTTGGAAGAAGGCAATCTGGATCCAAATGAATTGAACATTGCAAGAGAAGGGAAGATGAAAGATTATCCTGACGGCATTTCTGAATGTGGTACTGATGCCCTCCGTTTCGCACTGATTTCTTACACTTCTCAGGTTGTACTCACACCCATTTGAGTTTTTGTTGTATTATGCTTTCAATCCAGCATTTTAATAGAATATCTCTTGTTTGCCAGTCTGACAGGATAAATCTGGATATCAAGAGAGTGGTTGGATACCGACAATGGTGCAATAAATTATGGAATGCCATTCGTTTTGCAATGGGCAAGCTTGGTGATCATTACACTCCACCGGCAACTGTTGTTGTGTCTCCGATGCCACCAATCTGCAAATGGATACTCTCAGTACTTAACAAGGCTATTGGCAAAACTGTCTCCTCATTAGAAGCATACAAATTCGCTGATGCAACATCTGCTATATACTCATGGTGGCAGTATCAACTATGTGATGTATTTATAGAAGCTATAAAACCTTACTTCTTCAATGACTCTCAAGAGTTCGAATCAGCAAGAGCTGCCTCTAGAGATGCCCTATGGGTATGCCTGGACATTGGTTTGCGCCTGCTTCATCCATTCATGCCTTATGTAACAGAAGAGCTCTGGCAACGTCTTCCTCAGCCCAAAGGTTTTTGTAGGAAAGATTCCATTATGGTATCCGAATATCCATCTGTTGTTAAGGTAATATTTGTGTCTTAAAAAATACAGGAAATCCAGATAACATGACCTTTGAATACCTATTTACCAGTGGGAAAATATTGTTCTTTATGACAGGAATGGACAGATGATAACCTTGAAAATGAAATTAATATTGTATTGGATACCGTGAACAAACTAAGATCTCTGAGGCCACCAACAGATACAAATGAAAGGTAATGACCATCTATCTGGTTTTCGTGTTAATTCCGTATTTTGTCTGGTGTCTGCTTGCTTGACTCTTGTTCAGCCCAGTTGGTTTGCCAAAATATAATATCTTATTGCTCTTTTTTTAAATGAACAGGCGACCTGCTTTTGCACTTTGCCGAGGCCAAGGGATTGCTGCCACTGTTCAATGCTATCAATCTCTAGTTGTGTCTCTATCTTCTGTATCGTCTCTTAAGGTTTCTCCCTACACTTCCATGTTATTTCTTTTTTGTCAGGGAAATATTTTTTTTCTTCCACTGTCTGCAATCAGTTTCTCCTTTATGGATTGAAAATTGAGAAATGCTAGAAAACGCTATACTATTTGAACGGTATAGCTTCCTCTTCGTCTTCCTCGCTCGCACTGAATATTAGGTTGGGCGGGGGGAGGGAGAGGCAGCAGCTTGGCGAGGTCGCCAATTGGGGAAGAGGGGCAGGGGGAGGTGGAGGAGGAACACGGAGCTGCGGCCGGTGCCGGAGAAGAAGGTGAGGAGCATGGCGGGCACGGAGAAGAGGGAGGGAGGGGAGGGAAGCGGTGGAGGAGGGGGGGAGCGGCGGTGCTGGGGGAGTCCGGCGCGGCGGCACTGGTGGAGCTATCCCCGTTGCAATGGGATAGCGTGGGCTAGCTGATGCACTTATGACCTCTTGAAAATTATGCTGAAACCTGGAATGGAGTATTATTACCTCAAATAGCTCTTGTTACCATTTGGTTCTTGCTGCATAATATTTTCTTAGTTGACCTCAGCTTTTCATGCGTTTAAAAGAAAAACACTGATATGATATTTGAAATTCTTCAGATCCTGACGGAGAACGACGAAACTCCACCTGACTGTGCAACTGCTGTCGTGAACAAAGATTTGTCTGTATACCTTCAGCTTCAAGGAGCTCTAAATGCAGAAGCCGAGCGTGAAAAGCTAAGGAAAAAGAGAGATGAGATTCAAAAGTAAGCACGCTTACGTTGTCTTCTCCAAGCAGTTTCAATAATAAAGATGTGTGTAGGTCTCGCTGTTATTGTATGGTGGCATGCAGTAACATGGTGGTTTCTTATCTATACACGCAGGCTGCAGCATGCTGTGTCCCAGAAAATGGACGCTTCCGGCTATCGAGAGAAGGCTCCACAGAGTGTCCAAGAGGAGGACATGAGAAAACTCGCAGCTTTATTGGAACAACTAGAGGTCATAAGTGAAGCTGAAAAGAAGCTAGACGCAAAAACTGGCAGTAATTGAGTCAGCGATCTCTGTTATGATATGCCAAGATACTTTTTTTTTATGTGTGGAATTAGTTGATCTTGTCAAAAAAATTTGCGGATAGCTCAGTTGTATAACTGTGTGCCCTCGGATTTTTTTATGTATAAATTTTGATGCAAGGTTCAGACTTTGATTTCCACTTCCACCACATTTTTTAGGGTGAAAGTAAACTCTTGGTTTATACAAAATCGTACTTTTGGTCGTTCGATGTTGCGTGTAAGAAAATAACACTTTTGGTTTGCTGCCGAAGGAGTTGTCTTGGCATCTAAATTACTCATTGTAGGTATGTAGAAAGCGCTTCCCCGCACTCTGTTTCGCTATATTTAGTTATGACTTTGGAAGTGTTTTCTTTAATATATTTGTCAATTGAGAAGTTATTGTGATTTTAAGAGATCAAGTGGTTGTATCATGTTATTTAACAGGGGTATGTATAATTATTTCTCGTTAGCTATTATGAAAAACATTTCTCATTAACTATTTCAAAAATTTAGTGCTTCTCAGAGGGAAGGAGTAATTAGGTAGTTATTCTTGCAGTTTCGATGCAGAGGAAGTGACGTGAATCTAGGTGGCTCTTGGGTAAAATTGGAGATGGAGTAATCAAACGATTGATCATTTCTTGATGGCGCAATTTGGTATATATCTTTGAATAACTTTGGATTTTCACAATGTCACTGATGTCATACTGACATATGACTTATGAGTACAGGTAGTGCTCATCTATACCTATATCCGAGACCCCGATCCCCCCTCACAAGTATACCCATACCCGCGAAGGATGACGGGTGAAGAATCTTGCCCACGCCCGTCGCCCGTGGGTATGTCCGTTTACCTACGAACAATGCATCACCTCCCGTGGGTACCTATTGCTCGCTGGCATGCTTGTTACCTGCGAACAATACACATATCAAGTTCATCACAATTCACACATCAATAGTGCATCACACATTCAACAACTAATAACGTTCATCATAATTCACACATCAAGTTCGACAAGACAACTAATAAAGTTTAACAAATAAAATAAAAATACAAACTGACATAGTTCCTCACATTTAAACAAACCAAGTTTGCAACAAAAGTAGAACATATGAAAATGATTCAATTTCAATAGTTCAACAAATAGCTAATCAGAGTCGACGATCGAGATTGAACAACAATCTTTAAGCTCTTTAATGTCTTCAAGGCATGTCCATAAACCCTCAACTTCTCCTTCACCTGAAAAGTAAACATTGCATTACATCACTATCTTCTAATCGCATAGAAAATTTAAAATATTTACATCACTAGTCGCATACCTTTAAGGTTATTCGGAAGCCAGCTTTGTAAGCATATCAATGCCTCCAATATAGCTGGAGTGAGACGACTACGATGTTCACTTAGCACTCTACCACTAGTGCTAAAAACTGATTCAGAGGCTACTGTTTTATTGGAATAGCCAAGATATCACAGGCAATCATCCGCAATGTAGGATAATGGTCCCATCAACCTTCTACCAACCCAGTATATCAAATTCCTCATTTGTGCAAGGATGAGTTTCTTCTTCCAAATAGTGATCCAGCTCACTTTTGGTCTTTACTACACCAGTACTTTTCTTACTAGCAGCTAGTGTTTTAAATATTGAAAGCACCTCATTTGCACAAATTGCAACACTAGTACAGATGATGTAGCCATACCCTCGCAACACTAGTACTAGATGATGTAGCTTACTTTATTGAGTTTAGTCATGCAATGCGTCGTGCCGGTACCACTAATGCATTTAAACAGAAAGTATATTTTAAAAGAGGTTTGAATACTAAGATAGTTACTGCACTTGAATATAAAAAATTTAGTAGTATGCATGATTTTTGTGAGTTATGATCTTGAGGAGAAGATATGTAATTCCACCATATACGAGGTTAAGAGCATTCAAATTGAGAATGTGAGAGATACACCAAAAGAAAAGAAAGATGGAGAAGCTAGGAAAAGTGAGGATATTCTTCAAACTAACGACTTACTTTCTATTTCTAGTGTTGTGTCTCACATTGTGCAGGTTGACAATGAATTGGAGGAATTGAATGCTAACCATGGAGGAAAATGAAATGCTTGCTGTCCTGTGGTCAGATCATGAACAAACACTATCTACAATACCTACAACAAGTGAGGAGTATGTTAAAGGTAACAATAATGGTGTTGAATTGGTAGTTCGTGAAGAAATTGTGAGTAATAGTGAGAATTCTTAAGCTCAATTGGAAATTCTACGTTCTGAATTTGATATGTTTAGTTTACATAATGTAGAGTTGATTACTCATGATGAAGTGCTTACTATGATATCCCCTGATGAATATTTATACTATATCATGTTCGATGATTCTATAGAGTTATCTAGTGTGATTGAGAGAGTTTATAAAATTGCATGTTTAAAATCACTAGCTAGTACCTATACCTTCACTTATAAATTCAACTTAATTGGAGATTATGGTGTAGACAATAAATTTCATGTTTATCGAATATGCATTACCTGTGATAAGCTTAATGAATTAAAAACACATGTTTTGGGTAAGCCATCTAGTGTGACATGTTTTGATAACATTGATTTGAGTAAGAATCTTAGTGTTTACTATTTAGAAAGATTTATAAAGCCTATGTAGGACCGTAGAGGCGACTAGGGGGGGTGAATAGGCGCTTTCTCAATTTTTTCGCCTGAATCAAATTCAACACGAACTTTTCTCCTTTAGCTATAAAAACTAAGAAGATCAGTAAACGCACAGAGGAAGCCTTGTGCTGAATTCGATAACCCCCTTAACCACAAGACACAAATGTGGAGAAATGATCTCACTGGGCTGGTCTGGACACGGGCGGTCTGACCGGCTGCCAAAGGGCGGTCTGACCGCTGAGAATCGGTTCGACCGGCCGTTAATGGGCGGTCTGAAAGTTGGCGGTCTGACCGCCGTTGATAAACCGGTCTGACCGATTTAGTCCAGAACCGAAACACAATGCCCAAATCCAAAACGAAATTTGGTCCAACTTTTGATTCAACCAATGAAACTTGACCAAATTTGGAGCACACCTCCTTAAGGATATCTAAGACCTATTTCTAGCGACGATCGTTCAGATCCACTTCGTAGAATCGATCTCTTAAGGTTTTACCAAAGAAGTGCTCAAACCCTAGAAATATGAAAATCTTGATTCAAGACTTGCTTGTGGGGGTTGATGATCTAGATAATTATAGGAGTATTCCCACACAACAAAGCAAGATCAAATTGGTCAAGAGACCAAGCATAAACACTTGAATCAAGGAAGCACCAAAATCAACAAAAGAGAGAAGAACACAAAGGGTACAATCGATCTCTTAAGCAAGCATCACAAGATTGATTGATCCAACAAGATGCTTACAAAGCCACTCCAACAAGGAGGACAAGAGCTCAATCAAAGAGCACACATACAATCTCTACAAACCTCTCCTCTCCTCTCCAAACCCTAACCCTAACAAGGGGCTTTGCAAATGAGGGCTAAAAGTGCTTAGGGGTTTTTCCTCTCCCCCTTTTCTATTTATAGGAGAGGCCTAGGGTTTCCACTAATGGGCTCCCATGAAGGCCCACACACACATGGGACCCACTCACACATCTGTTGAAGCAATCGCCTGCTTCACCACGTGTAGGTTGATCAGCGGCTCTCATCATGTCGCCAAGTCTCTCCCGTCCGAATCCCATCGAAACCTCCCAGAGACTTGCACCAACTTCCGCACCGCCTGATCCAACCAGCTGCCACGAACTGCTCGTTCGATCCATCTTGCCCATTCTGCACCCTGCTTGAGTCACACGACCTCACCCGGCATCCATGATCGCTCGACCTCACCGCCAAGCGTAGTCCCGATCCACCTCACCGTTGACGTCGTTGACCTGCAAGCCACCTGCACAGCAATAGACAAACAAATCGTCTCCGGGAACAAGTTCTCCACAACTTGACCCACGTTAGTTCCACAATGCAATATGCAACAATAAGGCATTGAAATTCATACATTAAACACATCCCAAACACCACAATGCCAAAAAGGCTAACCTCCAAGTGATCGACGGTCTGACCGCCCCACACGGCCGGTCCGACCGATTTCAGGCCGGTCGGACCGATTCCACAACGGCGGTCGGACCGCCCGAAAAGACTTAGCCATTTTTCCATCTTGAAAATCCAAAACCTTCTGGAATTTTTAAATGAATAGAACTTTCGACTGAGAGCTCCAAAAATAATGTGACCACATCCAGGAGACTCCCCTCACTTGCCTACACATCCTATTTTTGGCTCAGCTTCAAAGCCCACTTTGAACCAAACCTGGTCGGACCGGCAAACACGGCCGGTCGGACCTCTCCACGGGCGGTCTGACCGCCGATGCCACCGGTCAGACCGCCTGTGGTCTGACAGACTGAAGCAAACCCCGAAAACGCGAGATTTTGCAAACCAACAAAGCCATTACCAATTGACTCATCATCCTAAGATCATGCACATATCCTCACGATATCCACAGCCTACCTATTTATCTTTTGTTGAACAATCATGTACAAGTAATCAAAGTAGCGCAGTTGAAGTATGGAAGGAACAAACAATTTTCTTACCTACATTACATGAAATTGATGTTGTAAAGTTGAAATATGATCATATGAGCCACTTGTATACAATAGAAAATGATTTGGGTCTATCCGTTCATAATTTGCATAGATACTTACAAAAGTCAAGGACGACTTCTTTTCATGGGAGTGGGAATGATGTGGATGAAAGGAGTGTTGACATGCATATGTTATATATGATCATAAGTGCTTGCTGTTGTTGTGCTATTCATGATATGCAAACATTATATATGATCATGAGTGCTTGCTATTGTTGTGCTATTCATGATATGCAAAACAAAGGGAATGGTAAAACTATTAATTTATACATATACCATGCATATACGTTGTTCTCCTTGTTTAGTATACTTTCAAGGTATCTAAAGTCAATGACGGCTTTTCTTGAAGAAGGGGAGGATGATGAGGATTGCCCCAGCTTCATGACATACATACCTACACATCAAGACTCCAAACACTATCACAAGGTTAAAGCTAAACTTAATGTTCATAATTTTAGTTTGCTTAAAAGAATATGACTACGCTTTTCTTGTATGAATGTAGGTATTATGTACGCACTAGAAATAGTGTGGGCCAGAGGGAGGAGAGAGAGGCAGGCTAAGAGAGAAGAAAAGGAGAGCACAAAAGGATGCCAAGGCCATCCATGCGGCCAGCAAGGAGGAAGCAAGTCCAAGGGAGTCCATGCGACAGCTAAGCTAAGGAGAAGGGAGGCTCATTCGGCCAAGCCAAGAAGGGAGGGAGACCCATGCGGCAATCTAAGCCCACCTCAACCTCTCTCATGTCCAAGGGAAGCCCAAGACAAATCCATGCAGCTGGAATTGAGGAATCTAAGTTCAACTACTCAACTTTGGCCGAAAGAGTTTAAAAAGCTAGGCTATGTAGGGAGGGGCGTTGCAGTGTAGCACCACGAAAATTAATGATATTTTAGATTGCTCTTTTACATCGATCTAGGGTTTGTGCAAGCCGCCGGCTGCCCCATGAAATTGTACGATCCCCCATTGATTTTCTTGCTTATTCTTGACTGAATTACATGGAGATCAACCCCCACTTGATCGTGGCCAAGTGGAGCTACCATAGTGTGTGGTTCAACGAGTTCATTCATCGTAGGTCGTTGCATTGGCATCGATTGGCCTAGTCAATTCGTTGGGTTTCACGGTGTATCCAAGATTCTAAGTCGTGAAGATCAGGCACCCCTTATCACATCTCTTTCACTTTGCATCCAGGCAATGCCTCCTCCACCTCCGACCGCTCACGTCGATCCACCGTCTCTAGCCACATCCGTCCTCCACCTCTGGCCACATCCGTCCTCACAGAGCGCATCACCAACGCCACTCCCCTCAACCTCCACTGCCCTGGAGCTAGCCACTGGCGCTCCCCTCCGCCGCATCATGGCGGGTCACCGTCACTGGCTCGCCACGGGCCGCCTCTAGTCGAGCCGATGTCACCGTCGGCTTCCCGACCAAGACACAATGCTCATAGATCGATGTGAGTAGTCGGAGGTGGAGGAGAAGGAGGCGTTGTCCTGTTGCAAAATAATCGCTAAGGGTGGTGCAAAGTGCCACTTTGGTAATAAAACATGATGCAAAGTGAAATTTACTCTTCTTCCTCACAGTACTATCATTAAATCATAGATTGCAATATGTTGCTTGACGATAGGTAGCATAACCTGCGTGTTCTTTGTAAAACGATATTAAACCTTGAAAATACTCTTAAGGGAAAATGTTGCAACCAACTCCGTGTATTTTCAGGTCATCAAAGTATTTTTCTCGTACCACCGCCACTACTACGACAACCTCTTCATTCTTTTTAAGAAGTATAAAAGATAAAGATTATGAATGGAATCTAGTTTCACTAGCCCTGTTGAGCCTTCTCCCAGAAACACAACAAGGGTTCCAGATTGCAGTACCAAAGCTGTTTCCACCGGTGCCCGATTTTCAAACCGAGACAACAGCGGAAAGACTTGGGCATTAGAGAGAGAAAAGACGTACAAATTGACACCAAGTGCAACCCCCCTCTGTGGCAAAGGATAGACCTATGCTGAAACGCTTGATCAGCAGCTCCAAATCTCCTGCACGCTATCCTCAGGTTGTGCAAACCCCTGCATGATGAGGGACAACGCCAATGCCCTGTAGGCCTGCTGCGTGAGGTGGATGCCGTCCCAGCTCACGTGGCGTGCTGGGTCCACGCACGCGCTCGTGCCCGGCGCTCCACACATTAGGTTCATGTCAAAGTTGTACGTGCCGCCTGCACCGCAACATGCCTTGAGCAGCGAGCCCTCGTCAAACCCTGCGACGACATATGTCAACTTCGATTGAACAACATGTTAATAAGTAATCAAACTATTTCTTCTCAGACATCCACAGTATGGAGTACGTATAAATAACATATCACTATTTTTGGTTTTTTTTATTATTAATTAACTCTTTTTAAAATTTTATTTTAAAGTTAACTCCTATGAACTTTATTTTCAATTCTGACCCCTTTGGCCACGCAACCACCCGTAGCGTGATAAAACAATACTGTCACGCCAGTCCGTTTCTGGGCAAACTCTTGTCATGCCACCACCCGTGGCGTAACAGTGTTTTTTTTATCACACCACCACCAGTGACGTAACAAAAAGTGATATTTTAGTGGACTTATCATATGTCGTGATAATGTTATTTTGTCACGCCACGGGTGGGGGTATGACCAAATGGGTCATAATTTGAAATAAAATTCACAAAAAAGTTAACTTTAAAATAATATTTAAAAATGATTAATTAATATATAAAAAAAGTTCATTATTTTAGCACCGATTAAAAAAAATTCTATGGCATCCGCGTAGCATCGGATCTGGATGCATACCGTATAGCACCAATGCTATATAACACTTGTCATATACCATACATCTAGACTTAGTGTCACGTAGCACCTGTGTTATAGAAAAATTCTCCAGACTTATAACATGCAGGGTAACACTGCTTTAAGACTCCTGAATTCACGATGGTGGGTACCTAGAATGGAAGCCTTGTCCAGGAGGTGCATGAACGCGCCGTAGTAGTCGGCGTACACGATGGAGACGTCGGAGCTGACCTTCCTGAGGCCGTCAATGGCCGCCTGGAGCTGCTGGTTGTGGTACATGGCGAAGGAGTTGTATCTCTTGAGGCAGTTCCTCTCGTCGTAGTCTGCGGAAATCGCCGCGGAGAAGAGGGAGAGGTAGCTCGGCGAGCATCCGATTGGGAAGTTCCCCGGGATGATGATCTGGGTCGCTCCTAGCTCGATCACCTCCTTGATTAATTTAACAGTAAGTTTATTAATCCATGATGAGTGCATGTACAAGTCGGGTGGGTGTGAAATAATCTTAATTAGGGCGTTGAGTCCGCTCAACGAACTTCGATGAAAGTGTCCTGAAACTAACATGCATCTTGCTAATCAGAAATTACTAAAATTTCGAAATTAGCTACCTACATGCATGTGTAGCGACGACAACTAGTAATACGGATAGACTAGGTACTAATCCATTCGTTAAACATAGGAATTATGCATGAGTTATATATGTTTTCCTACCAACTAGTTTAACTCCCGTGGGATTTTGTTCTAAATGAATATGTTACAAAGGGCCTAATTACCTGACTTTTCAACGTCCATTATGCAATTGTTAAACATAAGAATTCTGCTGGAGTTCCATAGGAATTCATGTTCTATGAAATTCTTGTGTTACAACCAGGTCCTAATTACTTGCCTTTGCGACGTCAATTATGCTCTGCACGACCTGCGGCACGTAGGCCTTCACGGCCTCAATGGAGCTCCCCTGGAAGAAGGCGTAGTTGTAGTCGTTCCCACCGATCTCCCCGACCAAGAACAGCGCTCCGGCGAGCTTCTTCGCGCAATCTGCAATTCAGCCACACACAGTTGCAAACGTGCAGATTTATTTTTTTCCCACTTTTCAAAGAGGAAAGTTAACTGAAGTCCCGTACAATCGATGCATAAATGCATAATACATCATTAGTTTTGCGTCAGTGACAGAGTAGCAGGTAGCAGAGCAACCGCTGCTTCTGGTGTGCCTTTGCTTGTTACGTACCTTCCTCCGGTGAAGGGCACGTCGTGTTGAGGTGCGACTTGAACCAGTCGAGCTGTGAGCTCAAGGGCACGTTCGCCGGCGGCATCATGATACCGTTCTGCAGCAGGTACGACCGGTCCAGCGCCGTCGCGCCGGCCACCGCGAAGTTGACGCCGCTGCCGAAGTCCGCGCTCTTGTCCAGGTAAGGGTTGATCAGCGACAGGTTGAGCGCCATTGCTGCATGCAAGATCAAATTTGGTCAAAGCTCACAAGAGCATCTTTTTTTTCAGCGAAATCTCAAAGAGCATCTTTTTTTGAGCGAAATCTCAAAGAGCATTGCACGGTGAAGATGCTAGGCGCACACATGCAAGGTGATCTGAGCCGCGTACCGAAGTAGTCGATGATGAGGAGGCCGTCGGAGCAGCGGCCGGTGGGCTTCCGGAAGGTCTCGCCGTAGGGGTAGCTGCCGATGGAGGCGAAGAAGCCGACGGGACCCTCGCGGAGGAGGTTGCCGGTGTCGGCGATGGAGTCGCCGAAGCTGTATATCGCGTTGATGGAGCAGGCCGGCGCCGCCGAGTCCATGATCGCCTGGAACAGCAGCAAGGTTAAGAGGAGCCTGCAGTAGCGCTTCGCATGGGAAGCCATGGTTGATCACTAGCTGGAAGCCTGGAACTACTCCAGATGTGCTGCAAGGATTGGGGGTTGAAGAATTAGATTGGCTTGGTTATAATCAGAATGCATGGATCGATGGTTTTCATGACCTGGTTGGGAAATTTTGCAGTTGGTTTTGTAGTTTGTTTGCAGGCTAGAATGGTATTGTGCTAAACTTCAGTTTAATCAGGTGGACCGCTTGTCTATTTGAGCTGACAGATGATGCCATGCATGAGCTTGTTGGTGAGCATTTGGCCAACCTAACAAACTAACCATGAAGGGCATGGTTGCTTTTTTGTTGAGTTTTTAGCTCACTTAGCATGATTTTGAATCAAAATAATAAAAATAGTCTACACAAAAAGAAAATAATAAAAATAACACCTTTATCATGCTCAAAATATACGGCACAGGGTATAACGCGACCCCACATGGCGGCCTCCCATTCGGCGGCCACCGACCCGCTTTTCATCAATTCAAATGGATGCTACGTTGCTAGATTCCATGTTCCTAGAGTCAAACTGAATTACTGAAATGTCACCTATAAGAACAGTTCACCATCTTATGATCTGTGTGTATTGCATTGTTTTGTGCTCCACTATAAAACAGTTGCGAAAAAAACTTACTCGTTAACAAATTTTGTTTCAGGAAACCCTGTAAACGAGTGTGCATTCTGTCTATAGTACCTGAAAACTTTGCGATTTCGTCTCTGTAAAATAAACTGCTCGATCAAGAGCTGATTCCGTCGATCTTGTATTCACGTACGAGGGCCTAACCTCCAATTGCCACGTGGCAATGGGACAGCCGGGGCTCGGTTCTCATCCTGACGGGAATATGGGATAATTTTGATTTCCCACTAATCCACCTTGAATATCTAAAAATGATATTAAGGTATCGTTTCGAACGCAGGAATTTAACAAGAACTTTGCAGGGCATTACTAATCCACTTTGAATATCTTAAAATGACATTAAGGGATCGTTTTGAACACTAGTATTTAACAAGAAATTTGCAGAAAATTAACAAGTAGCAGTTCGATTCCTACGTGTCGGGGAAAAAAAAAATTCTCGTGTTCGAAGGGACCTAAAAAAGCTCCGAATGTTGGTTTCGCATCCAGATTCGTTTGCCCTTCAGAGAGAGAAGGCGAACGTTGAATTTCCATGGAATGTCGCTTCACTTGTACACGGAGGTGGGTGAGCTGTTCTCTGACTTTATTATATGGTCTAGAGCACTGGAGTTGGCATATCCCCATGTCGACTTGACAGGTACCAGATCGGGAATTCTGGACTAAATTAGTTCTATTGCGCAATAAAAATTCTAAAAATAGCTCTATAAATTTAAAAATTCCAAAAATGACCTCCCCGTAGTAGGTCGTTGCCGTCCCGTGGGCAAGACTAAAGTCTTGCCCTTGGTGGGGCCCGCAGCAGAAAGTCTTTGTCGTCCCTGCACTCTTGCTGCTGCCTATAAAAGGGAGGAAGCCAGTGAGGGAGCCTCCCTCACTGGCTCGTGCGACACGGTTAGAGTGAAAAAAAAATTATGAAAAAAAAATCTACGAGTCAGAGAAAATCACGAGCACGTAGAAAATAAGCTTTGAAGCCTGCTGCGAGCACCTAAAAAAGGTAAGTGTCATTCGCATTCGATTAGTATTATCGGTAGTTTTAGCAATGTGATTAGGATGCAATTAGATGAATTGTAGCAACAGAGTAGTTTTAGTTGTGTAGTTAGTTTATTTTGAAGACCTAGTAGTTAACAATATCATTATGCCGTAATTAGTTGACTTAACAGACATGTTGCTAGTAGTGTTGTAAATTTCCTTTCGGGTATTTTTATAGTTTCATGAACTTGGTCATAAAATAGCAAAATTTTTGGAGGTCGTTAAGCAAAATAGAAATAGCCCCACTGAACGCTTTGTATATGTACTCTTGATCGGGCATATCGCGTTCGGTGCATGCACTACGCATTACACCGCTAGAATGAGAAACCTAACGCACCTCTCAGTAAGTTTTTAAATCTGAAATTTAATGAAAAAGAATACCTTGTCGTGGACCACACATGTCTTTGGTGTAAGTTAGGTCTAACTCGGGTATGGAAACGTAGAAATGCAATAAGAATTTCTGAAGTGAATTATTTTTGCACTGTAATATCGAACTAGTTAAAAAATTCGTAACTATGTAGTACCACAGGAAATTTCTGAAGTGTAACATAGAATAGGCTATGGATTATTTATACTAGAAATAATATTAGCTTGGACATTTCATTGATAGAAAAATCATACGAACTCCAATCGGGATTGAAAACATGTACGACAAAACGTTAGGTATGCGATGGGCATAACCAAATTTGTAGAAGCGTTCGTTACGACAAAAAATCCGCAAATAATTCGATGGTTTCATATGCACATGTGTTAGGTACTTTATGGCGGAAATTCAAGATCTCATTCGTGTTCCACGGGGACGGTCTCAGACGCTGACGGACCGTCTGGTGCGGACTGTCAAATTGTCACCGCACCGTGATCCGGCGCCGGCTCACGAAGGACATGAGCCTCTCGAGCTAAGGCGGTGCGTGCGTTCGCGCTCGATCGCGCCACTGGAAGGAAGAAGCTGCGCATCGAGGCGTTGTATGCCTCGGTGGTGGGTGGTGCAGGCGAGACCGTTTGGCAACTTATGAAGGTCACATGTGACGCTTCATGGGCCAACTACATGGGGGTTGTTTGCAACCCCGCTGCTGCGATATATGCGCGCCGATGGTCTACGTTCGATTCTTGGAGAGCACGGGACATCCGGCGGGTGGTTCCGGTGAAGGTGAAGTCTGCTTTGGTGAGGAGGAGCTTGCGTTGGTGCAGTAGTTCGGAGGAGACGTGGGCGATGGAGACGAGAGGCGTGCGGTCAATTTTGAGCCCAACGAAGCGGGCGGAGAGATGGTGGTCAGCCCGTATTAATTGTCACGAGTACCTGACCGACCAGGTGGATGAGGTGGAAAGCGAGGAGGACGTGGAAACAACTAGTTCGGAAGACGACGAAGACGGAGAAGCTGCTGCGGGGGGAGGTGCACTTGGTGGTTTTGTGACCACTGACATTGCTTACGTCCCCTCACGATTGGACGATGTTGCGATGACATCGCTGGTTCTGCCACGTCCGGAGGGTGCTGAGTGGGGGTTCAATGAGGACACCCTGCTCGTAGACCAGCGCTTTCCTAACAAGATCGCCGCACAACATGCTATTGCAAGATACGCCGTTAACATCGGACGGACGTATCGGGTGCAGAGGTCCAACCCCGACACGTACATCGTCAGGTGTGTTGATGAATCCTGTGCTGGCAAGGTCCGTGCGCAGAGGTTCACGACCGCTGCCATGGGCTTCCGGATAACGGTGCTGAAGGACCACACATGCGAGTTAGCTGAGCCGCTACACAAGCACCGCAACATGACGTCCTCGTATGTTGCCAGCTTGATAAGCCACCTCGTCGCTGCAGATGTGTCCATTTCGCCAAAGCTCCTGCTTGCGGATGTTGCCAATATGGTGGGATTCCCTGTCAGCTACAAGACGGCATGGCGTGCGAAACGCAGGGTTCTGGAGCGAATGTTCGGCACATTCGAAGAGGCTTACAATCTAGTACCAAGATTACTGCATCAAATCGCGGAATCTAATCCCGGGACGTACGTAAACAAGCTTGAGCGGGTGCATCCGACGGAGGGGCACAATTGTTTTGTTCTTGAAAGGGTCTTCTAGGCCTTCCGTCAGGCGATCGAAGGGTTCAAACATTGTCGTCCCGTGCTCACGATGGATGGTACCTTCCTATATGGGAAGTACAGGGGTACCATCCTCACTGCCGTTGCGGCCGATGCGAATGACCAGTTAGTCCCCGTGGCGTTCGCAATTGTTGAGAGCGAGAACACGGAGAGCTGGTTGTGGTTCCTGTACAATGTGAAGCAGGCGGTCGTGCAAGATCGGCCAGATGTATGTGTCATCTCGGATCGCAATGCTGGGTTGTTGTCTGCGTTGTGCATGATGCAAAATGGGACGCACGCCGTGCGATGGAACGATGTTAGGAGCCGTTGGTGCATGAGGCATCTCGCGGCCAACTTCCACACAAGGTTTCGGAGCAAGGACCTCATGAAGATGTTCAAGAAGCTCTGCATGCAGAACCAAAGGAGGAAGTTCGAAGCGGTGTGGAGACAGCTCGATGAGGAGACCGGGAAGCATGTAAGGGACTCAGCGCATGCCGAGGCAGGGGCAGCGGCTAGAGGGTCCGCGAGAGTTGGGGAGTTCACACAGTGGGTTAACTCGCACGCACCTGACCTGGAGAAATGGTCCCTGCTGCACGACACGGACGGTGCAAGGTACGGGATCATGACGACCAACATGTCGGAGGTGTACAACGGTGTGCTCAAGGGTGTCCGATCTCTGCCGATCACTGCGATCGTGGAGGAGAGCTGGAACCGTACCATCGGATACTTTGTCAACAGAGCCATGATGGCCAAGAAGCATTTGGAGGACGGGAAGCAATTCTCCGAAGTAATGCATGCCTGCATGGAGAATAAGATCAGCAAGGCTCGATCGCACGCCGCTCGTACCATAGATGGCGTCAGGCAGAAGTTCGAGATCAGGCTCAGGGAGAAGTACGTGATGGGCCATGTTAGAGGGGATCGTAAGCAGGTCTGCACGATTGGTGAAGAAGCGTCGTGCACCTGCAACAAGCCGCAGCTTCTGCACAAACCATGCTCCCATGTGTACGCGGCATGCGCGGCGTGGCGGCAAGCCTCGGAGCGTTACATCTCCGAGTACTATGACATCCACCACCTGTATGCAACTTGGAGTGCTGAGTTCCATTCATACGGGCTGGACACGCACTACAGGGACCTTTGGCTGGGACAGGTGAAGTGGGTGCCCAACAACGCACTAAAGCACCCTACCGTGGAAGAAGACAGTCCCGACGCATCCGGAACGACATGGACGACAGCCAGCGCGGGCAACGAGTTCGCCGACCCCGTTGCAGACTGTGCAAGACTGTTGGGCACTCCATCAGCCGCTGCCCAAACAGACCCGGCACAAGCAGTGCACCGTAGTGAGGAAGATATAATTACTACGTCGTGATGTCGCTTGCTTATTTCAATGTCTTTGATGGACTCTGTTGCTGTTTATCCATGCCTTTATGTAGTACTTGTTAAGTTGTCCGGGTTTGTTGTTAACTCATTATGATCATATTGCATTGTTGAAATTTTTATCGTATGTCTTGCCTTATTTTCCTGTGTCACATAATATGTTTTACATGCGTGCACTGACATGTTGTTTCCCTGTTGGCAGGAGATGGCGCAGGCTCCAGTTGACGACGCGTACGAGCTGCTCGACCCACGCTGGGATGTGGGACACCGTTGCCGGGCGTGGTCCGCCGGCGTCGGCCCTCCGAGCCTGGTCCTGAGCGCCCCCAGAGAGAGATGGCCCCTTGACGAGCAGACGCCCCGAGCCGGAGACCGGGCTCCTGCCCCTCGCCCGGATGTTGGACCTCCCGCACGCGCTGCAGTTTGACGCGGCACTCCTATCTGCGCTCGTGGACCGTTGGAGACCGGAGACTCACATCTTCCACTTCCGATGGGGAGATGACCATTACTCGAGGGCGTGTCTCGCTTATGTGTCTACTCTGCGTGGTCTTCGGTGAGTGCCCCCTCGAGGCGATGGACCGGAAGGTCCGTTTGGTCGATGATTTGGTGACCCGCTGTCTTTGAACGCGTCGGGTGTGCCACATTCCGTGTCGCGCGGTACATGATCTGCCCGAGCATGCGACTCGGGAGGAAGTGAGGACACATTTAGTCGCTGCACTGTTGTTCTTGTTCGGATGGATCTGTTTCCTACCACGCAGGAGACCGCGTACCCGAAGCTACATCCATCCGCGCGATCTCGCGGGCCGCCCGACGAGGTTCCACAAGATGCAGATTGGGGCTCTGCAGTGCTTTGCGCCACCTACCGAGGGTTGTGTGACGCTTGTCGGCCGCAAAGACAGGCGAGGAGCGAGTCCTCGCGGTGTGCTACGCCCTCCTACAGTTATGGTCGTGGGAGCACTTTCCAGTCGGCCGACCGTACTTCCGCACCAGCGTGCACCCTTACCAGGTGACCACCGAGCTTTACGGGGACGCTGCAGGGGACGACCCCGTCGACGGGCCTACGATGGGAACACGTTGGACACGTGCTACCCTAGGGTGGGCTAGGAGAGACCGAGGCGCGATACCCGAGTTCCATAACCTTTCGAGACTCTCCACGAGGACGAGGTCATCCGTGGCCATGGGCGACCACCGTTCCTTCACGACACGGCCCCTTCGGATTATCGCCCCAAAGTGCAACTGGACGAGGCACTCGATGACGACCGCCACTTGGTCTTCTTCGCACATGGTCGAAAGCAAGACAACCCGCAGCTGGTCATGAGGCAATTCGGCCTTTACCAGAGGTTCCACCGCCGCGGACGACCTCTCACAAAGAAAGGCTCACCGGTATGTCATTCTTTGGTGTTATTTTGAGGGCATTTTGAGTAAGATTTTCGACATGTAAATTCAATTGCGTGCGAGACGAGGAGAGGCGGAGGAGCGACGATCGAGGCGGCGACAGCACTCGACGACGCGTGGATTGACAGGTTACGACGGACGTGGTGCCGAGTTTCGCGGCTACGCCATCCGACGCACGCGGCGTACTTGCGGTGGTACGCCCGCGCACTAGGTGCGAGCTATCGGGCCGCGCCGCGGCGTCGATGGGCGCCATGCAGACGACGTCGTACTAGTGGTCCGACCGTCATCGGGCGGCCCGCCTCGACGAGACGGTAAAACATTCTTCGCATAATTCTCGCTCAAGAACACTTTTCGCACTTACTATCGGTTTTCGTGCAAGATTACCGCTTGGAGCGTGTCCGCAACCAGCTCATTGAAGCTATAGACCGTGGAAACAACAACACAATGGATCGTATCATAGGCGCGATGCGCACGATGCACGAGGATGTAATTTCTGCGATTAGATCCATAACTTGTGGTCGCCACGGCGGACGTTCACGACAAAGATCGCGCACGTGGCGCACCTTCCACCACCTCCGCCTCCGCACCTCCGTCAAGACCGCCCTCCGCACGCCTCGCCGACCGGAGTCGTTGAGCTACGGCCGCCGCCCGACCGCCTCGAGCCACGGGTATGTCATCATCAACCGGTTCTTGTCGTGAGTACCTTTCCATACACTCATTTCGACGATATCGACATTACCCTTTGTTCTTGCGGCGATTGCGAGGGACAAGACTCTGCCGCAACCATCGTCATCACGGAGGGAGGCGCAGGATCGACTTCTTCGCACGGCGCTCAATCACACCTACGGGAGCGCGACCGGTGGTTGGCGACACGCACGGAGGGTACACCGTGCAAAGACTACGGCTCAGACCGGCCAGAGGGTCCTCGTCAACACAACACCTACTCGGTACACGTGAACGCTAACACCAATTCTCCCGTCGTACAAAAGCAATGACTAACTCACCTGACGCTTCCGCAGAAGAGCACCGATGGGTGGGCGACATGCTCGGGCCTCACCGACCGCCACGATGAGATCACCCCATTCGCCTCCCGCACGGGGCCCCTACTACGGCCTTCGAGGCGCACGCCACTCCCTGACAGTTCACATTCCACGAGGATCATCTACGTCGTCCCGACAGCGATACCGACCATGCGCCTAACTAATTTCATGGACGTGTAAAACTTGTTACATAATGCCATCATGCATCTCGCCTTTCTGATTTATGTAATGTCCATGTGCGTTACGACTGTTAGATTTATGTACACAACATGTTATCTAAAATATTTAGTACTAACAACAACTGTAACTCCCGATTTAAACTTACTAAACCTTAAAGACATAACGCAATGTTGCCCCACGATACCTCCTCGGCCCTGCTACCTCGCGGACGCGAATTTTCTTCAACCAAATTACAATTTACCAACAGGCTATATATATACATGATTTGGCGTCCACTCCACTCACTCTTCAGTTCCTCTTCTCCTTCCTTCCAGTCTTAAACGGGATGTCTACGGTCTCATCAAACTTTCGAGTGAACAGGCAATTAGAAGCACTAAGACAAAGACTTGGATTGCCCTCGTTGCGAGGATCGGTGAATGTGTTCACCTCCCATACGCCAACGAATCCATCCCGAGTGTTCATGAAGTGTTCGAATCTTACGGTAACTTATGTCTGATCATCCCCATTGAACTTCTTTCCAAACATCATATTTTTCACTTGTATTCCCAATTATTTTTATAGAACACAACATGTCGGTTCTGGCTGTGGGCTGATGAAGCTGTGCCAGACGTTCGAGGCATTGCAATGCAAATTGCAGTCTTGCAAGAGGACACACATCGTGTGGTTGCATTTCGTCAAGTGCCTCGACCATCGGATGAACCGACGGAAAATAAAGATAATGTTCTTAAAGGACTGGATGAAAGGATGGGAAGGGTTGAGAAATCGCTACAGAAATTAGTTAACATGGCCAGTTTGGTAATTTTTCTTCTATTATTTCTTGTTCTTGCTAAGTAGAAGTTCAGTTTTAATAAGATTGTAATATCCACTCTTTATCTATGCATCCCTGCACTACGTGATGTATGCCTTTGCGGCGTTGTGGTACTAGTTTGTATCAAGTATGCATCTATCTAATTCTGTTGTGGACACTTTGCGTGTGAATTAATCAAACAGTAATTTCTAAATCAGTGCGGAACTACGGTTATCTAATTTGCGGTACTTCCGATTATCGTTCCGCGCGAAAATCTGAACTTCCGCGGTGCAGGAGTACCGCTCCAAACATGGCGGTAAGAACCACGCTTGTAGAAAATCAGCTAAGTCCCAAAAGAGTGCTCTTTGTTAAAAAAAAATGTTCCGCGGGATTTTCGGAAGTTCTGCTGAGATGTACTTCCGCACTTATATCGTCGGAACTACCGATCATCCTAACAAAGAAGCAGATGGCTTTCAAAACAACTTCAATTGCAAAACAAATTTACCAGCTTTTCAGACCGAAATGGCAGCACTCTGCAGAGTAAGACGTGACAACTCAATGCCTCGCCCGACTTTTGATGAAATGACAAAGACTCTGCGAGTAAGGCGTGACAACTCACCGATGAGTCACGGCGCCCGATCGCCTCGCCGACGTTTTCAGACCGAAATGACATCACTCTGCGAGTAAGGCGTGACAACTCACGGCGCCTCGCCTAGGGTTGTGCGACTTTTGGATCCGCTTACAAATAAAAGACTCTGCGAAGATCAAGATGTGACAACTCACTGCAACAACCAGGACAACACTCTGCCTCCAGAGCTTTTCCTACCAAAAATACAACACTTAAAAAGGGGCATGACTACTCTCCTCAAAGATTAGACAACACTCGCCAACCACGTCATGCCAACCCTCGGTTTGGGGATGACACCGGCTTATAAAAGGAGGTGCAAGTCATCTACGAGACTAAAACCACACAACCAAACCAAACACTACACGAGCTTGCTTCACCACTTTCTCCTTTTTAGGTGGGAAAACACGTTTTGCGGGATGGACAACCTCAAGAAGCAATGGGCTTAAAGAAGGTGGGACAAATCATTACGCATAGCAACCTTTAAACCATCCCACGAGTAGGCGCTAATCCTTCTGCAAACCCTATTCCACGAGATCCGACATGGTTAGTAGGAGACAAAAGACAACACAAAAGGTATTATTCCTATCACTACTAGGTGGTCGTTTGATGGAATCACACACTCACAAGCCGCCTTACCAAGCTCTTATGAGTTGCTTACCAAATTACGCAGTGGTCGATCGCGAAGGTGGGATGTACGATCACAGCGGAGGCGAATGCGAGGATCCAACTGAAAAGTATGTGGAGCTCTGATAGGCAATGTTTAGTAGCAAGGAATAGCAATAATGAAATCAGATTAGCAAAGTGAATAAAAGTCCACAAGACTCGTCACAGCTTTCGCCCAAACGCTGCTCCTAGAACTAGCTCAAGCAAAGCAGACGGATAGGGTAGATACAAACACAATGATCCAAAACACAGTCTCTTTTTTTTTTTTTGCACTCTTTGCTTTCTTTCTTTTCTTTTCTTTTTTGCGCAAAACCCAACCTAGGTGTGACCTTGACTCAAAACTCTTCAAAACCCTTTTCGGGTCTATGGATATATATGGGTCACAAACTTTTTCCGAGAGCAAGGGTAAAAGGTAATTAAAAGATACTCTCTCTCTCTCTCTCTCTCTACGAACCTTGGCTATGGGAAAATCCGACCAATCGATTGTTTTCACTGTGGTGGGGTGTCCGAGAGCAACAAGATAATAAATAGGGTTGTCTGACACGAGTGGTTGGTCGAATCCGACTGTGTGTTCGCTTCGACCAGTGGAGAGCCGAATCCGAGTAGGTGGTCGTATGGGGTGGTGTTGTGGTCGTATGGGGAGTGTCGGATGATCGACACAAAGAAAGACTCGACGCTAGAAACTAGATTACTAACGACTAGACCAACAACAAAGACACCGCGATGGACTCGAATTCAACAACGCTAAACGAAAACATAATTACGAAGGCACAAAGTGGTTTGGACAATGGAAAAATTACGATCTAAAATTTTTTGTAGGGCAATTTTACCGACTCTAGGTGATGGAAAAAAACTCACAAAAAGGATAAACGAAATTACCTAACGGAAACCTTAGCTCGATACCACTTGATGAGTCACGCGCCCGATCTTCCGATAGGTTCGATTTGGTTAAATCGTGAGGACGTTGACGCTTGAGGCTTCCGACCAGCGGATCGTCACCTCGCAATTCGCTACACCCGCGACATCGACCACGCTTGCACGCGATCGACCTTACCACGAAGGTTATGGTTCCCGCAAGCAATCAAGCAACTCACAAGAACAAGGTAGATGCAATCAATTGTATTGCGGATATGGATGAAGTTTACAAGTGGGGTTCTCAAACCTACCGAACCGCAAAATCTAAGAAAACTAAAACACATATATATAGGGGACGGAGGAGGTCGACCTAGGTTGTGGGCGTGGGATGAGGCGATCTAGAGTAAAGACGAGTACAAGTAAATCATCTCCATTAGGCAAAGATCAAGAGTTCTCAAATAATACACTCACCTAGAAACGATTTTACGATAGATTAAGTCACGTGCTCTAGCTCTTGTCATAGGACCTTGTAGTCCAACACCCAAATCTAGAGGGTTTTGTGTAGTATGTGTGTCAGAAGGAGGGATGTCCTCATCAACTACTCTCTGCAGAAAGATTAGACAACACTCGCCAACCAATCTGAGAAAACCACACAACCAAACCAAACACTACACCGAGCTTGACGGATGGACAACCTCAAGAAGCAATGGGACGAGGATCTAGCAAGGGCTTCAACGGCACGGGCCGAACAAGCTAGGGTCTGCTGAGGCCGGTCCAAGAAGAGCGACTTGCGGGATGGCACTCTCCGCAATGAAACCCGCGTACAAAGAACCCCCGTCGAACGCTCCAAACGAGCCTTCGCGCAACACCCGCCAGAGGGGAGACGCCGCCATCTGTTGGTGCGAGGACACATGCAAGTTCTTCAAATCCAAGCACCACTCGGCCTCGGCATGCGTTCATCGGGATGTCCTAACTACTCTCCGACTATCCCGACCGCCGTTGGGATACGAGCGACTATCGGGGGCCGGTAAGGAGTACTAACGAGAATATATCGTACCAATTCTCTTTTGAGTATGCACTAACAATCTCTCCGTCTCACCCGCAGTCCCGGAGCCGCTATGTGGCTTCCGCAAGTGGATCGACCTAGAGATCCACCCACACGACCAGTGGCAGCTCGACTTCGAGGAGTGGAATGCAGAAAGGGGACGCGAGATCCGGGAGGAGGATCGTCGGACTGAAGAGCACAACGAGCGTATCCGCCGGGAGACTCGGGCCCATCTCGAGGCGCAGCGCAGGGAGCGCGAGGCACGCGAGAGGGAGCGCGAGAAAAAGCGGGAAATGGCGGCCGAGGCCAGAGCGGAAGGCGAGGACTACAATGCCGAGCTCGCAAGAAAGGGCAAATGGCCCGGTCCCACGAGAGGTCGGGCTAGTCCGTAGTACTCCACCTCCTATTCGCCATGTTTTAACTATCCCCTAAAGGCATGCGTACTTACATGGTCCGGAAGCTCGTGTCGCGAGTTACCGTAGTAGTAGCGTCCATGGTAAAGTAATTAGCCGAACCATCATGCCATGTGACCACATGTAACGTGCTTCTGTCCGCACGGGGGCCGCAATGTAGTTACGTGCGTGCTCCATTGAGCCATCAAAGTATAGCCATTCACATCGGTCTCGATTCTCGCTATGTTTTAGGGTTTCTCCGTAATCGCAACGTTCTAAGCCCTTTCGTTAAATTAATTTCCAGACTCGCTTTTCCGTACTCTACTTTCACGGAAGAAATGTGATGGAGAACCATACTTCCCACATTTCAAGTCACATGAATTCATGAAACCCTAATTTCAAACGTCTCGCCCTAATTTTTGAGACCTAAACCACGAATTTGTCGAGACAATTTGAGCATATAAAATTTTGTAAAATTTACACAATCAAGTCCTTTGTGTAGGGAGTATGGAAAAAAATTCATAATGTTTGGACCTCATTTTCTATATTATAAAATTCCTACAAACATTAAACTTTAAAGAATTTTGCGAGAAAAAAAGAATACATAAAATTTCAAAAAATTACACAAGCATAAAAACTATGCCGGAGGCTCCACAAAAATTTCATAATTGTTTGAGCTCATTTTGTATATTTTAAAATTGTCCAACAAATATTATTAATAACTTTTTGGAAAAAAATTCAAAAAATAAATATCAGACGTGGGCAAGACTTAGTCTTGCCCACGTCTGGTGCCGCCGGCAAAGACCAAGGCAAAGACTTAGTCTTCGCCTGCCCCACCAAGGGCAAGACCACAGTCTTTGCCGTCCGACAGCAAAGACCTACTACTGTGAGGAGGCCATTTTTGGAATTTTTAGATTTATAGGGCTATTTTTGGAATTTTTATTGCGCAATGGGGCTAATTTAGTCCAGAATTCCCAGATCGGGTAGATCCATCTATTTTTTTTCACCATCACGGTTTTAAATTTTTTTCGTCACTCCAATAACTATTAAATCTACGAAGATCAGAAGCACAAAATCACAGTGAAAGTCTTACGTTGAAATCGAAAAACCCCGAGCTTAAAGACCTATGACCGGTCTGACTACCTTTGTTAGGCCGGTCTGACTGCCGGTGGCCGCGATCTAACTGCTGGTTGCAGAGATAGCAACCCGAGGTGACTCCAAAAGGCCTAACCTTTGATTCCGATATCCAAATCTCCTGATATCTCAAACATAACTCATCAAGAAGGTCAGGAACCTATTCCAATCGACGATCGAGACAATCGATGCCAAGGTTCCACGAATTTCTTATATGAGGTTAAGAAGGCACAAAAATCAAGGGAAACTATAACTTGATTCAAAACCTTGCTCGTGGATGGAAGATCCTAGCAAACTAGATCACAACAAAAGGCCTAATCAAAACCCTTGGAACACAAAAATCCCAAAAGCATCGAAAAAATAGTAAGAACAAGATAGAACTCATCGTGAGCCAAACTTGCTTGGATTGATTCAAGGGAATGTAGGTTTACAACCACCCCACCATGGAGGATAAAATCTCAACACTTGAGCACTCAATCAATCCATCTCTCTACTTTCCCTATAAAAAAATTAGGGTTTCCTTGGCTTGAGTTGATGGGTGCAAATTCTACACCCTTTCCTTTTATTGTGGAGGCTAGGTATAAATAAAAAAATCCTAACGGGTACCCGTGAAGTCAACATACAAATGGGTTTACACTCACGCACGTTTCTCAAAGTGGATGACGAACCGGGTCTCTTGAATTCATCTCTTCGTGATCTCCATCTTCTCTTTACCTAAACTACCCCTCCTTACGCTACCTTGCACCACAGTTTCTCTAAGGTCACCAATCCGGTATTTTGGTGAAGATACCAAAATCCCCCTTCTTGATCCTTCTCCAAAGGCTGAATCCAATCAACAAGAAGCAATCCTATGCTTCGTCACGCGTAGGTTCATCAATGGTTCTCATCATGTCAGCAAGTATCTACCACCCAGCTCCCATCGAAACTACCATAGCACTTGCACCGACCCTTAAGCCACTTGATGCAAACCGTTGCACTAAACTTTTCATTCAGTGGTTTTTATCCATCTTGCGCCATACTTGAGTTCATCCACTTCACCCGGTATCCACGATTGTTTTGGACCTTGGCTCTCCTAGCCTAGTCCCGATCCTCCTCACCGTTGACTGTAGTTGACTCCAATCCACCTGCGTAACAATAGAGGAAGAAATTGATTCTGAGCACAAGTTCCTCGCAACTTGACCCAGGTTAACCAAAACATGCATCATGCAATACCTATACACTGAAACCCATGACTTTGTCTAATTCGACAAAGTTCACCGCCTTCCAGGTGCAAGAACCCCCTCTAGTCGATCTGACTGCCGCCCACAGCCGGTCTGGCCTCCAGCAGGCCGATCTGACCGCCCCAGACCAGTCTAACCACCAGCAAATGGCCGTCAGAATGCTCCGAAATTCTTCCCAAGGACTGGAAAATGCCCTCTCTAGACATTTTGGAAAAACTTTATCTAGTTCTGCCTCAAAACTCTATTTTTCATGAAACCTAGTGCAAACACACCTCCTAACACTCCCACATAAGAGTTTGATCACATTCCTCGAAATTCTAGCTTTTCAAATCCGAATGGTCTAACCGCCATTTTTGGCCGATCTAACCTCTGGGCCTTAGCCGGTCTAACTGCCACCCTAGGGCTGGTCAGACTGTCCAAGGACTGGAAATGCCCTCTCTGGACCGCATCCTACCTGACAATAACGAAACTCCGCTAAACTAAGGGTTTTTCGCAAACTCCTCGACACCATTCCTAATTGTTCAACACACTAAGATTAAGTTCATACACATGATCTCCACACGTGCTTTTCACTCTAAGCAGTACTTCCCGAAGCACATTTTCCTATGGTATCCCCTCAATACTCACCCTTCAATCAGGGACGAAGCCAATTTTTTTTATATCCAGGGGGCATACAATGATAACAAAATATCAAGAGGTATCAAGTATAAATATTTTGGTATTCTACATGAGAAAATTAAGAGTTGGAAAGAGGACTTCATCAACCATGGGGTGGGGGGGGGGCAGTGCTCCCACCAAGGTGTAAGATCGAGGTGGCCGACTAGAGGGGGTGAATAGGCGGTTTTAAAATCTCTATCGGGCTAAACCAATATATAAATACGGAAGCTAAAAGCGAATTGGTTTTGCACAATTAAAACCTAAATCAACTAGGCTCAACTAAGTGCACCAACAATACAAGAGAGCAATCATACAATGATATATAAGCAATTAAAACATGAATGTAAATAGCTCAAAGTAAAGCACAAGTAAAAACAAGATGACACGATTATGTTTTACAGTGGTGTTCGGAGACTTGCCGGTCTCCCCTAATCCACGTTGAGGTTAGCCCAAACAAATTGGACCAGCTCCACTAATTAAGCCAATACCTCCGAGGTAAGTCCAAACACTTGGACCGGCTCCTCAAATGAGCACACACCTCGCTCCACTATGGTTGCTCTTCCTCCGCTCCGGAGATGGCGAGCACCGAACCACTCACAACCGTCGGGCCTTCTCACAAGCTTCTTGAGAAGGTCACCGAGCACGACGCCTCCACGCCGTCTAGGTGTCGGCAAACACCAAGAGTAACAAATCCAAACTTTCACTTGAACTAATCAAGTGTCAACGCTCACGTGGATACACAATCCACTACCTAAGGCCACACATGCACTTAGGGTTTACTCTCCAAGCTCACCAAGTGCAACACATGCACATAAGAGAGGAGAGGCTTGCTCTTAGCTCAAGAGGCTCAAAGGATGTTCACAATATCACCAGCAACCTCTCCCAACCGGCCAAGGTGGCTATATATAGCCCACACACAAAAACTAGCCGTTGGGAGACAAACCCCAAAAATGGAAATTGGAAGTTCGCTGCTCAAAGTCCGAACTTCCGCACCTCAAATGACGAGCACAATAACGACTATATCGAGACGAAACTAGCCGTTGGAAATTGAGATCGGAACTTCCGCCAACCAAAATGCGGAAGTTCCTATTATCGGAAGTTCCTCACATATCATTGCGGAACTTCCGCACCTCCAAAATTTGGCTAAGTCCCAAAAGGGTGCTTCTCTGGAAAAAACGTTCCGCCAAATTTTCGGAACTACCGATAATAGGAAGTTCCGTCCATAACACTGCGGAACTTCCGATAATAGGAAGTTCCTCCCACAACACTGAGGAACTTCCGATAATAGGAAGTTCCGCCCATAACACTGCGGAACTTCCGATTATCCTGACAAACACAGCAATGGTTTTTTCAACAACTTCAATTGCAAAACACATTTACCAATTGATAAGTCATGCCAACAAGGATCAATAGCAAGATTCCTAGCAAATTGCAAAACACATTTGCCAACTTTTAGAATCATACCACAAGGAAAAAGGTACATGGACTTACACCATTTGCAAAACACATTTGCAAACTTAAGTCACATGCTACAAGAAATCAAACATGAGCATCAACTATTTGCAAAACACATTCGCAAATAACATCATCATGCCACAAGGCTAAGGCGCATGGACTTCAACCATTTGCAAAACACATTTACAAAGTATAGTCCCATGCTACAAAGATTAAATGCATGAGCCTCGGCTATTTGCAAAACACATTCGCAAATAATAGCTCCATGCATAGATGAGCTAGAGCAAACACAATGAGCTATCAACACATGACTAACTCATGCTACTAGTTAAGACCCCTCTTAATAGTACGGCAATCCTATACTAGCAATCCAGTCTATCAACCAAACACCGAGACCGGTAAAAGACTAGGAACACATCCTTAGCCCTAGCTAGTCGTACCTTTGCCTTGCATCTTCTTGAAACTTGATGACGCACATCAACACTTCAAGTTCGGGTCCTTGACTTTGACAATCATCAACACATGATGATTTCTTTACTTCGGGATCTTATCTTGAACATCATCAACACATGATGATTTCTTCATCCCGAGTCTTCACATGCATCAACGCATGATACATTCCTTCACTTGACCTCTATCAACACATGATGGGTCTTCTCTTGACTTGACGATCAACTCATGATCATCCTTTCTTGATAAGCATCAACTCATGATGCATCCTTTACACCAAGCTCTTGACTTGATGATCAACTCATGATCATCCCAAAGTCTCCACCATCCTGGAACATAACCTATTCATCCAACTCATGGAAAATGTTAGTTCCACAATATAATTATCATTAATTACCACACCATACCATTAACTCATAATGGTGGGACAAGATACCTCAATCTTTCCCTCTTTGGTAATTGATGATAACCACTTAAATACTCATAAATTGAATGTAGATAATTGAAGTAACAAATGAGTATATATAAACTACACAAGTTATATATACTCTAACATGAGTATACAAGAACTACACAAGTTCTATATACTCATAACATGAGTATATACGAACTACACAAGTTTTGTATACTCAAATGGATTTATTTCAAAGTAAAGATCCCAAATGTATGTGGAGAATGGAATATGGATCAATACTAATGAAACCACAAAATATAGAATAAAACTCCCCCTAGATGTGTGCATACACAAATGTGTAATAAGATCATATTCACATATTCGAGTTTGACTTATGGTTGAGTTCAATCCTATATTTTGGATCCGAGGAATGAAACAATATATAAGATTAAGATGTCGATTGCATACCTCGTTGTATTTCACCTTTATATCCAAATGAGACTACACAAAGATAATACTTGACAAGAGAGTTAGTCTCATATTTGGATTTGTCATTAATCACCAAAACAATCCATTAACTCATAATGGCGGGTCTAGATCTTTCACAAGGTAGTTAAAATCGTGATCCTACTCACAGAGTCTTACGATTCTACGAACCCATGACAGCCTGTCGATCTAAATTGCACCGTGAATCGGAATCAGGTAGAATCGTGGTAGAGTCGCGATCCAAAGAGTAGAGTCACGTATAATCATGTAGAATCATAGAGTAGAATCGTGGTAGAGTCATTTGGGCAAAAAAAGTAATTTTTTGCAATTTTTTTAAGAGACCAGGGTTTGTTGGTATTTTGTTTTAGGGCAAAAAAAATTTATATTATTTTCTGAGAATGAAACTATAAATAAACAAGAAGCATGCAAAATATTATATCAGTGTGGTAATGCTAGTACAAATATCTATATTATGACATGAGCAATCTTGAGCTTGATAATGATAAGCTATTTTTATTCCTGGAGTATGTCTAGCTGCTTTTAAGGAATATGCAAGTGTTGCAATTAGATATTGATTTACCAAGAACATTTCTTATGTAATTGTAGTAAACTAGTCTTGGTCATTGGCTGTTCTCCTGTAGTTCAGAACTATATCACCCTCATGTTAGTACCATTACGCTTTTCTGTTGTGCGATAAAATGTACTTTGTCCCTTTTTCGGTTATAAGTAAATGTAAACCATATAAGAATCATCAAACTTATAGTATAGATGTTAAATATGTGTATTTTTTACAATTCTGTAGAATCGTCAATTCTACGATTCAATACTACTAGAGGCAAATCGATCCAACTTAGGATCTCGACTCTTACTACCTTGGCTCCCACAAGTCTCCCCTATCTCCATCCCTGCCTTCAATGTGGAGTTGTGCACCTTAGGGCATGTAGAGTAGTTGATACTACTCCTGTCTATATACCCTTCCATGTCATCTAGAGATGAGAGTAAAGACAACTTTTACAATGAGTTGTCTCTTAAGTTTGTTTCCATGAGACCCCCACAATCTGTTAATTCTTGTATAAAAAATAGATAATAACTCATACAACAGTGTTTTGTCTTGTCTACACTCTCTCGTCCTTTTCTCTCTTTCATGCCAACAACATTCTACATTGCAAAGCTTATAGACGATAGATATCACACTAGTGTACACGTCCTTATCCGAGAGGAAGCATGTCATACATAGATACCTCCGAGATACCAACCATATTGTATGAAGTTGTTAGAAATATACCATCTTCCTCCTGCTACCGTGTGACCCACTCATGAGTAGGGGTGAAAACAGGGTGGATAATCCCCCATCTAATCTAATGTTGTATCCGAAAAAAATCCGCCCAGTGTAACATTTTTAGTCCCGATCAGCATCCGATACTATCCGTATCTGGATCCGGAAAATATGTGTTAGGATATGTGAAGAGCGATATCCGATCCGTATTCATGTTTTATAGGATATCCGATAAATCAACAAAATGGATATCCGATAAACATCAATATCCTTTAACATACTCTATGGTGTTTCTAGTCATTGACTAATATATAATATGAATTTATATTTGATTATGTTTATATTGTTAAGAAGGATAAATAATTCTCTAATAGACAATATAATTTGACACTTTCATTGTTGAAGTAATATCTTTTCTTTATGTGTACACAATCCGTCAAATTATCCGCGATCGATTTGAATCCGATCCGCACCCATCCGTAACCGTATCTTGAAAAATCCTTATCCGACTCCGAATCAGGGGGTAAAAATATGAGTTAGAATACGGAAAGAGCAATATCCAACCGTATCCGACCCGTTTCACCCCTACTCATGAGGATGTTTCAAGATATCTGTGTAATGCTAATGTTTCATGCTAAAGTGAACACAAGGATTTTACCATAAACAATGTAATTCCTGCTAGAGCCCTACGAAATTCTAGTATTCTAAAAGGAGCTAAAAAAGGACGATCCATTATTTGACACTGCAAAATTTTACGGTCCTCCTACATGTGACATGATACGAGAGATGACGTACAATGGATTTAAGAATATTGAAGTGACATATAAGAATTCATAAAAAAAGTTTTTTTTTAAATTTTTTTTTGAAAATACGAGGAGCACGAAGCGTCACGCTACAGGTCATTGCTCGCAGGGCGGGCCCACACGCAGATAGGGAATTAGCTGGAGTGGGTGGACAGAGTTGTGCCACTTCAGACTCCGGCTTTCTAATCTAATCCACAAAGCCACTCCTATTCCTATACCATTTTCGGTCCAATTCGGTTGAGCTACGTGCAGCGTCCCCCATGGCGACTCTGTCTGCCATCTCCGCCAAGTTTGGGTGCACGGCACCTACCCTGAGTTGGAAGGTAAAGGCTTTTTAGCTATGGTTTTGTGCTTACATCTTACTGTTCTTTTTTTTTCTTGGTATAATTTTATACTTGTTTATATTATGGTTAATACTGGTAAATTTGTCTTCCTGTTTTGATGTTGGTGATGCTCATTCCTGCAAGTTTTGTACCTGTAACTTAATTATTCAGATGACATGACACAAATACGTGGGGTGTTGTCATTAAGGTTTAAGTGGTCAGCTTTTGTTACTCATTGCTTTACTCTAATTAATGAGAGAATATTGGCGACTACTACACCTAGGCATACTTAAAGCATTGTTAGGAAAGCAAAAGGAGTCCCAATAAACCTAATCCATATGGAGCTAGGACCCACCGTATGTGCCAGCGTAGCACAATCTGAAATTTGGTGTCAGTGTCCCCTCGAAATCATTGCAATAGTCTTTGAAGTTAGCCTTATTCTTCATTCTGGGTGTAGGGCCAAAACTGGATATTTCAGTTCATTTTCTAAGAGTTGAGACCGATAAATGGCATGGCCTCTTCATCTTCTCGTTTTTTTTTAAGAACAATGGCCTCCTTTTTTTTCATGTGATGAACACAATCAAACATTTTTTTGCATCTACATTGGGTTCAACCGAGTACCTGTTCCAAAAGTTGAGTCATATATTAAGTCAACCATTTACCCAAAAGCTTTAAATGATAAGGAAAGATGGATAATATACTTCAACACCCCTCTTACGTCTAGGATCTACCAAGTCTAAGACGTGGACTCGAAGTGGATTACAATCATTTAAAAAAAACGTACATAAGTAGGGTCTTGAGTTCAAAACTTTTTAGCTCTGGTACCATATTGAGTTGTATGTACCACACAATTTACCCTCAAAAGTTTAAACTGATGAGGAATTGTGGACAATATATTTCAACACCACATACTCTTGTACTCATGTCTAGTTATCTACGCTGAGAGGACTAAATCAGATTCCCTGGACTGCCAACATGTGCATGCCTCACTCGATTAATTGTGGTCCATTGATCGAATAGCATTGTTTGATATGAAGCATGAGAGTATTTCATTTCTGGTTTGTCAATGCAACTCTTTTGTGACAGTGCACCTGTAATGTGTTCTGCCTTTCGACTGGAACTTGCAGGGGAGCAGAATTTCAGGCAGGAATCTGATCTCCATGGGGACGACGACGAGAAGAGGCCTGATCTCCCCCCGCTTTCGCGTCTTCTGCGCGGTACATATCATGAAGTTCAGTACTTGAGTTCATCCTTGTGCCTATGCTAATTACAGCAAACCCTAACTGTTTTTTCCGTTTCTCTGAACTTAACAGGCCAAGCCGGAGACGGTGAGCAAGGTGATGCAGATCGTGAAGCAGCAGCTGGCCCTGTCGGACGACACCACCCTCACGCCGGAGTCCAAGTTCACCGAGTTCGGCGCCGACTCCCTCGACACGGCGCGTCCCGACCTGTCATCCATCATCGCCGCGACATGATTGAGGATCGGCCATGTTTTCTGAACATTCTTGTGCTTAATTGGTTCTGCAGGTGGAGATCGTGATGGCGCTGGAGGAGGAGTTCAAGATCACGGTGGAGGAGGACAACTCGCAGAACATCACCACCATCCAGGAGGCGGCTGACCTTATCGATAAGCTCGTCGACGAGAAGGCCACCTGATATTGTTCTTATTATTACCTCTTAGATGGAATTTTGCCAAGCGTTTTTCCAGCCTAGCGAGCGTATCGTTGTTCATGGGACATTCTTTGCTGTTTTTAGCTGCCTCAGTGTGTACGTGTGTAATTTGAACAGTTTTGTTAGGTTTGAAACATGGTTGGGAACCTGATTGATTTTACTCCATTGTTAGCTGTTCTGCTGCATCATGTGACCAAACAATTTTTCTGATTTGTTCAGTGGAGCTTTTGCAGGCACGATTTTCTAGACAGGATGAAGCAGCTGATTGGTTCTGTTCTTTTTTTTTTTTCCTTTTCTTTTCTTTTCTTTTTCTTTTTGAAGAAACGGAATGGGGAGAACCCCTACCAATATATTTCTCAGTTACTAAAAGGTAACCTGCCATCAGTTACCCACAGCAAGGGGGCAGGCAAACTCCTGTATGGAGAAGGAAGACATCCTAATTCCTAAGGATGCAGTTTCATTTCCTACCAGATATAAAAAATGCGCACTCACCCCACTGTTGAGTTACAAAAGAAGAGCAAATAAAACACAAAATCTCGAAGTGTGATCCTGTAGATCTACACTACTATAATATTAAGAAGAGATCTGCACCGTCCGATCGAAAATCAAAGAGTTAAACCAAAAGCACCCCTCTCATATCTCGATGACTAATTCCATTTTCTCTGTACACTTGGCCATCAATAGGGGCAACGGGACCACAACATTGTCAAACATCTTACGATTACAACTGGTCCACAAACCAAAGTCTCCCATGCAATTGAGCACGACTCGCCCACTCAAGAGCTACTTGGCTCGAGAAGCTTCAGTAGACCACCATATTCTCTTCCCTGGGGACCCCAAGTCGACTCCAAGTGTACTTGATGTGGACAACCAAAGAACAGATGGGCAATATCCTCCTTTCCATCTTACCATGCCACCAAACACTTCCGTCCATGAGCCTCCTCAGAGCCACACCACAGGTACGCCCGGTGAAGCTTGTCTATAGCTTTAATCACCCTCTTGGGAAGCTTAATACATGCCATCACATAAGTTGGTGTTGAATATATGAGTATTTTTTGAAATACTTTGATCCAGAAATATACTAGATGAATCATAGGTAATACTATAGCCTTTTTCATAAAGCAAGTAATCATAAACACCATAGTCATACAAATTTCTAGAAGAACTGAAACTAGCATTCCTATCTCAGTGTTCAAGACAACAATAGATAATAAAGCTAAAAAAACAAGTGTGAGATAGATATACCCAAAACCAAAGAACAGATGGGCAATATCCTCCTTTCCATCTTACCACGCCACCAAACACTTCCGTCCATGAGCCTCCTCAGAGCCACACCACAAGTACGTCCGGTGAAGCTTGTCTATAGCTTTAATCACCCTCTTGGGAAGCTTAATACATGCCATCACATAAGTTGGTGTTGAATATATGAGTATTTTTTGAATTACTTTAATCCAGAAATATACTAGATGAATCATGGACAATACTCTAGCCTTTTTCATAAAGCAAGTAATCATAAACACCATAGTCATATGAATTTCTATAAGAACAGAAACTAGCATTCATATCTCAGTGTTCAAGACAACAACAGATAATAAAGCTAAACAAACAACAAGTGTGAGATAGATATAACCAGAACCAGTAGACGGAACAACAGTAGAAGAAGTGTTGGTGAGGTCGTCGTTCGCCATGGCGTAGTGGACGTCGTGGTAGTAGTCGTGCAGTTGATGTAGACGTAGCAGATAATCGAAAGAAGAAGAAGCAGCGAGCAGTCGCGCGAACGCTTCCCAAAAACCTTATTCGTCAAGCCTTCAAGGACGAGGGTTCTGGAGGCCCGCTCTCCCAGTTCGATCGTACACGCGTCTCGCCGGGATGGAGATCGCCAGATCCAGTAAAAATAAACTCAATGATTCTTTCTTAGTCTCTTGTGGAGTGAATCAGAGAAGCAGCCATTCACAAACAGTTCACTGTTCTTTTAATAGTCAGAGGTCAGAGGAAACTGTCGCCATTGATTTGCCATCGATCAGTGCTAACCGCAGCCATTACTGACTAGTAACTGAACCGTTACTACTAGCCGCTCGTTAATGCCATTATTTCGAGTTGGTGCGTTTTAATTTTTAAATAGATAAAGAAAAACGAGCCCGCACCCGACATGCCTGTGCGCACACGCCCACGCCCACACCCACGCACACGCACACGACACATCACGACACGGCTCGGCTCGGCACGTCACGGCATGGCTCGGCGAGCGAGCGAGCGAGCGAGCCCGCGCGTGTTGGCTCTCTCCAATTCCACTAGGGGGCTACCACGTTCCACCTTATAAAATGGTGTAACTCCCCTTCAATTCTCCATGTGGAATTAAACAGTTTTAGCATGTGCACATGATCCTTTGAGGTTTTTAGGAATTAATTAGAATTAAAAATTGGCCCCACCCGTATTAATTCCAACAATCCCCACCAGATCCTAAAGGCACATGTCAAATGCCTCGATCCACAATATTGTTTTAATATATCAGTGTTTCGATGGAGACCTATTAAGGTTGAACATCCACCTAGAACAGAAGCTACACTTATCCACAACTGCACAATGGACTAAGCTTTGAATTGACAGTTTTATGTGAATAAGTTTCACTTAAGTCCTTAACTGATACTAGGCTGCCATGCATCCCCGTGGGTTGAAGCATATAAGTCATACTTCTAGCCTATTCATGAGCTTCCTAGAGATTACCCTATCTCATAGACTGTGACTAGCAGTCGAGCTCATATAGCTGTGTTCTTTCAAGACTGCTATGTAGGACAACATTTTTGCTTAAACAAGCCACATAACACATTAAGATAAAAATCAACCCACCATACAAATTTAGGAGAGAATTGAATCTCCAATGGAGTGGGCCAGTAAAAGTACTCTCCTCCCAGTTAACCAATAGCTTATTTTGCCAATCCTACTTCACGGGATCTCCGATCACATAGGATGGGTTAACACTATGGTATAACTCACATGGGTCTCAAACCCATCTCCCTTGATGCATTGTCTATCACATTTTATGATAAACCCTTTGTGAAGGGATCTAATAGATTCTTAGCTGTTTGGATATAATCCAAAGCTATTACTCCAGAGTTTCTCATTTTCCGACAGACTTAAGTCTTCTCTTCACATGTCTTGATGCCTTCATATTATGCTTAGAACTGTTCACCTTGACAATCACAGTCTGATTACCACAGTTCATCAGAATAGCAAGTACCAATTTTTCAACCACCGGCAAATCCATCAAGAGCTCACGAAGCCATTCTACTTCAACAATGGCAGTATTTAATATCGTGAGTTCTGCTTTCATTGTTGACTTCGTTAAGATGGTATGCTTGCAAGACTTCCATGAAACAGTGCCACCTCTAAGTATGAGGATATATCCACTTGTGGCCTTAATCTCATCAGCATCAGATATCCAGTTTGAATCACTATAACCCTCCACTACCCTGGGATAACCGGTATAGTGAATGCCATAACTCACAATATCCTTTAGATAGCGCATTACCCTCTCAAGAGCATGCCAATGATCATCTCCTCGGAATCGAAATAAAACAGCTTAGCTTGCTCACAGCAAACGAGATGTCAGGCCTGGTACAGCTAGCTAAATACATGAGTGAACCAATTATCTGAGAATATCTCAATTGGTCTCTGGCTATTCTCTGATTCTTCCTAAGCAATATGCTAGGATCATAAGGTGTTGGAGAGGATTTACAGTAGCTATAAACAAAACGACTCATAACCTTTTCCACATAATGGGTTTGCAACAATGTAATCCCACCATCATCACCTCTCAACAGCTTGATGTTCAAGATAACATCAGCTACTCCCAGATCTTTCATCTTAAAATTTTGAGACAACAAATCCTTGACCTCCTTAATCACATTAAGGTTGGTCCCAAAGATCACTATGTCATCAACAAAAGACATAGAATGACTCCCTCGCCTCCACCATGACGATAATACACACATCTGTCAGCTTCATTCACAATAAAGCCTGCAGATGTTAAAATTCTGTCGAACTTTTCATACCACTACTTAGGTGCTTGTTTAAGACCATACAAAGATTTCAATAACTTACACATCTTTCCTTCTTAACCATTTACTACAAATCCATCTGGCTGTTCCATGCAAATTTTATTGTCAAACTCTCCATTTAGGAAAGCCGTCTTAACGTCCATCTGATGAACGAGAAGACCATGTGAGGCATCCAGAGATAGGAGTACTCAAATAGTGGTCAATCTAGCTACAGGTGAATAAGTATCAAAGAAATCTTTGCCTTCCTTTTGGGTATAAATCTTGGCCACAAGCCGTGCCTTGTACTTCGCGATAGTACCATCAGGCCTAAACTTCTTTTTTAACACCCACTTACATCCTACAGGTTTACAACCATAATGACGCTCAGTGATCTCCCAAGTTCCATTAGAGATAATGGAATCCATTTCTGTGGATATCATGGGGATATGTTCCAGATCTTAGGATGATGTGACAATTGGCAATGACATTTACGGTTTGTCGTTTCATGTGTTTTCGATAAAGTTTCAGAACAGTCAGGCAGTAAACGGTTTGACCGGTCGTAGCATGGCGGACAGACCGGTCCCAAATCGGTCCGACCAGCCATAGGCGGCGGTCGGACCGGTGAACTTAAAATGTGTTATTTTGAGCTGGGCCAAAAATAGAGTGTGTAGGCAAGAGAGGCGATTCTATTGCACTTGGTCTCATAATTTCTAGAGTCTCCAGTCAAAAGTTCTATTGGTTTGAAATTTCCAGTAGGTTTTGGTTTTCAGAGGTTGAAAATCGGCTAAGTCATTACTGGCGGTCAGACCGGCCAGGGTGGGCGGTCAAACCGGCCCTAGGGCGGTCTGACCGGTTTTCACTTAGGTTCGTCGCCCGTCGTGGCGGCGATATTCGGTTGTTAGGTCAAAGTCATGAGTTTCAGGGCATATATGTTTGACTAATATGGGTCAAGTTGTGAAGAACTTGTTCCCAAATTCGGTTTGCTTGTCTATTGTTGTGTAGGTTGCTTGGTGGTCAACGACAGTCAACGGTGAGGATGATCGGGACTAGGCTTGGAGAGCTGAGGTCCAGAACAATTGACGATGCCGGGTGAGGTCAATATACTCAAGCGTGGCGCAAGATGGACAAGGGTGACCTATTAGCTAATCCGAGACGCAAGATGGCGCAAGGTGTAGCTAGTTAGGTCAGGAGGAGATAAAGACGTCGCTTTAAAATACGTGCATATGTGTCCCGTTTGTTTTGGGCCTTAACGGGAGCCCAATAGGATCAAACATCTAGAAGGTCTAAACCTCCACTATAAATAGGAGAGGGAGGCTGCTGCATCTCTTCTTCGTCTCTTTTGCAATTTTTGTAAACCCTAATTTTCTTAGGGAGAGCTTTTATGGAGGCTAGGGTTTAGAGGGTTTGATGTGATTTTCGTGCTCTTGGATTGAGCATTGTCCTCCTTTGATGGAGAGGCTGTAAGCCCTAATCATATCAAATCAATCTAGAGAAAGTTTAATCATGTTTTGCCTCTTTGTGTTCTTTCTCTCTATTTGATGATTGTGGGTCTTTCTTTGATCCGTGAGTTTTTGATTGAATTTTCCACGTGATTTAGCTTGCTGTGACGTGTGGAAACATATCTAGGATCATCTTGATCAACAATCACCCACGAGCAAGATCTTGGATCAAGTTTTCCTTTTGACCCGGTTTTGAATCCTTCTTCGATCAAACGCAAAAGGATCGCTGTTCTTCCAAGAATTATCACAATCGCCGATTGGAATAGGTCCCTGATATCATAGAGAAGGTATGCTTCAAGTTTCATCAAGTTTGGATTAGTAGATCAAAAGTTTCATCTATTTTCATCTTCGTCATCGGGGCTGTTCTTCTGTTCTGGAGGCTGGTGGTCAGACCGCCCGTAGCCACCGGTCAAACCGGCCGGAAATCGGTCCAACCGCCAGCTAGGTAGCAGTCCGACCGGCCAGTAGGTGTTGTAGTTCAATCTTTGTTGATTTTGTCCCATTGCTTTGGGGTTTTTATTGGATTCAATATTAGTCTTCCGCTGTATTGATATACTGATCTTCATAGCTTCCATAGCTACTGGAGTAAAGTTTTGTTCAATCAATATTTGTGAAAAATTGAGCGTGCTTCTATTCACCCTCTCTAGTCGCCTTTTCGGTCCAACAAGTGGTATCAGAGCTCTGTTAGTTCAATCTTGATCTTAACCGGCCACTGAACTTGGCGATGGATAGATACACCACAAAGCCACATATCTTTGATGGGCACGACTATGCCTATCGGAAGAATCGCATGCGAGTCTTCCTTGAGAGCGAAGGACATGCTATATGGGAGGTTGTTCGAGTCCCTCTCGTTTTGCCTGAAGTTGCAACGCCGGCTTCAGAAGCCCTTTTGGCTAACAACAATAAGGCTAAAAATCTCCTGTATGGTGGGTTTTGGAGACAGGAGTATGATCGAATTTGCAATCTTGAGACTGCACATGAGATTTGGAACACTCTCGAAACATACCATGAGGGTTCGTCCCAAGTCAAGAAAGTACGCGAAACAGTCTATAAGCATGAATACAATAAATTCGAGATACGTCCTGGAGAGAGCATCGATGATATTTTCAGTCGCTTTAATAAAGTGATTAATCAGATGAAAGCTATTGGTATTGAATATTCTAAGTCTGAAAATGCCACCCACCTCTTGGCTGCAATCAACACCAAGGAGTGGGAGATAAAGGCTACTGCCATTGAGGAGAATGTCAATCTTTCTGATCTAACTTTGGAGCTGCTCTATAGTAAGCTTAAGACTCCTGAGATCAAGAGGATTGATCCTCCCAAGAAGGAAAATATGACTTTGGTAGCAGACCCGCTCAAGAGAGCTTCTGATGGGTCTTTTGAGTCTTCTTCTGGATTTTTCATTGCAGGTTTATCTACAATCAATGAAGAGGAGTTCGAGAATCTCCCTGAGGCTGAGTTGGCCCTCATAGTCAAAAAGGTCACACGGGCCTACAACAATATGAGAAACAAAAAGAGAGGAGGTCCCGTGACTTGCTATGAGTGTGGTGAGCTTAATCATATCCGCGCAAATTACCCCAAGCTGAAAGGTAAGAGAAATCACAAGGAGGGAAAGCCAGCTTAGAAGAAGTCTCAATGGAACAAACCAATGTTTGATGTTGCCAAGCAAACGAAGGCCGCTCACTGGGTGCTTGCCGCTTTTGAGGATCAATCCTTAAGCGATGTGGACTCCGGGAGCGAGTAGGATAAGGAGGAGGAGATCCCTCAAGACAAAAAGAAAGGGAAGGCCAAGGACTTCACCGGCTTGTGCTTCATGCCAGACTTCGTTGATGACGACAACAATGAGGTACCTCCTTCCTATGACGTCCTTTCTGATAGATGTGAATCTATGTTTGAACAACTTATGAGTCAGGATAAGGCTTTATGATATGTTATGGCTAGGAATAAGGATTTAGAGTCTCAAATAGGTAACTCGACTTTAGAACTTGAGAATGCTAAGAGTCTTGAATTTGATGAATGTTCATCTTGCCATGCTTTGCATTCAGAATTTGCTAAACTGCAATCTGCTCATAATATTGCCTTGCAACAACTTGAAAATGATAGGACTGAGCTAGTTGAGGTTAAATATACTCCATGTGAAAAATGCTTAGAGTCTAGCAAGTTAGTTATTTCTGGAGCTGTTGATTCTAGCCTTTGCACTTTTTGTTTAGAACGTGAACATGAAGTTAAAGATATCTTAGAAGCAGCTAGAGCTAAATATGCCAAACTTAAGGACAATATTGAGTCTTCTACATGTGCTTAATGTCTAGCTCTTAAACTTGAATCTGCTTTATATAAGGACAAATATGCTAGAGCCATTAAAGGTAAAACCCGTGAATCATGTGTTAATTTTGAAAAATAAAATGCTTATCTTAAGGATACATTAGAAATTTTTTCTAAAGGTAAGAAATAATTAAACATGATTCTGGATAATTCTAAGACTCCTTATAAGAAGCAAGGACTAGTATACAATTATGTTCAAGATAAGTATAAGCTAAAAGTTGTTCAAGTCTTGGAAAAAGGGTTAGTTGAATTTAAAACCCAACCTGCAAAAACTATTTTTAAATCTACAGGATTTGCCCAATCATCTGTTAAGTCTAAGGGTGCTTCTTCTAGTAGTATAAAGTATCATTGCACCTATTGTAAAAAGGATGAGCATTTGATTGAGTTTTGTTGGCGTAGGTTGAAAAATGGTAAGAAGAATTTTCCTAGAACCTCATCAAATCAACCTAGAGCTTCTATGAGTCATGGTAACATAGAAAAGAAGAAATCTGATTTAGGATTTGTATCACATGCTCATCATCATGTTCCTAGACATGATAACTATCATGTTACTTTAACCATTGCTCATAACAGAACCTTAAATAAAATCAAGGATAGCACTTCTGCTTTGCATACTACTCGTAGACGTGTGTCTCAGTACTGGGTTCCTAAGTCTTGTTTAACTAACCCCAGTATTGAGACATATCGTTCTTCTGTTCCTTGATTTTCAGGATTACCGCGGAAAGAGGAAGGACACGTGGTTCGTCGACTCCGGATGTTCACGCCATATGACCGGAGACTCAAGATGGTTCACCTCTTTCATGCGGTCAAGAGGTGATGATTTCATCACCTTTGGAGATGATAAATAAGGGCAAATTGAAGGAACGGGATCGATCAGGGTGAACGATAGTTTCATTCTTAAGGATGTCGCTCTTGTGGACAAGCTAAGGTTTAATTTGCTTTATGTGTCTCCACTTCTTGATGATGGCTATGAGACTATATTTAAGAAAAATGCTTATCGGGTGCTTGATTCAACTAGTGAGCTTGTTTTTGGAATTACTAGAGTTGCTAGGATTTTTGAAGCTGACTTTTCTGAATCTCTTGCTGGTTCTCTCAAATGCTGGATTTCATCTTCTTCTTCTGAGGTCTGGCTTTGGCATTGTCGTTTATGGCACATTGGTTTTGATCATCTGACGCGAGTTAGAAACCTTGAGCTTATGAGAGGTTTGCCCAAACTCAAAGCCGTCAAAGATGTTGTATGTGCGCCATGTAGCCATGGTAAACAAGTTGCCGCCTTACACCCTTCAGTGACTATGGTCATGACTGACGGATCGGGACAGTTGCTTCATATGAATACTGTTGGTCCTGCTAGAGTTCGGTCAGTTGGTGGAAAATGGTACATTCTTGTCATAGTCGATGATTTTTCTAGATATACTTGGGTGTTCTTTCTTGCTTCGAAGGATGAAGCTTTTGAGTTTTATCATGATCTGGTTCTTCGTTTGGCTTCTGAACTTCCGGGTGCCTTGAGAGCGATCCGCAGTGACAATGGCACGGAGTTCAAGAATGCCTCATTTGCTTCTTTTTGTGCTGAACGTGGTATTGAGTATCAGTTCTCTTCTCCATACGTTACTCAACAAAATAGCGTTGTGGAAAGGAAGAATAGGACCCTGGTCGAGATGGCTAGGACGATGCTAGATGAGTATAGCACACCGAGGAGATTTTGGGCCGAAACTGTTGCTACTGCTTGCCATATTGCTAATCGTGTCTTTGTGAGACATTCCTTGGGCAAGACTGCTTATGAGCTTCGATTTGGTAGAAAACCCTCTGTTTCGCACTTTCGAGTCTTTGGATCCAAGTGTTTTATTCTCAAGACAGGTAACCTAGATAAATTTGAGTCTAGAACTTTTGATGGTTTATTTCTGGGTTATCCTGCACATTCGAGGTGTTTTCGTGTTTTTAATGCTGAAACTAACCTTGTTCAGGAGACATGCAATGTCCCTTTTGATGAGACTAGCCCTGGAGCTAGATCAGATATTTCAGGTGATACACAGGTGACAGAGAGCATATTCATAGAGGAAGATGATGAAGTATTTGATGTTCTTCCACCTGCTACTGCTGACTCTCCTATTCCAGCACAAGAACCTGCTATAACTACTTCGCCTTCAGATGAGGCTCCTGCTGCATCTTCATCATCAGCAGTACCTGCGGAGGTTGAAGAGATGCTTTCCTCTCTGGGTGCACCACTTCACATTCAAAGGCAACACCCTCCGGATCAGATAATTAGTAATCTCCATGAGCGAGTCACTCGCTCCAGGTATCATGATCCAAATCTCTATTCTCACTCTGCATTTGTTGCTTGTTTTGAACCCCGCGATATATCACATGCTTTATCAGATTCTAGCTGGGTTAATGCTATGCATGAGGAGTTAGAGAATTTTGAGAGAAATAAAGTTTGGAACCTAATAGAACCTCCTAGTGGCCATAATGTTATAGGAACCCGCTGGGTTTTCAAAAACAAACAAAAGGAGGATGGTTCTATAATTAGAAACAAGGCTAGGTTGGTAGCTCAGGGCTTTAGCCAAGTTGAGGGGTTGGATTTTGATGAGACTTTTGCTCCTGTTGCTAGACTAGAAGTCATTCGCATTCTGCTTGCATTTGCTGCATCTAAGGGTTTTAGATTATATCTGATGGATGTCTTATGCTTAAATTGTGCCAAACTACTCTTACGAGACTGCTTGTCAAATGACATAAACTTGGAGATAGTTTGATGATCCAGACGATCTCATGGGGACTGCTTGTCAGAAATGACATGAACCTCGAGATTTGTCGCCCTGGTGGAAGCTTAGGAAGAGTTTGTGGATGGCTCATAGTCCAGGATCTTCTTCACTAAGATATGCCTTTAATCAACTTCTGGTCGAAGCTTAGGATGAGTTTGTGGATGGCTCCTAGTTCAGGATCTTCTCACTAAGTTAGATCATTAGTCAACTTCAATATTCAGTGCAAATGAGAAAAATGTTGAAAAATGGGCATTTGAGAAATTTGAGAAAAATGATTCAATACAGGACCTGATTGACTATTAATGTGGTATTTGTTAGATTTTTTTATCTCACTTTGATATTTTGACATGGCCAGTTTCACTTTAGCATCCCTGTTGATGAACTGGATGAATTTGAAGCTTTGCTTAAATTGATCAAATCTACTGCTTTACTTTTGAGCCTTCGAGCTTAACTTTGATATATATGTCTTATCATGATCTTGCTAGCGCTGTCAGGATTGATATGTTGTTTGTGCAATATTAGAAATGCTGGCTTGCTCTTTTGGGTAATCTCCAAAGCTTCTTGAAATCAAAAATTGAAAAATACAAAAATGAAGCCACTCCATTTCACTTCATGCATACTCCTTATGCTTCTTTCTTCATTCTGCATTTGTTATCTCTGGATGAGAGGAAGGTATGATTCCTTGATGACTCCATTGTCAAAGGGGAGAAGATGTGTTAAAATGTGTTAATGCTGTACATATGGGGAGAGAAGATTTTTGGAGAAGATGGATATTTCAATGTTGGGAGAAGATATATAAAAATGATAATAGGGGGAGAAATTGAAAATTTGAAAGTTTATGAAATTTGAGGATCATAGTGAGGGGGAGTTTTTGAATTGCATTCTTATTGTCTTATTGATTCTTCTGAACTTGAATTGCATTTTTTAATCCTCACAATGATCATAGGTCAATTGAACAATTGTTCTTTTATATGGACCTTAAGTGAGATTTTTGACTATTTTATGGAAATCAAAGTTTTTATGCTTTCTTTTGCCTTATCTCACTTGCCTATGCTATTCTGATGCCAGTTTGGTCATCTCCAATGCTTTCTCTTGCTTATGAACCAAGCTGTGCCTTTGTGCGAAAACGAAAGTATTTTACTTTTCAAACCTCCAAATTATATTTTATGGATTATTGCCAATGTGTTCATCAAGGGGTAGATTGTGGATATCATGGGGATATATTCCAGATCTTAGGATGATGTGACAATTGACAATGGCATTTACGGTTTGTCGTTTCATATGTTTTCGACAAAGTTTTAGAACTGTCAGGCAGTAACCGGTCTGACCGGTCATAGCATGGTAGTCAGACCGGTCCCAAATCGGTCCTGATGAGTCACGGCGGCCCGATCTTCCGATAGGTTCGATTTGGTTCGTCGTGAGGACGTTGACGCTTTGAGGCTTCCGACCAACAGATCTTCACCTCGCAATTCGCTACACCGCGACGCTGTCGTTATCGACCACGCTTGCACGCGATCGACCTTACCACGAAGGTTATTGTTCCTGCAAGCAATCGAAGCAACTCACAAGAACAAGGTAGATGCAATCTGAATTGTATTGCGGATATGGATGAAGTTTACAAGTGGGGTTCCTCAAACCGATAATCGCGAACCGCAATTGGCGTAAATAATCTAAGAAAACCCGCCTAAACTATGGCGACATCGTATATATATAGGGGGACGTGAGGAGATCGACCTAGGGTTGTGCGGTAGGGGATGAGGCGACACAACACGGACTCCGATCTCGCCACGCTTACAAAGTCTTATTAGTTTCCAAAGCGGTGACGCACACCTTGTGTCGCGTATTTCTGGTCGAAGATCTAGTCGAGGAACTGGTCCTGATGAGTCACGGGCCGTGTCCAACGAGTACCGTGCTCGCCTCTCTTGGTCGTAGAGTGCTCCCAACGAGTCATCTGGTCGTAGGTCTTCTAGAAGTGGTCGTAGGCCTTCTTGAAGTGGTCGTAGACCTTCTTGAACTGGTCGTAGGCCTTCTTGAAGTGGTCGTAAACCTAGATTTCTGAGTACAAGTAAATCATCTCCATTAGGCAGCATCATAGAGTTCTCAAATAATACACTCAGCCCTAGAAACGATTTTACCTGATAGATTAAGTCACGTGCTCTAGCTCTTGTCATAGGACCTTGTAGTTCAACACCCAAATCTGGAGGGTCTTGTGTAGTACGTGTATCCGAAGGAGGGATGTCCTCATCAGGTCCGACCGGCCATAGGCCGCGGTCGGATCGGTGAACTTAAAATGTGTTATTTTGAGCTGGAACAAAAATAGAGTGTGTAGGCAAAAGAGGGATTTTATTGCACTTGGTCAAAAGTTCTATTGGTTTGAAATTTCCAGTAGGTTTCGATTTTCAGAGGTTGAAAATCGGCTAAGTCATTATTGATCGGCCGCCGCCGATGGTAGCGGTCGACCGGTCAGTGGTGATCGACCGCCCGGGGCGGTCCGACCGGTTTTCACTTAGGTTCGTCGCCCGTCGTGGCGGCGATATTCGGTTGTCAGGTCAAAGTCATGAGTTTCAGGGCATATATGTTGCATGATGCATGTTTTGACTAACATGGGTCAAGTTGTGAAGAACTTGTTCCCAAATTCGGTTTGGTTGTCTATTGTTGTGCAGGATGCTTGGTGGTCAACGACGGTCAACGGCGAGGATGATCGGGATTAGGCTTGGAGAGCTGAGGTCCAGAACGATCGACGATGTCGGGTGAGGTCAATGTACTCAAGCGTGGTGCAAGATGGACAAGGGTGACCTATTAGCTAATCCGAGGCGCAAGATGGCGCAAGGTGTAGTTAGTTAGGTCAAGAGGAGATAAAGACGACGCTTTAAAATGCATGCGTATGTGTCCCGTTTGTTTTGGGCTTTAACGGGAGCCCAATAGGATCAAACATCCAGAAGGTCTAAGCCTCCACTATAAATAGGAGAGGGGGTGGCTGCACCTCTTCTTCGTCTCTTTTGTAATTTTTGTAAGCCCTAATTTTCTTAGGGAGAGCTTTTGTGGAGGCTAGGGTTTAGAGAGTTTGATGTGATTTTCGTGCTCTTGGATTGAGCATTGTCCTCCTTTGATGGAGAGGCTGTAAGCCCTAATCATATCAAATCAATCTAGACAAAGTTTGATCATGTTTTGCCTCTTTGTGTTCTTTCTCTCTATTTGATGATTGTGGGTCTTTTTTTGATCTGTGAGTTTTTTATTGAATTCTCCACGTGATTTAGATTGCTGTGACTTGTGGGAACATATCTAGGATCGTCTTGATCAACAATCACCCACGAGCAAGATCTTGGATCAAGTTTTTGTTTTGACCCGGTTTTGAACCCTTCTTCGATCAAACGCAAAATGATCGCTATTCTTCCAAGAATTATCGCAATCGTCGATTGGAATAGGTCCCTGCTATCATAGAGAAGGTATGCTCCAAGTTTCATCAAGTTTGGATTAGTAGATGAAAAGTTTCATATATTTTCATCTTCGCCATCGGTCGTTTCTTACGCTCGAGGTCGGCGGTCGATCGCCCGTAGCCACCGGCCGATGGCCGAATTGGTCCGACCGCCACTAAGCGTGGTCCGACCGCCAAGAGGTGTTGCACTTCAATCTTTGTTGATTTTGTCCTATTGCTTTGGGGTTTTTATTGGATTCAATAATAGTCTTCCGCTGTACTGATATACTGATCTTCATAGCTTCCATAGCTATTGGAGTAAAGTTTTGTTGAATCAATATTTGTGAAAAAGTGAGCGTGCTCCTATTCACCCCCTCTAGTTGCCTTTTCGGTCCAACAAGTGGTATCAGAGCCCGGTTAGTTCAATCTTGATCTTAACCGGTCACTGAACTAGGAAGACGTAATCCACGATTTTTGGTCCAAGCTTACACTTTTTGAGAATTGGCATATTGACTTTCGTCAAACAACTCCAAGTGCGCTAGTATGAAAGTGATAGTCTTTTCTTCTCCCATTGTTCATATAGGGTTATCTCTTTATTCTTTGTGGGAATCCTGTTTAGGACATGACATGAAGTCAATATAGTCTCCCCCACCATGCTTTGAAAAGACCCGCTGTGTCTAACGTGGCGTTAACCAAATCAGTTAGAGTGCGGTTCTTTCTTTCAGCAACCCCGTTTGACTGGGGCGAATAGGGAGACGTCCTCTCATGGATTATACCATATTCCTCACAGAATAAATTGAACTGATTAGAAAAGTACTTGCCGCTACGATCAGACCTAACCATTTTGATTTTCCTTTCATGTTGGTTCTCAGCTTCTGCCTTATAGATTTTAAAGTAGTGAAGAGCTTCATCTTTAGTTTTCAAAAGATACACATAGCATAACCTAGTGGAGTTATCAATCAAAGTCATGAAATATCTCTTACCACCTTTTGTCAATACACCATTCATCTCACACAGATCTGAATGTATGAGTTCTAATGGTGCCAAGTTTCTTACCTCTGCAGCCTTATGAGGCTTATGAGGTTGCTTTGATTGGACACAAACTTGACATTACAACCTTTGGCAAGGGTGAATTTTGGGATTAACTCTAAACTGGCTAACCGCGTCATGCAACCAAAATTTATGTGATAAAGTCGTGAATGCCAGATAGTAGTCTTATTACCACTGCAAACATGGTTCACAACATTATTACATAAATCTGAAAGAGATAGACAGAACAAGCCTCCGCACACATAGCCTTTACCAACAAATTGTCCACACTTGGACACTACAAATTTATTGGACTCAAATACCAGTTTAAAGCCATCTCTACACAGAAGAGATACGCTGACGAGATTCTTATTGATAGACGACACATGATGCACTTTTTTCAATTGCACAATCTTCCCCGAAGTAAACTTCAGATCGACCGTGCCAACACCATGAACAGTGGCATGTGACCTGTTCCCCATTAGAACGGTTGAATCCCGAGTGAACTGGTAAGAATAAAACAATAAAATATCAGCACACACATGTATATTAGCACTAGTGTCTATCCACCAATCGGTAGATTGACATACAGAAAGAACAGTAGGAAAATTACCATACCCTGATGTTCCCGTCTCAGTGGTGCCAACAACAATATTAGCAGACTTGGAATTCTGCCCTTGCTGATTCTTTCCACCTTTGCGTTGGCTGCAATCCTTGGCCCAATGACCTGGTTCACCACACACAAAGCAAAGGCCATCCTTTGTGTTCTTCTTCTTCTTATTGAAGCTAGTTGTTTGTGTAGTCTTGTTCTTGCCTTTGAACTTTTGTGCTTGACCATTCTTCTTCTGCACCACATTGGCACTAGAATGTCCCTCATTACCTCTAGTGTGTGTATCTTTTGATCTCACATTCTCTTCAACATCAAGAGACCCAATGAGATTTTTAACAGAAAACTCTTGTCTCTTGTGTTTCAAAGAAGTAGCAAAATTCCTCCAAGAAGGAGGAAGCTTGGCAATAATGCCTCCCGCGACAAACTTGTCCGGTAACACACACTTGAAGTGCTCAAGTTCTGTGGACATGGATTGTATCTCATGAGCCTGTTCAACTACAGAACGACCATCAACCATTCTATAGTCATGGTATTGCTCCATGAGATACAATTCACTGCCTGCATCTGAAACCCCAAACTTGGCCTCGAGTGCATCCCACATCTCTTTCCCAGTTTTAATTACCATGTATGCATCGATTAACTTCTCACCAAGAACACTAACCACGACACCTTTAAAAAGGTTATCAACAGCCTCAAACGCTTGCTCCTGTTCAGGAGTAAGTGTTCATTCAGGTTTACAATTTGCCACATGGCAAATATTCATGGCAGTTAGCCAAAGCACAATCTTGGTGCGACACATCTTGTAATTCGCACCATCGAACTCAGAGGGTTTGAACGCAGCAGCAAATCCAGTTGATGAAAAATGCATAAAATAAAGTTTTTGGATTGTTGAATATATGGGCATTTTTTTGAATTACTTTAATCAAGAAATATATTAGATGAATCATGGACAATACTCTAGCCTTTTTCATAAAGCAAGTAGTCATGAACACCATAGTCATACGAATTTCTAGAAGAACAGAAACTAGCATTCCTATCTCAGTGTTCAAGACAAGAACAGATAATAAAACTAAACAAATCACAAGTGTGAGATAGATATACCCAGAACCAGTAGACGGAACAGCAGCAGCAGAAGTGCTGGTGAGGTCGTCGTTCGCCATGGCGTAGTGGATGTCGTGGTAGTAGTCGTGCAGTTGATGTAGACGTAGCAGATAATCGAAAGAAGAAGAAGCAGTGAGCAGTCGCGCGAACGCTTCCCAAAAATCTTATTCGTCAAGCCTTCAAGGACGAGGGTTCCGGAGGCTTGCTCTCCCGGTTCGACCATACACGCGCCTCGCTGGGATGGAGATCGCCAGATCTAACAGCAACAAACTCGAGGATTCTTTCTTAGTCTCTCGTGGAGTGAATCATAGAAGCAACCATTCACGAACAGTTCAATGTTCTTTTAATAGTTAGAGGCCAGAGGAAATGATCACCTTTGATTTGCCATTACTCACTAGTAACTGAACCGTTACTACCAACCGTTCGTTAATACCATTACTTCGAGTCGGTGCGTTTCAATTTTTGAATAGATAAAGAAAAATACGCCCGCACCTGACATGGCAGCGTATGCACGCACACGCACGACACGACACGGCTCGGCTCGACGAGTGAGCGAGCGAGCGCGCGCGCTTGTGTTGGCTCTCTCCAATTTCACAAGGGGGCTACCACGTTCTACCTTATAAATTGATGTAACTCTCCTTTAATGCTCCATGTAGGACTAAACAGTTTTAACACGTGCACATGAGCCTTTGAGATTTTTTAAAAGTTAATTAGAATAAAAAATTAGATATAATCCGTATTAATTCCAACAGTTGAGACAGGGACAAAGGTAGGGGACCAGTGGGAGCCATAATTCCCGTAATTGATGAAGTTTTCTTTAGAATTTTTAGTTTCCTAACGCAAGTAAGATATTTATATTTGATACCCTCGATGTTTAGTCCTCATCATACGACTCGTGCGTAAAAAAATTCTGATCCTATTCCTGGTTGCGAGCACTGTTAACACCAAGTATACCATTATCAGCCATCCAACCTCTTCTCAACCCTGCAACGGCATAAACGCTCATCTAGGCAGCTTTCTATCTGACAATGGCAACCCCAAGTGATTCTGGGAACTTGCCGACGTTGCACCCGCATCCTCCCACGCGGTTTCCCACGCCTCCGGCCACTAGAGCTGCGGAGGCGACTGCAGGAGGACTGATGCGTACACGCTAGGGGTGGCCCGATCTTCACGGCGTAGGTTGAAGAACAAAGCGAATCTTGCTGTGGACAGCGGGGATAACTAGTTGTGAGTAGCGGAAAAGGGTAACTAGCTTTAACTCGCCAAGGTTGGATGCGACCAAGCGCTGGGGAGAGACGATCCAAACCTTACGGATTCCGACCCGCTATCCGAACAATCGCAGTAACCACAATCCGAACTAACCCACACAAAACGCCCGAAGCGTAGAGCACGAATTAGGGATCCAGAGGAATCTTCTTGCAAATCCAAGAGAACTCACAAGAGCAAAAGGAGCAAGGAACTCGGCAGTCTTCTTTGCAATTTCATATATCGGTTTGTTGAAATATCAAAAGTACACGCATGGATGGGAGTAGGGGTATATATACTAGGAACAACCCTCCTAGCTGGGTATGAACATAAGTCACCACGTTTGGAAGGTGGAAGGCCAAGCTGGTTGAAGCATTCAAGGAGTCTTCTCGGTTTCTCATAGCGTCTGCTCAACTTCGCGCAGTCTTTAGTAAAATAGCAATAACTCTCTCCTCGAAGTCCAAATGACGAACCGTTTGTTGGAGGTGAAAATAGACTTGATTATCTTTCCATCCATATAGGATAGGCATAGTGAAACATTCCAGGTTGGTGTGCAAGCACTTAAGAAGACTTCAGTTTTCGCGCAGCATTTTTCAGCATGTGCAATTGTTACTAAAATGATCATAACTTTCATTACACAACTCCAAATAATGCACGGTTTGAAGCGAGGAAAATAGACTTGACAAACTATCCAATGCTCTGGTGTATGCTGGCTGGAAACATTATAATTCATGCAGATAATGATTGCAAAACTCATTAGTTTTCTGGACCTCATTGTTCCTCTCCAATGCACCGAGTTCAATCAAAGAAGAGGACATTGGAAGCACTACTAAGTTATTGAGATCTGGAATAAGTTCTAAGTTAGCGCTCACGATCAAGTATTTTTTAGCACGCCTTCTCGTGATTGGTTCTTGATATTGTTTGTCCTTGAGAATATCTTGGTCGCGGAGATGATCTTCTGTAGCATGGTCATTGAAGGTTGGGATGTCCTCATCATCCTCCCCTCCTTGAAAAGGAGTCGTCCTCGACTCGTTTGGTCCAAAGTATGGAGAGAGGTCGGATACATTGAAGGTCTCACTAACGCCATACTTCATCGGGAAGATCAATCTTGTAGGCATTGTCATTAATCTTTTGAACCACTTTGAAAGGACCATCCGCTCGTGGGTCGTAGCTTGCACTTATACGCCGGTCGTGAAACGATCTTTTCTAAGATGTACCCATACCAAGTCACCGGTTCAAACAACATCTTCTTTCTTCCCTTGTTTGCACGCCTCTCATACAGCTGGGTCATCTTTGCAATATTCTCTCTCGCCTTTTGGTGAATCTTCTTGACATGTTCAAGACGCTCGCTTGCATCTAAATTGACGCGCTCTGCAGCAGTAAAGGCAAAAGATCTATGGGAGCAGTGGGTTTGAAACCATATGCAAGTTCAAATGGACAAACTTTAGTGGTCGAATGTACATACTTGTATGCAAATTCCACATGAGGTAGACACTCTTCCCACATCTTCAAATTTTTCTTCGAGCATTTCGAAGCAACATGGACAATGTTCGGTTCACGACTTGCTTGTCCATCCGTTTGAGGATGGCATGTTGTAGAGAACAACAGCTTGGTCCCAAGCTTTCCCCACAAGGTCTTCCAAAAATAGCTCAAAAACATAGTGTCTCGGTCTGATACAATAGTTCGTGGCACGCCATGTAAGCGCACAATCTCCTGAAAAACAATTCCAAGAATATGTGAAGCATCATCGCTCTTATGACATGGAATAAAGTGAGCCATTTTGCTAAACCTATCAACCACAACAAAAATTGAGTCCCTCCCCCTCTTTGTCCGAGGTAAACCAACAACAAAATCCATTGAAATATCTTCCCATGGAACATTAGGAATAGGTAAAGGATAATACCGGTCAAACAAAAATATACTTCTAGAGGAAGATAACATGAAGATAATTGTAGGTAAAAGCATTTCTTACCTACTAATTGAGAATCCAATTTCTTGATCTCTTCTCGATGGGAGGCAACGGTTTCAGCATGCTTTTTCTCCCATGCTCTGAGGTCCTCTGCATTCATCTTAGCAATGCGGACGGACTCATTGCAGATCAAGGTTTTCGCTTGGATTTCAGCTTCAAGGATTCTCAATTGGGCAGCAATTTCTGAGCAAGAAATTGGCATTAGAAAAGGGAAAATACTCAAAAAGGACAACAGGTAAAGAGTTACTTACCTGTTACTTGAGTTCTCAGAACCTCGAGTTCTTGATCCTTATTCTTGGTAATACGGGAAAACTCCTGAATGACCAAAGATTTGTCTCCAACTTCAGTCCGGAGCTTCCTCATCTCATTTTCTTTATCTGAAAAAGAAATGAGAGTTAGGTAAAGGTTAAAACTCAAAAACAGTCTTAAGTTCAAGCACTTCATTGCTTATTTTTTCCCGCAATTTCTTAGATGTGAGACAACCTCTCAAGTCTTTCCGAGAGGGTTAATACTTCATTCCTCACCTCCTCGACTCCTCTTTTCATAGTCGAGTTTAGCCTGGCTAAGGTCTTTGAATCACCGTTTAACCTACAAAGGACGAGAGATGGAGATAAAAATCACCAATGGTTGTAAATACTTCTACAACCAGCGACATGGTCGTAAGTTTTTCGCGACTACGAATGGTTGTAAGTCTTTCTGCGACCACTATCTGGTCGTAAGTAGTCGTAATCTTTTTACGACTAATACTTTGTCATGAGTTTCTTCCATGACTATTCTCGTAAAACATTATACGAGTATTTAAGTCAAAAATAACTATGAATGATAAGTGACTTACCACCTCTGCGCCTCTGCAGAGTAGTTCTTTCTCCCTGCCTTAGCTCTAAAAGTTGTCGATGATACTCACCGACAACAAACAATTTGCTCCGAGCTTTCGCAAAAGAGAACAAAGTGAGAAGGAAGGAAAGCCACATATATAAGTATTCTCAAGATACTTACATTCATAGTCGCCCTAGCAAACGTTGAATATACAAAGTCCGTGTCTTTAGCCTTATCTATCCTCGCAACTTTGTCCCACCACACCTTCTCAAGGCTCGTTATCAAAAGTATTCTCCGTATTGGGAATATCTTTGGGATGGGGACTTCGGTCACGAGATTTGTGGTAAGACCCTATGACGGAGGCAGCCCAAAGAAGTCACCACGAAGTTGAAATTTTCTCCTCTGCTTCAGAAACTTCTCTTTGGGTAGGGAAGGAACGCCTCCTACAATTTCCTTCCCAGTGGTGGTGCAGTTGTTCACCACCTTGACTAGAGGCTTTCACATTGCCTCTGTTTCTTCTCGACCAAGAATGTCGAGCGACCACCTCAACAAGAACGGCCGCTACCTCAAGAGTCGAGCTACAATTTCAGCAGTGGGAGTCACTGGGAGTCTCGACTTCATCGGCCACCGGGCCAAGGGTGATGCTTGACCACCTCCATTGCTACCTCCCGAAGGTGAAGGGATGGCAATGGACTTCTCTCGGAAGCATTCCTGGGTCAAGGAGTGGATGAAATAAAGAAAAGCAAATCAGATGTGAAAAGAAAAGGTAAATGTCGTTCTTACACTTTAGTACATTTCACCTACTCTCACCTGGTCTTAACCAGAATTTTGGAGCAATCCTCCCGACGGAGGACCTCTTCTTCTCCACAACCACGTCTGGTCGAGTTTCAACAATTGGCTCAGCTACGACCACGTCTGGTCGTAGAGTATGAACAGGGACCAGGGCTCTGGTTCCCTGATCCTCTGGATGGACGAGATCGGTCTCGACCATTCCGTATAAAGATCGCCTCAGTGCGAGTTGTCTTGATCAAAGATCCTCCTTCATAAAGACATAAAATCTTTCGATTCTCCCTTTCGGTTGCTTAATAAAACTAGGAGTGGCACCGATCGCAAAGATTCCGTGTCATAATAGAAGGGTACCTTAGCCTTGAGGTTTGCGCTTAAGAGGTTCATTGCTTCAACCTCCTCGGCTTCACGGCGCGACCTCGCTTCGAGATAGACTACGGTGCCGCAGTCTTGTAGAGCGCTTGGTCGAAAGACCGAGCTCGAACTTGCCCCCTTGCTCGGTGAGATTTTACAAGTCGACGTCTCTTCAAGGGAGGAGTCGAGCCTTTGTCTTTCGACAACCCAGCGCCAATAGTCATCAGAACGATTTCTTCGTCGTCCTGACGATTTTCCATGCCTACTTTCTGTAAAGCAAAACAGAAAAAGAAGAATCACTAATTAGTCGTAAGTTTTTCTACGACTAGTGCCAAGTCGTAAGTTTTCTACGACCCTTTCTCGATTGTAAGATATTCTATGATCACCATTAGTCGTAAGTATCTTCTACGACTAAAAGTCCTAAAGAAAGAATCGATTTTTGATTACCTTTAGGCGCTCCATCCTTTCATCTGCGCGACAAAGCCGCAATGACTTGAGGAACCGCCCCTGAGTGGCGGAGACTTCTCACAGATGAGTCTGACTCTGGAGTCAACCTCAGCCTGTGAAAGATCTGTATAAACAGATAAAAATATTAGACAAGGTTGAGAAAGACCAAACAGAGAGCTAAGTCGACAATTGCTTACCCTCCTCGTAGTCTCGGTGGGGTCTCTCTCCCGAGTACCTCCACATAGGAGATGCTCGCTTCTTCAGAGGATCGATTCGCGTGTGATGAAGTCCTTCACCACATGCCATCCGGCCACCCTTCTTCCTTCAAGTCCTTAATAGCTTGAATATAAGGGCTAATCCTACTGATATCTTCAGGGTTGAGTCCCATGAAGATTTCTTTTCAGCGGCCTTCCCCTCAAAAGAAAGGCTGTCTTCAGAGGTGACCTTCCAGTAGAACCACCTCTTCCTCCAGCCCGGCCACGAAGACCGGGTGAAGCTCTGAATGTACTCCTTCGACTTCGAGTCGTGAAGCTTCAGACCACAGCTTCCGGCGATTCCGGTTTGTCGAGCCATCCCATAATAATATTGGAACAATCGAGATCCGCGGAATCCCTGTGTATGCCTCGCATGAGATACACGAACACACTCAACATGGTAATGGAATTGGGACCTAAGTTCACCAGCCCACCCCAAAGTGTTCGAGTACCTCTGTAAGAAAGGGTGGGCAGTAATCAAGGCGCACTCACAATACGCTTGGAAGACTCGGATTTGCCCATTTTCCCCGATGGCGAAGGTCGCCTGATAGCCTAATCCACTTCACCGAGCCTTCTCGATCTTCCCAAGATCGACCAAGATCTTGATCTTAGTCGCATCCATCTCCGATTCCTCCCATTCGTAAACTCTCTTGGCCATTTCGCCGTAAGGCAAGAAGTTTTTGATTGGGTTAGCATGTGAGAAGATGGAACCTAGTCGAGGACTCGAGAAAGCAAGAGCTCAAGAACAATGAGTGATTTGGGGAAAAGTAAAACCCAAGTCTACCTCTGGTAAGTTTTTATAATCAAGACGATCTCCGCCGCTTCGAAACCGTCTCTGCCTATAGGTCCAGAGGAGTTGGTTGTACCGCGGGAACCGCTTCATCTGACAAGTCCGTGAGAGGTTGCAATTCCCCAGATGGTCCGTTCGAGAAAAATTAGGTGCGTATTGTCACCCCCAAGTGAAATTACATTCTTGACCAAGTATTTCTGGTCGAAGGAAGTATCAATCGGAAGGGCTTTTTCTCCGATTCCCCTACTACGACCACCAGACGGTCGTAGGGGTTTTTACGACTTTTTGATAGTAGTAAGCAATCTTCACGATTGCGATCGCTTCGGGAACCGTCTCATCAACAGATCTGTAGAGATCGTTTGCAATTCCCCAGACGGTCTGTTCGGGAAAGTTAGGTTTGTTTTATCACCTCCAAGTAAAATTACTTTCCTGACCAAATCTTTCTGGTCAAAGGAAGTATCAATCGGAAGGATTTTTTCCGATCGCCCTACTACGACTACTACACAGTTGTAGGGGCTCTTATGACTTTTTTGATAGTTGTAAGCAACCTTCTTGACCAAGCAAATTCCTGGTCAAAGTAGCACTCAAATATCGAAGAGTTCTTCCTTCGACTATTGTTCTACGACATTTTCATGGTCGTAAGACCATTTACGAAACCTTCACCAAGTAAGTTACTTTCACTTGAAGTCAATAGATGACGAGGATCTAATAATCCTCATTTTATCTTTTATCTATAATTCTTATTATGGGTAAATATGATGTCACATAGTCCCGTATACCCTTATATCTATAAGGGAGAGGCCTAACAAGTGATTGTAAGTTCTTCTACAATCACCCCCATAGTCGTAAGTCTTGCTACGACTATATCATGGTCGTAAGTCCTTCTACGACCACTACATAGTCGTAAGTCCTTCTACGACTGCTACCTGGTCGTAAGTCCTTCTACGACCAGGAAAACTATGACCACCTTATAATCAAACTTACATACGAGTAGGTCCAATTGATTAAGGAATCCGAACGGTCTACACGCACTATTATTCCGCGTAATTAATGGTGTGTAAATACCCCATTATCTCTGGAAGATAATTGCCAGACAACGTGAAGAAGCCAAGGCGCCGGTAATTACTGCCATTATGCGCCCGTTACTGCATTAATTAGGCGCATCTCCCGCAGGACAAAACGGCTACTTCTTCACGACTATATAAAGGCATCAATCAGAGGAATAGGGAGAGGGGAACAACAGCAAACAAGAGCTAGTCAAGTAGAAACACAAGTGCTATTCTCTGAATAGCCTTAGTCCTTTACTGGATCATCAAGAATACCATACACACAGGATTAGGGTTATTATTCTCTCCGAGAAGGCCCGAACTCGCCTAAACATCCCGTGTCAATCCACTCGCGTGATCTCATCCTTAGAGACCCCGAATCAAATAATCTTTACGTAAGATCGGTTCTAATACATCGGCATTGGCGCCACCGTGGGGATCTTCCGGTAATCTCTTGTCAACATACTCTTTTTCCAATCTCATGCAAGCATGGCAGAGGATGGAACGAGGAGAACGGGTTCGACTTGGCAGACACGCAGACGCCGACATGGATGCCGTTTCGACTACGAGCCGAAAGTGATGCATCCACGATGGTGATGTTCCTCCGAGATTATTCTCCAGAAACCATCCCATCAATGGAGTTGAGGAGGATCCTTATCCCCACAACGACACGCCCAACAGAGGGCCAATTCTCCAAGGACAAGGGTCAATCCGACCGTAACCGCACCTGTGAGGACTCACGACACAATGAGAGTTTTTCCTCTAAATGTCCAAGTTCCCTTAAGGCGGTCCGACCTAGTGAGACAAGTCCTGAAGCCACCATTCCAGACTCCACCAAAGATCTTGTGATCCTATCTCTGTGGTAACTCCTGAGATGGTGGGATCAAGCATGCTTTCCCTACAATACGACCGCCTCTCCGCAGATCTCATTTATGACGGAGATAGCTTATAACCCGAGTTCCCTACCGGAGGGGATTACTCCAAGTCGCCAGATGGTGTCTCTCGAGCACTCCTCAAGCGGGAGGCCTCAAGCGCAAGTGAGAATCATCAACGGAGGTCTTCGCCCTTCCTCAAATCGAGTCACCTCATGGAGGTCGAAATGAGAACCCTCCCGAAGATCACGACCGCGCCTCCTCGTAGTAATGGCAAGGGAACGCCATGACAGAGAGAACCAACACTGATGAACGCGAGAAATCCTCGACATTCTCGACTCCATCGAGAAGGCCTCAAAGATCCGACGAGGAGGATTTTGAGGTCATCCAAGAAAGAAAATTGCAGCCCGTAAGAACTCGCTCATGCGATTCAATATCACCACAGGAGGTACAAGAACTCCAGACATCAACGACTTGCTTGAGAATCCCAATCAAGAGCTTGCTCGAACGCCAGATACGATCTCTTTGTCGAGGAGATTGCGCAAAGGCTTCGAATCGTGATGACAAGACCGAAGTACTCATCAACAACATTCTGTAGTCGTAGTAATGCGACTTCTCACTACTGACCAATCGAATATTTCTCTCGTGAGGAATCGACATGGTCATAAGTCACATCGATCTCCTATTCGAGAAATACTTTTCGATCGGCCGATGATCAAGTAGCCCTTCGAGGAGGTTATCAATCACTACTCCGCAAAGAAATTCACAACGGTGGATTGCGAGGAGTATTCCTCAAGAATCGAGACCTACAACAGACAAAGTCACCGCTGTTCGGTATCGTCAGATACGATCACCTGGCAATATTAACCCTTCTTTCCTACAAAGAAGGCGTCAAGAAGTGATTACGGATGCCGCATTTTCGCCGACCTTCGAAAGCGGTTCACGCCACCTCATTTTCGACCAAATGAACATGGAGAAATTTGATGGATCTCAAAATCCCATCGAAGTTTCTTCAGATATATACAATACCGTCCGAGCAAAGCAGGAGGAGGAGAGCACGAATGGCGAATTACCTTCCAATCGTGCTCGAAGGATCCGCCGATCGTGGTTATTAAACCAACCACTCGAGTCGATCTACTCTTGGCAACACCTCTCGTGATCTTCTACAGCGAATTTCCAAGGCACATACAACCGCCCGAAAGGAAGACGACTTGCACGGATCAAACAGTAATAACAACGAGACTTTGCGCCAATTCATCAAACGCTTTAGTCAGTTCGTAACTCAATTCCGAAATTTCGACTCCTCTGTGATCGTGGCTTTTAAGCAAGGAGTCCGTAGTAGAAGAATAACAGAGGATATTGCTTTAAATCCTCCCAACACCGCTGTCGAGCTCTTTGAGATGGCCGATCGATATGCAATCGCTTCGAGGCAATCGAGTGGAATAACACTATCGATCGAGAAACACACGCCTTCGAGAGCGGGTGAGGTTGGTAAGGACAAAAAGCAAAAAGTCCAAGAAGAAAATAAAAGTCAAAACCACAAACTAGTGGTTTCAAGGAGGTCTTGGCCGTGAAAGATAGAGAGCCCCAAACCACCAAGTCGAACCCCGATCAAGGCAAAGGTAAGTACCCGATCGTAGGAACGACAAACCAAGGTGGTGTCCTTTTCATAAAAGGAAGGACATGACCTCAAGAATCGCCGAAGTTTTCCAAAGAAAGCTCGAGGACTACTACAACAAGCACGCGCCCTACTCGAGGTGTAGGACATACGAGTGGCCAAAAGTCGCCGATGATGAGGAGATGCCATTCCAAGATCCGCACCATACCGCTGAGCATATCTATGGAGGATCATCACAGACGACTCCAAACGACAACTTAAAGTCTGCGGACGAGGTAAATTCCATACATACTCCTCTCACAATAAATTACCAAGTGGTGGAAGTTACCATCTCTTTTGAGAAGGACGATCGCCCGATCACTATGAGTCGATCAGTCGATTTCGATTAGTGGTCGAACCCACCATCAACAACCGTCGGGTCAATCGAGTGTTAGTTGATGGTGGCGTTCTTGAACATATTATTTACCAAAGCCCCGGACGAGATGCAAGTACCTGTGATTAGGTAAGGCAGGTGACGATATTCCTTTCATGGAATCGCAGATCGGTCTTCTACCAAACCCATTGGCCAAGTTTCTTCCTTTAACATTTGGCTCGCCAAGTAATTTCGCATCGAGAGAAAGTCTCCTTTGATGTGGTCGATTTCGACACGGCATATAACGCCATACTCGGACGACCAACTTTGGCAAAATTTTAATGGCTACTCATTATGGGTATCAATGTCTTAAGATGCCAGTCCCAAAGGAGTGATCACAATTCAATGTGACAAAAGATGGCGATAGTGCGATCGTCGATCCTTGAGATGGTTGGTCAAATACCAACTCGAGATGAAAGTCACTTCGACTAGCAAGTCGAAGCCTCAAAGTCGCACCAAAGCCGAACGACCAAGTCAAAGAGGTTCCTCCGACGCAGAGAAACCTCAAGATCTGCTCGCATTGGGAGACTTCCGACCCCAAATAGGAAGACGCCTCATTACCTTCCTCCGAGCTAACGCAGATGTCTTCGCGTGGCAAGCATCCGACATGCCCGAGTCCCTGTGGAGGTGATCGAGCACGTGCTAGCTTTACTACCGATAAAGTACCCAGAAACAAAAATTACGGAGATTTTCCCGATCGACGAGATGCTATTAAATCGAATTGATAAGCTACTTAAGGCGTGCTTTATAAGAGAAGTCAACCACCCCAGTGGTTGGCTAACCTCAGAATGGTCAAAAAGTCAAACGGCAAATGGCGATGTGCGAGACTTTATCGATCTTAATAAAGCTTGTCCAAAAGATGATTTCCTTTACCTCGTATTGATCACCGGTTGATTCTATCGGGTTGTGAAATATTAAGTTTTTTAGATGCATATTCTGGATATCACCAGATCAATATGTGTCTAAACGATGAAGAAAAGACCGCATTCATTACTCCATTTGGTACCTTTTGTTATATCAAAATGCCATTTGGTCTAAAGAATGCCGGTGCTTCTTTTCAACGCTTAATGCAATCGACTTTTTCATCTCAATTAGGCCGGAATTTGGAAGCCTATGTTGATGACCTAGTCGTAAAAAGTATTAAGAGACTTAATCATATCACTGACCTACAAGAAACATTCGACAACCTCAGAAAGCACCATTTAAAACTTAATCCAGAGAAGTGTGTGTTTGGAATTTCTTCAGGAAAATTGCTTGGATTCCTAGTATCTGAACGAGGAATCGAAGCAAATCCTGGAAAAATAAAGGCCATCCTCCAGATGCGACCTCCAAACACAAAAAAGGAAGTCCAGAAACTCACTGGGTGCATGGCGCTTTAAGTCGCTTCATCGCATCGACTAGGAGAAAAAGGACTACCTTTCTTTAAACTTCTCAGAGACATGAAGGTTTTGAGTGGTCGAACGAGGCAAACATTGCCTTTGAGGATGTCAAGAGATATCTTCGAGTGCCCTGCTCTCGTTTCTCCAAAGCCGTAAGAGACGCCTTAATTTACCTAGCCGCCACGCCACAAAGAGAAGCGCAGATCTGGTCGAGAACGTGAAAACGCATAACGACCGGTTTACTACGTCCAAGTTTTACACGGGCTAAGGAGCGCTACCTCGTGTCCAAAACTTCTATATGCCCTCCTCATGTCTTCGAGGAAATCGCGCATTATTTTCAAAGCACAAAATAGTGCTGCGCTCGAGTTTCCTTTGGGAGCAATCCTCCATAATAAGGAAACAATGGACGATGGCAAAATGGTCATCGAACTTGGGAGTTCGACCTCCATTTCGTCCCGAACGACCATAAAATCCCAGATCTTGGCGGACTTTGTCGCCGAATGGACAAATCCTCGAACTGCTCAGATCCCCAAAGACGATTCCCACGACCACTGGATGATGTACTTTGACGGTCACTTACTTTAAGTGGCTTGGGTCGGGTGGTCCCGTATCTCCTACCGAGAAACCTTAAAGTATGCCATACAATTAAACTTTCGTGCCACTAACAATGTGGCGTATCAAGGTTTGCTAGTCGGCATACGAGCCGCGAAGCACTCTCGATTCGCCGACTACTCGTGAGAGGAGACTCAACTAGTCGTGAATCAAATCGGAAAGAGTACCAGTTGCTCTAACTCAACAATGGCTCTGTACTTATCAAGCACGTAAGCTAGAAAAACATTTTTAGGTTTCGAGGTACAATTTATCCTCGAAGGATAATTTCTCGACCAACTTGCTCGGATGGCTTCTTCCCGATCCACAGCATCAAAAGGAGTTTTCTTGGAGCAACTCCAAAACCGCTCTCGGTCGAAGAACCGAGACACCTCCTCTTGAGATGGCCTCATTAGATTACGAGGATACCGGATGACTCCCATCTACGAGTATCTTTACAAGGGTTCCAGACCAAGATGATCTTGAGGCGATCGATTATCCCTAAAAGCCAAAATGTATACTTTGGTTGAAGGAGTCCTCTATAAACGAGGAACCTAAGGGATACTCATGCGATGCATTCCGCAAAACGAAGGAATAACACTCCTTCACGATATACACAAGGGCATCTGTGGGACGATGCTTCCTACTGTAACATTGGTTGGTAAAGCCTTTCGACAAGGTTTTTACCGCCTACACTCAGACGATGCTAAGGAGGTGGTTAAAAAGTGTGTCCAAGTACAATTCCATGGTAGATGATACACCAACCACTCAAGCATTACAAACAATACCTCTTTCTTGGCCTTTATGACTGGGGCTTGATATCCTAGGACCGCTTCCCAAAGCTCCGTGAGGTTTCAATTCCTTTTGTGGCTATTGACACGCTCACAAATGGATCAAGTCAACTCAGAATCGATAACAACTAAGCAAAGAAAAAGGTTCATGATGAGAAGCGTAATTAGTCGATTTGGAGTACCAAGTCTGATAATTACGCATAATGATAAACACTCGCAAGTGCAAAATTTCGTGAATTTTATGACGAGTTGGGTACTAAGTTATGCTATGCTTCGCTGCACATCCCCAAAGTAATGGGGCTACGAACGCAAACGCCAAATAATGCGAGGAATTAAAACTCGAGTCTTCGATCAGCCTTGTTAAGCGCTGGGGCTTGGGTACAAGAATTACCTTCCATATTATGGGCGCTCAGACAACCACCAATGAGCAACAGAGAAACACCATTTTTTCTAGTGTTCTGAGTCGGCCATGCTTCCTCCGAGCTAAAATTATGGTCAACACGAGTTGAAACCTTCAACAACTCGCATCAGAACAACTTCGAGCAGATGACATTAACCTACTCAAGAGAGGAGAAACCTAGCCTTAATCCGCTCGCGCCTACCAACAAGCCCTACGCAGATACTATGATCGTAAGGTCCAACCTCGCACCTTGTCAGAGGTGACTTGGCATTGAGACTCGCCAATCCAAGTCTAATCTAATAAACTTTCCCCAAATGGGAAGGTCCTTACACAAAGGGTCGAAGTAACTCGGCCAGGTCAAGACGGCTAGCAATGGAAGATGGATGTGTTCTCTCAAACTCTTGGAACATCGACCTACTACGCAAATTTATGTGTGACCGATTTCTCAGGCAATAAAAGTTCAGTTCCTTCTACCTCTCTTGCCTTATTTTTTGAGTAATGCTTTTTAATATTTCGACTATGATACAAAAATAAAACTCAGTTCTCTTTACACCGGTCGGTGCTTAGTAACATCATCTAGTTGAAACTTCTCCTCTCCGCATGTGGTTCTCGCCCACTAGAAGGAATTTCCTAGCATCGACTGCTACTCATTTTTGCCGCCAATACAAAGAGCTCGGTTTTATCCAAATAAATGTTCTCAAAGCCAACTCTCTCAATCTTAGTCTATTTTTTCACCAATTCAAAAAATATTCTAAGTAGAGTGCACTTTCTTACATTTGTTCAACCACCTTGGTGTACTCGATTTGTTTTAACTGGTCAAGGAAGAGACACACCTAGTCGAAGTCTTTCCTCTCGCATGTGGTCCTCGCCCACTAGAAGGAAACTTCCTAGTATCGCCTAGCCTCCTACTTTTGCTATCGAAAAGACTTATCAAGTCCACCAAAAAGGACGAACGAATTACTAAAGTCCTCTAAGACGCCTGCTTAACTCAAGTTGTCGTTTTGGTTCGATTAAACTAGTCTGAAATGAAAACATCACCTAGTCGAAGCCTTCCTTTCTCGCAGACGTGGTCCCGCCCACTAGAAGGAACTTCCTAGTGTCGAGTCGCTTTTACTCTTTCACCAAAGGCTTGACAACCGTAATAAAAGCTATAAGTTAAATAAACCTCTCTTTGTTTTCGTAAAACCTGTTAAACACTATTTATTTAGATTGTCTAAACAATCTAAACAAATAGTCTGGGGCTAGGATAAAGTTATTAATTTGACTTCAATTCTTAGTCTTTCATTCGCCTTTCATTCGCTTATTATCTTTTGAGTTACTAACTACTCGACAAGATGATTTTCGTGAAATGAGGCGGATCATATATTACTCATCAACAAAATTGTCCATTTTATAAGGTAGTTACAAGATTACTCAAGGGGAGAGCCTAGCCGCATTTCCTCCGCCACCTTTTGCCAACTCGATCAGATTTCCATAATCGACGGCTTGCCTCGATTCGTAATAACAATAAGTCGGCTTCGATTGGTTTAACATTACATGGGGTCTTGAGCTTTAAGTTTCGCTAAAGCGTAACTTACAAAGCAGCCTTCAATCGCCTCCCTTATTGATTCAAATTTGATTAGCCTTCAGAGTGGTCACCATTTCTGCAATTTTCCGACTTGTTCTCCAATAGTACTTGTGTGAGCAGCTATAGTATCTTCTCGAGGAGTTTTTCCTCGTAATGTAGCTCACTAAGCACATTGTTCAGAGAGTGATGTTGCCTTGAAGACTAGTCTTCATCGACTCCATCTCCCGTTGGGTACAAGTCGGCTCACTTAAGCTTTTGTTCTCACCACTTGTTCCAAAAGAATAATACCGGCCAAACAAAAATATACTTCTAGAGGAAGATAACATGAAGATAATTGTAGGTAAAAGCATTTTTACCTACTAATTGAGAATCCAATTTCTTGATCTCTTCTCGATGGGAGGCAACGGTTTCAAAGATGCTTTTCTCCCATGCTCGAGGTCCTCAGATTCATCTTAGCAATGCGACGGACTCATTGCAGCATCAAGGTTTTCGCTGATTTCACTTCAAGGATTCTCATTGGGCAGCAATTTCGAGCAAGAAATTGGCATTAGAAAAGGGAAAATACTCAAAAGGACAATGTAAAGAGTTACTTACTCGTTACTTGAGTTCTCGTAACCTCGAGTTCTTGATCCTTATTCTTGGTAATACTGAAAACTCCGAATGACCAAAGATTTGTCTCCAACTTCATCCGAGCTTCCTCATCTCATTTTCTTTATCCTAAAAGAAATGAGAGTTAGGTAAAGGTTAAAACTCAAAACAGTCTTAAGTTCAAGACTTATCGCTTATTTTTCCCGCAATTTCTTAGATAGAGACAACCTCTCAAGTCTTTCCGAGAGGGTTAATACTTCATTCTCACCTCCTCGACTTCTCTTTTCATAGTCGAGCTTAGTCGGCTAAGGTCTTTGAATCACCGCTTAACCTACAAAGGACAGAGATGGAGATAAAAATCACCGAATGGTTGTAAATACTTCTACAACCACCGACATGGTCGTAAGTTTTTCCGCGACTACGAATGGTTGTAAGTCTTTCACGACCACTATCTCGGTCGTAAGTAGTCGTAAGTCTTTTACGACTAATACTTTGTCATGAGTTTCTTCCATGACTATTCTCGTAAAACATTATACGAGTATTTAAGTCAAAAATAACTATGAATGATAAGTGACTTACCACCTCTCTCGCCTCACAGAGTAGTTCTTTCTCCGCCTTAGTTCTAAAAGTTGTCGATGATACTCACCGACAACAAAGAATTTGCTCCGCAGCTTTCGCAAAAAGAGAACAAAGGAGAAGGGAAGGAAAGCCACATATATAAGTATTCTGAAGATACTTACATTCATAGTCGTCCTAGCAAACGTTGAATATACAAAGTCCGGGTGCTGCAGCTTATCTATCCTCGCAACTTTGTCCCACCACACCTTCTCAAGGCGCCTATCAAAAGTATTCTCCGATTGGGAATATCTTTGGGATGGGGACTCGGTCACCAGATTTGTAAGCGTAAGACCCTATGACGGAGGCAGCCCAAAGAAGTCACCACGTGGTTGAAATTTTCTCCTCTGCTTCAGAATCTTCTTTGGGTAGGGGAAGGAACGCCCTACAATTTCCTTCCAGAGTGGTGCGCAGTCGTTCACCACCTTGACCAGAGGTTTCCACACCGCTCTGTTGTTTCTACGACCTCAAGAAATGAGCACCCACCTCAACAAAGAACGGCCGCCACCTCAAGAGTCGAGCTACAATTTCAGCAGTGGGAGTCACTGGGAGTCTCGACTTCATCGCCACCTGGGCCAAGGGTGATGCTTCGACCACCTCCATTGCTACCTCCCAAGAGTCAAGGGATGGCAATGGACTTCTTCAGGAAGCATTCCCTGGGCCAAGGAGTCGGATCAAATAAAGAAAAGCAAATCAGATGTGAAAAAGAAAAGGTAAATGTCGTTTTACACTTTAGTACATTTCACCTACTCGCACTCGGTCTTAACCAGAATTTTGGAGCAATCCTCCGACGGAGGACCTCTTCTTCTCCACAACCACGCCGGGTCGAGTTTCAACAATTGGTTTCACCACGACCACGCCTCGGTCAGAGTATGAACAGGACCGTGGCTCGTTCTCGATCCTCTGGATGGACGAGATCGGTCTCGACCATTCCGTATAAAGATCGCCTCACCGCAGTTGTGCCGATGTAGCATCCTCCTTCATAAAGACATAAAATCTTTCCGCTTCTCCTTCCAGCTTGCTTAATAAAACTAGGAGTGGCACCGACTGCGAAAGATTCCGTGTCATAATAGAAGGGTACCTTAGCCTTGCGAGGTTTGCGCTTAAGAGGTTCAGCTGCTTCAACCTCCTCGGCTTCGACGGCCGCGACCTCGGCTTCAGATACAGCTACGGCTGCCGCAGGCCTTGTAGAGCGTTTGGTCGAAAGACCAGAGCTCGAACTTGCTCCCCCCTTGTCGGTAGATTTTACAAGTCGACGTCTCTTCAAGGGAGGAGTCGAGCCTTTGTCTTTCGACAACCCAGCGCCAATAGTCATCAGAACGATTTCTTCGTCGTCCTGACGATTTTCCATGCCTACTTTCTGTAAAGCAAAACAGAAAAAGAAGAATCACTAATTAGTCGTAAGTTTTTCTACGACTAGTGCCAAGTCGTAAGTTTTTCTACGACCCTTTCTCGATTGTAAGATATTCTATGATCACCATTAGTCGTAAGTATCTTCTACGACTAAAAAGTCCTAAAGAAAGAATCAGATTTTTGATTACCTTTAGGCGCTCCATCCTTTCATCTCGACAAAGCCGCAATGATTTGAGGAACCGCCCCTGAGTGGCGAGACTTCTCACGATGAGTCTGACTGAGTCAACCTCACCTATGAAAGATCTGTATAAACAGATAAAAATATTAGACAAGGTTGAGAAAGACCAAACAGAGCTAAGTCGACAATTGCTTACCCTCCTCGTAGTCTCCGTGGGTCTCCTCTCCCGAGTACTCCACATAGGAGATGCTCTGCTTTTCAGAGGATCGATTCGCGCGGTGATGAAGTCCTTCACCACATGCCATCCGGCCACCCCTTCTTCCTTCAAGTCCTTAATAGCTTGAATATAGGGCTAATCCACTGATATCTTCGTGGGTTGAGTCCCATGAAGATTTCTTTCTGCAGCCTTTCCTCAAAAGAAAGGTCGTCTTCAGAGGTGACCTTCCAAGAGAACCACCTCTTCCTCCAAATGCCACGAAGACCGGTGAAGCTCAATGTACTCCTTCGACTTCGAGTCGTGAAGCTTCAGACACACGCCTTCCGCGATTCCGGTTTGTCGAGCCATCCCATAATAATATTGGAACAAATGAGATCCACGGAATCCCGTGTATGCCTCGCACAGATACACGAACACACTCAACATGGTAATGGAATTGGGACCTAAGTTCACCGGCCCACCCCAAAGTGTTCGAGTACTACCGTAAGAAAGGGGGGCAGTAATCAAGGCCGACTCACAATACGCTTGGAAGACGGGATTTGCCCATTTTCCCCGATGGCCAAGGTCGCCCGACAGCCGAATCCACTTCACCGTAGCCTTCTCGATCTTCCTAAGATCGACCAAGATCTTGATCTTAGCCGCATCCATCTCCGATTCCTCCCATTCGTAAACTCTCTTGGCCATTTCGCCGTAAAGAAGTTTTTGATTGGGTTGGGCGAGAAGATGGAACCTAGTCGAGGACGGAGAAAGCAAGAGCTCAAGAACAATGGAGTGATTTGGGGAAAAGTAAAACCCAAGTCTACCTCCCGTAAGTTTTTATAATCAAGACGATCTCGCCGCTTCTAAACCGCCTCGCCTATAGGTCTCAGAGGAGTTGGTTGTACCGCTCGAACCGCTTCATCGGACAAGTCCGTGAGAGCCGGCTGCAATTCCTGTGATGGTCCGCTCGAGAAAAATTAGGTGCGATTGTCACCCCCAAGTGAAATTACATTCTGACCAAGTATTTCTCGGTCGAAGGAAGTATCAATCTAAGGGCTTTTTCTCCGATTCCCTACTACGACCACCAGACGGCCGTAGGGGTTTTACGACTTTTTGATAGTAGTAAGCAATCTTCACGACATGATCGCTTCGAACTGCCTCATCAACAGATCCAGAGATCGCTTGCAATTCCCTCGCACGGCCCGTCGAAAGTTAGGTTTGTTTTATCACCTCCAAGTAAAATTACTTTCCGACCAAATCTTTCCGTCAAAGGAAGTATCAATCTAAGGATTTTTTCCGATCGCCTCTACTACGACTACTACACAGTTGTAGGGGCTCTTATGACTTTTTTGATAGTTGTAAGCAACCTTCTTGACCAAGCAAATTCCTGGTCAAAGTAGCACTCAAATATCGAAGAGTTCTTCCTTCGACTATTGTTCTACGACATTTTCATGGTCGTAAGACCATTTACGAAACCTTTACCAAGTAAGTTACTTTCACTTGAAGTCGGGGTTAGATGACGAGGATCTAATAATCCTCATTTTATCTTTTATCTATAATTCTTATTATGGGTAAATATGATGTCACATAGTCCCCAGAAGTACCCCTTATATCTATAAGGGAGAGGCCTAACAAGTGATTGTAAGTTCTTCTACAATCACCCACATAGTCGTAAGTCTTGCTACGACTATATCATGGTCGTAAGTCCTTCTACGACCACTACATAGTCGTAAGTCCTTCTACGACTGCTACCTGGTCGTAAGTCCTTCTACGACCAGGAAAACTACGACCACCTTATAATCAAACTTACAGACGAGTAGGTCCAATTGATTAAGGAATCCGAACGGTCTACACGCACTATTATTCCGCGTAATTAATGGTGTGTAAATACCCCATTATCTCTGGAAGATAATTGCCAGACGACGTGAAGAAGCCAAGGCGCCGGTAATTACTGCCATTATGCGCCCGTTACTGCATTAATTAGGCGCATCTCCCGCAGGACAAAACGGCTACTTCTTCACGACTATATAAAGGCATCAATCAGAGGAATAGGGAGAGGGGAACAACAGCAAACAAGAGCTAGTCAAGTAGAAACACAAGTGCTATTCTCTGTAATAGCCTTAGTCCTTTACTGGATCATCAAGAATACCATACACACAGGATTAGGGTTATTATTCTCTCCGGAGAAGGCCTGAACCTGTCTAAACATCCCGTGTCAATCCACTCTGCGTGATCTCATCCTTAGGAGACCCCCCGAATCAAATAATCTTTACGTAAGATCGGTTCTAATACACCGACACTTTCTAACCCAAGAACTTTAGCATCAAGTTGAGAAAGTAAAGCATGACGTCTAGACAGGCATCTGCTACAACATTATCCTTCCCTTTCTTGTACTTGACAATGTAGGAAAAGATTCAATGAATTCACCCATTTTGCATGTCGTCGATTCAGTTTTAGTTGACCCTTAAGATGTTTCAAAGATTCATGGTCTGAGTGTATCACAAATTCCTTAGGCCACAAGTAGTGTTGCCAAGTTTCCAAAGCTCTCATGAGGGCATACAATTCTTTATCATAAACAGAGTAATTGAGAGTTGGACCACTTAACTTTTCACTAAAATAAGCGATTGGCCTACCTTCCTGCATGAGTACTCCTCCAATCCCTATACCACTTGCATCACATTCAATTTCAAAAGTATTACTAAAATCTGGGAGTGCAAGGAGTGGTGCTGATGTCAACTTAGCTTTCAACTCTTCAAATGCCTTCTCTTGTGTCTTACCCCAAAGGAAAAGGCATCGCTTTGTCAATTCGCTGATTGGGGCAAGAATGGTACTGAAATCCTTCACAAACCTACGATAAAAACCAAGAAGGCCAAGGAAGCTCCTCACTTGGCTCACATTTTGTGGAGGTAACCACCACGCAACAAATTTTTATCTTCTCCTCATCCACCTCTACTCATTGACCTGAAACAACAAAGCCAAGAATAACTACCTTGTCGGTGCAAAAGGTGCACTTGGCAAGGTTAGCGTACAACTTTTCCATTCGCAAGACACATAGCACACTTTCTAGATGTTCAATATGTTCTTCAAGAGACTTGCTGTAAATTAAGATATCATCAAGTAAACAACAACAAATTTGCCAATAAAAGCTCTAAGCACATGATTCATCAATCTCATGAAAGTACTTGGTGCATTTGTCAATCCAAACGGCATGACCAACCATTCATACAACCCAAATTTTGTTTTGAATGCGCTTTCCACTCATCACCTCTCTCCTTCGAATTTGGTGGTAGCCGCTCAGCAAATCAATCTTAGAAAAGATGGTTGAACCACTAAGCTCATCAAGCATGTCATCAAGTCTAGGTATTGATGCCTATACCATCATGTTATGTTATTAATGGCTCGGCAATCTACACACATTCTTAGAGACTCCCGGTTTATCCGGGCTTGTAATGCTTAACCATCCACTTGGTCCTAGCATCACAAATCGATAATCCGAGACTCGAGACATGTATACTTCCTAATGCAAGATACACACCTCTTTACAAAGTTCATGCATCAATTCCATTCATTCACATAGAACCAAGCAAAACAACAACCGTAAGATAACATACATAAAGGATAGTCATTACAAAAGGAGGCCAACCGCCAAAGGACATAATACATAAAGAAAAATTAACAATGAAGCTTAAAGTGCCATAAGATGGCTATAAAACAAAAGAGCCAATCGCTGTGCCTTTAACCCACAAGGCAACCGACCGGACCGCCAAGCTAGTCGTCGAAACCACAAAGACAACTCACAAAAGTGAGGCCCTTGGGCTCACCTTCTTCCCCGCAAACAAAAGCAAATTTCAAAGAAAAGTCGGGTGAGTACTTTGAATGTACTCGCAAGATATATAAGAATGATAATGATCTATACAATAACTACATGCAAGCTTATTTAAGTGGAGCAAAGTTAGGACTCAAGTTTAAAAGCATAAGGCAAGTTTTATTTGCAATAATGTAATAGATTGAAGGCAATTTTGCAATCTGAATTTTATTTGATAAAAACAAGAGTATTCAAGTATCAACAATAGTAAAACAGTCCCGAAATGGCTAACCCAATAGCCACTCACAATAGCATGAATTACCCATTCATGCCAACCATGTCAAGTTTTAATTTTAAAACAAAACAGCTTGTTGAAGTCTAGATCTTGCACGATCTACCAAGCATGTCCATAACCTAGGACGAGGCTATTCGAATAGTTTTATCCTCAGGTGTACCAATGTACCCACACGCCTGCATCGCCTTTTGCCAAGCTATTAGCACACTTCCTTAGGTATGCTCACACGCTAAGTCCTACGAGACATTTCCAATATTGTGAATTATTCACGAGGCGCCTGTATGGATAGAAACCCATACGCTGTGCCTGAGTCATCGTAAAGCCTCGGTCAACTACCCTTCCCTGTAAAGCCTTGACAACTACGACGCCCTCGAGGTGGAGAGCCTACCCGGAATGTCCACCACCGCACACCCAACACAAGAACACCGAGAACACATATCATGTTTCACACAACACACACAACCCCTCCCGCGACTTGAGATAACCCACGCCTAAAGTACTAAGTCAAGAGAGGTCTCATATCCTCTCGCGTGGTTAGCACGCATAAGCACTTGGCTTAGTGACACAAGTAACAAATCGGTCCTTAGGGACCGGCACCTTCCTTGTCACACCCAACAATCACACCAACATGCCATTGTGTTTGTCAAATCATTTTGTTTCATTTTCGGTTTTGACAAAACAAAAGCATAAGGTGCTGAACCAAAATAAACAAAATGATTTAGGTGATCAAGGTCATCGACTAAGTCGATAACCGCCCAATTCTACCTGTAGCTAAGCATTTCTAAGCATGACATCGCAAAGACAAGAAAAGAGCATAATTAAATCACCGGCTCTAATTCACCAATGATATTAATAACTTATGGTTGTATAGGGGAATACATTTTAATGGCAACAATGCATTAGGAATAGCTACTCTAAACAGGCAAAAATACTTGGACACAAAAGAAATGCATACATATAATTTGTAAACAAGATATTAGACTTTGAAAGTAATGGGACATTTATGATCAAATATCTTGCCTCGCTATCAGGGGTCAAGGTGTTGCTGTGGATCGATAATATTATCAACGCGCTTCTTCTGATCCTAACGAGAAGGCAAAAGCAACCGATAAGAACGAATAAAATGCAAAGACCCAACAGTAAACATTCTCCAAAAATTCGGAAAATTTTACAGTAGCAAGAGCATGATTTATAAAGAATTTAGCAACAAGAACCAATTGATTTGGATTCTTAATGCCAAAGATATGACCAAAACAATTTTGCTCACTTTTATAAATCAAAATGCTACTATTCATTAGCAAAGATTTCTGGAGCTATACTGGGGTTGGAAACATTTTTAAATTAAAGTTGAGTTGAAAACATAACCAACAAAATTTGAATCAACCGAAAAGGATTTAAAATGAATTAGTTATGCATTTTACAAGTTATCACATTTTTCAGTTGATAACTAAATCCTTTCGGGAAATCAGAAATTAGAAATGACGTGGCCGAACGAGGAGCGCCGATCTTGGATCCGACGGTCCAAGTCCACGGATAACGCTGCGCGGATTCATAAACCCTAAACGCCACCGCTGATCCGGATCCAACGGTTCACGGATCGTGACGCTCGGCGTCCGAACGCTCACTCGCGACAGAGCCGTTGATCTTGGATCCAACGGTCCACACGGACGAACCTTTCGGACGGTCCGAACGCTCATCAATCGACCGCTGATCTTGGATCCAACGGTTCACGCATCGAGACGCGCGACTCATTAAGCCCTAACGCTCACCGCTGATCTCGATCCAACGGCTCACTTGATCGAGACGCGCGCTAGTTCAAACTTCAACAAGAAACTCTGGGCCGAGATCTTAGGATCGACGGTCCGCAACGACTCGAAGTTCAAACTTCGCCTGCATTTCGTCCGACAAAATTTGACGGGAAGATTCGCCGCCGGCGACTCCGCCATGCGGTGCAAGCAAAGCCTAAAATGAGTTGCTAACAACCTTGCGCACCCAAAGGTACCAACAATTTGGTCGCGCGGTCTAGAACGCCAAGTCAAGATGACCGAGAAGACTCAAAATGACCGAAACGAAAATAGCAAATGAGCTCACCGCGGTCCAAGGGAGCGAAAGCAAGCAACTAGGGACTAACAAGGAGTTACCCGAGTCCAAAGAAGGCACAAAGATGGGTTGATTCACCCAACGAAGAAGAATGGGGACTTACCGAAAGGGGAAATCCGAATTAACCTCGCTCTCTCGCAAGCAAACGAAAAATTGAGTGAGGGCTATTGCTCACAGAGAGGAGAGGGAGCTAAGGCGCGAGGATTTGAGAAAGAAAGACCGAGCACCACTTTCACCAAGAACTCAAAAGCTCTAGAATGGCGCAATGGCGACCGAAGGTGAAAATTCGAAATTGAGCTCAAGCAATACACTAACAAAGGGCTCGAGCTCAAGGGTGTTCAAAGAAAGATAAGGAAGCCACCGGAGGAGTTTTATAGGCCAAGAAGCAAGAAGAGAGCAACGGCATGAAAATGGTGAGCTCACGGGCGAGGGCTACCGAGAGCGATGGGAGCAAGTGAAATCGGCGGGGACGACGACTATGGAGGCGGCGGACGGGGCATTAAATGTTGAGAGTGGCAAAAAGTCGAGGTGACCGACGCTACGCCTCGCATTTTCACCGCCATCGTTGACTTCTACCGAGAGCGCGAGCGGAGGAAGACGATTTAACGACGCACCGCTGGATTTAATCGGATTACCAAAAAGAACGGGTCGAGAATAACGATTCAATCGCGCGCTTGATCTCGGCCGTTGATTTGGATCCTACGGTTCACGTGGCGCGAGGCGCTCGGACGGTCCGAACGCTCACGCGATCGTGAGCCGCTGATTTAGAATCCCACGGGAAATGGATCAAGGCCGGACGGTCCAACGCTCACGCGATCGCGAACCGCTCGATGCCGATCCAACGGCTCGCAAATCCGCGCGCGATCAAGGCCGCACGGCGGCGGTTAGTTGATCAAACAAATCAAGTGGCTCGAGCCCGAGTCCGATCCAACCCGAGGAACAAGTGAAAACCTGTTAGGGTTTGAATTTGAATAATCGATTTTTGAGGAATTATTTGGGTAGCAAACCAGCTCCAAAAATTATGAAATTTTAATCGAGGTTGCTTATCGGATGATGAACCTTATCTAAAATTTTCAGAGACTTTTATGCACTGCATTTTCTCTAAAAATTCCGAAGGCTAATTTAGGAGTTTGACTAATGTTTGACTTGCCTCAAAATTATCAAATAATTTCTCAAAATTATGAAGTAATTTCGAGGTGTTAAACATCAACCCTAGACCCAAGAAAATTATTTCCAAAGGTTGGGCACAAGATTTTCATGAAGGAGATTTGTGTTGGTGTCCAAATGGCAATTTGATTTTTGATTTCACATAATTCCTTTACAAAAATTATGGAACTGACATAAAATCAAGATCAGAGAAAAATTTTAATTTCTCCTCATTTTATTACATTTGAAACACAAACCAATTTTGGGATGTTACAAAACCTCCTCTTACAAAAATCTCGTCCCGAGATTTGGCTCACTCGGTAAAGAAAGATGGATAGTCTGCATGGAGACGATCTTCCATTTCCCAAGTAGCCTCATCCTCAGAATGGTTCGACCACTGAACTTTGATGAATCTGATGGTCTTATTCCTCGTTCTTCGTTCACTCATCGAGTATGCGAACGTGATGCTCGCGATAGGTCAAATCTTCGACATCGAGAGTTTCCAACGGAGCTTCCTCGCTTGGAACACGGAGGCACTTCTTTAGTTGGGACACGTGGAAAACATCATGTACCCTTCAAGTGCACTGCAATTCCAATTATAGGCAATGCTCTTTCTTCTCGATAACGCGATAAGGACCGACATATCGAGGAGCTAACTTGCCCTTGACGCCGAAACGCTGATGGCCCTTCAAAGGAGAGACTTTGAGATAAACAAAGTCATCAGGCTCAAAACTCAATTCCCGACGACGGCGATTCGCATAGCTCTTTGCTCGGATTGAGCCGTGCGCAAGCGATCACGAATAAGTCGGACTTGACTCTCACTCATTGATAGAGTCCGCCAAAGAATGGTCTTTCACGGTCTCGCACCAATTCAACGGGTTCGCACTTTTCCCGTATAAGGCCTCGAAGGTGACATGCCAAGACCGCCTCGAATCGTTGTTGTAGGAAAACTCGCAAAAGGCAAGCATTTCTCCCAATTCTTTCCATAGGAGAGGACACAAGCACGAAGCATGTCTTCCAACACTTGGTTGACTCTTTCGGCCCGACCATCGCTTGGGGGTGGTATGTCAGGTCAAGGTAAGACGGTTCCCATAGCCTCTTGCAAACTTTGCCAAAAGCGAGAGGTGAAAAGAGAACCACGATCCGAGACAATTGTCTTGGGTACCCCATGTAAGCTCACGATGCGGGCAATGTAGAGATCCGCCAAAAGACCTACACGGAGATCCGTCTTGACTGGAAGGAAGTGAGCCACCTTAGTTAGCCGATCAATGACAACCCAGATGGCATCATTGCCCTTGGAAGTACGAGGCAGACCGGTGATAAAATCCATCCCGATCGAATCCCACTTCCATTCAGGAATCGGCAAAGGTTGAAGCAGTCCTGCTGGACGCTGATGCTCGGCCTTGACACGACGACACACGTCGCACTCGGCAATGAACTTCGCAATCTTCCTCTTCATTCGGGTCCACCAAAATCTCCGACGGAGATCTTGATACATCTTTGTGGCCCCGGGATGAATAGACAAAGGTGAATCATGGGCTTCGCGAAGAATCAAATTCCGCAATTCCATGTCCTTTGGAACCACAAGCGCTGTTCGAACCTTACAACACCATGCTCATCCTCGAGAAGCACTTGGTCGTTCGTTTTGATATTTCCCTTGATGTTGTTCACTCCAACATCTGATTGCTGGGCGATCTTAATCCGATCCACCAAGGTTGGTTGCACAACCAGGGTAGCGAAGGAACCATGCTCAACCAAACCTAAATTGAGACAAATTCTTCCGTAGGGTGGGTCGACGCCCCGAGCAATAAGGCATTGCAATGCGCTCGATCGAGCGATCGGCAAGAACGACATTAGCCTTGCCCGGATGGTAGTGAATACCCATGTCATAATCTTTGACCAACTCCAACCATCTCTTTGTCCGAGGTTCAGATCCGTTGGGTGAACAAATACTTTAGGCTTTTGTGATCCGAATACACTTCGCAACGACACCGATTAGGTAATGTCGCCAAATCTTAAGTGCATGAAACACAGCACCAATTCCAAGTCATGGGTAGGATAGTTGAGTTCATGGGGTCTCAATTGCCTTGATGCATAGGCCACTACCTTGCCTTTTGCATAAGGACGCAACCGAGTCCTCTACGAGAAGCATCGCAAAAGATATCAAGCCTCGATGGATATCGGAAGAACGAGGACGGAGCGTGGTCAAACGCTTTAAGTACTTGGAAGCTTTCTCACAAGCATCGGACCACAAGAACTTCTTGTCCTTCTTGAGCAACTCCACATCGGCCATGATCTTGGAGAAATTCTCGATAAAACGGCGATAATATCCCGCTAAACCGAGAAAACTCCGCACTTTGCCATCAAGTAGGTCAACCCATGAAAGAACATCGCCGACCTTGCTAGGGTCAACGGCCACGCCTCCCGCCGAAAGAACATGACCCAAGAAGGCCACTTCCTTCAACTGCACGCGACTTGTTGAACTTGGCATACACCGGTGCTCACGGCTTGCCCAACACAAGTCTCAAATGCTCATCATGTTCCTCATCGTTTTAGAATAGATAAGAATATCATCGATGAAGACCACGACAAACTTATCCAAATACTCCATGAATACCGAATTCATGAGGTTCATGAACAAGGCGGAGCATTGGTTGCTAAACGACATGACGGTGTACTCATACAAGCCATAGCGTAGTAGAGAAAGCCGCCTTTGAATATCCTCGTGTCGATCCGAACTTGATGATATCTCATTCTCAAATCAATCTTGGAGAATACTGAGCTCCAGCTTAATTGATCAAAGAGATCATCGATGCGGGCAATGGATACTTGTTCTTTACCGCTACTTCATTGCTTGACGGTAATCAACGACATGCGAAAGTATTGTCCTTCATCTTCACGAAGATTGCCTGACAACCCCACGGAGATGAGCTAGGCGGATGAAGCCCTTTTCTTGCAGCTCACTCGGCTTGCTTTTTCAATTCCACCAACTCGCTCGGTGGCATCCGATAGTGCCTCTTTGAAATCGGGCTGCACGGAACCAACTCAATGACAAACTCGAAGTTCTCGAACCGTGGCATCCTCGAAGATCTTCGAAAGACATCGGCGAAGTCACGAACGGTTGGGACTTCACTAATATCTAGAGCGGCTTCGCTGCCGCCGAAAGATGCGGACCTAGCAAATTTGCAGAAAAAGCGAACCCGCCACGGAAGACTAGATAGAGAGACACACTTCTTGGCGCAATCGATTTGTCCCTTATGCCGAGACAACCAATCCATACCAAGAATTACATCTAGATTTGCTGAATGGAGGAGGATAAGATTCGCAAAGAATCTCACTCCTCGATCTCATTGGGACATCCCTACACTCGATTCACTCTCAACTCCGAACCAGGAGAGCGAATGAGCAACGGGACCAACAATGGAGTAAAGAGGAGCTTACTAATAGCAGCAAAAGACTCAAAAATCAAAGCCGAAAGAAAGCGAAAAGCTAACGACTAGGGGAATGAAATATCACCCTAACCGAAAGCCAAAAATAGCCAGTGGGTAAACTTAAACAAGCGTATAAAAAGACTCCAACAACAGCAAGGAATTACCAAACCAAAGCTCAACTCCCCAATGCAACTAACCCGTATTGAATGAACGAGTAATTGATTGAGAAGATAAAAATCAGAAGATTAAGGTAAGATCTATTACCACTAAAGAGCAAGGTTCAGTCAACGAAAATAGTGTTAGATATTTAGCTAACTAGTATCACATCTTACCCCTTTTTAACCCCACAAGTTTTAGTTGATTATCCTCTCATTTTCTACCCTATTAGAAACCATCGAGCTTGCTGTCCGGAAATTGAAGTGGTTGTAGTGATTTTGCATCCAAGCTCCAGCCGAAGTCTTCCATTCTAGAAACTTCAAAATCTGGCACACTTCAATTTGCCAAGCTCAGTGGTCCCATCAGAAACCATTGAGCTCGCTATCCGAAATTGAAGCGCGCGGCATGATTCCGTGATCCAAGCCTCTAGCCGAAATCTTCAGTCCAGAAACTTCAAAACCCTAAGCACTTCAATTTGCCAAACTCAGTGGTTCCCAAAACCCATTTAATCGATAACACTATCTTTGAAGAAGGAAGAGGTAAACAATTTTCAAAACTCAAATTAGAGTAAGATGAGAGGAGAAAGCTAAGATAGGTAAGGAATAAAATCTGAGAATTCATTAAGCTTTCATAAATCGTTTGATACTTTGAAATTAGGGTTTTCCAAAATATCCTAAAGACGACCAACTTGGGTTACTACCACAAGATGGCTCGATACTAAACCTTAGAGACTCTGCTTATCCGGCTTGTAATGCTTAACCATCCACTTGGTCTTAGCATCACAAATCGATAATCCGAGACTCGAGACATGTATACTTCCTGAATGCAAGATACACACCTCTTTACAAAGTTCATGCATCAATTCCATTCATTCACATAGAACCGAAGCAAAAACAACAACCAGAAGATAACATACATAAAGGATAGTCATTACAAAAGGGAGGCCAACCGGCCAAAGGACATAATACATAAAGAAAAATTAACAGCGGAAGCGAAAGTGCCATAAGATGGCTATAAAACAAAAGAGCCAATCAGTGTGCCTTTAACCCACAAGGCAACCGACCGGACCGCCAAGCTAGTCGTCGAAACCACAGCACAACTCACAAAAGTGAGGCCCTTGGGGCTCACCTTCTTCCCTCAAGAACAAAAGCAAACCAAAGAAAAGTCGGGTGAGTACTTTGAATGTACTCGCAAGATATATAAGAATGATAACAGATCTATACAATAACTACATGCAAGCTTATTTAAGTGGAGCAGGCTAGGACTCAAGTTTAAAAGCATAAGGCAAGTTTTATTTGCAATAATGTAATAGATTGAAGGCAATTTTGCAATCTGAATTTTATTTGATAAAACAAGAGTATTCAAGTATCAACAACAAGAAATAGTCCCGAAATGGCTAACCCAATAGCCACCACAATAGCATGAATTACCCATTCATGCCAACCATGTCAAGTTTTAATTTTAAAACAAAAACAGTTGTTGAAGTCTAGATCTTGCACGACCTTACCAAGCATGTCCATAACCTAGGACGAGGCTATTCAATAGTTTTATCCCCGCAGGTGTACCAATGTACCCACACGCTGCATCGCCTTTTGCCAAGCTATTAAGCACACTTCCTTAGGTATGCTTACACGGCTAAGTCCTACGAGACATTTCCAATATTGTGAATTATTCACGAGGCGCCTGTATGGATAGAAACCCATACGTTGTGTCTGAGTCATCGTAAAGCCTCGGTCAACTACCCTTCCCTGTAAAGCCTTGACAACTACGACGCTCCTCGAGGTGGAGAGCCTACCCTAATGTCCACCACCGCACACCCAACACAAGAACACCGAGAACACATATCATGTTTCACACAACACACACAACCCTCCCCGCGACTCTGAGATAACCCACGCCAAAGTACTAAGTCAAGAGAGGTCCCATATCCCTCTCGCGTGGTTAGCACGCATAAGCGCTTGGCTTAGTGACACAAGTAACAAATCGGTCCTTAGGGACCTGGGCACCTTTCCTTGTCACACCCAACAATCACACCAACATGCCATTGTGCCCAAGTCAAATCATTTTGTTTCATTTTCGGTTTTGACAAAACAAAAGCATAAGGTGCTGAACCAAAAATAAACAAAATGATTTGTGTGATCAAGGTCATCGACTAAGTCGATAACCGCCCAATTCTACCGGTAGCTAAGCATTTCTAAGCATGACATCGCAAAGACAGTAAAAGAGCATAATTAAATCACCGGGCTCTAATTCACCAGCGATATTAATAACTTATGGTTGTGGCAGGGGAATACATTTTAATGGCAACAATGCATTAGGAATAGCTACCTCTAAACAGGGCAAAAATACTTGGACACAAAAGAAATGCATACATATAATTTGTAAACAAGATATTAGACTTTGAAAGTAATGGGACATTTATGATCAAATATCTTGCCTGCTTACTGTGGGTCAAGGTGTTGCTGTGGATCGATAATATTATCAACGCGCTCTTCGGATCCTAACGAGAAGGCAAAAAGCAACCGATAAGAACGAATAAAATGCAAAGACCCAACAGTAAACATTCTCCAAAAATTCGGAAAATTTTACAGTAGCAAGAGCATGATTTATAAAGAATTTAGCAACAAGAACCAATTGATTTGGATTCTTAATGCCAAAGATATGACCAAAACAATTTTGCTCAGCTTTTATAAATCAAAAATGCTACTATTCATTAGCAAAGATTTCTGGAGCTATACTGGGGTTGGAAACATTTTTAAATTAAAGTTGAGTTGAAAACATAACCAACAAAATTTGAATCAACCGAAAAGGATTTAAAATGAATTAGTTATGCATTTTACAAGTTATCACATTTTTCAGTTGATAACTAAATCCTTTCGGGAAATCAGAAATTAGAAATGACGTGGCCGAACGAGGAGCGTCGATCTTGGATCCGACGGTCCAAGTCCACGGGATAACGCGCGCGCGCGGGATTCATAAACCCTAAACGCTCACCGTTGGATCTGGATCCAACGGTTCACGCGGATCGGGACGTCGGGCGTCCGAACGCTCACCGCGACAGAGCCGTTGATCTTGGATCCAACGGTCCACACGGATCGAACCTTTCGGACGGTCCGAACGTTCACTCGAATCGGGACCGTTGATCTTGGATCCAACGGTTCACAGACCGAGACGCGCGACTCACAAGCCCTAAACGTTCACCGTTGGATCTGGATCCAACGGTTCACGGACCGAGACGCGCGCTAGTTCAAACTTCAGCGCAAACTTGGGCCGTAGATCTTAGGATCGACGGTCCGCAACGACTCGAGTTCAAACTTCGCTCCAGACTTCGTCCGACAAAATTTGACGGGGAAGATCGGCTCGCCGCCGGCGACTCTGGCCGCGGCGGTGCAAGCAAAAGCCTAAAATGAGTTGCTAACAACCTTGCGCACCCAAAGGTACCAACAATTTTGGTCGCAGTGTCTAGAACGCCAGTTTGAGATGACCGAGAAGACTCAAAATGACCGAAAACGAAAATAGAAAATGAGCTCAGCTGCGGTCCAAGGGAGCGAGTGCCAAGCAACTAGGGACTAACAAGGAGTTACCTGAGTCCAAAGAAGGCACAAAGATGGGTTGATTCAGCTCCAACGAAGAAGAATGGGGACTTCGGCCGAAAAGGGGGAAATCCGCAATTAACCTGCTCTCTGCAAGCAAACGAAAAATTGAGTGAGGGCTATTGCTCACAGAGAGGAGAGGGAGCTAAGGCAATGAGGGATTTGAGAAAGAAAGACCGAGCACCACTTTCACCAAGAACTCAAAAGCTCAAGAATGGCGGCAATGGCGGCCGAAGGTGAAAATTCAAATTGAGCTCAAGCAATACACTAACAAAGGCTCTGGAGCTCAAGGGTGTTCAAAGAAAGATAAGGAAGCCACTGGAGGAGTTTTATAGGTCAAGAAGCAAGAAGAGAGCAACGGCATGAAAATGGTGAGCTCACTAAAGCGGAGGCTGGGCCGAGAGCGATGGGAGCAAGTGAAATCGCGGGGACGACGACTATGGAGGCGGCGGGACGGGGGCATTAAATGCTGAGAGTCGTTGGCCAAAAGCTGAGGTGACCCGACGCTGCTACGCTCTGCAATTTTCACCGCCATCGTTGACTTTACCGAGAGCGAGCGAGGAGGAAGACGACGAACGACGACCGCTGATTTAATCGGACGGTGAAAAAGAACGGGTCGAGAATAACGATTCAATCGCGCGCTTGATCTCGGGCCGTTGATTTGGATCCTACGGTTCACGTGGCGCGAGGCGTTCGGACGGTCCGAACGTTCACGCGATCGTGAGCCGTTGATTTAGAATCCCACGGTGGAAATGGATCGCCGGCCGACGGCCCGAACGCTCACGCGACCGCGGAACCGCTCGATGCCGATCCAACGGCTCGCAAATCCGCGCGCGATCGCCGCTACGGCGGCGGTTAGTTGATGAACCAAATCAAGTGGCTCGAGCCCGAGTCTGATCCGAACCCGAGGAACAGTGAAAACCGGTTAGGGTTTGAATTTGAATAACTGATTTTTGAGGAATTATTTGGGGTAGCAAACCAGCTCCAAAAATTATGAAATTTTAACTGGAGGTTGCTTACTGGATGATGAACCTTATCTAAAATTTTCAGAGACTTTTATGCACTGCATTTTTCTCTAAAAATTCCAGAAGGCTAATTTAGGAGTTTGACTAATGTTTGACTTGCCTCAAAAATTATCAAATAATTTCTGAAAATTATGAAGTAATTCTGAGGTGTTAAACATCAACCCTAGACCCAAGAAAAATTATTTCCAAAGGTTGGGCACAAGATTTTCATGAAGGAGATTTGTGTTGGTGTCCAAATGGCAATTTAATTTTTGATTTCACATAATTCCTTTACAAAAATTATGGAACTGATTACAAAAATCAAGATCAGAGAAAAAGTTTTAATTTCTCCTCATTTTTATTACATTTGAAACACAAACCAATTTTGGGATGTTACAATTCTCCATGATCCATCTTTCTTTGGGACTAAAAGAACCTGAGACAAAGACAGGTGAGAGACTTTCTTTACATACCCTTTGTCGAGTAGGTCTTGTACTTGACGTTGAATTTCTTTGGTCTCCTCTCGATTTGTGCGGTAGGTCGGTTCGGTTAGGAAGCGGGCACCGTGAACAAGGTCAATTCGATGTTCAATGCCTCTTTTGGTGGCACTGGTGGTACTTCGTCAGAAATACGCCATCGTAACCTCAGAAGAGATTCAACACAACACTGTAAAGTAGAGGGTAAGTCGTTAGTTGATAAAAGGCTTTCCTTGTACAGAGTACAAAGAACATGGCATTGGGTTCTCTCAATTCTTTTATATCCCCTTTCCTAGCCATCATCACTAATCCTCTTTTCCCCGTGTCTTGGTATTTTGCTACTGTGGAGATTGATTTGGTTTTGGTTGCACTCGCCACTATGTTTGTGGTTCTCACTCAAGTGTTTCTCACTCTCGCTGCTTTTCAGTTCATCCTTCATTATCTCCTCCTGTTAAAGGAAGCAAAGTGATACGCTCCCTTTATACATAAAAACAAGGGTATTGGCTCAAGAACTAATCAACATCACGATCATATAACCAAGGTCGCCTAAAAGTAATCGGCATGCTTGCATTGGAACCACATCACATTCCACTCGATCTTGGTATTTTCCAATTGAGAATTGACGGTCACAATGTTGTTCACTCGCAGTGCTCCACAATCATTGAGCCATTGTATCTTATATGGGGCGTGATGACGTCGTAGTTTTAGTCCCATTCGCTCTACCAATTCTAGACTTGCAATGTTATTGCAAATGCCATTATCAACAATAATGTCGCATACCTTGCTCATGATGGTGCCTCGAGTGTGAAATAGGTTATGTTGTCGACCATTTTCTCCTTTCACAACATTAACACTAAGCACACGCCGAGAGATAAAACAATTGTTGTCTCCATCATCACCGAATACCATCATCATCCAATGCTTCTTCAAGTAGCCCATCCTCCTCTCGCTCACTCTCGATTCCCATTCTCCTTGTTCATTAACAAGCAAGTTTCTTCCGCTAGGGCACTCAGAGGCAATGTGCCCACGCCTGGCACTTATGGCACTTAATTTCGCTACATGCGAGATGTGGTTGTCTTGCCGATGTGGAAGATGATGCTCCTATTTTTCCACTAGAGCGTCGATTATCTTGGTGTCCCGCAGTGAAGAAGCCGACGAGGGTGTAGGCTTGGCGAGGAGTAGATGGAGACGCCTCAAAGAGGACACCTTGAGAACGACGACCACAGAGGATGTACTACTGCATGCGACACCATGGAGTCAAAAGAACGGTTCCCAAAAGGTCGACCACGCCCTTCTTGTCGAATCTTTCTCTCCGTGCGCATAGCTCGCCAACAAGATCTTGCAGATTGTTATAAGGAAACATCTCAACAAAACCTGAAATTTCATTATTTAGACCATGCAAAAATCTTGCCATCTTAGATTCAAGATCCTCTCAATCCCAAAGACGGATCAAGAGTAATTCCATTTCTTTATAGTACTCGCCCACCGCTTTAGACCCTTGTCTTAACGCTTGCAACCTATTGCGAAGGTCACGCTGGTAGCTTGAAGGCACAAAGCGCCTTCTCATCACTTGCTTCATTTCACCCAAGTATTGATATGACCACGCCCGATTGTAGCTGATTTTGTTGCATTTGATTCCACCAAGTGAGAGCATAACTCGAGAATTCAATCGAGACAAGATTTACCCGCTTTGATCGGAGAGATTATGGATACGAAAAATCGATCACATTGTTCTTCCCAATCAAGATAAGCATCGTGGTCTTCTATTCCCTTGAATTTAGGGACGCTCAACTTGATCCGAGCAATATTATCCGGATCATCCCTTTCACGGCGACCTCGATGTCGCCCTCCTCACCATGGGCAAGCACCACGATGTGGGGTGGATGTCGTCCGTAGCCATCATGATCTGCAAAGCTTCATCGTTGTCATCATATTCTTCTCCATACCGCGACCGTCATGCACATATTGGTCGTTGAAGCGCACACGGCCAAAACCACGACCGTGAGCACCTCCCCATGCCGTAATATGTGCAACAAGGCGGCCACGATGGGCACCGCCTCGCCCATCACCCCGACCAAGATCTTGCCGGTCGTGGAAGCCGCTATTAGCAGCAGCCCCATCGAGTTCTCATCACGGCCACCTTGATCAACAAAGAGGGTTATGTTGACTTAGACCCCACCACCAATGACGGAAGGTGTTCATTGAGCATCCGTCCCATGGCCCGAACAGATCACGAATTGTTGCATCTCGCTCGTGGATCGGGTTGTTCATCTCCTTCATGATTTTCCCCATGTACACTTTCGTTGGAACTCGCCATGTTAGCGAAGAGAAAGTGGAATAGGTAATATTTGTGGAATCACACAACCTCACCTCTTACTCACCAATGTTCTTATGCGCTCAATGGACAAGAAGAGTGCAAGAGTGGCAAGACCTTGGATGTGGTCAAGCGATTGGAAGGACACGAATCAAACAACCGGCTTGGTTTTAGTGGGGCTTAGTGGCTAAACAAGGAGGGTTGTAGTATCGATCAAGTGCCGTAAACCACACAACGGATACGTGAATGTCACCGTCCAAAACACCGAAAAAAATTCAAGGCAAGAATTTGAATCTTGCAATTTTGACAACCGCAACACAACCCTTCGCTTTCTTCTTCTTTTTTTTGTATTCTTTTCTTTTCTTTTTTTGTGTTCTCTTTTTTTGATACTAAACAAAGAAGCTTAACTACTAAAACAAACACTGCAAGATATCGATAGTGACTAGAAACAAGATGAGCACGAACGGCACAAGATTAAACAAGACTAAACAAAGGTTTGGTAATTTTTGTTTTTGGATCCGACTTTAGGGTAGAAATCGAAATAATATCAACACAAGAAAAAGTGATGCACTAAAAGGCTAATTTGTGAATGGAAACCTACCGTGACAACGAAAGCTCGATACCAAATGATGCGTACACGCTAGGTGGCCCAATCTTCACGGCGAGGTTGAAGAACAAAGCGAATCTTTTTGTGGACATCGGGGATAACTAGTTGTGAGTAGCGGAAAAGGGTAACTAGCTTTAACTCGCCAAGGTTGGATGCGACTGCCGCTGGAGAGACGATCCAAACCTTCGGATTCCGACCCGCTATCCGAACAATCGCAGAACCACAATCCGAACTAACCCACACAAAACGCCCTAAGCGAGAGCACGAATTAGGGGATCCCAGAGGAATCTTCTTGCAAATCCAAGAGAACTCACAAGAGCAAAAGGAGCAAGGAACTCAGCAGAATCTTGCTGCAATTTCATATATCGGTTTGTTGAAATATCAAAAGTACTGCATGGATGGGAGTAGGGGGTATATATACTAGGAACAACCCTCCTAGCTGGGTATGAACATAAGTCACCACGTTTGGAAGGTGGAAGGCCAACTGGTTGAAGCATTCAAGGAGTCTTCTGGTTTCTCAAGTCGCTCAACTTCTCAAGCAGCTTTTAGTAAAATAGCAATAACTCTCTCCTCGGAAGTCCAAATGACGAACCGCTTGTTGGAGGTGAAAATAGACTTGATTATCTTTCCATCCATATAGGATAGGCATAGTGAAACGTTCCAGGTTGGTGTGCAAGCACTTAAGAAGACTTCAGTTTTCGCGCAGTATTTTTCAGCATGTGCAAATTGTTACTAAAATGATCATAACTTTCATTACACAACTCCAAATAATGAACGGTTTGAAGCGAGGAAAATAGACTTGACAAACTATCCAATGCTCTGGTGTATGCTGGCTGGAAACATTATAATTCATGCAGATAATGATTGCAAAACTCATTGGTTTTCTGGACCTCATTGTTCCTCTCCAATGCACCTGAGTTCAATAAAAGAAGAGGACATTGGAAGCACTACTAAGTTATTGAGATCTGGAATAAGTTCTAAGTTAGCGTTCACCTGATCAAGATTTTTTAAAGACGCCTTCTTGTGATTGGTCCTTGATATTGTTTGTCCTTGAGAATATCTTGATCGCGAAGAAGGTCTTCTGTAGCATGGTCATTGAAGGTTGGGATGTCCTCGTCAAGGACGCTCCATCACTAGAGGACTTCGTGTACTCGGTGGAGGTGGGAACGCGGCAGCGGCCGCTGCCCAAGCCCAAGTGGATGAAGGAGACGGTGCCCTGCGGTGCCAAGTATGCGGCCATCAAGGCCAAGCTGCGGGAACTGAAGCTGCACACCGTCTGCGAGGAGGCGCGCTGCCCCAACCTCGGCGAGTGCTGGTCCGGCGGCGAGACGGGAACCGCCACCGCCACCGCCACCGCCACGATCCAACCACCGCCACCGGTTTTTAGGAGCTCCGAGGACGAAGCGGCGGCCTTCTTCCGCGCCGCGCCACCCCTCCGCGACCGTGACCACGTCGCCACCAACCTCGCCGACTTCGTCGCCCGCCACCCCCACCCCACCGGCAAGTAGCCCCAATTCTTGAATTTCCCTTCTCAATTCTCCAGCCCATCCAATTCATCACCGAACCCGTGCACAATTCGGCTCGGTTCCTAATGTCCAATCAACAAAGGATCGGGTTTTGATGCGTGTATCAATCAGCTGCGTTCTTGACCCGATCGTGTGGTGTAGGGAGCGGAGGGGGAGGGCCCGTCGGGGTGGTCTGCGTCACTTTCGGCGGCACGACGGTACCTCTGGAGCAGCGCTGCGTGCGCTACATCAACAATTTCAGCTCCGGCCAGCGAGGGGCCGCATCCACCGAGTATATACTGCGCTCTTCTTCTTTCTTTTTACTTTTCTGCTTGTTGTAACTTGAACTGTCAGTGGCAATTCAGTTTCTCGGTTTAGAGCAGGTATTTTCTCAAGGCGGCTTACGCTGTCATGTTCATCCATCGCCAGTGAGACTTGTTAGTTTGAGATTTTTTCTTGGTTGCTGTATTTACTTCAGGGATGCTAAAATAGCTAAGCATTCATAATTTTCATTGAAATTGGCTCTGTAAGAAGTGGCGTATAGTATCGATCTAGACAGGACTTGCAACCTTCTTCAGTAAGAAGTGGCACTTGCTGCAATTAGTTACAGGTAGTTCTTGTTTCAGTTATGAATGCCACAATGTATGAAGAAGTGAGTGACACCAGCACATCTTTGCAGCGGAAGCAAGCAGCCTTACTGTAGATTTCTCCTAGAAGATTCGTATCTTGATTTTTTCGAGGTCAGTGAAGAATCAGAGATCCAAGGTTTGGGGGTTGTACTCCTGAAGTATCTTAAGTGATGCAAATTGACTTATCCATCCGTACTACCAGTGGTTTCCCTAAATCAGTATGATTTGGTTTAAAATTGTTTGGTTCTTCACCTTCTTTTTTTTGCAAATTTTTAACCTCCTTACTTGAAGATGTCAAATCTAGAAGACTAGGACCGTATATTGTTTGGTTCTTCACCTTTTTTTGGCAAACTTTTAACCTCCTTACTTGAAGATGTCAGATCTAGAAGACTAGGACCATATCCCTTCTTAGTCATTTTAGTAGTTTCATTTACTGAACTAGAAAGTTTTATGTTCTGAATGACCCTACAGTCTACACATATTAGTTTTGAAACCATTGTTCTCATTTGAGTTACTTATCTCAGTCCCAGAGTCTCATCTGCTGTGTTCAAGACAGCAATTGGAAATTATCGCAAGGTATATATAACCAATCAGTGCCTTGTTTTCTTTATTGCAGGCAATTGATGAAGGCCTATTGCTGAAACTTCCTTTCACCACTACTTTGAGTACCTTCAGGTATTACATATCTATCATATCTATTTCCTAGGATCAAGCATTGCCACATTTAGATTTTGCACATTTTGTCATTCAATTTAGATTTTGCATACTCTAGAGCTGTCTTGCTATGAGATACGAAGCGCTGGTTCTGCGAGAGACCAAATACTCTGACGACCTTGGTCTCCATGTGTCCCATGAGGAGTGGCTAACTCTTGCAAATGATTCTCTTGATAATGGGTTTTATACCATTGCTTCCAAGGTAATTAGATTCAGTTGTGGTGTCCCTTCCCTTTTCTTATGATTTGTGCCTGAAGAAAACTTTCAGGTTTTGGCATGTGGCTTGCATGTCATATCTGCGGTTCTTCCTTTTATGGCTATAGTCCCAACCAACACGACTTCACAGTTCACGCCACTGTAGTTAGGTTCAATAGTGTGAAAAACACAGTTCAGTAGTAATTTGAAAATTTGGAGCAGTGGACATCTTGGTGCGGCTGAATCATACAGTAGTCTGGTTTAATTCTGTCAGGAATAATGGTTAAAATAATTCTCCCCGGAAATAGTAATTCCATGTTGTGGTGCTCACAGGATGATGCAAACGAGGAAGGGAGCAGATCTGAGTTTGTATCCTGGACAAACTATGTCAATGTTGAGGAAATACCTAGGGCATCTGCTACTTCATGATGAGAGATGTGTTAGATAACTAGGAAAAGTGTAATTTTGGTTAGGCCTGATGAGCACATAGCATGGAGAATAGAATCTGACACGGTGAGAGCCGCAGACTCAAAAGTTAGGAGAGTATTTTTATCAAATTTTGTGTTTAAATAGGCAACAACTGTAATAATGTGCTAATTTCCATTCAGTAACTAACTGGGTTTGAGTGTCATTAGTTAAGTGTTCCCTACCGTGTAATTATTTAGTCATAATTAATTAACTACCACTGTGTAATTATTTAGTTGTGTAATTAACCCAGCTGTGTAATTAATTAATTCTCATCCATGCCACGAGTTAATTGATCCTCGTCTGCGCTACGGTGGGGGATTCCTTCGTACTGTTAGTTAGTTAATTAATTACACGGGTTCAATTAATCCTTGATTTAATTACAACTAGCAAGAATTAGAAACATTAAAAACAATGTGGTATAAATGGCAAAATTACATGCATCCATCCAAGGCGTGAGCCAGCAAATAATATATCCCAAATTTAGCTCAAAGAAAAACATAATTACTTGCTTGTCATCTATGAAAAATTGCTCAACCTGGCTTCTTGATGAGAGCCTTTTTTTTTTTAATCCTTTTTAAAAATTATTTTAAAGATAGTCTCTTTCTAACTTTATTTCCAATTCCGACCTCTTTGATCATGCCATGACATGTGGTGTGATCAAATCATCACACACGCCACCGACCCTTTGGACGTGTTCTTTTGTTAAGTCTCGCCACGCCAAGAGGAGTGGTATGCCAGCACAATTTGGTCATGTCACGGTTGATGGCACGACAACACAGTTTGGTCACACCACGGATTATAGCGTGACTAAAGGGGTCAGAATAAGAAATAAAGTTAGAAAGAGACTATCTTTAAAATGATTTTTTTAAAAATGGATTAAATAATAAAAATGATTCTCTTGATGATAGTTCCTTTATTGTCAACATCAAATCATTAACAAAACAATGCATGAATTTTACAGACCCAATCGATTTTTTTTTATAGCAAGAACAGCTTTCATAAGTTGGCAAATCCATCCAGTAAATTCCAGCAAATCATAGTTGTCTCCTTGCCAGTATGGGGTTGTTTGGATTCATGCCAACTCTACCTTACCAAATATTGGCCACGACCAAATCATGCCAAAATTTGACTTGTTCATGTTTGACCCACGTGTCATTGAGAAACAAGATGCTAGCAAAATTTGTTTGCCAATTTTACCACCAATATTTTGGCAACAAACTTGACAAGAATCTCGTCAAATCTTCCCTATTGGCATGGGTATGCCAAAATTTGGCATCAAACCAAGTAAAGGCCAAAAAAAAAAACAAAGACATTACGAATTTTTAGTAAGAATTGCTTTGACATTAAACAAAACGACCTCTTTATTCTTCCAAGATATAAATCCATTAAAACTACCGCGTCCTCTCGATAATAAATTCCTTAAAATCCCAAAAGAAAGCCCATGTCCTACGGGCATGAATACAGCATCCACACATGGATGGCACGAGTAAGACCCAACGCAAGCAGCAGGGGAATAACCACGAATATGACGGACGCAAGGCCACCGTGTACCGTCCATTAATTAAACCCCTCGCCTCCCAAGCCGAAAGCCCGGCACTACGTGTCCGCGTTGGAGACCGTCGAAATCAAACACCAACGGTCGGATTCAAACTGGCGTTCCGTATAAATTCCGGGGCCTCGCCTCATCCGATCCCTCTTCTTCCCAAATCTCGCGTCGTGCTTTCTCCTGCCCTCCCGTGCGCCGCCGATCCAGGGCAATCTTGCGCGGAATCCCGCGAATCCGACGGGGCGCTGATCGATCGGTGCGATTCGGGAGCTGCGGGATCTGTGGGCGCCGTCGGGAGCTGCGGATCGAGCTGCGGATCGCCGGATTTGGCCGCGTAGACTAGAACGAGACATAGGGGGAGGTTGTGCCCCGCCCCTCGCCGGGGACGGCACATGCGCGTGACGGTCACGCCCAAGGACGAGGAGAGGCTGGTGGTGCTGATGGCTCGGGAGCGGCCGCGGTCGGCGGTGTTGTCGGCCGGCGGGGACCTAGTCACCGGCGGGGGCGGCGGCGGGGAGGCGTCCGACGGGGACTCGTCTGCGTCGCTGGAGGAGATCAGCGCCGACGACTTCAAGAATGAGTCGTCTGGTAGCGGCGCCGCGGGGGCCGTGGCGGGGGCTGGGGGGGCGGCCTCGGCGCAGAGATCTAGTGTTTGGATGGGGTACACCATGTCCCGGAGCTACGCGCCGGCGTTCCACAGCTTCGCGTGGGCACAGGCCGTGCAGAAGAAGCCGCTTGTGCCGCAGCCCGCCGCCGACGAGGACGAGGTGGAGCATGTTGTGGACACCTCAGACGAGGAGAAGGAGGAGGGCGAGATCGAGGAGGGGGAGGCCGTGCAGACCTTCTCTTCACCTCCGCATGCGCAGCCCGAGACCATCGACTTGGACTATGACGCCCGGGAGAAGTCGGAGTCGGTGTTTGCGGAGGTGAGTGGTAATCCTACCCCAGCTGCCGCGGAGGAGGAAGTGGACTTTGACCAGCGCGTGGGGAGTATACTGGAGGAGCTTGAGATGGTCTCCATTGAGGAAGCTGAGAAGTATGGACAGATGTTTCATGACATAGATCACGTGTTTGATGGACATGGTGTTTGATTCGGTTGCTGAGAAGTAAGTTATTGATGCTGTGTTGTAGGTCATTTGAGGGTGCGTGTGCGCGTCTGCACACGTGCTTTGAGAGCCTGAAGCCACTGTTTCTGGAGAGCGGGAGCCCGATGCCCATGCTTGACGCTCTTGTGCATCAGGCATTTGTTGGAATTGACACCATCACCACTGTAAGACCGAGATTGAGTGTTGGCTGGCTGGTTTCCTTCATCGATTATAAGTCTCACACTTTTTGCATCGTTGTAGGTGGCTAATTCATATAACATGCCGAAGAGGGAGCAGAACAAGAACATGCTCTTAAAGTATACATAAGTCATCTTTAGCTAATCATTTAGAGAATAAAACTGCCAGCTTTTCTAAATAAGTATAACTAAAACGGTCTCCTTTGAATGGCATAGGTTGTTGTTCCACCTAAAGAACAGATATTCAGACATGCTGACACCTGACCAGCGAGATGAGGTTTGTAACCCTACTAGTTTGTAGTTCTAGGGGCTTCATTATGAGTAGTCTGTGGTAACAAGCTCAATTTTCTGTTTTTTTTCCTGTTCGTCAGCTGGATAGCCGTGTGAGGCAGTTAGTTTTTGAGGATGGAAAAGACAATTCCAATGGTCCAAATGCTAATTGTGGCACCAATGCAATGAATGTTGCAGCTCCATCTGGGCTGGTTCCATCAGAGAGACTACCATTTGAATCAGGAGCAGCAAATACATTTAATGGATCTAGTTTGCCCAAGTTGGAGATAACAGCAAAGAATAGAATGGTTAGCCCCTTGTTGGATCTTCATGCAGATTATGATGAGAACAGCTTACCCTCGCCCACCCGAGATAATGCACCACCTTTTCCTGTGCCAAAGCCTATTGGATTTGGAGCATTTCCAATGGCACCAGACAAACCATCTTTCCCAGAAAGAGCTGAGCCTACAAAACATTTGTCATATCCATCCTTAACTGATGCCCTGAAGGCTGTTTCCTCCTACCAGCAGAAGTATTGCCAGAAGTCTGCCTTTCCAAGTGATGATCTACCAAGTCCAACTCCTTCTGGTGATGGGGATAAATCTGGAGACAAAGGTGGTGATATATTTGGTGAAATTTCGAGCTTTTCAGCTTCAAATAAGACTGCATTTCCAAGTGTGAGTCAGATACCTGCCTCTCGACCTAGCACAGTTATCAGCAGCAATGACAGTTTCTCAGGTGGTCCTCCAGGTTATGCTAAACAAATTGAGCAGTCTATTTCAGGACCCAACCATGCGCTAAAGCCTAAAGCTAAAAGTAGAGATCCAAGGCTCAGGTTTTTGAACCGTGATTCTGGTGGCGCTACAGATGCAAATCGACGTGTGAATTTTGCAGAACTGAATGCTTCTAAGGATGGGACCTTGGGTGGAGTATCAATTAATAGTCGCAAGCACAAGGCAGTTGACGAACCTCTGGTGGATGAAAATATGTTAAAAAGAGCTAGAGGTAGTATTGGAAATCTGAGAGACTTGCAGGTACCACTAGGTAGAGGTGTGTGGGTTGAAGATGGAAGTAATATTAGCTCCTATCCTAGTGATAGGGTTCAATCAAATCATAATTCAAGGCTTGAAACCAAGACAACAGGAAATCCTAAGCTCAGGACAGATAGTCAACTTATTAGTAATGTAAGTAGTATCTCAAATAGTAGTGGAACAAGTACCAAAACTCTGCAAGTCCCCCAAACTAATTCTGCTCTACAAACCAGTACAGCTGTTGTTTCATTGCCTGCTGTGTTAAAGGACATTGCAGTGAACCCAACAGTGCTCATGCATTGGATTCAAATGGAACAGCAGAAGAGGTCAGCATCAGAACCTCAGCAGAACGTAGTTGCTTCGAGTGGCATGTCTACTGGCATGATCAGTAGTTCAACTGCAGGCATGGTTATACCACCTGGCAATGCTCAAAAGACCTCCGAAGTTGCACAAATTCCTTACGTTAGGCCACAAGTTCCAATGCAAACAACTCCTGTGGTAATGCTCTTGCTACTGCATTTGTGTCTTTGCTTGCTACTTGTTACTTTATCAATTTACTTGATAGTGACTTCCATATCATTATTTGGTACTATATTTGTTGTGCATATTAAGTGGAGAGATATGAATTTGAACTTGGATGTTCATTCTGAGGTTATATTAGCATGTAAGTTATACACTGTCAATAGTTAGGTTAACTATCTTTTCATGTAATGTCAATTCCTTGCTTTTGTTGTATGATGGTACTAATATCAAGTTTTGCTGTATCTGTAGAACTCGCAAAATGATGCTGGAGTAATACGTATGAAACCCCGCGATCCTCGTCGCATCCTTCATAATAACCTAGCACAGAAGAATGATACAGCGGGCTATGAACAAGCCAAAAGCAATGGAACTGCCCTGCCAGACTCTCAGGGCAGCAAAGACAATTTGATCAACCGTGAACAACAGGAAGAGCAACTACAGACTAGTGTGTTGCCTTCTCAACCAGTCTCGTTATCCAACATTGCCCGGCCTTTCACCATGAGTGCAAATCCTGTGGATCCAGTCTCTAATTCGCAGTTAGCTGCTACAGCACTTATGGTTCCTCAGCGAACTTCGGGCAGCATAAATAGGTCAGATCCAAGACTAGCTGCTGGACAGGATGATCCAAATGCTGATGCAGCAACGAATACTGCTCCTGCAACAGCACTTGATGCTGTGCCGCCAGCTAACCCATGGGGGGACGTTGATCATCTCCTTGACGGTTATGATGACCAGCAGAAGGCTCTCATACAGAAGGAAAGAACAAGGCGGATCATGGAACAGCACAAGATGTTTGCAGCACGGAAACTTTGCTTAGTGCTTGATTTGGATCACACTCTTCTTAATTCCGCGAAGGTATTAGACTTTGTAGCCCATGACTTCAGTTGTCTAGCTATTTGACAAGTTAATTAATGTAGTACACACTTCTCATTCAGTTTATAGAAGTGGATCCAATTCATGAAGAGATTTTGAGGAAGAAAGAGGAACAAGACCGGGAGAGGCCAGAGCGCCATCTGTTCCGTTTCCATCATATGGGAATGTGGACCAAACTGAGATCAGGAATATGGAACTTTCTTGAGAAGGTTTGCTCTCTTAGATATGTCACCATTGAGCTTTGCTGTCTTAGACATCTCACCATTGACCATAAGTGTGTTTCTAGTCCATTGTTGAATACTGTCCTGTTTGATGCTGTATGCTGTAGGCGAGCAAGCTTTTTGAGTTGCATCTATACACAATGGGGAACAAGGTGTATGCTACTGAGATGGCTAAGGTTCTTGACCCTACTGGGGCCCTGTTTGCTGGGCGAGTCGTCTCAAGAGGTGGTGATGGTGATCCTTTTGACAGCGATGAGCGGGTACCAAAAAGTAAAGATCTTGACGGCGTATTGGGCATGGAATCTGCAGTGGTGATCATCGATGACTCCGTGAGAGTCTGGCCCCACAATAAGCACAATTTGATTGCTGTAGAGAGGTATGTATCTCTGTCAAATGTTTCTACCAGCGTGAATTAATAGCATGTACATCTTACTAAGTCTCCTTCCATATGATTTTCTGTAGATACACCTATTTCCCTGCAGCAGACGTCAATTTGGCCTTCCTGGACCATCACTTCTTGAAATTGATCGAGATGAAAGGCCAGAGGACGGCACTCTTGCTTCTTCACTGGCGGTATGATGGTTCCTTTCCACATCTGAACTCTTGACGATTGAAGTACAACTTGATTATACTGACATACCTATCAAATTCTTGAAATAGGTTATTGAGCGCATTCACCAAAACTTCTTTTCTCATACTAACCTCAATGATGCTGATGTGCGGAGCATACTAGCATCTGAGCAGCAGAGGATCCTTGCTGGCTGCCGTATTGTCTTTAGCCGGATTTTCCGGTTGGGGAGGCCAACCCCACTTGCACCCTCTGTGGCAGACTGCAGAGCAGTTTGGTGCAGTTTGCACGAACCAGATCGACGACCGGGTCACTCATGTCGTAGCCAACTCACTCGGGACTGATAAGGTGAATTGGGCATTATCAACAGGCAGATTCGTCGTTCGTCCAGGATGGTGAGGAAAATTAATACTCCATTCACTTGAATATTTGTTATCGCATAATAACCCCCAAATTCTAACTCCCCAAAATGACCCATCACTTAACCAAAACTCCTATCATGTTTGCCATCAACAGGGTAGAAGCATCAGCTCTGTTGTACCGGCGCGCCAATGAGCACGACTTTGCAGTTAACTAACACGTTCCTGAATCCCAGTTGCCCAGCCAGAGTCCCGCGAATCTTCCCGGGACAAGTTCCGCCGGTTATGAAAACCTAACACGATAAGAAAATTGAATAACATAAGTGAAAAACCGGACCATACTAAGAAGAAAATAGTTGGCCCTCAAAAAGACTCGGTAGTCCTAAAACGAAAGGTAACGAAATCGCTTTATGCAAAGCCTGGAAGAAGAGAGGGCAAGCCCAAGCTATTTGTGAGGTGGTCAGTATTTGCTTAAAAAGGGGTTTTAGAGAGAATCACCAAAGAAAGAAATGCGAAAAGCAGAAATGAGAAGGATCACTACCCCCTCCCTCACCCTTGTAACATGTAAAAATTGGTTATGTTTTTGGTTGACCCTGGCCCTGGCTCCTGCAAGCCTGCTGCTGGCCACATAAATAGGTTTGGCAGCAGGTATCAGTCATCCATCAAAAGTGGCAAGGGCGGCAGCAATCTAGGGAATGAATGAGGGCATTTAAGCCTGTGCCTTTGTGTGTGTGTTTGTGTGGCTCCAAGTGTAGTTGGTTGGTTCCCCTCCTGTGCCCTGAAAGCCACATGGAAAAGGACACCTGAGGCTGCTCCTGCTGCGTACCTTTTGTGTGAGCCAGGGTAAATGGTGGAAGAGAAGAATGCAGAAGATTTGTTTGGCATTGGCTGGTGAGGTTATTCCAAGATTTTCGGGACGACTTCTTGAGAAAGAAGCATGCAACGCGCGGGATACGTGACCTGAAGTTTAATCACATGAAGGAACGAGATTATCTTTTACTTGGTGATGTCAACTAAGTAGAAAGTGTGCCATTTAAGTCAATTTTACCAAAAAGAAAAACATTTCAACTAATTTCGAAATTTCAATCAAAAGCCTAAAAAAAAGAGTACATTTAATTTTTTTTTCGGCAAGAGTTTTTTCCTATGTGCTAACGGACGCGAGTGCCTCACTAGATGGTTCTTTTATGAATAAATTTCTCTCAAATCAAGAAATCATGTTGATATATATATATATATATATATATATATATATATATACACCACTTAAATGAACATATTATACTTCTTTATTATTTTTAGTATACTTAAATACCAATTATACGATACTCTAATGTGACTTCATTGAATTTTTTTTTTCATTAGAGTCCTTTATTTTTTTTCTATATACATTTTTTTTCATATATATATAAAAGAAGTATATACACAAATTTTGCTATAAAAGGTGTACTTTAATGATTTTTTTTTCATTCAACTCACTTTTGGGTATCATATAATCATTATTTGAGTATGCTCAAATTGATAAAGAGGTATCATCATACGATTTAAGTGGCATATGAGAAGTGAGAGTACGTACTCCCAGGAATACTATACCATTTTTCTATACACGCACACTATTCTGTAGCCAAGCGTAGAATAGTTATTCTACACCTAGCCAGCCCACCGCGTGAACTGTGCCAGTGTGACGACATGTGCTCAATGCCCATATGGTCGGCCCACCAACTACAGTTAGCGGACCAAAAACGTCTACATCCACACGGGACTCGATTCAACGGTAATTAATACGAGATGTGAAAGTAATTCGTGAATCTTTTTTACTGTCTATTTCGTGGCATGCAACTTTTTTCGAGCTCATATGTTGATAGTAAAACATGATGGGTAAGATAGTAAAGTTGTAATGTGTTTTACTACTGAATCACATACATTTATTTTTTTTATCGAGACATGCTCCCACTCTCTCCCCTCAAGGCACGATGTCCTATCCGATAGTAACTTGCAGAGCATAATGGGTAATCCCACTGAGCATGTTTTCAAGCATCATCATCATGTCACAACGGACCACGTGTGTAGTTAGTGGCAAGGACACTCTGACACCCCCACCTCGCACTGAGACACACAGACGCCACGCCCGACATTAATGAAATGCACCACATGTGATTAATAAAATTAATGCTTAGCGAGTTTTTTTTTCCACATGTGGTAAATTATAAGCACGCTACCGTAAATTTATGTTATAGATACAGTAATTCCAAACAAAATGGAGGTCAGTATTTTCACGCGCATCTTGTAGTAAAGGAATTCTCACATACCATCTTAGAGTAATGTTCAACGGGTAGCACAACGATGTTAGTTTGATAGCAAAATAACTTACATGAAATGGTAAAATAGACGTACAAAACAGTAAATGTGTTTTTTTTTCTTTATCCCTTTATATTTTTAGACAGTAAAACGAAGCAAACATTACAGTAATTGTATATATACATAACATCGACAAGTGAAGTTGAAACTTCTAAAATATATTTTGAGGGGTTCGGCCAAATAGCGTGGTCGGTCACAATTTTTTTTAACACTGCATGATAATAACAAAAGAAGGGGGCAAATAGAAAGGGGGCTCTAGTGGCTAGGCAGGACCATATCGCGACTCTTAGGTGTTCGTAAGCCCGCTCGTGGACATCGGCGGGTTGGATAAGGGAATATGTGGAGGAACATCTCCACCGCTGTGGGAGTCGAGCCGCGCCAATCGCGCCAAGGAAGCCTGCTGACCATAGTCCAAATGAGGTGGTTCTCTTCCACGCCCCTACGAGGTCGATTTTTGCTTTTGCCTATCGATGTAGTCATCGAGCCTCTGGATCAACGCTTTGACACGATCCACGTAGCTCAATAGCACGATCTCCAGGATGAGGTTGGTTCGCCGGACGTCGGACATAAGGATATTGGTCCGATTAAGGTGAGACATAGTGCGAGATAAAGGCGCTACGCCTCTCCAGAGACACGGGGTGGAGCACGGAGGAGGTCGTTGACATAATCATGGTCCGTAGCCTCGATTAGGCTCCACACAGATAGTTGCTTGTATATGAGTGATAGGTAGGATAGAATCATCGTGTGCAAGGGATCTAAGAAGAGTTTGAAGGTATTTTTTTCCTTTTTGTGTTGTGTTTTGAGTTCGAGTGTGTATTTTGCGCTTTTTTTCAGTGGGGGGAAGGCTGGGGTTGTGTGAAATTAAAGCTTCGCAAGCTGATGTACATATTTATAAGTCGTTTGATGGGAGACGAAGAGACACATTGGGAGACGGAGCGACTGTGTTATATTTTAAAAGTAAATTCTTTTCACACACAATAATTACAAAACAAAACAAATGTGTGTAACTTTATTTGCCATTATACAGTAAAACGTATGAAACATAGTAGTACATGAAGACGACACCACTGATCGTTGCATTTTTTTTTCTCCGACCAAATAAACAAAAGTAACCGCTACTTGAGAAGATAGTAATAGACTACTATGAACACAATAACAAAGCAAGAATACCACATGATATTACAAGAAGAGCTTTGATAGAACAATAAAAACATACAACATGAGCCGAATAGCGCTCTGCTACTAGCTGGCAAATGAAACACATTATCACACATAAGACAAGGCAATAAATGTATTACTATATGGAAGTAAAAATGTGGCTATTCAAGACATATAGCTACCATCCGACCTCGCGCTTAGACTGCCTTTCTGTTGTCCTCTTTAGATTCATCGTCATGAATCACCGGTGGCTTGTACTGCACCTTCCTCTCCTCGCCTCTACTTCCCCATTTCTCCCCGCCACCACCACTCCCGCCTCGCCTTTGGATGAGGAGTTTTGGGGTAGGGTTTGGTGTAGCACTGCTAGGATCGGATTTCAGCCGCATATGCTGCACGCCCTCGTCATCTTCTTCCCTACCGATGTAGAACTTTGCTCTGCTTCATCATCGGCTCGTTTGCGACCTTTGGTATGTGACTGAGGAGGCGCTGATGTGTTGATCATATCGTCGTCCGCTTCATCAGGCTCAGCGGTCTCCTTAGCCACCGGGCCAACGTTGTTGTGTACGGTATCAAGCTGCATCTGAAATGCCTTGAGGACCTCCATGGCTCTATCGTACGCAAGACTCATTCTACACCCTGACCTCACCATGCCCATAGCTTCCGTTAGTAAGGTGGTGTGCTGATACATCTTAGTCATTCCATCGGTCTGACCTGCATGAGGTCGTGTCTATCATATGGCACATCCACCCTAGCATTCGTGAGTGTACCTACGAGCACGAGCGTTGGGGATACTTGACTCGCAAGTGGGTGAACGCCGCACCAAAGCGCATGTAACAACCCTACGTGCGGTAGACCAAGATGGATTAACAAGAAACACACGCCGATGATGAAAAAAATGAATATATGCACTAGACAATAAAAGTATAATAGTTGGAACAATAGCTACTAGCCGAGAGACAAGAAAGTACATGTGTGCTTCCAGCCGCTTGCATTCATCAGATGTACTCATTCCTCTTCGCCACCACCTTGAAATCGTCGCGACTGCGACTTCAGATCTGCTTCTGTGAGACACAAGGAACATGCCATCTCTGCCAAGGCCCGCCTTATGTATACATATCGAGAAGTACATCTCCTTGTACTCTTTGAACACTATAGGTGTGTACACCCCCGCCTGCTCCTCGAATGGGAACATAGTGGCTTTCACCGGTTGGCTCGATACCATGCAAGGCAAGATATGTCACGAAGGAGGTACATAAAGGATAAGAAATAATGACATACATGGATTACAGTAAAAAGAAAGAGGGGTGAGAGACGTAGTAAAATAAGACAGCTAATAGTAAATCATGGAAGAAATTGAAGTAAATGCGTATGTAAGTCATAGTAAACCTTTTTTTATCCACATACCGTGGCACAATGCATTTCATGAGCCTCTGAGTGCTTCCTCTTCTATAGCACACGTGCATATGCCACACGAATGGGTGGAGTGAAGTCATGTTATCCACAAGTTCTACTTTACCATCTTGTTCATACTCGCTTCTCTCGTGTGGATGTCATCTCACCGTAGTACACGCCCTGAAGTACGTGTAGATCCATCTTTCACGAAGATTATAGAGGCTAACATTGGCCTGGCTCTACTCGAGACGATACTCTCTCACTAGATTCTCCCATGCATTCTCGGACTAGTTAGGAGTAAGCGGATGGTTTATGATGGAAACCAAACATTGCTTCACTGTCATGGTATGCGATAGCTTGTTTAGGTTCTACTTGTACTTCTTCAAGACGCCACCCGCACGTACCGGTGTTATGCGTGGGGAAGACATGCGGATGGTAGCCACCATGGCCAAACTCGCTCAGAGTATAATATAAAACACATTAGGCAAGAAACTCGAGCAAAGACGTAATATTTTTTACCAACATTGACAATACATTCCAGACCAGATACAGAGAACACAGTAAAGCACACGTGTGATAGCCAGTAAACCTGATTGACATATGCAGTAATTACATTTGAACGGTATGAGAATCACTGGTTAGTATGCGTAAAGGGTCTTTGCCATCCATGCAAGTTTGGAATGTCTGAACAACCACTCAAATGTAACACCCTAGCTATTCTAAGCCAAGATGTTACCTAAAGATTCATCACACAATTCATTTGCATAACTAATATTCAATTTGCACCAAAATTAAATAGTCAAGACAAAGTAACGAGGAGAAATTAACCGCTCATCAATGAATGTAACCAAGGAATTAAACATGGAAGATCCGATGTAAACTTGAAGTGATACTTATTATAGTTCATCTCATAACCAAATAACTTAGCAAAATATCTTAATGAATAAGTGAATTAATGAGATGTGTGAATCGTGCTTGACTACGCCTCCCGCTAGCAACAATATCATCATGGTTCACCTAAAATAAACACAGAAAGTAAGGGTGAGTCGAAACTCAGCAAGCACAACATCAAACTCACAGGGTACAAAGGAACAGAGCAATAATCAAGACAGTAGAACATATCTTCCACGAATTTATGAAACTGCATAGTATGAATGCATACATGGAATGAAAATGGACCTCTCAATCACAGATATGCAGATAACGAGTGATACACCCGTTGGTGTTCACTTAAGCCCAGATTTAACAAAGCACGGGACCCAATCACCGTATGAAGAACGTTCACACGGTGTCCGGTTGCCCCATTGGAATGGTGGTCAACGTTGCCCACATTTGAATCTCATATGCCCATATTGGAACTGATGAGACTTTTAAGTTTCCACTCCCGTGGACGGCAGGAATCAAATGCATGGACAAAATGAAAGTCATGCAACGAAATCTTATCACATCATAATGAAGAATAATACAAGCATACAAACATGAATAACCAATCTAGCAACTCATCCACACTTTTTCATCAACCTTCACTATGATAAGATAAGGTACTTGCCTTCCGTGCTGCGACGTACTAGGAAGCAATGAAGGTGTCCTTCCACCTACCGCCACACCGCCTACACAAGCATTTACACGGAATAAGGATAACAAGGTATGACGTATGTACATGTACTCTACCACACCCTCTAACCATCCCACACAACCGTAGGTTCAATTTGACAACTTCGCCCAAAAGGCTGGATTACTACTCTGCTGGCAGTTGTACGAGAAAATTCACAATTAAATATCTGCAACTCCTAAAGACCTGAAACCAATGCTCAGCTAATCCTAACTAACCAGGCTACGAAACTTTAGTTGGCGGGATCCTCTGATTCGGCCAAAACAGAGGACCAAACTGCCCAAGAAGACACCGACAGAAACCTGTTCAGATTTCAGAACAGTCGTAAAGAAAAGCCTGTACCTTTCAGTATACTGATCCTATGGAGATGATCTTTATCAATATGGAATCATGGCAAAATTATCTTCAAAAACCTATTTGGGTGGCCGCCCTGGATCTGGCTCTAACTAGAACAAAACTGAGGAGCAATCGACAGTCTCCAAAATCTCTGACAGACAGAGTAGTGTGTTGTTAAAAATTCATAACTCCTAAACCACAGGGTGTAATCTCGTGATCTCGGTGCCAAAAGAAAGCTAACGAAACCAGGAACATAACTCTAGGAGACGTCGACCCGAGATTCGGCCTCTAAAGAATTCAATATGGTCAGACAAGACAACTGCCAACTCTCATCAGATCTACTGGACAGTCGTGGTAAAACTACCATAACTCCTAAACCGTAAGTCCAAATCTAGTGATCTCAGTGCCCAAAGAAATCTAAGACTGAGGGCTATAACTTTCTAGGAGGCGGAAAGATTTAAAAATGTACGCAACTTACCCAAATCTGACGAGCAACAGTACCAAGCAGGGGAAGGTGGAAGTGGCGGCCCAAGTGGGGAAAGAGGAAAGAGGAGTGTGGCTAGGGTTTTGGGCGGTGGGGTTCCCCCCTTATGGCCGGCCACACATGGTTCTCCGCCGCGCCCGCGCAAAGTTGTCGAATAAAAGTGGAAAACCCCCTATTTTTCTCAAAATTTCTATTCCTTTCTTTGCATTTTTCTCCTCCGACTGAATCTCTAATTACCGATCCATTTCTCGGGTATTACATTCTACCTCTTAATGCATTCGACTCAATTCTACCAACTAAACGAATACACGATTAAAAATATCACGTAATTGCAATCAACGAATTAGCACATATCGTAAACGAATGTGTCTAAATACTACTCGCACATGCGAGACTCTAGCCTCGATGTGGCCTCTCTCGACTAGAGAAACCACAACACAAAAACGTAAACGATGATCGCCTAACGCTCAACCCGAACTTTCTAGGTTCACTCATTAGAAGAGGATCAAGGTAAGACCTTACTTGACGGCCAACGCCTTTACTAAATGTCAAACTTTGAATGGCTCACCGCCACTCACCCGTGAACACAACAGACGTTGTGTACTTCGCGAATGAACCCGAGACGGACAAAACGATATGCTAATTTCCCAATTTCTGCAAGTTTCGGGAACGAAGAGAATCCCATTGGAAATAGAGAGTCCTTATCGCAACCACGTAATGCTAACTCTCCGCTAAAAGATTAAATCCCAAATTTGACAATTCATCTCTAAACAAATCTTTGGTTTTTAAGTAGGCGCTTACAAATGAACACCACGACAACCAAAGGAGAAATCACTCGAATGCCAAAACCAAATACTTCTTGTGGTTTATCAGAATTGGAAGGAATCAAACATGCCCACACAACGCCGACTCAAATTGCAGAAAACACCGGTCAACAACACAAAACTCAAACGAGAATCAAGAAAACGCCTCATTATCCGATGAAACATCATTTTCCTCAATTTCTCTCTTCTAGGAATAAAATTTCTCTCAACCTTGAAATTGAATTCATCGATACCACTGCGCTTAAACCTCTTATTTAATCATCCTCAAATTATGATCAAACCGAAGGACATCATCCACACAATTGTGGAGAGGCTATATTGAATCCACCGAATGCTCTAGATAATTCATTCTACTAACCAAAATCGATTTAATAGAAGGCGTTCAAGGCACCACAGAATAGGTTCCACACCATCACATTACCTCCAATTTCCAAGAACAACAACTCAGAATCCTTAACCCGCACAATCATGTACTACATCAGAAGGGTTCTATCAATTATCATTCTACTGTTCAGGAAACTCCATTATTCCACTTTTCTCTACACACAAACACATGTGTGACCAATGGTCTAGCATAAAATGGCAAAGCCCGGATTTAACTTTCAAGACCTCTACAACAAATTTCTCTTATACCCAATAGTGAATTCGTCGGACTAAATCCCTAAGATTCCTACAACTCTATCATACCCACTCATTGACATCATCGGAAATCACACCCACCATCTTACAATAAGATCCAATTTCTTTACTCTATAAAAATAATCAAGGTTTCCCTACCTCGATAATCCCCGACCTTTCATCATGAACTGAAGTTCTGGAATTTCACTATACCATAGGTTCCACTCAGTCGTAACGCTATTCATATTTACTTCGAAACTAAACATTCCATGTGAATCAAATTTCCTCCAAGAGATACAGGTCAATACCAATTCATCTCCTACCACTCCTCCAACAACTTGATAGTAAACTCTCATCGCTACCATTACTTAATCACCACCAAATAGTTGCCAATTTACACTTTGCAAACTTTGCAACATAAAACTATTGAGTCTTATCTCAAAAGAAAGAGGCGAACAAGGACAATTTCATCACACAGGAAAACGTTGTTCTCGCAATGAAAGCACTAAACAAAAAGAAATAACTGTAACAAGGATCTTGAAAAACAAAATTTGTGCTCGCAATGAGGCACACATCCTCATAAGGAATAGCAAATAACAAATGATAAGTAAAAGACATTGCAATTGAAACTCGACATCCCTTGAGCGGAAAGAGCAGAAAGTTTAGAAACAAATCAAATAACCACTAGTTACAAAACTTGACTCAAATTCTCAAATACTCCTACTGCACTCCTTCCTTTAACACTGAAATTGATCCTTTGACTAACAACATTTTGCCACAACAAACAAGATAAGATTTTTAGTCCAAACTACAAGATCTAATTAAGAACCAAGAAAAATCCTTCAACAAGTCATTTTTGCTCAAAAGAGTTCAACAACCTATAAAACATGGGATCCAAATGATCTCACCACAAAAACTCAAACTTTTTCTTTCCGAAATTCACTAAAGCAATGGATTAATTTACTCTCAAAGAAATCAACAAAAATCTCCTTTGCTTGCAACCTCTATTTGCGAACTCAAACCAAGGAGCCTTTAGGACTAAATCACTCGAAAATCTTAAGAAGCAATAGGATATCTCTATGCACCATTTTGTTTGAAATAATTTTAATCAAACTCATAACAACAATTTGGAAATACCTTGAGAGACCCGTGCGGAATGGCTTGGTTGAATCTTCCTCAAAAGAAGAGGCACATGAAAACGATTGTCGCCAACTAGAAAATTATTTACCACTCGCAAGAAATACATAGCCAAGAGGAAAACCAATTAGGCAAAGAACTTGAAAAATATTTGTGAAGTCCATAGTTGAAAGCATAGACTTCACAAGAAGAGAATATCAGACTTTCACTGATAAGAACAATCGAGCATTCAAGATCAAAGTACTCGATCATCAAGAACCATTATAACTTTGTAACTTAACGCTTTACTCAAAAACTTCGCTACCACAAAAACTTAGAGGCGAAAAGATCAAAAAATGTACGCAACTTACCCAAATCTGACGGGCAACCGCGCTGGCGTAGGGGGGAGGTGGAAGTGGTGGCTCCAAGTGGGGCAAAGAGGGAAAGAGGAGTCGGGCTAGGGTTTTGGGGGTGGGTTCCCCTTATGGCCGGCCACATGGAGCTTCACCGCGCCCGCGCCCAAAGTTGTCGAATAAAAGTGGAAAACCACCTATTTTTCTTAGAATTTATATTCCTTTCTTTGCATTTTTCTCCTCCGACTTAATCTCTAATTGCCGATCCGTTTCCGGGGTATTACATCAAAGAATGTTGCCTTCTCATGACGCAGCAGCAAGACCCCGAACTTGGTGTTTGCAAATGGTGGTTGGAGTTGTCGGGACCCAAAATGCACTCGACCCTCCGTATTCTCGTGACTAGTCCAGGATCGCACTAATGCACACAGTGTCAACATAGATGAATATGGATCCACACAAGACGATTAATAGAATAAACAATAAATTTGAATAGCAAATAATGGTTTTGACCTTATGGTCAAGTTTACATTTATTAAGCCACGCAGGGCTGACAATAAATAAAATAGCAACAGCGGAATAGAAATAAACTTCAGCGGAATCCCATCAATTCACCACAGGCAACTGACTGGGATCAATACCCTAACGATCGACACCTTCGTAGAACTCAGCTTCAAAAGTAGACGATAACTCCTCCACTTCTGTTGATTATTTGAAGCAAGTATGAGTAAACAACCGTACTCGCAAGTCATACCACATAATGCAATTTAGAGATGATGAGTTATTCCAAATGAATGGCTTCTGTGGTTCTTTTGCAGAAATGCAGCATTTGTAATTAAATACAAATAATAGATTGAAAACATAATTCAAAACAAATAAGATCATATTAATTTATCATTTGATTTCACAAAGACACACAGTCTAAATAAGTTATTCACACAACCATATGACTTAGATCACACAACTCCCCTCCCAAAGTTTTTTTTGAAAATCTACCCCTCGTGTGAAATCCCCGAGCATGTCCATGACCGCGGACGCGGATATTCGAATAGATTGATTAAACACTCTGCAGAGGTTGTACACTTTACCCACAAGATACAATCAGTGTAGTTAGCGCTGACCATAACAAAACCTTTCAGAAACTTCATCTCAACATTGACACTCCCGATGTGCTTTACTGTCGTCCAACCGATACACACAGCGTTTGGGTACGACACACACCGTTGAACAGGGATGCGGCGAATCGTCCCGCGATGTGATAAACACACCACCAGCCCATCACACAGCTTAACCTACAACATGAGTTGTCAATGGCAAGATTCCATAACCTACTAAGTTAGGCCCGTCCCATACCAAGCATGTGGTTGTACAGTAAGGCTCAGTTCAATGACTGTGGATATCATGGGGATATGCTCCAGATCTTAGGATGATATGACAATTGGCAATGGCGTTAACGGTTTATCGTTTCACGTATTTTCGGTAAAGAAATGTTGTCGTTAAAGATAACCGGCCCGACCGGCCAGTATGGGCGCGATCAGCCATTAGGGCTGGTCCGACCGCCATAGCGGCGGTCGGACCGGCCAACTTCAGAAATGGTGTTTTGAGCTGGGCCAAAAATAGAGGGTGTAGGCAAGAGATGAGATTCTATTGCACTTGGTCCCATAATTTTTGGAGTCTCTAGTCAAAAGTTCTATTCGATTGAAAATTCCAGTAGGTTTCGGTTTTCCAGAGAGGAAATTTGGCTAAGTCCCAACTGACGGTCTGACCGGCCAGGGTGGGTGGTCAGACCAGCCCTGGGGGCGATCTGACCGGTTTTCACTTTGATTGTCGGCCTTCGTGGTGGCGATGTTCGGGTGTTAGGTCAAAGTCATGAGTTTCAGGGCATATATGTTGCATGATGCATGTTTTGACTAACATGGGTCAAGTTGTGATGAGGATATTCTGACTACTTATGAGGCTGTTTATGAAGCAAGAGCTACAGGTTTGACAAGTTTGAAGTCTTTGGAACCGAGAGGTAGGCCAGAGCCAAAGCAATAGAGGAGCACAAGGAGGAGGGTAACCGTATTTGTTGCCTAGTGTTGAAGAACAAGAAGGTCAAAGCGGTTGGGAAGGAGAAAGTCAAGCAGCCTATACGGTTGATCAAGGAGAAAGAAAGCCGTGTGATGGGAGAGCAAAATGGGAGGAAGCCCAAGAACTTAAAGCTCAAATTTTGGATAAGATTGTCAAGCACAATTGGATCTCCACAACCCCAACCGAAATCAAATTCAGATTTGGAATCAGCATGACAATCGATTAAAACGGTCATAACTCACAAACGAGTCCGATTCGAAAGTGTTCTTGGTCTTGTTAGAAAGATAACTTCAAGTCCGATCCAATGGATTCTCTCTCACCCGAAATTGTTCATGTGTCAAAAGATATGACCGAAACAATATGACGGTTGTAAAATTAGAGTTTCTTTTTTGTTTTAGATTGAGTCGGAATTGAGTAGAGTTCTAACTCAATTAGAGTAGTAGGTCCTCTTGCCAGCCATGAGGAGGAGAAAAGACACTATATATTAGTGGTTAGACCCTATTGTAATTCAGACCGGCTTATGCATAAGAATAAAACATAGCTATTGCTTGTTCTTTCGAAACGAGTTCATGCGATGACTTTGAGAGAGGACTAGGCGATCCATTGGCTCGTTCGCAATTCAAGGTCATGCCGTCGTTTCATTGGGAATTGGGACTTAGCGATCGTCGTCGTGGTCTCGCGACGATCAACTATCCGGTGTTTTGGGCTTATTCCAAAGAGGAGAGGTCATGCATTAGGAGTAGCAATAGAGATCGTCCTTCAAGAGTTATCCAAGCTTCCTTCATCGAAGATCGGGCATCCCCGTATACCATATGATACGGGGATGCCCGATCTTCTCGGCGAGGAACCGTGGATAATCGATGGCGTAAGAGACGATGTCGCTAGTCAACACTCGCCGCCAATGCACGAACCATCAACTCTTTGGAATACGCTCAAAACACACCAGATAGTTGATCGTCGCGAGACCACGAACGACGATCGCCAAGTCCCCAATTCCCAATGGAACGACGGCTTAACCTTGAATTGCGTAATCTAACCAATGGATCGCCTAGTCCTCTCAAAGTCCTCGCATGAACTCTAGTTTCGAAAGAACAAGCAATAGCTATGTTTCTATTCTTATGCATAAACTGGTCTGATGTTACAATGGGGGTCTAACCCTTAATATATAATGCCTTTCTCCTCCTCATGGCTGGCCAAGAGGCCCTACTCCTACTCTAATTCGGAATTAGAACTCCTACTCCAATTCCGACTCAATATAAAACAAAAAGGAAACTCTAATTTTACAGCCGTTGTATTGTTTCGGTCATATCTTTTGACACAGGAGGAATTTTAGAGTGAGGGAGGATCCGTTGGATCGGTCTTGAAGTTATCTTTCTAACAAGCCCAAGAACACTCGAATCGGACTCCGTTTGTGAAAGTTATGACCATTTTAATCCGGACTGTCTTGCTGATTCCTAATCCGAATTTGATGCTGATTCCGAATCCGAATTTGATTCTGAGTTGATTCCAAATTTGATTTCGGTTGGGGTTGTGGGAGATCTGAATTGTGCTTAAAAATCTTATCCAAAATTTGAGCTTTAAGTTCTTGGGCTTCCTCCCCTTTTGCTCTCCCATCACACAGCTTCCTTCCTTCTTGATCAGCCGCATGGGCTGCTTGACTTTCTCCTTCCCAACCGCTTTGACCTTCTTGTTCTTCATCACTAGGCAACAAATACGGTTACCCTCCTCCTTGTGCTCCTCTATTGCTTTGGCTCCGGCCGCCCTCTCGGTTCCAAAGACTTTAAGCTTGTCAAACATGTTGTTTGAGAAATGTAGCTCTTACTTCATAAACAGCCTCATAAGTAGTCGGAATATCCTCATCATCCTCCCTTTTTTCAAAAAAATCCGTCCTCGTCTTTTGATAGCCTGAAAATGTGCTACACAAAGAAAACAATGTATATGCATGGTATTTGTATTTATCATTCAAACAACTTCCGTGTAGCGCATGATGATTTGCTGAACATGCACTAAACAAAGAGAACAACGTATATACGTGATATATGTATGAATCAATTGTTGTGTCATTCGCGTTGTTTTGCACAAAATAAGTAACACAACTGCAACCGTAGGATATATTTGGTATATACATTGCGGTACCTTCATTCACATCATTCTCCCTCTCTTGAGAAAAAGTCATACTCGACTTTTCTAAGCACATGGACAAAATATAAAAGGGACGAGCTAGATCAAGTTGTTCAAATTTGGGGAGAAAATTCTAGTGCGCTCCATGCTTCAACTACACTACTGCTTGCATCGTACAGATAAGCAAGTAGGCATCATGTTGCGCTTCTAAACAATAGGCACTTGTATTCAACTCCATCTCAAAGTGACCATAACATTGCTCAATAGATGTCTTGCACAAAACATGTAATTTAAAATAAGCAAAATTATCACAAGCAATGCATATTCGAGCAACATAGAACTTGTCATTTACACCATAATCTCCAATCAAATTGAACGTATATGTGTAGGCAGAAGGACTAAGTAGTGATTTTAAACATGAAACGCCAACAATGTTTTTTCAATCACACTAGATAGCTCCTAGGATCATCGAACATGATATAGTATAAAGAATCATGAATTGATATGCTAGTAGGAACATCCTTATGAGTAATCAATTGCACATTATGTAAATTGAGCGAAGAAATTTTAAAACATAGAATATTCAAAGGAACACTAGAGTTCTCACTCTTACGTATCTCGAGGTGATGAATATTCAATTCAACACCATTATTGTTACCTTTAACGTCCTCCTCTATTATTGCGTGTTGTAGGTATCAAATTGTCATCGTGAAACCACGAGTAAGCAAGCATTCCATCCACAACTGTGGTTATCTCCGCCTTTTTACTTCCAACTGCGGTCAAGGTTGTCGAACCTGCAACTCATCTTCTTTAATATCAACCCGCATAATGTGAGAAACAACACTAGAAGTAGCGAGGAAATCGTTAATTTCAAAGAAGAATATCACTTTGGATATCATCTACTTCCCTCTTTCTATTGGTGTATGTCTCACACTCAATGGAGATGCTCTCAACCTCACATATGGTCGAATCACACAACTCACTCTCTTTATCATTCTCACTCAATTTGGCTTTGGCTATGTGGCTCTTATTCTCACATGGGTTTGGATACATCGCATCCACCAAAGATTATGGGTCAGTAACGGAGCAATCACGAGTAACCACAATCTCTTCATGAAGCAATGGAGCAATACTACATGAAACCAGGACCGAAGGGAAAATCCCATGCTCGGTCTCCTTCTCTTGTGTCACACAAGTGGACTTCAAATCTTGTCGCGACACATCAACTTGTCCACTAGGAAACGCTTGTAGTGGTAAGGTACAAAGCGTGCCGCATAAATCTTTGTTTCATTTGCTCCCATGTGATAATCGGAAATTCATGGCGCTCCATAAACTTCGAACAAATCGCTCCCACCAATGTGTGGCATAATCAACCAAACCATTGGGCGCAAGTTAGAGCTTCCCTCATTGGAATAGTTGTGCATCAAAATATGGTATCAATTTCAAGCTCCCAATTAAGGTATTCTTCCACATCCGCACTACACGAAAATATAGGGATGGAAAATTTAGGTTTAGTGACAAAACCCTTACGATGCACGTTGGGGTGGTTGAACATGGCTAGTGACTCAAGAAATTATTATTGATGTCCGTGCGTAGCTGCGTAACCTACTCCCCAAGGTTGTTCAATTTATCTGAACGGCATTTAAGCTCATCGCGCACACCATTATCATGATCAAGAAGTTGCTTTTGTAGCATCTGCGCAGAAGTGTACTCCATCCATGTAAGCGATAGATCCTCGATGACGACATGGCAACAACTCACAAATAGCAAGCGATTATATCCGAGTTAGTAAAACAAAATAGCTCTCTCTCTCGCTCGCAACTCAACATCACGAAAACAAGACAACCTTACTGTTCCAAAGTGAATCAAGGGCGCAAAATGACACTTGTGGTGTGAGCGACCTCAACCCGGTAAAGTATGAGCGTAACCAAGAGCAAAGGTAGTACACGAACGAGTGTAGGTGGAGCTTGGTAAGGTATGTGTATAACCTATGCAAACTGATATTCAAGTTGTTGTAAAGATAAGTAATGATCCAAGCTAGTTTCTTTTGTCTATGTGCTGATCCAATGGGTTTAAGTGATAAGGATGAATGCACACGCAAAGACAAATGTGATTCAATACAAACAAAGGAATGAGATAGCGAGACGGGATCTGAAAATGAGATCAAGCTGGCTCGTTTTGCACCAAGTACAAAGAGAGACGCTAGCCAATTGCAATTGAAAATAGTAGGGCACAATCTGAAATAATGATGGGCTGGTACTGTAGCAACCAATAAAATGCATGATACTGTAGCAATCGGCAAAAGAATTATTTTTTCCCTCTTTTCTTTCTCAAAAATTATGTTTTTGCTCTTAGTTTTTTTATACTATTTTTTTTTCTTAATGCCGTGGCTATTGCTATTGTGCGGCTGCCTTTTTTCTCTTCTTTTCTCAATGGCCGAAAGTGTTTTGCTACCCTCGTAAGAGCATAAGACTAACAATTCAGCAAGGTGTAAACAATGTTCAATGAGTAGCCCTAATACAATATCAAAAGCTAGTCTCACAAGATGAAAGGATATAAGTGAAGCTTCTCAAGAATTGCAATACTTAAGAAACTTGTAGGCTCGAAAACACATAGAAGACTGCCAAATTTGAGATCTCGTTGTAGGCTTTCTAACGAATCAAAGAGCACTTCAATCGGAGTTTGGGCGAAAAGATTCGACCGATTTACAAAACAGTGTACCAATTGAACTCGGATTTAACGAAAATTAAGTCAGGGATTGAATTTGATTTTTGGATTTTTTGGTTTTTTTAAGGAAACAAGAAATAAGGTATGCAAAGGAAATACTTTAGATCAGCACTAAACAAAAAATTCTAATGGACTAAAACCTAACAAAACTCACAAGAAATAACAGATTGAAACTAGGGTTTAGAATTTTTGTGTTGCAATTTTCGGTTTAATGGACTATAGGAAAGAAAAATGAATATAACTAACGGTAAAAAACCTCTCACCGAGTGAACCTAGAATTTGATACCATATGATACGGGGGATGCCCGATCTTCTCGGTGAGGAACTGTGGATAACTGATGTGAAGTAGATGATGTCGCTAGCTGAACACTCACGCCAATGCACGAACCCTCAACTCTTTGGAATACGCTCAAAACACACCGTATAGTTGATCGTCGAGAGACCACGAATGACGATCGCCAAGTCCCCAATTCCCAATGGAACGATGGCTTGACCTTGAATTGCAGAACGAACCAATGGATTGCCTAGTCCTCTCTCAAAGTCCTCGCATGAACTCTGGTTTTGAAAGAACAAGCAATAGCTATGTTTCTATTCTTATGCATAAACTGGTCTGAGGTTACAATGGGGGTCTAACCCTTAATATATAGTGCCTTTCTCCTCCTCATGGCTGGCCAGAGGCCCTACTCTACTCTAATTCGAATTAGAACTCCTACTCCAATTCCGACTCAATCTAAAACAAAAAAACTCTAATTTTACAATCGTCATATTGTTTCGGTCATATCTTTTGACACAAGAGAAATTTCGAGTGAGGAGGATCCGTTGGATCGGTCTTGAAGTTATCTTTCGACAAGCCCAAGAACACTCGAATCGGACTCCGTTTGTGAAAGTTATGACCGTTGTAATCGGACTGTCATGCTGATTTTGAATCTGAATTTGATTCTGAATTTGATTTCGGTTGGGGTTGTGGGAGATCTGAATTGTGCTTGAAATTTTATCCAAAATTTGAGCTTTAAATTCTTGGGCTTCCTCCTTTGCTCTCCCATCACACGGCTTCCTTCCTCCTTGATTAGGCGCATGGGTTGCTTGACTTTCTCCTTCCCAACCGCTTTGACCTTCTTCTTCTTCATCACTATGCAACAAATCGATTACCCTCCTCCTTGTGCTCCTCTATTGCTTTGGCTCCGGCCTCCCTCTCGGTTCCAAAGACTTTAAGCATGTCAAACACTTTTTTTAAGTGTAGCTCTTGCTTCATAATGACCTCATAATTTGTCGTAGATGATGTCGCTAATGAACACTCACGCCAATGCACGAACCCTCAACTCTTTGGAATACGCTCAAAACACACCGTATAGTTGATCGTCGAGAGACCACGAATGACGATCGCCAAGTCCCCAATTCCCAATGGAACGATGGCTTGACCTTGAATTGCAGAACGAACCAATGGATTGCCTAGTCCTCTCTCAAAGTCCTCGCATGAACTCTGGTTTTGAAAGAACAAGCAATAGCTATGTTTCTATTCTTATGCATAAACTGGTCTGAGGTTACAATGGGGGTCTAACCCTTAATATATAGTGCCTTTCTCCTCCTCATGGCTGGCCAAGAGGCCCTACTCCTACTCTAATTCGGAATTAGAACTCCTACTCCAATTCCGACTCAATCTAAAACAAAAAGGAAACTCTAATTTTACAATCGTCATATTGTTTCGGTCATATCTTTTGACACAAGAGAAATTTCGGAGTGAGGGAGGATCCGTTGGATCGGTCTTGAAGTTATCTTTCTGACAAGCCCAAGAACACTCGAATCGGACTCCGTTTGTGAAAGTTATGACCGTTGTAATCCGGACTGTCATGCTGATTTTGAATCTGAATTTGATTCTGAATTTGATTTCGGTTGGGGTTGTGGGAGATCTGAATTGTGCTTGAAAATTTTATCCAAAATTTGAGCTTTAAATTCTTGGGCTTCCTCCCCTTTTGCTCTCCCATCACACGGCTTCCTTCCTCCTTGATTAGACGCATGGGTTGCTTGACTTTCTCCTTCCCAACCGCTTTGACCTTCTTCTTCTTCATCACTATGCAACAAATACGATTACCCTCCTCCTTGTGCTCCTCTATTGCTTTGGCTCCGGCCTCCCTCTCGGTTCCAAAGACTTTAAGCATGTCAAACCTGTTTTTTAAGAAGTGTAGCTCTTGCTTCATAAACAGCCTCATAATTTGTCGAAGAACTTGTTTCCAAATTTGGTTTACTTGTCTATTGTTGTGCAGGTTGCTTGGTGGTCAACGACGGTCAACGGCGAGGATGATCGGGACTAGGTGTAATACCCTGGAAATCGAATCGGTAAATCACAGATTTAGCCGAGAGGAGAAAAGGGAATAAGAGGAATAGTAAAATATGGAACGACAGTGATGAGGACATCCCTCTTTCGGATACACGCACGACACAAGACCCTCCAGATCTGGGTGCTGAACTACACGGTCCTATGACAAGAGCTAGAGCACGTCACTTAATCGATCAGGTAAAGTCGTTTCTAGGGCTAAGTGTATTATTTGAGAACTCTATGATATGCCTAATGGAGATGATTTACTTGTACTCAGGAATCTAGGACTACGATCAGTTCAAGAAGGTCTACGACCACTACAAGAAGATCTACGACCACTACAAGAAGACCTACGACTAGTTGATTCGATTGGAGCAATCTACGACCAGAAAAGCAAGCACAGTACTCGTTGGACACAATCTACGACCAAAGATAGCATGGACTCCTCAAGACCACCCTAGGACCAGTCCTACGACCAGATCTTCGACCAGAAATACGCAACACAAGGTGCTGCGTCACCGTTTTGGAAACTAATAAGACTTTGTAAACGTAACGAGGTCGGAGTCCAGGTTGTGTACGCTTCATCCCACGGCCGCACAACCCTAGGTCGACCTCCTCACGCTCCCCTATATATATACATGATGGCGCTATAGTTTAGAGGCGGTTTTTCTTAGATTATTCTGCCAATTGCAGTTTCGCGATTATCGGTTTGAGGAACCCCACTTGTAAACTTCATCCATATCCGCAATACAATTCAGATTGCATCTACCTTGTTCTTGTGAGTTGCTTCGATTGCTTGCAGGAACAATAACCTTCGTGGTAAGGTCGATCGCGTGCAAGCGTGGTCGATAACGACAGGCGTGCGGGTGTAGCGAATTGCGAGGTGACGATCTGTTGGTCGGAAGCCTCAAAGCGTCAACGTCCTCACGACGAACCAAATCGAACCTATCGGAAGATCGGGCCGCCGTGACTCATCAGACAGGGGGTCATTTGATATTTTACCAACTTTGGGCACGGGCGCGGCCAGAGAGGCCTCCTTGTGGCCAGCCAAGAGGGGGGGTGCCCACCCCCCAAAACCAAGTGCCCCACCCCTTTCCCCCCTTTTCCCCCTTTCCTCCCCCTAGTAGCCGCCGGCTCTCCCCACCCTCCCCCTGCGCCAGATTGGTTCGTTAGATTTGGGTAAGTTCCGTATATTTTCTAATCTGTCCACCTTTTACAAAGTTGTAGCCCTTGATCTTAGCTTTCTTTTGGCACCAAGATCACCTGGTTTGGAGTTACGGTTTAGGAGATATGTCCGTTTTGTGCGACTAGTCGGAGAGCCGTGAGATTTGGCGATCTGCATGTCTAGTCAGATTGTATTTTTTGAGTCCAAATCTGAAGAGTCACCCAAAACGAAAGTGGAAGCCATTCCAGTAAGCTTTCAGGATTGATAAATAACATATTTTTTTAGACGTGTGAATCAAAAGTTATTGAATTTTTACCATCGTTGTTGTCTGATTGTCAAACTGAGGGAACATCAAACTTCATCAGAACATTAGGATTATTAGAAGGCTGAATCAGGAGTCTTACCCAACTAGGTTATTGTAGCCTGTTTAATAATATTTTCAAATTGATAAAGATCATCTCAATTGGATCTGTAGAGTGAAAGTTATGCCATGTTGTTTACTGCTGTGCTGTATTCTGGACAGATGTCTGTCAATGGTTTTCAACGGTTGTTTAGACCACTAGTTTGGCCGAATCAAAGAACCCCACCAACTAGAGTTTCGTAGTCTATTACGTTAAGAATATTTGAGCACTGGTTTCAAGTCATTCGGAGTTACAGATATTTAATTACGATTTTTCTCGTACTGCTGTCCCGGGAAGCATTATGCTAGACTGTCGGGAAATTTGGGTAGAACCTCTCTTTGAGTCATAGGTCTTGAGGAGTTGGATTAAGGGGTGTAAACGGAGTCCAGCATTCATCGTATTTATTGTTACCGCTATGCTTGTGTAGGAGACGGAGTTCCAGAGTATAGACACCAATTTTGCTTCCTTGTGTGCCGTAGCGGGAAAGAAAGAAACAGGCAAGTGCATCTATATTGTGGTTGATATACGATTGTTCCATATGTTGACTCATGGTAACTTGTGCTTGTTCGATGCGCTGATTTATGGAGATATGTACTTGTTCATGATGGCATGATTTACCAAGATTCGATTACTGTTATTTTTATTGTTCATCATGTGCACTCATGAACGCAAGTTGTGAACTTGCGACACCCACGGGAGTGGGTAGTGATTGTAAGACCTGTAACATCCCAAAATTGGTTTGTGTTTCAAATGTAATAAAAATAAGGAGAAATTAAAACTTTTTCTCTGATCTTGATTTTTGTACTCAGTTCCATAATTTTTGTAAAGGAATTATGTGAAATCAAAAATCAAATCGCCATTTGGACACCAACACAAATCTCCTCAATGAAAATCTGGTGCCCAATCTCTGAAAATAATTTTCATTGAACCTAGGAGTGATGTTTAACACCTCAGAATTATTTCATAATTTTCAGAAATTATTTGATAATTTTTGAGACAAGTCAAACATTAGTCCAACTCCTAAAATAGCCTTCTGGAATTTTTAGAGACAAATGCAGTGCGTAAAATTCTCTAAAAATTTTATATACGGTTCCTCTCACTGTTAGCAATCTCCAGTTAAAATTTCATAATTTTTGGAGCTTGTTTGCTACCTCAAACAAATTCCTCAAAAATCAGTATTCAAATTCAAACCTTAACCGGTTTTCACTGTTCCTCGGGTTCGGATCGGACTCGGGCTCGAGCCACTTGATTTGGTTCAGTCAACTAAACGCACCGCTCGGCCGTTGGTAGCGCGAGTGTTGTGAGTCGTTGGATCGGCATCAAAGCGGCCCACGATCGCGTGAAGCGTTCGGACCATCCGGCGCCGATCCATTTGAACCGTTGGATTCTAAATCGAGGTCCACAATCGCGTGAACGTTCGGACCATCCGAACGCCTCGCCACGCGTGAACCGTAGGATCCAAATTAACGGTCCGAGATTAAGTGAGCGTTTGAATCGTTATAATCGAACCGATCTATTTCACCGTCCGATTTCAATCCAACGGTATTGCCATAAATCTTCCTCCGCTTCGCTCGGCTATGGTCAACTGTAGTTGGTGAAAATTTCAGAGCGTGGCAGTGCGTCGTCCCTTCTACCTTTCGGCCAACGGCTCTCGGCATTTAATGCTTCCGTCCGGCCGCCTCCATAGTCGTCGTCTCCACTGCTTTTACCTGCCCCCGTCGCCCTCGGCCCACCTCAGCACAGTGCATCTCCATTTTTCATCCCGTTGCTTCTTCCTTGCTTCTCGGCCTATAAAACTCCTCCAGTGTCTTCCTTATCCTCCTTTAAACACCCTCGAGCTACAGCTTCACTTCTAGCGCACGGAGTTAGCTCAATTTCGAGTCTCCACCTTCGGTCGCCATTGCCGCCATTACCGAGCTTCAAAGTTTGCAGTGAAAGTGGTGCTCCGGTCTTTCTCACTCAAATTCCTTGCTGCCTTAGCCTCCTCTCCTCTCTGTGAGCAATAGCCCTCACTCAATTTTTCGTTTGCTTGCAGAGAGCAGATCAATTTCGGTTTTCCCCCAATTCGGCCGAAAACTTTCAATTTCGTCTCGGCTGGGTAAGTCCTCCATTTGCCATTTCATCGCTTCAGTAGCTTCTTAGCAGTTCATAGATGCTCTGGCAACCTTTAGTTAGCCTTCGGCGTCGCGGTATCGCATTGTCGTCATATCAGTGCTTAGCGCCGCCGCTTGTCGCCGTTGCGCCACCGCTCTGGTCCTCCATCCGAGGTATGGTTGGTACCAAAGAAAGCGCAACGTTATTGTGCGCCTTTGGTAGCCTTTGGTTGCTCGCTTTAGTTTCGAGTCGCGGCAATTCGCGGAGTAAGCTTCGCGGCTTTGTTGTCGGATGAAAATCAGCAAGTTTTCGTTGTCGATCGATCTTGGCCGTTGGATCTTAGATCGACGGTTCGCGTGCGTGGGCGCGTTCGAATAAGCCCGCGCGCTCGATTCAACGTGAACCGTTGGATCCAGATCCAACGGTTGACGTTTAGGGTTTCGCGGCCGCGCGCGCACGCGCGTCAGCGCCGGAGCTTGGACCGTTGGATCCAAGATCAACGGTCCCGATTCGAGTGAACGTTCGGACCGTCCGAAAGGTTCGATCCGTGTGGACCGTTGGATCCAAGATCAACGGCTCCTATACGTGTGAACGTTCGGACCGCCCGGACGTCCTGATCCACGTGAACCGTTGGATCCAGATCCAACGGTGAGCGTTTAGAGTTTGTGAATCCCGCGTGCGCGCGTTATCCCGTGGACTTGGACCGTCAGATCCAAGATCGACGCTCCTCGTTCGTCCACGTCGATTTAATTTCTGAATTTCCCGAGAGGATTTATTTGTCAACTGAAAAATGTGATAACTTGTAAAATGCATAACTAATTCATTTCAAATCCTTTTCGGTTGATTAAAATTTTGTTGGTTATGTTTTTAACTAGAATTTAATTTAAAAATATTTCCAGACTCAGTATAGCTCCAGAAAATTTTGCTAATGAATAGTAGCATTTTTGATTTATAAAAGCTGAGTAAAATTGTTTTGGCCATATCTTTTGCATTAAGCATCCAAATCAATTGGTTCTTGTTGCATTAGTTCATAAAAATCATGCTCTTTCTACTGTAAAAATTTGAGAGCTTTTTGTTGAAGTTGGCTGTTGGATCTTTTCGGTTACTTTTGCCTTATTGATTCTTTTTGGTTCTTTCGATAGGATCCGAAGAGCACATTAACACCGAGAGTGATCCCCAGCAGCACCTTGACCCACAGCAAGCAGGCAAGCAGTTTGATCATGTTAATCCCATTATTTCCCAAGTCTAATATATTGATTTCAACTTGTATGTATGCATTGCTATTTTGTGTTGAATTATGGTTAGTATCCTATAGTTGCATAATCTGTAGGAATTGTTTACCCTCTACTACCTTGAGCCTAGGTTATTTGCTGTGATTTGAGTTCGATGGATGAGCTCTTGTCACTTAGTAGAGTACGATTTGAAATTGCTTAGAAATGCTTAGTTTCGGTAGTATGGGCGATCATCAATCGTAGTCGATGATCTTGAGCACACATCTTATTATTATTCCATTATGTCCAGCACTTATGCTTTGTTATTTTGTAAAGTCAAAATCTGAAAATGGAAAAATATTGTTTTGGACTTGGGCAAGTGGTTGGATGGTGGGTTATTGGGTTTGTGGATGTCTTGCCTAAGTCAACAAGGACCGAACATCTTGTGTCACACTCTCCAAGCATTTTTGCGTACTAACCACATGAGGGTTATATGGGACCCCTCTTGACTTAGTACTTTGGCGTGGGTTATCTCCGAGTCGCAGGATGGGGTTGTGTGTGTTGTGTGAAACATGATATGTGTTGTCGGTGTTCTTGTGTTGGGTGTGCGGTGGTGGAGATTCCGGGTAGGCTCTCCACCTCGAGGAGCGTCGTAGTTGTCCAAGGCTTTACCCGGAAGGGTAGTTGACCGAGGCTTTACGATGACTCAGACACAACGTATGGGTTTCTATCCATACAGGCGGCTCGTGAATAATTCACAATATTGGAAAGGTCTCGTAGGACTTAGCCGTCTTAGGCATACCTAAGGAAGTGTGCTTAATAGCTTGGCAAAAAGGCGGTCTGACATGTGGGTAAAATGGTACACCCTGCAGGGATAAAACTATTCGAATAGCCTCGTCCTAGGTTATGGACACGCTTGGTTAGGTTTTGCAAGAGTTAGACTACAACCTTTTAAATTAAAATTTGACATGGGTGGTATGAATGGGTAATTCATGCTATTGTTGTGGTGACTAATGGTTTAGTCACTTCCAGGATTGTTGTTGTTTTCTATCTACTGTTATATTGTTGTCTTTTGCGCTTATTTGAACATTAAAAACAGATCTGTTAAATTGCTTTCAATCTATTATATTATTGCAAATGAAAACTTGCTTTATGCTAAAATGAAACCTCTTCTACATTGATTAAGCTTGCATGTAGTATATGTACAGGTTTGTTATTCCACATGTAAGTCTTGTGAGTACATTCAAAGTACTCACCGGCTTTTGCCGGCTGCTTTTGTTTGCAGGGGAAGAAGGTGAGCCCCAAGGGCCTCACTTTTGTGAGATGTGCTTCGGGTTTGGCGACTAGCTTGGCGGTCCGGTCGGTTGCCTTGTGGGTTAAAGGCACACTGATTGGCTCTTTTGTTGTAGCCATCTTATGGCACTTTTGCTTCCGCTGTTTAATTATTGTTGTCTCTTTTATTGTTGGCCGGTTGGCCTCTCTTTTGTAATGACTCAGTTTGATATTATTAATACTTTTGTTCTGTTTATGTTTCGGTTCTATGTGAATGAATGGAATTGATGCATGAACTTTGTAAAGAGTGTATCTTTGCATTTAGGAAGTATACATGTCTCGAGTCTCGGATTATCTGTTTTGTGATGCTAGGACCGAATGGATGGTTAAGCATTACAAGCCGGATAAACCGGGGTCTCACAAGGTTTGGTATCAGAGCCGTACTGACCGTAGTAACCCAAGCTTGGTCGTCTTTAGGATATTTTGGAAAACCTTATTTTCAAAGTATCAAATGATTTTTGAAAGCTTAAGTAAGTTCTCAGATTTTATTCCTTACCTATCTTAGCTTTCTCCTCTCATCTTACTCTAATTTGAGTTTGAAAGTTGTTTTCCTCTCATCTCCTTTTCAAAGATAGTGTTATCGATTAAATGGGTTTTGGGAACCACTGAGTTTGGCAAATTGAAGTTCTTAGGGTTTTTGAAGTTTCTAGACTGAAGGTTTCGGCTAGAGGCTTGGATGCGAATCTGACAAAGACGCTTTAATTTCCAGACAGCAAGCTCAATGGTTTCTGATAGGACCACTGAGCTTGGCAAATTGAAGTGTGCCAGATTTTGAAGTTTCTAGAATGGAAGACTTCGACTGGAAGCTTGGATGCAAAATCGCTACAGCAACTTCAATTTCCGGACAGCAAGCTCGATGGTTTCTAATGGGGTAGAAAATGAGAGTTTAATCAACTAAAACTTGTGGGGTTAAAAAGGGGTAAGATGTGATACTAGTTAGCTAAGTATCTAACACTATTTTCGCTGATTGAACCTTGCTCTTTAATAGTATTAGATCTTACCTTGATCTTCTGATTCTTATCTTCTCAAACAATTACTCGTTCATTCAATACGGGTTAGTCGCATTGGGAAGTTGAGTTTTGATTGGTGATTCATTACGATTTTTGGAAGTCTTTTTATAAGCTGGTTTAAGTTTATATACTTGCTGTTTTCGGCTTTCGGTTAGGGTGATATTCCATTCCCCTAGTCGTTAGCTTTTCGCTTTCTTTCGGCTTTGAATCTTTGAGTTTAGTTTTAACCAAAAATTTCTTGTAACAGGATGGCTGGGCGCACTCGTAGCGGCCAAGGCCAGTCAGCTGGTCCGGACGAGGATCTTCCTCCTCCTCCGACCATGGCCGAGGTCCTTCTTCAGATCGAGCGCAACCGCAGAGAGGGCGGAGGGTTCTTCAAGACGTCATCGCGCGCAACACTTCCGCCCTTACCGGTGCTTCAGGATCCGGGCAAGGGAGTGGTCATCAGCCGCGTGGGGGACTTGCGGAGTTTCTTCGCACTCGGCCCCCTACGTTCTCCAGGTCTGAGGACCCGCTTGACGCAGACGGCCGGCCGTCTGGTGGAGCGGAAGCCGTGATAGCGCAGCGATGCGAGGAGCACGAGAAGGCGTTGTTTGCATCGCACCGGTGGAGGGTGGCTTTGTCTTGGTGGGAGAGCTTTCGCCATGCGACTGACGGCCACACCGTCACTTGGGAGGAGTTCCATGCGCCTTCCGTCGGAGTCACATTCCTTCCTACCGATGAGGTGAAGAAGAAGGAGTTCTTGTCGCTCAGACAAGGACGTCTCTCAGTTACGGAGTACCTGTACGAGTTTAACCATTTGGCTCGTTATGCTCCGGAGGAGGTGGCCACTGATGAGGCCAAGCAAGAGAAGTTCAAGTATGGTTTGTCTGAGGAGCCGCGGGACAAGCTATCTATCGTTGACTTCCCGATTTCCGGACCTTGGTGGACAAGGCCATCGCGGCCGAGAGCGCGGGAGAGCACTTGTGGATTCCCGCAAGCGTAAGTGGGAGGTCCAGAAGTCATCCAGGGCCAGCTATCCCCGCTTCAGTCCGTCTCGGTCGGTCGCGTCGTGAGCCCGCACCCCGAGGCCGTCAAGACCTGTTCTTTGCCCTTCGCAGGCCGTGCCCGATCCGTGCACTGCGAGTCGCCAGGTGGCCCCCTTAACCCCGGCCTGGGGTTACTTGCTTCGCCTGCAACCAGAAGGGGCATTATGCGAACCAATGCCCCAAGAAGACAGGAGCAGCCCCTCGTCCTAATGGAGGACGCGGGCCAGGAGGTGGTTCTTCTCAGGACCTGAAGATAGTCCCTACTACCCAAGGCGTGGGTAGTGGTCGTGTCAACCTCATCTCGTGGAGGAGGCACGGGGAGGCACCCGATGTCGTCTTTGGGTACACTTTCGTTAACTCTCATTCGCTCTTTGTTTTGTTTGATTCAGGAGCATCTCATTCTTTTATTTCTGAATCTTTTGCTGCTGTTAGTGAGCTCCTCTTTAGAGATTGATAGCGTCTTATGGTTGTTTCTTTCATGAACATGTTTAGTACGCGCGTTTGGATATTTGCTTATTATTGTTGTTATTTGCGCGAATGTCCGGATAGTTCGATTTACAAAGGAGACTCTGCCGAAATTTATTGTAGTGTCTTAGATTTGTATTTGTTATATTTTTATTTTTAGTAGCATTCCAGGCTCATGTTGGGCTGGGGTGTTACAGTTGGTATCAGAGCGGGCTTCAGGTCCGTGGTAGCTAGAAAAGAAAAAGAAAATTAAATTGACACACTGTGCACAGTAGGATGGGAATGGGCAAAGCATTGCATTCACGTTTCCGATATATCGTATTGATTGTTGCTGATATTAATTGAGTATGATTGTGTGGATATCGTGAGGATATGTGCGCGATCTCAGGATGATGAGTCAATTGGCAATGGCTTTGTTGGTTTGCAAAATCTCGCGTTTTCGGGTTTGCTTCATCTTTGTCCGACCACAGCGGTCCGGCCGGCGTTGCGATGGGCGGTCGGACCGCCGTGGAACTGATTGGACCGGCGATGGTGGCGGTCGGACCGGCTGACCTAAAGTTGGATTTTGGGGCTAATCCAAAATAGGTTGTGTAGGCAAGTGGGAGTCTCCGGATGTGGTCCCATCATTTTGGAGCTCCAGTCAAAAGTTCTATTCGTTTGAAAATTCCGAAGGTTTGAATTTTGAGTTGAAAATTTGGCTAAGTCCTTTGGACCGTCCGACCGCCGTTGTGGGAGCGGTCCGACCGTAAGATGAATCGGTCGGACCGCAATGAAAGTGATCGGACCAAGCAATGGCTTGAAGGTTAGCCAAGTGTTGCATTGAGTTGGTTTTTATTGTGTTATTATATGAACTTCAATGCTTTATTGTTGTATATTGCATTGTGGAACTAACGTGGGTCAAGTTGTGAAGAACTTGTTCGAAACGGTTTGTTTGTCTATTGTTTGTCGCGGTGGCTTGCAGTCAACGATGTCAGCGGTGAGTGGATCGACTACGCTTGGAGAGCCGAGGTCCGAACGATCATGGATACCGCGGGAGGTCGTGTGACTCAAGCAGTGTGAATGGGCAAGACGGATCGAGCGGGTGGTTCGATCTGATTTGGTTGGATCGGCGGTGCGGATATCGGTGCGAGTCTGCGGGAGGTTCCGATGGGATTCGGACAAGAGAGGCTTGGCGACGCGATGAGAACCGCCGATCAACCTACACGTGGTGAAGCAAAGCATTGCTTCAAGAGTTATTTGTGTGTGGGTCCCATGTGTAAGTGACCCCAAAGGAAACCCTAGCTCTCTAGTATAAATAGGAAGGGGAGATGGAAAACTAAGCCGAGCATTCATTTTAGCCCCTTCTTCCTTTTCTAGGGTTTGGAGGAGAGGAGAGGAGAACTAGGGTTTGGAGTGTGCTCCTTGTTGAGCTCTTGCCCTCCTTGTTGGAGAGGCTTTGTAAGCATCTTGTGTAATCGAACAATCTTGTGATGCTCAATTGAAAGATCGTTTGCTCCCTTTTGTGTTCTTCTCCTTTTGGATGATTTTGGTGCTTCCTTGATTCAAAGGTTCATGCTTGGTCTCTTGGCCTACTTTATCTTGCTTTGATGTGTGGGATTACTCCTAGAGTCATCTAGATCATCAACCCCACAAGCAAGTCTTGAATCAAGATTTTCATATTTCTAGGGTTTGTGCACTTCTTTGGTAAAATCTCGAGAGATCGATTCTGCGAAGTGGATCTCACGGATCGTCGCTAGAAATAGGTCTCTAATATCATTAGGGAGGTGTGCTCGAAATTTGGTCAAGTTTTATTGGTTGAATCAAAAGTTGGATCAAATTTCGTTTTGGATTTGGGTGGAGTTTTTCAAGATCGACTCTACCGTCCGATCGGTCCTTCAACGGCGGATCGACCGCCGTGTATTCAGACATTGGTTTCTTGGGTCGAAACATCCACCGGTCCGACCGCCGATTAGTTGCCGATCAGATCATTGGTTGACCGTCGGTTCGACCGCCGTGGTAGCTTGGTCGGACCGCCGATACCGAGAAGGAACAAAGTGAGTTCTTTTCTCCGTTTGTGTCGTATGGTTGAGGGGTTTATCAAATCCAACACAAGGCTTCCGTTGTGTGCTTACTGATCTTCTTAGCTTTCATAGCTAAAGGAGTAAAGTTCGTGTTGGTTTTTGATTTAGGCGAGAAAGTTTTGAAAGCGCCTATTCACCCCCCCTAGTCGCCTTTCCGGTCCTACAGATTGCTTATTACTTGGTTATATGATTATTATGTGTGGGGATAAACGATGCCGAGAGGTAAAGTTTGGTAGTGGTCTTGGGCATAGTCAAGATGTGCCACTGTTGGTGGTATGGGGTTAGCAATGGTTTTTCTCGAGTAACTTAGTTACCAAGGTTGGAGAAGAGCTCTTTGGGGAAGTTGTTGTATTCCTTGAGTTTGTATTTGGTTTTCTGGTTGTAGCTTTTGCGGTTGATGGACTTTTCTTGGATGGTGGTTACAATGCCGTTGACGGGATTCAAGTGGCCTCTATTGGTTCTTTTAAATAAATATTGTTCTTTCGACTATTGAGATACTTTTGGCTATTTGTGAACGTTGTTGTTCTGCAAGGTTGGTCCCTTCATGGGAGTTTTGTCTTCTTGTTGTGAAGCACGGCTCAGTTATTCGCTTGGCATTTTGGGTAGAAAAAAAATATATTTTACAAGTCCTTTAATATGTGAAGTTTCGGTCCATGCACTCTCTTTTAGGGGTAAATGGAGTTTAATGCTTCTTCTTTAGGAAGGAAAGTGTGAAAACCCTTTTGTAACGTTTTGTTGTATTAAGGTAAGAAGTCGTAAGCATGGAAGATAATTGATTTGGTATGAGTACCAAGTTGGGCCAATGGCATGGTACATGATTAATCTTAACTAGTATCTTTGGAAGTGAAATTGATTAAGTTGATGTTGTCGTAAAGTAAGGAACAGTGAGTTCTTTTCTCCGTTTGTGTCGTATGGTTGAGGGGTTTATCAAATCCAACACAAGGCTTCCGTTGTGTGCTTACTGATCTTCTTAGCTTTCATAGCTAAAGGAGTAAAGTTCGTGTTGGTTTTTGATTTAGGCGAGAAAGTTTTGAAAGCGCCTATTCACCCCCCCTAGTCGCCTTTCCGGTCCTACAAGTTGATGAGTCACGGCGGCCCGATCTTCCGATAGGTTCGATTTGGTTCGTCGTGAGGACGTTGACGCTTTGAGGCTTCCGACCAACAGATCGTCACCTCGCAATTCGCTACACCCGCACGCCTGTCGTTATCGACCACGCTTGCACGCAATCGACCTTACCACGAAGGTTATTGTTCCTGCAAACAATCGAAGCAACTCACAAGAACAAGGTAGATGCAATCTGAATTGTATTGCGGATATAGATGAAGTTTACAAGTGGGGTTCCTCAAACCGATAATCGTGAAACCGCAGCTGGCGAATAATCTAAGAAAACCCGCCTAAACTACTAAGGACATCTTGTATATATAGGGGGACGGAGGAGGTCGACCTAGGTTGTGCGCCGTGGGATGAGGCGTACACAACCCGGACTCGATCTCGCCAAGTTTACAAAGTCTTATTAGTTTCCAAAGCGGTGACGCAAACACCTTGTGTCGCGTATTTACGTCGAAGATCTAGTCGAGGATCGGTCCTAGGGTGGTCTTGAGGAGTCCATGCTATCTTTGGTCATAGATTGTGTCCAACGAGTATCGTGCTCGCCTCTCACGGTCGTAGAGTGCTCCCAACGAGTCATCCGGTCGTAGGCCTTCTTGAAGTGGTCGAGGCCTTGCGGAATCTGGTCGTGGACCTTCTTGAACCGGGTCGTAGGCCTTCTTGAAGTGGTCGAGGCCTTCTTGAACCGGTCGTAGGCCTTCTTGAAGTGGTCGTAATCCTAGATTTACGAGTACAAGTAAATCATCTCCATTAGGCAAAGATCATAGAGTTCTCAAATAATACACTCAAACCCTAGAAACGATTTTACCCGATAGATTAAGTCACGTGCTCTAGCTCTTGTCATAGGACCTTGTAGTCCAACACCCAAATCTGGAAGGTCTTGTGTAGTACGTGTATCCGAAGGAGGGATGTCCTCATCATACTCCCTTCTTGAATTGGAGTCGTCCTCGACTCAAGCTCATCTTCTTCTCCCACGTATGGTTTCAAATCAAATGTTAAATGTGGGGCTAACCCCAAAATCTGCAGTAATTCTAAGCGATATGCATTATCATTTATTTTCTTAATTATCTTAAACAGTCCTGTGACTCTAGGCATCAACTTTGATTTTCTTAATTAGAAATCTATCCTTTCTCAAATGAACCCAAACTAAATCACTGGTTCTATTTTGACAACTTTCCTACCTTTATTTCCAAAGAACCCTATACTTTTGGTCATACGCCTATATTCTCTTTAGTGGTCTCATGCAACTTGAGAATAAATGCAAGACGCTTCTTAGCATCTAGATTTATTTTTTGAGAGGTTGGTAAAGGTAGTAAATCAATAGGAGCACGGGGTTAAAACCATACACTACCAAACGGACTTACCTTGGTGGTGGAGTGTATCGACCTATTGTAAGCAAACTCAATATGCGGTAAACACTCTTCCCACATCTTCAAGTTCTTCTTTAAAACAACCCGCAACATGGTGGATAATGTGCGGTTGACAACCTCCGCTTGTCCATCGGTTTGGGGATGACACGTAGTAGAAAGCAAGCACTTTGTCCCCAATTTATTCCAAAGCGATCTCCAAAAGTGGCTCAAAACTTCGCATCGCGATCCGAGACAATAGTATTGGGCACTCCATTTAAGCTTAACGATTTCCTGAAAAACAAATCAGCTATGTTTGTAGCATCATCGCCTTGTGACAAGATATAAAATGTGCCATTTTAGAAAATCGATCCACTACGACAAATATACTATCTCTCCCTCTTTGTCCTAGGCAATCCTAAAACAAAATCCATAGAAATATCCTCCCAAGGGGCACTAGGAATAGGAAGAGGCATATAAAGTCCATGTGGATTGAGACGGGACTTAGCTTTGTTGCATGTAGTGCAATGAGCCACGAAGCGCTTCGACATCACGCTCATCTTTGGCCAAAAGAAGTGGGTGGTCAGCACATCTTCGCTTTTTTGCTCCAAAATGCGCCATCAAACCTCCTCCATGTGCCTCCAGAACAACAAAAGACTAACAGAGCTAGTGGAATGCATAGCTTGTTAGCACGATAGATCAAACCATCATTCAAACACATTGTTATTCCATATCTTCCCTTCTTTACAATGTTCAAACACTTCCTTAAAGTCCAAATCGGTGACATATAAACTCTTAATGGCCTCCAAACCAAAAATCTTATGGTCAAGTTGAGATAACATGGTATAACGCCTAGAGAGCGATCAAGAATCACATTGTCCTTACCTTTCTTATGCTTTATGACATATGGAAACGACTCAATAAATTCTACCCAATTAGCATGTCGCTTATTCAGTTTAGCTTGACTTCTAATATGTTTTAGCGATTCATGATCGTAATGTATAACAAATTCTTTGGGCCATAAATAATGTTGCCAAGTTTGAAGCACACGAACTAAAGCATACAATTCTTTGTCATAGGTGGAATAATTCAAACTAGGCCCATTTAGTTTCTCGCTAAAATATGCGACCGGTTTACCTTCTTGAATCAATACACCACCTATTCCAATCCCGCTTAGCCACATTCAATCTCAAAAGTCTTACCAAAATCGTGGAGTTGGAGTAGGGGTGCTTGGGTGAGCTTCTCTTTCAACAAGTTGAATGCCTTCTCTTGCGCGAGTCCCCATTGGAAAGGTACTCCTTTCTTTGTCAATTCATTCAATGGTGCGGCAATGGTTGAAATCCCGCACAAAACGCCGATAGAATCCAAAGAAGGCCGTGGAAGCTCGCACTGTGACACGATGGTCGGTGTCGGCCAGCTTTGGATGGCTACAATTTTGTCTCATCCACCTCAATTCCTGTGGTGTCACAACATATCCAAGAAACGCAACTCGATCGGTGCAAAAGGTGCACTTTTCGAGGTTACCAAACAAACGTGCATCTCTCAAAGCATTAAAAACAGCACGATATGATTCAAATGTAGCTCATGTGACTTGCTATAAATCAAGATATCATCAAAGTAAACCACCACAAATTTTCCAATGAAAGGACGAAACCTCGCTCATCAAACGCATAAAAGTACTAGGTGCATTAGTTAGACCGAAGGCATCACTAACCACTCATATAATCCGAACTTAGTTTTAAAAGCGTTTTCCATTCATCTCCTAATTTCATTCTAATCTGTGGTAACCACTCCCGCAAGTCAATCTTTGTGAAAATAATAGAACCACTCAATTCATCTAGCATGTCGTCTAGCCTTGGGATAGGATAGCGATACCTTATAGTAATGTTATTAATGGCTCGCAATCAACACACATACGCCAACTACCGTCTTTCTTAGGAACCAAAAGAACTGAACAAAGACAAGGACTAAGGCTTTCTCTTACGTACTCCACGGTCCGTAAGATCTTGGACTTGTCGCTGAATTTCCTTAGTCTCCTCTGGATTGGTCCTATATGCAAGACGGTTTGGCAAAGTCGCCCCGGGATCAAATCAATTTGATGCTCTATCCTCGAATAGGTGGTAATCCGGGGTACCTCACCGAATACATCCACATACTCGCGCAAAGGTTAGCAACAAATAGGAGGCAAAGAGCTAGCTATATCCTCAAGCGAGTATAAGGCATTTTTGCATATCAAAGCATAGCATGGCAACTCATTATCACAAATTTCAGCAAGTTCAGATTTAGTGGCAATCATAACACATCCCTTCAATTTAATCCCCTCAGACTTAGGACTAGACGCCACTTTCTCCGTTTTAGGTGGGAAAACACGTTTTGCTACTTGCTGATTTTCAGAATCATGCTTATCGGTTTTTCTTTCATTTTTAGCGCGCTCTTCTTCATCTTTCAAAATCTCAGCTGGTGTCAAAGGCAATAACTTAATCTTCTTGCCCTTGTGTAAGAACGAGTAGGTATTAGCTCTACCATGGTGCAAAACATCATTGTCATATATCCAAGGCCTACCGAGCAATAAAGAGCAGGCTTGCATCGGTACTATATCAAAGTCAGAACTATCTTTGTATTTACCAGCTGAAAATTGCACGTTCACAACTTTGTTTACCTTTAACTTACCACACGAATTGAACCATTGGATGTAGTAGGGACGTGGGTGGGGTTGTGTGGTCAAGCCAAGCTTCTCGACCATCTCGGAGCTTGCAAGGTTGTTGCAGCTCCCTCCATCAACGATGACTCTGCAGGCTCTGTCCTTCACAAGAAATCTGGTTTGAAACAAGTTATGCCGTTGATTTTGCTCCGCTCTCTCCACTTGTGCGCTCAGCACTCGTTGCGCAACAAGGCTCATATGATACTCGGTGTCAACAAAGACTACTTGCTCCTCTACACCATCAAGATCACCGCATCATCTCGTCTCCTCCACTGCAATGTTAGCCGCAAGTACATATTCATCCTCAATATCACTAGTACTTACATATCCACCGTCTGTAGTGGCAAGGTATGCTCACGACTTGGGCATCCTTCATGACATGTCCCATTCCCTTGCAACGGTGGCAAATAATCCGGTGGTACGACCAATGGAAGCAACCGAGGAAGAACTCTTGGTGGAGCACATGTACACTAGTAGGTTTGCTTACCTCGGTGCTGTGATGTGGTCGGAGGTCTTTGCTGAACGCACCCTACTCGAGGAGGGCAGCAGACCGTGTAGCTGAAAGTGGGGTGTTTTGGCTTGCCCCAAGATTGGTCGTGGTGTAGACATGCTCCCAAAATTGTTCCTTGGCCTCTGTTGTCGCCCACGCAATTCTTTTACGCCAAACATGCAAGTTGGAACAATCTAGGGACACTATCGTATTCTTTGTAATCCACTATGTCCCGAATTTCACGCCTTAATCCTCTATAAAACGTGCTATTGCAGCTTCTTCATCCTCAATAATATCACAACGCAACATGCTAATTTGTAGCTCCCGATAATATTCTTCTACGGATCTATTACCTTGATTTAAGCGCTGCAATTTATTACGCAAATCACGCTTAAAAGAAGGTGGGACAAATCACATTACGCATAGCAACCTTTAAACCATCCCACGTAGTAGGCGCTAATCCTTGGTGCAAACCCTATTCCACCAAATGATGGCAAAATTTTTAAATTCACTTGTGGCTTGCCTAACTCTATGCACTTCAGAACTAAGTGAGCATTCAATTTTGTTCTACCGTCATCTCCCAATCTAGATATATTTCGCATCATAAGCACCCGCAAAGAGATGGTATAGTGAACTTGACTTTAGCATATGGATCATCATGGGCATTATGTTGCTGAAAATTGTTACCTCTCATACCTTGACGGTTGAAGTTCGGCCGGTTCCGTTGTCGTGCATCAAAGGCGTCGTGGTCGTGCATCTCATTATCATTATCAAACTCATGGTCATGGGTCGCACCATGAGGTTCCACACGACCAACGCTTGGTGGTCGATTCACCATTCTTTCGAGGCGTGTAGTGAGCGCCGCAATACTATCGTTGATTGAACGTTGTAATGTGATCGTGGTAGCTTGAAGCTTCCTGTCGATGTCCTCATTAACGGTAGTGCGTTGTTCATCCAATAGCGTTATGAGCTCTTCCCTCAAAATACACTCTTGCGCATCCAATCCTTCACCTGACATGGTTAGTAGGAGACAAAAGACAACACAAAGGTATTATCCCTATCACTATTAGGTGGTCGAAGGGTGGAATCACACACTCTCAAGCGTCTTACCAAGCTCTTATGAGTTTCTTACCAAATTGCGGCGCAGTGGTCCGATCGGCAAAGGTGGGATGTACGATCACGGCGGAGGCGAATGCGAGGATCCAACTCGAGGGCGAAAGTATGTGGAGCTCGGATAGGCAATGTTTAGTAGCAAGGAATAGCAATAATGAAATCAGATTAGCAAAGTGAATAAAAGTCCACAAGACTAAATCACGATTCTTTGGCCCAAACGCGTTCCTAGAACTAGCTCAAGCAAACGGAAGGATAGGGTAGATACAAACACAATCGGATCCAAAATCACAAAGCAACTCCTTCTTTTCTTCTTCTTCTTTTTTTGCACTCTTTGCTTTCTTTCTTTTCTTTTCTTTTTTGAATCTGCAAAACCCAACCTAGGGTTTTCCTTTTTTTTTTTTGCGAATGTGACCTTGACTCAAAACTCTTGAAAACCCTTTTCTGGGTCTATGGATATATATGGGTCATAAACTTTTTCCGGAGAGCAGGGGTACAAAGGTAATTAAAAGATACTCTCTCTCTCTCTCTCTCTCTGAACTTTAGCTATGGGAAAAATTCGACCAGTCGATTGTTTTCGACCAGGTGGTGGGGTGTCCGAGAGCAACAAGATAATAAATAGGGTTGTCGGACACGAGTGGTTGGTCGAATCCGACCAGGCGTTCGTTTCCGACCAGGTGGAGAAGCCGAATCCGAGTAGGTGGTCGTATGGGGGTGGTGTTGTGGTCGTATGGGGGTGGTGTTGTGGTCGTATTGGGGGGTGTCTAGATGATCGACACAGCAAAGACTCGACGCTAGAAACTAGATTACGACGACTAGACCAGCAACAAAGACACCGACGATGGACTCGAATTCAACAACGCGAAACTGAAAACACAATTGCGAAGGCACAAAGTGGTTTGGACAGCGGAATAATTACGATCTAAAATTTTTTTGTAGGGCAATTTTCTGGACTCTAGGTGATGGAACAAAACTCACAAAAAGGGGATAAACGAAATTACCTAACGGGCAACCTTAGCTCTGATACCACTTGATGAGTCACGGCGTCCGATCTTACGATAGGTTCGATTTGGTTAAATCGTGAGGGCGTTGACGCTTTGAGGCTTCCGACCAACGGATCGTCACCTCGCATTCGCTACACCCGCACGCTGTCGTTATCGACCACGCTTGCACGCGATCGACCTTACCACGAAGGTTATTGTTCCGCAAACAATCAAGCAACTCACAAGAACAAGGTAGATGCAATCAATTGTATTGCGGATATAGATGAAGTTTACAAGTGGGGTTCCTCAAACCGATAATCGTAACCGCAGTTGGCGAATAATCTAAGAAAACCCGCTCTAAACTACGGCGACCATTGTATATATATAGGGGGACGGAGGAGGTCGACCTAGGGTTGTCGGCCGTGGGATGAGGCGTACACAACTGGACTCCGATCTCGTCAAGTTTACAAAGTCTTATTAGTTTCCAAAGCGGTGACGCAAAGACCTTGTGTTGCGTATTTCGGTCGAAGATCTAGTCGTAGGATCGGTCCTAGGGTGGTCTTGAGGAGTCCATGCTATCTTTGGTCATAGATTGTGTCCAACGAGTCTTCGTGCTCGCCTCTCGGGTCGTAGAGTGCTCCCAACGAGTCATCCGGTCGTAGGCCTTCTTGAAGTGGTCGAGGCCTTGCGGGCGGGTCGTGGACCTTCTTGAACGGTCGTAGGCCTTCTTGAAGTGGTCGAGACCTTCTTGAACCTGGTCGTAGGCCTTCTTGAAGTGGTCGTAATCCTAGATTTCGAGTACAAGTAAATCATCTCCATTAGGCGACATCATAGAGTTCTCAAATAATACACTCGACCCTAGAAACGATTTTACCCGATAGATTAAGTCACGTGCTCTAGCTCTTGTCATAGGACCTTGTAGTCCAACACCCAAATCTGGAAGGTCTTGTGTAGTACGTGTATCCGAAGGAGGATGTCCTCATCACAAGTGGTATCGAGCAGTTAGCTCTTCTCATAGATCTTAACCAGTCTTTGGAGCCATGGCGGTGACAAGTACTCAACCAAGCCACATATTTTGAAGGAGTTGACTTTGCATCTTGGAAGGCTCGTATGCAAGCATATATCGAGGCTCAAGGGCACGCTATTTGGCTAAAGGTGAAAAATCCTTATGTCGTGCCACCGATGACGATACGATCACTCGGATGTGGAGGCCAACAAAGAAGGCTCGAATTATTTGATCCAAGGCCTTAGTCGATCCGAGTTTGAGCGTGTTGCTCACTTGCGGTGCGCTCACGAGATCCGCGACTCTTTGTGACTATCATGAAGGGTCCATCTGCGATCAAGGAAGTGAGATGCAGAACCACTCAAGAAAGTATACTCAAAGATCGAACAAAGGCACGGTGAGTCTTTGGATGAGTGTGGGAAGATTCTCTAAGATTCTTCATGATCTCCGCTACCGTTGACTGGTATTTCTGAGTGCGAGAATGCACGCCACCCGACGGGTGCTCTTGATGTGAAGGTCCGGGAATGAAGATCACTTCCATCAATGACAACTTTGTCATGAGTGAGCTTACCATGGATAAGCTTTACTCGAGGTTGAAGACGCATGAGATTGACTTTATCTCGCGTCTCCCAAGATGTAGTCGATGGCATTAGTGGTCGACAAATCCAAGGGTTGTTCTTGAGTCTCTTGATTGTAGCTCATCCGGTTTTTCATTATACGCTTTACATTCTTTAAGTGATGAGCAACTAGAGAAACCGCAGGGGATGACTTAGCCCTCCTTTCCACCAAATTCACAAGAGCGTATAACAAGGTGAGGAATAGGAGGAGAAGTGGACCTATCACATGCTTGAATGTGGTGAGCCAAACCACATTCGCTCCAGTGCCCCAAGCTAAAGGGCAAGGAGGAGAAGGAGACACGAAGACATCCCGGAGAGGATGCTAAACCCAAGAAGACAAACTATCGAAGTTTGTCACCGGTCCTGCCGCTCTTGAGAATGTAAATATGAGCGATGTGGACTCGGAAGCGGAGGACGATTTAGAGTGACTCGTGGCAAGAAGAAGGCACATGACTTCACCGGCATGTGTTTCATGGCCAAGAACAGCCACGACAGCGACTCCTCCAACAATGAGGATCCTTTTAGTGATCCTGATGAGGTATGCCCCTCTATTGCTGACATGAAAAGGGCGTTGTTGCTTGCTGAACAGAAATTGCATAAGCAAGTAAAAATGATTAAGAAGCAGGACATTATGATTGATAATTTGAACCTAGAAGTGGTTAGGCTAAAATCTATTAATCCACGATGATTTTTGTGAATCTGCACTAGCTTGCTTAATGACTTGACAAGCTTGAAATCTGCTCATTCCTCTGTCACCAATCAACTTAAAGATGCTCTCGATGAACTAGAATCTCTCAAGTCTAGTTCTGCTTGCTTAGATGCCATTTCTCTTGATGTGACTGCCATAGAAGCTATCCCTTTAACTTGCTCTAATTGTGCTTTGCTTGAATTAAAACTGGATAGCTCCTTAAAAGAGTTGCAAAAATTTGATGCTAGTCATACATGCTCTCATTGTAAGAATAATAAGATTAAGATGCAAGAGATGAAAGAAATGCTAGTTTACTCTAGAGTTGCATCTTGTGAAAATTGTCCCAAGCTTACAATTGAGATTGAAGCCTTAAACAAGACCCTTGAAGAAAAGGCTAAAATTGAAAGATCCATGTCTTTTACTGCTTCTAAGAAAGTTATTGATTCTAACTCCTGTGCTTTAAATGCTGAAGTTGAAACCATGATTAATCAAATTCAAGAGGCATTTAGAGTCAAATTTAAGGAGCAGTTGAATAGGATTAGAGAATCCTATTGTGTGTCTTGTGAGGCCTTCAAGGTGGAAGTGGCCCTTCTTAAGAGCAAGAGCAATGAGGTAATCAAGTCTAGCAAGTGCACTAGATGTGAGAGTTTAATGAAAGAGAATGATTACCTCAAGGTGACTCTTGAGAAGTTTTCAAGTGGGAAAAGAAACTCAACATGATTCTTGATCAATCCAAAGTGAGTGTGAAAAATAGTGGTCTAGGTTTCAATCCCCTAGAGCATTCAAAGAAAAACCCACCTAGGATTGCTAGAGTTGTGAAGAATGGTTTGTTTGAGCTAGAACCTACTAAGCCATCGGAGTTGTTTTCAAATCCATGGTTTTGCTCAAACTCTTTACGGCAAGAAAGGTGCTTTCACTCATTCATGCATGACCTCTCAAAGGTCCATACCATTGCACCTTACGCAAGAAAGAAGGCCATCTTGTTGAGTTACGCTCAGGAAAGCAAAGCTTGAGAGAAAAGAGAGGATGAGCGCTCTAAGATCCATTAGAGGAGTCCCTTCTCCAGCTGTAGTCTCTAGAGCTAGGCAGCCTGTTTATCGCACCACACATAGGCCTAGATTTATAGAGAACTTTGTAGACTCTTTTGGTGGGTCTAAGCAGCGTGTTGGATTAGGACATCGTGAGGAGAGACCTCGGGTAGCACCTAGACAGGGGGAGTATCGATCTTTTGGTAGATCGTTTCGGAGAGGTCTAGGTGGTTCTCATGTGCATCCTTATGATTTTATTCCTGATCATGTTTCTGCTATTTCTACTGCTGCTCCTAAACATCGTGTCTCTCAGTACTGGATTCCTCGATCATTTATCACTAACCCCAGTACTGAGGCACGGATATTTTCTGATTGTGCTTTTTAGGTCCGTCGTGCGAGGAAGGAGGACATATGGCTTGTTGACTCCGGGTGTTCTCGACATATGACTGGAGATTCTAGATGGTTCTCCTCCCTCACACGTGCATCCGGAATGAATTGATTACATTTGGGGATGCTTCTACCGGGACCGTGACTGCAAAGGGCACTGTGCGCGTCAACAACAAGTTCATGCTAAAAGACGTCGCTTTGGTAAGTAAGCTGAGGTATAATCTTCTATCTGTTTCTCAGCTGCTTGATGAGGGTCTAGAAGTGAGGTTTAAGAGAGGTAAGTGCAGAGTTCTAGATTCCTCGGGTGAGCTTGTTTTGAGATCTCCATTTGAGAAGATTTTACGTGCAAATTTCATATTTCTTTGCTTTCAGTCCTAGGTGTCTTGTAGCCTCTGATTCTCATGACCTTGTTTTGTGGCATCGTAGACTTGGGCATATAGGTTTTGATCATTTGTCTAGAGTCAGTTGCAAGGACTTGATTAGAGGTTTGCCTAGGTCAAGGTCATTAGAGATCTTGTGTGCTCACCTCAGTAGACATGGTAAGATGGTGTCTGCTTCCCACCCACCTCTTACTTTGGTAATGGTGATGGACTGGACAGACTTCTTCACTTAGATACTGATTGGTCCTTCTAGAGTTCATCATTTGGTGGGAAATGGTATGTCTTTGGTAGTTGTGGATGATTACTCCGGTATTCATGGGTTTATTTTCTTGCTTCTAAGGACGAAGCATTTGGATTCTTTAGAGATTTGGTCCTTAGAATTCTTTGTTGATATACCCGAGCTTTGAGAGCCATTAGGAGTGACAATGGGACAGAGTTCAAGAATTCTTCTTTTCTACCTTACGTGACCGATAGGGAATTGAGCATCGTTTTCTTCTCCTAGAGTTCCTCAACAGAATGGTGTTGTAGAAAGGAAGAACAGAACCCTTGTAGAGATGGTTCGGACCATGCTAGATGAGCATTCTACTCCTAGGAGATTTTAATGAGGCGATCTCTACTGCTTGTTATATTTCCAATAGGGTTTTCTTGAGATCTGTGGTTGGAAAGACTTCTTATGAGCTTAGATTTGGTCATTCTCCCAAAGTCTCTCATTTCAAGATTTTTGGTTGCAAGTGCTTCATTCTTAAACATGGCAATCTTGATAAATTTGAGTCTAGATGTTTTGATGGCATATTTCTTGGATATCCTGCTCATTCTCGTGGCTATCGTGTTTTTAATGTTGACACTAACAAAATTGTTGAGACTTGCGAAGTCACTTTTGATGAGGCTAGTCACAGTACTAGACCCGATGCTTGATTACGAGGTTCTGAAATTCAAGGAAGCATTTTCGTCGATGATGACTCTGAGGATGAAGAACCAAACCATCCTCCAGCTACTTCTGAGAGGGGTGGAGAGCCTGCTACCACTACGTCGGGCCAATGTGGCGACCTCCTCCTATCCCCACCGACGATCTGAGTGGCTCTGTTCCTACCTCCACAACTCATGAGGTAGAGGCCACGTCTGCACCAGGAGCACCACTTCGCATACAGCGACAACATCCACCTGAGCAGATGATTGGGGATCTTCAAGAGCGAGTCACTCGCTCCAGGTTTATTTCTCCTGATTCTCATGCACATTCTGCTTTTGTCGCTTCTTTGAACCCCGAGATATCACCCATGCTTTATCCGATGCCTCTTGGGTCAATGCCATGCATGAAGAGCTTGAAAATTTGAAAGAAACAAAGTCCGGTTTTTAGTTGAGCGACCTTCTGATTCTCATGTTATTGGAACAAAATGGGTTTTAAAAATAAGCAAAGTGAGGATGGATTGGTTGTTCGCAATAAGGCTAGACTTGTAGCTCAAGGTTATTCCCAGGTAGAGGGCTTAGACTTTGAGGAGACCTTTGCTCCAGTAGCTAGATTGGAGGCCATTCGCATTCTTTTAGCATTTGCAACATCCAAAGGTTTCAAGCTTTTTCAAATGGATGTTAAAAGTGCTTTCTTGAATGGCTTCATAGAAGAAGAGGTCTTTGTCAAGCAACCTCCTGGTTTTGAAAATCAAAATTCCCAAACCATGTTTTTAAACTCTCTAAAACCTCAGATGGATTGAAACAAGCTCCTAGAGCTTGGTATGTGAGCTTAAGAGTTTCTTGCTTGAAAATGATTTCAAAATGGGAATGGTTGATAAAACCTTGTTCACTCTCAGGCATGGCAGTGATTTCTTGCTGGTTCAGATTTATGTGGATGATATTATTTTCGGTGGTTCTTCTCATGCTTTGGTGTCTAGATTTTCAGATTCGATGAGCAGTGAGTTTGAGATGAGCATGATGGGAGAGCTGACATTCTTCCTTGGCCTACAAATCAAGCAACTGAAAGAAGGCACCTTCGTTCACCAGAGTAAGTATACAAAGGACCTTCTTCGGCGCTTCAATATGGGAAGCAGTAGGCCAATGTCTACTCCCATTACTACAACCACCGTCTTTGGACCACGATGAGGATGGAGAGTCGGTGGACGGAAGGAGTACCGCAGATGATTGGCTCCTCCTCTATCTTACGTGTCGAGGCGGACATACAATTCGCCGTATGTCTGTGCGCTCGCTTTCAGGCTTCCCCTCGTGCTTCTCATCGTCAAGCAGTACGTCGCATATTCAGGTATCTTCAAGATACGCTTGACTTTGGGTATTCTTCTTCTTCGGCTCTTTCAATTCGAGCATTTTCTGATGCTGATTTCGCGGTGTAGAGTTGATAGGAAGAGTACTTCTGGCACTTGTCATTTCTTGGGCACATCTCTTGTTTCTTGGTCTTCTAGAAAACAGTCTTACATTGCACAATCTATGGTGGGCCGAGTATGTGGTCGCCGCCGATGGTTGCTCTCGTGTTCTCTGGATTTTATCCACGCCTGCGGGACTATGGGTTATCTTTGGGAAGTGTTCCTCTTTTCGTGACAACACTTCGCAATTAATATTGCAAAAACCCAAAGCAACATTCCAGACTAAACACATTGACATTCGATTTCATTTTCGAGAGACCATGTTGAGAAAGGTGATGTTGTGCTTCACTTTGTAGAGTCGAGCAACGACTTGCGAGATATTTTCACTAAGGCTCTTGACTCTTCGCGTTTTGTCGCTTATGGGAGAGTTAGGGGTTATTAGTCCTATTGGGCTGTTTTGAGGGGAAGTTGCTCTTTTGCATTCATTGTATCATAATGCATGTTTCAATTCATTTGTCTTGCATTGTATAATAAAATTAGTGGAGCTTTGATTATTATCCTTGTATGACTTGATTTCATCTTCTATACCTTGTCATATCAAGTGATAGTCTGCTAGACTTCTTTTATGGCTCTTCTCGTTTAGCTTAGCTTTTGCCTTGCTAGCTTTATATCTGTGAGCAATTTGAATCAAATCATGTCTTGTTGGATCTTGTGACTAGTTTTGCTCTAGTGATCCTCTTATGACTCTTGCCATGTCTTACAAAGTTGAATTGAGTCTTGAACTTATTTTGAGATGAAAATGAGCTTTTATCTTATTAAGTCAAGCAAATGAAAAATGAGATTTTCTGTGCGAAAACTGATCTCACCAATCCTTTCTCATGAGACGGCTTGCCATTGCACTAGGCATGAACTCAGGGGGAGTTTTGGATGACCTAGATCATTCTTTTAAGCTTATCGCTTGAGATGGTCGCGGCAAGGCTTGAGATCTAGCACAACAAAAAAAGAGAGAAAAAGGAATTGCCCAAAAAGGGCTAAGTGCTTGAGCTTTGCTTCAAAAGAATTCTCTTAATGCTCAAAATGCCTCAATTCTTGTTTTGAGTCTCCTTTTACTTATAGACATGGCTTGACTCATTTTTGGTTGCTTTGAGTGAATCTATGATTTTGAGCAACCTTTCATGATTTTAATTCTGTTAATCTCAGATTGTTGCTATCTTGGTTTTAGTTTTGCAGTACATGTTTTGCCATGATTGAATATAGCGTCTACTCTTTATATGGCTTGGTATAATACATGTATTGTCCCCATGTATAATGGTCATGGCTCCTTTTTACTAAGTTCAAAAATAAAGTCATTCCGTCATGCTCTTTCTTTTTCATGCATCTTGATGAATTCATTGTCAAAGGGGGAGAAAGATTGTGAAGAAAATGATGTTGGAGCTTTTGGTTTCATACTCAAGGTTTAATATAAAAGAACTTCATAAAATAAAAATTTTGAACCTTTTGAAAATTTGTGATCATAGTGAGTTAAGTCTTGTGGTTCTACTGCCTTTTCCTGATTTCATTTGCAATTGAAAAATACTCACAATGATCAAAGGTCAAATAGAAAAATTGCCTTTCATTTGGACCTAAGTGAGATTTTTGGCTACTTTCTGGAAATTGAATCCTTTGGTGCTTTCATTGCCTTATCTCACTTGCCTATACTATTCTGAAGCCAGCTTGGTCGGTTCCTAAGCTTTTTCTTGCTTATGGACCAAGTTGTGCATTTATGCGAAAACGGCGAATTTTTACTTTTCATTTTGAAAAACCACATTTTCTTGATAATTGCCAATGTGTTCATCAAGGGAGAGATTGTGGATATCGTGAGGATATGTGCGCGATCTCAGGATGATGAGTCAATTGGCAATGGCTTTGTTGGTTTGCAAAATCTCGCGTTTTCGGGTTTGCTTCATCTTTGTCGGACCACAGCGGATCGACCGCGTTATGGTGGGCGGTCGGCCGCCCGTGGGACCGTTGGAACGGCAGGTGTGGTGGCGGTCGGACCGGCCTGACCTAAAGTTGGATTTTGGGGCTAATCCAAAAATAGGTTGTGTAGGCAAGTGAGGGGAGTCTCCTGGATGTGGTCCCATCATTTTTGGAGCTCCCAGTCAAAAGTTCTATTCGTTTGAAAATTCCAGAAGGTTTCGGAATTTTGAGTTGAAAATTTGGCTAAGTCCTTTGGACCGGTCCGACCGCCGTTGTGGGAGCGGTCCGATCAAGATGAATCGGTCGGACCGCCCTGTAGAAGTGATCGGACCGGCAATGGCTTGAAGGTTAGCCAAGTGTTGCATTGAGTTGGTTTTTATTGTGTTATTATATGAACTTCAATGCTTTATTGTTGTATATTGCATTGTGGAACTAACGTGGGTCAAGTTGTGAAGAACTTGTTCCCGGAAACGGTTTGTTTGTCTATTGCTGTGCAGGTGGCTTGCAGGTCAACGATGTCAACGGTGAGTGGATCGGGACTACGCTTGGAGAGCTGAGGTCCAGAACGATCATGGATACCGGGTGAGGTCGTGTGACTCAAGCAGGTGCAGAATGGGCAAGACGGATCGAACGGGTGGTTCGACATGTTGGTTGGATCGGCGGTGCGGATATCGGTGCGAGTCTCGGGAGGTTCCGATGGGATTCGGACAAGAGAGGCTTGGCGACGCGATGAGAAACGATCAACCTACACGTGGTGAAGCAAAGCGATTGCTTCAAGAGTTATTTGTGTGTGGGTCCCATGTGTAAGTGACCCCAAAAAGGAAACCCTAGCTCTCTAGTATAAATAGGAAGGGGGGAGATGGAAAACTAAGCCGAGCATTCATTTTAGCCCCTTCTTCCTTTTCTAGGGTTTGGAGGAGAGGAGAGGAGAACTAGGGTTTGGAGTGTGCTCCTTGTTGAGCTCTTGCCCTCCTTGTTGGAGAGGCTTTGTAAGCATCTTGTGTAATCGAACAATCTTGTGATGCTCAATTGAAAGATCGTTTGCTCCCTTTTGTGTTCTTCTCCCTTTTGGATGATTTTGGTGCTTCCTTGATTCAAAGGTTCATGCTTGGTCTCTTGGCCTACTTTATCTTGCTTTGATGTGTGGGATTACTCCTAGAGTCATCTAGATCATCAACCCCCCACAAGCAAGTCTTGAATCAAGATTTTCATATTTCTAGGGTTTGTGCACTTCTTTGGTAAAATCTCGAGAGATCGATTCTGCGAAGTGGATCTGACGGATCGTCGCTAGAAATAGGTCTCTAATATCATTAGGGAGGTGTGCTCGAAATTTGGTCAAGTTTTATTGGTTGAATCAAAAGTTGGATCAAATTTCGTTTTGGATTTGGGTGGAGTTTTTCAGTACTGGACTCTACCGGTCCGACCGGTCCTTCAACGGCGGTCTGACCGCCCGTGTATTCAGACCGCTGGTTTGCCGGGTCGAACCGCTGTCCACCGGTCCGACCGCCAGTTAGTTGCCGATCAGACCGCTGGTTGACCGTCGGTTCGACCGCCCGTGGTAGCCGGTCAGACCGCCAGTACCCAGTAAGGAACAGTGAGTTCTTTTCTCCGTTTGTGTCGTATGGTTGAGGGGTTTATCAAATCCAACACAAGGCTTCCGTTGTGTGCTTACTGATCTTCTTAGCTTTCATAGCTAAAGGAGTAAAGTTCGTGTTGGTTTTTGATTTAGGCGAGAAAGTTTTGAAAGCGCCTATTCACCCCCCCTAGTCGCCTTTCCGGTCCTACAGATTGCTTATTACTTGGTTATATGATTATTATGTGTGGGGATAAAGCGATGCCGAGAGGTAAAGTTTGGTAGTGGTCTTGGGCATAGTCAAGATGTGCCTTGTTGGTGGTATGGGGTTAGCAATGGTTTTTCTCGAGTAACTTAGTTACCAAGGTTGGAGAAGAGCTCTTTGGGGAAGTTGTTGTATTCCTTGAGTTTGTATTTGGTTTTCCGTTGTAGCTTTGCGGTTGATGGACTTTTCTTGGATGGTGGTTACAATGCCGTTGACGGATTCAAGTGGCCTCTATTGGTTCTTTTAAATAAATATTGTTCTTTCGACTATTGAGATACTTTTGGCTATTTGTGAACGTTGTTGTTACGCAAGGTTGGTCCTTCATGGGAGTTTTGTCTTCTTGTTGTGAAGCACGGCTCAGTTATTCGCTTGGCATTTTGGGTAGAAAAAAAATATATTTTACAAGTCCTTTAATATGTGAAGTTTCGGTCCATGCACTCTCTTTTAGGGGTAAATGGAGTTTAATGCTTCTTCTTTAGGAAGGAAAGTGTGAAAACCCTTTTGTAACGTTTTGTTGTATTAAGGTAAGAAGTCGTAAGCATGGAAGATAATTGATTTGATATGAGTACCAAGTTGGGCCAATGGCATGGTACATGATTAATCTTAACTAGTATCTTTGGAAGTGAAATTGATTAAGTTGATGTTGTCGTCTAGTAGTTCTTGATGAATTGTGACTGAAGGTATGTTTATACCTACTAGGAACTCGAGATTTATTAAAAAGTGTGAGATATTGATGAACTCGTCTGATTATTAAGATTGTGAAATTTGATAAATTTCTTAGATAATTTGAAGTATTGGGTTTCAATGGATTAATATAACCATTGGTGATGGTTACGGTAAGGAGGTGTTTGAACGTTGTATTAGAGGACATTAATGCAGAGAATATTGTAAATTGGCTATTTGATGATTATATATGGTTGCTAGACTTACATATTCTTTAGTATGATTAATTGTTGGAATTGTGTACAAGAGGTGGAAGGGATTGAATATCGGTGAAACTAGAAGTTATGGGAGGAGTTCTAGATAGTTCGTCTATATAGATGACGCGATGAATTTGGTTGTAGTGTTGGTGAGAATTTTGGTCGATGCAAGATTTTTATTCTTGAAATTCTAGTGTGATTTAACCGAAGTCTAAACATGAAGAGGAACTATTGAATATGTGGTTGTAATTATTCATGTGATTCGCAAAGATAGGTTGGTAGTAACTGTACTTTATAATGAAGCCAGTAGATAACAACAATGGTTGGCATGCAATTATTGTGTGTTAAGGTTTGGTGTTGTGCATTACTAAGAGTTGAACTGACGTGATTAAATAGGTGGATTATGCCTACATAATTGTGGAATCATCGGATAATAGCATGTTCTTGATGGAAGGGTCTTGGTAAAACCTTTTAATTTGTGTAATGGATGCCTTCTAAAATAAAGTAGTTGATGTAGTAAGGTTGTATGGTTTTGGCATACTCTCATTTTAAAGATGGGATGGTAAAGTAGTATGTAACAATTTGGTGAACTCTTGGGGGCTTTATAATGGAAGAGTTGATGATTAGGAATCATGTTGAGAGTATGTTAGTCTTAATGTTAGTAAGAATATCTGTAAGGGGTTATGACTTGTGGGTGTGGTGACGATTCTTTTAGAAAGGATGCAAGTTGATTGCCTTTTGTAATATCAGTTAAATGCAAGTTTGGAGTTTTGCACTCATGGCCTTTGGTAGTTCCTGAATTATGTGGTAAACTGAAATTTGTTGGGCAAAACGACATGTCGAAAAGTTCTATTTGGTCCTTGCGTAATTCATGAGGTTTGATCTTAAAGGCTCTTTTGGTTGAGGTGGCAATGTGATTTGTAATCAAAGAAATTATGTCCTTGATTAAAAGAAACAAGTGTAGTAGAAGTATTTGAGATTGGAGTTAAGTTTGGTAACTTGCAACTTATTTAAGTGCGTTTAACTTTTCTTTCATTGCCGTTTAAAAGCTTCTTGAGTTTCAATGGCAATGCTTATTTTGTTGGCGGAAATTTGATATTCCCTTCTGGTGGGACTTATGTCCTTATCTGTGGTCTCATCTTTTGTTTTCTGAGTTCATCTCTATATGACTCTTTCTATTGATCTTGAATTTGTTGTGAATGGAAAATATTTTTCTAAGTGCTGGAATCATTATTGTTATTTGCCTTTATTTTTGAGAAAGGAATAATGAATTGTTTTACAAAACCTCATAGAGGGTAGAGCAACTGATTGGTGGTAGTCAAGTGAAAGATTTTGTGAGACTCTAGGTGTCAATTTGATTGAGAAGCATTGAGTGATAAGTTGATTTCTTAGAGTAATCCCTGGAGAGGGTTTGACTTAAATAGAAAGTTTTGTCTTTGGGGCTAAACCGATCGTAATATTGTAACTAATAGAACCTATAGTGGTTTGCGGTTAAAGATTATTTGTTCAAGTTGAGTGGAACATTGGAATTGTTGGACGAATGGAAACCTTGGTTAGTTTATTAGAGACGATTGGGTACTTTACCAGGTTGTGTAGGCAAAGTATGAAGGTGTAATTTAATGAGAGTAGGATTAGCGAAGTAATCTAATCGTGATGTCAATTAATTGGATAGTAGGGAGCGTTGAGATGTCGGCAGGTATGCCCTGGCTTTAGTGAATAACCCTCTGGGAGATAGAATTCTTCTAAAATATAAGTTGGTCGAGAAAATATTCACATGTGGACGATAAGGATTGAGTATGTTTGGAATGTGGGAATTTTATTGAAAGAATCGGAGGATTCCTCGATGTCTTTACAAGAGTTGTTGTAGGAATTCTAGAGGTTGAAACTGGGTTATATTTTTATGCTAGAACACAGGTTGCCAATGATTATGTGTACAAGAGTAGAAAGAGCATATTCAGAATGGTGGGATGATCATTGATATAACTCATTTGAGGAAGCACATGGGAATGTGTGAGGTGATATCCAAGTAATTCATTATTAAAGGATTGAAGTGACGTGTTTATGTGTGAAGGTCCATTTTGGGAATGCATTTGGAAGTCATCTGCCCAAAATTTCTCCGTTAGTAGAGGTGTCGGCTAGAGTATATTTTTTGTGGAAGTCATTAAAATCTCTCTACAGAGGTGTGAATGGTGAATTTGGGTTGAGCATAGTGCTGAGATTGCCAATTTAAGAGAAATGAGTTAGTGTGATATTGTCGGACCCCGGGATTCACACAACCCCGAGACCCTCTGTGCATACCAAGCTAGTCCCATGATCAGTAGCTAGCTCGCACAGTTGCAACAATGATGTAATCATAACCATTCAACAACGAACTAATGAAGCAGACAAAGTAATATTAATTAAAACAGCAAAGACCTTATGGTCAAGGTTCTTACAAAAGTCGCCTCACAAGGCTTAATCACAACAGAGTACTTGGCAGCGGAAATCTCAAAATACGTGGTGCCCAATCGACATGCCCACAGGCAATCGAGTGGAGGACGTGACCTAGTTCGCGAAGTCTTCAAAGTAGCCTTCTTCGTAGAACTCAATATTTCGATTCTTCTCATGGACCGATCAACAAAGGGCATAAAGCCGTGAGTACATAAAGTACTCAGCAAGTCGTAGAGAAAAGTATGCACATAGTATTCATGCCAGGCTTAAACAAGAATGGCTTTATGGCTAATTTGCAGAAAGCAAGTTTAACAGTAAATACAATAATTAGATTGCAAAGCGTGATTTTAAAAGAATAATACATAGATAACCAAGTTCTTTTGAATCAAGCGGTGAACATCCCGTTCACTTCCCAACCATTCAACCAAACCTTTCCATCGAACCAAACCACATTTTTGAAAATACTACCCTTGCGCGAAATCACCAGGCATGTCCGTAACCGGGGACACGGCTATTCGAATAGATTTTGACACTCTGCAGAGGTTGTACAGCTTTACCCACAAGAGATAAATCACTCGTACTGTCCGCTCACACACTTCCGAGGTGTGCGACTAAGTGATTATCACAAGGCCTTTACAAAGTTCCATTTTGCCTCGGTTCTGCCCGCTAAGGTTTCGCCCTCACGGCCCCCTCTTGCGCCAATAATCAGCCACAGTAACCGACTCAAAACTTCCCTAATTAGTTGGCGGTCCGTCCCATACCGGACTTGTGGTTGCACGAGGTGGCCCAGATCAATGACTTGCAAAGTTAAGTCCTTAGTTGGCTGCTCAGACAAGTCTACCACAACCCAATGTGCATCACACACCCACTCTAGCTCCCTACCTCAAGCCCGAGCATAAATCATTTTTGTTCATACCCGACCAAATGGCAATCCCTGCCATGGCACAACATCTTTTAATAAAAGTGGCCTCACACCACTGTTCCATAGTTCCATTAGTCAAATTTTATTAATCATTGAACATGTGATCGAAAGTACCGCGGGTAACTAGAGCATGTCTAAGCAATAATACGCTCCCAAGTTGGTATACAATTATGTCCAACTAGTATTAACCATCCTAAGGTGTCCAAGGATATATGTCATTCAAGGAGACATTTCATTTTCACTTCATCAAGGAAGCATAATGGCAATTTGGTAATTATCTACTCCCAAAACCATTTTTAATAAAACTAGCCATGCATGATAATTTAAAACAATATACATTTGTAAAATGGGTTCAACATGGTCAAAGGCCTACGACTTGCCTTCGTTGACGAGGAGCGGGTCTTCGGTCGTCGGGTCGAAGAAATCTTCCGAAACGCTGGAATCTACACGTGTGAGAATAGCAACAAATAAATAAAACAGCACCAAATGAACTCCAAAAATTACAAAACCAGTACCAAATGAAAGGGGCTGAATTTATATGAATTTAGAAATTTGGATCACCCAAATCGGAGTTCGGATGAAAGTTATGGCGAAAGAAGTTGAAAATCACATGAAATGATAGAATTAGGGTTTTGGATTTTCGGAATTTCGGATTTATTTTCCTCTTGGAAATTCGAATAAACACGTCAGCGGCCACGTGGCGCCAAATGGGCTACCACGCGGGAAAAAGTGCGGACGTGGCGCTGGTGTGGCGCCACACGGGCGGCCACGTCGGCTCGGGAGAGAGAGAGAGAGAGAGAGGGGTGGCCTTGGCAGCGACCGGAGCCGAGGAGGAGGGGAGCTCGGCGGCGGGGAGGAGCGCACCGGGACGGCGGCGGCGGGGCGAGGGTGATGGAGAGGTCACCGGCGTCGGAGAAGGGCCGGAGGCGGCGCAAATGGCGACGGCGGCGAGCTCGGGTGCCGGAAAAAAAACCGGATTCCGGCCGAACGGGGGCGAAGGAGGAGAGGGCGACTGGGGGAAAAGAGAGAGGAGGAGGAGGCGGTGCCGAGGCGCGCCTTAAATAGGGCGGAGGGCCATGGGCGAGGGAGCGCATCGGTGAGGTCACGGGCGGAGGAGAGAGGGGGCGCGCAGGCTCGGGCAGAGCTTTGGGCGAGGCGCCTCTTGGGGCAGAGAGAAAAGGGAGGGAGCGGAGGCCGAGGCGCTGACCGGGAGGTGCGGCCAAGCGGCGGACCCGAGGTGGCGGCGGGAGGTCTTGCTGGCATGAAGCAGCGCCGTGAGCGAGAGAGAGAGAGAGATGGAGGAAGAAGAACAGAGCGGGCGGGGCGAGACGCCGTCCGATTTGATCAGACGGTGGCGGCGAGGGCGCGGGAGACGCGAGATGAGCGGGAAGGGAGATCGGACGGTGAGCGAGAGGGAGACGCGCCGATCGGGGCGGTCGGATCGCGATCCGACGAGGAGCGACCGAGCGCAAGTGAGCGAGGCGGTGGCGGAAGTGGGCGCGGGAGGCGCGGGCGTATGGAGGAATAGTGGTGGGCCGAAGAGATTCGGCCCACAAACAGTGAACGGGATTTTCCAGAATTTTCGATTTTCAGAAATACAAACAATTGAAAAGGCTTTTTAGAAAATAGCAACTAGAGTCCAAAAATTCTAGAAAAATTCAAAGAAATTCCTTGAATTATTCTGGACTTAATAAAAATACTTTTAACTTTAATTTTTCTTTTTCTTTTGAAAATTAAATAATTTTTAATTTCGGGTAAAGTGAAATCCAATTTCTAAAATCCAATAAATCCAAGAAAACGCTTAAAATAATACTTTTGATTTTAAATACTAGAAAACTCAATTAAACCAACTTTAATTTAATTGAAGTTTGATTAATTCATATTAAACCACAATTGATTCTGAAATTCCAAATTAAGCTTTTGGCAAATAGAAGCAAATGGTTCTCTTTTAAAATTTTGAAAATCTCTGAAAAAGCGGGACGCTACAAACCTACCCCTCTTAAAGGGAATCTCGACCCCGAGATTCAGGCTGACTAGAGAATAGGCGGGGAAACTCTGCCTTCAAGTCATCTTCTCGTTCCCAAGTGGCTTCTTCTTCGGTGTGGTTGCTCCACTGGACCTTGCAGAAACGGATGACCTTGCTTCTTGTTACTCGCTCTGCTACTTCCAAGATCTTGATGGGGTGCTCCTTGTAGGTGAGGTCTTCATGCAGGGCAATCGCTTCCATTGGCATCTGCTCTTCAGGCACACGCAAACACTTCTTCAGTTGTGACACGTGGAAGACATTATGCACATCGGCGGTGAGGTGGGAGGTCCAAGCGGTAAGCGACTTCTCCTCTTGGGCTAGAATCGAAAAGGTCCAATGTACCTTGGTGCAAGCTTTCGCTTACTCAAACGACGCATCCCTTTGAGAGGCGACACCTTCAGTACACATGATCACCAGTGCAAATGCTAGATCTGCGGCGGTTATCGGCATAACTCTTCCGCCTCGGTCAGGCATTTTTGACTTTTCTCGGATTGATCGAACTTGCTCTTGGCTTTTCCAAAATATCCGCCCAAACACTTGTCTTTCACCCACTTCATTCCAATACAATGGTGTTCGCATTTTCTTCCATAAAGAGCTTCAAATGGAGACATCGGAGGCTTGACTGTAATCTTGTTGTTATAGGAAAACTCGCATAAGGTAACATTTGATCCCAATCGGTCTCGATTTGCTAAGGCACAAGCCCTCAAAGCATATCTTCTAGAATTTGATTTACTCTTTCTGCTTGACCATCCGTCTGGGATGATAAGTCGTACTAAAATTTAGATTAGTACCCAAAACATCAGGCAACTTTTGCCAAAATCTTGAGGTGAACTGGGTTCCTCGATCGACACGATCTTCTTGGCACTCCATCTTTGGCACACTATCTTTGCCATGTACAATTCGCGATCTATCACGAGTAAGTAGTCTTGGTGGGAGAAAGTGAGCAACTTTGGTTAGGCGATCCACAATTACCAGATAGAATCATATCGACCTTGTTCTTGGCAAACCAATAATAAAATCCATGCCAATTTATTCCCATTTCCATTCGAGCACTCTCAAGGGTTGTAGGAGTCCAAAGAGTCTTTGATGCTCGGCTTTAACTCACGTGACATCACATTGAGCTACATACTCGGCAATCTCACGCTTCATGCTAGGCCACCAATACATTTCCTTAAGGTCTTGGTACATCTTTGTGCTTCGGGGTGAATGGAGTACAAAGTTTCATGGGCTTCCTTGAGGATCACCGCTAAGCTCTTCACGATCTGGAACACGATTCGCTTGTCAATCCAAATGGTGCCTTGCTCATCTTCTGAAAATCTCAGGGCTTTACCCTTCTTCATGTTGCTCTTAATTTCCTTAATATTGGCATCTTCAAATTGAGCTTCCTTGATCTGATTCTGCAAAGTGGGTTGAACTTCTAGGGCAGCTAGGTAACCTTCCTCAACCAACTCTAACTTGAGCTTCTGGAATTCTTCATGGAGGGCTGGCTGATTTTCCTTGATCGTCAGGGTATTGCAGTAGACTTTTCTACTCAAGGCATCTGCCACAACGTTAGCTTTGCCTGGGTGGTAATGGATTCCAATATCATAATCCTTGATCAACTCTAACCATCTTCTTTGCCTCATATTAAGATCAGCCTGAGTGAAAATGTACTTCAAGCTCTTATGGTCCGTATAGACTTCGCAGCGATTACCAATAAGGTAATGACGCCATATCTTTAAAGCATGCACTACGGCAGCTAACTCCAAGTCATGAGTGGGGTAATTCACTTCATGAGGCCTCAATTGACGGGAAGCATAGGCTACTACCTTCCTTTCTTGCATCAGGACACAACCAAGTCCTTGCTGGGATGCATCACAGAAAATCTCAAAATCCTTCCGGACATCGGGCAAAATCAACACCGGGGCTGTGGTCAAACGCTTCTTCAACTCTTGAAAACTTTGCTCACAATCCGTTGTCCAAGCAAATTTCTTTTCTTTCTTCAACAGCTGAGTGAGGGGTCTTGCTATTTTGGAGAATCCTTCTATGAATCGGCGATAGTATCCTGCCATTCCAAGAAAACTTCTGACCTGAGGCACCGACTTGGGTGACTCCCAATTAACACATCCGTAACCTTACTAGGGTTAACGAGATACTCCTTCTGCAGACATGACATGTCCCAGAAAGTAACTTCTTTCATCCAAAACTCACACTTGCTGAATTTAGCATAGAGTTGATGATCTCTAAGCTTATTCAGGACCAAACGGAGGTGCTCTTCATGCTCTTCTTCACTCTTGGAATACACTAGAATATCGTCAATAAAGACAATGACGAACTTATCCAAATACTCCATGAATACTTTATTCATCAAGTTCATAAAGTAAGCAGGGGCATTGGTTAATCCAAATGACATGACCGTGAACTCATACAGTCCATACCGGGTTGAGAAAGTCGTCTTGGGAATATCTTACGGACGAATCTTGGTGGTGGTATCCTGACCTCAAGTCTATTTTGGAGAACACTCCGGCTCCTTTCAACTGGTCAAACAAATCATCGATCCTTGGTAGGGGGTACTTGTTCTTAATGGTGACCTCATTGAGGGCTCGGTAATCCACACACATCCGTTGGGTGCCATCCTTCTTTGCAACAAAGATCACTGGGGCTCCCCAAGGTGAAGAACTTGGCCGGACAAAACCTTTCTCTTGCATTTCTTCAATCGCTTCTTGACTCAACCAAATCATTGTGAGCAATCTGAGGGTCTCTTGAAAATAGGTGCAAGGTTCGGAACTAGGTTGATGACAAACTCGATCTCGATGCAGTGGCATTCGGTAGGTCATCGGGAAAGACATCCGAAACTCTCGACTCTCTGGCACTTCCTCCAAAGATATAACACCGGCGCTACAGACTAAAGCTCCAGCTAGCTTCTCAGGGGAGGCTTCAAACTTTACTTTGGTTCCATCCGGACTGACCAAAGTAATGCTTCTACCACCACAATCCAAGAGGGCTTGGTGATTGGCAAGCCAATCCATTCCCAAAATCACATCAAGAGACTTGGTGTCTATGATGATGAGATTAGCAAGGAATTCTACCCTTCTATGGTCACTTTAACCTTAGGGCAACCTTGGTTCGTACTCAATTCGAGCAGGAGATTGAACCAACAAAACGCTTTTAAGAGGCAAAACTTCCAACCGGTGCCTTTCGGCAAAACTCGAGAAACAAGCGAATGCGAAGCTCGTAATCAAACAAAGCGATGGAGTCTTTGAATTGACAAGAAACTTACCCGGACGACGTCAGGGCCGTCAGGCTTCCTCCACAATGGTGTGGTTCACACGACCTCTTCCAAAAGGTGAGGAGTCTTGGTAGTGCGATTGGAGTTTGAGGGCTCCACGTCCGGCTCGGAGTGGGGTCTGGTCGGAGTGGCTCCTATGTTGAAACGAGCAGGAGAAGGGTCTTGCCTCTGTGGGCAACTATTGGCAAAGTGCCCCGGTGATGGCACTTAAAGCGGTGATCCGGTGCCGCAGGTTGCCGTTCCTTGGCCTTTGGGTTGGAGTATTGAAGCTGCGGTCTTTGGGCTCGCTGGGCGAGGTTTGCTAGAGGGCTCTGAACGTGACAGTGGAGCAACACGGCGGGGAGGCGGCATATTCATTCGACGACTGGGAGTGAGACCGATGGGCACATCTTGCATCATCTTTCTCTTGCGGGATTCTTCAAGCTCACGGCGGGATTCCTCGATGAGCATGGCCTTGTTCACCTGTCTTTGGAAATCTGCATAGTCATTCCCAATGACTTGCACCTTCAAGCTGGGGTTGAGTCCTCTCTTGAAGCGCTTCTGGCGGGCATCATCTGTGGCAACGTCCTCTGGGGCATAACGGGACAGCTGAGTGAACCTATTAAGATATTCACTCACTGACATGTTGCCTTGCTTTGCAGCTCACGGAACTCATTCTTTTTCATTTCCACCTTTCCATCACGGATATGGGAGTGGCGGAAAGCTCCTGAAAACTCGGCCCAAGTGATACTATCAGGGTTTCCATGGGCGGCACAATAGTTCTCCCACCATTCTGCGGCGGTACCTTCAAGTCGGTGGGTGGCATATAGAACCTTCTCGCGATCATCACAACGGGTGATAGCGAGCTTCTTTCCATGGGCGTAGCGGTCATCCGCGTCCAATGGCTCGAGGAGTTAGAGAAAGTGGGCGGATGGGTCCTTAGAAACTCTGCCAGCCTAGACTGAGGAAACACTGGGGGTGGAGGAGGCGGGCGTGGCGTTGCTTGACTGTTACGATTCATCATTGCGGCGAGGCGCGGCGATGCAGTTCTGGCGATTCATCATCTGAGTCATGTTCTGCATCAAAGAGCTCATCAGCTGCGTCTGGGCTGCCATGAACTGACTCAAACCCGGATCTGCACTGGCGGCACAGGAAGGCGGGCATTGGCGCTTGAGTCTCATCCGGCTCGCGGAGTTGCGGTCCGAACCATCTGCAACAAAGCTTCACGGTTTAATAGGCGAGAAGAAGAAAGCAATTAGATGAGAGGGAAAGCACGGAGATGAGTGAGAAGCAAGGGAGATAGATGGATCAACCTAATGCGGACAAAGTTGGTTTTACCCAACGAACGGATAGCCGGAAAGCTATCAAGAAGCAAACAAGAAGGAGACACTTAAGCACAAAAGCACTATTACGCAGACTAAACGACTCTAAAACTAGGGAGGGCAACTACCAATCTAACTTATGTGGAGGGTTGACTTGAATCAGGCGGTGGATCTTGAGCCTCCAAAGCTTCCATTGCTTGATCTTGAAGGGCTCGATCCTAGGGATAATCCAGAGATGAGGGAGTCAAATTTAAATTTGAAAACCAAGTTCCAGAAAAGATAAGATGAAAGAACTCAAGAATGATATAAGAGGGTAAGATGATAAGAAAATAATAGAATAAGATGAGAAAGAATAGAATAAGATAAGAGAAGAATACCTAGTCAAGTTAATTGCTTGGTTTGATTTAGAAAATATATTTTGAATTTTTTTGACTAAGACGACCAATCTAACTAAAGGTTACGCCCTACAGTCGATATGGCTCTGATACCATCTCTTGTCGGACCCCGGGATTCACACAACCCCGAGACCCTCTGTGCATACCAAGCTAGTCCCATGATCAGTAGCTAGCTCGCACAGTTGCAACAATGATGTAATCATAACCATTCAACAACGAACTAATGAAGCAGACAAAGTAATATTAATTAAAATAGCAAAGACCTTATGGTCAAGGTTCTTACAAAAGTCGCCTCACAAGGCTTAATCACAACAGAGTACTTGGCAGCGGAAATCTCAAAATACGTGGTGCCCAATCGACATGCCCACAGGCAATCGAGTGGAGGACGTGACCTAGTTCGCGAAGTCTTCAAAGTAGCCTTCTTCGTAGAACTCAATATTTCCTGATTCTTCTGCTGGGACTGATCAACAAAGGGCATAAAGCCGTGAGTACATAAAGTACTCGAAGAAGTCGTAGAAAAGTATGCACATAGTATTCATGCGAGCTTAAACAAGAATGGCTTTATGGCTAATTTGCAGAAAGCAAGTTTAACAGTAAATACAATAATTAGATTGCAAGGCAGGATTTTAAAAGAATAATACATAGATAACCAAGTTCTTTTGAATCAAGCAGTGAACATCCCGTTCACTTCCCAACCATTCCAACCAAACCTTTCCATCGAACCAAACCACATTTTTGAAAATACTACCCCTTGCGCGAAATCACCAGGCATGTCCGTAATCGGGACACGGCTATTCAATAGATTTTGACACTCTGCAGAGGTTGTACGACTTTACCCACAAGAGATAAATCACTCAGATCTTGTCGCTCACACACTTCGAGGTGTGCGACTAAGTGATTATCACAAGGCCTTTACAAAGTTCCATTTTGCCTCGGTTCTGCCCGCTAAGGTTTCGCCCTCACGGCCCCCTCTTGCGCCAATAATCAGCCACAACAGAACCGACTCAAAACTTCCCTAATTAGTTGGCCAGGTCCGTCCCATACCGGACTTGTGGTTGCACGAGGTGGCCCAGATCAATGACTTGCAAAGTTAAGTCCTTAGTTGGTCGCCGGACAAGTCTACCACAACCCAATGTGCATCACACACCCACTCTAGCTCCCTACCTCAAGCCCGAGCATAAATCATTTTTGTTCATTCCCGACCAAATGGCAATCCCTGCCATGGCACAACATCTTTTAATAAAAGTGGCCTCACACCACTGTTCCATAGTTCCATTAGTCAAATTTCATTAATCATTGAACATGTGATCGAAAGTCTCGCGGGTAACTAGAGCATGTCTAAGCAATAATACGCTCCCAAGTTGGTATACAATTATGTCCAACTAGTATTAACCATCCTAAGGTGTCCAAGGATATATGTCATTCAAGGAGACATTTCATTTTCACTTCATCAAGGAAGCATAATGGCAATTTGGTAATTATCTACTCCCAAAACCATTTTTAATAAAACTAGCCATGCATGATAATTTAAAACAATATACATTTGTAAAATGGGTTCAACATGGTCAAAGGCCTACGACTTGCCTTCGTTGACGAGGCGGGTCTTGATCGTCGGTCGAAGAAATCTTCCAAACATTTGGAATCTACACGCGAGAATAGCAACAAATAAATAAAACAGCACCAAATGAACTCCAAAAATTACAAAACCAGTACCAAATGAAAGGGGCTGAATTTATATGAATTTAGAAATTTGGATCACCCAAATCGGAGTTCGGATCACGAAAGTTATGGCGAAAGAAGTTGAAAATCACATGAAATGATAGAATTAGGGTTTTTCGGATTTTCGAATTTCGGATTTATTTTTCCTTGGAAATTCGAATAAACACGTCTGCCACGTGGCGCCAAATGGGCTGCCACGCGGAAAAAGTGCGGACGTGGCTGTGTGGCGCCACACGGCGCGCTACGTCGGCTCGGGAGAGAGAGAGAG